>JAQPPZ010003183.1:0-2467500 GCA_028583015.1 Wollemia nobilis
AAGTAATCAATAGGAATAAAGGAATGAAAGCACGAGATTCCGGGCAAAGGAAACACAAGATTCCTATGATATTTAACTGAAAGCACGAGATTCCGGGCAAAGGAAACACTAATTATGCAATGTAAGACGAAATGTAACGCTTTAACCTTATGCACAAAAACAAAGAAAAGAGACAATTTGGAAAGGAAAGAAAAGATGTAAAGAAATCACAGCCCTCTTTATTCAAATATCTTATCCTCGGTTACATAGACGTCTCCTCCCTTTTTAGGGGCTAGGAGCGTTAAATTTGTCTTTGTTACAATGTTTGACTTAGTCTTCCTCCTTCCGCGTGCCCACGATTGCAATGGGCGGGCCAAGATGATGCCGCCGCTGATGTCGATGAGTTCTTCACCTCTGCTGCTTCTCCTGCGAACAAAGAAACAACCAAGATGTCAGTAGCACCTGCTGCCAGTGAAAAGTGTTTGTTCTTCTAAAATCATCAAAAGATGCATGCAAACATTTATCTAAAACAGTGAACAAAATGATTCTAAACAGCCTGAAAACTTGCCAGAAGACAGAAAATGTTACCAACAGGCCATTGCCACTGAGACAGTCGGCCAATCTGCTTTCAACTGGAAATCGTCCCTGGGTGGGACGATTTTTGACTGTAAATCGTCCCTGGGTGGGACGATTTCTGACTGTAAATCGTCCCTGGGTGGGACGATTTCTTCTGTGTTGGGGAAGCCGAACTGACACGCTCCAATGTCGACTCCCGAGGTCTCCAAAACACCTGCAGACAAAGGGGTTATGTAATTGGGGCCATTTTGGGACGACCCAGATGGTCGGATTCTCCCAATTTGGCCTCTATCTTCGGGAATTTGATATCGCCACCTGCAAGTCAATGAAACAACAAAGCGACACAAAACATACTAGAATCTGACCAAAAGTTACGAAATTGCAGCTGTGAGTTAACCAAACATAATAACACAAAATGCAACCTGAAAAAGTAATCTAGAATGCTCTAAAACTTAAAAAGTGTGGGGGTGCCCAAGTGGGCCTCCCACCGTTGGCACTTGATTCCGGCGCCAATCCACTAGGGATGGGCCCAAAACCTCTTAGGATTGGGGGGTCGGCGAATTGGTTGGTTCAGGTGTCCATGTGTTGGATTTGGGTCCGGTTCAAGCTTCCAAAAGCCACCCAACAACCTCCCTTGCAAAAGAGATTGGTGGATGTGGGAAGGTGAACCAAAAGGGATGCAAGTGGGTCTTCAACTCGGCAAGCACTTCGTTGCTTGAAAACTCCTTCAACCTGTCTGTCTTGGGTGAGAAAAGTCCCACCTTTTATAGACCCATGGGGTCTCTTTTGGGAGGGAAGCACAAATGCCATGTGTTGGTCATAGGCGCCATGTGGCAGTCTTGTCTTCCCAAGAGGGAGGGGAGTCCTCCATTGACTTGGGCTTTCATAACTGCCCTTGTGACAGTCCTCAAACGGCCTATTTGTCCACTCACACACGCGTGCGAGGCAGGAGTCATCAAATGACTGTTCTGGGCTGCCACTTGGCCTCATTTGTCTTTTTGCCCGTTAAACTTGGAAATCGTCTCACCCAGGGACGATTTCAGAAATCGTCCCTGGGTGAGACGATTTCAAGTTAGCAATCGTCCCTGGGTGAGACGATTACTAGGCAAAGTGTCTAAGTGTGCCAAATTGCATCTTGACCTCACAAAATTGCTATGAAAGTGGTTAAGACCACTTGTTTGACCTCTCGAGGGCTGCCCCGGGGGCTGTGTTTGTCAAAGCGATCGGTGTTTGCAGTCACATAATCGGATTGGTGCTGTTTTGGTGTCTACGGATGCCCCTTTTTGGGAAGCGCTGCGGGTGACGCAGATGTCTGAGCAAAAAATAGATAACCAAAGCACTAATGATTAGGGTTTCTTGGTAACCTAACCAACTTTTGATGCCCCAAGTATGGAAAGGGCATGCATTCTTGAATCCTTGCTTCTGACGAGCTAAGGAATTTGATTTCAAGTATTAACCTATTTTGGTGAGGTGTGACTTGAACTTAGACATTGATCAGTCATGAACAGGCAAAGGGCATTTTTATCCTCAGGGGGAACCTTGTGTTCATGATTCACGAAATGCCAAGTGTTTGATTGATTTGATTGTTGCTTGTTTACTGCCCCAAGCAGGAGCGTGATTGTCTTTGTCAATGATTCTTTGAATGCATGTCGTTTTCCTTAATTGGGTGTGTGATTGTTGGTTGGTGACTAAGTGTGACTACCCCCTCAAGCGACGAATCGATGAGGGAATGACCTTCGTGAGAGAAGCGACGAGTCGCTTGACCCAAGATGACTTGTGCAAGGGTGCCTTTAGAGGGTTTACCGTTAAGCGTGTGCAATTTTTCCAACATTTGGACCTATTTTTGGTGGGTGTTAACCCTTTTGGTGATGCCGTAATGAGGTGAAATCATCGAAAATCTAACTTCCCGTGGAGCGGTCCGGCTATTGTAGCCTTCTTGGGGAAGTAGGAGAGCGATAATTTGGACCTCGACATCGATTTTCTTTGCTCGGAGTTTAAGTGGAAGAGCACTTGTGTCCGGCAATGTTTTTTTTTTTGTTGTCTGTTTTTGTTTAATTTTTTTATTGTTTTTGTTGTTTTGTGTGACGCATGTGGGGATAAAATTGTTGTAATCTTCTTCCCGTGGAGCGGTCCGGCTATGGTAGCCTTCTTGGGGAGTGAGATAGTGACAATATATGACCCCAACGTCTATTTTGATTGCCTTGTATTGCGAGTGTAACAACATTCTATTAGGCAACTTTATTTGTTGTTTTTAGTGCATTTTTGTTGATTTTTTGATGTTTTGACTTTTCTGGCTGGAAATCGTCCCTGGGTGGGACGATTTCCAATTGCAGAAATCGTCCCTAGGTGGGACGAGCGCTGACCAGAGCGCTCGTCCCAGCCAAGGACGATTTCCAGTTGGTAGGCTTATTTAAGGCCCAAAACTTGGATTTGGGCTCATTTGTGTCATTTTTTTCTGCGATTTGTGAGTTCTGGGAGGAGGAGGTAATTCTGCGAAGCGAAGCGCTGCCGGAATTCTCTCTGTCATCATGAGTGCACAAACTGGTTCGAGCGGCGGAGCGGAGGCGAAACCCGTAAGTGCATTTTTTTTTTTTGTAATTATCAGTTAAGCTTAGGAACCCTAAATCTGAAAAATTAATTTTGAATTTTTGTGTGTTATTGTTTTGCAGGTTAGGAGCCGGTACCGTGTACCTGCCGCATTCGCTGAGGCGCGGTCGACGCTGACTGATGTTGACTGGCAGTGGCTTGATGCCCTTGGGCTCAAGCAGGTGGCTCGACTGGAGCCTGTGGTCCCGGATCAGGCCTATCTGACGGCCCTGATCAAAGTTTGGGATCCGCGGACCAACACTTTCCATCTTCCGACAGGGGAGATGACTGTGACACTGGAGGACGTTTATCGGTTGCTTCGGATTCCGATAGATGGACTGCCCATTAGGACATCGCCGCGTGATCAGCGGACTGCTGTACTGACGAGATGTTTTGGGCATGCGGAGCGGCTGGGTGTAACGAACCCAGTGGAGACAGTCGAGGTGGACTGTCAGGCTAGCGAGATTTTTGTTAGCTGGTGGCAGGAGAGGGGGGTGTTAGGAGTGAGGCACGCATTCTTGATGGGCCTCATTTCTAACATGCTTCTACCTGATTCGTCAGGCGGGAGGTTCCCGTGGAACCTGCTGGAGTTGGTATGGCAGTTGGTAGAGTGCCCGATAGAGGCACCGCTGATTTATGGATGGGGACAGACATTGTTGGCACAGACTCTACGGGGAGTCGTACGACGTCCGCTGTCGGCAGCGGAAGGGGGTGAGTTGCGGTTATCTTCTTCAATGTCGGGGTTGGCAAGCACATAGCAATGGAGAGGCCGACCGGGTTACCGTGGACGACGCGGGCGGTGATGGATGACGATGAGATTGGCTATGCAGCTTTGTGGCGGCGGTCTGCGGAGCAGGGCAGAGTCGGCGATGGGCAGGTGTCGTTGAGCACTACACTGATGCCTTTTCTCGGCTCACTCTAGGGGAGGTGTTTTGGCATCCCTATCGGGACTGTCCAGCCTTGGCCTGAGGCTGGAGAGTGGCTCCGACGGGTACGGAGGGAGCGGTGGTTGACTGGGCGGCACGGGACGGAGCATGAGTTCTTTTCGTACCGCCGGGTTACACGATAGTTTGGGGTGCGCCAGGGGTTGCCTGGTGAGCCCGTGGTCTATCGACGGCGGGGAGATGAGAGGGATCTGGAGCCACCGGTCACCGCGCCATTGGGCGAGGAGTCCGATGCAGTGATTGAGGTCCCGGATGTGGATGACATCGGGACTACCACTGAGTATGACTCGTGGTGGGTACTGCGGCGTTGGAGAGGAGAGGGGCCACTGGGAGGCACGGAGGCGGCAGTGGAGGATGCTGAGGCAGCAGGGGGTGATTGGGGGGGTCCGTTGGATGATGCGGACATGGTGGATGTGGGAGATGAGGATGTGGACTTGGGTGTTCCGGAGCAGCCGGACATGCAGGATGTGGAGGAGCAGTTGGAGCCTGAGCAAGCTATCGTCCCCGCGAGTCCTATGCGTCCGACAGATACAGAGGAGGTGGGGTCGGATGTAGGCGTTGAGATTGCGCGACTGACAGAGCTGCTACGGATGCGGGATCTGGAGTTGGGGGATGCGAGGCGGGAGCTGGGGGATGCGCGGCAGGAGAGGGATCTTCTACGGGCTCAGTTGGCAGAGCGGGATAGAGCTTTGGCGTAGCGCGATGATGCATTGTCTATCTATCATCGACGAGAGGCAGAGTGGTGTCTGTATCGGATAGACTTGGAGAGGGAGGTCATCCGCCTTGGTGGGCGGCTACCTGAGCCTTCGATCGGTGGATCTTCGCGGCGGACAAGGGATAGTCTGACTGAGCAGTCAGCATCATCTCATCGCAGGCGGTTAGATGAGGGGGGTGGTAGCAGGCATGATGCGGGGGCTAGTAGTAGCCGCCCTGCAGGGTCCCGTAGGACCCACACCACGGGGGGTAGTTCCCGTCGCACCGATCCTGCGTGATCATGGTGGTCGACGCCTTAGGTTGGGTTTTTGGATATGATTGCGGGGTCTGAGGACCGGTTTTGTAGCCTGCGGGCATCTTTTTGACGATATATATATATATATATATATATATATATATATATATATATACCGGTTTTATTTTTGGTTTTGTACATGTGATGATGTGATTTTTTTGTTATGCATGTTTATTTATTTTGATGAATGCAGATGTTATGATAAATGTAAATGTTTTTGATGTCTATGTGATATGTGAGGTGAAATGGATGAATGACATTTGTGATGATTGCACTATAGGCTGTTTAAGAAGCTCTTTATTTACATGGTTTTTCTTTTTTTTTTTTTTTTTTTGTATTTTTTTGATGGTATCATAAGGATGATAAGTAGCGTAGATGGTTTTGGAATGAATGTAAGGTTTTCTGAGATTCAGTCAGTTTTAACTCACCATCCATGACTCTACTTTATCTTACAAGACTTTTGGACCAAGGTATGAATCGGACTTGTTTTTGACCAAGTTATTTTATATCCCTGTGTGTGCAATTGAGTTCATTTAGTGGTATTTGTTAGGATACCGCCGAGTGCCGATGGGCTTTCAACCGAACTCGTACCGAGGATCACCTAATTAGCTCCACGAATTCCTTTGTTATATGTACTAAGATTAATCTGCGGTGTAATCCAGGATGCCATAAGCTAGCTCATCCACATGCAAATATTGATCTGTACGCAAGTTAATGTGACAGATATATCGTCATGCGGGAGGTTTACTTCTATTACCGATAGGCTATCAACCAAATTGGTACTGAAGCTTGCCTTATGACCTATAGAATGCTGAGAGTTCCAGGGATTCAAGGTCAACTCCCTTCTTTTCTTCAATTGTATTGGGATACTTGCTCATTGTAGTGATGAGATCACTGTTTATTTTGATTTGTTTTTCTTTCGAGCAAGGGATTGGGGATATGGAGTGACGAAAATCACTGTTGTTTGTGCCTTTTGATGTGTGCACTGTAGTTTGTCAAATTTGGAGTTTTGACATTTTGCAAATTTTTTGTGTTTTGCAACTATTGAGAACTTTAGGGATTCTTAGGGAATTGGGTAGGGAGGATGCTTGTCCTTTTGCCAACTCTCAGCATTCTAGGGGTCATTCGCATAGGGGGATGAGCAAGATAACCGTTTCGCTTGTGGTGACCTAGATTATTTTGCAGGTTTCATCTTTCGTTCACACAATTTGGGAATTTTAGTGTTTTGATTTGTGTTGGGATGTTACGTAACAAGGTGTATTTCAAGTATGACTCTACCTTCGTAAAATCTGTTCGACTTGATACACTACATGGCTAAAGAGGAAAATGATGACCGAATCACTGAAACTCTTGGTACATTCCTAGACCACTGACTGTAGTGTGGTAAAAGTTATGCATGGTGTTTTTGTTGTTTTTGTAACATGAGACAATGGGGAACAAGATGGACTATCAGAGCTATTGCAGCCTATGGTGCCTTTGACCTGTATGACTACAAATATGCAATGTATGGATGCAATGCTTAATGCAACTATGTATTTTTGTAATTTTGATGGATTGTTTTTGGTGAAGGTGAAGATGAGGTGCGAGAATATGAATTTTTTTGATGAATTTGAGTATGCCTAGAATTGAGATGCAAATCTTTGTTGTTTTTGATGATTTTTGTTGTTTTGTTTTTTTTTTTGAATTTCTTGATTTTTTTTGACCAAGCGATTGCGATAATCGTTGGAGCTTTTTGGGTTGACCAAGAGATTGCGATAATCCTTGGAGCTTTTGTATAATTGTATTGACCAAGAGATTGCGATAATCCTTGGAGCTTTTTGGTGACCAAGAGATTGCGATAATCCTTGGAGCTTTTTGGTGACCAAGAGATTGCGATAATCCTTGGAGCTTTTTGGTTGACCAAGAGATTGCGATAATCCTTGGAGCTTTTTGGGTGACCAAGAGATTGCGATAATCCTTGGAGCTTTTTGGGTTGACCAAGAGATTGCGATAATCCTTGGAGCTTTTTTGGTGACCAAGAGATTGCGATAATCCTTGAGCTTTGACAAGAACGATAATCCTTGAGCTTTTTGGTTGACCAAGAGATTGTCGATAATCCTTGGAGCTTTTTGGGTTGACCAAGAGATTGCGATAATCCTTGGAGCTTTTTGTATTTGACCAAGAGATTGCGATAATCCTTGGAGCTTTTTGGGTGACCAAGAGATTGTGATAATCCTTGGAGTTTTTTTTTTTTTTTTTTTTGGATATGGCTTTCTTAGATATGAAATGGTCGCAAATGACTGATATTCAAGGGTTCTGTTTCCTTGATACCGTCAAGAGAAGCTAGCCGGTACGTCCCGGGTCCTATTTTGCTATCAATGACATAAGGACCTAACCAATTTGCCACGAATTTGTCCCTCATATGGGACGGCAAATTAGAGTTTTGTTGGTTTTCCTTCGAACCAAATCACCAACCCGAAAGTCTCTTAGGTGAACTTTCATGTTGTAAGCTTTCTTAAGCCGCTCTTGATAGATACGTAAGTGCTCGAGAGCATTAACGCGTCGTTCGTCAAGCAACGTAAGTTGGTCTAATCGGGCTTGCCGTGCAGTGTTATCATCGATGAACTCCCGCATTGATATGCGCAGGGAAGGAATTTCCAACTCGAGAGGCATTACTGCCTCTGAGCCATACACCAGTGAAAACGGAGTTGCCCCGGTGGGCGTCCGAATGCTAGTGCGATAAGCCCAAAGGGCAAGTGGGATTTGTATGTGCCAATCCTTATTACTGTCTGCGATGGTCTTTTTAAGGATGGCGACTAGCATTTTGTTTGACGCCTCTGCTTGCCCATTTGCTTGCGGATAATAGGGTGTTGAAAAGCTGTGCTTAATTTTGTACTTTGTGGTTAAAGCACGCACGTCTTTGTTCTTGAATGATGGCCCATTATCCGAGATTATTTTGGATGGAATACCAAAACGACATATGATGTAATGCAAAATGAACTCCGCAATGCGGGGTCCTGTCGTAGAGGTTAACGGAATTGCTTCCACCCATTTGGTAAAATATTCTGTGGCCGTTATGATAAACGTGTGACGGCCTGACGATGCAGGGGAGATCTTTTCGATTAGATCGAGGCCCCACTGCGAAAATGGCCAAGCAGACTGGACTGTCTGTAGGGCCTGGGAAGGTGCGTGCATCAAATTGGCATGATGTTGACACTTTACGCACTTCTTGACATACTCGCAACAATCTCGCTCTAAAGATGGCCAATAATAGCCCATGCGAAGAATGCGCTTTGCGATGGCCATACCGCTAAAGTGGCCACCACATGTACCGTCATGCGCTTGGGCGACTGCCCAAGTGGACTCTTGCTGGTCCAAACAACGAAGAAGAATTCCGTCATAGCTTCGACGATACAAAATGTCTCCTATCAAGACATATTTTGCCGCTTTCTGTTTGAATGTTCGTTTTGCGGCGTGCGTCAATCCAAAGGGAAGATTACCTAACTTGAGGTAGTCTCTTATGGGTAAATACCAGTCTTGTTTATCAGAAACCTCGACAGTTTGAACAACCAATCCCTTTTGAAGTTCTTCCCTAACAAATGTTGATTGGGATAGAGCTTGTAAGAATAGCGTTGTGTTGCTATTAATGGGAGTGGGGGAAAACAAAGACCCCTAGTTGGCACGTTTCAAACAGTCTCGGATTCGAAAGAACTTATCTGAAGATGGTTCGATCTCGGATCATGTGGACTCTTGGCGTCAAGTCTGAGCTTGCGCGCTCCATCGCGGGTTGCGATAAGGTTTTGACCTGAATGGTTGTTATATCACCGGAAAGGTCTTGCGGGATTAGTGACCCCAAGGAGGCCATTGTGTCCGCAAAATGATTCGATGATCGAGGGAGTGCCTCGATGTCATACCACTCAAGTTTTGCCAGGAATTTGTCCACGAGGGCTTTATAGGCCTTTAGAACTGGGCATTTGCATTGATATACCCCTTTGACTTGATTGACGATTAACAGCGAATCGCCAAAGATGTTCAATCTTTTGATGTTCATGGCGATTGTTGTCTGAAGACCTAGGAGCAAGGCTTCATATTCTCGCATTGTTGTTGGTGCACTGGAAGTTTAATTTAAATGACAGGGGCATTGGAGCGCCTCGCGGTGTGAAGAATACAATTCCTGCGCCACCCCCTTGCTCGCATTTAGAACCATCAAAAAATAAGGTTATGTCGGCTTGAGACTCAGGCTCATCAGAATCTGGCGATTCTGAGACATGGAAGACCCCATCATCGGGTAGTTCTATGACCAGAGGCTGATCGTCTTCAAGAGGAGCCTCTGCTAGTTGATCGGCTATGACTTGTCCTTTTATAGATTTTTGCCCAATAAACTCAATGTCAAATTCCGTCAACAACATGATCCATTTCGCCGTGCGACTACTATGATAAGTACGACTCATCATGTATCGCAATGGATTCTCCTTAGACACAACATACGTAGTGTTGCTCAGCATGTAGTGGCGTAGCCTCTTGGTAGCAAACACCACTGCCAAGCAGAGTTTCTCAACGTATGCATAGTTAAGTTCGTAACTGACCAGGGTGCGGCTAAGATAGTAAGTAGCCTGTTCTTTGTGGAGTTCATTCTTCTGGGCTAGCATTGCGCCCAGTGCCACCTCAGTAGCTGAGATGTATAAGTAGAACGGCACACCTGGTCTAGGTGGTGCCAATACTGGCGGCGAAGCCAAGTATTGTTTGATTTCGTCAAAGGTTGACTGGCACTCGTCATCCCAATGAAATGTGACCCCCTTGTGCAATAATTTGTTCATTGGTCGGCATTTGTCGGATAATTGCGCTATGAAGCGTTTAATCGACGCGACCTTTCCTTGCAGACTTTGAGCTGCTTGATAGTGGTTGGGGGAGCCATTTCAAGGATTGCCTTGACTTTGTTTGGGTCCACTTCGATGCCTCTCTTTGAGACTATAAAACCCAAGAGTTTTCCAGATGTGACGCCGAACACGCACTTCTTGGGATTCAGTCTGACCTTATGCTCTATGAGGCGATCGAGAATCTTGCTTAAGTCACCGAGATGATCTGAGCGCAAGAGAGACTTGGCTAACAAATCATCCATGTAATCTTCCAAAGTTTTGTGCATGTAATCGTGGAAGATATACGTCATAGCACGTTGGTATGTAGCGCCAACATTTTTAAGGCCAAAAGGCATGACCTTATAGCAAAATGTCCCCCAAGGCGTTGTGAATGCCGTTTTGAGTTGGTCTTCAGGATTGATACGAATTTGATTGTATCCTGAGAAACCGTCCATTAGGGAGAGCATTTCGTGACCTCGTTGTAGCGTCTACCAATGCGTCGATGCTTGGCAAGGGGAAATCATCCTTAGGACTCGCTTTGTTTAGGTCTCGAAAGTCGGTGCATATGCGAATCCTCCCGTCGGGCTTCTTGACGGGAACCATGTTGGACAACCATGGCGGATAATCCACGCAGATGACAAATTGTGCATCCAACAGCTTTTGCAATTCGTCTTTGACCATCAAGGCCACTGTTGGGTGCATCTTTCTTAGTTTTTGCTTTACGGGCTTGATTTTCGGATCAAGCGTTAAATTGTGCATGACTAGCTGCGGGTCTAGTCCTGGCATATCTTTGTACGACCATGCAAAAACCTCCTTCTTCTCTTTGAGAAGGGCAATATATTCGGCTTGCTCTTCGGGGGAAAGGCTTACCCCAAGCTTGAGAATCCGTGGATTCATTGGATCTGTGCCGATGTCTACGTCGCTCGTCTCCTCGACTGACATGTGGGATCCGTCCTCCAACTGATGTGGAGTTGGGATTAAATGGATATCATCAGCTGAGTTAAGATCTATGCATTTGGAACCTCGGGTCCCTCTTCAGCTTGAAAAATATCCTGAGTTGTCCTTGGGGTAAAATGAAGCATTTCACCGAAAGGCCGATACTATGATGGTGACAATGGTGAATTGACGCGATCCCGGTCGATGGCATCCATGTCTAGATGCAATGACCGTGATGGATCGGTCGGATTGCGGATGGGTGCGGTCAAATCAATGGAGATCATGTGGATGGAATGAATTTGGTCTCCGGAACCGCGGGTGTGATGACTTGATTCTTTTAGATGTTCCCTATACTCTGGATCTGGCTCTACGGGAACGGGCACGAATGGATCCTCTCTAGGTGCAAATTCATCTCTATGTGTGAAAAGGAAGGCGGGGTCTTCCCTTGGCACTGCTGTCATGATGGGATCTCGAGGTGGACGATGCTCATCTTGAATTTGGAGCCATAGGTCTAACACTTGGTCCCACCTCGCCGGGTCTACGTGCCATTCATGTCCTAACAGTATACCCATCTCGTCCCATTAGATCTTCATGAGTTAGAGCACGGTGATGTCGTCGCGCATGTCTGAGATAGTCCATTTCAGTTTCATCTTCTGAATCACTTTCATAGATCCAAAATTGTTCATCCTCTTCAGCATCTGTTGCTTGCGACGTTGAGGACTCTTCCTGTTCCAGTGAATTAATCTGGTCCCATTGCGGTTGTTCCACTCTTAGTGGAGGGACCTGATTCTCTTGAGACCGTGTTATTTCGTCTGGAACCTCTAAGGGGAACAGTTTCAGAAAGATGTCTGGCAGCCGTTGATGTTCTCTTTGAGGATTAATCTCTGAACTTTCGCCTCTCTCTAGCAAAGAAGAGGGATTATTGTTGTTGCCAGGGGTGTTTGTTGACCATGGGAGGTAGTCTCCCAATGTGTATTCTGTATTCGGATTGGCATAAGGACCCAATGCCAATCCCCCCTTGTTGCCTATTTCTAGGCCTTGCATATTTTCAACCAAGATGTCTAATGGCAGGGGATGGTTGAACCCTACCCCTGACTTGTCATATGGCATCTGATATCTTGGTTGGCAAAGGATCCGCATCCCTTGCTCATATCTGCCGAGCCCGTATCCATGCCAATTGCATTGGCCTAGATATTTTAGGGCAAATTCTGGGTTTGACAGATAATTGATGTTTTCCACAAAAGGCTCTTCGTCTGTTTCCTTTTGTTGGCATGGTTCAAGACCATGATCAAAGCCCCCATACACAAAATTTGTCTGGTTCGGTGGGTAGCCTAGAGGGACGATTGTTCCAATGGGAAGGCGAGGTCTTCCCATGTCTTGTACTGACTCCAGTGTGGGGGTTGCCACAACATTTTGCACTAAGTATTCCCCCAGGCCCGTACTGGCCATTTCAACAGTGATTGTTGATGATTGGGTGGGAGGAAACGGTAGTCCTTCCTGAGTCCATTCCATGTTTGGTGGTTCAGGAATCTTGGTTTTCGTTGCGTTGGGCGCTTCCTCCGTTGTTATTGTTGAAATTGTGGGCAACCTTTCTTCTAAGGGCTTAACCTCTTCCATGATTTGTTTTCCCTTGTCCTTCTGTTGGGCCATGATAGGTGGCGTTGATGATGAAGGAGCCGATGATGAAGTCTCACCCGGCTGGGATTTTGCCTTGTTGGCCACCAGTGGTGCTTGCGGTATTGGACCTTGTTTAGATGGATTTAATTGAAAATCCAAATGCGTTGAAGGGAGGGTCGATTGAGGTATGAATTGTACCGCATTGCAATACTTGAAGGGCTCTAAGTCCATTGGGACTACATGTATTTCTCCTTCATAAGCATACTTCAAGCACCGGTGGGCGATCGAAGGGACACATTTCATATCCCTGATCCAAGGCCGCCCTAGCAGTATATTATAAGCCATTTCACCTTCCAGCACATGGCATAGTGTAGGTATTGACTTTTGTCCTACCTGGACTGGCAGAACGATCGTGCCGACTGTCGAGCATATTGCATCATTAAAAGCTCGCAGTGTGTACGTGGAGGCTGTGATGTGAGAGGCTGGCAGCTTCAAATGCTTCAAGGCTGTAGTGGTTATGAT
Organism: Wollemia nobilis; assembly: GCA_028583015.1. Classification (NCBI taxonomy): domain Eukaryota; kingdom Viridiplantae; phylum Streptophyta; class Pinopsida; order Araucariales; family Araucariaceae; genus Wollemia; species Wollemia nobilis. The sequence continues at coordinate 13,005 of JAQPPZ010003183.1, forward strand.
GTTACTTGGACGAGCCAGTATCTATCAGTACTCTCTTGTACGGAATCCCGTTGACCCGCGCGATAACGTGCAGGGGTGGATCTGCCATGTCATTTGATATCGTTTTGACCTCATCTTCTCTCGAATGTGATGACCGGCTCCGTACATTGTTTCACATGTCCCACGAAGGCGTTGAAAGAATTTGCCTCGTGGGGTTGTAATTCAATGGCTTTTAAAATGTCCATAAGAGCTTCTCTATGGGGAGCTGATTGTTGAATAAGCTCGTAGATGGACAGCCTAGCCGACGTGGTCCGCAAACTCTGCGTGAGTTTGGCTCGTATCGTGACCTCAGGTCTAGGCGGAGGTAACCGCGTTGGGCGTTGTTGAGGATGCGATGTTGCCGGAACTTCCCTCGTAGCTACCTCAGGGGCAGCTGTCGGGTACCTTCTGTTCCTTGTTACTATGCTAATCATTCCCACAAATCCCTGTGTGGGAAGATCTTGTCGCACCTCGTTAATCTGGAGTGGTTTTGTTTGTGCCTCGTGGGCTGGCAAGGGGTCCTTGAATACCCCCATTTGCTGGTTGTTTGGTGCGATGGGGTTGTCCACAACCAATGTTCTGTTGTCGATCAAATCCTGGACTAGTTCTTTGAATTTCCTGCACCCATTCAAGTCATGTCCTCTGCGCCTATGGAATCTACAATACAATTCCTCTCTGTACCCCCTAGGCTTGGGAATGTTAGGGTCTATAATTTGGATTTCCGGTAGAGTGACTAAATTTGCCGCTGACAAGCGGTCAAATAAGGAGTCCCTAGACTCCGCATATGGGGTGAAATTTTGCCTAGGGCGACGCGGGTAATTTTGCTCCTGTCTTCTATTATCTCTTTCATAAGCAGGAGGCACTGCCTGGTAGTTAGCCTTTTGAGGCTGCGTTTCTTGCACAGCGCGGGAACATTTATCGCAACTTGGTTGATCGCAGCATGTTGTGGTTGCATTGTCCCAGTTTTAGTGGTTTTATTCCACTCTTTCTTCTTAGGCTTGGCAATTGCGCCTTCGCCTATCTTAATCTCTTCTATGACTCGGCTTGCGCCAAAGCTTCTTCTAAGCTGTCGTATTGTCGCAAGTAACAATAGACCGGAGATTGATTTTAAGCAACTTTTTGCGAACATCTGCGTGAGATCAGACATAGGAGGACGGTAGGGTAACCTAGAAAGCAAAGCTCTCCATCGATTCCCGTACGCTGCCATTGTTTCCTCTTCAAATTGCTTGAGGCTCGCTAAATCACTTAGTGATGCCTTCTTCCTTGTGTTGAAGGCAAAGCGTTCAAGAAACGCGTCTACTAATTGATCTAAATTGCTTATGTTGTGTTTGGGCAGTTGTGTGAACCAATCCGAGGCAGGGCCTACGAATGTGGTTATGAATGTTCTAAGCAACAATGCGTCATTATCTTGGATGCCGAAGCATTGGCTTAGAAATCGTGTAACGTGTTCCTGTGCGTCCTCTTCACCTTTAAAAACTGCCAATTGAGGCAACTTGAAGTGTTCGGGGTAAAGAGGTGTAGGCACTGAGGGATGCACCGGATTACTGCGGAGTAGACGTAATGTGGGTTTTTGATGCCCAGCAACTTTTGTCTCCACAGACTCCAAACGCTCCAATAGCGCTTGGTATGCATCGGAAGATTTTATTTCTTCCTCTCTTGTTCGCTCTTGTTGCAAGTTACGGTAAACTGGAGGCCTATGGAGGGGTGGCCGAATGGCATCCTTCCTGCCTTGATGGGGAGTTTCAACATATTCCTCTTCCGGTTCATACTCCTCGTAAAATTCTTGAGGAGTCTCTAGGGCGAAACCTATGACCCTGATCAAGCTCTTGCTGAAGGTACCCATCATTGTTTTGGGGAGTTGCCTCCCTCTCGAATCTATGAGGTCTTGGAGGCAGAGCTTGACGAGGTCGTGGAGACCTGTCCTGCACCAACGGATTACGCCTCTCATACTTGTTCAGCTCTTTGGATGCGAGGGGTTGGCCCCCTCTCAGGTATTTCATAGCGTAACTCATCCGCTTCGCGTTGCATGCGCTCTCTATCCAAGCGGTGTCGATACTCTATCTCCTGATGACTTTGTTTAAGCCGCATGATTTGGGCTTGACGGGTGGTATATCTGGTGACAGCTGGGTCAATTTGGTCTACCCTATTTTGCTCAGGAGGTTCGAATGTTTCTTCTATGTGTTTACCTCGAGTTTGCTGGTCTAAGGTTTCAATGGGTCGCTTCCCTCTGTCGAGGTAAGCGGTATGTGCTCGAGGTTCTGGCCTCAAGGGGTGATCATGATATCCTGCTGGTGCGGAAATGCAAGGTTCCCGCGTTGTTTGTTGCCCTCGAGGAATGCGATGGCTTTCCTCGTACTCCCTTTCACGGGTGTAAAGGGGGTGGGCGGAGTTAGGTCGCCCTATGTAAGGAGCCCTGCGCTCCGGATTTGGTCTTTCTGTTCTGATGATAGGTAAAGAAGGGACGCCATATCCACGTTGCCCCTCCAAATGGACGGTGTGCCTGTCTAGCGCTTCATCGCGCGGTGGCCACTCATGCCTAACTTCAAGAGGTGATTCTCTATTTATGTCAAGGTCTACATGTAAGGCCTCTTCCCGAAAGGGGCTGCTTTGAATAGGCATACCCCACCGAGGATTCTGAATTGGATTCTTTTGTAGGTTAGACCTATAAGGCGGTATGACCAAATCCTCAGGATTGAAGTGAAGGCGACTTGCGCCTGCTTTTTGTGTACCTTCCGGAGCTTCTGCCCTTGATTGGGCTTGATTGTGGGTGTACACCATTGCGGTGCTTCTATGCTATCTAAATAAGTTTTTATCTCGTTTATGACTTTGTTTGTCTACACTAAGCAGAATTAAGCACACACATTCACAAAATCGTGATTATCTCTTTTAAGGATTAAATGGTGTGTCCTAAACTCGGTTTAGTGCATTTTGATGTTTTGTTTTGTTTTTGTAGGTTTTGAAGATCGTTTAAATGCATTATGACGGCTCATATAACTCCCAAAATGGTAGCCCCTTCAATATACCAACCAGGCCGATATACCAACCTCTCTATATACCCGCCCTTACGAGAGGGAGACTATAGGTACGTGAGAGAAGAAGGTACGTGGTACGTAGGCGGTACGGAAGGGGGATTGTCCTGTTAATGGCACCTACCATAGAAAACTTATCCTCGCGCGCATGGGAATCACCCCAGTGACACTCGGTCTGTCTTCGTCAGGATTTACGCCTAACAACAGTTGACAATCGGGAAATGGATGCAAATCAAGCCAAGGTGGTGATGAAATCCACCAATGGTCTTGATCAAGGGTTGGGGTCTTACGACCAGCTCCTTGGTTTAAAATTGTTTCGTGATGTGTGTGGGATTCATTTTACTTAACGAAAATGAAACAAGTATAAATGACTTTTCCTAATGCAATGCAGGATTAAATGAAAACAGTCAAAGAAACAGAAAATAGAAACAGAAAATTTAACAGAGATGATAAAATCCCTACCTCTTCTCTGCCTGCTCCAGTTGCTTCTGAATTTCTGCTCTGAAAATCTGCAGACAGAAAATCGTCCCCTGGTGAGACGATTTACAGAACAGAAATCGTCCCTGGCAGAGACGATTTTAAAATCGTCTCAGGGTGGGACGATTTCCAGTAAAGTAATCGTAACAGTCAGAGACGATTAACAGTCTGCAAAAAAAAAATGTACCTGTAAAACACAAAACACAAAAACCCGATTAGTTTTCTGTGATCTTAAAAATAGGGAACAGGTCCCACCGTGATCGCCACTGAAAGCACGAGATTCCGGGCAAAGGAAACACTAATTATGCAATGTAAGACGAAATGTAACGCTTTAACCTTATGCACAAAAACAAAGAAAAGAGACAATTTGGAAAGGAAAGAAAAGATGTAAAGAAATCACAGCCCTCTTTATTCAAATATCTTATCCTCGGTTACATAGACGTCTCCTCCCTTTTTAGGGGCTAGGAGCGTTAAATTTGTCTTTGTTACAATGTTTGACTTAGTCTTCCTCCTTCCGCGTGCCCACGATTGCAATGGGCGGGCCAAGATGATGTCGCCGCTGATGTCGATGAGTTCTTCACCTCTGCTGCTTCTCCTGTGAACAAAGAAACAACCAAGATGTCAGTAGCACCTGCTGCCAGTGAAAAGTGTTTGTTCTTCTAAAATCATCAAAAGATGCATGCAAACATTTATCTAAAACAGTGAACAAAATGATTCTAAACAACCTGAAAACTTGCCAGAAGACAGAAAATGTTACCAACAGGCCATTGCCACTGAGACAGTCGGCCAATATGCTTTCAACTGGAAATCGTCCCTGGGTGGGACGATTTTTGACTGTAAATCGTCCCTGGGTGGGACGATTTCTTACTGTAAATCGTCCCTGGGTGGGACGATTTCTTCTGTGTTGGGGAAGCCGAACTGACACGCTCCAATGTCGACTCCCGAGGTCTCCAAAACACCTGCAGACAAAGGGGTTATGTAATTGGGGCCATTTTGGGATGACCCAGATGGTCGGATTCTCCCAATTTGGCCTCTATCTTCGGGAATTTGATATCGCCACCTGCAAGTCAATGAAACAACAAAGCGACACAAAACATACTAGAATATGACCAAAAGTTACGAAATTGCAGCTGTGAGTTAACCAAACATAATAACACAAAATGCAACCTGAAAAAGTAATCTAGAATGCTCTAAAACTTTAAAAAGTGTGGGGGTGCCCAAGTGGGCCTCCCACCGTTGGCACTTGATTCCGGCGCCAATCCACTAGGGATGGGCCCAAAACCTCTTAGGATTGGGGGGTCGGCGAATTGGTTGGTTCAGGTGTCCATGTGTTGGATTTGGGTCAGGTTCAAGCTTCCAAAAGCCACCCAACAACCTCCCTTGCAAAAGAGATTGGTGGATGTGGGAAGGTGAACCAAAAGGGATGCAAGTGGGTCTTCAACTCGGAAGCACTTCGTTGCTTGAAAACTCCTTCAACCTGTCTGTCTTGGGTGAGAAAAGTCCCACCTTTTATAGACCCATGGGGTCTCTTTTGGGAGGGAAGCACAAATGCCATGTGTTGGTCATAGGCGCCATGTGGCAGTCTTGTCTTCCCAAGAGGGAGGGGAGTCCTCCATTGACTTGGGCTTTCATAACTGCCCTTGTGACAGTCCTCAAACGGCCTATTTGTCCACTCACACACGCGTGCGAGGCAGGAGTCATCAACTGACTGTTCTGGGCTGCCACTTGGCCTCATTTGTCTTTTTTCCCGTTAAACTTGGAAATCGTCTCACCCAGGGACGATTTCAGAAATCGTCCCTGGGTGAGACGATTTCAAGTTAGCAATCGTCCCCTTGGTGAGACGATTACTAGGCAAAGTGTCTAAGTGTGCCAAATTGCATCTTGACCTCACAAAATTGCTATGAAAGTGGTTAATACCACTGTTTGACCTCTAAGGGCTGCCCTGGGGGCTGTGTTTGTCAAAGCGATCAGTGTTTGCAGTCACATAATCGGATTGGTGCTGTTTTGGTGTCTACAATATCCATTCCTATGATATTTAACTTATGAGATTTATGGTAGTATTAAAGGCTTAAAAGGTAATCAATAGTGTCATATTTAGCATGTATTTCATAATCTCAGAGAGAAATGCCACTAATGAAAAATACATAGTCTCATCAATTTCTAATTAATCCAATAGAAAAGAGTAATCAAAATATGGTAATTACAAAGTGTAGCTATAATTATCTTGAGGTCAAAAGATGTTTACTATGGATTTATGGATCATATTTATAGTTAGAATTCAACCCTAGGTTACCATATTAATCTACTCATATCATTATCTTGACCTTATTGCTTTGTGTCTATGTTATATCCAATCCTATGATATTTAACTTGTGAGATTTGTGGTAGTATTAAAGGCTTAAAAGGCAATCAATAGTACCATATTAAGCATGCCCACAATCTAGGAGGGCAATGCCACTAATGGAAAGCATATACTCTCATCAATTTCTAATTAATCCAATAGAAAAGAGCAATCAAAATGTGGTACTCAAAAAGTGTATCTATAATTATCTTGAGGTTAAAATATGTTTACTATGGATTCCATGGATCATATTTATAGTTAGAATTCAATCCTAAGTTACCATGGGTGAGAAAATAATACTCCTAATAAAAGTAAATATTTGGAAGTATATTTACAAAACTGATGCATCTTTGAATGTTACATGCCTCTAGTTACACCTCTAGATGTCTTTGAATTCTCCTAAGATGAGTTGTGGCATCATAAAAAGGTAAAATTCTCATTTTCTAATTCATCCTTCTTACCATGCTTCCATGCTTATCTTTTAAGTGCCATTGATGAGGAAATTACTCCACTCTTAGAGTGAATCACTCCTCATGAAATCAAATAACTTTATATAGGGGAAATCACATCCTTATAGCCATTTTTTCTAATTTTGTAAACTTTATTAGTTTTCAATATTGTTCTTGCACTTAAGAACAATATTTTTCTTTATCATTCATGGTTAATTCCTTGGAGATATTACAAAATAGTAGTTAAACTACTCGAATGAAAAATCTATATTAAAAACTCAATCTAGATACTTTAGCACTAGTGGAGAAGGATTAATTTATTGACACATGGACTATAAAGCATTATAAGGATAAGCATTTAGATGTATAAAGCGATGAAAGAAGTACAACTTGGTTAGGAACAAGAATAGCTCACAAAAAAAATAATATAGACAAAAACCAATTTCCATAATCAATGGTAAAGTTGCTATAATGAGACCATTCCTTTTCAAGGGGCATGAATCATCCAATAATGTAAAATTTTTGGCATGGTCTTATGTTTGAAAATGCAAAAAAATCTAATTTTTTAATATATTTGACATAAATTTAAAAATTATCTTATAAATCAATACTACACACGCTTATTGAATAAAATCTATCAAAATGTTTTGTGTTCTTTTTCTTGGGAACTAATACAATAATGATGGTATTGATCTCATTTATTTAAACTTATTTTCCTTGTATTTTCAACCATATACAATACGTCATTCTTTAACAAATCTTAAGATGTTTGAAAGAATATTATAGGGAATCCTTTAAGGGTAGGTTCCTTGTTAGGGTGGAATGAGAAAATTTTCCATATATAACTCCTCCATACATGTCTTCTCATCAAATTTGTATTCTATTATAATGTAGAAATTAATGAAATATTTTACTATTTATGATACATTATAAATTCTACTAAATATTATCACATTAATAAGTTGGATACCATGTGAAGAAAAGGAAAAAATAGTTAAAATCAATAATTCCTGAAATGCAAAAATCGGTACCAGCACCATGGAATTGCAAAAGAGTATTAAGAAATAAATTGTAAGAAATGAGAAATGAAGAATCGAAAAAATGGAAAAAAAAATGTATATATATAAAGAATTTGAAGATTGAGGTAATATCAAAAGGGATGGTTGAAATCATAACAAATAACTTTCTTCAAGTCAAATGTTCTTAATGAGATGTATGAAAAAGGTAAGATAACTGTTTTAAAATGGTTTACGGAGTCTTCTGAGTTCTCTAAAGATTGGCCATGAGCAATTGCTTTCAATTTTTTCTCAAATTATAAATTTATCAATTTACGATCGGAGATTTAAAAAAAAATGTAATACACACGAAAAACGATTACTTCTAGAAACTTTGACCAAGTACGCCCGAGAAAATCTAATAGAGGTTGACAAAGTTCAAAAAAGCAATACAAATTTTCCTTCCAATCTGAGTCTCTCTTGTTCACTTTGCCTGCAAGGACGGCCATATACAAATAGAGGACGACGGTAAAAGCAAGGAAACGGCTGCTTCCGATATAAGCGCTTCTTGATTTCCCGTTCCTTTGCTTGTCCTACACCATTGCGTTTTACGGAGAAAATCTCTATATATAGGGTCTCATAATCCTTCCTTATCGCAAAAGCGGAGTAGAGAAGCCGTAGGAAAGAATTGTTGCGATTCCCTTCGTCATAACCTTAGAGGGAATTAATTTTGTTATCAAAAGATAATAAATACGAGGGATTTTCTGCTGCCGGCGGGGAAGGCTCCGCAAAACATCGACGGCAGTTTCTTCACGTTTAGGGGATTCCGGGAGGTAGACGGCAACTTAACGGGGTTGGCCACAGCGAAAGCGACGAAGGCATCGAAGGCGGAGTTCGGGGCGCTGGAAGGGTTGGGTGTATCGTACGCGGTGCTGCAGTTCCCCAAGGGTGGTGTAAATCCTCCTCACACTCACCCGCGTGCATCTGAACTTCTATTGGTTTTGGATGGATCCCTCGACGTTGGCTTCGTCGACACCACCGGCAAGCTCTTCAGTGAGACAGTGCAAGCGCCTGATCTCTTCGTATTTCCCAAGGGCCTCCTCCATTACCAGATTAACACGGACAATAATCAGGAGGCCGTCGCTCTTTCTGCATTTGGGAGTGCCAATGCAGGGACTGTGTCTGTGCCATCCACGTTGTTTGCCAGCGGTATACCCGACGATGTTCTGGCCAAGTCTTTTATGACGGACATCCACACTATTCAGCAGATCAAGTATGCGTTTGCCCCTCATGCTTGATCACCGTGTTCATTTTCATTTTCCAGCCCGACTCATGCTCGCTTCGCTTAATTCACAATGCCACGTCGCTTACTTCCTCTCCATTCTATTGTACGTTCAATGAGGATTGTTCACTACTAAATTTTAGGTATGTTGGTGATAGCTATGCATTTTGGTTGTTTGAAGCATTCCATAGCCCTAATTCACATTGATTTAAGGTGGAGTGACATGATTTACCATTGGTTGGAAAATCATTTGTTGACTAAGCATTAAATGAAAATACCAGTTGGTAGATTTACCACTTGTTGATTCATCACTTTGACATGGTGGATTGCTATAGCAAAATTTTATAGATTATGATCCATTTTATAGGCAAGGAACCTAAATTTTAAATTCATATTTCTCGTGTTATTGGGTATATGATTAATCATCGATATATTTATCATAGACCTCGTTTGGAGTTGATTGATAGATCATGTTTTTTGGTCACTGATCATTGAGGATCCTACATGTTTTTTTAGTAATACATTTTTTAATTATTCTACTTAAGTTCATAATATTATTTTCTTAACCATTTGTGGATTGCAAGGATAATCTTGATCTTTTCCAATTCCTTTTAAAATCCTCAAATGCACCATTAATCCTATGGAATTCGTTAATGTTCTCATTGATAGGTTTGGGTCAATTCTTCTATATAATATTGCTTAATACAAAATATCATATTTTGTTGTTGAATCAATTGAGGTTGTTGAGGTGCATGTCTATAGTACATCTTCCCATAAAATATTTGATTACATAGGTTGTCCCATTGGAGCATATGCTAATTACTATTAAGTATACTGAACTAGTTGTTGATTTTGTGGAACTTAGAAACTTGAAGTTACCACTTAATATCGTTGAATGAACTATTGCATTGGTTCACGGATCCAATACACCTATTGCAAATTAAACTTCTATATTATCTGAAGAGCCTAAGTGTTTACCAATTAAAATGCTACAAATAACGTTTTACTAGTAGAATATCAAATTTACATACCAAAGGTGAAGTGATTCAGTAATTCTAAGTGATTGAATTTTTCATGCATAAGAGAAGATAATATACTAAAGTTCAAGGTGGAAGCTAAGGTTGTAGACAATAAGCACTCATAGTGCTTAAATTCTAAAGTGATGTACTACATTGAAGCAGTCCAGGACATAATATTCTAAGTAGAGCACCAATCTAAGAGCCATGAACATATAATACAACAAGCAATCCATGCCATTAGATAGAGCATAACTTTGAGAGTCATCAACCTAAAATATTGTATGTTAAAAATTAATTAGACTATAATTTAAAAAGCCACATTGAAATAAGAGTACAATGCAAGAAAAATACATGTTCAAACACAGTGTAATGTAGTAATATCCTTGTTCAACCAATGTGTAATGTTAGTAGAAGAAGCTAAACTAAAATTAAGCCAAATATCATTCAAAAATAACTAAACTATGTGGTTCATTAGACAGAGGAATAACACAGTAGAGGAAGCAAATTAATGTCTAAGTGTTTGAATAGGTTACACTATTACGTAGATAATATCCATGACCAAACATGAGTGTTAATAAGTGTCATTGGACAGACATCTAAGACCAAACCTAAGCATTAATAACTACCATTGGGTAATATTTGACTAGCTAGTAGTATTCATTTAGCATTGAGATAAAATATGAGTATTGAAAAGACTGAAGCAACATGTATTATTTAGAAAGAGCTTTTCCCTGCATGATACATATGGAGTTTTCAATATATCTATGTAACAATGTTGGAAGCACAAGAAGAAATGTAAGTAGGAGAAGCAATGGAAGCACTAAAAGCTACAATATGTAGTCAACAGGATGACATGCAGTTAAGAGAAGGATGTTGTTAAGAGAAGTTTGTAGTCAAGGTAGCACAAATTTGAACATTGAATAGTGTAATCATGTAGTGATAATTAAGCTAAGTTTTTTAGGGTTTCATTTAATGCATAGGATTAATAAGATTTTTTTTTAAAGGTTTATTTTTAATAGGAGAGATAAGGCTTATAGGTAGATTAAATTTATTTGAAAATTTATTTTTTATTTTTTGATAAAAGTCCTTCCTAAGTTTTTGAATCATAATGAATGAAATTATTTTATTTGGGTTTGAAAGTACTCAAGTTTTTCAATATATTTAATTTGGATTTATTTTTGAGAAATTGAAAAGTTGCAAATTATTTTAATATAGGAGACAAAAGGATTTCCACATCAAAACCTAGGTAATTGTTTTTTTTCTAAAATTCACTTTATTTTCTAAAACTTGGGATACATAAGAATTACTACTTCATAGAATTTAGTTTAGAGACATTTACATTTTTTATTTACTTAAACTTAGGGAGTTATAAGGTTGTCTACATTTTTATTTAATGAGTACTACTATGTTTAACAATAAGTTTTTCCTTTTCGAACATCAATTTTTGAAAGGACCATATTTTGCTTCATAGAAAAATAAAGTGAAATCAATTTTAGTAGTGGAAAAAAATTAGGATATAGTTAGTGGAACAAAATAAAACCTACTAAAGATGTAAGATAAATTAGAAGATATGAAGAAGGTAAAGCTAAAACACTTATGATAATAAAATTTATAATAACTGATTAAAAACAACCTTAACTATAAATATGATCCATAAAATCCATAGTAAACATCTTTTGACCTTAAGATAATTATAGCTACACTTTGTATTACCATATTTTGATTACTCTTTTCTACTCAATTAATTATAAATTGATGAGAGTATATATATTCTATTAGTGGTATTTCTCTCCGAGATTATGGAATACATGCTAAATATGGCACTATTGATTACCTTTTAAGCATTTAATACTACCACAAACCTCACAAGTTAAATATCATAAGAATGGATATAATATAGCCACAAAGTAATAAGGTCAATATAATTATATGAGTTTATTAATATGAGAAAATTAATATGTATATCAAGGCTAATAGTATATCAAATAACATTTACCATTAAATAATAATATGAATATAAAGATCTTGAATCATACATGTACAAAGCATGTAGAACAACTTACAATATTAATTACTCAAAATGTATGCAATATTTATTACTCCACTTTATCTTACAAATATGATACTTGATACTTCTCTCTATAATGTGATATTGATACTTGATACTTGATGCTTCTCTATGGAGTACTATATAGCCATAGTAGAATGAATCTTTGGATACTTGACTATTTGTTTCAATATGCCAAGTCTAATTATTCTTGTCTTCTGTACTTGACACTTGCATACTTAATCAACAAATTACTCTATATTGTATGAACATCTAGATATGACTCTCAACCTTTACTTTGCATACTATAATCTAAGACACTTGTGCACATAGACTCAACTTACACTTCAAACACCCGCTGTAGTACATTATTTGGTTATTGAATACTTTAGTCTTTAATCATGGTCTTCATCTTGATCTTCATTCTTCAAATGAACATAGATAATGTGCTTCCCATATTCTTTTTTTGTTTTCATCTCAATTTTATTGATCATTTTCTTCTACTTCTATAGTTTGATATTTTATATCTTGTTTTTATCATGTTGGCCACCTATATCCCGATCAACTGCAAAGTTATTATCTTTCAAAATCATTGAGAGAAATATATTTTTATTGATTATCAATTTTGCTAAAAGAGCTTTGAATTCATTTTCTATAGTGGTATTTTCCAACTCTTAAATTTCCTAAATTTTTTCAGCTAGATGTCATTCTTTATTTAATTTTCTATATTGTAACTGAGGTTGACTATATTAATTTTTAATAGGATACTAACATTGAAAAGGTTAAGACTGTAATTATTTTTGTTGTTGTAGATTGTATTAATATTGTATTTATTGTATTGAATTATTTGGTTTATTTTCTTGATTCATATTCTTTTGTTTTCCATGATACTAATTTATTTTATTATTGTGCTATGACCTTTTTTCTTTTATATTTAACAATATATTATATTCCATTCGGATTTGTATCTTGGAGTTGAAGCAAGATTACCTTGTGAATTATGTTTTCATACTAAGGAATTGTTAGTCATTTCATATTTGATTGAATTTTCTACTTCATATTCTTGTAGAATGTTGACTAACTCATCAAAAGTGGTATATTTTCTTAAAACTTGAAAAGATGAGTAGATGCTTGTACATTTTTGGAAGTGCTCTCGATGTCTCTTGAACAAGAAGTCTATCTTCTACTTTTGCTTCTAGAGTTAATAGTCTTACTTTTATATCTACCACCTTTCTAAAAAATAGTTCAATACTTTCATTGCTATTAACTTTTAATGAGTATAATTAAGATTGAATATTTAGAATAGGATCTTTATTTTTTCCTTCAATATTTTACGTAGAGTATTCCAAGGTTCTATAGAAGTTTTTTCTACTCTTATGTAAGGTTGTTTTTAATCTGTTATTCCAAATTTTATTATCATAAGTGTTTTAGCTTCACCTTCTTCATATCTTCTAATTTCTCTTACATCTTTAGTAGATTTTATTTTTTTTCACTAACTATATCCAAAAGTTTTTCCACTACTAAAATTTATTTTACTTTGTTTTTCTATGAAGCAAAATATGGTCCTTTCAAAAATTGATGTTCAAAAAGGAAAAACTTATTGTTAAACATTGTATTACTCATTAATTTTTTTTTTTTGATGTAGACGACCTTATAAAAAAGTAAGTTTCTAAACTAAATTCTATGAAGTAGTAATCCTTATGTATCCCTAGTTTTAGAAACTAGAGTAAATTCTACGAATTTTGTTTTCCTAGGTTTTGATATAGAAATCATTTTGTTAAAAAACCCAAATAAAATAATTTCATTCCTTGTTCACTTTTTCGATTCTTCATTTCTCATTTCTTATAATTTATTTCTCATTCCACCCTAACAATAAACTTACCCCTAAAGGATTTCCTATAATATTTTATCAAATATTTTAAGATTTGTAAAAGAATGACATGTCTTATATTTTAAGTTTAAATAAATGATATCAATACCATCATTATTGCATTAGTTCCTAACAAAAGGAACACAAAATATTTTTATAGATTTATTCAATAAGTGTTTGTAGTATTTATTTATAAGATAATTTTTAAATTTATGTAAAATATATTGAAAATCATTTAATATTATATTATCTTAGATTAACTATATGGTTTTACTAATGCTAAACAAATTTTTGATGGTATAAAAATTACACAAGAGGCCGTATATTCTCATTTCATCTAAAAACTATTTATACTAGTCAAATTAGCTATAAAAAAAGAGAGAGCAAATGATGGGGTTTGCAAGAGTTTCTATTTAATATTCTCAAAAAATAGTTTTGATCATGATTGGTATGAATGAATTAAATGTTGTTATAGCACTACATAATATTTTATTTTGATCAATGAAATCCTTTTAAATCATTCCATGCACTTTGAAAGGGTCACCCATTATTTCCTTCTCTATTTATTATTGTTGTAAAACTAAAGTTAAAAGTCAAAGTTTTTTCAGTTAAAATAAATTATCCCTCTTGTTTTCATCTTCAGTTTGTTGATGATACTTTTAGTTTTGATCTTCTCTTAATAACTAGGGAAACGGAGTTAAAATCAAGTTTATCATTATATGAGAAGGTTGTTCAATAGTTGGTTAATATTACAAAATTCAATATTTTTCTTATTAACTTTGACATGATTGTAAGATGGATTATTTTGGATACCTTAATGTTTAAAACTGAAAATTTCCATAAACATATCTAGGTACTCCTTCGTTTGATAAAGAAAAGTATTTGAGCTTTGGAAATCAGTTTTGGATAGGATAGAATCTCCTTTGGCAAGTTGGATATAAGTAAGTTCATAACTATGATCGAAGGTTACTACTCATAAAAATACATTGTAACTTTTCCTCTTCGTAACCAAGTTGTACTTCATAACTTTATACATCAAAATGGTTATCCTTATAATGCTTTATGGTCCATGTGTCAATAAATTAATCCTTCTCCACTAGTGCTAAAGTATCTAGATTGATTTTTTAATATGGATTTTTGAATACTATTTTGTAACATCTCTAAGGAATTAACCATGAATGATAAAGAAAAATATTTTTCTTAAGCGCAAGAACAATATTGTTCTCTAGCGCAAGAACAATGTTGTTCTCTAGCGCAAGAACAATATTGTTCTCTAGCGCAAGAACAATGTTGTTCTTAAGCGCAAGAACAATATTGAAAACTAATAAATTTTACAAAATTAGAAAAAATGGCTATGTTATAAGGATGTGATTTCCCCTAAATGAAGATAGTTACAACTTCTATTCTCCTGGGAGTTGAATAAAATTTCCTAAAATTTTGATCATAAATAGTAGTATCTTTCAAACTCTTTGAGAGAAATATATTTTTATTGATTATCAATTTTGATAAAAGAGCTTTGAATTCATTTTCTATAGTTATTTATTCGAACTCTTAAATTTCCTAAATTTCTTTAGCTAGATGTCATTTTTTATTTAATTCTATAAATTGTAATTGAGGTTGACTATATTGATTTTTATAAGGATACTAACATTGAAAAGGTTGATACTGTAATTATTTTTATTGTTGTAGATTGTATTGATATAGTATTTGTTGTATTGACTTATTTGGTTGATTTCCTTAATTCATATTTTTTTTATTTCCATGATACTAATGTTTTTGGTTATATCTATAGAAATTTGTGCTATGACATTTTTTCTTGTATATTTAACAATATATTATATTCCATTTGGAATTGTATCTTGGATTTGAAGTAATATTACCTTGTGAATTATCTTTTCATACTAGGACATTGTTAGTCATTTCGTATTTGATTGAATTGTTTACTTCATATTCTTGTAGAATGTTGACTAAATCATAAAAAGTGGTATCTTTTCTTAAAACTTGAAAATATAGGACTAGATGCTTGTAAATTTTTGAAAGTGCTCTCAATGTCTCTTGAACAAGAAGTCTATCTTCTACTTTTGCTCCTAGAGTTAATAGTACTACTTTTATATCTACCACCTTTCTAAGAAATGGTTCAATACTTTCATTTTTATGAGTATAATTAAGATTGAAGATTTAGAATAGTATCTTTATTTTTTTCTTCAATATTTTACGTAGTGTAGACACCAAAACAGCACCAATCCGATTATGTGACTACAAACACTGATCGCATTGACATACACAACTTTTTGGGCAGCCCTTAGAGGTCATACAGTGGTCCTAGCCACTTACATAGCAGTTCAGAAGGTCGAAAAGTAAACAAAGCCTTTATCAAAACAAAGTCTCAATAAAAGTCAAAAGCAAGCCTTAGTCAAAAGCAAGCCTTCATCAAAAAAAAGTCTTAAGCAAGAAAGTCTTAAAGCAATACAAAGTCTTAATCAAAAGAAGGGCCTCGGCCGAAGTGTCGTGATATCACGACGTCGCGATATCACGACACTTCGATGCCCAAAGCAAAGCTTTGCCTGAAGTGTCGCAATATCGTGACACTTCGGCGCCCAAGGCCTTGCCTTGGCCGAAGTGTCACGATATCATGACACTTCGGCACCCAAGGCCTTGCCTTGGCCGAGGTGTCGCGATATCGCGACACTTCGGCGCCCAAGGCCTTGCCTTGGCCGAGGTGTCACGATATCGCGACACTTCGGTGCCCAAGGCAAGGCCTTGGCCGAGGTGTCACGATAATCCGACACTTTGATGCCCAAGGCTTTGCCTTGGTCGAGGTGTTGCGATATCGTGACACTTCAGCACCCAAGGCTTTGCCTTGGCTAAAGTGTCGTGATATCGCGACGTCATGATATTGCGACACTTCGGTGCCCAAGGCTTTGCCTTGGCCGAAGTGTTGTGATATCGTGACACTTCGGTGCCCAAGGCTTTCCCTTTGCCGAAGTGTCACGATATCGCAACACTTCGATGCCTAAGGCTTTGCCTTGGCCGAAGTGTCACGATATCGTGACGTCGCAATATCACGACACTTCGACGCCCAAGGCAAGGCCTTGGCTGAAGTGTCGCGATATCGCTACGTCACAATATCGTGACACTTTGGCATTTGCGCTAGCCGACACTTCAGCATTCAAAGGCGACACTTCGACATGCAAAGGCGACACTTCAGCATTCAAAGGCATAATTTAACCCGATAAAAGTAGATGTCAAACAATTCAAAATGTCTATAAAATCCATCAAAGTGAACATTAATCAACTGGCAGTGACACCGCAGTCAGTTATGTGGGTCGTTGAAGGACTGTCACAGTGACATTAATGGAAGCACGAGTCGTGGAGGACTTTCCTCTCTCGTGGAGACAAGACCGCCACATGGCACCTTTGACCAACGCGTGATGCTTATGCACGACATTCAAGGAGACCCCTTGGGTCTATAAAATGGTGCATTTTTCCACCCAAACGTAGGTTGGCAGGCATTTTGAAAGAGCGAAGTCTTTGTCGAACTAAAAACCCGATTGCACTCCTTTTCGAATTCATTCTTCTGCATCTGTAATCTCTTTTGCAAGGGAGGTTATTGGTGGTTGTTTGAAGGTGAATCCGAACCTTCAGATCTAACATTGGACACAGTGAACCAGTTATTCGACGACATCACATTATCTTAGATTTCGGGCCCATTTCTAGTTAGATTGGCGTAAAAGTCAAAGTTTTCAACAGCGGGCAGCCCGCTCGGGCACCCTGCACGCTCTCAGTTGTTTTCTTTTTAACTTATCTGTTATCACGTATTTATTTTATGTCACGCTCATGATGTTTATGTAGTTCAAACTTTACGATCAGATATATCTTATGTCATGCGTTGCATTCGAATACATCTGCCACGCTTTACGTTCTACGTTTAAGCTAGATTTCAAAATTTTAGTGAATATATCATGCTTTTGTCGTTTGCTATCCCACTAACTTGCAGATAACAACATTGATTCATGGTGGATTGGCCGACTGTTTCAGTGGCAGTGGTCGTCTGGTGACGTTTTCTGATTTCTATCCGAATTGCAGGTTGCATAGAATTGTTTTGGTTGCACACATTTAGTCAATCTGTTGCACGTATTTTTATCGATTTCTATAGTTAAACATTCTACATTTTTTTTAACACAGGTGCTACTAAAAATTTTACTATTTCTTTGAATGCAGGAAGAACAGCAAGGAGCGAGGATTCATCAGCAATAAGTGACGACAACACTGGCCTGCCCGATTAAAATGTGGGCATGCGGAAGAAGATCACTGTGCACTTTTTGTAATGGAAATCATGCTATTGTAACCGATTTGGAACCACATGAATAAAAAGGGCTGTGCTCCTACTTTTTGATGTGATTATATTCGTGTTATTTCATTTATTAGTTCTATTTTCATTGCATCTCAGTATTTCTTTCTTCCGAAATCTTATGCTTTCAGTGGCGATCATGGTGGGACCGTTCCCTAATTTTTAAATCACAAAAACTAATCATATTTGTTGTGTTTTATGCTTAACAGGTACCTTTTTTTAAGCCGAAGGTCAGAAACAGCAAGTCCGGGCAGAAAAGAGGTAACGGTTTCTAACTGTCCCTGTCATTTTTTGCTGTGTTATTTCTATTTATTTTATCTGTTTATTTTTTTACTTTCATTTTTTTTTTAATTATTAAAGAAAGGTAGAGAAAGTTTTCGTCAATTTTCTTGCTTTATTAAAAAAAAAAAAAAAAAAAAAATTTCAAATTTTTACTTGCTGTTTTTCGGTTTGTAGTGTTTGTATGGCATAGGGAAAGTTTCCTTTTTGCTGCTTGTTTAATTTTTATTAAATAAAATGAACCACACACACTTCACGTGGTAAATTAAACCAAGGAGCTAGTCGTAAAACCCCAGACCTTGAGCAAGACCAACGGTGGGTTCATCACCACCTTGGCTTAGCTTTGCATCCATTTCCCCGATTGTCACTGTTGTTAGGCGTAAATCCTGATGAAAACTGACCGAGTGTTTCTGGGGTGATTCCCATGCATGCGAGGATAAGTCTTCTATGGTAGGTTTCATTAACAGGACAATCCCCCCTTTCGTACCGCCTATGTTCCACATACCATCTGCTCTCATGTACCTATAGTTTCCCTCTCGTAAGGGCGGGTATATAGAGAGGTTGGTATATCGGTCCGACAATGGTATATTGAAGGGGCGACCATTTATGGGAGTCATATGAGCCAACATTATGCATTAAACGTTCTTCAAAACTTGAAAAAACAAAACAAAACATCAAAATGCACTAAACTAGTTTAGGACACACTATTAACCATTAAAAGAGATAATCACGGTTTGTGTATGTCTGTGTTCATTTCTGCTTAGTGTAGACAAAAAGAAAAATCATCATAAATGAGATAAAAATCTTCTTAGTTAGTAGAGAAGCACCGCAATGGTGTACATCCATAGTCAAGCCCAATCAAGGGCAGAAGCTCTGGAAGGTACATAAGAAGCAGGCACAAGTCACCTTCGCTTTAGTCCTGAGGACTTGGTAATACCGCCTCGGCGGTCTGGCCCACAAGAAGGTCCACGTCAGACCACATCAAGAAAGAATTATTAGGATCCCCCTCTGTGGGGTATTCCCATTGAACACAGCCCCTTTCGGGAAGACGCTTTACATATAGATCTTAATGTAAGTAGACAACTACCTTTTGAGGCTAGACCTGAGTGGCCGTAGCATGATGAAGCGCTAGAGAGGCATAGTGTCCATGAGGAGAGACAGCGTGAATACGGTACCTCTTCTTTGCCTCCCATTAGAATAGAAAGACAAAATCTAGAGCGCAGGGCTCTTCACACAGGACGAGCTCACTCCGCCCGCACCTTTCAAACCCATGAAAGGGAGTACGAGGAAGATCATCGCATTCCTCTAGAACAACATACAATGCGGGAACCTTGCATTTCTGCACCTACTAGATATCATGGTCACCATTTTAGACCAAAGCCTCAAGTACATGCTGCCTACCTCGACAGAGGGAAGTGACCCATTGAAACTTCAAATCATCAAAATCAAGGCAAACACATAGGAGAAACATTCAAACCTCCTGAGAAAAATAGGGTAGACCAAATTGACCCGGTAGTTGCCAGACATGCCACCCGCAAAGCCTGAATCATGTAGCTTGAGCAAGGTCATCAGGAGTTAAAGTACTTATACCGCCTTAATAAAGAGCACATGCAACGCGAAGCGGATGAGTTATGCTATAAACTCCCTGAGAGGGTGCCAACCCTTCGCACCTAGAGAGCAAAACAATATGAGAGGCACAACCCTTTGGTGCAGGACAGGTCTCCACGACCTCGTCAAGGTTTGCCTCCAAGACCTTATAGACCCGAGAGGGAGGCCACTCCCCGAAACAATGATGGCTACCCTCAGCGGGGACTCAATCAGGGTCATAGGTCTCACCCAGAGACTCCTCAAGAGGTGTATGAGGAGTATGAACCAAAAATAGAATGATCCGAAATGCCCCATCAAGGTGGGAGGGCTACCACTCGGCCACCCCTCCATAGGCCTCCAGTCTCCCATAACTCACAACGGGAGCAAACAAAAGAGGAAGAAATAAAATATTCAGATGCATACAAAGCACTATTAGAGCGTTTAGAGTCTGTGGAGACAAAAGCTGCTGGACATCAAAAACCCACATTGCGACAACTCCGCAGTCATCCAGTGCATCCCTCAGTGCCCACACCTCTTTACCCCGAACATTTCAAGTTGCCTCAATTGACAGTCTTTAAAGGTGAAGAGGACGCACAAGAACATGTCACAAGGTTCCTAAGTCAATGCTTCAGCATCCAAGATAATGATGCATTATTTCTTAGAACATTCATAACCACATTCGCAGGCCCTACCTCGGATTGGTTCACAAAATTACCCAAACATAGCATAAACAACCTAGATCAATTAGTAGATGCGTTTCTTGAATGCTTTGCCTTCAACACAAGGAAGAAGGCATCATTGAGTGATCTGGCCAGCCTCAGGCAATATGAGGAAGAAACAATGGCAGCATACGAGAATCGATGGAGGGCTTTGCTTTCTAAGTTACCCTACCATCCCCCTATGTCTAATCTCACACAGATGTTTGCACGGAGTTGCTTAAAATCAATCTCTGGGCTATTGCAGCTGCAGCAATATGCCAGCCTAGAAGAAGCTTTGGCGCAAGCCAGAGTTATAGAAGAGATCAAAATAGGTGAAGGCGCAATCACCAAGCCTAATAAGAAAGTTTGGAATAAAACCACTAAGACCAGGACTATGCAATCACAACCCGCTACGGTTAACCAAGTTGCGATAAATGTCCCCAAGCCTATGCAAGAAATGCAGCCCCAAAAGGCTAATTACCAGGCAGTGCCTCCTAGTTATGAAAGAGAAAATACAAGACGAGAGCGAGACTCGAGCAGCGTCACCCTAGGCGACAATTCATCCCTTATACAGAGTCTAGGGACTCCCTATTTGACCGCTTGTCAGCGACAAATTTAGTCACCCTGCCATAAATCCAAACTATAGACCCTAACGCTCCTAAGCTTAAGGGATACAGAGAGGAATTGTATTGTAGATTCCATAGGCGCAGGGGACATGACTTGAATGGATGCTGGAAATTCAAAGGATTAATCCAAGATTTGATCGACAATAAAACATTGGCCATGGACAACCCCATAGCACCAAACTTTCAACAAATGGGGGTATTCAAGGACCCTTTGCCTGCCCATGAAGCACAGGAAAAACCTCTCTAGGTTAACGAGGTGCGACAAAATCTTCCCATGCAAGGATTTGTGGGAATGATTAGCATAGTGACCAGGAACAAAAAGTACCAAGTAGTTGCCACCGAGGTAGCTACAAGGGAAGTTCCAACAACATCGCAGCCTCAACAACGCCCTATGCAGTCGCCTCTGCCTAGACCCAAGGTCACGATACGGACCAAACTCACGCAGAGTTTGCGGACCACATCGGCTAGGCTGTCCATTTATGAGCTTATTCAACAGTCAACACCTCATAGGGAAGCTCTTATGGAAATTTTAAAAGCCATTGAATTATAGCCTCACGAAGCAAATTCTTTCAACAAATTTGTGGGACATGTGAAATGATGTACGAAGCCGGTCATTACCTTCAGATAATATGAAGTCAAAACAATATCGAATGACATGGCAGATCCACCCCTGCACGTTATCGCGCGGGTCAACGGGATCCCGTACAAGAGAGTGTTGGTAGATACTGGCTCGTCCAGTAAAATCATTACCACTGCAGCACTAAAACATTTGAAGCTACCAGCCTCTCACATCACAGCCTCCACATACACACTACGAGATTTTAATGATGTAATATGCTGTATAGTCGGCACAGTTGTTCTGCCTATCCAGGTAGGACAAAAGACAATACCTACATTGTGCCATGTGTTGGAAGGTGAGATGGCTTACAATATACGGGTAGGGCGGCCTTGGATCAGGGACATGAAGTGTGTCCCTTCGATCGCTCACCAGTGCTTAAAGTATGCTTTTGAAGGAGAAATACATGCAGTCTTTATGGACTTAGAGCCCTTCAAGTATTGCAATGCGGTACATTTAATGCCTCAATCGACCCTCCCTTCAACGCATTTGGATTTCCAGTTAAATCCATTTAAATAGGGTCCGATACGGCAGGCACCACTGGTGACCAAATCAACAAAATCCCAGCCAGGTGAGTCTTCATCATCTGCTCCTTCATTATCAATGCCACCTATCATGGCCAAATAGAAGGACAAGGGAAAACATATCATGGAAGAGGCTCAGCCCCTAGAAGAGGGGTTGCCCACAATATCAACGATATCAATAGAGGAAACACCTAGCACAACGGAAGCTGAGGCTCCTAAACCACCAAACATGGAATGGACTCAGGAATGACTCCCATTCCCTACCTCCCAAGCAACAACAATCACTGATGAAATGGCCAGTATGGGCCTGGGGGAGTATTTAGTGCAGAATGTTGTGGCAACGCCTGCATTGGAGTCAGTACAGGACATGAGGAGACGTCGCCTTCCCATAGGAATAGTTGTTCCTCTAGGTTACCCACCAAACCAGACAAATTTTGTGTATGGGGGCCTAGATCATGGTGTTGAACCATGCAAACAAAAGGAAGCAGACAAAGAGCCTTTTGTTGAAAATATCAACTATTTATCAAATCCAGACTTTGCTCTAAGATATCTCGGCCAATGCAATTGGCATGGATACGGGCTAGGCATATATGAGCAAGGGATGTGTTTCCTTTGCCAACCAAGATATCAGATGCATTATGATAATTCAGGAGTAGGGTTAAACAATCCCCTACCCTTAGATATCTTGGTATAAAATATGCAAGGCCTAGAAATAGGCAACAAGGGGGGATTGGCACCAGATATTTATGCCAACCCAAATACAGAATGTACATTGGGAGATTACCTCCCATGGTCAACAAACACCCTTGGAAACAGTAGTAATCCCTCTCATTTGCTAGAGAGAGGTGAAATTTCAGACATTAATCCCCATAGAGAACATCAACGGTGTCCAGACATCTTTATGAAGCTGTTCCCCTTAGACGTTCCAGTTGAATCAACACAGTGTCAAGTGAATCAGGTCCCTCCACCAAGAGTGGAACAACCGTAATGGGACCAGATTAACTTGCTAGAACAAGGAGTACCTTCAATGTCGCAAGTAACAATTGCTGAAGAGAATGAACATTTTTGGATCTCCGAAAGTGATCCAGAAGATGAGACTAAGATGATCTATCTCAGACATGCGCGACGGAACAATCACCCTTTAACTCATGAAGATCTAATGGGATAGATGGGCATAAGATTAGGTCATGAATGGTGGGTAGACCCAGCGAGGTGGGACCAAGTGTTGGATCCATGGCTCCAAATTCAAGATGAGCACCGTACACCATGAGATCCTATCATGACATCAGTACCGAGGGAAGACCCCGTATTCCTATCAACACATAAGGCCGATCCGTTCATACCCGTCCCTACAGAACCAGATCTAGAGTATAGGGAGCATCTAGAAGAATCAAGTTATCACACCCGCAGTAATGGAGACCAAATTCATTCCATCCACATGATCTCCATTGATTTGACTACACCCATCCGCAATCCGGCCGATCCATCACGGTCATTGCATCTAGACATAAATGCCATCGACTGGGATCGCATCAATTCACCTTTATCACCATCAGAGTACTGGCCTTTCGGTGAAATGCTTCATTTTACCCCAGGGACAAGTCAGGATATTTTTTAGACTGAAGAGGGACCCGAGGTTCCAAACGCAGATTTAAACTCAGCCAATGATATCCATTTGATCCCAACTCCACATAAGTTGGAGGAAGGATCCCACATGTCAGTCGAGGAGACGACTGACGTAGACATCGGTTTAGACCCAATGAATCCACAGATTCTGAAGCTGGGGGTAAGTTTATCCCCTGAGGAGCAAGCCGACTACATTGCCCTTCTCAAAGAGAAGAAGGAGGTTTTTGCATGGTCATACAAAGATATGCCAGGACTAGACCCACAGCTAGTCACGCATAATTTAACGCTTGTGTAGACACCAAAATAGCACCATTCGATTAAGTGACTACAAACACTAATCGCATGCACATACACAGCTTTCAGGGCAGCCTTTAGAGGTCAAATAGTGGTCTTAACCACTCACACAGCAGTTTAAAAGATCAAAAAATGAGCAGAGCAAAGTCGGTCGTTCTAGAGCCTTTAACAAACTTCAAAGCCTTCTTAGCCTTCTTCAAAGCCTTCTTCAAGCCAAGCCTTTATCCGCGCCAAGCCTTTTGTCAAAAACCAAGCCCTGGCCGAAGTGTCGCGATATCGCGACACTTTGGGCCCCGACCCAAAGCGGGCCCAAAGTGTCACGATATCGCGACACTTTGGGCCCCGACCCAAAGTGAACCCAAAGTGTCGCGATATCACGACACTTTGGGTCCTGACCCAAAGTGTCGCGGACCCAAAGTGGGCCCAAAGAGTCACGATATCGTGACACTTTGGGCCCCGACCCAAAGCGAGCCCAAAGCATCGCGATATTGCGACACTTTGGGCCCCGACCCAAAGCGGGCCCAAAGCATCGCGATATCACAACACTTTGGGCCCCAACCCAAAGTGGGCCCAAAGCGTCGTGATATCGTGACACTTTGGGCCCCGTGCCAAAGCCGGCCCAAAGCGTCGCGATATCGTGACACTTTGGGTCCTGAGCCAAAGATGGCCCAAAGCATCGCGATATCGCGACACTTTGGGCCCCGAGCCAAAGTCGGCCTAAAGCGTCGTGATATCGTGACACTTTGGGCCTCAATCCAACACCTGGCCAAATTCAAAAGCAGACACGTCACCAATCAAAAGCATACATTCGACCATCCAAGGAACGACCGCTACGTGGCACCTCTACGTGTCCCTTCTCGAAGAGACCCCATGGCTTTGTTAAACGGCGGACTTCACCAACTGAAGTAATGAGATGAGCACTCTCAACAACAAATCTAGCCTGAGGCCATACTTCATAACTGTTGACACAATTTTCTAGCGAGAATCTCTGTGCGAGCCATGCCTCATAATGACCCGATAAGGATCAAATTTGAGCGGCACCTGCGAATTTAGGGTTTTGAACATTAATGCTCTCAGAGGACGAACCCTCTATAAAAAACTGGCTCAATACAATATATTGGAGACTGCAAAGCATTTTGTTAACACAACAAAGTGTTGCTCATTTGGATATCCGACTGTATCAATCTAAGTTCACCTTCTTTACATCTAGAATCTCTCACAAATAGAGGTTTGTGGGTGATTCTTAGAAGAGTGAACCGGAATTTCACACCCAACAGTGGATCACTGCATCCCACTAATTCGACGACAACACACAACCTTAGATCTCGAGCCCATTCCTAGTGGATTGGCGTCAAGATTAAGTGTAAACCAGGGGTGGCCCGCTTGGGCAGCCCATGAACGTTTCTAGTTAATGCAATATATGCTGTTCTCTTTTGAAATACATTGCAAAAACTAACAGTATCGAAATAGCTTATTCTTTACGTTGTTCAAATAAACTTTACGTTAGAATATATCGTGTCATACGTTATATGCTCGAATGCGTCCTGCAATACGTTTTATCGAATATTGTCATGAAACACAATGAAGTGCTAACTTGCAGGCAATAGCATTAGAATCGGTTGATTATTTTAATGACTGTCCATGTCTCATGTATTGTGCTGTCTTCAATTAGAATAAAAATAACAGTTTATATTTTACATCCTCAGATATATGCTATTTCGAATGTATACTGTTCTCTGTTCTCGGCAAAAGTTGCAGTTTCACGAAGAGTTGTTTTATTCATGCATCTGATCTATCTTCATATGTATGCTAAAGTCAGAAGGTTCTGCCCTCTTATTACAAGAGTGCTACTAACGTTCTTCTCGTGTTTCGAATGCGGGGTAAGCGGTCGAACGCAAGATAGGCAACCGCTAACAAGACTCATTAAACATCAAGCGGCGGCAACACTACAGCCCGCCCATTTTACGTGTGGGCATGCGGAAGGGGATCACTTGTTCATCTATTGTAACCGAGAACGTGTAACTAAAGAGAGATACTGTAACCGAGCGGAATTACATTAATAAAAAGGGCTGTGCTCTTGTTTTTAATTTAATTCTATCTGTTTTATTTTATGCCTCGATTTAGTTCTGTTTTATTTGCATCTCAGTGTTTTATTTCCGAAATCTCATGCTTTCAGTGGCGATCACGGTGGGACCGTTCCCAGATTTTAAATCACAGAAGTTAATTAAACTTGTTGTGTCTTGTGCTTAACAGATACTTCTTTTTATCCGGAGGTCAGAAATAGCAATTTCGGGCAGAAAGGAGGTAACGGTTCTAGCCATCCATATCATTTTCTGTTGCGAAGTTTCGGGTTATTTCATTTACTGTCATTTTAATTTCTTTTAATTATTACAATAAGGTAGAGAAATTTTTCTTAAAGATTTTTCTTGCTTTATTTAATTATGTAGTTATCTGCGTAATTATTCATCTAATAATTAAAAATAAATAAAAAATTTAAAGAAAGGTAGAAAATTTCTTTTCAAAATTCCTACTTGCTGTTTTCCGGTTTGTAGTGTCTGTCTGGCATAGGGAAATATTTCTTTTTCGGTTGCCTGTTTCAAATTTGCAAAGTAAAATGAACCCCACACACCACGTGGTATTTTAAACTAAGGCGTTGGTCGTAAAACCTCAACCCTTGAGCAAGACCAAAGGTGGATTCCATCATCACTTTGGCTTGAGATATTGCATCCATTACCTCGATCGCGACTGTTGCTAGACGTAAATCCTGACGAAAGCTTACCGAGTGTTGCTAGGGTGATTCCCATGCACGCGAGGATAAGTATTCTATGGTAGGTGTCATAAATAGAGCGATTCCCCTTCCATACCGCCTATGTTCCACGTACCATCTGCTCTCACGTACCTATAGTCTCCCTCACGTAAGGGCGGGTATATAGAGAGGTTGGTATATCGGTCCGGCAAATGGTATATTGAAGGGGTGACCATTTATGGGAGTCATATGAGCCAACATTATGCATTTAAACGTTCTTCCAAAAATGCAAACATAAAACGAAACACCAAAATGCACTAAACCAGTTTAGGACACACTATTTAATCCGTAAAAGAGATAATCACGGCTTTGTGTATGTGTGTGTGTTCATTTCTGATTGGTGCGCACAAAAAGACAAATCATCATAAAACAAGATAAAATCTGCTTAGACAGTAGAGCAGCACCACGATGATGCACACCCGTAGCCAAGCCCAATCAAGGGCGGACGCTGTAGAAGGTGCACAAAGAGAGGGCGCTAGTCGCCTTCCCTTTAACCCCAAGGATTTGGTCATACCACCTTGGTGGCCTGAAACATAGGGTAGTCCCCTCCACACCTTAACAGATAAGGACTATGGGGGTACCCCTTCTAGGAGCACTCTTGTTCAACATAGCACTCAACACACATCCTCCCATGAGGGGTACATCCATAGGAGAGCTCCCTTAGATGCTCATTATGAGCGGTCACCGTGCGATGAAGCGCTGAGTCAACCTAGGGTTCAACGAGAGGAACCACATGGTTACACTATCCCTCCCTCAACCCCTCCAGTTGTCAGGACTGCAAGGACAAATTTAGAGCACAAGGCTCCTCAGGCAGGCCAAGCCAACTCCGTCCGCCAAATCGTGCTCACTTATGAAAGAGAGCATGAGGAAGATTCCTACCTTCCTCATAAACAATACACATCGCGGGTGCAATACGCCTCTGCACCTGCTAAATATCATGGTCACACTCTGAGGCCAGAACTTCAGATAAATGCCAATACCTCTAACATAGGGAGGTGGCCTATAGAAATATTGGATCACTATGACCGAGATAGACATCTAGGAGAGACGTCTAGGCCTTCGAGACATGAAGTGGTGAGACCAACTATATTAGAATCTATCAAACATTTCACACACCGTATGCAACTCATGCAACTTGAGCAAGAACAACGGTTAGAGCAATGGTATCTTCTAAATAAAGAACACCTTCAACACCAGGAGGAGGAGTTGTTCCAACACACTGTGTAGGAGAGGACTCCAACCCCTCACACACATAATACAAAACATTATGAGAGGCACAAATCCAAACCTCTTGAGCAAAATAGGGTAGACCACATCGACCCGACAGTCGCCAGAAAAGTCATCCGCCAAGCTCAAATAACACAGGTTGAACAAGGTCGCCAGGAGTTAGAAAACTTATAAATGCATCGCAAAGCGGATAAGTTGCGCTATAAACTACCTGAGAAGGTGCCAACCCCTTGCATCCAAAGAGCACAACAATATGAGGAGCACAACCCCCAGGTGCAATACGAGTATCTGTGACCTTATCAAGCATCACCCCCAATGCCTCCTAGACATGAGCAGGAGGCTACTCCTATAAACAATGACGAGTGCCTTCCTCAGGAACCCACTCAGGTTTATGGGCCACCCTTAGAAAGTCACCAAGAAGCCTCTGAGGAATTAGAGCAAAGAGAAGAGCTAGATGAACTGCCCTACCAAGACATGGGGGGTGCTATTCATCTACCCCTCCATAGGTCCCCAGTTTCTCAACACGAACCAATCAAAGCGGAGGAGCTCAAATCTCCCGATCTATGCAAAGAGCTAGAGCACTTAGAGTTGGTGGAGACCAAGATTTTGGAGCTCCCAAGGCCCAACTTACATGAGGCTCTTTTCGAAGAGGATCAACCTCTAACTGTACTCACTGATGATGCAGTTCTCCATATCTCAGAATCTACAGATCCTGATGAGCTATACACATTGTTTGAAGCCTTTGAGGAATCAGAACAAGAAGAATAGCGGGATGAACAGCCCCACCAAGACATGGGGGGTGCTATTCAGCTACCCCTCCATGAACCCCAAGTTCCTCAACAAGAACCAATCAAAGAGGAGGAGCTCAAATCTCCCGATACATACAAAGTGCTAGAACACTCAGAGTCGGTAGAGACCAAGATTTTAGAGCTCCCAAGGCCCAACGTACATGAGGCTCTTTTCGAAGAGGATCAACCCTTGGTTGTAGGACTACCTGATGATGCAGTCCTTCATGTCTCAGAATCCCCAGATTCTAAATATCTATACACGTTGTCCGAAGGTGAGGATGAAATAGATATAGCCCACAACAATCACATACGGCAGCATCGACACCCTGTAAATATCGATAAAGCATGTCAAATGATAAACATAATAATAGGGCATGAGTGGCGCATAGACCCAGCCCACCGACATCACATGTCCATCCCACTCCTTGGGGAAGGTCGCGAGCAACTTCCACCCAGAGATATCATAGCACCATCGTTGTCGAAGGTAGACCCTGTCCTCCTATCCGTGCATAAGGCCGATCCATTCGTGCCAATTCCTACAGCAGCAGATCCGGTGCACAAAGATTGTCAAGCTGGGGGTACCTCTATTCCCTGAAGAGCAAGTGGATTACACCAAATGCTCCAAAGGTGTCCATCAACCCTTTGGTCAAACCAAAATGCTCCAAGGATTTCCACAATCGCTTGGTCAATCTCAAAGGCTCCAAGGATTCTTGCAATCGCTTGGTCAAACCCAAATGCTCCAAGGATTCTTGCAATCGCTTGGTCAAACCAAAATGCTCCAAGGATTATCACAATCGCTTGGTCAATCCCACAAGCTCCAAGGATTCTTGCAATCACTTGGTCAAACCCAAATGCTCCAAGGATTCTTGCAATCGCTTGGTCAAACCAAAATGCTCCAAGGATTATCACAATCGCTTGGTCAATCCCACAAGCTCCAAGGATTTCCACAATCGCTTGGTCAATCTCAAAAATCTCCAAGGATTATCGCAATCGCTTGGTCACCCCAAAGGCTCCAAGGATTCTTGCAATCGCTTGGTCAATCCCACAAAGGCTCCAAGGATTCTTGCAATCGCTTGGTCAATCCCACAAAGGCTCCAAGGATTCTTGCAATCGCTTGGTCAATCCCAAAATCTCCAAGTATTATCGCAATCTCTTGGTCACCCCAAAATCTCCAAGGATTATCGTAACCTCTTGGTCACCCCAAAAGCTCCAAGGATTATCATAATCGCTTGGTCAAACCCAAAGGCTCCAAGGATTCTTGCAATCGCTTGGTCAAACCCAAATGCTCCAAGGATTATCAAAATCGCTTGGTCAATCCCACAAAGGCTCCAAGGATTCTTTCAATCGCTTGGTCAATCCCATAAAGGCTCCAAGGATTCTTGCAATCGCTTGGTCAATCCCAAATGCTCCAAGGATTATCACAATCTCTTGGTCACCCCAAAAGCTCCAAGGATTCTTGAAATCGCTTGGTCAAACCCAAATGCTCCAAGGATTATCGCAATCGCTTGGTCAATCACAAAGGCTCCAAGGATTCTTGCAATCGCTTGGTCAATCCCAAAACGCTCCAAGGATTTCCACAATCACTTGGTCAAAAATCATGAAAATTCAAAAACAACAAAAATCATCAAAAACAACAAAAATTTGCATTTCATTTCTAGGCATATTCAAATTCATCAAATAGAGAATTCTTCTCACAATTCATCTTCATATTCACCAAAATAAATCCAT
The DNA here is from genome assembly GCA_028583015.1 of Wollemia nobilis. Taxonomy (NCBI): domain Eukaryota; kingdom Viridiplantae; phylum Streptophyta; class Pinopsida; order Araucariales; family Araucariaceae; genus Wollemia; species Wollemia nobilis. Next base: position 43,682 of record JAQPPZ010003183.1, read on the forward strand.
CAAAAATACAAAAATATATAGCTGCATCAAAGCATTGCATCCATACATTGCATATTTGTGGGCATACAGGTCAAAGGCACCATAGGCTATCATGGTTCTGCTAGTCCATCTCGTTCCACACTGTTCCATTTTACAAAAACAACAAAACACCATGCACTTTACCACACTAGAGTCAGTGGTCTTGTAATGTATCAAGAGTTTTTCGTGATTCAGTCATCATTTTGCTCTTTAGCAATGAAATGTATCAAGTCAAACAGATTTTACGAAGGTAGAGTTACACTTGCAATACACCTTGTTACGTAACATCCCAACATAAATTAAAACACATAAAAATTCCCGAGTTGTGTGAACGAAGGATGAAACCTGTAGGGTAATCCAGGTTACCATAAGTGAAACGATTATCTTGCTCATCCCCCGGTGCGAATGACCCCAAGAATGCTGAGAGTTGGAAAAAGGACAAGCATCCTCCCTACCCAATTCCCTAAGAATCCCAAAGTTGCAAAACGTCAAAAATTTGCAAAATGTCAAAACTTCAAAATTTGACACCCTACAGTGCACATCTAAAAAAAGCACAAAGAATAGTGATTATCGTCACTCCATATCCAAATACCTTGCTCAAGAGAAAAGAAAAATAAATCAAAATAAACAGTGATTATTATCACTATAACGAGCAAGTATCCCAATACAATTGAAGAAAATAAGGGAGTTGACCTTGAATCCCCGGAACTCTCGAAGATTTTGACGGTCATGAGGCAAGCCTCAGTACCGGTTTGGTTGATAGCCTATAGGTCACTGGCGGTAAACTTCTCGCATGACGATATATCTATCACATTAACTTGTGTATAGATCAATATTTGCATGTGGGTGAGCTAGCTTATGGTATCCTGGAGAACATCGCAGATTAATCTAACTACATACAACAAAGGAGTTAGTGGAGCTAATTAGGTGATCCTCAGTACAGGTTCGGTTGAAAGCCCATATGGCACTGGCGGTATCCTGACAAATACCACATAAATGAACTCAATTGCACACACAAGGATGTGAAATAACTTGGTTAAAAACAAGTCCGATTCATACCTTGTTCAAAAGTCTTGTAAGATAAAGTACAGTCATGGCTAGTAAGTTAAAACCGTCTGAGTCTCGAAAAACCTTTGCTACATTTCTAAACCAACTGCGCTACTTTTCATCCTTACAATACCACCAGAAAATACAAGAAAAGACACACCACATTTGTACATAGCAAAGTAATGGAGTTCTAAACAGTCTATGGTGCCATAACCAAATATCACCAAGTCCATACATCCATTTCATTTTTGCATATCACATGCACTTGCATCCATCATGCATCCATCAAAATAAATCAACATACAACATCGGTAATTATCATACCATATGCATCCATCAATATAAAGTAGCATGCATCCACCAACATCAACCATTGTGCATAAAATCATGACATCTACGTAAAGAAAGAAAATCCAAACAACAAAAACATCACAAAAATGCAACACAAAAAGAAGCAATAAGCATTTCCAGACACGAGTGCTCTTGCACTCAACCTCTTGGCATAGAAAATTGATGTCGGGGTTCAAATTATCACTCTCCTACTTCCCCAAGAAGGCTACCATAGCCGGACCGCTCCACGGGAAGATGGGTTTTCGATGATTTCACCCCATTACGGCATCACCAAAAGGGTTAGCACCCACCAAAAATAGGTCCAAATGTCAGGAAATTGCACGTGCTCAAATGGAAAAACATCTAAAGGCACCCTAACCTAAGTCATCTTGGGTCAAGCGACTCGTCGCTTCTCTCACGAAGGTCATTCCCTCATCGATTCGTCGCTTGAGGGGGTAGTCACACTTAGTCACCAATCAACAAGCACACACCCAATCAAGGCAATGACATGCATTCAAAGAATCATTGAAAAAGACAATCACGCTCCTGCTTGGAGCAGCAAACAAGCAATTATCACAAACTGATTAAACACTTGGCATTCCTGAAGCATGAACACAAGGTTCCCCTGTGGATAAAAGGTTACGCCCTTTGCCTAATCATGACTGATCAATGTCCAAGCTCAAGTCACACCTCACCAAAATAGGTTAACACTTGAAATAAAATTCCTTAGCTCGTCAGAAGCAAGGATTCTAGAATGCATGCCATTTCCATACTTGGGGCATTAAAAGTTGGTTAGGTTACCAAGAAACTCTAATCATTAGTGCTTTGGTCGTATATTTTTGCTCAGCACTGCGTCACCCGCAACGCTTCCAAAAAAGGGGCATCTATAGACACCAAAATAGCACCATTCGATTAAGTGACTACAAACACTGATCACATGCACATACACAGTTTTCAGGGCAGCCTTTAGAGGTCAAATGGTGGTCTTAACCACTCACACAGCAGTTTAAAAGATCAAAAAATGAGCAGAGCAAAGTCGGTCGTTTTAGAGCCTTTAACAAACTTCAAAGCCTTCTTAGCCTTCTTCAAAGCCTTCTTCAAGCCAAGCCTTTATTTGCGCCAAGCCTTTTGTCAAAAACCAAGCCCTGGCCGAAGTGTCGCGATATCGCGACACTTTGAGCCCCGACCCAAAGCAGGCCCAAAGTGTCGCGATATCACGACACTTTGGGCCCCGACCCAAAGAGGCCGACCCAAAGCGGGCCCAAAGTGTCACGATATCGTGACACTTTGGGCCCCGACCCAAAGCGGGCCCAAAGCGTCGTGATATCGCGACACTTTGGGCCCCGACCCAGAGCGGGCCCAAAGCGTCGCGATATCACGACGCTTTGGGCCCCGAGCCAAAGCGGGCCTAAAGCGTCGCGATATCGTGACACTTTGGACCCCGAGCCAAAGCCGGCCCAAAGCGTTGCGATATCGCGACACTTTGGGCCCCGAGCCAAAGCCGGCCCAAAGCGTCGCTATATCGCGACACTTTGGGCCCCGAGTAAGCCGGCCCAAAGCGTCGCGATATCGCGACACTTTGGGCCTCAAGACAACACCTGGCCAAAGTCAAAAGTAGACACGTCACCAATCAAAAGCATACATTCGACCATCCAAGGAACGACCGCTACGTGGCACCTCTACGTGTCCCTTCTCGAAGAGACCCCATGGCTCTGTTAAATGGCGGACTTCACCAACTGAAGTAATGAGACGAGCACTCTCAACAACAAATCCAGCCTGAGGCCATACTTCATAACTACTGACATGATTTTCTAGCGAGAATCTCTGTGCGAGCCATGCCTCATAATGACCCGATAAGGATCAAATTTGAGCGGCGCCTGTGAATTTAGGGTTTTGAACATTAATGCTCTTAGAGGCCGAACCCTCTATAAAAAATCGGCTCGATACAATATATTGGAGACTGCGAAGCATTTTTTTAACACAACAAAGTGGTGCTCAATTGGATATCCGACTGTATCAATCTAAGTTCACCTTCTTTACATCTAGAATCTCTCACATATAGAGGTTGGTGGGTGATTCTTAGAAGAGTGAACCGGACTTTCACACCCGACCGTGGATCACTGCATCCCACTAATTCGACGACAACACACAGCCTTAGATCTCGAGCCCATTCCTAGTGGATTGGCGTCGAGACTAAGTGTAAACCAGGGGTGGCCCGCTTGGGCAGCCCATGAACGTTTCTAGTTAATGCAATATATGCTGTTCTCTTTTGAATACATTGCAAAAACTAACAGTATCAAAATAGCTTATTCTTTACGTTGTTCAAATAAAATTTACGTTAGAATATATCGTGTCATACGTTATATGCTCGAATGCATCATGCAATACGTTTTATCGAATATTGTCATGCAACACAATGAAGTGCTAACTTACAGGCAATAGCATTAGAATCGGTTGATTATTTTAATGACTGTCCATGTCTCATGTATTGTGTTGTCTTCAAGTAGAATAAAAATAACAGTTTACGTTTTACATCCTCGGATATATGCCATTTCGAATGTATACTGTTCTCTGTTCTCGACAAAAGTTGCAGTTTCACGAAGAGTTGTTTTATTCATGCATCTGATCTATCTTCATATGTATGCTAAAGTCAGAAGGTTCTGCCCTCTTATTATAGGTGCTACTAACGTTCTTCTCGTGTTTCTGAATGCAGGGTAAGTGGCTAAACGCAAGATAGGCAACGACTAACAAGACTCATTAAACATCAAGCGGCGGCAACACTACATCCCACCCATTTTACGTGTGGGCATGCGAAAGGGGATCACTGTTCATCTGTTGTAATCGAGAACGTGTAACTGAAGAGAGATACTGTAACTGAGTGGAATTACATTAATAAAAAGGGTTGTGCTCTTGTTTTTAATTTAATTCTATCTGTGTTATTTTATGCCTCGATTTAGTTCTATTTTATTTGCATCTTAGTGTTTTATTTCTAAAATCTCATGCTTTCAGCTTGATCCGACAATCAAGCCTGTAAAGAAAAAACTACGTAAGATGCACCCAACAATGGCCTTGATGGTCAAAGACGAATTGCAAAAGCTATTGGATGCACAGTTTGTCATCTGCATGGATTATCTGCCATGGCTGTCCAACATGGTTCCCGTCAAGAAGCCCGACGGGAGGATTCACATATGCACTGATTTTCAAGATCTAAACAAAGCGAGTCCTAAGGATGATTTCCCTTGCCAAGCATTGATGCATTGGTAGACGCTACAGTAGGTCATGAAATGCTATCCCTTATGGATGGTTTCTCAGGATACAATCAGATTCGTATCAATCCTGAGGATCAACTCAAAACGGCGTTCACAACGCCTTGGGGGACATTTTGTTATAAGGTCATGCCTTTTGGCCTTAAAAATGTTGGCGCTACCTACCAATGGGCCATGACGTACATCTTCCACGATTACATGCATAAAACATTGGAATATTACATGGATGATTTGTTAGCCAAGTCTCTTTTGCGCTCAGATCATCTCGGTGACTTAAGCAAGATTCTCGATCGCCTCATAGAGCATAAGGTCAATCTGAATCCCAAGAAGTGCGTATTCGACGTCACATCTGGAAAAATCTTGGGTTTTATAGTCTCAAAGCGAGGAATCGAAGTGGACCCAAAGAAAGTCAAGGCAATACTTGAAATGGCTCCCCCAACCACCATCAAGCAGCTCAGAAGTCTGCAAGGAAAGGTCACATCAATTAAACGCTTCATAGCGCAATTATCTGAAAAATGCTGACCCATGAACAAATTATTGCACAAGGGGGTTACATTTCATTGGGATGACGAGTGCCAGTCAGCCTTTGACAAAATCAAACAATACTTGGCTTCGCCGCCAGTTTTGGCACCACCTAGACTAGGAGTACCATTCTACTTATACATCTCAGCTACTGAGGTGGCACTGGGTGCCATATTGGCCCAGAAGAATGACCTTCACAAAGAACAGGCTACTTACTATCTTAGTCGCACCCTGTTCAGTTATGAACTTAACTATGCATACGTTGAGAAACTCTGCTTAGCAGTGGTGTTTGCTACCAAAAAGCTACGCCACTACATGCTGAGTAACACTACGTATGTTGTGTCTAAGGAGAATCCATTACGATACATGATGAGTCGTACTTATCATAGTAGTCGCATGGTGAAATGGATCATGTTGTTGACGGAATTTGACATTGAGTTTATTGGACAAAAATCTATCAAAGGACAAGTCATAGCCGATCAACTAGCAGAGGCTCCTCTTGAAGATGATCAGCCTCTAGTCATAGAACTACCCGATGATGGGGTCTTCCATGTCTCAGAATCGCAAGATTCTGATGAGCCTGAGTCACAAGCCGACATAACCCTATTCTTCGATGGTTCTAAATGTGAGCAAGGTGGTGGCACGGGAATTGTATTCTTCACACCGCAGGGTGCTCCAATGCCCCTGTCATTTAAATTAAACTTCTAGTGCACCAAAAATAATGCAGAATATGAAGCCTTGCTCCTAGGTCTTCAGACATCAATCGCCATGAACATCAAATGACTGAACATCTTTGGTGATTCGTTGTTAATAGTCAATCAAGTCAAAGGGGTATATAAATGCAAATGCCTAGTTTTGTAGGCTTATAAAGCCCTTGTGGACAAATTCCTGGAAAAACTTGAGTGGTATGACATCGAGGCACTCCCTCGATCATCGAATCATTTTGCGGACACAATGGCCTCCTTGGGGTCACTAATTCCGCAAGACCTTTTCGGTGATATGACAACCATTCAAGTCAAAACCTTATCGCAATCCGCGATGGAGCGTGCAAGCTCAGACTTGACGCTAGGAATCCACATGATCCAGATCGAACCTTCCTCGGATAAGTTCTTTCGAATCCGAGATCGTCTAAAACGTGCCAACTGGGGGTCCTTGTTTTCCCCTACTCCCATTAATAGCAACACAACGCTATTCTTGCAAGTTCTATCCCATTCAGCGTTTGTTAGGGAAGAACTTCAAAAGGGATTGGCTGTTCATACTGTCGAGGTTTTCGATCAATAGGATTGGTATTTACCCATTAGAGACTACCTCAAGTTAGGTAATCTTCCCCTTGGATTGACGCACGCCGCAAAACGAACATTCAAGAAGAAAGCGGCTAAGTATGTCTTGATAGGAGACATTTTGTATCGTCGCAGCTATGACGAAATTCTTCTTCGTTGCTTGGACCAGCAAGAGTCCACTTGGGCAGTTGCCCAAGCGCACGACAGTACATGTGGTGGCCACTTTAGTGGTATGGCCATTGCAAAGTGCATTCTTCGCATGGGATATTATTGGCCATATTTAGAGCGAGATTGTTGTGCATATGTCAAGAAGTGCGTAAAGTGTCAACATCATGCCAATTTGATGCACGTACCTTCCCAAGCCCTGTAGATAGTCCAGTCTACTTGGCCATTTTCGTAGTGGGGCTTCGATCTAATTGGAAAGATCTCCCCTGCATCATCAGGCCATCACACGTTTATCATAATGGCCACAGAGTATTTTACCAAATGGGTGGAAGCAATTCCGTTGACCTCTATGACAGGACCCCGCATTGTGGAGTTCATTTTGCATAACATCATATGTCGTTTTGGTATTCCATCCAAAATAATCTCGGATAATGGGCCATCATTCAAGAACAAAAACGTGCATGCTTTGACCACAAAGTACAAAATTCAGCATAGTTTTTTGACACCCTATTATCCGCAGGCAAATGGGCAAGCAAAGGCGTCAAACAAAACGCTAGTTGCCATCCTTAAAAATACGGTCGTAGACAGTCATAAGGATTGGCACATACAAATCCCACTTGCCCTTTGGGCTTATCGCACTAGCATTCGGACGCCAACTGGGGCAACTCCATTTTCGCTCGTGTATGGCTCAGAGGCAGTAATGCCTCTCGAGTTGGAAATTCCTTCCCTTCGCATATCAATGCAGGAGTTCATCGATGATGACACTACATGGCAGGCCCGGTTAGACCAACTTACGTTGCTTGATGAACGACGTGTTAATGCTCTCGAGCACTTACGTATCTACCAAGAGCGGCTTAAGAAAGCTTACAACATGAAAGTCCACCTAAGAGACTTTCGGGTTGGTGATTTGGTTTTGAAGGAAAACCAACATAACTCTAATTTGCTGTCCCACCTAAGGGACAAGTTCACGGCAAATTGGTTAGGTCCATATGTCATTGATAGCAAAATAGGACCCGGGACGTACCGGCTAGCTTCTCTTGACGGTATCAAGGAAACAGAACCCTTGAATATCAGTCATTTACGACCATTTCATATCTAAGAGAGCCATATCCCAAAAAGGCCCCAAGGATTCTTAAAATCGCTTGGTCAATCCCAAAAATGCTCCAAGGATTATCGCAATCACTTGGTCACCCCAAAATGCTCCAAGGATTATCGCAATCACTTGGTCACCCCAAAATGCTCCAAGGATTATCACAATCACTTGGTCAAAACACCAAAAGCTCCAAGGATTATCACAATCACTGGGTCACCCCAAATGCTCCAAGGATTATCGCAATCGCTTGGTAAATCCCCAAAAGCTCCAAGGATTATCGCAATCACTTGGTCACCCCAAATGCTCCAAGGATTATCGCAATCGCTTGGTCAATCCCCAAAAGCTCCAAGGATTATCGCAATCACTTGGTCACCACAAATGCTCCAAGGATTATCGCAATCACTTGGTCAAAACCCAAAAAGCTCCAAGGATTATCGCAATCGCTTGGTCAAAACCCAAAAATCTCCAAGGATTATCGCAATCGCTTGGTCATCCCAAAAGCTCCAAGGATTATCGCAATCGCTTGGTCAACCCAAAAGCCCCAAAGATTATCGCAATCGCTTGGTCAAACCCAAAAGCCCCAAGGATTATCGCAATCGCTTGGTCAAATCCCAAAAATGCTCCAAGGATTCCTAAAATCGCTTGGTCAAATCCCAAAAATGCTCCAAGGATTCCTAAAATCGCTTGGTCAAATCCCAAAAATGCTCCAAGGATTTCCACAATCGCTTGGTCAAAAATCAAGAAAATTCAAAAACAACAACATCATCAAAAACAACAAAATATTTGCATCTCATTTCTAGGCATACTCAAATTCATCAATAGAGAGCTCTTCTCGCACCTCATCTTCATATTCACCAAAATCAATCCATCAAAAATACAAAAATACATAGCGGTATTGCATCCATACATTGCATATTTGTGGTCATATAGGTCAAAGGCACCATAGGCTGTAATTTCTCTGCTAGTCCATCTTGTTCCACACTGTTCCATTTTACAAAAACAACAAAAACACCATGCATCGCTTTTACCACACTAGAGTCAGTGGTCTTTTAATGTATCAAGAGTTTTCGTGATTCAGTCATCATTTTGCTCTTTAGCCATGAAATGTATCAAGTCGGATAGATTTTATGAAGGTAGAGTCATACTTGAAATACACCTTGTTACATAGCATCCTAACACAAATTAAAACACATAAAGATTCCCAAGTTGTGTGAACGAAAGATGAAACCTGCACAGTAATCCAAGTCACCATAAGCGAAACGGTTATCTTACTCATCCCCCGTGCGAATGGTTCTAGAATGCTGAGAATTGACAAAAGGACAAGCTCTTTCCTATCCATTCCCCTCCATATACAATGGTTTTCACCACTACCAGATCCAAATCATAGTTGGTTCCCAAAGTTGTAAGGATTTGTACTACACGTCCCTGCCAAGGATGGGTAGTCATCCCCAAGACCTAAAGGGACCAATACCATTTACAAACAAAATTCCAACAAGTCATCATCCTAACACTTTCCATTCACCTTTGGTCTCCAAGTTGTAAGGATTCGTACTATCCGCCCCTAACCAGGATGGGTAGTCATCCCCAAGGCCTAACAGATCAATGCCTTTACTCCATAATCTCCATCATCCCCTTGCTCCCCAACGTCGTAAGGATTCATACTATCCGCCCCTAACCAGGATGGGTAGTCATCCCCAAGGCCACAAGGATCAAGCCATTCACAAGCTCAAATTAAAAATAAACAAAACCAAAATCAAATAACAGTGGTTATCACCACTATTCAAAATCCTTGCTCAAAAAGAATTAATAAACGAGTGATCTTCATCACTATATAGACGAGCAACTTTCTCAACCATTAAGACAACAAATATCCTGAACTTGAATCCCTGGAAGTCTCAACATTCGAAAACCATCTAAGTGATCCTCATTACAGGTTTGGTTGATAGCCTATCTGGCAATGGTGGTATCTTACCCGCATGACGATATGTCTGTCACATTCGCTTTGCGTATGTGCAGACCAATGTTTGCATAAGGATGAGCTAGCTTATGGTATCCTGGATAACATCGCAGATTAATCTAACTAAATACAACAAAGGAGTTAGTGGAGCTAATTAGGTGATCCTCAATATAGGTTCGGTTGAAAGCCCATCGGCACTGGCGGTATCCTGACAAATACCACATAAATGAACTCAATTGCACACACAGGGATGTGAAATAACTTGGTCAAAAATGAGTCAGATTCATACCTTGTTCAAAAGTCTTGTAAGATAAAGTACGAGTCATGGCTAGTAAGTTAAAACTGTCTGAGTCTCAGAAAACCTTGGCTACATTTCTAAACCAACTGTGCTACTTTTCATCCTTACAATACCATCAGAAAAACCACATGCATACATACAAAGTCATGCATCACAGCAATCGCCTAAAAAGACAAAATAATAGAGTTCTAAACAGTCTATGGTGCCATAGCCAAACAACACAAAGTCCATCCATCCATTTCACTTCTACATATCACATACATTTGCATTCATCACAATATATGCATCCTTCAAAATAAATCAACATACAACAATCGCATTTATCATACCATATGCATCCATCAATATAAAGTAGCATGCATCCATTAACATCAATCATTATGCATACCATAATATCATGACATATACACAAAGAAAGAAAATCAAGTACAACAAAAACATCACAAAAATGTAACACAAAAACATAAGCAATAAGTTGTCGGACACAAGTGCTCTTGCACTTAACCTCTTGGCATAGAAAATCGATGTCGGGGCTCAAATTCTCACTTTTCCACTTCCCCAAGAAGGCTACCATAGCTGGACCGCTCCACGAGAAGACGGGTTTTCGATGATTTCACCTCACTATGGCATCACCAAAAGGGTTAACACCCACCAAAAATAGGTCCAAATGTCGGGATATTGCACGTGCTTAAATGGTAAAACATCTAAAGGCACCCTAACCTAAGTCATCTTGGGTCAAGCGACTCGTCGCTTTTCTCACGAAGGTCATTCCCTCATCGATTCGTCGCTTGAGGGGGTAGTCATACTTAGTCACCAATCAACAAGCACACACCCAATCAAGGCAATGGCATGCATTCAAAGAATCATTGACAAAGACAATCACGCTCCTGCTTGGGGCAGTAAACAAGCAATCATTAAATTGATCAAACACTTGGCATTCCCGAAGCATGAACACAAGGTTCCCCCTGTGGACAAAAGGTTACGCCCTTTGCCTAATCATGATTGATCAATGTCCAAGCTCAAGTCACACCTCACCAAAATAGGTTAACACTTGAAATCAAATTCCTTAGCTCATCAGAAGCAAGGATTCAAGAATGCATGCCCCTTTTCATACTTGGGGCATCAAAAGTTGGTTAGGTTACCAAGAAACCCTAATCATTAGTGCTTTGGTTATCTATTTTTGCTCAAGCATCGTGTCACCCTGCAACGCTTCCCAAAAAGGGGCATCTGTAGACACCAAAACAACACCAATCCGATTATGTGACTACAAACACTGATCGCATTGACATACACAGCTTTTTGGGCAGCCCTTAGAGGTCAAACAGTGGTCCTAGCCACTTACATAGCAGTTCAGAAGGTCGAAAAGTAAACAAAGCCTTTATCAAAACAAAGTCTCAATCAAAGTCAAAAGCAAGCCTTAGTCAAAAGCAAGCCTTCATCAAAACAAAGTCTTAAGAAAGAAAGTCTTAAAGCAAGACAAAGTCTTAATCAAAAGAAGGGCCTCGGCCGAAGTGTCGCGATATCGCGACACTTCGGCGCCCAAAGCAAAGCTTTGCCTGAAGTGTCACGATATCGTGACACTTCGACGCCCAAGGCCTTGCCTTGGCCGAGGTGTCGCGATATCGCGACACTTCGGTGCCCAAGGCCTTGCCTTGGCCGAGGTGTCGCGATATCGTGACACTTCGGTGCCCAAGGCCTTGCCTTGGCCGAGGTGTCGCGATATCGCGACACTTCGGCGCCCAAGGCTTTGCCTTGGCCGAGGTGTCGCGATATCGCGACGTCGCGATATCGCGACACTTCGGCGCCCAAGGCTTTGCCTTGGCCGAAGTGTCGCGATATCGCGACACTTCGGTGCCCAAGGCTTTGCCTTGGCCGAAGTGTCACGATATCGCGACACTTCGGCGCCCAAGGCTTTGCCTTGGCCGAAGTGTCGTGATATCGCGACACTTCGACGCCCAAGGCTTTGCCTTGGCCGAAGTGTCACGATATCGCGATGTCGCGATATCGCGACACTTCGACGCCCAAGGCAAGGCCTTGGCCGAAGCGTCGCGATATCGCAACGTCGCGATATCGCGACGTCGTGATATCGCGACACTTCGGCATTTGCGCTAGCCGACACTTCAGCATTCAAAGGCGACACTTCGACATGCAAAGGCGACACTTCAGCATTCAAAGGCAGAATTTAACCCGATAAAAGTAGATGTCAAACAATTCAAAATGTCGTTAAAAGCCATCAAAGCGGACATTGATCAACTGGCAGTGACACCGCAGTCAGTTACGTGGGCCGTTGAAGGACTGTCACAGTGGCATTAACGGAAGCACGAGTCGTGGAGGACTTTCCTCTCTCGTGGAGACACGACCACCACATGGCACCTTTGACCAACGCGTGGCGCTTATGCACGACATTCAAGGAGACCCCTGGGTCTATAAAATGGTGGATTTTTCCACCCAAACGCAGGTTGGCAGGCATTTTGAAAGAGCGAAGTGTTGTCGAACTAAAAACCCGATTGCACTCCTTTTCGAATTCATTCTTCTGCATCTGTAATCTCTTTTGCAAGGGAGGTTATTGGTGGTTGTTTGAAGGTGAATCCGAACCTTCAGATCCGACATTGGACACAGTGAACCAGTTATTCGACGACATCACATTATCTTAGATTTTGGGCCCATTTCTAGTTAGATTGGCGTAAAAGTCAAAGTTTTCAACAGCGGGCGGCCCGCTCGGGTGCCCCGCACGCTCTCAGCTATTTTCTTTTTAACTTATCTGTTATCACGTATTTATTTTATGTCACGCTCATGATGTTTATATAGTTCACACTTTACGATCAGATATATCTTATGTCATGCGTTGCGTTCGAATACATCTGCCATGCTTTACGTTCTACGTTTAAGCTAGATTTCAAAAGTTTAGTGAATATATCATGCTTTTGTCATTTGCTGTCCCACTAACCTACAGATAACAGCATTGATTCGCGATGGATTGGCCGACTGTTTCAGTGGCAGTGGCCGTCTGGTGACGTTTTCTGATTTCTATCCGAATTGCAGGTTGCATAGAATTGTTTTGGTTGCACGCATTTAGTCAATCTATCGCACGTATTTTTATCGATTTCTATAGTTAAACGTTCTACATTTTTTTTTAACACAGGTGCTACTAAATAGTTTACTATTTCTTTGAATGCAGGAAGAACAGCAAGGAGCGAGGATTCATCAGCAATAAGCGGCGGCAACACTGGCCCGCCCGATTCAAATGTGGGCATGCGAAAGAAGATCACTGTGCACTTTTTGTAATGGAAATCATGCTATTGTAACCGAGTTGGAACCACATGAATAAAAAGGGTTGTGCTCCTACTTTTTGATGTGATTATATTCGTGTTATTTCATGTATCAAACTAGTTCTGTTTTCATTGCATCTCAGTATTTCTTTCTTTCGGAATCTCATGCTTTCAATAAGTCATACTTAGTCACCAATCAACAAGCACACACCCAATCAAGGCAATGGCATGCATTCAAATAATCATTGACAAAGAGCATCATGCTTCTGCTTGGGGCAGTAAACAAGCAATCATTAAATTGATCAAACACTTGGCATTCCCGAAGCATGAACACAAGGTTCCCCCTATGGACAAAAGGTTATGCCCTTTGCCTAATCATGACTGATCAATGTCCAAGCTCAAGTCACACCTCACCAAAATAGGTTAACACTTGAAATCAAATTCCTTAGCTCATCAGAAGCAAGGATTCAATAATGCATGCCCATTTTCATACTTGGGGCATCAAAAGTTGGTTAGGTTACCAAGAAACCCTAATCATTAGTGCTTTGGTTATCTATTTTTGCTCAGCACTGCGTCACCCGCAACGCTTCCCAAAAAGAGGCATATGTAGACACCAAAACAACACCAATCCGATTATGTGACTACAAACACTGATCACATTGACATACACAGCTTTTTGGGCAGCCCTTAGAGGTCAAACAGTGGTCCTAGCCACTTACATAGTAGTTCAGAAGGTCGAAAAGTAAACAAAGCCTTTATCAAAACAAAGTCTCAATCAGAGTCAAAAGCAAGTCTTAGTCAAAAGAAAGCCTTCATCAAAACAAAGTCTTAAGCAAGAAAGCCTTAAAGCAAGACAAAGTCTTAATCAAAAGAAGGGCCTCGACCGAAGTGTCACGATATCGTGACACTTCGGCACCCAAAGGAAAGCTTTGTCCGAAGTGTCGCGATATCGCGACGTCGCGATATAGCGACACTTTGGCACCCAAGGCCTTGCCTTGGCCGAGGTGTCGTGATATCGCGACACTTCGGCACCCAAGGCCTTGCCTTGGCCGAAGTGTCACGATATCACGACACTTCGATGCCCAAGGCCGCGATATCGCGACACTTCGGCGCCCAAGGCTTTGCCTTGGCCGAAGTGTCATGATATCACGACACTTCGGCGCCCAAGGCTTTGCCTTGGCCGAAGTGTCGCGATATCGCGACGTCGCCATAGTAGAATGAATCTTTGGATACTTGACTATTTGTTTCAATATGCGAAGTCTAATGAAATCCTTTTAAATCATTTCATGGACTCTGCAAGGGTCACCTATTATTTCCTTATCTATTTATTATTTTTGTAAAACTAAAGTTAAATGTCAAAGTTTTTTGAGTTATAATAAATGATCCCTCTAATTTTCATCTTCAGTTTGTTGATGATACTTTTCATTTGGATCATCTCTTAATCACTAGGGAAATGGAGTTAAAATCAAGTTTATCATTATATGAGAAGGTTGTTCAATAGTGTTTTATTACTACAAAATTCAATAATTTTCTTATTAACATTGATCTAATGAGGTCCGAGGTGTAGACCAATTAGTTCATCCAAACCCTATAATGGGGGCGGAGGTCCAAGGTTCAAATCTTGGGCCTCGTTGGACTGAACGCTTATCCCTTTCTTGGTGATTTCATTGGTGTAAAAGGTTTAAAATGATTGTGGCATGGCGGTTATAGGGGCAAACTGCATGAAGATCTATGTGGCGGATTCCTAGGCTGACTACGCAAAATACTATGGTGGCCATAAAAGTTGGACAGCTTGCTCGAATTTGTGGCGGCTACCAATTCCACCATGTTAAAAAAATAAAAATATTGACCTAATTGTAAGATGGATTATTTTGGATATCTTAATGTTTAAAGCTGAAAAATTCCATCAACATATCTAGGTACTCCTTCGTTTGATAAAGAAAAGTAGTTGAGATTTTGGAATCAGTTTTGGATAGGATAGAATCTCCTTTGGCAAGTTGGATATACGTAAGTTCATAACTATGATTGAAGGTTACTACTCATAAAAATACATTGTAACTTTTCCATATATATGATGTCACTTTCATTTTTGGTATTATATATAACATCTAAATTTGGTAGAATTTAAAGATATTTTTTATGAAAAGGATACGAGGAAAAAATAATTTTAAATTTTGAACTCATATTAGGAAAATAGAGAGTTTGATTTAGATTTAACAAAGTATCATAAAATATAATCTAAAAATATGTAGGTAAAACAGTATAATGACTTCATTGCTCATAGAATAAAGTACAATACTAGCATTCTTTGATAATAGGTGTGAGGTAACATGGCTAGAGATGCAATTTAGCTATGATAAACTAAAAATAGAAAAATACTATTTCTTGTAAAAAATACGAGTAACATTTTTTAAGGAATCTAGAGTATTTTTCAAAAAAGTATCTAGCAACTCTATATATATCAGAGTCGTTTGATAAAAAATGTCACCCTTTAATCATTCTAACACATCTTGCAATGATCAAATTGGAGTGTCAAGCACAAGTTATGCCCCTAACAATATGGTTGGGGTCATTTTCAAACATAAGGCCATGCCAGCAAATTTTACATTCTTGGATCATTCATGCAAAGGAATGGTCCCATTATAGCAACTCTACCATCAAGTATGGAAATTAGTTTTTTCTATATTCATATTTTTTGTGAGCTATACCTATTCGTAACCAAGTTGTACTTCATCGCTTTATACATCAAAATGGTTATCCTTATAATGCTTTATGGTTTATGTGTCAATAAATTAATCCTTCTCCACTGGTGCTAAAGTATCTAGATTGATTTTTTAATATGGATTTTTCATTATAGTAGTTTGAATACTATTTTTTAACATCTCTACGAAATTAACCATGAATGATAAAGAAAAATAGTGTTCTTAAGCACAAGAAAAATATTGAAAACTAATAAATTTTATAAAATTAGAAAAAATAGCTATGTTCTAAGGATGTGATTTCCCCTAAATAAAGTTATTTGATTTCATGAGTGATTCACTCTAAGAGTGGAGTGATTTCCTCATAAATGGCACTTAAAATATAAGCATAGATGCATGATAAGAAGGATGAATTAGAAAGGAGAATTTTACCTTTTTATGGTGTCACAACTCATCTTTGGAGAATTCAAAGATATCTAGAGGTGTAACTAGAGGCATGTAACATTCAAATATGCATGAATTTTGTATGTATACCTCCAAATATTTACTTTTATTAGGAGTATGATTTTCTCACCCATGATAAGTTAGGATACAATTCTAACTATAAATATGATCCATGGAATCCATAATAAACATTTTTTAACCTCAAGATAATTATAGATACACTTTGAGAGTACCACATTTTGATTGCTCTTTTCTATTGGATTAATTAAAAATTGATGAGACTATATGCTTTCCATTAGTGGCATTGCTCTCCTAGATTATGGGTATGCTGAATATGGTACTATTGATTGCCTTTTAAGATGTTAAATATCATAGGATTGGATATAATATAGCCACAAAGCAATAAGGTCAATATAATTATATTAGTAGATTAATATGGTAACTTAGGGTTGAATTCTAACTATAAATATGATCCATAAAATCCATAGTAAACATATTTTGACATCAAGATAATTATAGCTACACTTTGTAATTTCCATATTTTGATTACTCGTTTCTATTGGATTAATTATAAATTGATGAGAGTATATATTTTCTATTAGTGGTATTTCTTTCCAATATTATGGAATACATGCTAAATATGGCACTATTGATTACCTTTTAAGCCTCCACAAATCTCAAAAGTTAAATATCATAAGAATGGATATAATATAGCCACAAAGTAATAAGGTCAAGATAATGATATGAGTTTATTAATATGAGAAAATTAATATGTATATCAAGGCTAATAGTATATCAAATAACATTCACCATTAAATAGTAACATGAATATAAAAATCTTGAATCATACATGTACAAAGCATGTAGAACAACTTACAATGTTAATTACTCAAAATGTATGGAATATTTATTACTCCACTTTCTCTTACAAATATAATACTTGATACTTCTCTCTATAATGTGATATTGATACTTGACACTTGATGCTTTTCTATGGAGTACTATATAGCCATAGTAGAATGAATATTTGGATACTTGACTATTTGTTTCAATATGCCAAGTCTAATGATTCTTGTCTTCTGTACTTGACACTTGCATACTTAATCAACAAATTACTCTATATTGTATGAACATCTAGATATGACTCTCAACCTTTACTTTGCATACTATAATCTAAGACACTTGTGCACATAAACTCAACTTACACTTCAAACACCCGCTATAGTACATTATTTGGTTATTGAATACTTTAGTCTTTAATCATGGTCTTCATCTTGATCTTCATTCTTCAAATGACCATAGATAATGTGCTTCCTATATTCTTTTTTTGTTTTCATCTCAATTTTATTGATCATTTTCTTCTACTTCTATAGTTTGATATTTTATATCTTGTTTTTATCATGTTGGCCACCTATATCCCGATCAACTGCAAAGTTAGTATCTTTCAAAATCATTGAGAGAAATATATTTTTATTGATTATCAATTTTGCTAAAAGAGCTTTGAATTCATTTTCTATAGTGATATTTTCCAACTCTTAAATTTCCTAAATTTCTTCAGCTAGATGTCATTTTTTATTTAATTCTCTATATTGTAACTGAGGTTGACTATATTGATTTTTAATAGGATACTAACATTGAAAAGGTTGAGACTGTAATTATATTTGTCGTTGTAGATTGTATTGATATTGTATTTATTATAATGGCTTATTAGTTTGTTTTTCTTGATTCATAATCTTTTGTTTTCCATGATACTAATTTATTTTATTATTGTGCTATGACATTTTTTCTTGCATATTTAACAATATATTATATTCCATTTGGAATTGTATCTTGGAGTTGAAGCAAGATTACCTTGTGAATTATTTTTTCATACTAAGGAATTGTTAGTCATTTCATATTTGATTGAATTTTCTACTTTATATTCTTGTAGAATGTTGACTAACTTATCAAAAGTGGTATCTTTTCTTAAAATTTTAAAAGATAGGACCAGATGCTTGTAAATTTTTGGAAGTGCTCTCAATGTCTCATGAATAAGAAGTCTATCTTCTACTTTTGCTTCTAGATTTAATAGTCCTACTTTTATATCTACCACCTTTCTAAGAAATGGTTCAATACTTTTATTGCTATTAACTTTTACGTTGTATAATTGAGATTGAAAATTTAGAATAGTATCTTTATTTTTTCCTTCAATATTTTACGTAGAGTATTCCAATATTTTATAGAAGTTTTTGCTACTCTTATGTAAGGTTGTTTTAATCAGTTATTCAAAATTTTGTTATTAGAAGTGTTTTAGCTTCACCTTATTCATATCTTTGAATTTCTCTTAAATATTTAGCAGGTTTTATTTTGTTCCACTAACTATATCCTAAAGTTTTTCCACTACTAAAATTGATTTCACTTTATTTTTCTATGAAGCAAAATATGGTCCTTTCAAAAATTGTTGTTCAAAAAGGAAAAACTTGTTGTTAAACATAGTAGTACTCATTAAATAATTTTTTTGATGTAGACAACCTTATAACTCCCTAAGTTTAATTAAATAAAAAAAGTCAAAGTTTCTAAACTAAATTCTATGAAGTAGTAATCCTTATGTATCCCTAGTTTTAGAAACTAGAGTGAATTTTACAAATTTTATTTTCCTAGGTTTTGATGTAGAAACACTTTTGTCTCCTAAATTAAAATAATTTGCAACATTTCAATTTGTCAAAAATAAAACTAAATTAAATATATTTTGAAAAACTCGAGTACTTTAAAACCCAGATAAAATAATTTAATTCCTTATCATTAAAAAACTTATGAAGGACTTTTCTCAAAATAAAATAAAATCAAATCAAATAACTTTAATCTACCTATAAGCCTTATCTCTCCTATTAAAAATAAACCTTTAAAAAATATCTTATTAATCCTATGCATTAAATGAAACCCTAAAAAACTTAGCTTAATTCTCACTACATGATTACACTGTTCAATGTTTGAATTTGTGCTACCTTGACTATACACTTCTCTTTACAACATGCTTCTCTTAACTACATGTCATTATGTTGGCTACATATTGTAGCTTTTAGTGCTTCCATTGCTTCTCCTAATTACATTTCTCCTTGTGCTTCCAATAGTGTTACATAGATGTACTGAAGACTCCATATATATCACGCATGAAATTGCTCTTCCTTCCTAAATATACATGTTGCTTCAATTTTTTCAATACTCAAATTTTATCTCATTGCTCAATGAATACTACTAGTTAGTCAAATATTACCCCATGGTAGTTATTAATGCTTAGGTTTGATCTTAGATGTTAATGAATGCTCAAATATGTGTCTAATGACAATTATTAACACTCATGTTTGGTCATGGATATTATCTACTTAATTTTCAACACTTTATAGTGTAACTTATTCAAACACTTAATTTTTTTTTTTTTAAAGTGAAAAACCCCTTGCGAAGACGCCTTGGTCTGAGAGACCACGAACAGGGGGTTCTACACTAACAAAGTCACCCGGGAGTCACACCCGACCCTGCCCACACCAATATTATCAATTGGATTTTGGATACCCAATTTAGCTTTTTTCTAGGGTGGAGATTTGAACCTAGGACATCCCTTGGAGGATTGCCCTCACCTCTCCAACTCACCTACAACACCTGGGTCAAACACTTAAACTTTAATTTGCTATCTCTACCATGTTATTCCTCTTTCTAATGAAGTACTTAGTTTACTTATTTTTGAAAGATATTTGGCTTAATTTTAGTTTAGCTTGTTCTACTAACATTACACACTTGTGGAACAAGGATATTACTACATTGCACTATGTTCGAACATGTATTTTTTCTTGCATTGTACTCTTATTTCAATGTGGCTCTTTAAATTATAGTCTAATTAGTTTTTAACTTGCAATATTTTAGGTTGATGACTCTCAAAGTGGTGCTCTATCTAATGGCTTGGATTACTTGGTGTATTATATATTCATAGCTCTTATATTGGTGCTCTACTTAGAATATTATATCTTGGAGTACTTCAATGTAGTACATCACTTCAAAATTTAAGCACTATGAGTGTTTGTTGTCTACAACCTTTGCTTCCACCTTGAGCTTCAGGATATTATCTTCTCTTATGCATGAAAATTTGAATCACTTAGAATTGTTGACTCACTTCACTTTTGGTATGTAAATTTGATATTCTACTAGTAAAACATTATTTGTAGAATTTTTTAAAATTTTATTATCTTTCTATTAAATGAGTGATTTGTTTCATATACCAAGCAAATCATTTACATTCAATAAAAATGAAAATTTCGCTAAGTATTGGTGTAGTGAATCATTTTTTCAAGTGATGAATTATTGATCCTTGAAAAAGAGGAACTTTCCAAAATCAAACAAAAAAATTCTAGGTTTTGTTCAATGAGTGATGAAATTTCCCTAAAGGATTGATTTTATAGGTATTAATAACATATCTTTTGAGAAAACTTAAATGATCCATTTTCTTGTAGAAATAAAATTACGAGCTCTGCTCATGTCTCCAACATATTTAGGCTTTGTGTAGCCATACAATGGCTTAACTACAGTTAAATATTCATATGGTGTAGGATGTATCACGGATTCAAAATCCTAAATTATCCAAATATATACAAAATAATCACAATTAATAATAGTTTCTACAACATATAAAACCAAACACTTAGGCTCTTTAGATAATATAGAATTTTAATTTGCAATAGGTGTATTGTATCCATGAACCAATGCAATAGTTCATTCAACAATAATAAGTGGTAACTTCAAGTTTCTAAGTTCTACAAAATCAACAACTAGTTCAGTATACTTAATAGTAACTAGCATATGCTCCAATGGGGCAACCTATGTAATCAAATATTTTATGGGAAGATGTACTATAGACATGCACCTCAACAACCTCAATTGATAAAATATTTTGTATTAAGCAATATTATATAGAAGAATTGACCCAAACCTATCAATAAGAACATTAACGAATTCCATAGGATTAATGGTGCATTTGAGGATTTTAAAAGGAATTGGAAAAGATCAAGATTATCCTTGCAATACTCAAATTGTTAAGCAAATAATATTATGAACTTACGTAGAATAATTAAAAAATGTTTTAATAAAAAAATATGTAGAATCCTC
The DNA here is from genome assembly GCA_028583015.1 of Wollemia nobilis. Classification (NCBI taxonomy): domain Eukaryota; kingdom Viridiplantae; phylum Streptophyta; class Pinopsida; order Araucariales; family Araucariaceae; genus Wollemia; species Wollemia nobilis. The sequence goes on from JAQPPZ010003183.1 coordinate 65,203, forward strand.
AATGATCAGTGACAAAAAAACATGATCTATCAATCAACTCCAAACGAGGTCTATGATAAATATATTGATGATTAATCATATACACAATAACATGAGAAATATGAATTTAAAATTGAGGTTCCTTGCCTCAACAAGTGGTAAATCTACCAGCTGGTATTTTCATTTAATGCTTAGTGAACAAATGATTATCCAACCAATGGTAAATCATGTCACTTCACCTTAAATCAATGTGAATTAGGGTTATGGAATGCTTCAAACAACCAAAATGCATAGCTATCACCAACATACCTAAAATTTAGTAGTGAACAATCCTCATTGAACGTACAACAGAATGGAGAGGAAGTAAGCGACGTGGCATTGTGAAATAAGCGAAGCGAGCATGAGTCGGGCTGGAAAATGAAAATGAACACGGTGATCAAGCATGAGGGGCAAACGCATACTTGATCTGCTGAATACCGCTGGCAAACAACGTGGATGACACAGACACAGTCCCTGCATTGGCACTCCCAAATGCAGAAAGAGCGACGGCATCCTGATTATTGTCCGTGTTAATCTGGTAATGGAGGAGGCCCTTGGGAAATACGAAGAGATCAGGCGCTTGCACTGTCTCAGTGAAGAGCTTGCCGGTGGTGTCGACGAAGCCAACGTCGAGGGATCCATCCAAAACCAATAGAAGTTCAGATGCACGCGGGTGAGTGTGAGGAGGATTTACACCACCCTTGGGGAACTGCAGCACCGGGTACGATACACCCAACCCTTCCAGCGCCCCGAACTCCGCCTTCGATGCCTTGGTCACTTTCACTGTGGCCAACCCTGTTAAGTTACCGTCTACCTCCTAAACGTGAAGAAACTGCCGTCGATTTTTTGCGGAGCCTTCCCCGCCGGCGGCAGAAAATCGGAGAGGATATCAGGATCTGCTGCATCTGTCACCCTCACCCTGCCAATACTCATCACGACCATAATCATTGTGCAAATTAAACTATTTCCCATACTCGTATTTATTATCTTTTGATAACAAAATGAATTCCCTCTAAGGTTATGACGAAGGGAATCGCAACAATTCTTTCCTACGGCTTCTCTACTCCGCTTTTGCGATAAGGAAGGATTATGAGCCCCCTATATATAGGGATTTTCTCCGTAAAACGCAATGGTGTAGGGCAAGCAAAGGAACGGGAAATCAAGAAGTGCTTATATCGGAAGCAGCCGTTTCCTTGCTTTTACCGTCATCATATATTTGTATATGGCCGTCCTTGCAGGCAAAGTGAACAAGAGAGACTCAGATTGGAAGGAAAATTTGTATTGCTTTTTTGAACTTTGTCAACCTCTATTAGATTTTCTCGGACGTCTGTACAAATCATGGAGGATAAACTTGGTCAAAGTTTCTAGAAGTAATCGTTTTTCGTGTGTATTACATTTTTTTAAAATATCCGGTCGTAAATTCATAAATTTATAATTTGAGAAAAAATTGAAAGCAATTGCTGGTGGCCAATCTTTAGAGAACTCAGAAGACTCCGTCGACTGAATTTTAAAACCATTTTAAAACAGTTATCTTTCCTCTCCATACATCTCATTAAGAACATTTGACTTGGAGAAAGTTATTTGTTATGATTTAAACCATCCCTTATGATATTACCTCAATCTTCAAATTCTATATATATATACATTTTTTTTTCCATTTTTTCGATTCTTCATTTCTCTTTTCTTACAACTTATTTCTTTATACTCTTTCGCAATTCCATGGTGCTGGTACCCATTTTGGCACTTCAGAATTATTGATTTTAAAGGTTTTTTTCTTTTCTTCACATGGTATCCAGCTTTTTAATGTGATAAGATTTAGTAGAATTTATAATGTATCATAATAGATAGTAAAAATTTTCATTAATTATTACACTATAATAGAATACAAATATGATGAGTAAGACATGTATGGAGGAGTTATAGATGGAACATTTTCTCATTCCACCCTAACAAGGAATCTACCCTTAAAGGATTTCCTATAATATTCTTTCAAACATTTTAGGATTTGTTAAAGAATGACATGTTGTATATGGTTGAAAAGACAAGAAAAATAAGTTTAAATAAATGAGATCAATACCATCATTATTGCATTAGTTCCCAAGAAAAGGAACACAAAACATTTTGATAGATTTTATTCAATAAGAGTTTGTAGTATTGATTTATAAGATAATTTTTAAATTTATGTCAAATATATTAAAAATCATTTAAGATTATGTTATCTCAAATTAACTATATGGTTTTACTAATGCTAAACAAATTTTTGATGGTATAAACATTACACAAGAGGCCTTATATTCTCATTCCATCTAAAAACTATATATACTAGTCAAATTAGCTATAAAAAAAGAGAGAGCAAATGATGGGGTTTGCTAGAGTTTCTATTTGATATTCTCAAAAAATAGTTTTGATCATGATTGGTATGAATTAATTAAATGTTGTTATAGCACTCCATAATATCCTATTTTGATGAATGAAATCCTTTTAAATCATTCCATGGACTCAGCAAGGGTCACCCATTATTTTCTTCTCTATTTATTATTCTTGTAAAACTAAAGTTAAATGTCAAAGTTTTTTGAGTTAAAATAAATGATCCATCTAATTTTCATCCTCAATTTGTTGATGATACTTTTCATTTGGATCATCTCTTAATAACTAGAGAAATGGAGTTAAAATCAATTTTATCATTATATGAGAAGGTTGTTCAATAGTTGGTTATTACTACAAAATTCAATAATTTTCTTATTAACATTGACATAATTGTAAGATGGATTATTTTGGATACATTAATGTTTAAAGCTGAAAAATTCCATTAACATATCCAGGTACTCCTTCGTTTGATAAAGAAAAGTAGTTGAGCTTTGAAAATTAGTTTCGGATAGGATAGAATCTCCTTTGGCAAGTTGGATATAAGTAAGTTCATAACTATGATCGAAGGTTACTACTCATAAAAATACATTGTATCTTTTCCATATATGATGTCACTTTCATTTTTGGTATTATATATAACATCTAAATTTGGTAGAATTTAAAGATATTTTTTATGAAAAGGATGTGAGGAAAAAATAATTTAAAATTTTGAGCTCATATTAGAAAAACAGAGAGTTTGATTTAGAAATAACAAAGTATCATAAACTACAATCTAAAAATATGTAGGTAAAATAGCATAATGAATTCATTTCTCATAAAATAAAGTACAATACTAGCAATATTTGATAATATATGTGAGGCAACATGGCTAGAGATGCAATTTAGCTATGAAAAACTAAAAATATAAAATTACTATTTATTGTAAAAAATACGAGTTGCATTTTGTAAGGAATCTAGAGTATTTTTTAAAAAGGTATCTAGAAACTATATATATCAGAGTTGTTTGATCAAAAATATCACCCTCTAATCATTCTAACTTGTCTTGCAATGATCAAATTGGAGTTCCAAGCACAAGTTATGCCTCTAACAATATGGTTGGGGTTAAAAATTAGATTTTTTTGCATTTTTAAACATAAGACCATGCCAAAAAGTTTACATTCTTGGATCATTCATGCCCCTTGAAAAGGAATGGCCCCATTATAGCAACTTTACCATTGAGTATGGAAATTAGTTTTTGTCTATATTCCTTTTTTTGTGAGCTATTCCTCTTCCTAACCAAGTTGTACTTCCTTTATAACTTTATATATCTAAATGGTTATCCTTATAATGCTTTAGTCCATGTGTCAATAAATTAATCCTTCTCCAATAGTGCTAAAGTATCTAGATTGAGTTTTTAATATATATTTTTCATTATAGTAGTTTGACTACTATTTTGTAATATATCCAAAGAATTAACCATGAATGATAAAGAAAAATATTGTTCTTAAGTACAAGAACAATATTGAAAACTAATAAAGTTTACAAAATTAGAAAAAATGGCTATGTTCCAAGGATGTGATCTCCCCTAAATAAAGTTATTTGATTTTATGAGGAGTGATTCACTCTAAGAGTGGAGTGATTTTCGCATCAATGGCACTTAAAAGATAAGCATGGATGCATGGTAAGAAGGATGAGTTAGAAAAGGAGAATTTTACCTTTTTATGGTGCCACAACTCATATTAGGAGAATTCAAAGACATCTATAGGTGTAACTAGAGGCATGTAACATTCAAAGATGAATCAATTTTGTAAATATACTTCCAAATATTTACTTTTATTAGGATTTTCATTTTCTCACCCATGGTAACTTAGGATTGAATTCTAACTATAAATATGATTCATGGAATCCATAGTAAACATATTTTAACCTCAAGATAATTATAGATACACTTTGTGAGTACCACATTTTGATTGCTCTTTTCTATTGGATTAACTAGAAATTTATGGGAGTATATGTTTTCCATTAGTGGAATTGCCCTCCTAGATTATGGGCATGATAAATATGGTACTATTGATTGTCTTTTAAGACTTTAATACTACCACAAATCTCACAAGTTAAATATCATAGGATTGGATATAATATAGCCACAAAGCAATAAGGTCAAGATAATGATATGAGTATATTAATATGGTAACTTAGGGTTGAATTCTAACTATAAATATGATCCATAAAATCCATAGTAAACATATTTTGACCTCAATATAATTATAGCTACACTTTATAATTGCCATATTTTGATTTCTTTTTTCTATTGGATTAATTAGAAATTGATGAGACTATATATTTTCTATTAGTGGTATTTCTCTCCGAGATTACGAAATACATGCTAAATATGGCACTATTGATTACCTTTTAAGCCTTTAATACTACCATAAATCTCCCAAGTTAAATATCATAGAAATGGATATAATATAGCCACAAAGTAAAAAGATCAAGATAATGATATCAGTTGATTAATATGAGCAAGTTAATATGTATATCAAGGCTAATAATATATCAATTAACATTCACCATTAAATAGTAACATGAATATAAAATGTTGAATCATACATGTACAAATCATGTAGAACAACTTACAATGTTAATTACTCAAAATGTATGCAATATTTATTTGTAGACACAAAAACAACACCAATCCGATTATGTGACTGCAAACATTGATCACATTGGCACACACAACCCCTAGGGTAGCCCCCAGAGGTTAAACAGTGGTCCTAAACACTCTCACAGCAGTTTTGGAAGGTCAGAAATCATTTTGGCACCTTCAGGCACTTTGCTCAATATCTATTCCACCCAGGGACAAATTCAAAATGGGATTCACTCCTCTTAGGGATGAATTCATAATTCACTCTAGGGTGGGGCGAATTGCTGGTTTGACTGGAAAAAAGTCAAATCTTGAAAAATGGTAGCTTGGATCTGCCACTTAACGCCTCCTTCATTTCATGGGAGCATCGGTGAGCATTTTCGAGCATTAGAGGCTGTTACAGGGGCAGTCATGAAGCCCCTAATCAGGGAGGAATCTTCCCTCCCCTGGAAGGGCATGGCTGCCAAGTGGTGCCCCTGCATGCTCATCCCAAGAGACCTCCAGGTCTATAAATTGGTGGGTTTTCTCACCCCAAAAGGATGGAGATTATGAGAAATTTTGAGCAACAAAGTGCTACAATTTTATTCCCCCATACATCCTTGTGCGATTTGTGCCCTTCACATCCTTGATCTCTTTTAGAGAGGAGGTCATAGGGTGACTATTGGAAGGACTAATCTTGAGCCCAAAACCTGACATTTGACCACAATATACCACCCAATTTTTTGACAACACCTTGTAAGATATTTTGGACCCATCCCAAGTGGATTGGTGCCAAAATTAGGCCCCAAATGGTGGGCGGCCCGCCCGGGCGCCCCCGCACTACTGCAGGCATAATCGTCCCTTTTAGGAACGATTGGGAATTTGCGAAAGATTTTGCTTTCCATCATTTTAATTTTTTTTGCATTCAATTATATGATTATTATATAGGTTTTCATTTAAATCTCGTCTCATTTTGAACAATTTTGATCATGTTTCTATATTCGTTCGCTCTTACTAACTTGCAGGTAGCATCATTAGATTCCTGTTGACGGAGGTCAAATTGGGAAAATTTGACCAACTAGGTCTTCCCAAAATGCCCCCAATTAGCTAACCCTAAATTTTTAGATATTTTGGAGCTTCTTAGGTAGGACATTTATGACAGTACCTTTTCAGCGTTTTGTTGCAGGTGAATTCGTCCCTCCCTGGAGCGAATTCAAATCGGTAAGGAATTTCCTGAATGTTATTTTTGCATTGCCCTCCTGGTGATTTCCTGATGCCCCAGTAAGATTTTGAAAGCATTTGGATTCATTTTAGTCATAGTTTAATTCATTTTTCTCATTCATTTATCGTAGGCTTGGGGATTGCATGCTTTGTTTTATCTGCAGGTGCTATTGACTATCTTTTGTTTATTTGAATGCAAGACCAGGATATCGGAGGAGCATCCAAGAATCAACATTCGTAGACACAAGTGGCAGCGACATTTTGGTTTGCCCATCTTACATGTGGGCATGCGAAAGAAGGAAGGCGATCCATGGATGTAACCAAGAGATGAATTTAATGCTCCTCGCCCCTAAAAAGGGAGGATGTGAATTGTAATCGAATTGTGAAATACATAAATAAAAGAGAAGGGCTGTTATTTCATTTGGGTGTCAATTCATGCTTTCTCCATTTCATGCATTTTTAATTCATAGGATTTAGCGTTGAGTTTAATTCCGTTTTTGCATCGTGCTTGGAGTTTTTCCTTTTTTGTTTATGTATCCTCGTGCTTCTAGTGGCGATCACGGTGGGACTCTGTCCTCCGCTTTTTGGATCAGAAATATGATCAAAATTTTCCTTGCTTGCAGGTATCTCATTTTTTTGGAATGCGGGACTGCTGTTCGTTCTAGTCTATGGTGAACATAGAACTGTAATTCGTCTCATCCAAGGAAGAATGGGAATACGCCCCACCCTGTGACAAATTCAGTTCTGTTATTCGTCTAGCCCAGGGATGAATAGCTCTCTACACATTTTCAAGATAGAGACTCAGGATCAGAAGGTCTAGGCAAATAAGAGGTAAGGATTCCGCACTTTCTCTGTCATTTGTTGTTTTTAGTGTTTCTATTTTTGGATTATTTGTTTGCTTAGGGAACGTTTTCTTCTTGTCATTTGCTTGTTTCCTTTTGCAAAATAAAAAGAACGCCACACACCACATGGCAAAGTAAAAACCAAGGCACTGGTCATAAAACCCCAACCCTTAATCGAGACCAACGATAGATTTCATCACCACCTTGGCTTTATTTTTGCATCCATTACCTCGATCGCAACTGTTGCTAGATGTAAATCCTGATGAAAGTTGACCGAGTGTAGCTAGGGTGATTCCAAGTGCATGAGGATAAGTCTTCTATGGTAGGTGTCATAAATAGGGTGATTCCCCTTTCATACCGCCTACGTCCCATGTACCATCTGCTCTCACGTACCTATAGTTTCCCTCACGTAAGGGCGGGTATATAGAGAGGTTGGTATATTGGCCTGGAAATGGTATATCGAAGGGGTGACCATTTTTTAGGAGTCATAAGAGCCATCATTTTGCATTTAAATGTTCTTTAAAACCTTCAAAACCAAAAACAAAACAAAACAAAAATTAAAACATGCTAAACCAGGTCTAGGACACACGTTCAATCTTTAAACGAGATAATCACTGCTTGTGTGTGTATGATATTTTTTGTTTAGTGTAGCATAAAAAAATCATAAAAGAGATAAAAACCTACATAGCTTGTAGAGATTTACCACCATGGTGTGCACCCATAGCCAAGCCCAATCATGAGTGAACACTGCGAAGAGTGTACAAGGGGGCACAAGTTGCCTCCACTACAGCACTAAGGACTTGGTCATACCGCCTTGGCGGCCTGACCCACGAGAGAGTCTACATCTTCCCATTTCATAATGGGACTATAGAGGCACCCCTTTGAGGGACACGCCCATTCATCATAGCCCCTTTCAGGAGGATTCTTTACACGTGGCACTCAACATAGATAAGAAGGCTCCCTTAGAAGCTCGATATGAGTGGCCACCGTGCAATGAAGCGCTCGAGTGGCATAGTGTCCATGAGGAGAGACCATATGATTATGGCATCCCTCCTTTGCCCCCCATCACTATTAGAACCAATAGACAAAATCCAGAGTGCAAGGCTCTTCAAACCGGGTGAGCTAACTCTGCCCACCCCTTTCACACCTATGAAAGGGAGCACAAGGAATATGATTACATTCCTCAAGAGAAATATACAATGTGGGGGCCATGCACCTCTGCACCAACAAGATACCATGATCACCCACCCACTAAGGCCAAAGCCTCGAGTAAATGATGCCAACCTTGACAAAGAGAAGCGACCCATTGAGATCTCAGATCATCACAACCAAGGTAAGTGCATAGGAGAGGTATCTAGGCCTCCTGGGATCAATATGGTGGAACAAATTGACCTGGCAGTTTCCAGATATGTCATCCACCAGGCACAGATCACGTGGCTTGAGCAAGACCAAAAATAGCTAGAACATTTATATCGCCTTAGGAAAGAGTGCATTAGGCACCAAACAGATGAGCTACTATATAACCCAGTGCCTGAGGGGGTTCCAACCCCGTGCACCCAAAGAGTGAAACCATATGAGAGGTGCAATCCCTTGGTGCGAGATAGGTCCCGACAACCTTACCAAGCGCTGCATCCGAGACCTCCTAGACTTGAATGGGAGGCCACTCCCCAGAACAACGATGGGTACCTACCACGGGGACCCACCCTGGGTCATAGGTCTCACCCAAAGAGTCCTCAGGCAGCTTACGAGGAGTATGAGTAGGAAGATGAGCGGTCTAAAATTTCCTACCTAGGTAGAGGAGTTGCCATCCAGCCACCCCTTCAGAGGCCTCAAGTCTCCCACAACCCACAATGGGAGCAAACCAAAGAGGAGGAAATTAAATCCTCAGATGCATATAAAGCACTGCTAGAGCATCTGGAGTCTGTGGAAACCAAAACTTCTGGGCCCCAAAAGCCCACTTTACACCAACTCCACAGTCATCCTATGCATCCATCAATGCCAACACCTCCTTACCCTGAACACTTTAAGCTACCTCAGTTGGCAACCTTTAGAGGTGAGGAAGATGCTCAAGAGCATGTGACGAGATTCCTAAGCCAGTGCTTTGGCATTCAGGACAATGATGCTTTGTTATTGAGAACATTTATAACCACATTCGTAGGCCTTGCCTCGGACTGATTTACCCAATTACCAAAGCATAGCATCAAAAACTTAGATTAGTTAGTGGATGCGTTCCTCGAATGCTTCGCCTTCAATACCAAGAAGAAGACATCACTAAGTGACTTATCCAGCCTCAGGTAGTATGAGGAAGAGACCATGGCGGCCTACGAGAATCGGTGGAGGACTTTGCTTTCGAAGCTGCCCTACCTCCCTCCTATTTCTGACCTCACTCAGATGTTCTCAAAAAGTTATTTGAGATCGATCTCTATGCTATTGCAACTACAACAATATGTCACCTTAGAAGAAGCTCTGGTGCAAGCTAGGATTATTGAAGAGATCAAAATACAGGATGGCGAGATAGCCAAACCTAAGAAAAAAGAGTGGACTAAAAACACTAAAATTGGGACCACACAACAAAAACCCGTTGTGGTTAACCAAGTTGCAATCAACATCCCTAAGCCTGTGCAAGAAACTCAGCCTCAAAAGGCTAATTATCAGGTAGTACCTCCCAACAACTATGATAGAGAAAATCAGATGCAAGAGCAGAATTAGCAACGTCACCCTAGGCAACAATACACACCCTACATAGAGTCCAGGGACTCCTTGTTTGACCGCTTGTTAGCGGTAAACCTGATCAACCTGCCAGAGATTCAAACTATAGATCCCAATGCACCCAAGCCTAAGGGGTATAGAGAGGACTTGTATTGTAGGTTCCATAGGCGGCAGGGACATGACCTAAATGCCTATTGGAAATTTAAGGGCTTGGTGCAAGACCTGATTGATAACAAGACACTGGCAATGGATAATCCCATCGCACCAATCAATCAACAAATGGAGGTCTTCAAAGACCCCTTGCTTGCTCATGCTCTGCAGACAAATACCCTACAAGTTAACGAGGTCACACAGAACTGCCCCATGCAGGGGTATGTAGGGATGATCAATATAGTGACTCAAAATAGGAGGTATCCAAGCACTCCTACGATAGCTGCAGGAGAGGTGCCAATAATGTCCCAACCACAATAGGGTCGTCAGGTAGGCCCGATCCCCAATCACTAGCTCCAGCCAAGCCACCTGCTTGAGCCCAAGGGTGTCAAGCCACTCCCAGTCAGCCACAACTAGCGCCTCCTGTGCTTCAGCAAACACAGTCGGCACATGATACCGGCTCTTCACAACCTGCAACAGACAAAAAAATAAGCACATTAGAATCATGAAAAATAGTGTACAGCTACACATCGCATAAACAGAAAACAACAGTTAATTTGTCAACCTAGGGCTTATACTCTTAATTTGATAAATTAAAACAAACAAAAAAAAATCAAACATAACAAAATTTAATTTGTCAACCTAGGGTTTATACTCTCAAATTGATAAATTAAAACAAAAAAAATCAAAAATAACAAAATTTAATTTGTCAACCTAGGGTTTTATACTCTCAAATTGATAAATTAAAAAAAAAAAAAAAAAATGAACACAAAAAAACACATTCATTTCACTAAGTTTTTTATTATTATTTGTACATCTGAAAAACAAAATATAAAACCAGAAGTGAAAACTAATTTGTGGTTCTAAAAACTATAATACAATAAAATAATAAAGAGGGAGTTTACTTATTGGTCTCGCTTCGGCTCCGTCGCTCGATCTGGTTCATGCACTCATGGTGGCAGAAAAATTTTGCAGCGCTTCGCTTCGCAGAATTGACCTCCTCCTCCTCAGAGCTCCAAATCGCCAAAAAAAAAAACAAGTGCAAATGAGCCCAAAACCTAGTTTTGGCCTTTAAATAGGCTTTTGAGCTTGTAATCATTCCTCCCTAGGATGAGCGCTCTAGTAAGCACTCGTCCCACCCTGGAATGAATGGTCAACAGGAATTCGTCCCACCCTAGGACGAATCTAGAGCAAACAAAACAAAACAGCAGAACTGCACAAAAATGTACCAACAAATAGCAATAAACTTGCCCGATGAGAGTGCTTTTGCACTTGAAATTCTAGGCATGCAAAATAGATGTCGGGGTCACAAATCCTCACTATCCTACTCCCTAAGAATGCTACAATTGCCGGACCACTCCACGGGAAGACGGATCTTCAAGAATTTCATCCCCAAGTGACGTCACCAAAAGGGTCAAAACCTAACCAAAAATAGCAATAACATTCCGAATGAAGGTGCCTTCACGCCTGACATTCTTGGCATCCAAAACAGACATTGGGGTTATAAATTGTCACCATCCTACTCCCTAAGAAGGCCACCATGGCCGGACCACTCCATGGGAAGATGAATTTTTGACAATTTTAGCTCCAGAAAAGCGTCACCAAAAGGGGTTAACACCCACCAAAAATAGGTCTAAATGTCGGGAAAACTGCACACACATTCAAAGATCAAACATCTAAAGGCACCCTTACCTAAGTCATCTTGGGTCAAGCAACTCGTCGCTTTTCTCATGTTGGTCATTCCCTCATCGATTTGTCGCTTGAGCGGGTAGTCACACTTAGTCACCAATCAACAAATACACACCCAATCATGGAAATGGCATGCATTGGAAGAATCATTGACAAAGACAATCATGCTCCTGCTTGGGGCAGTAAACAAGCAATAATCACAAGCTAATCAATCACTTGGCATTCGTAAATCATGAACCCAAGGTTTCCACAGACAAAAGGTTGTGCCCTCTTCCTATTCATGACTGATCAATGTCCAAGCTCAAGTCACACCTCACCAAAAAAGGTTAACACTTTAATCGAGTTCCTTCGCTCGTCAGAAGTAAGGATTCAAGAATGCATGCCCTCTTCATACTTGCGGCATCAAAATTTGGTTAGGTTACCAAGAAACCCTAATCATTAGTGCTTTGGTTATTCTATTTTTGCACAACGCTGTGCCTTGCACAGTGCATCCCAAAAAGGGGCATCTGTAGACACCAAAATAGCACCAATCCAATTATGTGACTGCAAACACTGATCACATTAGCACACACAGCCCCTAGGGCAGCCCCCAGATGTTAAACAATGGTCCTAACCACTCTCACAGTAGTTTTGGAAGGTCAAAAATAATTTTGGCACCTTCAGGCACTTTGCTCAATATTCGTTCCACCTAGGGACGAATTCAAAATGGGATTCGCTCCTCTCAAGGACGAATTCATAATTCGCTCCAAGGTGGGGGGAATTGCAGGTTTGACTGGCAAAAAGTCAAATCTTGACAAATGGCAGCTCAGATCTGCCACTTAACACCTCCTTCATTTCATGGGAGCATGGGTGAGTGTTTTTGAGCTTTAGAGGTTGTTATAGGGGCAGTCATGAAGCCCCTAATCAGGGAGGAATATTCCCTCCCCTGGAAGGGCATGGATTCCAAGTGGCGCCCCTACATGCTCATCCCAAGAGACCTCCAGGTCTATAAATTGGTGGGTTTTCTCACCCCAAAATGATGGAGAGTAAGAGCAATTTTGAGCAACAAAGTGCTACCATTTTATTCCCCCATACATCCTTGTGTGATTTGTGCCCTTCACATCCTTGATCTCTTTTAGAGAGGAGGTCATAGGGTGACTATTGGAAGGACTAATCTTGAGCCCAAAACCTGAAATTTGACCACAGTATACCACCCAATTTTCCAACAACACCTTGTAAGATATTTTGGACCCATCCCAAGTGGATTGGTGCCGAAATCAGGCCCCAAACGGTGGGTGGCCCTCCCGGGCACCCCCGCACTGCTACAGGCCTAATCGCCCCTTTTAGGAACGATTAGGAATTTGTGAAAGATTTTGCTTTCTATAATTTTTTTTTTTTTTGCATTCAATTCTATGATGCTTCTATAGGTTTTCATTTAAATCTCGTCTCGTTTTGAACAATTTTGATCATGTTTCTATATTTGTTCGCTCTTACTAACTTGTAGGTAGCATCATCAAATTACCATTGACGAAGGTCAAATTGGGAAAATATGACCATCTGGGTCTTCCCAAAATGCACCCAATTAGCTAACCCCAAATTTTTAGATCTTTTGGAGATTCCTAGGTAGGACATTTGGGACAGTACCTTTTCGGTGTTTTGTTGCAGGTGAATTCGTCCCTCCCCGAAGCAAATTCAAATCGATGAGGAATTTCCCAACTGTTATTTTTGTAATGCCCTCCTGGTGATGTCTTGATGCCCCTATCATATTTTTAGAGCATTTGGATTCATTTTAGTCATAGTTTAATTCATTTTTCTCATTCGTTTATCGTAGGCTTGGGGATTGCATGTTTTGTTTTATCCGCAGGTGCTATTGACTATCTTTTGTTTCTTTGAATGCAGGACCAAGATATCGGAGGAGCATCCAAGAATCAACATTCATAGACACAAGCAGTGGCAAAGAATTGGTTCGCCCATCTTAAATGTGGGCATGCAGAAAAAGGAAGGCGATCCATGGATGTAACCAAGAGATGAATTTAATGCTCCTCGACATTGAAAAGGGAGGATGTGAATTGTAACCAAATTGTAAAATACATCAATAAAATAGAAGGGCTGTTATTTCATTTTGGTGTCAATTCATGCTTTCTCCATTTCATGCATTTTTAATTCGTAGGATTTAGCGTTGAGTTTAATTCCATTTTTGCATCGTGCTTGGAGTTTTTCCTTTTTTGTTTTCGTATCCTCGTGCTTCCATTATTACTCCACTTTCTATTAAAAATATAATACTTGATAGTTCTCTCTATAATGTGATATTGATACTTGACACTTGATGCTTTTCTATGGAGTACTATATAGCCATAGTAGAATAAATCTTTGGATACGTGACTATTTGTTTCAATATGCCAAGTCTCATGAAATCCTTTTAAATCATTTCATGGACTCTATAAGGGTCACCCATTATTTCCTTCTCTATTTATTATTCTTGTAAAACTAAAGTTAAATTTTAAAGTTTTTTGAGTTAAAATAAATGACCCCTCTAGTTTTCATCTTCAGTTTGTTGATCATACTTTTTGTTTGGATCATCTCTTAATCATTGGGGAAATGGAGTTAAAATTAAGTTTATCATTATATGATAAGGTTGTTCAATAGTTTGTTATTACTACAAAATTAAATAATTTTCTTATTAACATTGACCTAATGAGGTCTGAGGTGTAGACCAATTGGTTCATCCAAACCCCATAAGGGGGCAGAGGTCTAAGGTTTAAATCTTGGGGCTTGCTAGACTGAATGTTTGTCCCTTTTTTGGTGCTTTCAACGGTATAAAAGGTTTAAAATTATTGTGGCATGGTGGTTATAGGGGTGGATTGCATGAATATCTATGTGGCGGCTTCTCGGGTGGATAATACAAAATACTGTGGCAGACATAAAAGCTAGACAGCCTGCTCAAATTCATGGCAGCTACCGATTCCACCATGTTAAAAAAAACATTGACCTAATTGTAAGATGGATTATTTTGGATACCTTAATTTTTAAAGCTGAAAAATTCCATCAACATATCTAGGTACTCCTTCGTTTGATAAGGAAAAGTAGTTGAGCTTTGGAAATCGATTTTGGATAGGATAGAATCTCCTTTGGCCAGTTGGATATAAGTAAGTTCATAACTATTATTGAAGGTTACTACTCATAAAAATACATTGTAAATTTTCCATATATATGATGTCACTTTCATTTTGGTATTATATATAACATCTAAATTTGGTAGAATTTAAAGATATTTTTTATGAAAAGGATGTGAGGAAAAAATAATTTTAAATTTTGAGCTCATATTAGGAAAATAGAGAGTTTGATTTAGAAATAACAAAGTATCATAAACTACAATCTAAAAATATGTAGGTAAAATAGCATAATGACTTCATTGCTCATAAAATAAAGTACAATACTAGCAATATTTGATAATAGATGAGGCAACATGGCTAGAGATGCAATTTAGCTATGAAAAACTAAAAATAGAAAAATAATATTTCTTGTAAAAAATACGAGTAACATTTTTTAAGGAATGTAGAGTATTTTTAAAAAATATATCTAGCAACTCTATATATATCAGAGTTGTTTGATCAAAAATGTCACCCTTTAATCATTATAACATGTATTGCAATGATCAAATTGGAGTTCCAACCACATGTTATGCCCCTAACAATATGGTTGGGGTTAAAAAATTAGATTTTTTTGCATTTTCAAACATAAGGCCATGCCAACAAAGTTTACATTCTTTGATCATACATGCAAAGGAATGGTCCCATTATAGCATCTTTATCATTGAGTATAGAAATTGGTTTTTGTCTATATTATTTTTTTTGTGAGCTATTCCTCTTCCTAACCAAGTTGTACTTCCATCATCGCTTTATACATCTAAATGGTTATCCTTATAATGCTTTATAGTCCATGTGTCAATAAATTAATCCTTCTCCTCTAGTGCTAAAGTTTCTAGATTGAGTTTTTAATATAGAATTTTCATTAGAGTAGTTTAACTACTATTTTGTAATATATCCAAGGAATTAACCATGAATGATAAAGAAAAATATTGTTCTTAAGCGCAAGAACAATATTGAAAACTAATAAATTTTACAAAATTAGAAAAATTGGCTATGTTCCAAGGATGTGATTTCCCCTAAATAAAGTTATTTTATTTCATGAGGAGTGATTCACTCTAAGAGTGGAGTGATTTCCTCATAAATGACACTTAAAATATAATAATATATGCATGATAAGAAGGATGAATTATAAAAGGATAATTCTACCTTTTTATGGTGTGACAACTCATCTTTGGAGAATTCAAAGACATCTAGAGGTGTAACTAGATGCATGTAACATTCAAATATGCATAAATTTTGTAAATATATCTCCAAATATTTACTTTTATTAGGAGTATGATTTTCTGACCCATGATAACTTAGGATTGAATTCTAACTATAAATATGATCCATGGAATCCATAGTAAACATATTTTAACCTCAAGATAATTATAGATACACTTTCTGAGTACCACATTTTGATTTCTCTTTTCTATTGGATTAATTAAAAATTGATGAGACTATATCCTTTCCATTAGTGGCATTGCCCTCCTAGATTATGGGTATGCTGAATATGGTACTATTGATTGCCTTTTAAGACTTTAATACTACAACAAATATTACAAGTTAAATATCATAGGATTGGATATAATATAGCCACAAAGCAATAAGGTCAAGATAATCATATGAGTAGATTAATATGGTAACTTAGGGTTGAATTCTAACCATAAATATGATCCATAAAATCCATAGTAAACATCTTTTGACCTTAAGATAATTATAGCTACACTTTGTAATTACCATATTTTGATTACTCTTTTCTATTCGATTAATTATAAATTGATGAGAGTATATATTTTCTATTAGTGGTATTTCTCTCCGAGATTATGGAATACATGCTAAATATGGCATTATTGATTACCTTTTAAGCCTTTAATACTACCACAAATATCACAAGTTAAATATCATAAGAATGGATATAAAATAGCCACAAAGTAATAAGGTCAAGATAATTATATGAGTTTATTAATATGAGCAAATTAATATGTATATCAAGGCTAATAGTATATCAAATAACATTCACCATTAAATAATAATATGAATATAAATATCTTGAATCATACATGTACAAAGCATGTAGAACAACTTACAATGTTAATTACTCAAAATGTATGCAATATTTATTACTCAACTTTCTCTTACAAATATAATACTTGATACTTCTCTCTATAATGTGATATTGATACTTGACAGTTGATACTTTTCTATGGAGTACTATATAGCCATAGTAGAATGAATCTTTGGATAATTGACTATTTGTTTCAATATGCCAAGTCTCATGATTCTTATATTTTGTACTTAACACTTGCATACTTAATCAACACATTACTCTATATTGTATGAACATCTAGATATGACTCTCAACCTTTACTTTGCATACTATAATCTAATACACTTGTGTACATAGACTCAACTTACACTTCAAACACCTGCTATTGCATTATTTGGTTATTGAATACTTTAGTCTTTAATCATGGTCTTCATATTGATCTTCATTCTTCAAATGACCCTAGATCATGTGCTTCCCATATTCTCTTTTTGTTTTCATTTCAATTTTATTGATCATTTTCTTCTACTTCTACAGTTTGATATTTTATATCTTGTTTTTATCATGTTGGCCACCTATATCCCGATCAACTGCAAAGTTAGTATCTTTCAAAATCATTGAGAGAAATATATTTTTATTGATTATCAATTTTTCTAAAAGAGCTTTGAATTCATTTTCTATGGTGGTTTTTTCCAACTCTTAAATTTCCTAAATTTCTTCAGCTAGATGTCATTTTTTTATTTAATTCTCTATATTGTAACTGAAGTTGACTATATTAATTTTTAATAGGATACTAACATTGAAAAGGTTGAGACTGTAATTATTTTTGTCGTTGTAGATTGTATTGATATTGTATTTATGTATTGACTTATTTGGTTGATTTTCTTTATTCATATTCTTTTGTTTTCCATGATACTAATTTATTTTATTATTGTTCTATGACCTTTTTTCTTGTATATTTAACGATATATTATATTCCATTTGGATTTGTATCTTGGAGTTGAAGCAAGATTACCTTGTGAATTATCTTTTCATACTAATAAATTGTTAGTCATTTCATATTTGATTGAATTTTGTACTTCATATTCTTGTAGAATGTTGACTAACTCATCAAAAGTGGTATCTTTTATTAAAACTTGAAAACATAGGACTAGATGCTTGTAAATTTTTGGAAGTGCTCTCAATGTCTCTTGAACAAGAATTCTATCTTCTACTTTTGCTCCTAGATTTAATAGTCTTACTTTTATATCTACCACCTTTGTAAAAAACAGTTCAATACTTTCATTTCTATTAATTTTTAATGAGTATAATTAATATTGAAGATTTAGAATAGTATCTTTATTTTTTCCTTCAGTATTTTACGTAGAGTATTCCAAGGTTCTATAGAAGTTTTTTCTACTCTTATTTAAGGTTGTTTTTAATCTGTTATTCTAAATTTTATTATCATAAGTGTTTTAGCTTCACTTTCTTCATATCTTCTAATTTCTCTTACATATTTAGTAGATTTTATTTTGTTTCACTAACTATATCCTAAAGTTTTTCCACTACTAAAATTGATTTTACTTTATTTTTCTATGAAGTAAAATATGGTCCTTTCAAAAATTGATGTTCAAAAAGGAAAAACTTATTCTTAAACATTGTAGCACTCATTAAATAAAAATTTTTATGTAGAAGACCTTATAAAAAAGTAAGTTTCTAAACTAAATTCTATGAATTAGTAATCCTTATGTATCCCTAGTTTTAGAAACTAGAGTGAATTCTACGAATTTTGTTTTCCTAGGTTTTGATGTAGAAATCATTTTGTCAAAAAAACCAAATAAATTAATTTCATTCCTTGTTCACTTTTTCAATTCTTCATTTCTCATTTATTATAATTTATTTCTTAATACTATTTTTGCAATTCCATGGTGCTGGTACTGATTTTTGTACTTCAAGAATTATTGATTTTAAATATTTTTTTCTTTTCTTCACATGGTATCCAACTTCTTAATGTGATAATATTTAGTAGAATTTATAATGTATCATAATAGATTGTAAAATATTTTATTAATTATGAAAGCACGAGGATACGGAAGCAAAAATGGAAAGCTAACATGCGATATGCAAACAAAGAAACCGAACTTAGCGCTAAATCCTAAAAACTTGAAAGTGCATGAAAAGAGGGAAAAGCATGATCGAATCAAACTGAAACAAATGTGAATCAAAAGAGGACAGCCCTTTTCATTGATATGTTCCAAACTCGGTTACAATGTGCATCCTCCCCTTCCAAGGGCTAGGAGCGTTTAAGCATTCTTTCTAATTACATCCATGGGCGCCTTTCCTTCTTTCGCGTGCCCACATGTAAAATGGGTGGACCAAACATCACCGTCACTTGCGTTGATGAATATGGACTCCTCGCTGCTCCTCCGATGTCCAAACCCTATGTTCAAAAGAACAATAAATGATCAGTAGCACCTGCAGATGGAACAAAGCATGCAATCCCCAAGCCTAGACTAAGTGAACGAGAAAAATGAATTAAACTATAACTAAAACAAGTCCAAATGCTATGAAAATTTGATAGGGGAATCAAGACATCATCAGGAAGGCTTTACAAAAAGAACAGTCTAAAAATTCCTCACCAATTTGAATTCGTTTCGGGGCGGGACGAATTCACCTACAACATAACGCCGAATAGGTACTGTCCCAATGTCCTACCTCGAAAGCTCCAAAAGACCTAAAAACTTGGGGTTAGCTAATTGGGGGCATTTTGGGAAGACCCAGATGGTCAGATTTTCCCAATTTGGCCTCCATAAATGGGAATTTGATGATGCTACCTATAGGTTAGTAAAAGCGAGCAAAGATAGAAATATGATCAAAATTGTTCGAAACGAGACGAAATTCAAATGACAACCTATCTAAGCATCATAGAATCGAATGCAAAAATGAAAGAAAGAAAATCTACCATGGAATTCCCATCACTTCGAAAGGGGGCGATTAGGACTGTGGCAAGTGCAGGGAGGGGGCGCCCCTAGGGCAGGCCGCCCGCCGTTTGAGGCTTGATTTCGGCACCAATCCACTTGGGATGGGTCCAAAACCTCTTGTGTGGTATTGTCGAAAAATTTGGTGGGATATCATGACCAAATGTCGGGTTTTGGGATCGAGATTCGTCCTCCCAATAGTCACCCAATGACCTCCCTTCTAAAGGAGATCAAGGATGTGGAAGGTGCAAATCCAAAAGGTGTGAGGTGTGTAAATAAAATGACAGCACTTCGTTGCTCTAAAATGCTACTTCTCTCTCCTTTTTGGGGTGAGGAAACTCACCAATTTATAGACCTGGAGGTCTCTTGAAATGGGCATGCAGAGGCGCCACATGGCAATCATGCCTTCCCAGGGGGAAGGAGATTCCTCCCTGAATTGGGACTTCATGACTGACCTTGTAGATGCCTCTAACGCTTGAAAACGCTCACCCATACTCCCATGCGATGAAGGAAGCATTGGGTGGCGGATCCGAGCTGCCATTTGTCAAGATTTGACTTTTTGCCCGTCAAACCTGCAATTCGCCCCACCCCGGGGTGAATTCAGAATTCGTCCCTGGGTGGGGCGAATCCCATATTGAATTCATCCCAGGGTGGGACGGATACTTAGCAAAGTGCCTGAAGGTGCCAAATTGACCTCTAACCTTCCAAAACTATTGTGAGAGTGGTTAGGACCACTGTTTGACCTCTGGGGGCTGCCCTTGGGGCTGTGTGTGTCAAAGCGATCAGTGTTTGCAATCACATAATCGGATTGGTGCTATTTTGGTGTCTACAGATGCCCCTTTTTGGGATGCGCTATGCATGGCGCAGCATCGAGCAAAAATAGATAACCAAAGCACTAATGATTAGGGTTTCTCAGTAACCTAACCAAATTTTGATGCCCCAAGTATGGAAAGGGCATGCATTCTTGAATCCTTGCTTCTGACGAGCGAAGGAACTCAATTCAAGTGTTAACCTTTTTTGGTGAGGTGTTACTTGATCTTGGACATTGATCGGTCATGAATAGGCAAAGGGCGCAACCTTTTGTCTATGAGAACCTTGAGTTCATGATTCACGAAATGCCAAGTGATTTGATCAGATTGTGATTATTGCTTGTTTACTGCCCCAAGCAGGAGCGTAATTGTCTTTGTCAATGATTCTTTGAATGCATGTCATTTTCCTTAATTGGGTGTGTATTTGTTGATTGGTGACTAAGTGTGACTACCCCCTCAAGCGACGAATCGATGAGGGAATGACCTTCATGAGAAAAGCGACGAGTCGCTTGACCCAAGATGACTTGTGCAAAGGTGCCTTTAGATTCTTATCCTTGAACGTGTGTGCAGTTTTCCAACATTTAGACCTATTTTTGGTGGGTGTTAACCCTTTTTGGTGACGCTTTTTGGAGCTAAAATTGGTAGAAATCCATCCTCCCGTGGAGCGGTCCGGCTATGGTAGCCTTCTTAGGGAGTAGGATAGTGACAATTTGTAACCCCAACGTCTATTTTGGATGCCAAGAATGTCAGGTGTGAAGGCGCCTTCGTTCGGCAATGTTATTACTTATTTTTGGGTGGGTTTTTGACCCTTTTGCTGACGCCATTTGGGGATGAAATTCTCAAAAATCCGTCTTCCCGTGGAGCGGTCCGGCTATGGTAGCCTTCTTAGGGAATAGGATAGTGAGGATTTGTGACCCCGACATCTGTTTTGCATGCCCGGGATGTCAAGTGCCAAAGCACTCTCATCGGGCAAGTTTATTAGCTGTTTTGGTGCATTTTTGTTCATTTTTTGTTGTTTTTGAAATTTCTGCCCTGAATTCGTTGATTTGATTTTATGCATGATGAGTGATGAGTATGGATGTATGCATGTTAAGTTATAGTGATGAATGCATATGTGTTGATGAGTGCAAATGTTTCTAATTTATATGATATGCAAATGGAATGGATGAATTGAATTTGTGATGTTTGGTAGTCGCACCATAGACTGTTTAGAACTTTATGGCTTTTTTTTTTGTCTTAGGCGATTGTTGTGGTGAATAGCTTTGTAGGCATAAACGTGTTTTTTTTTTTTGGATAAGGTGAGAATGAAATATGACAAGTTGGTTTGGAAATGTAGCTAAGGTTTTCTGAGACTCATATATTGTAACTAACTAGCCACGACTGTAGTTGTATTGTACAAGACTTTTGAACAAGGTATGAATCGGACTTGTTTTTGACCAAGTTATTTCACATCCCTGTGTGTGCAATTGAGTTCGTTTATGTGGTGTTTGTCAGGATACCGCCAGTGCCAGATAGGCTATCAACCAAACTTGTACTGAGGATCACCTAATTAGCTCCACTAACTCCTTTGTTGTGTTTAGCCAGATTAATCTGCGGTGCTATCTAGGATACCATAAGCTAGCTCATCCACATGCAAACATTGATCTGTACACAAGTTAATGTGACAGATATATCATCATGTGGGAGGTTTACCACTAGTGACCGATAGGCTATCAACCAAACCGGTACTAGGGTTTGCCTCATGACCTGTCGAAATGTTGAGAGTTCCAGGGATTCAAGTTCGACTCCCTTCTTTTCTTCAATTGTATTGGGATACTTGCTCTTTTGTAGTGATAAAAATCATTGTTTATTTATTTTTATATATTTTTCTCTTGAGCAAGGGATTTGAATTTTGAGTGATGAGAATCACTATTGTATGTGCCTCTTGATGTATGCACTCTGGGGGTGATGTCAAATTTTTTGGAGTTTTGACTTTTTGCAAGATTTTGATGTTTGCAACTTTTTGAGAACTTGGGATTCTTGGGGAATTGGGTAGGGAAGATGCTTGTCCTTTTGCCAACTCTCAGCATTCGTGGGGTCATTCGCATAGGGGGATGAGCAAGATAACCATTTCGCTTATGGTGACCTGGATTGCTGTGCAGGTTTCATCTTTCATTCACACAACTTGGGAATTTTTATGTGTTTTAATTTGTGTTGGGATGCTACGTAACAAGGTGTGATCCAAGTAGAACTCTACCTTCGTAAAATCTGTCTGAGTTGGTACAGTACGTGGCTAGAAGGCTACATGATGACTGAAAGACGAAAACTCTTGATACATTAAAAGACCATTGACTCTGGTATGGTAAAAAGAAGTGAATGGTGTTTATTTTTGATGGACTGCTTATAGAATGGAGAAGCGTGGAACAAGATGGATTGGCGGAGTAATTACAGTCTATGGTGCCTTTGACCTGTATGATCACAAATATGCAATGTATGGATGTGATGCTCAATGCAGCTACATATTTTTGTGTTTTTGATGGATTGATTTTTGTGGATATGAAGATGAGATGCGAGAAGAGCTCTCTATTGATGAGTTTGAGCATGCCTGGAAATGAGATGCACATCTTTTTTTGTTATTTTTGATGATTTTACTGTTTTTGAATTTTCTTATTTTTGACCAAGCAATTACGGGAATCCTTGGTAATTTTTGGGATTGACCAAGCGATTGTAGGAATCCTTGGAGCATTTTGGGATTGACCAAGCGATTGTAGGAATCCTTGGAGCATTTTGGGATTGACCAAGCGATTGTAGGAATCCTTGGAGCATTTTGGGATTGACCAAGCGATTGTAGGAATCCTTGGAGCATTTTGGGATTGACCAAGCGATTGTAGGAATCCTTGGAGCATTTTGGGATTTGACCAAGCGATTGTAGGAATCCTTGGAGCATTTTGGGATTGACCAAGCGATTGTAGGAATCCTTGGAGCATTTTGGGATTGACCAAGCGATTGTAGGAATCCTTGGAGCATTTTGGGATTGACCAAGTGATTGTAGGAATCCTTGGAGCATTTTGGGATTGACCAAGCGATTGTAGGAATCCTTGGAGCATTTTGGGATTGACCAAGCGATTGTAGGAATCCTTGGAGCATTTTGGGATTATTAGCTGACTTTCAATAAGGGTATGCCCTTATAACTGAAGACCATCCCCATTGGATCCGTCCTCCAAGTGATGATCAATGGATATCATTTGCCAAGTTTAAATTGTGTTGGGAACCTCGGGTTCCTCTTAGCATGAAAGATATCCCGAGTTGTCCCTAGGGTAAAATGAAGCATTTTACCAAAAGGCCAGTACTCTGATGGGGATGGAGGTGAATTGACATGATCCCAGTCAATGGCATCTATGTCTAGATGCAAGGACCGTGCTAGATCAATCGGATTATGGATGGGGGTGGTTAAGTCAATGGATATCATGTTGATGAAATGATTTTGGTCTCCATTACCACGGGTATGATGACTTGAACACTTTGGATGTTCTCTGTGCTCTGGATCTGGCTCTAGAGGTACTGGCATGAATGGATTGGCCCTATGTGCTAATAGGAGGATAGGGTCTACCCTCGACACTGATATCACCCTAGGGTCTCGGAGTGGAAGGCGCTCTTCATATACCTGGAGCAATGGATCCAACACTTGATCCCACCCTGCTGGGTCTACGTACCACTCATGCCCTGGCACTATGCCCATCTGTTCAAATATGTCATTAATCTCCAAGGGGTATGGTTGCGGCCTCTGTCGCATGTGATTAAGATATGTCATTTCTGTTTCATCTTCGTAATCACTATCGGAGATCCAAAAACCCTCGTTGGCTCCGACAACTATTTGAGGCATTACAGGCTCATCCTGCTCAAGCAAATTAATCTGGCCCCATTGTGGTTGTTCCACGCTCCATGGGGGGACCTGATTCTCTTGACGCGGCACTGGCTCGCTTGGAGCCTCTAGAGGGAACATAGTCAAAAGGCTCTCTTGAAGGTCATTCATGGGGAGCACTTGTGAGTGATCACTATCGAATTCGAAGGGATCATATGATGTTGGTTCATATTCTGATTCATCCTCCGAAGATCCCTCTTGACACTATTTGTATCTTCCTTGGAAGTGAGTCCCTGAACTTTCACCTCTCTCTAGCAAAGGAGAAGGGTTATTGAGCTTAACAAGGGTGGTTGTTGACCATGGGAGGTAATCTCCCAATGTGTATGTTGTGTTTGGGTTGGCATAAGGATCTGATGCCAACCCACCCTTGTTGCCTATCCCTAGGCCTTGCATGTTTTCCACCAAGATGTCTAAGGGCAGGGGGTGGTTGAACCCGACTCCCGATTTGTCATAAGGCATTTGGTATCTTGGCTGGCAAAGGACACGCACTCCTTGCTCATACCTGCCTAGCTCGTATCCATGCCAATTGCATTGGCCCAGATATCTCAGAGCAAAATCTGGGTTAGACAGATAGTTGACATCTTCTGCAAAAGGCTCTTCATCTGCATCCTCTTGCATGCATGGCTCAGTACCATGATCAAGGCCCCCATACACAAAATTTGTCTGGTTTGGTGGGTAGCCTAAGGGAACAATTGTACCGATGGGGAGGCGAGGTCTCCCCATGTCTTGCATGGACTCTAGCGTGGTCGTTGCTACAACATTCCACACTAGATACTCCCCCAGGCCCGTACCGGCCATTTCAACAGTAATTGTTGGCGATTGAGAGGGAGGGAATGGAAGCTCTTCCTGAGTCCACTCCATGTTGGGTGGACTAGGAGCCTCAACTTCCATTGTGCTAGTCATCTCTTTGGTAGAGATGGTTGATACTATTGGTAGCACCTCTTCTAGGGGTTGAGCCTCTTCCAGGGTTTGCTTCCCTTTGTCCTTCTGTTTAGCCATGATAGGTGGCATTGGTGGTGAAGGAGCTGACGATGAAGATGCACCTAGTTGGGGTTTTGATGGATTTATCACCAGTGGTGCTTGCGGCATCGGACCCTGTCTAGATGGATTTAACTAAAAATCCAAGTGCGTCGATGGGAGGGTCGATTGCGGCATCAGCTGCATCGCATTGCAATATTTGAAGGGTTCTAAGTCCACCGGGACTACATGTACTTCCCCTTCAAATGTGTACTTCAAACACTGATGAGCTATTGACGGGACACACTTCATGTCCCTGATCCATGGCCGCCCTAACAAGATGTTATAAGCCATCTCGCCTTCCAAAATATGGCACAATGTAGGTATCATCTTTTGTCCTACCTGAACGGGTAGAACAATTGTGCCGACTATCGAGCATATCGCATCATTGAATGCTCGCAGTGTGTAGGTGGAAGCCATGATGTGAGAGGCTGGCAACTTCAGATGTTTCAGTGCTGCTGTGGTAATGATGTTACTGGACGAGCCAGTGTCTATCAACACCCTCTTATACGGGATCCCGTTGACCCATGCGATAACGTGCAGGGGTGGATCTGCCATGTCATCAGACACTGATTTAACTTCATCTTCTCGAAAGGTGATGACTGGCTCCGTGCATCGTTTGACATGTCCCACGAAGTTGTTGAAGGAATTCGCTTCGTGGGGCTGCAACTCGATGGCTTTCAAAATCTCCATGAGAGCCTCCCGATGGGGCGTTGATTGCTGTATAAGCTCATATATGGAGAGCCTAGCCGACGTGGTCCTCAAACTTTGAGTGAGTTTGGTCCGAATCATGGCCGTGGGTCTAGGCGGAGGTGGCTGCATAGGGTGTTGTTGAGGTTGTGACGTCGATGGAACCTCTCTTGTGGCTATCGTGGGGGCAACTTCTGGGTATCTCTTGTTCCTAGTCACTATGCTTATCATTCCTACATACCCTTGCATGGGGCAATGTTGTTGCACCTCATTGACTTGAAGGGGTTTCACCTGAGCCTCATGGGCAGGCAAGGGGTCTTTGAAAACTCCCATCTGCTGGTTGTTTGGCGCTACGGGGTTGTCCACTGCCAACGTCTTATTGTCAATCAAGTCTTGTATCAATCCTTTGAACTTCCAACATGCATTCAGGTCATGTCCCCTTCGCTTGTGGAACCTACAATACAAGTCCTCCCGGTATCCCTTAGGCTTGGGAGCGTTAGGATCTATGGTTTGAATCTCTGGGAGGTTGATTAAGTTCACCGCTGACAAGCGGTCAAATAGGGAGTCCCTAGACTCCGTATAAGGGGTGTACTATCGCCTAGGGTGACGCTACTGATTTTGCTCCTGCTTCTAGTTTTCTCTTTCATAATTGTTAGGAGGCACTGCCTGATAGTTAGCCTTTTGAGGCTGTATTTCTTGTGCAGGCTTAGGAACATTTATAGCAACTTGATTAACCGCAGCGGGTTTTTGTTGCGTAGTCCCTATTTTTGTGTTCTTGTTCCATTCTTTCTTCTTAGGTTTGGCAATCTCGCCATCCTATATCTTGATCTCTTCGATAATCCTGGCTTGCGCCAGAGCTTCCTCTAAGGTGGCATATTGCTGTAGCTGCAATAGCACAGAGATCGATCTCAAACAACTTCGTGAGAACATTTGTGTAAGGTCGGACATAGGAGGGAGGTAGGGTAGCTTGGAAAGCAAAGTCCTCCACCGATTCCCGTAGGCCACCATGGTCTCTTCCTCATACTTCCTGAGGCTGGCCAGGTCACTTAGTGATGCCTTCTTCTTGGTGTTGAAGGCGAAGCATTCAAGGAACGCATCCACTAACTGATCCAAGTTATTGATGTTGTGCTTTGGCAACTGAGTGAACCAATCCGAGGTAGGGCCCATGAATGTGGTTATAAATGTCCTTAGCAACAGCGCATCATTGTCCTGAATGCCAAAACATTGGCTCAGGAATCTGGTCACATGCTCTTGGGCATCCTCTTCACCCTTAAATATTGCCAACTGAGGCAACTTAAAGTGTTCAGGGTAAGGGGGTGCAGGCACTAATGGATGCACAGGATGACTACGGAGTTGGCGTAACGTGGGCTTTTGGGGCCCAGAAGCTTTGGTTTCCACAGACTCCAAATGCTCTAACAACGCTTTGTATGCATCGGAAGATTTAATCTCTTCCTCTTTAGTTTGCTCCCATTGTGGGTTGTGGGAGACTTGAGGCCTATGGGGGGTGGCCGGATAGCAACCCCTCCACCTTGGTAGGGCATTTCGGCCCGCTCTACTTCTTGTTCATACTCCTCGTAAACTTCCTGAGGAGTCTCTGGGCGAGACCTATGACCCTGGGTGGGTCCCCGCGGAGGGTACCCATCGTTGTTCTAGGGAGTGGCCTCCCTCTCAGGTCTAGGGGGTCTCGGAGGCAAAACTTGATGAGGTCACGGAGACCTATCTCACACCAAGGGATTATGCCTCTCATATGGTTCTGCTCTTTGGGTGCGAGGGGTTGGAACCCTCTCAGGTGGGTTATGAAGTAGCTCCTCTGTTTGGCGCTGAATGCGCTCCTTGCTAAGGCGGTATAGACACTCTAGCTATTGCTGATCTTGCTCAAGCCGCATGATCTGGGCTTGGCGGGCGGCATGTCTGGCGACTGCCAGGTCAATTTGTTCCACCATATTGAGCCTAGGAGGCCTGGATGCCTCTCCTATGCACTTACCTCGGTCGCAATGATCCGAGATCTCAATGGGTCGCTTCCCTCTATCGAGGTTGGTGGCATTTACCCGAGGCTCTGGCCTCAATGGGTGACCATGGTACATAGCTGGTGCGGAAGCGCATGGCTCCCATGCTATACATTGCTCTCGAGGAATGTGATGGTTTTCCTCGTACTCCCTTTCGTATGTGTGAAAGGGGTGGGCGGAGTTAGCTCGCCCTATTTGGAGAGCCCTACGCTCTGGGGTTTGTCTATTGGTTCTAACAATGATGGGGGGCAAAGGAGGGATGCCATAGTCATGTGGCCTCTCCTCATGGACACTATGCCGCTCTAGCGCTTCATTGCATGGTGGCCACTCATATCTAGCTTCTAAGGGAGCTTTCCTGTCTATGTTGAGTGCCACGTGTAAGGATTCTTCCTGAAAGGGGCTATGATGAATGGGCGTGTCCCCCAGAGGGGTGTCCCTATAATTCCACCTTGACATGGAATGACATGGACTTTCTTGTGGGTCAGGCCACCAAGGCGGTATAACCAAGTCCTTAGGGCTAAAGCGGAGGTGACTTGTACCCCCTTGTACACTTTTCGTAGCTTCTGCCCTTGATTGGGCTTGGCTATGGGTGTACACCATGGTGTTGATGTGCTACAAGCTAAATGGATTTTTATCTCTTTTATGATTTTTTATGCTACACTAAACAGAAAAGAGCACACACATACGCAAACAGTGATTATCTCATTTAAAGATTGAAAGTGTGTCCTAAACCTGGTTTAGTGTGTTTTGTTTTTGTTTTTTTTTTTTTGAAGGTTTTTGTAAAGAACATTTAAATGCAAAATGAGGGCTCTTATGACTCCCAAAATTGGTCGCCCCTTCGATATACCATTGCCAGGCCGATATACCAACCTCTCTATATACCCGCCCTTACGTGAGGGAAACTATAGGTACGTGAGAGCAGATGGTACGTGGAACATAGGCGGTATGGAAGGGGAATCACTCTATTTATGACACCTACCATAGAAGACTTATCCTCGTGCACTGGGAATCACCCCAGCTACACTCGGTCAGCTTTCGTCAGGATTTACGTCTAGCAACAGTAGCGATCGGGGTTTATGAATGCAAAATTCAAGCCAAGGTGGTGATGAAATCCACCGTTGGTCTTGATCAAGGGCTGGGGTTTTACGACCAGCTCCTTGGTGTTTGATTTTCCACGTGGTGTGTGGGGTTCTTTTTATTTTGCATAAAAATAAACATGCAGCAACTTTTTCTATGCACGCAGAAGGAACCAGAAAACAGAAAAATGAAGACAAAAAATGACAGGAAAAAGTGCAGAATTCTTACCTCTTCTCTGCCCGGATCTGTCGGTTCTGAGTTTTTGCCCGAAAACTTCACAGGCTGGAATTCATCCTAGGGTGGAATGAATTACAGGACTGTATTCACCCCAGGGTGGGATGAATTCCAATTCATCCCCTGGTGAGACGAATTACAGGTCTGTATTCGCCCCCTGATGGAACGAACAGCAGTCAGCGTATGAAAACGTGGTACCTGCAAGCAAAAAACCAAGTTTGGATCAGATATCTGATCTTAAA
This sequence comes from Wollemia nobilis, assembly GCA_028583015.1. Taxonomy (NCBI): domain Eukaryota; kingdom Viridiplantae; phylum Streptophyta; class Pinopsida; order Araucariales; family Araucariaceae; genus Wollemia; species Wollemia nobilis. Next base: position 94,888 of record JAQPPZ010003183.1, read on the forward strand.
AATAGAGGACAAGGTCCCACCGTGATCGCCACTGAAAGCACGAGGATACGGAAGCAAAAAGGGAAAGCTAACATGCGATATGCAAACAAAGAAACCGAACTTAGCGCTAAATCCTAAAAACTTGAAAGTGCATGAAAAGAGGGAAAAGCATGATCGAATCGAACTGAAACAAATGTGAATCAAAAGAGGACAGCCCTTTTCATTGATATGTTCCAAACTCGGTTACAATGCGCATCCTCCCCTTCCAAGGGCTAGGAGCGTTTAAGCATTCTTTCTAATTACATCCATGGGCGCCTTTCCTTCTTCCGCATGCCCACATGTAAAATGGGTGGACCAAACATCACCGCCACTTGCGTTGATGAATCTGGACTCCTCGCTGCTCCTTCGACGTCCAAACCCTACATTCAAAAGAACAAGAAATGATCAGTAGCACCTGCGGATGGAACAAAGCATGCAATCCCCAAGCCTAGACTAAGTGAACGAGAAAAATGAATTAAACTATAACTAAAACAAGTCCAAATGCTATGAAAATTTGACAGGGGAATCAAGACATCATCAGGAAGGCTCTGCAAAAAGAACAGTCTGAAAATTCCTCACCGATTTGAATTCATTCGGGGCGGGACGAATTCACCTACAACATAATGCCGAATAGGTACTGTCCCAATGTCCTACCTCAGAAGCTCCAAAAGACCTAAAAACTTGGGGTTAGCTAATTGGGGGAATTTTGGGAAGACCCAGATGGTCATATTTTCCCAATTTGGCCTCCATCAATGGGAATTTGATGATGCTACCTGTAGGTTAGTAAAAGCGAGCAAAGATAGAAATATGATCAAAATTGTTCGAAACGAGACGAAATTCAAATGACAACCTATCTAAGCATCATAGAATCGAATGCAAAAATGAAAGAAAGCAAATCTACCATGGAATTCCCATCGCTCCGAAAGGGGGCGATTAGGACTGTGGCAGTGTGGGAGGGGGCGCCCCTGGGGCAGGCCGCCCATCGTTTGAGGCTTGATTTCGGCACCAATCCACTTGGGATGGGTCCAAAACCTCTTGTGTGGTATTTTCAGAAAATTTGGTGGGATATCATGACCAAATGTCAGGTTTTGGGATCGAGATTCGTCCTCCCAATAGTCACCCAATGACCTCCCTTCTAAAGGAGATCAAGGATGTGGAAGGTGCAAATCCAAAAGGTGTGAGGTGTGTAAATAAAATGACAACACTTCATTGCTCTAAAATGCTACTTCTCTCTTTTTTTGGGGTGAGGAAACTCACCAATTTATAGACCTGGAGGTCTCTTGAAATGGGCATGCAGAGGCGCCACATGGCAATCATGCCTTCCCAGGGGGAAGGAGATTCCTCCCTGAATTGGGACTTCATGACTGACCTTGTAGATGCCTCTAACGCTTGAAAATGCTCACCCATACTCCCATGCGATGAAGGAAGCGTTGGGTGGTGGATCCGAGCTGCCATTTGTCAAGATTTGACTTTTTGCCCGTCAAACCTGTAATTCGCCCCACCCTGGGGCGAATTCAGAATTCGTCCCTGGGTGGGGCGAATCCCAGATTGAATTCATCCCAGGGTGGGACAGATACTTAGCAAAGTGCCTGAAGGTGCCAAATTGACCTCTGACCTTCCAAAACTGTTGTGAGAGTGGTTAGGACCACTGTTTGACCTCTGGGGGCTGCCCTTGGGGCTGTGTGTCAAAGCGATCAGTGTTTGTAGTCACATAATCGGATTGGTGCTGTTTTGGTGTCTACAAATTATTACATTATAATAGAATACAAATTTAATGAGGAAGATATGTATGGAGGAGTTATATATGGAAATTTTCACATTCCACCCTAACAATAAACTTACCCCTAAAGGATTTCCTATAATATTTTATCAAATATTTTAAGATTTGTTAAAGAATGACATGTCGTATATTTTAAGTTTAAATAAATGATATCAATACCATCATTATTGCATTAGTTCCTAACAAAAGGAACACAAAATATTTTTATAGATTTATTCAATAAGTGTTTGTAGTATTTATTTATAAGATAATTTTTAAATTTATGTAAAATATATTGAAAATCATTTAAGATTATATTATATTAGATTAACTATATGGTTTTACTAATGCTAAACAAATTTTTTATGGTATAAAAATTACACAAGAGGCCGTATATTCTCATTCCATCTAAAAACTAAGTATACTAGTCAAATTAGCTATAAAAAAAGAGAGAGCAAATGATGGGGTTTGCAAGAGTTTCTATTTGATATTCTCAAAAAATATTTTTGATCATGATTGGTATGAATGAATTAAATGTTTTTATAGCACTCCATAATATTCTATTTTGATCAATGAAATCCTTTTAAAGCATTCCATGGACTTTGAAAGGGTCACCCATTATTTATTTCTCTATTTATTATTGTTGTAAAACTGAAGTTAAAAGTCAAAGTTTTTTGAGTTAAAATTCCCTCTAGTTTTCATCTTCAGTTTGTTGATGATACTTTTAGTTTTGATCATCTCTTAATCACTGGGGAAAAGGATTTAAAATCATGTTTATCATTATATGAGAAGTTTGTTCAATAGTTGGTTAATACTAAAAAATTCACTATTTTTCTTATTAACTTTGACATGATTGTAAGATGGATTATTTTGGATACCTTAATGTTTAAAACTGAAAATTTCCATCAATATATCTAGGTATTCCTTCGTTTGATAAAGAAAAGTATTTGAGTTTTGGAAATCAGTTTTGGATAGGATAGAATCTCTTTTGGGAAGTTGGATATAAGTAACTCATAAAAATACATTGTAACTTTTCCATATATATGATGCCACTTTCTTTTTTTGTATTATATAACATCTAAATTTGGTAGAATTTAAAGATATTTTATATGAAGAGGATGTGAGGAAAAAATAATTTTAAATTTTGAGCTCATATTAGAAAAATAGAGAGTTTGATTTAGAAATAACAAAGTATCATAAACTACAATCTAAAAATATGTAGTTAAAATACGAAAATGACTTCATTGCTCATAAAATAAAGTACAATACTAGAAATATTTAATAATATATGTGGGGAAACATGAATAGAGATGCAATTTAGCTATGAAAAACTAAAAATAGAAAATTACTATTTCTTGTAAAAAATATGAGTTACAATTTTTAAGGAATCTAGAGTATTTTTCAAAAACGTATCTAGCAACTCTATATATATCAGAATCGTTTGATCAAAAATATCACCCTTTAATTATTTTAACACATATTGCAATGATCAAATTGGAGTGCCAAGCACAAGTTATGCCCCTAAAAATATGGTTGGGGTTAAAAAATTAGTTTTTTTTTGTATTTTCAAACATAAGGCCATGCAAAAAAAGTTTACATTCTTGGATCATTCATGCAAAGGAATGGTACCATTATAGCAACTTTACCATCAAGTATGGAAATTAGTTTTGTCTATATTATTTTTTTTGTGAGCTATTCCTCTTCGTAACCAAGTTGTACTTCATCGCTTTATACATCAAAATGGTTCTCCTTATAATGCTTTATGGTCCATGTGTCAATAAATTAATCCTTCACCACTGGTGCTAAATTATCTAGATTGATTTTTTAATATGGATTTTTCATTATAATAGTTTGAATACTATTTTTTAACATCTCTAAGGAATTAATCATGAATGATAAAGAAAAATATTGTTCCTAAGTGCAAGAACAATATTGAAAACTAATAAATTTTACAAAATTAGAAAAAATGGCTATGTTCTAAGGATGTGATTTCCCCTAAATGAAGTTAGTTACAACTTCTATTCTGGTGGGAGTTGAATAAAATTTCCTAAAATTTTGATCATCAATAGTAGTATCTTTCAAACTCTTTGAGAGAAATATATTTTTATTGATTATCAATTTTGATAAAAGAGCTTTGAATTCATTTTCTATAGTTATTTCTTCCAACTCTTAAATTTCCTAAATTTCTTCAGCTAGATGTCATTTTTGGTTTAATTCTCTATATTGTAATTGAGGTTGACTATATTGATTTTTATAATGATCTAACATTGAAAAGGTTGATACTGTAATTATTTTTATCGTTGTAGGTTGTATTGATATAGTATTTGTTGTATTGACTTATTTGGTTGATTTCCTTCATTCATATTCTTTTGATTTCCATGATACTAATGTTTTTGGATATATCTATAGAAATTTGTGCTATGAAATTTTTTCTTGTATATTTAACAATATATTATATTCCATTTGGATTTGTATCTTGGAGTTGAAGTAATATTACCTTGTGAATTATCTTTTCATACTAAGACATTTTTAGTAATTTTGTATTTGATTTAATTTTCTACTTCATATTCTTGTAGAATGTTGACTAACTCATAAAAAGTGGTATATTTTCTTAAAACTTGAAAATATAGGACTAGATGCTTGTAAATTTTTGAAAGTGCTCTCAATGTCTCTTGAACAAGAAGTTTATCTTCTACTTTTTATCCTAGAGTTAATAGTATTACTTTTATATCTACCACCTTTCTAAGAAATGGTTCAATACTTTCATTTTTATTAAATTTTGAGTATAATTAAGATTGAAGATTTAGAATAGTATCTTTATTTTTTTCTTCGATATTTTACGTAGAGTATTCCAAGATTCTATAGAAGTTTTTTGTACTCTTATATTTTGGATGCCAAGAATGTCAATCACAAAGGCGCCTTCGTTCGGCAATGTTATTGCTATTTTTGAGTGGGTTTAGACCCTTTTTGTGATGCTGTTTGGGGATGAAATTCTTGAGAATCCGTTCTCCCATGGAGCGGTCCGGCTATGGTAGCCTTCTTAGGGAGTAGGATAGTGACAATTTGTGACCCCAACATTAGTTTTGCATGCCAGGAAAATCTTGCGCAAATGCTCCTTCATTCGGCAATGTTATTGCTATTATTTCTAATTATATGATGTATGCATATGGAATGAATGAAATGATTTGTTGATAACTTGTCGATGGCACCATAGACTGTACAAGATTTACTGGATTTCTATACTATGTGATTGCTCTGTGTAATGACTTTGCATATGGTAATTGTGTTTTGGTATTTTTCATATTTTTTGATGTTGATGTAAGTAATGAAATGTACCAGTTGTTTTAAAATGTAGTTAAGGTTTTTCTGAGATTAAGATATTTTAACTAACTAGCCAAGACTATACATTTAGCTCATAAGACTTTTGAACAAGGTACAAATCAAACTTGATTTTGACCAACTTATTTCACATCTCTATGTGTACAATTGAGTTTGTTTATGTGGTATTTGTCAAGATACCGCCAGTGCCAGATAGGATATCAACCAAACCTGTACTGAGGATCACCTAATTAGCTCCACTAACTCCATTGTTGTATTTAGTAAGATTAATCCATGGGATAATCTAAGGTACCATAAGCTAGCTCATCCACATGCAAACATTGGTCTGCTCACACGCAAAGTGAATGTGATAGACATATCGTCATGAGTTTTAGGATACCGCTATTGTCAGGTAAGCTGTCCACAAAACCCGTAATGAGGATCACCTAGATGGTTTTTTGAATGCTAAGAATTATAGGGATTCAAGTTCGGGCATTTTTTTGGTTGCTCAACTTGTTGGGATACTTGCTCGCATACATAGTGATGAAAATCACTGTTTATTTTTCTCTTTTGTTTGTCGTTTTGAACAAGGACTTTGAATAGTGGTGATAACCACTGTTATTTGATTTTGTATTTTAGGTTGTAAAATTGAGCCCGTAGGTTGTTGGCTTGTGAATGGCATTGATCCTTTATGCCTTGGGGATGACTATCCATCCTTGTCAGGGGCATGTAGTACGAATCCTTACGACTTTAGGGACCCACGGTGTTTGGGGATATGATTATGTAATGGCATTGATATCTTAGGCCTTGGGGATGACTACCCATCCTTGTTAGGGGTGTGTAGTATGAATCCTTATGAATTTTGGGACCAACGATGTTTGGGGATATGATTATGTAATGACATTGATATATTAGGCCTTGGGGATGACTACCCATCCTTGTCAGGGGCATGTAGTACGAATCCTTATGACTTTGGGGACCAACGGTGATTGGGATTTGTGTTAGTGGTGAAGACCACTGTTTATTATGTGAAATTGGATGGGGAAGAGCTTGTCCTTTTGTCAATTCTCAACATTCTTGAACCATTCGCACAGGGGGATGAACAGGCTAACCTTTCACGTATGGTACCCTAGACTATTTTGTAGGTTTCTCTTGTGTTCACACAACTTGGTAATTTTTTAATGTGTTTTAACATGTGTAGGGATGTTACGTAACAAGGTGTGATCTAAGTAAAACTCTACCATTGTGGCTGATCCACAACACACCCCAAAATTGGGGACCCACCTTTTTTGCAGGCTTTCAAAGAAAATCTCAGTGACCCAGATGCTAAAAATCAAGAAAAAGGGGCAAAATTGCACAAGGAAGAAAAGTGTCGCGAAATCGCGACATGTTGCGCGGTCGCTGCCAAAAACAGAAAAGTGTCACGAAATCGCGACATGTTGCGCGGTCGCTGCCAAAAATAGAAAAGTGTCACGAAATCGCGACATGTTGCGCGGTCGCTGCCAAAAATAGAAAAGTGTCACGAAATCGCGACATGTTGCTCCGTCGCGACCGAAAGAGGAGAGAGAAAGACAAAATGAAAAAGTGTCACGAAATCGTGACATGTTGCTCCATCACGGCTGAAAGAGGAGAGAGAAAGACAAAATGAAAAAGTGTCACGAAATCGCGACATGTTGCTCCGTCGCCGAAAGAGGAGAGAGAAAGGAAAAGAAAAAGTGTCACGAAATCGTGACATGTTGCTCCATCGCGGCTGAAAGAGGAGAGAGAAAGGCAAAATGGAAAGGCGTAGCGAAATCGTGACATGTCACAAAATCATGGTCAACGCAGTCAGCGGCAGCAGGTGGGCGAAACCGTCGCGAAATCGTGACGTGTTTGATTTTCGTGGCTTGCAAGCGGGCGGAAGGCATGAAATAGAAATGGTAGCGAAATCACGACAAAAATGAGCCAAAGGCAACAAGGCAGTAGCGAAATCACGACAAAATGAGCAAAGGTAAAGGGTAGTGTAGCGAAATCGTGACGAAAATCGACACAAAGTTCATGAAGTCGAAAGTGGTAGCGAAATCGTGCAACTTTTGAGAAAGCGTGCCCGCTAGACAAAAATCGTCAAATCACGACAAAATTGCAGAAGGTGTTGAAGTGAAAAGACGTCACGAAATTGTGACAGAAAGTAGCAAGAGCAGCTCAAAATGAAAAACGTCGCGATTTCGCGACAGAAAGCCGCAGGATAGTTTCGAACGAAAAGGCGTAGCGATTTCGTGCAAGTTTTGGAGGAAACGTTTCGGAGTGAAAAAACGTCGCGAAATCACGACAGGTTGTGGCCGAGAGTGTACGAAATAGAAAAGCGTCGCGATTTCGTGACATGTCACGTTTTCGCTGGGCAAGAAGGCAAGAAGGCTGTTGGTCGAAAAACGTCGCGATATCGCGACCTATCTCATTTTCGCTGTGTTGGCAGAGGAACAAGCTGCATGCATAAAAACGTCATGATTTACATGGGACCGTTATAGAAGGTGCAAAAAGCATGAGACACGTGGCATACAGGTGTCAGAGTTGCAGAAGCGTTACATGCAATAGAAGATTTTGAACGTTTCGGCATCGAGCATGAATCAAAAGCAACGAAAAGGTAAGGAATTTGAAAAGACGCATTCTGGAAGATGAAACGAAGCGACGTAGGGTGAATCGAAGAGCCGTGCCAGACAATATAAAATCAGAAGCGCAGATTGAACAAGGGGTTGGAAATTGCTGCTAGCAGAGTTGCAGAGACAAGGGCTGCAAGCCATTCTGGGCCTGCACTTGGAGCAATTTCCTTCATTTGTTCTGGATTTGTTATACCTGGAACATTCTGTCATTGTAACTGATATACCATTTTAATACAGAAATACAGAGAGTTGGCATCTCATTGATGAGAAAGAAGGAGTCATTTTTGCATGCATGATTTAATGTTTTATCTTCCCTTTCAGATTTCTAAGGTTTTAGGTGAAGTTTAATGCAAGTGTTCTTGGTTGCTTCATGTGAATGTCTAAAATCTGAAATTACATTGAAAACCCTAGAAACCCGCACCTAGCTTATCGGGATTGTGTGAATGTGCAGGTTCAATAGGTTAGGTTGCATGCAGAAAACCTCATTATCTTCGGTTTTGTCAATCGAGATGGTCGACATTCGGACGTAGTTTAGTTTCATTTTCATTTTGCATTTCTTTTATTTTCAAACCCTTATTTTATTTTTGGCATTTTAATTACTCTCATTCAAATAAATAACTGAAAATCCATCAAAGCCTAAGATCAAAATATATTTATTTCTTAGATTTATTCACTTTGAGTCCATTGCAAATTCAAATTGAAATAAACCACAGTGCCCCTTGTTAATATCCACTTGTAACCCTAAGGTATTCCCAGCATTCAAATTAAAACAACATCATTGATATACAAAGAGTTAGCATAACAGGAACCTTGGAGAAATTATCTGTTGTAATTTCTTTGCAAGCAGAGGATTTTGGGACTCAGATCCTATCGGAGAGTGTGCTTTCACAATTGGGTGAAAACACCACTCAACAGATTGGCGCTAGAAGGAGGGCCGAATTGGTTTACTTTATTTTGATTTTCATACATGAGTAATATCTTTTTGATTTAATTTTGAAATCATCTCTTAAATCTCACAGACAGCTAAACTGCAGCTTTTGTTTTTCTTTTGGTTGCAGGTTTTCTTTGAAATAACCGAGGGTTTCATCAGGCAGGCTGGACCCACCGCGTCGTATTGCGACCAGGTCCCAAACAACCGGGGAAACCATTTTTCATGACCTTACTGGTACTCCCAAGGACAAAACCAAGCAAGTCGTAAGCTTACCAGTCACAAAAGCCCTATTTTCTCCAGGAACATCGAGTGGACCTACACCGGTGACATCAGTTGCCCCTAGTGTTCCTATTGTCAATAATATTTCCACTGCTCTTGTAGGGTTGTCTTCATCAATTTTGAGTCAAATGGCTCAACCTCCAGCAGCTCCTTGGTATGGAGCTAATAATATTCCTTTGAACATTGTCGGGGATATCCATGAAATCCCCAAGAACATAGAAATATTTCTGCCTAAATATAAACCAGATGGCCTAAGAACAACAGAAGAACATATCCAAGCCTATAGGGATGTTTTAATTAGGCTGCAAGTCCAACATGAAGATGTGGCTTGCAGGATTTTCCCCATGAGCTTAGATCCAATAGCATATGAATGGTATATATGCTTACCAACTGGTTCAATCACTTCATGGATGCAAATGGAGAACGCTTTTGTCAACCATTTCAGGTCACCTTTGGATCCCGCAACCATTTACAATCAATTCATTACATGCAAAAGGGGCCAGGGGGAACCAATCAGAACATTTAATCAAAAATTCCAAAAGTGCTATAATAGAGCAGTTCGACATTTTGCCATCGATCCCGCAGTGGCTTTGCAGATATATTTTGGGGCATTGGACCCCATGACAGCCATGTTTGCAAGACGAAATCCCCAAGTCACCACGCTAGCTCTAGCCTATAATGAAGCCATGACCATCGAGCAACAAATGACACCACAGGGCTATGGGTTTCCCCAGATGCCTATGATGGGACAGTATGCTCCATATGGTCAAGCTCCCTTGGCAAATCAGATCATGGCACCGCAAATGCCAAGCATGAACGCCTTCCCATATCAGCAGTCGTATCCACCAGCACCTGCGTATGCACCCATTCCAATTCAACCAATTACATCCATTCCACCTGTTCTCGCATTTTTGCAGAATAGTCAATCGACTATGCAAGGAACCAGCCAAGTTAATTCTCAGGCTCTAGTTCCTTTCCCAAATCCAACTCCGATTCAAAGTGTCAATCCATACGGGAATCAAATTCCTCAAAACCCGACCCAAATGTTGAATCAAGACCCCACCAATTATGCAAATCCAACGGGGGTTAACAACAATGTGATTCCACCGAAGGAGATTTATTCAGAGGTCGAAGAGCTCAAGAAAATAGTTCATAAGCTGAGCAATGACATGGTTCAAAAGCAGAAGTATGAATCCCATGCCCCTCACTCAAATCAAAATTTTAACAATAGAGGGAGACATTGGAACACAAAGCCAAACAATGGGGGAGTACCCGCTCCCATTGCTAATCAACTAGATACTTCAGCAGGACCTAGTCAATCCAATTCCCTTTTGAATCTTTCAGATTTGGCATGGGAAAGGGGGTGTAGGTTGCACAACACAAAAGAACACAATGAGAGGAATTGTCCTGAAATTGCTAGATACACTCATTGTCTTCAGGCACAAGTTGATGATTTGGAACTGGTATCAAATGAGGGTCCATCGCAACATCAAGATGATAACATTATGGTGATGGAAACTGTATATCATCAAGAAGGTGAGAGTGAGGAAGAAGAAGACGAAATTTTGGAACAGGAGGTGCAAGCTTTTCGAGATTTTAGAAAGGGGAATCATGGATACCATTTGAGAAGTAAATCTAAAGCCCCTAAAACCTCATCAACACCTCCAAACAACTCTATTCTTCCTCCGGATACTAAGGCAAATAATAATCCTCCTCCTCCACTCAAGAGAAATGTCTAATGACGTGCAGAAGACAGTCAAATTCGAAAAACCAAACTATGACATAGTGGAGGATCTAAAGAAGTCCAAATCTAGCCTTTCGTTCTTGGACGCGGCTAGATTGCCTGGCCAAAAGGAGGCGTTGATAAAAGCTCTGAACTCACCTGATCAAATGTGGAAGGAAAAAGGAGTTGAGTCCCATCTGATTTTGCGAAAGGAGAGACGGGATGTCCCGCCATTCTTATTGACTCTGAGAATTGCGGGTAAGAATTTGCATAACTGTTTGGTGGACACGGGTGCCACGAGCAACCTCATGCCTTCAGAGATATGTCAAATGCTAGGTCTGCAACCTGTTTCATCCAAATGCAAGGTCCTGCAATTGGACAGATCAGAGGTAAATGTGGTAGGGACCCTATATGATGTCAAAATTCAATTAAATTCTGAACCCAGGGTCCAACAGGTTGTCGACATTCTGGTTGTTAATATCCCAAGTAGATATGGAATGCTACTTGCGAGGGATTGGATGAAAACTCTGAATGGCTATTTTTCAACAGACTGCTCACATATGTGGCTACCCTGGAAAGGAATTGCAAATCAAATCAGAGTGGAAAATGAACCGAGGCTTAAGGAGATCATAACAGAATTTAACAAGCCGAATGAAGTTCAGTTTTTTGAACCAGAACTGGGGGTTTATGCACTTGATGTTGAGGAAGCTACTGAAGAACCTAAAGAGGAAACATGTCATGGGGGCTCTTCTGAGGAAAATGATTGCACATGGTTGCTCAGGTTCGATGGATCAAAATCTAGACAGGGAGCAGGAGCTGGAGTCGAGCTCACTGGTCCAGGAGGTAAACCATTATTGGCTGCTTACAGATTGCAATTTCCTTGCACGAACAATGTGGCAGAATACGAAGCATTGATCTTTGGTTTACGTCTAGCATTGAGCAAACATGTTAAATGCTTGAAGGTTTTGGGAGATTCTGAGTTGGTAGTCAAGCAGATCAAAGGACAGTATACATGCCGTGACAGGAGACTGAGCCTTTATAGAACTAGGGTTATGGACCTTATTGAGGAATTCGATGCATTCAATATAGCCCTTATTTCTAGAAAAGGAAATCGAATAGCAGACTCTCTTGCAGTCATCATGGGCATGTTAAACCCGGTTGATATAAAAAGGTGTAAAAAGTTCTCCATTGAATTGGTTCCTTGTCCATCAATACCCGATAATGTCAAGAATTTCCAGGTTTTTGAAAATGACAGACACATCTTCAAATTTGTCACGAACTCGGGTATTTTTGAAAATCGGGTGATTGATGAGGAGCAAAGGTGGCAAGATGAAACAGAAAACGAGAGTGAAACCGCATGTCAATCCAACAAAATACCTAAAGACGTGGTTTCATTGGAGAAAATGTTCGACGTGGGATACAAGACCAAGAAAGAAAAAAGGGTCCCACTCCCCAAAGATGCTTGTGATTCAATTAATCTAGGGAGTGCAGACAATCCAAAGGAGGTGTACATTGCAAAGGCATGTACAGATGAAGAAAGGGGCAACATAATACAGGCATTGAAGCATTACATAGATTGCATTGCTTGGAATTACAATGAGCTGAAAACATACAACCAAGACATCATCACACATACCATTCCTCTGAAGCCAGACTCCAAGCCTTTTAGGCAAAGACAACGAGTTGTTAACCCGCTATTGGAGCCTTTGATCGAAAAGGAGGTCAAAATATTATTGGAAGCGAAGATCATATTTCCTGTTAGGCACTCAACCTGGGTTGCTAACCTCGTTCCAGTAAGAAAAAAGAGTGGAGAGATCAGGCTGTGCATAGATTTTCGAAATCTTAATAAAGCCTCTCAAAAGGATAATTATCCATTGCCTTCAATTGATGAAATTCTACAAACGGTAAATGGATCTGAAATGATGTCCTTTCTTGATGGGTATTCTGGATACAATCAAATTCTTATACATCCAAATGACAGGATGAAGACAGCCTTCACCACCAAGTGGGGGACATTTGCATATAAGAGAATGTCGTTCGGACTGTTAAATGTTGGTGCAACTTTTCAACGTGCCATGGATTATGCATTCAAAGGGCTCATAGGCAAATGTATCATCGTGTATGTGGATGATATTCCAGTATTCTCGAAGAAGAGAGAGGACCATGTCAAAGATTTGAAGAAAGTGCTTCAAAGATGCAGAGAACATGGAATTTCCTTAAATCCCAAAAAGTGCATTTTCGGAGTAACAGAAGGAAAATTGCTTGGTCACATCATTTCAAAAGAGGGCATATCCATTGACCCAGAAAGGATACAAGCTATCCAAAATTTACCTCTCCTAGGTAGTAAAAAAGAACTGAGATCTTTCTTTGGGCAGGTTAATTTTGTGAGGAAGTTTATCTCGAGCTTTGCTGAGATAGCCAAACCTCTGAACAAGATGCTCAAGAAAGATGTAGAGGTTAAGTGGAACGAGGAAAGCAGGGTGGCCTTTCAGAACATAAAAGATGCCATTTCCAGAGCCCCTGTCCTCATAAGTCCAGACTATTCTAAGCCTTTCTATATTTATGCTTTCGCATCAGAACACTCTTTCGCGAGTGTCTTAACCCAGAAAGGTGAGGATAGTGCTGAAAACCCCATAGCATTTTTAAGTGCCCCTCTAAAAGATGCTCAATTAAGGTATTCAATCCTTGATAAGCAGATGTACGCACTTTTCAAAACGGTGAAAAAATTTAGGCATTACATTGTGCACAGCAGAGTTATTGCCATCGTGCCTGACTCTGCTGTTAAGACCATGTTTTTACAAAATGAACTAGGTGAGAAAAGAGGGAAATGGATTTCCACCATCCAAGAATTCGATCTCGAAATCCAACCTATGAAACTAGTTCGAGGACAGGGACTGGTGAAGGCGATCGCTGAAAATAATCCGCAAATAACATGCCAATACTCGAATACAGAATACATTGCTAAGGATGACTGGTATGTTGATATTGTGCAATTTTTATTGAATGGTAAGTGTCCTTCTAATCTGAATTCAACCCAGAGAAGAGCTTTAAGGCTTAAGTCTGTCAATTATCTGATGAAATCTGGTGTTCTTTACAGGAAGAATCATGAAGGGATCTACCTGAGGTGCCTGAACAAAGAAGAAGCTCGCCAGGGTGTTGCAGGAATTTCATGGGAAACATGGAACTGGTCATGGTGCGGAGAATGCTACAACGCATCAAATCCTGAGAGCAGGATACTACCGGCCCCACATTTTCAAAGATGCACATGCCCATGTACGATCTTGTCATATCTGTCAAGTGGCTGCCAATAGAGAAAGAAATGCAGCCATGCCATTACAACCTGTAGTTGAAATGAGACCATTTGCACAGTGGGGACTAGATTTCATTGGGGTTATTAACCCAAATTCTTCTGAGTCTCATAAATTCATATTGACAGCTACAGACTACTGTACAAGGTGGACAGAAGCGATTCCTACTAAACATGCCACCACAGACGTTGTAATAAAATTCCTTGAGGACCATATTATAACAAGATTTGGAATGCCCGATTCTATTGTCAGTGACAATGGTAAAGCTTTTATTTCTACACAATTTGCAGATTGGGCATATGACAACAAAGTGAGCTTAAAATTTGCATCCAATTATTATCCTCAAGGAAATGGTTTGGCCGAATCTTCAAATAAAAATTTGTTGAATACCATTAAGAAGTTGCTGGAAAAGAACCCTCGGGATTGGCACAGCCAATTAAAGTTTGCCCTTTGGGCAGATAGGACCAGAGTAAAGGAATCCATAGGGAATACTCCCTATCATTTGGTCTATGGGCAAGACCCGATATTTCCTGCAAATTTGAAGTTGCAGACCTTGCATTTCATACAAGAGTACTTGGGGACAGATGATCAAGTTGAAGCCAGGTTAAGTCATTTGTTGCACCTTGATGAAAAGAGAGAAGAAGCCATGAATCACATGAATAAACACCGGGAAGTTATCAAGAGATGGTTTGACAGAAGGGCCAAAATTAAGTCCTTCAGAATTTCAGATTTGGTATTACTATGGGACAAAAGACATGAGGAAAAAGGGAATCATCAAAAGTTTGATTGTCTTTGGTTGGGCCCCTATCAGATTTCAGAAATTCTTGGAAAAAATACCTTCAGGCTAAAAACTTTAGAAGGGAAAGATTTTATGCTACCGGTTAATGGGCAGATTTTGAAGCATTATTTTAGCCCTTAGGTTATGGGAGTTTGATGTTATTCTTTCGGTTTTGGTGGGGATTTTCAGATTTTGTTTTCATTGTTTAGGATTGTTAGTCTAGCTAGGATTTTGGTTGTGGATTTGATTTCAATTGACATGTTTTGTTTATTTTGATAAAAAAATAATAATAATAATAATAAAAAATTTGAGATGTCAACTTATGCTTGAGACTAGGAGAATATGAAATATTGGAATTGTCTTGTAAAAGCTCCACAAGTAACACAAACATCTTAAGTTATATCGTTTGAAGTTTGTGATGCATGAAGTAGTCAGTTTTGTATGGCAAATATTTCATTTGCAATTCAAGAGATAATGCATTCATGTTACATCTCACTTTACATATACATTCCATCTTAGTTGCATATGCATCTTAGGTACAAATCATTAAAGTATGTCAAATCCTCTTAGGGTTGTGTTATAACATAAATGTAAGAAAAATCCTAAGGTTGGAAACTGAGTCTTGAGATATCTAGAACCAAGCACGTCTTATACATTAAAAAGGATCTTGAGCAAAATGATCAAAACCTAACTTGGAAGAAAAGGTTGGGCGAAAGAAGTTTTTCATGTCTATCCTATTATGCAACATGATCCTTAAAACAGTGGTTTTGACCACTTCCATAGAGCTTAAAGCCTAAAATCGGAGTAGTAAGGATAGGGTTAAATCCTCATCGAACTTAGGTTGAGGATCCAATTCCCCAAAGCTTTGATTTGACCTACATGGAGTAGTAAGGATAGGGCATAAATTCTCATCTCGCTTAGGTTGAGAATCTGATTCCCCAAAGCTCTTATGTCTCATTTCATAATAAGTCTTGGATTGGAAGGATCGTACTACTTGTCCTCTGCAAAGGATGGGTAGTCATCCCCAAGGTCTAAGTAATAAATTAATATTTTCCATTTTTATCCAAAGCTTGGATTGGAAGGATAGTACTACATGTCCCTAGCAAGGATGGGTAGTCATCCCCAAGGTCCAAGAAGTAAAAAAAAGTTAATTTTTCCCACCTCATCTTTATTTTGGATTGGAAGGATCGTACTACTTGTCCTCTGCAAAGGATGGGTAGTCATCCCCAAGGTCCAAAGAAATGAAGATAAGTTTTGGATTGTGGGGTTAAGTGTGCCCATGCATGGCAACATGTCTTGTCTAAAAAACAAGACCACTGATTGTCCAAAGGGTTAGACTAGCATGACCATTTCTTCCATAATTGGTTAAATTATTTTGCTCAAAGTGAGGTAATGAACTCTAAATCAGAATAGTAAGGATAGGGTTAAACTCCCATCTCGGTTAGGTTGGGAGTCTGATTCCCCAAAGTTCTGATTTCACATTCACTTGCACATGGGTTCAAGATAGTAGGGACTCATAACCAACTTTGGGATATAATAAGGCAATTAATTAGTGGATCCTAAGAGGGTTTGGCAATCTTGAATGTTTGTACATAATACTAGAAGAAAGACTATGCCTTTTATAAAAGCAAAATCTCCTAGCATATTCATTAGGTTACACAAATCATTCACAATCTCACATATGCATTCATGCAAAACTGACAATGGAATGTTGATCAATTTCAAACGATAGGGAATGAAATTCATTGCACACACTGAGCTAATACTTGATGATTCTGATGATTCATGTACTTCTGATCTTTGGGCATTTGTTTATATTGCTTATGTGTTAACACATGTTTTTGAGTTTGTATATGTTTCAGGTTGGGTTCTCACTAAAATGCTCAAGAGCATTTGACAGCAGAGTCGCCATTTGTTGTGGCTGATCCACAACACACCCCAAAATTGGGGACCCACCTTTTTGCATGCTTTCAAAGAAAATCTCAATGACCCAGATGCTAAAAATCAAGAAAAAGGGGCAAAATTGCATAAGGAAGAAAAGTGTCGCGAAATCGCGACATGTTGCTCCATCGCTGCCAAAAATAGAAAAGTGTCACGAAATCGTGACATGTTGCTCAAAAGTGCAAATCCGACATGTTGCCTCCGAAATAGAAAAGTGTCACGAAATCGTGACATGTTGCTCGTGGAGAGGGAAAAAATAGAAAAGTGTCATGAAATCGTGACATGTTGCTCCGTCGCGGCTGAAAGAGGAGAGAGAAAGAAAATGAAAAAGTGTCACGAAATCGTGACATGTTGCTCCATCGTGGCCGAAAGAGGAGAGAGAAAGGCAAAATGGAAAGGCATAGCGAAATCGTGACATGTCACAAAATCATGGTCAACGCAGCGGCAGGTGGGCGGAACCATCGTGAAATCATGACGTGTTTGATTTTCGTGGCTTGCAAGCGGGCGAAAGGCATGAAATAAAAATGGTAGCGAAATCACGACAAAAGTGAGCCAAAGGCAAAGCCAGTAGCGAAATCGCGACAAAAACGATCCAAAGGCTACAAGACCCGATAGTGTCGCGAAATCACGACGAAAATCGACACAAAGTTCATAAGCCAAAAGTGGTAGCGAAATCACACAACTTTTGAGAAAGCGTGCCCACAAAAAAAAATTTCACGATTTCGCGACAGGTTGCAGCGAAGGTGCCTGAAGTGAAAAGACGTTGCGAAATCGCGACAGAATGGAGCAAGAGCAGCCCAAAATGAAAAACATCACGATTTCGTGACAAAAAGCCGCAGGATAGTTCCAAACGAAAAGGCATAGCGATTTCATGCAAGTTTTGGAGGAAAGTGAGTGAAAAACGTCACGAAATCGCGACAAGTTGCGGCCGAGAGTGTACGAAACAGAAAAGCGTCACGATTTCGTGACATGTCACGTTTTCGCTGGGCAAGAAGGCAAGAAGGCTGTTGGCCGAAAAACGTCGCGATATCGCGACCTGTCTCATTTTCGCTGTGTTGGCAGAGGAACAAGCTGCATGCATAAAAACGTCACGATTTACATGGGACCGTTACAGAAGGTGCAGAAAGCGTGAGACACGTGGCATACAGGTGTCAGAGTTGCAGAAGCGTTACATGCAATAGAAGATTTCGAACGTTTCGGCATCGAGCATGAATCAAAAGCAACGAAAAGGTAGGGAATTTGAAAAGACGCATTCTGGAAGATGAAACGAAGCGACGCAGGGTGAATCGAAGAGCCGCGCCAGACAGTATAAAATCAGAAGCGCAGATTGAACAGAGGGTTGGAAATTGCTGCTAGCAGAGTTGCAGAGACAAGGGCTGCAAGCCATTCTGGGCCTGCACTTGGAGCAATTTCCTTCATTTGTTCTGGATTTGTCATACCTGGAACATTCTGTAATTGCAACTGATATACCATTTTAATACAAAAATACAGAGAGTTGGCATCTCATTGATGAGAAAGAAGGAGTCATTTTTGCATGCATGATTTAATGTTTTATCCTCCCCTTTCAGATTTCCAGGCTTTTAGGTGAAGTTTAATGCAAGTGTTCTTGGTTGCTTCATGCGAATGCCCTAAATCTGAAATTACATTAAAACCCTAGAAACCCGCACCTAGCTTATCTGGATTGTGTAGATTTGCAGGTTCAATAGGTTAGGTTGCATGTAGAAACCTCATCATCTTCGGTTTTGTCAATCAGGATGGTCGCACTCTAGACATAGTTTAGCTTCATTTTCATTTTGCATTTATTTTATTTTCAAACCCTTATTTTATTTTCTGCATTTTAATTACTGTCATTCAAATAAATAACTGAAAATCCATCAAAGCTCAGGATCAAAATATATTTATTTCTTAGATTTATTCACTTTGAGTCCATTGCAAATTCAAATTGAAATAAACCACAGTGCCCCTTGTTAATATCCACTTGTAACCCTAAGGTATTCCCAGCATTCAAATTAAAACAACATCATTGATATACAAAGAGTTAGCATAACAGGAACCTTGGAGAAATTATCTGTTGTAATTTCTTTGCAAGCAGAGGATTTTGGGACTCGGATCCTACCGGAGAGTGTGCTTTCACAATTGGGTGAAAACACCACTCAACACTACCCTTGTAAAATCTATCTAACTTTGTACAATTTTGGCTAGAAATTTAAAGACAGTTGAATGATGAAAACCCTAAATACATTAGGAGACAACTGACTATGCTAAAAATGTGGATGATGTTATTTTGGAATGACCTGTTGATAAAATGGATTGAAGGTGGAAAATTATGGGATTGCCTAGCAATTACAGTCTATGGTGCTTGTGACATGTATGACCAGCAAATATGCAATGTATGTATGCGATGCCTAATGCAGTTTATTATGTTTTTGTGTTTTGATTTTTAAGAGTATGCATGGAATGGAGATCCAATTTTTTTGTTTTTTTTGAGTTATCTTGTGTTTTTGTTTGTTTTTGAATATTTTTTTTTGACCAAGCGATTGTGGGAACCCTTGGAGCTGTTGGTTTGACCAAAGGAATTATGGATACCTTTGGGGTATTTGAGGGTTGACCAAGCGATTGTGAGAATCCTTGAAGCTTTTTAGGTTTGACCAAGCGATTGTGAGAATCCTTGGAGCTTTTTGGTTTGACCAAAGGGATTATTGATACCTTTGGGGTGTTTTAGGTTGACCAAGTGATTGGTTGAATCCTTGGAGATTTTGGGGTTGACCAAGCGATTATGGGAATCCTTGGAGCTTTTTGGTTTAACCAAAGGGTTTATTGATACATTGGGGGCATTTTAGGTTGACCAAGCGATTGGGGGAATCCTTGGAGCTTTTTGGGGTGGGCTATAGCTCTCTAAATGTGGAATGGCCTCAAATGACTGATGTTCAAGGGTTTTGGTTCCTTGATTCCTTCAAGAGAGGTGAGCCAGTATGTTCCAGGTCCTATTTTATTGTCAATTACATAGGGACCTAACCAATTTGATGTGAACTTGTCCCTTAGATGGGGTAGCAAGTTAGAATTTTTTTGGTTCTCTTTTAAGACCAAGTCACCAACCTAAAAGTCCCTCAGGTAAACTTTCATGTTGTATGCTTTCCTAAGTTTCTCTTGATAGATACGTAAATGATCAAGAGCATTGACGCATCATTCGTCAAGCAATGTAAGTTGGTCTAATCGGGTCTGCCGCATAGTGTCATCATCGATGAATTCTTGCATTGATATGCGTAGGGAAGGTATTTTCAACTTGAGAGGCATGACTGCCTTGGAGCCATACACCAGCAAAAATGGAGTTGCCCCAGTGGGAATTCGAATGCTAGTGTGATAAGCCCACAAGGTAAGCGGGATTTGAATGTGCCAATCTGTGTGACTATCTGTGACCATATTTTTGAGGATAGCAACTAGCATTTTTTTTTACACCTTTGCTTGCCCATTTGCTTTTGGATAATAGGGTGTTGAAAAACTATGCTAAATTTTGTATTTTTTTTTCAACGCATGCACGCATTTATTCTTGAATGATGTCCCATTATTTGAGATGATCTTGGATGGAATACCAAAACGACATATGATATTATGCAAAATAAACTCCGCAATGCGGGGTCCAGTCATAGAGGTAAGTAGAATTGATTCCACCCACTTGGTGAAGTACTTTGTGGCTGTTATGATGAACGTGTGATGAACTGACGACACAGGGGAGATATTTCAAATTAGATCTAAGCCCCACTACAAAAATGGCCAAGCTAATTGGATCGGCTGCAAGGCCTGAGAAGGTACGTGTGTCAAATTAGCATGATATTGATATTTCATGCACTTATTTACATACACGCAACAATATCGCTCTAAATATGGCCAATAATAGCCCATGCGGAGAATACGCTTTGCAATGGCCATACCGCTGAAGTGGCCACTACATGTACCATTGTGCGCTTGGGTGATCGCCCAAGCGGACTCTTGCTGGTCCAAGCAATGGAGGAGGATTCCTTCATAGCTTCGACGATACAAAATGTCTCCTAGAAAGACATGTTTTTTCGCTTTCTGTTTAAATGATGTTTTTGTGGCATGCGTCAATCCAAGTGGGAGGTTACCTAGCTTGAGGTAGTCTCTTATGGGTGTGTACCAATCCTGATGATCAGAAACCTCGATGGTATGAATGGCCAATCCCTCTTGAAGTTCATCCCTAGAAAAAGCTGAGCGGGAAAGAACTTGTAAGAATAGCGTTGTGTTGCTATTAAGAGGGGTCGGGGAGAACAAGGACCCCCAGTTGGCATGATTCAGACTATCACAAATTCAAGAGAACTTATCCTAATATGGTTCAATCTAGATCAGGTGGATTCCTGGTGTTAGGTTAGAGCTTGCACGCTCCATCACGGATTGTGATAATGTTTTAACTTGAATGGTTGTTATTTCACCAGAAGGGTCTTCTAGGATTAGTGACCCCAAGGAGGCCATAGTGTTTGCAAAATGATTTGATGATCGAGGGAGTGCCTCAATGTCATACTATTCAATATTTTCTAGGAATTTGTCCACAAAGGATTTGTAGGCCTACAAAACTAGGCATTTACATTGGAATACCCCTTTTACTTGGTTGATAATTAACAGTGAATCACCAAAGATGTTCAAGCATTTGATGTTCATGGTGATTGTTGTTTGAATACCTATGAGCAAGGCTTCGTATTCGGAATTGTTTATGGTGCATGGGAAATTAAGTTTAAATGATAAAGTCATTGGAGCCCCTTGCGGTGTGAAGAATACAATTCCCGTGCCACCCCCTTGCTCACATTTAGAACCATAAAAAAATAAGGTTATGTCAGCCTGTGACTCAGGCACCTCAGAATCTGGTGATTTTGAGACATGGAATACCCCATCATCGGGTAGCTCTATGTTCTGAGGATGATCGTCTTCAAGAGGAGCCTCTTCTAGTTGATTGATGATGACTTGACATTTGATAGACTTATGTCCAATGAATTTGATGTCAAACTCTGTCAACAACATGATCCATTTTTCCGTGCGGCTACAATGATAAGTACGACTCATCATGTACCGCAATGGATTCTCCTTAGACACAACATACATCGTATTACTCAGCATGTAGTGGCATAGCTTTTTGGTAGCAAATACCACTGCCAAGCATAGCTTTTTGACGTATGCATAGTTAAGTTCATAACTGACCAGGGTGTAGCTAAGATAGTAATTAGCCTGTTCTTTATGTAGTTCATTTTTCTGGGCTAGCATGGCACCCAGTGCCACCTCAATAGCTGAGATGTATAAATAGAATAACACTCCTGGTCTAGGTGGTGCCAATACTGGTGGTGAAGCCAAGTATTGTTTGATGTCGTCGAAGGATAACTGGCACTCTTCATCCCAGTGAAATGCTACCCCCTTGTGCAATAATTTATTCATTGGTCGACACTTGTCAGATAGTTGCGCTATGAAGCGCTTGATTGACGTGACCTTTCCCTGTAGGCTTCTGAGCTGCTTGATGGTGGTTGGGGGAAGAATTTCAAGGATTGCCTTGACTTTGTGTGGATCTACCTTGATTCCTCATTTTGAGACTATGAAACCCAAGAGTTTTCTAGATGTGATGCCAAATATGCACTTCTTGGGGTTTAGTCTGACTTTATGTTCGATGAGGCAATCGAGGATCTTGCTTAAGTCATCGAGATGATCTGGGCGCAAAAGAGATTTGGCCAAAAAATCATCCATGTAATCTTCCAATGTTTTATGCATGTGATCATGGAAGATGTATGTCACGGCACGCTGGTAGGTGGCGCTAACATTTTTAAGGCCAAACGACATGATATTATAACAAAATGTCCCCCAAGGCATTTTGAACGCTATTTTTAGTTGGTCCTCGGGATTGATACGAATCTGATTGTATCCCAAGAAACCATCCCTGAGGGATAGCATTTCATGGCCTGTTGTAGCATCTACCAATGCGTCGATGCTAGACAAGGGGAAATCATCCTTGGGACTCGCTTTGTTTAGATCTCAAAAATTGGTGCATATGTGAATCCTTTCGTCTGGCTTCATGACGGGTAACATGTTGGACAACCATGGTGGTTAATCTATATAGATGACAAACTGTGCATCCAAAGGCTTTTGTAGCTCGTCTTTGACCATTAAGGCTACTATTTGGTGCATCTTACGTAGTTTTTGCTTAACTAGCTTGACTGTAGGATCAAGCGTTAAATTATGTGTGACTAACTACGGGTCTAGCCTCGACATGTCTTTGTAGGACCATGCAAAAACCTCCTTTTTATCTTTGATAAGGGCAATGTAATCAGCTTGCTCTTCGGGGGATAGACTTACCCCCAGCTTGATGATTTGTGAATTCATTGGATCAGAGCCGATGTCAACGTCAGTTGTCTTTTCAACTGACATGTGGGACTCATCCTCCAACTGGTGTGGAGTTGGGATTAGGTGGATATCATTTGCTGAATTGATATCTACATTAGGAATTTCGGGTTCCTCTTCAGCATGGAAGACATCCTGAGTCTGTCTTGGGGTGAAATGGAACATCCCACCACAAGGCCAGTACTCTGATGGGGATGGTGGTGTGTCAGCTCGATCCCAGTCTATAACATCTAAGTCTAGATACAATGACCATGTTGGGTCGGTTGGGTTATGGATGGGGGTGGTTAAGTCAATGGATATCATGTTGATAAAATGATTTTGGTCTCCATTACCATGGGTGTGGTGACTCGGACATCCTTGGTGATCTTTGTGCTTTGGATCTGGCTCTGTGGGTACTGGCACAAATAGATTGGCCCTATGGGCGAATAAAAGGATAGAGTCAGCCCTTGGCACTGATGTCTCTATAGGGTCTCTAGGTGAAAGGTGCCCTCTGTATGCCTGAAGTGTCAGGTGCAGTAGTTGGTCCAACTGTGCTTGGTTTAGGTGCCACCTATGCCTTGGCCCTATGTGTAGATGTTCAAACATGTCATCAATGTCCATGGGATATTGCGACTGTCGCATATGATTGAGATATGCCATCTCAGTCTTGTATTCATAATCACTATCAGATATCCAGATTCCTTTGTTGGCTCTGATAGCTATTTACGACATGTGAGGTTCGTCTTGCTCGAGCAAATTGATCTGGTCCCATCGGGGTAGTTCTGCACTCTATAGGAGGACCTAATTCTCTTGAGGTGGCATATGCTTGATTGGAGCATTCAATGGGAATATTGTCATGAAGCTCTCCTGATAATCATCTATGGGGGTCACTTACGAATGATTGATATCAGATTCGAAAGGGTCCCAAGGCACTACCTCATACTATGACTCATCTTCTGAAGACCCATCTTGGCCTTTTATATATCCCTATTGTAGGTGAGTCCTCAAAATTTCTCCTTCCTCGATCGAAGGGAAAAGGTTGTTAAGGTCAACAAGGTTGGTTGTTAGTAATGGGAGACAATCCCCCAATGTATATGTGGTGTTAGGATTGGCATATGGATCTAATGCCAACCCATCCTTATTGCCTATTCCTAGGCCTTGCATGTTCTCTACCAAGATGTCAAGGGGCAGGGTGTGGTTGAACCCTACTCCTGACTTGTCGTATGGCATCTGATATCTTGGTTGGCAAAGAATGTGCACTCCTTGCTCATATCTACCCAACCCATATCCATGCCAATTGCATTGGCCAAGATATCTCAAAGCAAATTTTGGGTTGGACAAATAGTTGATGTCCTCAATAAAGGGCTCTTCATCTTCTTCTTCTTGCATGTAAGGTTCAATGCCATTATCGAGGCCCCCATATACAATTTTTTTTTGGTTTAATGGGTAGCCTAGAGGAACAATAGTGTCTATGGGGAGGCGAGGTCTCCCCATGTCCTGCATGGACTCAAGTGCGGGTGTTGCTACAATGTTCCACACTAGATACTCCCCCAAGCCTGTATTGGCCATCTCAATGGTGATCATTGGCGGTGGAGGGGGAGGAAATGGGAGTTCTTCCTAGGTCCACTCCATGTAGGGTGAACTAGGTGTCTCGACTTCCATTCGGCTAGGCATCTCTTCGATAGAGATGGTTGATACTAGTGGCAGTGCCTCTTCTAGGGGTTTCTTCCCCTTATCCTTTGGTATGGCCACCGTACATGGCATTGTTGGTGAAGGACCAGATGATGAACATGGACCCGATTGGTGATTTGATGGACTTAACAGTGGGGATGCATGGGGAATCAGACCCTGTTTGGATGGATTCAACTGAAAGTCCAAATGTGTCAATGGAAGGGTCAATTGCGGCATCAGTTGCATCGTATTGCAATACTTGAAGGGCTCTAAGTCTACCGGGACTACATGCACCTACCCTTTGAATGTGTACCTTAGGCACTGATGAGCTATCGAAGGGACACACTTCATGTCCCTGATCCAAGGCTGGCCCAACAAGATATTTTAGGCCATCTCACCTTCCAATATGTGGCACAACGTAGGAATAGCCTTATGTCCCACTTGGATGGGCAAGACAATTGTGCCAACCATCGAGCATATCACATCATTGAATTCTCGAAGAGTATAGGTGGAGGCCACGTTGTGAGATACTAGCAACTTGAGGTGTTTCAATGTTGTTGTTGTAATTATATTACTGGACGAGCCAGTGTCCACCAACACCCTCTTATACGGAATCCCATTGACCCGTGCAATGACGTGTAGGGGTGGATCCGCCATATCACCATTCACCGATTTGAGTTCATCTTCTCTAAATGTGATGAATGGTTTTGTACATTGTTTTACATGTTCCACAAAGTTTTTGAAAGAGTTTGCTTCTTGGGGCTGTAGCTTGATGGCTTTTAATATCTCCATTAGAGCCTCCCGATGGGGCGATGATTGTTGAATGAGCTCGTAGATGGAGAGCCTAGCCAATGTGGTCCTTAAAATTTGGGTAAGTCTAGTCCGAATCATGGCCACTGGTCTAGGCGGGGGAGGTTGCATAGGGTGTTGTTGAGGTTGTGACATTGATGGAACCTCTCCTGTAGTTGTCGCGGGGGTAGTTGTGCTTGGGTACCTCTTGTTCCTAGTCACTATGCTTATCATCCCTACATACCCCTGCATGGGATAGTTCTGTTTCACCTCATTGACTTGAAGGGTTTTTGCCTACGCATCATGGGCAGGCAGGGGGTCTTTTAAGACTTCCATCTGTTGGTTGTTTGGCACTACAAGGTTGTCCACCACCAGCATCTTATTGTCTATTAGGTCTCGCATGAAGCTCTTGAACTTCCAACATGCGTAAAGGTCATGTCCTTTCTGCCTATGAAATCTATAGTATAAGTCTTCCCTATAGCCCTTAGGTTTTGGTGTATTGGGGTCTATGGGTCAACTTTCTGGCAGGTGCATCAAGTTTGTCATGGACAAACGGTCAAACAAGGAGTCTTTGGACTCTATGAAGGGTGTGAATTGTCACCTAGGGCAACACTACTGATTTTTCTCTTGTCAATGATTCTCCTTCTCATAGCTGTCAAGAGGAACTGCCTGATAGTTAGCCTATGACGGTTGTGTTGCTTATGTAGGTTTAGGCATGTTTATAGCAATCTGATTGACCGTAGCAGGTTTCGATTACGTGGTCTCTATTTTGGAATTTTTAGGCCATTATTTCTTTCGTGGTTTGGTAATATAACCATCCTGTATCTTGATCTCCTCAATGATTCTGGCTTGCACCAGGGCTTCCTCAAGAGTGGCATATTGCTGCAGCTACAATAGCATGGAGATCGATCTCAAACAACTTTTTGAGAACATTTGGATCAGGTCGGCCATAGGAGGGAGGTAGAGCAACTTTGAAAGGAATGTCCTCCATTGATTTCCATAGGTTGCTATGTTTTCTTCCTCATACTGCATGAGGATAGCTAGGTCTCTTAGTGACACCTTCTTCTTGGTATTGAAGGTGAAGTGTTCGAGGAACGCATCCACTAGCTAATCCAAGTTACTGATGCTATGCTTTGGCAACTGAATGAACCAATCTGAGGTAGGGCCCACGAACGTGGTTATAAATGTTCTTAGCAAAAAAGCATCGTTGTCCTGAATGCCAAAGCATTGGCTCAGGAATCTAGTCACATGCTCTTGGGCATCCTCATCCCCTCTAAATATTGCCAACTGGGGAAGTTTAAAGTGTTCAGGGTATGGGGGTGTCGGCACTGACAGATGCATGAGGTGACTATGGAGCTGGCGTAAAGTGGGATTTTGGGGCCTAGAAGTCTTGGTCTCCATAGACTCTAAGCACTCTAGTAGCGCTTTGTATGCATAAGAAGATTTGATTTCTTCCTCCTTGGTTTGTTCTCGTTGTGGGTTGCGAGGAATTTGAGGCCTATGGAGGGGTAGCCAGACAACATCCCCTCTGGCTTGGTAGGGCATTTCAGCCTACTCTTTTGCTTTCTCATACTCCTCATAGGCTTCTTCAGGATTTCCTGGGTGAGACATACAAACATGGGTGGGTGCCTGTGAAGGGTACCCATCGTTGTTTCTGGGAGTTGCCTCTCGCTCAGGTTTAGGAGGTCTTGGAGGTAATATTTGATAAGGTCGCAGAGACCTATCTCTCACCAAGGGGTTGTGCCTCTCATACAACTGTATCTTATGCATGCAAGGGGTTGGGACCCTCTCAGGCACAATATTCTAGAGCAATTTGTTTGTATGATGCCTAATGCGCTCTTTGCTAAGGCGATACAGGTGCTCTAACTGTTGTTGATCTTTCGTGAGCTATGTGATTTGTGCTTAGCGGGCGACATGTTTGGAAAATTCCAAGTCAATTTTTTCTGTCATCTTGTGTTTAGGAAGTCTAGATGCCTCTTCTACATGTCTATCTCGGTCGTGGTGATCTGAGATCTCTATAGGTCACTTTCCTTTATCGAGGTTAATGGCATTCACCCGAGGCTTTGGCCTCAGTGGGTGATCTTGATACATAGCAGGTGTGGAGGTGCATTGCTCTCGTGTTGTGTATTGCTCTTGAGGAATGTAGTGGTCTTCCTTGTGCTTCCTTTCATATATGTGAAAGGGGGGGCAGAGTTGGATTGCCCTGTTTGAAGAGCCTTGTGCTTTGGATTTGGCCTATTGTTTTTGATAGTAATAAGGGGTAGAGGAGGGATTACGTAATCATGTGGCCTCTCCTTATGGACCCTATGTTGTTATAGAGCTTCATCGCATGGTGGCCACTCATAACGAGTGCCTAAGGGAGCCCTCTCATCTATGTTGAGTGCCACGTATATGGCCTCCTCCTAAAAAGGTCTATGTTGAGTGGGAGTGCCCCTCAAAGGGGTGCCTCTATAGTTTCATTCTGTAATGGCATGATGTGGACTATCTTGTGGGTCAGGCCGCCAAGGCGGTATGACAAAATCCTCGGGGCTATACCAGAGGCAACTTGTGCCCCTTTGTACACTTTCTGTAGCTTTTTCCCATGATTGGGCTCGGCTATGGGTTTACACCATGGTGGTGTGTATCTAAATATGTGTACATTTTTATCTTATTTGTAATTTTTTATGCTACACTAAACAAAAATAGAAACACACAATCAAAGCAATGATTATCTTGTTTATGGATTAAAAGTGTGCCCTAAATCTGGTTTAGTGTGTTTTGATTTTTGTTTTGAAAACCTTGTAAAGAAATTTTTGTTGTATATGCAATATGAGGGCTCTTATATCTCCCAAAATGGTCGCCCCTTCAATATACCACTACCAGTCCATTATACCAAACCTCTCTATATACCCGCCCTTACGTGAGGGAGACTATTGGTACGTGAAGGCATAACAGTACGTGGAACATAGGCGGTATGGAAGGAGAATCACTCTATTTTGACACCTACGATAGAAGACTTATCCTCATGCACTGGGAATCACCCCAGCTACACTTGGTCAGCTTTCATCAAGATTTACGTCTAACAACAGTCGCGATCGGGGTTATGTATGTAATATTCAAGCCAAGGTGGTGATGAAATCCACCGTTGGTCTTGATCAAGTGTTGGGGTTTTACGACCAACACCTTGATTTTTATATTATCTCGTGGTGTGTGGGGTTCTTTTTACTTGTGAAAAGGAATAAATCATGCAGTAAAATTTCCTATGCAAGAAAAGAAATAGAAAATGATAGAGACAAAACATAAAATGATAGAGGATGCTCAGAACCCCTACCTCTTCTCTACCCAAATTGGATGCTTCTGAGTTTTTGCTTTGAAAATGCATAGAGATCTAATCATCCTAGGGTGATATGAATAACATATATTTTTTCATCACAGGGTTGGACGAATGCCCATTCATCCCTGGGTAACACGAATTCCAGCTCTATATTCGCCATAGGGTTGAACGAGCAGCAATCCAGTGCTTGAAAGATTGACACCTGCAAGCAAAAACACACAATTTTAATAATATATTTGATCTCAAAATCAAGGAACAAGGTCCCACCATGATCGCCACTGAAAGCACGAGGATACGGAAGCAAAATAGAAGAGAAATGTAATGCATAGTCCTACAAATGAGAATGCATGAAAAAAAAGAAAGCAAATGAACTGAAACAAGATTTAAAAGAAAATATAAAAGTGCAACCCTTTATTTTATTTATTTTATCAAGATCGAGTTACAATGCGTCTCCTCCCTTTTCAGGGGCTAGGAGCGTCGGACACAGTCTTGTTACACCATAAATGATACATTCCCCTTGGGGATCTTTCGTGTGCCCACATTGAAAATGGGTGGACCAAATGTCGTCACCGCTTGCATGAATGCATCTTTAGTTCCTTTCTTCCCCTTCGGTGTCAAGATCCTATGTTTAGAGAAATAGCAAACAGTTAGTAGCACCTACGGATGGAGAGAAACATGCATACATAAAATAATTAAAACGATAAAATAAAATAATTAAAACGATAAGTGCATACATAAAATAATTAAAACGATAATTGTAACATATCATAATAAGCTAAAAATTGTACAAAATCAATAAAACATTACCAAGAACCCACTGCAAAAGGAACAGTTGAGAAGTCTGCCACAGATTTCTAATCGCTCCGGGGTGGGACGATTAGGACTGTCATAAGCTGTCATAATGTGACCTCCTAAATGTCCAATCTAGAGGCCTCCAAAACACTTGCAAAGTTGGGGTTAGACAAAAAGAGGCATTTTGGAATTACCCAGATGGTCGGATTTTGCATATTCTGCCTTGGTCACCTTGTATTCGATGGCACTCCTTGTAGGTTAGTGAAAGCGAGAAATAATAAAATCATGGCCAAAACTTATCCAAATGACATGAAATTTAAATGACAACATATATGGATGACCTAGAATCAAATGCAAAATAAAAATTAGGGAAATCTACCACATATTTCTAATCACTCCGGGGTGGGGCGATTAGAACTACAACAGTGCGGGGGGTGCTTGGGGGCAGGACGCCCACCGTTTGGGACTTTTTTTTGGCACCAATCCACTTGGGATGGGTCCAAAACCTCTTATGGGGTTATGTCAACAAATTTGGTGCGGTATTGTGGCCAAATGTTTGGGTTTGTTTCCGAATTGCGCTTCCAATAATCACCCAATAACCTCCCTTTCAAAAGAGAGATCAAGGATGTAAGAAGCACAATGAGGGTGAGGGTTTGATTCGACAGCACTCAGTTGCTCTAAATTCTCCTACTCTCTATCCTTTTGGGGTGAGAAGACTCACCAATTTATAGACCTAGGGTCTCTCTCTTTGAATGTGCATGCGAGGGTGCCACTTGACTTGCTTGCCCTATTTTGGGAGAAAATATTCTTCCCTGATTTAGAGTCTCTTTGCATGAGGACTCCATGATCAAGGCATGCATGACTGAAGTATCTCTCTCTGATTTGAAGTCGTTCTTCATAATTGCATGCCTTGAAGGCGCAGTTAAGTGGTGGACCTATCGAGGTTTGACTTTTTCCAGTCAAACCTGTTAATCATCCCACCTTAGAGCAAATGCTGCTAATCATCCCGAGGTAGGACGAATAACAGTTTGTAATCATCCCAGGGTGGGATGAGTAGGGAGCAAAGTGCTAAAAAGGTGCCAAATTGACCTCTGACCTTCTAAAATTGTTGTGGAAGTGGTTAGGACCACTATTGAACCTCTGAGGGCTGCCCTAGGGGCTATGTATGTCACTTCGATCAGTGTTTGTAGCCACATAATCGGATTGGTACTATTTTGGTGTCTACAGAGGGATCATTTATTTTAACTCAAAAAATTTTGACATTTAACTTTAGTTTTACAAGAATAATAAATAGAGAAGAAAATAATGGGTGACCCTGGCAGAGTCCATGGAATGATATTAAAGGATTTCATTCATCAAAATAGGATATTATGGAGTGCTATAACAACATTTAATTCATTTAATTCATTCATACCAATCATGATAAAAACTATTTTTTGAGAATATCAAATAGAAACTCTAGCAAACCCCATCATTTGCTCTCTCTTTTTGTATAGCTAATTTGACTAGTATATATAGTTTTTAGATGGAATGAGAATATACGGCCTCTTATGTAATGTTTATACCATCAAAAATTTGTTTAGCATTAGTAAAACCATATAGTTAATTTGAGATAACATAATCTTAAATGATTTTTAATATATTTGACATAAATTTAAAAATTATCTTATAAATCAATACTACAAACGCTTATTGAATAAAATCTATCAAAATGTTGTGTTCCTTTTCTTGGAAACTAATGCAATAATGATGGTATTGATCTCATTTATTTAAACTTATTTTCCTTGTCTTTTCAACTATATACAACATGTCATTCTTTAACAAATCCTAAAATGTTTGAAAGAATATTTTAAGAAATCCTTAAAGGGTAAATTCCTTGTTAGGGTGGAATGAGAAAATTTTCCATATATAACTCCTCCATACATGTCTTACTCATCATATTTGTATTCTATTATAGTGTAAAAATTAATTAAACATTTTATTATCTATTATGATACATTATTCTACTAAATCTTATCACATTAAAAAGCTGGATACCATGTGTAGAAAAGGAAAAAATCTTTAAAATCAATAATTCTGAAGTGCCAAAATGGGTACCAGCGCCATGGAATTGCGAAAGAGTATAAAGAAATAAATTGTAAGAAAAGAGAAATGAAGAATCGAAAAAATGGAAAAAAAAAACAAAGATGTATATATATATATAAAGAATTTGAATATTGAGGTAATATCATAAGGGATGGTTGAAATCATAACAAATAAATTTCTCCAAGTCAAATGTTCTTAATGAGATGTATGAAGAGGAAAGATAACTGTTTTAAAATGGTTCTAAAATTCAGTCGACGGAGTCTTCTGAGTTCTCTAAAGATTGGCCATGAGAAATTGCTTTCAATTTTTTCCCAAATTATAAATTTATGAATATACTATCGGAGATTTTTAAAAAATGTAATACACACGAAAAACGATTACTTCTAGAAACTTTGTCCAAGTTTATCCTCCATGATTTGTACAGACGCCCGAGAAAATCTAATAGAGGTTGACAAAGTTCAAAAAAGCAATACAAATTTTCCTTCCAATCTGAGTCTCTCTTGTTCACTTTGCCTGCAAGGACGGCCATATACAAATAGATGATGACGGTGAAAGCAAGGAAACGGATGCTTCCGATATAAGCACTTCTTGATTTCCCTACACCATTGCATTTTGCGGAGAAAATCCCTATATATATGGGGCTCATAATCCTTCCTTATCGCAAAAGCGGAGTAAAGAAGCCGTAGGAAAGAATTGTTGCGATTCCCTTCGTCATAACCTTAGACGGAATTCATTTTGTTATCAAAAGATAATACATACGAGTATGGGCAATAGTTTAATTTGCACAATGATTATGGTGATGATATTGGCCGTGATGAGTATTGACAGGGTGAGGGTGACAGATGCAGCAGATCCTGATATCCTCTCCGATTTTCTGCTGCCGGCGGGGAAGGCTCCGCAAAACATCGACGGCAGTTTCTTCACGTTTAGGGGATTCCGGGAGGTAGACGGTAACTTAACGGGGTTGGCCACAGTGAAAGTGACGAAGGCATCGAAGGCGGAGTTCGGGGCGCTGGAAGGGTTGGGTGTATCGTACGCGGTGCTGCAGTTCCCCAAGGGTGGTGTAAATCCTCCTCACACTCACCCGCGTGCATCTGAACTTCTATTCGTTTTGGATGGATCCCTCGACGTTGGCTTCGTCGACACCACCGGCAAGCTCTTCACTGAGACAGTGCAAGCGCCTGATCTCTTCGTATTTCCCAAGGGCCTCCTCCATTACCAGATTAACACGGACAATAATCAGGAGGCCGTCGCTCTTTCTGCATTTGGGAGTGCCAATGCAGGGACTGTGTCTGTGCCATCCACGTTGTTTGCCAGCGGTATACCCGACGATGTTCTGGCCAAGTCTTTTATGACCGACATCCACACCATTCAGAAGATCAAGTATGCCTTTGCCCCTCATGCTTGATCACCGTGTTCATTTTTATTTTCCAGCCCAACTCATTCTCGCTTCGCTTATTTCACAATGCCACGTCGCTTACTTCCTCTCCATTCTGTTGTACGTTCAATGAGGATTGTTCACTACTAAATTTTTGGTATGCTGGTGATAGCTATGCATTTTAGTTGTTTGAAGCATTCCATAGCCCTATTTCACATTGATTTAAGGTGGAGTGACATGATTTACCATTGGTTGGATAATCATTTGTTGATTTAAGGAACCTAAATTTTAAATTCATATTTCTCATATTATTGTGTATATGATTAATCATCAATATATTTATCTATTTATCTGCTAGAGCACTCCAGCCTATAGGTGCTTGCTATAGGCCAAGACTTCCTTTGAAGGTGATTGATAGATCATGTTATTCGTCACCATTCATTGAGGATCCTACATGTTATCTTATTAATGAATTTTTTAATTATTCTACTTAAGTTCATAATATTATTTCCTTAACTATTTGAGAATTGCAAGGATAACCTTGATCTTTTCCAATTCCTTTTAAAATCCTCACATGCACCTTTAATCCTATTGAATCTCTAATGTTCTTATTGATAGGTTTGGGTCAATTCTTCTAGTTAGTATTGCTTAATACACAACATCATATTTTGTTGTTGAATCAATTGAGGTTGAGGTTGAAGTTGTTGAGGTGCTTGTCCACACTACATCTTCCCATAAAATATTTGGTTAAATAGGTTGTACCATTGGAGCATATGCTAGTTACTATTAAGTATATTGAACTAGTTGTTGATTTTGCGTAACTTGGAAACTTAAAGTTACCACTTATTATTTTTGAATGAACTATTGCATTGGTTCCTGGATGCAATACACCTATTGTAAATTAAAATTCTACATTATCCAAAGAGCCTAATTGTTTGGTTTTATGTGTTGTAGAAACTATTATTAATTGTGACGATTTTGAATGTATGGGGATAATTCAGCATTTTTAATCCATGATATATCCTACACCATATGAGTATTTGTATGTAGTTAAGCCATTGTAAGGATACACAAAGCCTAAATATGTTGAAGACATTAATAGAGCTCGTAATTTTATTTCTAATTTTTACATTTATTTCTACAAGAAAATGGATCATTTAAGTTTTCCCAAAATATATGTTATTAATGCCTAGAAAATCAATCCTTTAGGGAAATTTCATCATTCATTGAACAAAACATAGAATTGTTTTGTTTGAGTTTGGAAAATTCCTCTTTTTCAAGGATCAGTAATTTATTACTTGAAAAAATGATTCACTACACCAATACTTAGGGAAATTTTCATTTTTCTTGAAAGTAAATTATTTGCTTGGTAGATGAAACAAATCACTCATTTAATAAAAAGATAATAAAATTTAAAAAAATGCTACAAATAACTCTTTACTAGTAGCATGTCAAATTTATATGCCAAAGGTGAAGGGATTCAATAATTCTATTTAACTCATAAAATATTTATTAACGTATATATAAGCTCAAATTATATTGATATATACTATTTAAGTGAATAGATGGCTAGTGTAGGGTAAATCACTTGATGTATATATCTTGAATATTTTGTTTGATTTTCTAAGTGTTTGGTCTCAAATGAGGTAAATAGCTCCAATTTTGGAATAAATCTCTTCTTGATTGAAGACTTATAAAAAAGTTCTAAACAATAATAATTTGCTTTCCATTTGTCAAAAATTCAATTTTAGCACCAAAATTAATAAAGTTTATGAGTTGGAATTTTCTTGCTTACTTGCTTCAAGCTTCTTCTTTTTTATTTGAGGTTTGTAATGGAGTTATCATTTCCAAAGTATCTATAAAATAAAATTCCAATATAAGAGATATACAAAACTGAAGTTTACTTAGGGATTAGCTTTAGTTTCATCATGGAAATCAATGCTTTGGTGCCATCAAGTATGCCAAAAATATCATGAATTGTAAAAGGGTCTAACTTCTCATGCACCCATAGTTTTGTTTCAATGATTTATAATAAAGAGAATTTATGCTTCAACCTCCAAATTTAGGTTGACCCCAATAATCCTTGCTAGTTTGACTAATCTAAGCTAATGGTATGATTTTATTTTGAAATGATTTGAAAAGTAGGGTTTTGAAACAGTTGTTCATTCTCTTTTACATCATATCAGGCTACATAGCCTCTTTAGTGTTACCAATATTTTAACCTTGGCATGGACTACATCAGCTATATGCCTCAACCATTGAACCAAGAACTCTTTGATGCTAGTTATATGTAACTAAATAAAAAAGTATGAAGTATAAAATAAGAAATCAAATGCATAAATTTGGTCATAACCATAGAAACGAAAGTTTATGATCAATGAAGATATGAGAAATTTGATAAACAATAATGTTTCCCATACTTTTAAAATGGAACTAATAACTAGTAATAAAGGATAAAAGTATAGTTGTTGGTATATTATATTCATGGTACATTTGTATACAATAGATTAGGTTTGAGTCATAGTTTAGAATGTGAGTTATATTTCCCATTTCTATATAAGCATGTATGTGTAGGAAATGTGTAAGTATCATATGAGTTAGTGTGCAAGTGTATATTGAGTCTATGTGCACAAGTGACTTATATTAGAGTATTGAAAGTGAAGGTCAAGAGTTATGTCTAGGTGTGCATACAATATATTCATCAACTATGTAAGTATCAATTAGAGAAGCTAAGAGTCATGAGACTTAGAATATGGAAAGGAATAGTCAAGTATCCAAAGAGTAATTCTACTATAGTTGTATATTACTCCATAGAGAAGCATTGATTATCAAGTATCAATATCATATTATAGATAAAAATATCAAGCATCATATTTGAAAAGAAATTGGAGTAATAAAGACCGCATATATTTTAAGCAATTAATATTGTAATTTTTTCTACATGCTTTTTACATGTATGATTTAGAATTTTTACATCCATATTAATAGTTATTAGTGAATACTATTTGATATATTATTAGTATTGATATACATATTAATTTGCTCATATTACTATACTCATATCATTATATTGACCTTATTGATTAGTGGCTATATCATATTTGATTTTATGATATTTAAATTATGAGATTTTTGGGAGTATTAAAGCTTAAAAATTTATTAGTGGTGTCAAATCTTCCATCACATTTTATCAAGGTTGATAGAATTTAATATAGCTACTTGAAATTTTTGATTTTGTCTAGTTGGATAAAATTAATTTAGAATCTATCTACTTTGAATAAAGTAGACCCAAACTCTATTGTAATATCTTATTGAGAAGAAGGCTAGATTCTTTCCGCAATTGAAGATCAACTAGTGAAAACCAACACTCAACTATATTGTAATGTAAATCAACTTTAAGATAGTTGAACATAGTAATATAACCAACCATTGACATTAATTCTAGATTGTAGAAGCATCATGAACATTGAGGTCATCTTGATATTAGAAGATAGAATAATTAAGGATATTAAGTTCATCTTGACATTAGAGGTAGAAGTATTAGGGATATTCAAGTCACCTTGACAAGATGGAAAAAGAGTTTTGGTAGATATTAAAGTATAAAAAGTGTGATAATATTCCTATAATATTTAGAGAAGAGTTAGATTTTAAGTGTAAGGAAAGAAGTTTAAGGTCACTAAGAGATTGACCTTGATATTGGTTAAATATTATTGCAGTGGATTAAGAAGCATTCGAATATTTCTAAGAGAATATAGAATTGGAACAAAAAAATAAATAAGATATATTAGATCTAATGAAAGATACAATATCCTTAAGATAGATATATCATTCTTCAATTATTAATTTAATATGACAAATTTTTTAGTTAAGAGAGACCTTGATATAAAGGATGTATCTAGATAATTTATAGAAATTGACCTTGAGTAAATAAATAAGTAGTGGATTGCAAGAAAGGATAGTAGATACAAAAGAAATATATATTAGGTCTTGAGGAAGATTCATCAAATATCAATATAGATATATAGTTTTTGAAGCTAAACATTGAAATTTACATCAGGAAGAGCAACGAGTTTAAGATTTCTAGAATAGAGAAATTTAAGAGACAAAAATAAAAGGACCATGTTAGAGAAGAATAAAAGGCAATAAGTAAAGTAAACCTAATAAATTCAAGAGTTTTTAGATACAAGTAAGTAACCAAGTATATTTAAAAATACACCCAAGGAGTGATAAAAGGTTGAAGACATACAAGCTTTGTTTCAAACACTCAAGGTTCGAGTATACAAATAAGTTGTTCAATTCATATAGATATATCATCTAGGGTTTGAGGTTAGGTGTTGATATAGGATACAAGCTTATTTTTATATAGTTTCCCTCATTATGAAGATGCATGGGGTTTGATGCATAGAAGAGGCTCAAGGGAGAATTTAAAAATAATATTTTAAAGTTCAAGGTGGAAGCTAAGTTTGTATACAACAAACACTTATAGTGCTTAAATTATAAAGTGATGTACTACATTGAAGTAGTCCACGATATAGTATTCTAAGTAAAGCACCAATCTAAGAGCCATGAACATATAATACACCAAGCAATACAAGCCATTATATAGAGCACCACTTTGAGAGTGATAAACCTATAATATATCAAGGAAAAATTAATTAGACTATAAGTTAAAGATCCACATTGAAATAAGAGTGTAATACAAGAAAATACATGTTCAAATATATTGTAATATAGTAATATTCTTTTTTGACCAATGTGTAATGTTATTAGAAGAAGGTAAAATAAAATCAAACCAAATATATTTTAGAAATAAGGTAAACTAAGTGCTTCATTGGAAAGAGGAATAAAACGATAGAGGACGCAAATTCAATGTCTAAGTGTTTGAATATATTACACTATCAAGTGTTGAACATTAATTCGGTAATGTCCATGACCAAACCTTAGTGTTAATAAGTGTCATTGGACACATATTTGAGTATTCAATATTATCTAAGATCAAACCTAAGCATTAATAAGTGCAATTGAGCAATATTTAACTAGTTAGTAGTATTTATTGAGTGCTAAGAAAATTTTGAGCATTGACAAAATGGAAGCAACATGTAATATTTACAAAGGAAGAACAATTCCATGCATGATACACATGGAGTCTTCAATATATATATATGCAAGAATTTTGGAAGCACGACAAGAAATGCAAGTAGGAGAAGAAATGGGAGCACTCAAAGCTACAATATGTAGTCAATAGGATGACATGCAGTTAAGAGAAGCATGTTGTTAAGAGAAGTGTGTAGTCAAGGTAGCACAAATTCAAATTTTGAACAACGTAATCATGTAGTGAGAATTAATATGAGTTTTTTAGAGTTTCATTTAATGTATAGGATTAATAAGATATTTATTCAAAGGCTTATTTTTCATAAAAGAGATCAGTCTTGCAAGTACATTAAAGTTATTTGGAATTGTTAATTTGAGAAAATTATTTCATAAATTTTTGAGTGATAAGGAATGAAATTATTTTATTTGGGTTTTAAAGTACTCAAGTTTTTCAAAGTATGTTTAATTTTATTTTATTTTTGAGAATTTTCAAAGTTGTAAATTAATTTAATTTAGGAGACAAAAGGATTTTTACATCAAAACCTAGGGAAATAACATTTGTAAAATTCACTCTAGTTTATAAAACTAGGGAGACATAATGATTACTACTTCATAGGATTTAATTTAGAAAATTTGACTTTTTTATTTACTTAAACTTAGGGAGTTATAAGGTTTTCTAATCAAATATTTTACTTAATGAGTACTAATATGTCTAACAACAAGTTTTTACTTTTTGAATATCAATTTATGAAAGGATTAAAAAAAATTCATAGAAAAATAAAGTGAAATCAATTTTAGTAGTGGAAAAACTTTAAGATATAGTTAGTTGAACAAAATAAACATACTAAAGATATAAGAGAAATTCAAAGATATGAAAAAGGATAAGCTAAAACACTTATGATAATAAAATTTGGAATAACTGATTAAAAGCAACCTTATATAAGAGTAACAAAAACTTCTATATAATCTTGGAATACTATACATCAAACATTGAAGGGAAAAATAAAGATATTATTCTCAATCTTCAATCTCAATTATACTCCATAAAATTTAATAGCAATGAAAGCATTTAACTATTTCTTAGAAAGGTGGTAGATATAAAAGTACGACTATTAACTCTAGGAGAAAAAATAGAAGATAGACTTCTTGTTCAAGTGACATTGAGAGCACTTAAAAAATTTACAAGCATGTAGTCCTATATTTTCAATTTTTAAGAAAAGATACCACTTTTGATGAGTTGGTCAACATTCTACAAGAATATGAAGTAGAAAATTTAGTCAAAGATGAAATGACAAATAATTTCTTAGTATTAAAAGATAATTCACAAGGTAATATTACTTCAAATCCAAGATACAAATCCAAATGGAATATAATATATTGTTAAATATGCAAGAAAAAAGGTCATAACACAAATTTCTATATATATAATCAAAGAAATTAGTATCAAGAAAATTAGAAGAATATGAATCAAGGAAATAAACCAAATAAGTCAATACAACAAATACAATATTAATACAATCCAAAATGACATAAATAATTACAGTCTCACAATTTTCAATGTTAGTATCCTTATCAAAATCAATATAGTCAACCTTAGTTAAAATATAGCGAATGAAATAAAAAATGACATCTAGCTAAAGAAATTTAGGAAAATTAAGATTTAGAAGAAACAACTAAAGAAAATGAATTCAAATATCTTTTAGCAAAATTGATAATCAATAAAAATTTATTTCTCTCAAAGAGTTTGAAAGATACTAAATTTGCAGCTGACCAGGATATAGTTGGGAAACATGATAAAAATAAGATATAAAAGAACAAACTATAGAAGTATAAGAAAATGATTAAGAAAATTGAGAAGAAAACAAAAATATAATATGGCAAGCACATGATCTAGGGTCAGTTGAAGAAAGAATATCAAGATGAAGACCATGATTAAAGACTAAAGTATTCAATAACCAAATAATGTAATATAGGGCGTGTTTGAAATGCAAGTTGAGTCTATGTGCACAAGTGTCTTAGATTAGAGTGTGTAAAGTAAAGGTTAAGAGTCATGTCTAGGTGTTCATACAATATAGAATCATGTGTTGATTAAGTATGCAAGTATCAAGTAGAGAAGCCAAGAGTCATGAGACTTGGCATATTGAAACAAATAGTTATATATCCAGAGATTCATTCTACTATGACTATATAGATCTCATAAAGAAGTATCAAGTGTCAAGTATAAATATCAAATTATAGATAGAAGTATAAATTATCATTTATGTAAAAGAAAGTGGAGTAGTAAAGATTGCATGCATTTTGAGCAATTAATTTTGTAAGTTGTTCTAAATGCTTTATACATGTATGATTCAATATTTTTACATTCATATTATTATTTAATGGCAAATTTTATTTGATATATTATTATCCTTGATATACATATTAATTTTCTCATATTAATATACTCATATCATTATATTAACCTTAATGATTTGTGGCTATATTATATCCAAACCTATTATATTTAACTTGTGTTATTTTTGGTAGTATTAAAGGCTTAAAAGGAAATCAATAGTACCATATTAAACATGCATTCCATAATCTAGGAGGGCAATTCCACTAATGGAAAGCATATAGTCTCATCAATTTCTAATTAATCCAATAGAAAAGATTAATCAAAATATGGTACTCACAAATTGTAGCTATTATTATCTTAAGGTCAAAATATGTTTACTATGGATTTTATGGATTATATATATAGTTAGAATTAAAACCTAAGTTACCATATTAATGTACTCATATCATTATCTTGACCTTATTGCTTTGTGGCTATATTATATCTAATCTTGTGATATTTAAATTTTGAGATTTATGATAGTATTAAAGGCTTAAAAGATAATCAATAGTACCATATTCAACATGTATTCCATAATATAAGAGGGCAATGCCACTAATGGAAAGCATATAGTCTCATCAATTTCTAATTATTTCAATAGAAAAGAGCAATCAAAATGTGGTACTCACAAAGTGTATCTATAATTATCTTAAGGTTAAAAGATGTTTACTATGGATTCCATGTTACTATGTGTGATAAAATCATACTCCTAATAGAAGTAAATATTTGGAGGTATATTTAGAAAATTTATGCATCTTTGAATGTTGCATGCCTCTACTTACACCACTATATATATTTGAATTATCCTAAGATGAGTTGTCGCACCATAAAAAGCTAAAATTCTCCTTTTATAAGACATCCTCCTTACCATGCATTCATGCTTATATTTTCAGGGCCATTGATGAGAAAATCACTCCACTCTTAGAGTGAATCACTCCTCATGAACTCAAATAACTTAATTTAGAGAAAATCACATCCTTGGAACATTGCCATTTTTTCTAATTTTGAAAAATTTATTAGTTTTCAATGTTGTTCATGGGCTTAAGAACAATATATTTCTTTAAAACTCATGGTTAATTTCTTGGAGATATTAGAAAATAGTAGTCAAAATATTATAATGAAAATTCCATATTAAAAACTCAATATAAATACTTTAGCACTAGTGGAGAAGGATTAATTTATTTACACATGGACTATAAGCATTATAAGCATAACAATTTAGATGTATAAAGTGATGAAGGAAGTACAACTTGGTTAAGAAGAGGAATGAATCACAAGTTAGACAAGATATAATTTATATAATCAATGAAAAAGTTGCTATAATGGCACAATTTCTTTTCAAGGGGTATGAATGATCCAAGAATGTAAACTTTTTTGGGATGGGCTTATGTTTAAAAATGCAATATTTTTTTTTTAACCCCAACCATATTATTAGGTGCATAACTTGTTCTTGGGACTCCGATTTTATCATCACAAAAACTATTACAATGATTAGAGGATGATATTTTTTATCAAACAACTTTGATATATAGAGAGTTGCTATATGCGTTTTTGAAAAATACTCTAGATTCCTTAAAAAATGCAAGTCATATTTTTTATCAAAAATAGTAATTTTCTATTTTGATTTCTTCATAGCTAAATTGCATCTCTAGCCATGTTGCCTCACATCTATAATCAAATATTGCTAGTATTTTACTTTATTTTATGAGCAATGAAGTCATTATGTTATTTTACCTACATATTTTTATATTGTAGTTTATGATACTTTGTTATTTAAAAATCAAACTCTCTATTTTTCTAATATGAGCTTAAAATTTTAGATCATTTTTTCCTCACATCCTTTTCAATGAAAATATATTTAAATTCTACAAAATTTGGATGTTATATAATACCAAATATGAAAGTGATATCATATATATGGAAAAGTTACAATGTAATTTTATGAGTAGTAGCCTTGAACCATAGCTATGAAATTACCTATATCCAACTTACGAAAGGAGATTCTATCCTATCCAAAACTAATTTCCAAAGCTCATATTTGTTTCTTTACCAAATGAAGGAGTATTTAGATATGTTGATAGATTTTTTTAGCTTTAAATATTTAGGTTATTGTTAATAAGAAAAATGTTGAATTTTGTAGTATTAACCAACTATTGAACAACCTTCGCATATAATAATAAACTTGATTTGAACTCCATCGCACCAGTGATTAAGGAATGATCCAAAAGAAAATATTCATCAACAAATTGAAGATGAAAATTAGAGGGATCATATATTTTAACTCGAATAAATTTATATTTTAACTTCATTTTTACAAGAATAATAAATAGAGAATGAAATAATGGGTGACCCTTGTAGAGTCTATGGAATGATTTAAAAGGGTTTTATTGATCAAAATATAATATTATGGAGTACTATAACAACATTTAATCCATTCATACCAATCAATATCAAAATAATTTTTTTTGAGAATATCATATAGAAACTCTAGCAAACCCCATCATTTGCTCTCTCTTTTTTATAGCTAATTTGACAGGTATACCTAGTTTTTATATGGAATGAGAATATACGGTCCCTTGTGTAATGTTTATACCATAAAAAATTTGTTTAGCATTAGTAAAACCATATAGTCAATCTAATATAACATAATCTTAAATTATTTTCAATATATTTGACATAAATTTAAAAATTATATTATAAATCATACTACAAACGCTTATTGAATAAAATATATCAAAATATTTTTTGCTCATTTTCTTGGAAACTAATGAAATAATGATGGTATTGATATAATTTATTTAAACTTATTTTCTTAGTCTCTTCAGCCATATACAACATGCCATTCTTTAACAAATCCTAAAATATTTGAAAGAATATTATAGGAAATCCTTTAAGGGTAGGTTCCTTGTTAGGGTAGAATGAGAAAATTTCCATATGTAGATACTCCATACATATATTACTCATCAAATTTTTATTCTCTTATTGTGTAATAATTAATGAAATATTTTACAATCTATTGTGATACATTATAAATTCTACTAGATCTTATCACATTAAGAAGTTGGATACCATGAGAAGAAAATAAAATAATCTTTAAAATCAATAATTCCTTAAGTACAAAAATCAATACAATAACCATGGAATTGCAAAAATAGTATTAAAGAATGAAATTGTAAGAAATGAGAAATGAATAATATAAAAAATGAAAAAAGTATATATAAGTATATATATATTTCTTGAACACCCCCATTCAGAGGCAAGGAAGGATTGCAAAAATTTTAGGGTGTGATATAACAAACCTCCCCACTTCGTATTTTGGTGTATTAGGGTGTGATATACATTTTTCTTGAGTGCCATTTTTCCTTGATTGTCTTAAGTGGGATTTTTTAAGCCTTCAATATTTCTTGGGTTAAACCAGCCATTGTACTTAATTTATTTGTCTCGTGGCCTTGCCCCTTTTCAAGCCAAAGACTTAGATACATGCGAAAAAAATTTCTCAATCACTATATTTGGCAGGTGTGATTAGAAAGGAACCATAGAGTCTTTAATGAGTCTATCCATGATCATCAAACTATCATTTCTAGGATCCTATACTTTTCCAATGAGAATGTGAACCTTATCCCTTTTGATAGTCGTAAACCTCATCTACAAGAGACCATGATTGCTCAATATTTAAGCTTAACCTTGTTAGATGAGTCTATGTCTAGGGTAGTCAACCCTAGAGCCAATTTTAAGTGGTCCCCACCTCCTACGGGTTGGTTTAAGCTTAATTTTGATGAAGAGGCTAAGGACAATCCTAGAAGAGTAGGCGCTGGTGGCATTGTGTAAGATCATAATGGGAATTTGATGCTTGCATTTTTTGAATATTTGGGAACAAGGATGAACAATGAAGCTAAAGCTAGA
Organism: Wollemia nobilis; assembly: GCA_028583015.1. Lineage (NCBI taxonomy): Eukaryota > Viridiplantae > Streptophyta > Pinopsida > Araucariales > Araucariaceae > Wollemia > Wollemia nobilis. The sequence continues at coordinate 139,344 of JAQPPZ010003183.1, forward strand.
GCTATGTGGAGAGTCCTTCAAATGACTCAATACTTATAAGGCAATTTTATCGTAGAAGGAGACTCTATGCATGTTATAAATCTCCTCAATAATTGGGAAACACCTCCTTGGAGAATTAAAACATTTTTTGAAGAGGCTAGGATCCTTTTCTAGGGAATAGAAAATCCCAACATGTCTTTTGGGAAGCTAACAAAGTTGCTGATAAGCTGGAAAATTTGGGTGTCGATGGTGATGAACTTTTCAAATGGGAACACAGTGTCCCGAGCGAAGTAGAGGAGCTTATTCAACAAGAATGCCAAGAATGATAGTCAAATTTACCAACAGGGAAGGCACTATAAGTTCAAAGGCTATGAGTATTCATGTATCTTTTTTAAAATGGACTCAATAAAAATTATCCGAGCTATCAATCTTGGTGGATGTTGCTTGAAAATACCATAAAGACTAATGGGACAATCACATGTTAGATAACATGGCTCCTAGTCATATTAGTAATTTGACATTGGTTGATAATCATAGGGTAGGAAAGAAAAGACAATATAAGACTTCGAACCAGAGCCACATGGACCACCAGATAGCCACCGCCATAAATCTAGCTAGTAGGTTCACTTCTCCAAGGCTGATTGGCCAAGACAGGATGTGGTCCCAAAGCATGTCATATACAAAAGAAATAAATTACCAAAGAATTATTAAGAGTAACTATCAATACAGAGTTTGTGGGAGTTTTTTTAGTACTCTGCTATATGTATCTATAGCTTTTTATTTCTCCACTATTTCAAGGAAGGGATCTGTGTCTATTTCTTTTTTTTGTAATTATGATGCAGGTGTGTTTTCTCGGGGTATACCCAAAATTTTGTATGGGAAGTTTATTTTTGATAACATGTTATGTGCCTTACTGGATGTAAGGGCTTTGGTGACATGTAGATTTTACATATATAGGATCCTCAGTAAGGACATGCTCATCAACAACCCTGGATTGATTTTTGTAAAAGTTTTTGGGTCAACCTGTAAAACATGGTATTAATGCTATAGTATCTTATCTACCAAAAAATATATATAAATATTTTAAATATTGAAGTAATATCACAAGGCATTGTTGAAATCGTAACAAAAAAAAAATTCAAGTCAATTCTTCTCAATGAGATGTATGAAAAGGAAAGATAATTTTTTGAAAATGGTTTTAAAATTCATTCCCACAAATCCATAAGCATATCATATAGTGATGTAATTCATAGTATTCTGATAGTTATCTTTAAGGGGTAAACTAATAAGTATCTTCCATGTTTGTGTCTCTTCACCTTGTAGAACTCAATGTAGAGGTGGTATAGTAAATTTAATACCTAAGCATAAACCTGACATTGCTCAATCATATCTAGCACCAACCTGATTTTGTTCCATGGGAACCTAGCTCCAGTGTTTTTTGGCAAAAACATGTTGGATAATATGTACATCATAAAGGTCGATAGTACCTCCAACTAGTTCTACTAATACATCTCCAAATATTGGATGTTTCTCTTGCTAACATCCACTCCCTTCTATCCATCACCAAACAAAAGCCTCAACTAAAAATCCTTATTATAGCCAACCTAAACTGCTAGCCCCTCGATAGGAACATAAAATATGTGACAAACATCTTCCAAGGGAATCATCACCTCCCCTATCGAGAGCTAGAAAGTACCCCTATCAGTATCCCACCACTCAACCAATATCAAAAGGTACCCCTCATCCACTCGTACCACCTCCAGCCTACCATATCCATCCAACCCTACAGTCTCCAACCATTTTCAATGGTCAGTAGTCAATCCCTTCCTCATATGAGCAATGATAGGTGAAAATCAATGTCATACCTCAAGAATTTCCACCTACAATAAAACAAAATCAACAACAACATTAGTACATCATTCAAAAAACAAAATCCTAGCCTCCTTTACCATTTGCACAAAAAAAACATTTCCACATCCCTTTCCCATTTGTAAAAAAAAATATCCCACCCACTTTACAATTTGCCAAAAACAAAAAGTTCCCACCCCTCTTTACCCTTTTCCAAAAAATAAAATAAAAATCCATCCCTTTACCATTTGCAAAAAAAAAACACAAAAATATCCCACACCCCTTGAATTATTTGCAAAAGAAGAAAAAAAATTCCCACAACTTGTACCATTACAAAAAAATAAACTAACTAAAATAAAACCAACTAAACTATAAGAGAGAGCCTCAAAAACCTACCTTGGCTAACCACACCCCAACTCCAACCACACCTTTAGCTCCTTCCATTGCTCCCACCATCTCAACCGTGCAACCAAACTCTTCTTCTCTCTCAAAGTGCTCTTATAAAATGCAAATGGTAAGAATGAATGAAAAATACCCTCAAATCCTATTTATAGCCTAAAATCATGCTCACAAACATGGCTCTATATTTGGTGAGGATATCCAAATGCACTTCTACATTTGGTAGACACATGCAAATGGGTTGTTGCGTTTGGCCCTTGTCAAACACAACACTATATTTGACAAACACAGTGCTACATTTGTGAAGGCTAAAAAAAACATCCAAAATCACAATATCAATCATCCATCCATGCATCCAACATATCATTCCATCTCATTTAATCCCAAATCAGGTTGATTTGGTAACTAAAATTTGGAATGCAACTACATCCATGAAACTTTATCAAAAGATGTAATAAACCTTATCCATAGGGACAAAAAGTAGAAATATCTGAAATCGTTATGCATCATGCCATTATATGGTTTTGTATGCACTGAATATAATCAAGGTAAAATAACCTCCAAATATTCCAGAATCACATGCACACCCATTCATTGGTTTATATAACATAAAAAATGCATGTCATTCTACCAAAAGAAAAATTTAAAAAACATATCCCGCTTCAAACTTAGGGCAATCAACTTCATCTTGATTTTCAACATTTGCATCCACTATCAAATCCATCCAAAAACCAAATTTGTCAATCAAATTTTTGGTTTCATATATTTTAGATTTCACTCATTCGTTGCTTTAGGGGGTAAGCCAAAATTAAAATTTATAAAAGTCATTCAATTCTTGCGCTGATTCAACCAAAGTTCATTGTCCCATCCAATGAACCTAGGTGTCTATTATTTTTGCACTGCATTATGCTTGGCACAATATGATACAAAAAGGGGTATCTCTAGAAACCAAAACCTAGTCATTCATAAAACCCTATCGATCCCCACAATTTTGCATGATAATAATGTGTCTAATATTTAACTTAGGCATATTATTCTTGCAATTAATTTATTTTCTAGATTTTATTAAATATGGGAATACCCGCATAGGATAACCTATGTCTCCTCATGATACATGTTGTAGCCACCACTATCCCTCCCCTTGCCATATCTCACACACCTCACTCCACTCTCACCTACCCACATGCCACTACTCCACCTAAGTGGGACACTTCAAGTGACTCACTACAACTTCCCAAGATAGGTGGCTACCCAATCCCTACCACTTGGCAGCCCTAGTTTTCCACCTATCCTTTGCCTCCAAAACCTTCAAAAGCCTATAAAGACTTCATAATTTCATCACCCAAGAGAGGCTAAAAATTATACCATCACTCTACCAAAATAGCAACAAAAGGTCATCATCATCCATGGAGGTTGGTTCTTCAAGGTTTTAGGTCAAACCATTTTTTTCTACAGCTCAAAAATAAATGCAAGGAATTTACATAGTCATAAACATAGATTTGTGTTTGCACAAATATAGTCCTACATTTAACCAGCCCCAAATACGGTTTTATATTTTCTTAGGATCACTTTCAACCAGTGACAAATATCTATTGGGTTAGGTAATAGCAAGGTATTTTATATTTCTTTGTTTCTATTTTTTTGCACATAATTTCTAAATTCTGTAAGCAACAATATTAGGATTTGTATCTTATTTTATCCATATCAATAGGTGCTACTAACTACTTTTTTTTTACAAGATTCATGCATGTAGGAAAATAGGTTATTGAAGATAAACCCTCCAAGGATACACAAAACCGCTCACCATTGATTGGAGTAAGGAATATTGAAGACACCCACATTCCATTTATATGTAAAAGAGGATTCCCCTCTTTTGCTCATTGTAATTCTAGAAAAGCAAGCTTTTCAATTGTAATCAAACCCCAACAATTTGGGGCATATCAATACAAAGTCATTTTATTCAAATAATAGCTTACAGGTGGTTATACAAAAGTTGTATAGATTTTAAAATTATCTTATCTTACCTCAATTATGGTCATACATACTTGAAAAATATTTAAATATTTTATTTTTTCAATATGGTTAGTATAACTAGGGTTATGCATAGCAGATATTTATTTTCAAATTGGCTAAAATTAGGAATTTTGAAATTTGGAATTGGCTAATATTTAAGACCCTTGACCAGGACCCATTATCCAAAAATGCATGGGTGCAAAATTTTTTAGGGGTCAATTCGCTCCGATTTTATAATAATATGACCATTTTAAGTTTAAATTTCCAGCATTACCCCTAATAATAGTGAACTTTCTACATGCGTTTGGACACTATTCGACTGGATTTCAAAATTAATTAACCAATTTTTTATAAATACATTATAGGATCGATCCCTTACACATAACCCTAAGTATAACTCTATAAATTCATCATCCTTAAACTATTTTTGAATTCATAACAAGGAAACATCACATTATGTCCAATATGATATCATGATGTGTTGTACATCATAAACATTCCTTATTCTATTTATTGATTAATGATCTATAACATGCTTCACTATTGACTATATTATTCTTACAATCATACATAAATTTAAATTTTTAAAGGGTGTAAAAGATAAGTATTACATTCCCTAATCTTGTAATACTTCTTGTTAAAAATTAGTAAAATTTGTGTGGAGAACTTTATATGATTTCATTGAAGTCTTACCATGATGTATAATTTTTCTTATAGTTGCCCCATTGATTTGGAACTTAGTTAATAGTTCTATTCTTATGTTATTTAGTTATTCTATTGAGAATACATATAGGATCAATATTGACATTCTTGTATTTTTCAACATATAATTATTGAAAGCATGAGGATACAGAAGCAAAAAGGAAATACCAAGTGCGATGCAAGCGAAGCCAAAGATAACACTAAATCGTATGAATTGAAAATGCATGAAAGCAGAGAAACATAAACGAATTGAAATTAGATAGAAAGCAAATATGGAGGACAACATTTTTTTTTAATTTTCTTTCAAGCTCTATTACAACATGTCTCCTCCCTTTTCAGGGGCTATGAGCGTTAAATAAGGTTTAGTCACACCATGGGTGGTATGCCTTCTTCCACATGCCCACATGTAAAATGGGCAGACCAAAAATTTTCGTCGCTTGCATGAAAGGGTATTTAATTATTTGCTGCTCCTCCGGTGTTGAGATCCTGCATTCAAGGAAGTAGAAAACAATCAGTAGCACCTATGGATGAAATGAAACATGCAATCCCCGAGCCTACGATTAGTGCATGCAAAAATATAAATAAAATGACAACTAAAAGAGATCTAAATAATCTAAAAACTTGACATAGGCATGAGAACATCACCGGGAAGGCACTGCAAAAATAACAGTCAGAAAATTCACCACGAATTTCTAATCGCTCTAGGGTGGGACGATTAGACCTGTAACAAAATGTCAGAAATAACTGTCCCAAATGTCCCATCTAAGAGGCTCCAAATCACCTGCAAAATTGGGTTTTAGGTAAAATGGGGTATTTTGGAAAGACCCAGAAGGTCATATTTTGCCAATTCAGCCTCTATCACCGAGAATTTGATGATGCTACCTGCATGTTAGCGAAAGCGAGAAATAACAAAAACATGATCAAAACTGCTTAGAATTACATGAAATTTGAATGCAATCCTATCTAAGCAACCTAGAATAAAATGAAAAAATAATAGAAATGAAATATACTATAGATTTCTAATCACTCCGGGGTGGGACGATTAGGATTGTAGTAGTGCGGGGGGCACGTAGGGGCAGGACGCCCGTCGTTTGGGGCATGATTTCGGCACCAATCCACTTGGGATGGATCCAAAACCTCTTATGGGGTGTTGTTAGTAAATTTGGGTGGGATACTGTGGCCAAATGTTGATTTTGGGGTCTGGATTGCGCTTCCAATAACCACCCAATGACCTCCCTTCCAAAAGAGATATCAAGGATATGAAAGGCACAATAAAAAATGAGTATGCAAAATGGCAACACTTCGTTGCTCAAAATTCTCCTTCTTTGTATATCTTTGGTGTGAGAAGACTCACCATTTTATATACCTGATGGTCTCTATGTATGAGCATGCAGAGGTACCACTTGGCAATCATGCCTTTCCAATGGGGGGAGAAGATTCCTCCCTAATTAAGGGCCCTATTACTGCCTCTAGCACTCCAAAACACTCACTCATACTCCCATGCAATGAAGGAAGAGTGTAGACACCAAAACAACACCAATCCGATTATGTGACTGCAAACACTGATCGCATTGACACACACAGCCCCAAGGGCAGCCCCTAGAGGTTAAACAGTGGTCCTAACCACTCTCACAGTAGTTTTGGAAGGTCAAAAATCATTTTGGCACCTTCAGGCACTTTGCTCAATATCCGTTCCACCCAGGGACGAATTCAAACTGGGATTCGCCCCACCCAGGGATGAATTCATAATTCGCTCCTGGGTGGGGCGAATTGCAGGTTTGACGGGAAAAAAGTCAAATCTTGGCAAATGGCAGCTCAGATCCGCCACTTAACGCTTCCTTCATTGCATGGGAGTGTGGGTGAGCGTTTTCGAGCGTTGGAGGTTGTTACAAGGGCAGTCATGAAGTCCCTATTCAGGGAGGAATCTCCTCCCTCCTGGGAAGGCATGATTGCCAAGTGGCGCCTCTGCATGCCCAATTCAAGAGACCTCCAGGTCTATAAATTGGTGAGTTTCTTCACCCCAAAAGGAGAGGAGAGGGAGCATTTTAAGCAACGAAGTGCTGCCATTTTATTTCCCCATACACCCTTAGTTGATTTGTGCCTTTCACATCCGTGATCTCTTTTAGAGAGGAGGTCATTGGGTGATCATTGGAAGGTCGAATATTGAGCCCAAAACCCGAAATTTGGCCATAGAATACCACCCAATTTTCTGACAACACCTTACAAGAGATTTTGGACCCATCCCAAGTGGATTGGTGCCGAAATCAGGTCCCAACGGTGGGCGGCCTGCTCGGGCGCCCCCGCACTACTGTGAGTCTAATCGTCCCTTTTAGGAACGATTAGGAATCTATGGCAGATTGTTATTTCTATAATTTTTATCTTGCATTTCATCTTATGCTGCTTAGATAGTTTGCAATTTCGATTTCATAATGTTTTGAGCAAATCTTATCATGTTTTATCATTTTTTGTCTTTACTAACTTGCAGGTAGCATCATCAAATTCCCATTAATGGAGGCCAAATTGGGAAAATATGACCATCTGGGTCTTCCCAAAATACCCCCAATTAGCTAACCCCAAGTTTGTAGGTCTTTTGGAGCTTTCTAGGTAGGACATTTGGGACAGTACCTTTTCGGCATTTTGTTGCAGGTAAATTCGTCCCGCCCCGGAGCGAATTCAAATCGGTGAGGAATTTCTTGACTGTTCTTTTTGCAATGCCTTCCTGGTGATGTTTCTATGCCCCTGTCAAATTTTTAGATCATTTGGATACATTTTAGTCATAGTTTAATTCATTTTCTCATTCGCTTATCGTAGGCTTGGGGATTGCATGCTTTGTTTTATCCGTAGGTGCTACTAACTGTTTCTTGTTCCTTTGAACATAGGGTCTAGACATTGGAGGAGCAGCAAGGAATCGACACTCGTATACACAAGTGGCGGTGACATTTTGGTCCGCCCATCTTACATGTGGGCACGCGGAAGAGGGATGGCTATCCATGGATGTAACCAAGAGACGAGTTTAACGCTCCTCGCCCCTAAAAAGGGAGGAGGCGAATTGTAACCAAATTGTGAAATACATCAATAAAAGAAAAGGGCTGTTTGTTTCATTTGGGTTTCAATTTGTTTATGCTTTCTCCATTTTATGCATTTTTAATTCGTAGCGTTAAGTTTAGTTCCATTTTTGCATCGTACTTGGAGTTTTTCCTTTTTGTTTTCGTATCCTCGTGCTTTCAGTGGCGATCATGGTGGGACCTTGTCCTCTATTTTTAAGATCAGAGATCTGATCCAAACTTGGTTGTTTTTGCTTGTAGGTACCGAGTTTTCATACGTTGACTGTTGTTCGTTCCATCAGGAGGCGGATACAGAGCTGTAATTCATCTTACCCAGGGACGAATGGGAATTCACCCCACCCTATGATGAATACAGTCCTGTAATTCATTCCCCCTGGGATGAATTTATGTCTATGCAATTTTCAGGTAGAAACTCAGAACCGACAGATTTGGGCAGAGAAGAGGTAAGGATTCTGAACTTTTCCTGTCAATTTTTGTCTTCAGTTTTTCTATTTTTAGGGTACTTGCTTGCTTAGGGAAAGTAGTTTTCCTTTACTGCTTGCTTGTTTCCATTTTGTAAAATAAAAAGAACCCCACACACCACGTGGCAAATTAAACACCAAGGAGCTGGTCGTAAAACCCCAGCCCTTGATCAAGACCAACGATGGATTTCATCACCACCTTGGCTTGAATTTTTGCATCCATTACCCCGATCGCTACTATTGCTAGACGTAAATCCTGATGAAAGCTGACCGAGTGTAGTTGGGGTGATTCCTAGCACATGAGGATAAGTCTTCTATGGTAGGTGTCATAAATAGGGTGATTCCCCTTTCGTACCGCCTATGTTCCACGTACCATCTGCTCTCACGTACCTATAGTTTCCCTCACGTAAGGGCGGGTATATAGAGAGGTTGGTATATCGGCCTGGCAATGGTATATCGAAGGGGCGACCATTTTTGGGAGCCATAAGAGCCATCATTTTGCATTTAAACGTTCTTTACAAAAACCTTCAAAAAAAAACAAAAAACAAAAACAAAAACCAAAACACACTAAACCAGGTCTAGGACACACTCTCAATATTTAAACGAGATAATCACTACTTTGTGTGTGTGTGTGCTCTTTTCTATTTAGTGTAGCAAAAAAAATCATAAAAAGAGATAAAAACCTACATAGCTTGTAGGAAAGCACCACCATGGTGTACACACGTAGCCAAGCCCAATCAAGGGCGGAAGCTACGAAAAGTGTACAAGGGGGCACAAGTCGCCTCCGCTATAGCCCTAAGGACTTGGTCATACCACCTTGGTGGCCTGACCCACAAGAGAGTCCGCATCATTCCATGTCAAGATGGAACTATAGGGACACCCCTTTGAGGGACATGCCCATTCATCATAGCCCCTTTCAGGAGGAGTCCTTACACGTGGCGCTCAACATAGACAGGAAGGCTCCCTTAGAAGCTCGATATGAGTGGCCACCGTGCGATGAAGTGCTAGAGTGGCATAGTGTCCAGGAGGATAGGCCACATGATTATGGCATCCCTCCTTTGCCCCCCATCACTGTTAGAACCAATAGACAAAACCCAGAGCGCAAGGCTCTTCAAGCAGGGCGAGCCGACTCTGCCCGCCCCTTTCACACATACGAAAGGGAGCATGAGGAAGACCATTACATTCCTCGAGAGCAACGTACAACGTGGGAGCCATGCGCCTCCACACCCGCTATGTACCATGATCACCCACTGAGGCCAGAGCCTCGGGTAAATGTCGCCAACCTCGACAGAGGGAAGCAACCTATTGAGATCTCGGATCATCATGACCGAGGTAAGTGCATAGGAGAGGCATCCAGGCCTCCTAGGCTCAAGATGGCAGAACAAATTGACCTGGCAGTCGCCAGACATGCCGCCCACCAAGCGCAGATCACGTGGCTTGAGCAAGACCAGCAGCAGCTAGAGCATCTATATCACCTTAGCAAAGAGCGCATTCGGTGCCAAATAGATGAGCTGCTCCATAACCCAGTGCCTGAGAGGGTTCCAACCCCTCGCACCCAAAGAGCGGAACCATATGAGAGGCATAATCCCTTGGTGCGAGATAGGTCTCCATGACCTTACCAAGTGCTACCTCCGAGACCTCCTAGACCTGAGCGGGAGGCCACTCCCCGGAACAATGATGGGTACCCTCCGCGGGGACCCACCCAGGGTCATAGGTCTCATCCAGAGACTCCTCAAGAAGCTTACGAGGAATATGAGCAAGAAGAAGAGCGGGCCGAAATGCCCTACCAAGGTGGAGGGGTTGCCATCCAGCCACCCCTCTATAGGCCTCAAGTCTCCCACAACCCACAATGGGAGCAAACTAAAGAAGAAGAGATTAAATCTTTAGATGCATATAAAGCGCTGCTAGAGCATTTGGAGTCTATGGAGACCAAAACTTCTGGGCCCCAAAAGCCCACTTTATGCCAACTCCATAGTCATCCTGTGCATCCATCCGTGCCAACACCCCCTTACCCTGAACACTTTAAGCTGCCTCAGTTGGCAACCTTTAGAGGTGAGGAGGATGCTCAAGAGCATGTGACGAGATTCCTGAGCCAATGCTTCGGTATTCAGGACAATGATGCTTTGTTATTAAGAATGTTTATAACCACATTCGTAGGCCCTGCTTCGGATTGGTTTACTCAGTTACCAAAGCACAACATTAACAACTTAGATCAGTTAGTGGATGCGTTCCTCGAATGCTTCACCTTCAACACCAAGAAGAAGGCGTCACTGAGTGACTTAGCCAGCCTCAAGCAGTATGAGGAGGAAACCATGGCGGCCTATGGGAATCGATGGAGGACCTTGCTTTCAAAGCTGCCCTACCTTCCCCCTATGTCCGACCTCACTCAAATGTTCTCAAAGAGCTGTTTGAGATCGATCTCTATGCTATTGCAGCTGCAACAATATGCCACCTTGGAAGAAGCTCTGGCGCAAGCCAGGATCATTGAAGAGATCAAGATACAGGATGGCGAGATAGCCAAACCTAAGAAGAAAGAATGGAACAAGAACACAAAAATAGGGACTATGCAACAGAAACCCACCACGGTCAACCAAGTTGCTATCAATGTCCCTAAGCCTGCACAAGCAACACAACCTCAAAAGGCTAACTATCAGGTAGTGCCTCCTAACAACTATGACAGAGAAAATTAGAGGCAAGAATAGAGTCAGCAGCGTCACCCTAGGCGACAATTCACACCCTACACAGAGTCCAGGGACTCCCTGTTTGACCGCTTGTTAGCGGAAAATTTGATCAACCTGCCAGAGGTTCAAACCATAGACCCCAATGCTCCCAAGCCTAAGGGGTACAGGGAGGACTTGTACTGTAGGTTCCACAGATGACAGGGACATGACCTAAATGCCTGCTGGAAGTTTAAGGGTTTGGTGCAAGACCTAATTGATAACAAGACCCTAGCGGTAGATAATCCCGTGGCACCAAGCAATCAACAAATGGAGGTCTTTAAAGACCCCTTGCCTGCTCATGCTCCGTAGGCAAAGACCCTACAAGTTAATGAGGTCAAACAGAACTGCCCCATGCAAGGGTATGTAGGGATGATCAGTATAGTGACTCGAAATAGGAGGTACCCGAGCACAAATGCTCCTGCGGTAGCTGCAGGAGAGGTGCCAACAACGTCGCAACCACAACAACACCTTGCACAACCTCCTCCGCCTAAGCCGGTGGCCACACTTCGGACCAAACTAACTCAGAGTTTGAGGACCACCTCGGCTAGGCTCTCCATATACGAGCTCATACAACAATCGACGCCCCATCGAGAGGCTCTAATGGAGATATTGAAAGCCATCGAGTTGCAGCCCCATGAAACAAATTCTTTCAACAACTTCGTGGGACATGTCAAATGATGCACTGAGCCAGTCATCACATTTCGGGAAGATGAATTGAGATCAGTGACTGATGACATGGCGGATCCACCCCTGCACGTTATCGCGTGGGTCAACGGGATCCCATACAAGAGGGTGTTGATAGACACTGGCTCGTCCAGTAATATCATCACAACTGTGGCCCTAAAACATCTGAAGTTGCCCGCATCTCACATCACAACTTCCACCTACACTCTACGAGCATTCAATGATGCAATCTGCTCGACAGTTGGCACAATAGTCCTACCAATCCAAGTGGGACAAAAGACCATACCCACATTGTGCCACATATTGGAGGGTGAGATGGCCTACAACATCTTGCTAGGCCGGCCATGGATCAGGGACATGAAGTGTGTCCCTTCGATAGCTCACCAATGCTTAAAGTATACATTTGAAGGGGAGGTGCATGTAGTCCCGATGGACTTAGAACCCTTCAAGTATTGTAATGCGGTGCAGCTGATGCCGCAATCGACCCTGCCATCAACGCATTTGGATTTCTAGTTAAATCCATCTAAACAGGGTCCGATTCCATAGGCATCCCCATTAGCAAGTTCCTCAAAATCCCAGTCGGGTTCATCTTCATCGTCTGGACCTCCACCAACGACACCATATTTGGGGGCCAAATAGAAGGACAAAGGGAAGAAACCCCTGGAAGAGGCAAAACCTTTGGAAGAGACACTGCCATCAGTATCAACTATCTCTACTGAGGAGATGCCTAACCGAATGGAAGTCGAGGCTCCTAGTTCACCCGACATGGAGTGGACTCAGGGAGAGCTTCCATTCCCTCCCCCTCAACCACCAACGATCATCATTGAAATGGCCAATACGGGCCTGGGGGAGTATCTGGTGTGGAATATTGTAGCAACGCCCGCACTAGAGTCCATGCAGGACATGGGGAGACCTCGCCTTCCCATTGGCACTATTGTTCCCCTAGGCTACCCGTCGAACCAGACAAATTTTGTGTATGGGGGCCTCGATCATGGCGTTGCACCATGCACGCAAGAGGACGAAGATGAAGAGCCTTTTGCCAAAAATGTCAATTATTTGTCTAACCCAGACTTTGCTCTGAGATACCTTGGCCAATGCAATTGGCACGGATATGGGTTAGGCAGGTATGAGCAAGGGATACATGTTCTTTGCCAACCAAGATACCAAATGCCATATGACAAGTCAAGAGTAGGGTTCAACCACCCCCTGCCCTTGGACATCTTGGTGGAGAACATGCAAGGCCTAGGGATAGGCAACAAGGGGGGATTGGCATCAGATCCTTACGCCAACCCTAACACAACATATACATTGGGGGATTATCTCCCATGGTCGACAACCACCCTTGTTAACCTCAATAACCCTTTCCCTTCGCTAGAGAGAGGAGAAAGCTCGAGAGCTCATTTTCAAGGAGGGTATAGACAGTGTCAAGAGGGATCTTCGGAGGATGAGTCAGAGTATGAACCAACATCATATGACCCCTTCGAATCAGATAGTGATCATTCACAAGTGGTCCCCATGAATGACTATCAAGAGAGCCTCTTGACGATGTTCCCTCTAGAGGCTCCAATCGAGCCAGTGCCGCGTCAAGAGAATCAGGCCCCACCGTAGAGAGCGGAACAACCACAATGGGGCCAGATCAATTTGCTCGAGCAGGACGAGCCTGTCATACCTCAAACAGTTGTCAGAGCCAACGAGGGCTTTTGGATCTCCGATAGTGATTACGAAGATGAAATAGAAATGACATATCTTAATCACATGCGGTAGATGCAGCATCGATACCCCTTGGAGATTAACGACATATTTGAATAGTTGAACATAGTGCCAGGGCATGAGTGGTACGTAGACCCAGCGGGGTGGGACCAAGTGTTGGATCCACCGCTTCAGGTATACGAAGAGCACCTTCCACCCCGAGACCCTAGAGTGATATCAGTGCCGAGGGCAGACCCTGTCCTCCTATCAGCACATAGGGCCGATCCATTCATGCCAATACCTCTAGAGCCAGATCCAGAGCACAGAGAATCATCTAGAATGTTCAAGTCACCACACCCACGGTAATGGAGACCAAAATCATTTCATCAACATGATCTCCATTGACTTAACCGCCCCCATCCACAACCCGGTCGATCCGGCACAGTCATTGTATCTAGACATAGATGCCATAGACTAGGATCATATCAATTCACCGCCATCCCCATCAGAGTACTGGCCTTTCGATGAAATGCTTCATTTTACCCCTGGGTCAACTCAGGATATCTTCCATGCTGAAGAGGAACCCGAGGTTCCTAACGATGATCTTAACTCAGCAAATGATATCCATTTGATCCCAACTCCACACCAGTTGGAGGACGGATCCCACATGTCGGTCGAGGAGATGACTGACGTAGACATCGGCTCAGATCCAATGAATCCATAGATTATCAAGCTGGGGGTAAGTCTAACCCCCAAAGAGCAAGCCGACTACATTGCCCTTCTCAAAGAGAAGAAGGAGGTTTTTGCATGGTCATACAAAGATATGTCGGGGCTAGATCCATAGCTAGTCATGCATAACCTAACGCTTGATCCGATAGTCAAGCCAGTTAAGCAAAAACTATGCAAGATGCACCCAACAGTGGCCTTGATGGTCAAAGATGAATTGCAAAAGTTGTTGGATGCACAGTTTGTCATCTGCATGGATTACCCACCATGGCTGTCCAACATGGTGCCCATCAAAAATCTTGATGGGAGGATTCGCATATGCACTAATTTTTGAGATCTAAACAAAGTGAGTCCTAAGGATGATTTCCCCTTGTCGAGCATCGACGCCTTGGTAGACGCTACAACGGGTCATGAAATGCTTTCCCTCATGGATGGTTTCTCAGGATACAATCAGATTTGTATCAATCTTGAGGACCAGCTAAAAATGGTGTTTACAATGCCTTGGGGGACATTTTGTTACAAGGTCATGCCTTTTGGCCTTAAAAATGTTGGCGCCACCTACCAACGTGCCATGACGTACATCTTCCATGATTACATGCATAAAACTCTAGAAGATTACATGGATGATTTGTTGGCCAAATCTCTTTTGTGCCTAGATCATATCGATGACTTAAGCAAGATCCTCGATCGCCTCATGGAACATAAAGTCAGACTGAATCCCAAGAAGTGCGTCTTTGGCGTCACATCTAGAAAACTCTTGGGTTTCATAGTCTCAAAGTGAGGCATCGAGGTCGACCCAAACAAAGTCAAGGCAATCCTTGAAATGCTTCCCCCAACTACCATCAAGCAGCTCAGAAGCCTGTAGGGAAAGGTCACGTCGATCAAGCGCTTCATAGCGTAGCTATCCGACAAGTGCCGACCCATGAACAAATTATTGCACAAGGGGGTAGCATTTCACTGGGATGACGAGTGCCAGTCAGCCTTCGATGACATTAAACAATACCTAGCTTCACTGCTAGTATTGGCACCACCTAGACTAGGAGTGTCATTCTACTTATACATCTCAGCTACTGAGGTGGCACTGGGTGCCATGCTAGCCCAAAAAATGAACTTCACAAAGAATAGGCTACGTACTATCTTAGCCGCACCCTGGTCAGTTATGAACTTAACTATGCATACGTTGAGAAACTCTGCTTGGCAGTGGTGTTTGCTACCAAAAAGCTATGCCATTACATGTTGAGCAATAAGACGTATGTTGTGTCTAAGGAGAATCCATTGTGATACATGATGAGTCATACTTATCATAGTAGTCGCACGGTGAAATGGATCATGTTGTTGATGGAATTTGACATAGAGTTTATTGGACAGAAATCCATAAAAGGTCAGGTCATAGCCGATCAACTAGCAGAGGCTCCTCTCGAAGACGATCAGCCTCTGGTCATAGAACTACCCGATGATGGGGTCTTCCATGTCTCAGAATCACCAGATTTTGATGAGCCTGAGTCACAGGCTGACATAACCCTATTTTTTGATGGTTCTAAATGTGAGCAAGGTGGTGGCATGGGAATAGTATTCTTCACACCGCAAGGTGCTCCAATGCCTCTGTCATTCAAATTAAATTTCCCATGCACCAACAACAATGCAGAGTACGAAGCCTTGCTCATAGGTCTTCAGACAACAATCACCATGAACATTAAATGATTGAATATCTTTGGTGATTCGTTGTTAATCGTCAACCAAGTCAAAGGGGTATTCCAATGCAAATGCCCAGTTCTACAGGCCTACAAAGCCCTTGTGGACAAATTCCTGGAAAAGCTTGAATGGTACGACATCGAGGCACTCCCTCGGTCATCGAATCATTTTGCGGACACTATGGCCTCTTTGGGGTCGCTAATCCTGCAAGACATTTCTGGTGATATGACCACCATTCAAGTCAAAACACTATCGCAATCCATGATGGAGCGTGCAAGTTCTGACTTAACACCAGGAATCCACATGATCCAGATTGAACCTCCTCAGGATAGGTTCTCTCGAATCCACGATCATCTGAAACATGCCAACTGGGGGTCCTTGTTCTCCCCTACTCCCCTTAATAGCAACACAATGCTATTCTTACAAGTTCTCTCCCGCTCAGCTTTTGCTAGGGATGAACTTCGAGAGGGACTAGCTGTTCATACCATCGAGGCTTCTGATCAGCAGGATTGGTATTCACCCATAAGGGACTACCTCAAGTTAGGTAACCTCCCACTTGGATTGACGCATGCCGCAAAACGTGCATTCAAGCAGAAAGTGGCAAAGCATGTCTTGTTAGGAGACATTTTGTACCATCGTAGCTATGAAGGGATCCTCCTTCGATGCTTGGACCAGCAAGAGTCCACTTGGGTGATCGCCCAAGCGCACGATGGTACATGCGGTGGTCACTTCAGCGGTATGGCCATCGCAAAGCGCATTCTTTGCATGGGCTATTATTGGCCATATTTAGAGCGAGATTGTTGCGCATATGTCAGGAAGTGCATGAAGTGTCAACACCATGCTAATTTGACACACGTACCTTCCTAGGCCTTGCAGTCGATCCAATCGGCTTGGCCATTTTTGTAGTGGGGCCTAGATCTAATCGGAAAGATCTCCCCTATGTCGTCAGGTCATCACACGTTTATCATCACGGCCACAGAGTACTTCACCAAGTGGGTGGAAGCAGTTTCGCTTACCTCTACGACTGGAACCCGCATTGCGGAGTTTATCTTGCATAACATCATATGTCATTTTGGTATTCCATCCAAGATAATTTTGGATAATGGGACGTCATTCAAAAACAAATATGTGCATGCTTTGACCACAAAGTACAAAATTCAGCATAGTTTTTTGACACCCTATTATCCACAGGCAAATGGGCAAGCAGAGGCATCGAACAAAATGCTAGTTGCCATCCTTAAAAATATAGTCGTAGATAGTCATAAGGATTGGCACATTCAGATCCCACTTGCCCTATGGGCTTATCGCACCAACATTCGGATGCCCACTAGGGCAACTCCATTTTTGCTCGTGTATGGCTCCGAGGCTGTCATGCCTCTCGAGTTGGAAATTCCTTCCCTATGCATATCAATGCAAGAGTTCATCGATGATGATACTGCATGGTAGGCCCGGTTAGACCAGCTTACGTTGCTTGATGAATGACGCGTTAATGCTCTCGAGCATTTACGTATCTATCAAGAGTGACTTAAGAAAGCATACAACATGAAAGTTCATTTGAGGGACTTTCAGGTCGGTGACTTGGTCTTGAAAGAAAACCAACAGAACTCTAGTTTGTCGTCCCATCTAAGGGACAAGTTCATGGCAAACTGGTTAGGTCCCTATGTAATTGATAGCAAAATAGGACCTGGAACATACCGGCTAGCCTCTCTTGATGGAATCAAGGAACTAGAACCCTTGAACATCAGTCATTTGTGGCCATTCCATGTTTAGAAGAGCCATAGCCCAAACAAAATGCTCCAAGGATTTTCGTAATCGCTTGGTCAATCCCCAAAATGCTCCAAGGATTTTCACTCAATTTAATTGTCAACCCATCACAAATTCCAAATTAATTACTAACTCAATCAAAATGCTCAACAATTTAATCTCAAAATCTAATAAATGCACCCAAAATGCTCCAAGGATTTCACCAATCACTTGGTCAATCCCCAAAATGCTCCAAGGATTCCCGTAATCGCTTGGTCAAAAAACAAGAAAATTCAAAAACAATAAAATCATCAAAAATAACAAAATTTGCATCTCATTTCCATACATGCTCAAAATCGTCACAAAGAATAAAGAGCTCTTTTTTGCATATCATCTTCATATTCACACAAATCAATCCATCAAAAACACAAAAATATATAGCTGCATTACGCATCACACCCATACATTACATATTTGTGGTCATAAAGGTCAAGGCACCATAGACTGTAATTACTTGGCAAAACCCTCATTTTCCACATTTCTCCGCTCTATAAACAGTCCATCAAAAATAAATGCCAATCACATCTTTTCGCCATACTATAGTCAGTGGTCTTCTAATGTATCAAGAGTTTCTGTCATTCAGCTGTCAATAGCCTTCTAGCCATGTACTGTACCAAGTCAGACAGATTTTATGAAGGTAGAGTTTTACTTGGATTACACCTTGTTACATAGCATCCCAACACAAATTAAAACACATAAAAATTCCCAAGTTGTGTGAACGAAAGATGAAACCTGCAAAGCAATCCAGGTCACCATAAGCGAAATGGTTATCTTGCTCATCCCCCTGTGCGAATGACCCCAAGAATGCTGAGAGTTGGCAAAAGGACAAGCATCCTCCCTACCCAATTCCCCAAGAATCCCAAGTTCTCAAAAGTTGCAAAACATCAACAATTTGCAAACGTCAAAAATCCAAATTTTGACATCACAACCAAAGTGCATACATCAAGAAAAGCACATAAAATAGTGATTCTCATCACTCCATATCCAAATCCCTTGCTCAAAAAAAAAAACAAAAATAAACAGTGATTCTTATCACTACAAAAGAGCAAGTATCCCAATACAATTGAAGAAAAGAAGGGAGTCGAACTTGAATCCCTGGAACTCTCAGCATTCCGACAAGTCATGAGGCAAACCTCAGTACCGGTTTGGTTGATAGCCTATCGATCACTGGTGGTAAACCTCCCGCATGACGATATATCTATCACAGTAACTTGTGTGCAGATCAATGTTTGCATGTGGATGAGCTAGCTTATGGTATCCTAGATAGCACCGTAGATTAATATGACTAAATACAACAAAGGAGTTAGTGGGGCTAATTAGGTGATCCTCAGTACAGGTTTGGTTGATAGCCTATCTGGCACTAGCGGTATCCTGACAAACACCACATAAATGAACTCAATTGCACACATAGGGATGTGAAATAACTTGGTCCAAAACAAGTCCGATTCATACCTTGTTCAAAAGTCTTGTGAGATAAAGTACAGTCATGGCTAGTTAGTTAAAACATCTGAGTCTCAGAAAACCTTAACTACATTCGAAACCAACTTGCTATATTTTATTCTCACCTTGCCATCAAAAAAAAACCATAAAAAAAAATCACAAATTCAATTCATTCATTCCATCTGCATATCATATAAATTAAAAACATTTGCATTCCATCAAAACATATACATCCATCAATATAAATTAACATGCATACATCCATATTCATCAATCATCATACATAACATCAAATCATGACATGTGCATACATAAAATAAAGTCATCTGTATATATCATCAAAAATGCCCACGAGCTACAATGAACCGGTCCTGTGACCCCGCAACAAAATCCAAAAGCTCAAAAACCCCAAAGCCTAAGGCGTCGGCCACCATGATCATGCAGGATCGGTGCGACGGGAACTACCCCCCATGGTGTGGGTCCTATGGGACCCCTCGAGTGTCTGCTAGCCCCCGCATCACGCCTACTCCCCCTCCCTCATCCAATCACCTACGATGAGATGATGCTGACTGCTCGTATCACCCCCTCTCGGTGAAGAGCCACCTCTAAAGCTCGGTACCCACCCCGAGGTGGATGATCTCTCCCTCTAAACCCTCACACCACTCCACCATCCGTTACAACACTACTTCCTACTAGGAGATCCCTCTCCCATGCAACGACTATCACCCATCCTATCGCAGGTAGACCCATGCATTTTCTCTCCACTACTAGCCAGATGAGAACTCTCTCTTAGAGCCTCCCCAGCTCCTCTACTCTCCCTCCAATAAGCACCCCACCAATCGTGCATTCTCAGCGCGCAACCCCCTCCATGTCCTCCACCACCGTGCATCGCTGATCCGACTACCGACTACTAGCCTCCCACATCTAGAGCATCCTACATCTCCGTATCTAGAACACCATAATCCCACCCACATCATCTACCTCCACCATGTTCGCATCCTCTAGGAGCTCCCCAATCATCTCTGTACCTCGACACCCTCCCCCTTTTCCTTGCCTCCCAGTGGCCCCTCTCCCCCATCTCCTAGTATCCACCATGGTCATACTCTGGTAGTCCCGACGTCATCACATCTAGGACATCAATCATCGCATCTGAATCCTCGCCTAGTGGCGCTGATGATCGGCCGGTCTAGAGTCCTCTCGTCCCCAGCATCGATAGACCACGGGCTCACCAGGCAACCCCTAGCGCACCCCAAACTATCATGTCACCCGACTGTAAGGGAAGAACTCATGCTCGGTCCCATGCCACCCAATCAGCCATCGCTCCCTATACCCATCGAGCCATCTCTCTAGCCTAGGCCAGGGGATAGTCCCGATAGGGGCACTAGAACACCTCCCCTAGAGCAAGCCGAGCGAAGGCATCGACATAGTGCCCTACGACACCTGCCCATCGTCGACTCTATCCCTGCTCCTCAGACCACCACCATAGAGCCACGTAACCTATGTCCTTATCCATCATCTTCGCTCGAGTCATCCATGGCAACCCAATAAGCCTCTCCACCGCTATGTGCTACCAAGCAGCTCTGCAATAGATAGCTATAGCTAATCCCCTTTCGCCTCTGATAGCGAACCTCGTACAGCTCACCATAGAGCTATGCCAATAGTGTCTATCCCCACCTCATGATCAATGGTGCCTCCATCGAGCACTCCACCAACCGATAGACAACATCCAACAGGTTCCACAGGAACCTCATGCCTGACGAGTCAGGTAGTAGCATGTTAGAGATGAGGCCCATTAATACTACGTGCCTCACTCCTAACACACCCCTCTCAAGCCACCATCGCACTAATATACCACCAATATGGTAGTTTCCCTCTGCCTTCTCCACTGGGCTCTCCACACCCAGCTCCTCCCCATGCCAAAGCATGTCAGCACTACTGTCCACTGATCCCATGACGTCGTCCTGATCGACAGTCCATCTATCAAAATCTGAAGAATCTAATAGACATCCTCCAGGGTCACTATCATCTCCCCTATTGGGATATGGAAGGTGTTGGTCTGGGGATCCCACAGTTAGATTAAGCACATCGGATAGCCCAGCCACCCGCTTGAGCCCCAGGGCGTCAAGCCACTCCCAGTCGAGCCACGTTAGCGCCTCCCACGCTTTAGCAAAAGCAGTAGGCACACGATACCGACTCTTCACAACTTGCAAAAGAAAACCACACAAAAACATTAAAACTCATGAAAAATTGCATAAACAGCAACATGAATATACAACACTACATCAAACAATGCACAGCTCAAAAAACAACACAAACAACAAAACAATTAATTTGTCAGCCTAAAGTTTTTAACTTTAAATTGATAAATTAAACAAAAAAATCAAAATTCAAAAAAATTAATTTGTCAGCCTAAAGTTTTTAACTTTAAATTGATAAATTAAACAAAAAAATCAAAATTCAAAAACTTAATTTGTCAACCTAGGGTTTTGTACTCTCAAATTGGTAAATTAAGCGAAAAACAACAAAAATAGTAAAATTAATTTGTCAACCTAGGGTTTTTAACTCTTAACTGATAAATTAACCCCAAAAACAATAAAACTCGACTAGGGTTAGCCTACGTTTTCAGCTGAGTTTCAATTTTGTTTTGTTAGCCTAGGGTTTCTTTGGGTTACAAAAAAGGAACAAACAAATGGCAACAGGATTCAAAAGTAAGAAGAAAAAAAAAAAAAGACCATTTCACAAGGTTTATTACAGAAACAAAATACAAAAAAAGAGAATAAAAACAAATAAATGCGGAAAATGAAACAACAAAATTCAAGCAATAACGGGGAGGATCACTTACTGGTCTCGCTTCGGCTCCGCCGCTCGATCCGGTTCATGCACTCATGATGTCGAGAGAAATTCGGCAGTGCTTCGCTTCGCAGAATTAACCTCCTCCTCCCCAGAGCTCCAAATCGCCAAAAAAAACAAGTGCAAATGAGCCCAAAACCTAGTTTTGGCCTTTAAATAGGCTTTTTGAGCCTGTAATCGTTCCTCCCTGGGATGAGCACTCTGGTTAGTGCTCGTTCCACCCTAGAATGAATACTACATAGGAATTCGTCCCACCCTGGAATGAATTCATCACACAAATTTCAAAAACAGCAAAAAAAATGCACAAAAATGCACCAAAAACAGCAATAAAACTGTCCAATGAGAGTGCTTTTGCACTTGACATTCCGGGCATGCAAAACCGATGTCGGGGTCACAAATCCTCACTATCCTACTCCCTAAGAAGGCTACCATAGCCGGACCGCTCCACGGGAAGACGGATCTTCGAGAATTTCATCCCCACGCGACGTCGCAAAAAGGGTCAAAACCCACCCAAAAATAGCAATAGAGTTGTCGAACGAAGGCGCCTTCACGCCTGACATTCTTGGCATCCAAAATAGACGTTGGGATT
This sequence comes from Wollemia nobilis, assembly GCA_028583015.1. Classification (NCBI taxonomy): domain Eukaryota; kingdom Viridiplantae; phylum Streptophyta; class Pinopsida; order Araucariales; family Araucariaceae; genus Wollemia; species Wollemia nobilis. The sequence continues at coordinate 162,004 of JAQPPZ010003183.1, forward strand.
ACAAATTGTCACTATCCTACTCCCTAAGAAGGCCACCATGGCCGGACCGCCCCACGGGAAGATGGATTTTTGCCAATTTCAGCCCCGAAAAGCGTCACCAAAAGGGTTCACACCCACCAAAAATAGGTCAGAATGTCGGAAAACTGCACACACATTCAAAGATAAATCTCTAAAGGCACCCTTACACAAGTCATCTTGGGTCAAGTGACTCGTCGCTTTTCTCATGAAGGTCATTCCCTCATCGATTCGTCGCTTGAGGGGGTAGTCACACTTAGTCACCAATCAACAAATACACACCCAATCATGGAAACAACATGCATTCAAAGAATCATTGGCAAAGACAAATCACGCCCCTGCTTGGGGCAGCAAACAAGCAATAATCACAAACTGATCAAACACTTGGCATTCATGAATCATGAACTCAAGGTTCCCACGAACAAAAGGTTGCGCCCTTTGCCTATTCATGACTGATCAATGTCCAAGCTCAAGTAACACCTCACCGAAAAAGGTTAACACTTGAACTGAGTTCCTTCGCTCGTCAGAAGCAAGGATTCAAGAATGCATGCCCTTTCCATACTTGGGGCATCAAAATTTGGTTAGGTTACTAGAAACCCTAATCATTAGTGCTTTGGTTATCTATTTTTGCTCGGCGCTGTGCCTTGCACAGCGCATCCCAAAAAGGGGCATCTATAGACACCAAAACAACACCAATCCGATTATGTGACTGCAAACACTGATCGCATTGACACACACAACCCCAAGGGCAGCCCCCAGAGGTTAAACAGTGGTCCTAACCACTCTCACAACAGTTTTGGAAGGTCAAAAATCATTTTGGCACCTTCAAGCACTTTGCTCAATATCCGTTCCACCCAGGGACGAATTCAAACTAGGATTCGCCCCACCCAGGGACGAATTCATAATTCGCTCCGGGTGGGGCGAATTGAGGTTTGATGGGGAAAAAGTCAAATCTTGGACAAATGGCAGCTCGGATCCGCCACTTAACGCTTCCTTCATTGCATGGGAGTGTGGGTGAGCATTTTCGAGCGTTGGAGGCTGTTACAAGGGCAGTCATGAAGTCCCTATTCAGGGAGGAATCTCCTCCCTCCTGGGAAGGCATGATTGCCAAGTGGCGCCTCTGCATGCCCAATTCAAGAGACCTCCAGGTCTATAAATTGGTGAGTTTCTTCACCCCAAGAGAGAGGAGAGGGAGCATTTTAAGCAACGAAGTGCTGCCATTTTATTTCCCCATACACCCTTAGTTGATTTGTGCCTTTCACATCCGTGATCTCTTTTAGAGAGGAGGTCATTGGGTGATCATTGGAAGGTCGAATATTGAGCCCAAAACCCGACATTTGGCCATAGAATACCACCCAATTTTCCGACAACACCTTACAAGAGATTTTGGACCCATCCCAAGTGGATTGGTGCCGAAATCAGGTCCCAACGGTGGGCGGCCTGCCCGGGCGCCCCCGCACTGCTGCGAGTCTAATCGTCCCTTTTAGGAACGATTAGGAATCTATGGCAGATTGTTATTTCTATAATTTTTATCTTGCATTTCATCTTATGCTGCTTAGATAGTTTGCAATTTCGATTTCGTAATGTTTTGAGCAAATCTTATCATGTTTTATCATTTTTTTGTCTTTACTAACTTGCAGGTAGCATCATCAAATTCCCATTAATGGAGGCCAAATTGGGAAAATCTGACCATCTGGGTCTTCCCAAAATACCCCCAATTAGCTAACCCCAAGTTTGTAGGTCTTTTGGAGCTTTCTAGGTAGGACATTTGGGACAGTACCTTTTCGGCATTTTGTTGCAGGTAAATTCGTCCCGCCCCGGAGCGAATTCAAATCGGTGAGGAATTTCCTGACTGTTCTTTTTGCAATGCCTTCCTGGTGATGTTTCTATGCCCCTATAAAATTTTTAGATCATTTGGATACATTTTAGTCATAGTTTAATTCATTTTCTCATTCGCTTATCGTAGGCTTGGGGATTGCATGCTTTGTTTTATCCGCAGGTGCTACTGACTATTTCTTGTTCCTTTGAACGTAGGGTCTGGACATTGGAGGAGCAGCAAGGAATCGACACTCGTATACACAAGCGGCGGTGATGTTTTGGTCCGCCCATCTTACATGTGGGCACGCGGAAGAGGGATGGCTATCCATGGATGTAACCAAGAGACGAGTTTAACGCTCCTCGCCCCTGAAAAGGGAGGAGGCGAATTGTAACCGAATTGTGAAATACATCAATAAAAGAAAAGGGCTGTTTGTTTCATTTGGGTTTCAATTTGTTTATGCTTTCTCCATTTTATGCATTTTTAATTCGTAGCGTTAAGTTTAGTTCCGTTTTTGCATCGTACTTGGAGTTTTTCCTTTTTTGTTTTCGTATCCTCGTGCTTTCAAGGAGTTAAGTGGCGGATCTGGGCTGCCATTTGTCGAGATTTGACCTTTTTCCCATCAAACCTACTATTCGCCCCACCCTGGAGCGAATACTACTAATCGTCCCTGGGTGGAATGAATACCAGTTTGTAATCATCCCTGGGTGGAACGAATAAGGAGCAGAGTGCCTGAGAGGTGCCAAATCGATCTCTGACCTTCAAAAACTACTATGAGAGTGGTTAGGACCACTGTTTAACCTCTGGGGGCTGCCCTAGGGGCTGTGTGTGTCAATGCGATCAGCGTTTGTAGCCACATAATCGGATTGGTGTTGTTTTGGTGTCTACAGATGCCCCTTTTTGGGATGCGTTGTGCGTGGCACAGTGTTGAGCAAAAATAGATAACCAAAGCACTAATGATTAGGGTTTCTCAGTAACCTAACCAAATTTTGATGCCCCAAGTATGGAAAGGGCATGCATTCTTGAATCCTTGCTTTTGACGAGCTAAGGAACTCAATTCAAGTGTTAACCTTTTTCGGTGAGGTGTTACTTGATCTTGGACATTGATCAGTCATGAATAGGCAAAGGGCGCAACCTTTTGTCTATGGGAACCTTGAGTTCATGATTCATGAATGCCAAGTGTTTGATCAGCTTGTGATTATTGCTTGTTTGCTGCCCCAAGCAGGGGCGTGATTGTCTTTGTCAATGATTCTTCGAATGCATGCCATTTCCTTAATTGGGTGTGTATTTGTTGATTGGTGACTAAGTGTGACTACCCCCTCAAGCGATGAATCGATGAGGGAATGACCTACATGAGAAAAGCGATGAGTCACTTGACCCAAGGTGACTTGTGTAAGGGTGCCTTTCAGTTGTTTATCTTTGAATGTGTGTGTAGTTTCCCAACATTTAGACCTATTTTTGGTGGGTGTTAACCCTTTTGTGATGCCCCTTGGGGTTGAAATTATCAAAAATCCGTCTTCCCGTGGAGCGGTCCGGCTATGGTAGCCTTCTTAGGGAGTAGGATAGTGAAAATTTGTGACCCCGACATCAGTGTTTTAATGCCAAGAATGTCAAGTGCAAAAGCACTCTCTTTCGACAAATTTATTGTTTTTTGTGTTGCATTTTTTTGCTGTTTTTTCATTTTTTGATTTTCTTGCTCTGTAATCGTCCCGGGGTGGGACGAATGCCAGTTAGTAATTGTCCTAGGGTGGGATGAGCGCTAACTAGAGTGCTCATTCCAGGGTGGAACGATTACAGGCCTAAGAGCCTATTTAAGGGCCAAAACTAGGGTTTGGGGTCATTATCATTCGATTTTTCTGGCAATTTGGAGCTCTGAGGAGGAGGAGGTCGAGTCTGCGAAGCGAAGCGCTGTCGAATTTTTCTTGACACCATGAGTTCATGAACCGGATCGAGTGGCGGAGCCGAAGCGAGACCGGTAAGTGCTCCTTCTCGTTTAGTTAGCTTGTGTTTTATTTTACAGTTTTAAAATCATAATTTATTTTGAATTTGTTTTTCCATTTAAATGAAGGTAAAACTCGAGGCTAAAAAGAAATGTTTTTTATTTTTTGTTTGTATTTTTGTTAAGGTTATAAGAAACCCTAGGTTTAAATGTGATGTTTTTATTGTTTTAAAACTAAAACCCTAGGTTAAACTGAGAGCAAACCCTAGCTTTAGAAAAATTGTTTTTATTCTGATTTTTCATTTGTGAACTTCAGTTATAAACCCGAGGTTAACGAAAAACTGTTATTTTGATTTTGATTTTTTTGTTTTTATTTATCAGTTTAAACGTAGAGTTAAAAACCCTAGGTACTGACAAACTATTTTTGAATTTGTTTTGTTTTTGTTTATTATTAGTCAGTTTCAAACTTAAAGTTAAAAACCCTAAGTGCTGACAAACTGTGTTTTTTGAATTTTTTGTTTGTTATGAACTATTTTTAGCTGTACATTTGTTAGGTGTGATTGTACAGTTTATTGAACTATTTTGCTGTACATTTATGCATTGTTGTATAGTTTGGTTGTTTTTTTGTTATCATGTTTTTTTTTAATGTTTTGTTGTTTTTGTTTTGCAGGTGGTGAAGAGTCGGTACCGTCAGCCGACGGTGTTCTCTGATGCCCGGGAGGCGCTGACTTTGGTGGACTGGGAGTGGCTTGATGCCCTTGGGCTCAAGCATGTGACGCGACTAGAGCCTGTGGTGGGGGATCGGGCATACCTGACCGCGTTGATCAACCTATGGGATCCCCGCACCAATACCTTCCATCTCCCAACAGGGGAGATGACAGTGACTCTCGAGGACGTCTATCGGATTCTATGGATTTCGATAGATGGGCTTCCTATCAGGACGACGCCACGTGATCAGTGGACGATAGTGCTGACATGATGCTTCGGTCATGGGGAGGAGTTGGGTGTGGATAGCCCGATGGAGAGGGCAGAGGGCGACTGCCAGATTGGTGGCATTTTGGTACGATGGTGGCTAGAGAGGGGCGTGTTGGGAGTGAGGCACGCATTACTGATGAGCCTCATTTCCAACATGTTGTTGCCTGACTCTTCAGGTGCGAGGTTCCCGTGGAACCTGCTGGAGGTGGTCTTCAGGTTGGTGGAGTGTCCGATGGAGGTACCCTTGATTATGAGGTGGGGGTAGACACTACTGGCACAGCTCTATGATGAGTTGTACGAGGTCCACTGCTAGAGGCAGAAGGGTATTGGATGCAGTTACCTATTGTAGTGTTGGGCGTGGCAACACATAGCTATGGAGAGGCCGATGGGGTTGTCGTGGATGACTCGGGCGGAGATGGTTGATAGAGAAATAGGGTATGCGGCACTGTGGCATAGGTCGGAGGAGCGGGGGCACAGTCGATGATGGGCAGGTGTCGTGGGGCACTACGCTGATGCCTTCTCATGGCTTGCTCCTAGGGAGGTAGTCTGGTAGCCATACCTAGATTGTCCAGCTTGGCCTGAGGCTAGGGAGTGGCTCTGGTGGGTTCATAGGGGGAGGTGGCTGATCGGGTGGCATGGGACCGAGCAGGAGTTCTTCCCGTATGATCGAGTGACATGATAGTTTGGGGTGCACCAGGGATTTCCTGGGGAGCCCTTGATCTATCAGCATCGGGGCGATGAGAGGACACTGGACTGGCCGATCATTGAGCCGCTAGGTGAGGATTCGGATACAATGATTGACGTCCTAGACATGGATGATGTCGGGGTTACTACTGAGTATGAGCAGTGGTGGACGTTGCGGCGATGGCAAGGAGAGGGGCCTCTAGGAGGGGCAGATGCAGCAGTAGGTGGGGAGGGTGGAGAGGCACCAGGAGAGGGTTGGGGGGTTCCACTGGAGGATGCGGACATGGTAGAGGTTGACAGCTTTGGGGGGAATGATTTTGGGATTTCGGAGCAGTCGGATACGTAGGACGTCCTAGAGTAGTGGGAGCCGGAGCAGCCCATAGTCCCGGATATGCCTATGCACCAGGCTGTCCCGGAGGGTGTGGAGGTGAGGGATCATGCTGAGATAGCATGATTGGAGGAGCTACTTCGGAGATGGGATGAGGAGCTTGGGGAGGCTTTGCAAGAGAGGGATCTCCTGTGGACTCAGTTGGTTGAGTGGGAGAATGCATTTGCTACGTACCATCGATGGGATGGGGACATAGATGCTGCATGGGAGAGGGATCTCCTACGAACTCAGTTGGCGCAGTGCGAGGATGTAGTGGCTGTGTACCATCGATGGGAGGTGGAGTGGTTTTGGCACCGGATGGATTTGGAGGGAGAGATTATCCACCTCGATGGGTGGTTACCTGAGCTCCCTAGAGGTGGGTCTTCACGTCGGATGAGAGACAATGAGACTGAGCAGTCGACATCATCTCATCGTAGGTGGTTGGATGAGGGGGCGCTAGTGGGCATGATGTGGGGGCTAGCAGCAGCCGCCCTGAGAGGTCGCATAGGACCCACACCACGGGGGGTAGTTCTCGTCGCACCGATCCTGCGTGATCATGGTGGCCGATGCCCTAGGCTTGCGGGTTTTTGAACTTTTGCTTTTTTGTGAGGTCAGAGGACCGGTTTATTGTAGCCTATGGGCATTTTGATGATATATATATACATGAATTTTATTTTTGGTTATACACTTGTCATGATTTATTTTTTTTGTTTATGCACATTTATTTATGATGATGTATGCATGTGGTATTATGAATGCGATGTTTCTAATTATATGATGTATGCATATGGAATGAATGAAATGAGTTGTTGATAACTTGTTGATGGCACCATAGACTGTACAAGATTTACTGGCTTTTTGTACTTATGTGATGGCTTTATGGAATGACTTTGCATGTATGAATTTTGTTTTGGTATTTTTCATATTTTTTGATGTTGATGTAAGTAATGAAATGTACCAGTTGTTTTAAAATGTAGTTAAGGTTTTCTGAGATTCAGATGTGTTAACTAACTAGCCAAGACTGTACATTTATTTCACAAGATTTTTTGAACAAGGTACGAATCAGACTTGAGTTTGACCAAGTTATTTCACATCCCTGTGTGTGCAATTGAATTCGTTTATGTGGTATTTGTCAGGATACCACCAGTGCCAGATAGGCTGTCAACCAAACCTGTACTGAGGATCCCCTAATTAGCTCCACTAACTCCTTTGTTGTATTTAGTCAGATTAATCTATGGTGCTATCTAGGATACCATGAGCTAGCTCATCCACATGCAAACATTGATCTGCACACAATTTAATGTGACAGATATATCGTCATGCAGGAGGTTTTGCCACCAGTGACCGATAGGCTATCCACCAAACCGGTACTGAGGTTCACCTCATGACCTTCTGAATGCTGAGAGTTCCAGGGATTCAAGTTCGACTCCCTTCTTTTCTTCAATTGTATTGGGATACTTGCTCGTCTATAGTGATAAAAATCACTGTTTATTTTTGTTTTTTTCTTTTGAGCAAGGGATTTGAATATTGAGTGATGAGAATCACTATTGCTTGTGCCTTTTGATGTATGCACTTTGGTTTTGATGTCAAATTTTGGAGTTTTGACTTTTGCAAAAAAAAATTGTTTGATGTTTGCAACTTTTTGAGAACTTGGGATTCTTGGGGAATTGGGTAGGGAAGATGCTTGTCCTTTTGCCAACTCTCAACATTCTTGGGGTCATTCGCACAGGGGGATGAGCAAGATAACCTTTTCACTAGATGGTATCCTGGATTGCTTTGCAGGTTTCATCTTTCGTTCACACAACTTGGGAATTTTTATGTGTTTTAACTTGTGTTGGGATGCTACGTAACGAGGTGTGATCCAAGTAGAACTCTACCTTTGTAAAATCTGTCTGACTTTGTACAGTTTTTGGCTAGAAATTTAATGACAACTGAATGACAAAAACTCTAGATACATTAGAAGACAACTGACTATGGTGTGGTGAAAAATATGTATGGCGTTTATGTTTGCTGCATTATTTTCAAAGTGGAACAAATATGGAGAATGATGGAATTGCCCGTAATTACAGTCTATGGTACCTTTGACTTGTATGATCAACAAATGTGCAATGTATGTATGCGATGTCTGATGCAATTTATTATTTTTTGTATTTTAATTTTTATGAGTATTCATGAAATTGAGATGCAATTTTTTTTTGTTATTTTTGATGATTTTATTTTTTTGTTTGTTTTTGAATATTTGTTTTTTACCAATGGGATACTGGTTTTGAAGTTATGGCTGGTGAGGACCTACCTGGAGTTTTGACCAAAGGGATTTTGGATACCTTTGGGGCATTTTAGGTTGACCAAGCGATTGAGAATCCTTGGAGCTTTTGGTTTGACAAAGTGATTGTGAGAATCCTTGGAGATTTTGGTTTGACCAAAGGGTTTATGGATACCTTTGGGGTGTTTGGTTTGACCAAAGGGATTATGGATACCTTTGGGGCATTTATGGGGTTGACCAAGTGATTATGGGAATCCTTGGAGCTTTTGGGTTTGACCAAGTGATTGTGAGAATCCTTGGAGCTTTTGTTTTGACCAAAGGGATAATGGGCACCTTTGGGGCATTTGTGAGGTTGACCAAGCGATTATGGGAATCCTTGGAGCTTTTGGTTTGGGCTATGGCTCTTTTAAATATGGAATGGCCTTAAATGACTGATGTTCAAGGGTTCTAGTTCCTTGATTCCATCAAGAGAGGCTAGCCGGTATGTTCCAGGTCCTATTTTACTATCAATTACATAGGGACCTAACCAATTTGCCGTGAACTTGTCCCTTAGATGGGGCGGCAAGTTAGAGTTTTGTTGGTTCTCTTTTAAGACCAAGTCACCAACCTGAAAGTCCCTCAGGTGAACCTTCATGTTGTATGCTTTCTTAAGTCGCTCTTGATAGATACGCAAATGCTCGAGAGCATTGACGCATCGTTCATCGAGCAATGTAAGTTGGTCTAACTGGGCCTGCCACGTAGTGTCATCATCGATGAACTCTTGCATTGATATGCGTAGGGAAGGTATTTCCAACTCTAGAGGCATGACTACCTCAGAGCCATACACCAGCAAAAATGGAGTTGCCCTAGTGGGCGTCCGAATGCTAGTGCGATAAGCCCATAGGGCAAGTGGGATTTGAATGTGCCAATCCTTATGACTATCTATGACCATATTTTTGAGGATAGCGACTAGCATTTTGTTTGACGCCTCTGCTTGCCCATTTGCCTGTGGATAATAGGGTGTTGAAAAACTATGCTGAATTTTGTACTTTGTGGTCAAAGCACGCACGTCTTTGTTCTTGAATGACGTCCCATTATCCGAGATTATCTTGGATGGAATACCAAAATGACATATGATGTTATGTAAAATAAACTCCGCAATGCGGGGTCCAGTCATAGAGGTTAGCGAAATTGCTTCCACCCACTTGGTGAAGTACTCTGTGGCCATTATGATGAACGTGTGATGACCCGACGATGCAGGGGAGATCTTTTCGATTAGATCTAAGCCCCACTACAAAAATGGCCAAGCCGATTGGATCGACTGCAAGGCCTGAGAAGGTACGTGTGTCAAATTAGCATGGTGTTGACACTTCATGCACTTCCTTACATATGCGCAACAATCTTGCTCTAAATATGGCCAATAATAGCCCATGCGAAGAATGCGCTTTGCGATGGCCATACCACTGAAGTGGCCATCGCATGTACCATCGTGCGCTTGGGTGATCACCCAAGTGGACTCCTGTTGGTCCAAGCAACGAAGGAGGATTCCTTCGTAGCTACGATGGTACAAAATGTCTCCTAGCAAGACATGTTTAGCCGCTTTCTATTTGAATGATATTTTTGTGGCATGCGTCAATCCAAGTGGGAGGTTGCCTAGCTTGAGGTAATCTCGTATGGGTGTATACCAATCCTGCTGATCAGAAACCTCGATGGTATGAACAGCCAATCCCTCTTGAAGTTCGTCCCTAGCAAAAGCTGAGCAGGAAAGAACTTGTAAGAATAGCATTGTGTTGCTATTAAGGGGAGTAGGGGAGAATAAGGACCCCTAGTTGGCATGATTCAGACAATCATGGATTCGAGAGAACTTGTCCGGGGATGGTTCAATCTGGATCAGGTGGATTCCTGGCATTAAGTCAGAGCTTGCATGCTCCATCATGGATTGCGATAGTGTTTTGACTTGAATGGTTGTCATATCACCAGAAATGTCTTGCGGGATTAGTGACCCCAAGGAGGCCATAGTGTCCGCAAAATGATTCGATGATCGAGGGAGTGCCTCGATGTCGTACCATTCAAGATTTGCCAAGAATTTGTCCACAAGGGCTTTGTAGGCCTACAAAACTGGGCATTTACATTGGAATACCCCTTTGACTTGGTTGACAATTAACAGCGAATCACCAAAGATGTTCAAACGTTTGATGTTCATGGTGATTGTTGTCTGAAGACCTATGAGCAAGGCTTCGTATTCGACATTGTTGTTGGTGCATGGGAAATCTAGTTTAAATGATAGAGGCATTGGAGCCCCTTGCGGTGTGAAGAATACAATTCCCATGCCACCCCCTTGCTCACATTTAGAACCATCAAAAAATAGGGTTATGTCGGCCTGTGACTCAGGCTCATCAAAATCTGGCGATTCTGAGACATGGAAGACCCCATCATCGGGTAGTTCTATGGTCAGAGGCTGATCGTCTTCGAGAGGAGCCTCTGCTAGTTGATCGGCTATGACTTGACCTTTGATGGATTTCTGTCCAATGAACTCGATGTCAAACTCCGTCAACAACATGATCCATTTCGTCGTGCGGCTACTATGATAAGTATGACTCATCATGTACCACAATGGATTCTCCTTAGACACAACATACGTCATGTTGCTCAGCATGTAATGGCAGAGCTTTTTGGTAGCAAACACCACTGCCAAGCAGAGCTTCTCAACGTATGCATAGTTAAGTTCATAACTGACTAGGGTGCGGCTAAGATAGTAAGTAGCCTGTTCTTTGTGTAGTTCATTTTTTTGGGCTAGCATGGCACCCAGTGCCACCTCAGTAGCTGAGATGTATAAGTAGAATGACACTCCTGGTCTAGGTGGTGCCAATACTGGCGATGAAGCCAAGTATTGTTTAATATCATCGAAGGTTGACTGGCACTCGTCATCCCAGTGAAATGCTACCCCCTTGTGCAATAATTTATTCATGGGTCGGCACTTGTTAGATAGCTGCGCTATGAAGCGCTTGATTGACGCGACCTTTCCCTACAGGCTTCTGAGCTGCTTGATGGTAGTTGGGGGAAGCATTTCAAGGATTGCCTTGACTTTGCTTGGGTCTACCTCGATGCCTCATTTTGAGACTATGAAACCCAAGAGTTTTCCAGATGTGATGCCAAATACGCACTTCTTGGGATTCAGTCTGACTTTATGCTCGATGAGGCGATCGAGGATCTTGCTTAAGTCATCGAGATGATCTGGGCGCAAAAGAGATTTGGCCAACAAATCATCCATGTAATCTTCCAAAGTTTTATGCATGTGATCATGGAAGATGTATGTCATGGCACGTTGGTAGGTGGCACCAACATTTTTAAGGCCAAAGGGCATGACCTTATAACAAAATGTCCCCCAAGGCATGGTGAATGCCATTTTTAGTTGGTCCTCGGGATTGATACGAATTTGATTGTATCCCGAGAAACCATCCATGAGGGAAAGCATTTCATGGCCTACTGTAGCGTCTACCAATGCGTCGATGCTAGGCAAGGGGAAATCATCCTTAGGACTCGCTTTGTTTAGATCTCAAAAATCAGTGCATATGCGAATCCTCCCATCAGGATTTTTGATGGGCACCATGTTGGACAACCATGGTGGGTAATCCATGCAGATGACAAACTGTGCATCCAACAACTTTTGTAATTCATCTTTGACCATTAAGGCCACTGTTGGGTGCATCTTACATAGTTTTTGCTTAACTGGCTTGACTGTCGGATCAAGCGTTAGATTATGCATGACTAGCTATGGGTCTAGCCCCGACATGTCTTTGTAGGACCATGCAAAAACCTCCTTCTTTTCTTTGAGAAGGGCAATGTAGTCGGCTTGCTCTTTGGGGGATAGGCTTACCCCCAACTTGATTATCTATGGATTCATTGGATCAGAGCCGATGTCTACGTCAGTCGTCTCCTCGACTGACATGTGGGATCCATCCTCCAACTGGTGTGGAGTTGGGATCAGGTGGATATCATTTGCTGAATTTAAATCTACGTTGGGAACGTCGGGTTCCTCTTCAACATGGAAGATATCCTGAGTTGGTCCTGGGGTGAAATGAAGCATCTCACCGCAAGGCCAGTACTCTGATGGGGATGGTGGTGAATTGACGCGATCCTAGTCTATGGCATCTATGTCTAGATATAATGACTTTGTTGGATCGACTGGATTGTGGATGGGGGTGGTTAAGTCAATGGAGATCATGTTGATGAAATGATTTTGGTCTCCATTACCGTGGGTGTGGTGACTCGGACATCCTGGATGATTTTTGTGCTCCGGATCGGGCTCTGGAGGTATTGGCATGAATGGATCGGCCCTATGTGCGGAGAGGAGGATAGGGTCTACCCTCGGCACTGATATCGCTATAGGGTCTCTGGGCGGAAGGTGCTCTCTGTATGCCCAAAGTGGCGGATGCAACACTTGGTCCAATTGTGCTGGGTTTAGGTGCCACCTATGCCTTGGCCCTATGTTTAGTTGTTCAAACATGTCATCAATGTCCACGGGGTATTGTTGTTGTCGCATATGATTGAGATAGGCCATCTCAGTTTCATCTTCATAATCACTATCAGAGATCCAAAGGCCTTCATTGGTTCCAACAACTATTTGCGATATTTGAGGCTCGTCCTGCTCGAGCAAATTGATATGGTCCCATCGGGGTTGTTCCGCTCTCTACGGGGGGACCTAATTTTCTTGGTGTGGTACTTGCTCGATTGGAGCATCCAAAGGGAACATTGCCAAGAGGCTTTCTTGGTAGTCATCCATGGGGGTCACTTGTGAGTGATTGCTATCCGATTCGAAAGGGTCCCATGGTGCTACCTCATACTTTGACTCATCTTTCAAAGATCCTTCCTGACCTTGTCTATTTCCCCTTTGTAGGTGAGTTCTCAAACTTTCTCCTTTCTCGGTTAAAGGGAAGGGGTTGTTGGGGTCAACAAGGTTGGTCATCAACAATGGGAGGTAATCCCCCAATGTATATGTTGTGTTGGGGTTGGCATATGGATCTAATGCCAACCCATCCTTGTTGCCCATCCCTAGGCCTTGCATGTTCTCTACCAAGATGTCCAAGGGTAGGGGGTGGTTGAACCCTACTCCTGATTTGTCATATGGCATCTGATATCTTGGTTGGAAAAGAACGCGCACTCCTTGCTCATATCTGCCCAACCCATATCCATGCCAATTGCATTGGCCAAGATATCTTAAAGCGAAGTCTAGGTTGGAAAAATAGTTGACGTCTTCAACAAAAGGCTCTTCATCTTCCTCTTCTTGCATGTAAGGTTCAATGCCATTATCAAGGCCCCCATATACAAAGTTTGTCTAGTTTGGTGGGTAGCCTAGAGGAACAATAGTGCCTATGGGGAGGCGAGGTCTCCCCATGTCCTGCATGGACTCAAGTGTGGGTGTTGCTACAATGTTCCGCACCAGATACTCCCCTAGGCCCGTATTGGCCATCTCAATAGTGATTGTTGGTGGTTGAGGGGGAGGGAATGGGAGTTCTTCCTGAGTCCACTCCATGTTAGGTGAACTAGGCATCTCGACTTCCACTCGGCTAGGCATCTCTTCGATAGAGATGGTTGAGACTGATGGTGGTGCCTCTTCCAGGGGTTTCTTCCCATTGTCCTTCGGTGTGGCCACCATAGGTGGCATCGTTGGTGAAGGACCAGATGACGAAGATGGACCCGATTGGGGATTTGATGGACTTAACAATGGGGATGTATGCAGAATCGAACCCTATTTAGATGGATTCAACTAAAAATCCAAATGTGTTGATGGAAGGGTCGATTGCGGCATCAGCTGCACCGCATTGCAATACTTGAAGGGTTCTAAGTCCACCGGGACTACATGCACTTGCCCTTCGAATGTATACTTTAAGCATTGGTGGGCTATTGAAGGGACACACTTCATGTCCCTGATCCATGGTCGGCCCAACAAAATGTTATAAGCCATCTCACCCTCCAAGATGTGGCACAATGTAGGAATAGTCTTTTGTCCCACTTGGATGGGTAGGACAATTGTGCCAACTGTCGAGCATATCGCATCATTGAATGCTCACAGAGTGTAGGTGGAGGCCACGATGTGAGATGCTGGCAACTTCAGATGTTTCAATGCCACTATTGTAATGATATTATTGGACGAGCCAGTGTCCACCAACACCCTCTTATACGGAATCCCGTTGACCCATGCAATGACGTGCAGGGGTGGATCCGCCATGTCACCAGTCACTGATTTCAGCTCGTCCTCTCTAAAGGTGATGACTGGCTCGGTGCATCTTTTGACATGTCCCACAAAGTTGTTGAAAGAGTTTGCTTCATGGGGCTACAACTCGATGGCTTTAAGTATCTCCATTAGAGCCTCCCGATGGGGCGATGATTGTTGTATGAGCTCGTAAATGGAGAGCCTAGCCGACGTGGTCCTCAAACTCTGGGTGAGTTTGGTCCGAATTGTGGCCACTGGTCTAGGCGGAGGAGGTTGCGTAGGGTGTTGTTGCGGTTGTGACATTGTTGGCACCTCTCCTGTAGCCACCATGGGGGCAGTTGTGCTCGGGTACCTTTTGTTTCGAGTCACTATACTGATCATCCCTACATACCCCTGCATGGGGTAGTTCTGTGTCACCTCATTGACTTGTAGGGTCTTTGCCTGCGCATCATGGGCAGGCAGGGGGTCTTTGAAGACCTCCATCTGTTGGTTGTTTGGCGCTACTGGATTATCCACCACTAGCATCTTGTTGTCGATTAGGTCTTGCATGAAGCTTTTAAACTTCCAACATGCATAGAGGTCATGTCCCTTCTGTCGATGAAACTTACAGTACAAGTCTTCCCTATAACCTTTGGGTTTTGGCACGTTGGGGTCTATAGGTCGACTCTCTAGAAAGTTCATCAAGTTTGCCATGGTCAAACGGTCAAACAAGGAGTCTTTAGACTCTGTGAAGGGTGTGAATTGTCGCCTAGGGTGATGCTGCTGATTTTGATCTTGCCGATGATTTTCCCTTTCATAACTATCAAGAGGGACCGCCTGATAGTTAGCATTTTGGGGCTGTGTTGCTTGTGCAGGCTTAGGTATGTTTATAGCAACCTGATTGACCGCAGTGGGTTTTGGTTGCATGGTCCCTATCTTGGCATTTTTAGACCATTCTTTCTTCTTTGGCTTGGCAATCTCGCCATCCTGAATCTTGATCTCCTCAATGATTCTGGCTTGCGCTAGAGCTTCCTCTAAAGTGGCATATTGTTGCAGTTGCAATAGCATGGAGATCGATCTCAAACAGCTCTTTGAGAACATTTGGGTAAGGTCGACCATAGGAGGGAGGTAGGGCAGCTTTGAAAGCAATGTCCTCCACCGATTCCCATAGGCTGCCATGGTTTCTTCCTCATACTGCCTGAGGCTGGCTAGGTCGCTTAGTGATGCCTTCTTCTTGGTGTTGAAGGTGAAGCATTCGAGGAACGCGTCCACTAGCTGATCCAAGTTACTGATGCTGTGCTTTGGCAATTGAGTGAACCAATCCGAGGCAGGGCCTGCGAATGTGGTTATAAATGTTCTTAGCAGCAAAGCATCATTGTCTTGAATGCCAAAGCATTGGCTCAAGAATCTAGTCACGTGCTCTTGGGCATCCTCCTCACCTCTAAATATTGCCAACTAGGGCAGCTTAAAGTGTTCAGGGTATGGGGGTGTTGGCACTGACGGATGCACTGGGTGACTACGGAGTTGGCATAAAGTGGGCTTTTGGGGCCCAAAAGTCTTGGTCTCCATAGACTCTAAGCACTCTAGCAGCGCTTTATATGCATCGAAAGATTTGATCTCTTCCTCCTTGGTTAGTTCCCGTTGTGGGTTGTGGGAAACTTGAGGCCTATGGAGGGGTGGCCGGATAGCACCCCCTCTGCCTTGGTAGGGCATTTTGGCCCACTCTTCTTCTTGCTCATACTCCTCATAGGCTTCTTGAGGAGTTTTTGGGTGAGACCTATAAACATGGGTGGGTCCCCGTGGAGGGTGCCCATCGTTGTTCCTGGGAGTGGCCTCCCTCTCAGGTCTAGGAGGTCTTGGAGGCAACACTTGGTAAGGTCATGGGGACCTATCTCGCACCAAGGGGTTGCGCCTCTCATATAGTTCTGCTCTTTGGGTGCGAGGGGTTGGAACCCTCTCAGGCACAGTGTTATGGAGTAGCTCATCTGTTTGATGCCGAATGCACTCTTTGCTAAGGTGATACAGGTGCTCCAACTGTTGTTGGTCTTGCTCAAGCTACGTGATTTGCGCTTGGCGGGTGGCATGTTTGGCAAATTCCAAGTCAATTTGTTCCACCGTCTTAGGTCTAGGGGGCCTAGATGCCTCTCCTACGTATTTATCTCGGTCGTGATGATCCGAGATCTCTATAGGTCACTTTCCTCTATCGAGGTTGGTGGTATTCACCCAAGTTTTTGGCCTCAGTAGGTGATTCTGATAGATAGCAGGTGTGGAGGCGCATTGCTCCCATGTTGTGTATTGCTCTTGAGGAATGTAATGGTCTTCCTCGTGCTCCCTTTCGTATATGTGAAAGGGGCGGGCAGAGTTGGCTCACCCTGTCTGAAGAGCCTTGTGCTCTAGATTTGGCTTGTTATTCCTAATAGTGATGAGGGGTAGAGGAGGGATGACATAATCATGTGGCCTCTCCTTATGGACCCTATGTTGTTCTAGCGCTTCATTGCATGGTGGCCACTCATACCGAGCATCTAAGGGAGCCTTCCCATTTATATTGAGTGCCACATGTATGGACTCCTCCCGAAAGGGTCTATGTTGAATGGGAGTGCCCCTCGAAGGGGTGCCTCTATAGTCCCATTCTGAAATGGCACGATGTGGACTATCTTGTGGGTCCAGCCACCAAGGTGGTATGACCAAGTCCTTGGGGCTATAGCGAAGGTGACTTGTGCCCCCTTGTACACTTTTCACAGCTTGGGGATTTTATGGACTTAAAAATGAGGATGTATGCGGAATCGGACCTTGTTTAGATGGATTCAACTAAAAATCCAAATGTGTTGATGGAAGGGTCAATTGCGGCATTAGCTGCACCGCATTGCAATACTTGAAGGGTTCTAAGTCCACCGGGACTACATGCACTTGCCCTTTGAAAGTCTAATTTAAGCATTGGTGGGCTATTGAAGGGAAACACTTCATGTCCCTGATCCATGGCCGGCCCAGCAAAATGTTATAAGCCATATCACCCTCCAAGATGTGGCACAATGTAGGAATAGTATTTTGTCCCACTTGGATGGGTAGGACAATTGTGCCAACTATCAAGCATATCACATCATTGAATGCTCATAGAGTGTAGGTGGAGGCCACAATGTGAGATGCTGGCAACTTCAGATGTTTCAATGCCATTGTTGTAATAATATTACTGGACAAGCCAGTGTCCACAAACACCCTCTTATACAGAATCTTGTTGACCCACACAATGACGTGTAGGGGTGGATCTGCCATGTCACCAGTCACTAATTTTAGCTCATCCTCTCTAAAGGTGATGACTGGCTCGGTGCATCTTTTGACATGTTCCACAAAGTTGTTGAAAGAGTTTACTTTATGGGGCTACAAATCGATGGATTTAAGTATCTCCATTAGAGTCTCTCGATGGGGCGATGATTGTTGTATGAGCTCGTAAATGGAGAGCCTAGCCTACGTGGTCCTCAAAATCTTGGTGAGTTTGGTCTGAATTATGGCCACTGGTCTAGGCGAAGGAGGTTGCATAGGATGCTATTGCGGTTGTGACATTGTTGGCATGTCTCCTGTAGCGACCATGGGGGCAGTTGTGCTCGGGTACCTTTTGTTCCAAGTCACTATATTGATCATCCCTACATACCCCTGCATGGGGCAGTTCTATGTTACCTCATTGACTTGTAGGGTCTTTGCCTATGCATCATGAGCAAGCAGGGGGCATTTGAAGACCTCCATCTATTGGTTGTTTGGTGGTACTATATTATCTACCACTAGCATCTTGTTGTCGATTAATTCTTGCATAAATATTTTAAACTTCCAACATGCATAAAGGTCATGTAACTTCTGTCGATGAAACTTATAGTACAATTATTCCCTATAACCTTTGGGTTTTGGCACGTTGGGGTCTATGGGTTGACTTTCTGGCAGGTTCATCAATTTTACCATGGTCAAACTATCAAACAAGAAGTCTTTAGACTCTGTGAAGGGTGTGAATTGTCGCCTAGGGCGACGCTGCTGATTTTGATCTTGTCAATGATTTTCTCTTTCATAACTGTCAAGAGGGACCGCCTGATAGTTAGCATTTTGGGGCTGTGTTGATTGTGTAGGATTAAGTATGTTTATAGCAACCTAGTTGACCGCAGTGGGTTTTGGTTGCGTGGTCCCTGTATTGGTGTTCTTATACCATTCTTTCTTCTTTGGCTTGGTAATATCACCATCCTGAATCTTGATCTCCTTAATGATTCTGGCTTGCGCCAGAGCTTCCTCTAAAGTGGCATATTGTTGCAGCTGTAATAACATGAAGATCGATCTCAAGTAGCTCTTTGAGAACATTTGGGTAAGGTCGGTCATAGGAGGGAGGTAGGGCAGCTTTGAAAGCAACGTCCTCCATCGATTCCCATAAGCTGCCATGGTTTCTTACTCATACTGCCTAAGGCTGTCTAGGTCACTTAGTGACACCTTCTTCTTGGTGTTGAAGGCAAAGAATTCAAGGAACACATCCACTAGCTGATCCAAGTTACTGATGTTATGTTTTGGCAACTGAGTGAACCAATTCGAGGCAGGGCCTACGAATGTGGTTATAAATGTTCTTAGTAGCAAAGCATCATTGTCTTGAATTCCAAAGCATTGGCTCAAGAATCTAGTCATGTGCTCTTGGGCATCCTCCTCACCTCTAAATATTGCCAACTGGAGTAGCTTAAAGTGTTCAAGGTATGGGGGTGTTGGCACTGACGGATGCACTGGGTGACTGCGGAGTTGGCATAAAGAGGGATTTTGAGGCCCAAAAGTCTTGGTCTCCATAGACTCTAAGCACTGTAGTAGAACTTTATATGCATTGAAATATTTTATGTCTTCCTCCTTGGTTTTTTCCTGCTACGGGTTATGGGGAACTTGAGGCCTATGGAGGGGTGGCTGGATATCACCCCCTCTGCCTTGGTAGGGCATTTTAGCCCACTCTTCTTCTTGCTCATACTTCTCATAGGCTTCTTGAGGAGTTCTTGGGTGAGACCTATAAACATGGATGGGTCCCCATGGAGGGTGCTCATCGTTGTTTCTGGGAGTAGCCTCCCACTCAGGTCTAGGAGGCCTTGGAGGCAACACTTGGTAAGGTCATGGGGACCTGTCTCACATCAAGGGGTTGCGCCTCTCATATAGTTCTGCTCTTTGGGTGCGAGGGGTTGGAACCCTCTCATGCACAGTTTTATGGAGCAGCTCATCTGTTTGACACTGAATGCACTCTTTTCTAAGGTGATACAGGTGCTCCAACTATTGTTGGTCTTGCTCAAGCTACGTGATTTGCGCTTGGAGGGCGGCATGTTTGGTAAATTCTAAGTCAATTTGTTTCACCGTATTAGGTCTATGGGGCCTAGATGCCTCTCCTACGTATTTATCTCAGTCGTGATGATCTGAGATCTCTATAGATCGCTTTCCTCTATCGAGGTTGGTAGAATTCACCCAAGTTTCTAGTCTCAGTAGGTGATTCTGATAGATAGCAGGTGCGGAGGCACATTGCTCCCATGTTGTGTATTGCTCTTGAGGAATGTAATGGTCTTCCTTGTGCTCCCTTTCATATATGTGAAAGGGGCGGGCAGAGTTGGCTCACCTTGCCTAAAGAGCCTTGTGCTCTGGATTTGGCTTTTTATTCCTAACAGTGATGAGGAGTAGATGAGGGATGACATAATCATGTGGCCTCTCCTTATAGACCCTATGCTATCCTAGTGCTTCATTGCATGGTGGCCACTCATACCGAGCATCTAAGGGAGCCTTTCCATTTATATTGAGTGCCACATTTAGGGACTCCTCCTGAAAGGGTCTATGTTGAAGGGGAGTGCCCCTCGAAGGGGTGCCTCTATAGTCCCATTCTGAAATGGCACGATGTGGACTATCTTGTGGGTCCAACCGCCAAGGTGGTATGACCAAGTCCTTGGGGCTATAGCGGAGGTGACTTGTGCCCCCTTGTACACTTTTCACAGCTTCTGCCCACAATTGGGCTTGGCTACGGGTGTACACCATGGCGGTGTCTCTCTACAAGCTATGTAGGTTTTCATATTCTTTATGATTTTCTATGCTACACTAAACAAAGGGAACCAGACAACAAAATAAGTGATTATCTCATTTATAGATTAAAGGTGTGCCCTAAATCTGGTTTAGTGTGTTTTTATTTTTGTTTTGAAATCTTTGTAGAGAACGTGTCGTTGTATATGTAATATGATGGCTCTTATGTCTCCCAAAATGGTCGCCCCTTCGATATACCATTGCCAGGCCATTATACCAAACCTCTCAATATACCCGCCCTTACGTGAGGGAAACTATTGGTACACGAGAGCAAAATGGTATGTGGAACATAGGTGGTACGAAAGGGGGATCACCTTGTTTTTGACACCTACCATAGAAGACTTATCCTCATGCACTAGGAATCACCCCAGCTACACTTGGTCAACTTTCGTCAGGATTTACGTCTAACAATAGTAGCGATCGCGGTTATGTATGCAAAAATTCAAGCCAATGTGGTGATGAAATCCACCGTTGGTCTTGATCAAGGGTTGGGGTTTTACGACCAACTCCTTGTTTTTTAAATTACCACATGGTGTGTGGGGTTCTTTTTATTTATGCAAAGAAATTAAACATGCAGCAACACTTTCCTATGCAAGCAAAGAAACAGAAAACAAAAAACAAAAAACAAAAAATGACAGAGGATGCAAGGAACCCCTACCTCTTCTCTACCCAAATCGGATACCTCTGAGTTTTTGCCCTGAAAGTGCACAGAGAGCTATTTTTCCCTGGGTGGGATGAATAATAGAATTGTATTCATCACAGGGTGGGACGAATTCCCATTCATACCTGGTTAATACGAATTCCAACTTCGTACTCGTCATAGACTGGAACTAACAACAGTCCAGCGTTTGAAAAATTGGTACCTGCAAGCAAAAACAAGCAATTTTTGATCAGAAGTTTGATCTTAAAAATAGAGGACAGGGTCCCACCATGATCGCCACTAAAAGCACGAGGATATGGAAGGAAAAAGCAAACACCAAGTGCGATGCAAGTGAAGCCAAATATAACGCTAAATCCTATGAATTGAAAATGCATGAAAGGAGAGAAACATAAACGAATAAAAACCAAATAGAAAGCAAATATGGAGTACAAACCTTTTTATTAATTTGATTTCAAGCTCGGTTACAACACGTCTCCTCCCTTTTTAGGGGCTAGGAGCGTTAAATAAGGTTTCATTACACCATGGGTGGTATGCCTTCTTTCGCGTGCCCACATGTAAAATGAGTGGACCAAATGTTGTCGCTGCTTGCATGAAAGGTTCTTTGATTCTTTTTTTCTCCTCCGGTGTTGAGATACTACGTTCAAGGAAGCAAAAAACAATCAGTAGCACCTGCAGATGAAATGAAACATGCAATCCCCGAGCCTATGATTAGTGCATGCAAAAAGATAAATAAAAAAACAACTAAAAGAGATCTAAATAAGCTAAAAACTTGACAGAGGCATGATAACATCATCGGGAAGGCACTGCAAAAAGAATAGTCAAAAAATTTGCCACGGATTTCTAATCGCTCCGGGGTGGGACGATTAGACCTACAACAAAACGCCAGAAAGCACTGTCCCAAATGTCCCATCTGGGAGGCTCCAAATCACCTGCAAAGTTGGGGGTTAGGTAAAATGGGTATTTTGGAAAGACCTAGAAGGTCATATTTTGCCAATTCGACCTCTATCTCTAGGAATTTTATGATGCTACTTGCATGTTAGCAAAAGCGAGAAATAACAAAAACATGATAAAAAATGCTCAGAATTACATGAAATTTGAATGCAAGCCTATCTAAGCGACCTAGAATAAAATTCAAAAATAATAGAACTGAAATATTCTATAGATTTCTAATTGCTTCGAGGTGGGGTGATTAGGACTACAGCAGTGTGGGGGGCGCCCGAGGGCAGGACGCCCACCGTTTGGGGCCTGATTTTGGCACCAATCCACTTGGTATGGGTCCAAAACCTCTTGTGGGGTGTTTTCAATAAATTTGGGTGGGATAATGTGGCCAAATGTCAGGTTTGGGGTCTGGATTGCGCTTCCAATAACCACCCAATGACCTCCCTTCCAAAAGAGAGATCAAGGATATGAAAGGCACAATCAAAAGTGAGTATGCAAAATGGTAGCACTTCATTGCTCAAAATTATCCTTATCTGTATATCTTTGGGGTGAGAAGACTCACCATTTTATAGACCTGACGGTCTCTGTGTATGAGCATGCAAAGGTGCCACTTGGCAATCATGCATTTCCAAGGGAGGGAGAAGATTCCTCCCTGATTAAGGGCTCTATGAATGCCTTTGTAACTGCCTCTAGCACTCCAAAATTCTCACTCGCACTCCCATGCAATGAAGGAGGAGTTAAGTGGCAGATCTGGGCTGCCATTTGTTGAGATTTGACCTTTTTCCAGTCAAACCTGCTATTCGCCCCACCTTGGAGTGAATACTGCTAATCGTCCCTAGGTGGAATGAATACCAGTTTGTAATCATCCCTGGGTGGAACAAATAAGGAGCAGAGTGCCTGAGAGGTGCCAAATCGATCTCTGACCTTCAAAAACTGTTGTGAGAGTGGTTAGGGCCACTGTTTAACCTCTGGGGGCTGCCCTGGGGGCTGTGTGTGTCAATGCGATCAGCGTTTGTAGCCACATAATTGGATTGGTACTATTTTGGTGTCTACAATTATGTCCAATCAACACATGATAGCTATGAGCCATATTCATTTGAGTATAGACACATAAAATACATGATGTGTGTCAGATAAACTAGATAATAGAGTAAAGCAATAATCTATTATCCCTATTCGCTCAATAATGTTGAAGAGACTCAAAAATTGCTATATAAGGTTATCCCCTTTTCTAAACTTGGTGGAGCTTTTATGAAATCAAACTCTAGTAAATGCCATTTTATCCATTTGAAAACCTCTCTATGTTATCTAAACAACAATGTAACTCTACTTGTTATTTTATTTAGAGAGTTGAGCCTGATTTCCAAAGTAGTGGGTTTTCTTAGGGTGGCAGACTTTGTTTCTCTTCATAATGGATGTAAAAACTGGTCTCTCTCCCCTCCCTTTCTCAGGAATGTTCAAGATCATTTGATGTGGAAGTCCCTTATTTCTTAGATGAGATGGTATGTAGTGCATCAGGAGGAGGTGGTGGACTGACTAGTTTGGGATGGTGATAGTGAGGGCTCCTTTATGGTTAAGGCGGTCTACTCTATTCTTTACCATTGGGTAGCTAGTGATTTCCCCTACTCTAAGATTTGGTTTAAAATTTTTATTCTAAAGATTAATATTTTTTTCTTGTTGTCGGTTCAAAATAAAGTCTTTACTATAAAAAATTTGCAAAATAGGGTTTAATATGATTAATCAATGCTTCCTCTACAAGCAATACTGGGAATCTTCCTCTCATTTGTTCCTTAAGTGCAATATCTTTCAAGAAATGCTTCATAATTCCCTTCAACAGATTGGGGTTTACTAGATTCTACCAAATTCTTTATATGAGTTGGTCAATCAGTGGTATTCTCTCTTCTCTTCTCCTTAGCTAATTTTTTTTTGAAAATTTTTACTCCCCTATCTTATATGGTGGGTGTGAAGGAGCGCAATGCAAGATTTTTTAAAAATTTTGAGGTGGATTTCTTTCATTTAAGCTAGATAATTGTTTGGAAGGTGGTTGAAAATGTTCTAGCAGCCTTGAAAGACTTCTTCCCTTCTGTGTCACATGACCATCCTGATTTCACTATGGATCAATTCCTTGGCTTCTATATAGAATCAAGGTCCCCACCAACTCTAAATATTAGTATGTATATCAATTGGGTCCCGCCCCCGACTGGCTAGTTTAAACTTAATTTCGATGGCACATCAAAGGGAAATCTAGGCCCAACTGGTGCAGGTGGTATTATCCATGATTGTCATGGTTAGGCTATTTTGGCTTTCATTGAAGATCTTGGTGTTCAATCCTTGCACGTTGTGGAAGCTCGCACCTCTTTCTTTGGAATTCAAATGCTAAAGGACCTTGATTTTCACAAAGTAGTCGTTAAGGGGATTTGTTGAATATAATTAAAATGATTAAATGTGAATGTCATCCTGGATGGCATATTTCCAATATTATTGAAGAATATAGGGCCCATTTATTATCGTTGGAAGAGTTTCCGATCAATCATGAATTTAGTGAAGGAAATATGGTAGTAGATGCTCTTGCGAATCTGGGTGTATCTCACCATAATATGATGATATGGCATATTGATTTTCTTCCTGATATTATCTAGCTTAATTAATGCAGATATTATTTAATGCTTGTCAGGAGGTGCATAGCCATCGATTTCCCTTCTTCATCGTTGGTTGGTGGTGGAGTTTATTTTGGATAGTCTTGACGATGGAGTTCATTTACTTGGGGCCTTGGTGTCATCTTCTTGGTTGTCTATGGTTTGAAGTTTGAGCTAGGTGGTGTCAGTTGTTCCGGCTCTCCATGTTTAAATTTTTGAATTTCTCTTGTGTGACCGTTTTGTGGGCCTTTCTGGTAGGGTGTCAATTTCATGAACATTTTTCTACTACATTTTTACCAATTTGCTCTCTCCTCTATTCTGTTCTCTGTGCCTCCTTGGGATTTTGCCCATTTCTCCTCTCAAGGTATGGGAGATTGGTGTCTCTTTTTGTCTTGAGGGGTATGTTCTTCTTCACTTTGTCATTCCCCTATCATTGAGAGTGTGCTATCATGGCTATTTTCATGTGAGTCCCTTTTTTCCTGTTGTCACACCTATTTGGCAGTGCTGGATTTCTCTAAATAATTTGTTCATATATCTGCTATTGTGGCTAAATATTTGAATAGGATATGGTAGAACTATCTCAGTTCTCCTTTTCTTTTGCTTTCTTGGGTATGTTTAGGGCAGTATTTTCTATTTTTCCCTGGGTGTATGTGGGGTTCTTCTCTGTTTTTATCATATATTTGACGTCCTTCTTGTAGTGGTTTTGGGATCCCTTTAAAACCCTCTCCATTTTTTAGTAGTACAAAAAAACAATGTAACTCTACCTATCTTGGGCTTATTTTATCCTTTGTTTGATTAAGAACACCTCATTCACTGTATTTTATAATATTTTTGTTGTAATGGTAACTTTATATGTTTTCATTCTAATAGAACTATGATAGTAATTATTGTAAGAAAATTTAAGAAGATTTAGATACCTTTTCCACTACATAGGATGGTACATTACAAACATTTGTGATATATCTTCCAACACATAAGTAAAATATAATAATATTAAATCATCTATTCATTAAAAATATGATATAAATGTTAGCATAACTAGTAAAGTGGTGAAAGACCGATTAGAGAATGTAGGTAAAATTAAATAAATAGAATGAAAAAGTTTAAATAAATTTTATAAATGAAATATTATTATTTAAGATTAAGAATGAAAAAATATGGGATTAAGATTATTTTTTGATACTACCTTGATGCTATGAGCGTAGTTCTGCAATTGGTAGGAAGTGAAATATGAAACCTTAGCTGAATTAAATTAGAAACGTAGTCTGTTGTTATTTTATAAATGAAATAAATTGTAAACTTTTGTATGGATCTCGAGTAAGAAGATTAGTGAAGCTCTAATGCATGATTTGTAAATTAGATATATTTATGTGCATGTTAGTTGCATGAGCATGTCATGAGCCATATATGAACCATGACAACTCCATCTAGTTTTGGTGTAAGTTTAAGTCTACAAGAGAGCAGTGGACACCGTGAGAACACTTTGAACGTAGGCTATCAGTTTTGAACCTATGTTATGGAGGCAACAAACTATAACATGTTTTAAAAAACTTCTCTATAAAGGTAATAATAAACTAAACATGATTGAAGTTCTACATGATAGGGTATGCATAGTTGACCAATGCATTGCAACAATAGCACTCATTGAAATGAGCAGAGCAAGTTGTAAATGACTATAAAAAAATAAGATTCTCTTCCATGTATGTGAAAGAAACTGTAAGGTAAATTCCACTTGTATTTCAATAGAAACCTTTTGTGTATTGAGACATTTTGTAATATGGTAGAGTTTATTATATAATAATTTTCTAAAGATGTGTTTAAGATTGAGTTTCAATACATTCTATTTTTTCGAACATTTTCCAAGTATTGCTTTATGAAGTTGTATCATCATTTAATTTATATTTCTATGATATAATTTGAATGTTTGAATGGGAAAGCTTTGGTAAACGTTTGGATATATTATTAAATTAAAAAATAATTCCATGTAGGTAAATGATGCCTATGGGTACCGTCTAGTTTAATTTTCATAGGTTGTCTAGCAATGCTGTGAATGGGTGTTCGCTAGAAGTTGCCTTGTTTATCCTTAGATAATAGCAGAATATTTTGAGTGCAAAAATATATTGTGTGGTAGTTAATAAAATACATCATTTAAGTACGATATTAGGCTTGTGATGGAGGTTTTATCACTAGGTGAGAAAACATTTAAAAATCAAGGAGAAAAAGAGTGACATAGATATCTGAAATGATTTATTAGAACTTGTTTTTATTTTATGGGTAAATCTAAACCTTTGATTGATAATGATTACTTGTTAAAAATATATATTTAGTTTTCATATCCTTTTAAAATGATAATGCTTCTAAAGGAAGCAGTACCAACTCAAGTTACCGTAAATGCTTGTTTAGTAAAAATAGATATTAAAAAAGGAATGAGTCTCTAAGAAAAACTTGAACCAACATTAATTCAGATATTTATCCGAGAATATTGGGGTGTGGGTAGGCACATAATTAGTTTGAGGTAACTATCGATTGATAAAATTGGTCAATAAAATATTTGGTCAGATCATAACGAAAAGATGGTATGGGACACTTTTTCTAGGTTGTTCCTAAAGAGCATTGTGATAAATACCATATTCATTGAAATTTACCAAGAATGACCACAAGGTTTAGTATGGGAAAAATATCTGTGAGTGGCGATGGTATTATGTGATGAAGACCAAGGTCAGATAATTGACATGGTGCTAACTGCTTTCGAGAAAAATGGAAATACCAGTTAGTCACTAATGCATAAATAAGTTAATCACTTTTACACTAAGTATAGATAAGTCGATTGGATCATCGAACGTGCAATATGTGAAGGTTAAGGATAACAAACATTTCCCTCTAGGTGTTATGGGCCCTAGAGGATAACCCTGACCATGGTTTGGTCCTCATGCTAGAATATGTGGACGATGAATGAGAAAACTGTTACCACTGAATGCCATGTTCATGGAATTTAGCTAATCTCATCCACTTGAAAGACTGGTTACAGTAGTCTTTAACCTAAAAGTGGTATGTTATGCATGTGCTATACTATTTGTAAATGTAAAAATATTCAAGGGATGATTTTTTATGTTGACAACTTTAAGATCAAACTTGTCATTATAGGAGAACCTTTTTTATTCAGAGTAGTAAAACCTTTTAAAAAAATTATTATTGGTTTTTAATTGTTCTTTTATCAGGAAACCAGGTGAGTGGGTTGTTACAACTTTGTCATCCTCTGTGAGCCAGTGTATTCTAGCCTTGATTTGGGTACCCCATGCTACATAATTATCATTCAACTGTTGTTGATGCCTCAACTTAGCTACCACTAATTGGAGATAAAGCAAGGTTAGGATTCAAGGGGTACGATAGCTTTCCTAAGTCTAGAAGAAGTAGCTACATAGGACTACTAGTGAAATATGGCTAATTGGAGATCATATGTGCATAGGAAATGCATGGTGCATTCAATTGCAATGTCCCACCACTCTATCTAACTTTTTATAAAATAAGGTTGTGGTGCTAAATTTCATACGTGGTGAATGTGTATCAAAGAGGGTGGGTAGTAGAGCAATGGTGTATTAAAGTAGAATTGACTATTTAAAATACCTTGCCATTCAATGTAGAACAATATGGGATAGTGATCTAATAAAACGACCTTCGGGAGAGGTTGCATTGGAAAACACTTACGATTGCCAAAATTAAATATGGTCTGCCTTGATAACATAATCTAAATGAAACATTTAAAGATTCTATCATAACGCATTTACACATTAGACAAAAAAATAGGTATCTAACACCACCTAGAGATTTAAAATAATAATAATAATAATAATTTCCGCTATTGATGAATATAAAATTCTTAACATTTGAAAACTACAACATACAACTCAAATATAAAATTTTAAGAATTAATAATTAATATTTTATCACAATAACATAAAATATTTACTAACTGAATAATGATATATTGTTTACAATTTTTTCTTTAACAACCATACACCCACCCCTCGCACTCACCTTCTTATATATAAAAAAATTGTAGGTCCTAAAATCTACAATAAATAAATAAATAAATATATATATATATATATATATATATATATATAAAAAGGAAAATCTATAGTTTGACCATAGTTAGTGTAGCGGCAACACAAACTGCACAAGTAGGGAGATCTAGTGGAGTAACCCCATGTGTCTAAGGCCGATCATTATTAACATGTAAAGTGTTAAACGTCCGGCAATGAAAGTCGTTGCGAATATTGATTATTGCTGTGCCATTAGAAACGATACAAGACACCTTTCAAATTTCCACCTAACACAGCTGGGACGTGAGGAAGAGGATGAAGAATAAGGAAGAAGACATACTTTCCTTTATAGAGTTTATCCTTCCAGATTCGGGAGTTTGCTATGATGCTCGACAATAACAAAGAAAATGGACGGAAAATTCGAAAAGGCATTACAGTTGGCCTGCAAAGACGGCCGTAAACAAGCGAGATTGTAACGATGAAGCCAAGGGAAAGCAAGGGAAGTGACGCTTTCAATACAGATATTGTTTTTCTTGTACCATTTTGTTTTATGCATATAATCGCTATGTATAGTAAGCCCCGAAATCCTTTTCTATAAGATAGGGGAATGATCAGTAGAGTAGAATTATTTTCCTAGAGTATATCCTTCCAGATTAGGGAGTTGCGTTGATGGTCGACGAAAAGAAAGAAAAATGGGCGGAAAATTCGAAAAGGCATTGCAGTTGGCCTGCAAAGACGGCCATATAAAACCGAGATGGTAACGATGGAGCGAAGGGAAAGCAAGGGAAATGACGATTTCAATACATATGTTGTTTGCCTTGTACTATCATGTTTTATGGATATAATCCAACGTATAGCAGCCCGGAAATCACTCTCTATAACAATCGAAGAGAGGGGAATAATCGGTAGAGTAGAATTATTGCGATTGTCTTGCTCATTCCTTAAAGCGATCTCTGTTTCCTCGAACAACAAGGAAATATGAAAATGAGGATTAATGGAGGTTGCACGATGATGATGTTGGTGGTGATATTTGGCGTTATGAGGATGGGAAGGGTGAGGTTGATTGAGGCATCAGACCCTGACCTTCTCTCTGATTTTCTGCTTCCCGATGGGGTGAATGTTCCAGTGAACATAAACGGCAGTTTCTTCGCGTTCAGGGGATTCCGCGAGTTAGACGGTAATTTAAAAGGAGTGCAGACAGTGAAAGTGACGAAGGCATCGATGGCGGAGTTCCGGGCGCTGGAAGGGCTAGGCGTGTCGTACGCAGTGCTGCAATTCCCCAAGGGCGGAGTGAATCCTCCTCACACTCACCCCCGCGCATCCGAACTTCTGTTGGTTTTGGATGGATCCCTCGACGTTGGCTTCGTCCACACCGCCGGCAAGCTCTTCACTGAGACAGTGCAGGCGCCTGATCTCTTCGTATTTCCCAAAGGCCTCCTCCATTACCAGATTAACACGTACGATAATCAAGAGGCCCTCGCTGTTTCTGCTTTTGGGAGTGCCAATGCAGGGACTGTGTCTGTGCCATCCATTCTGTTTGCCAGCGGTATATCCGACGTTGTTTTGGCCAAGTCTTTTAAGACTGATATCCAAACGATTGAGAAGCTCAAGTATGCCTTTGCCCCTCACACTTGATCACTATATTCGTATTCTTTTGCGAGCGCAATTCATGGTTGCTTTGTTACTCATCGCTCCACCCCAATTTCTTCTTCCCCATTCTGTTCTACGTTCAATAAAATGCCAATGTCTCTGTCTGAGGATTGATAAAACCTTAAAAGTTGTCTAATGCCTCAGGGTTTCAACGGTTAGGCAGTCCGTATATTATTTGTTCCACGCTTTGGTAGGTTTGTAGGTATTGGACAGCCTATCTATATATTAATAATAAAAGTTTAGATTAATAAATATAATTTGTTTGATGAAACTAGATGTAGTCTAAAGGAGTAAGTGATAGTGGATTCTATTTTGGTTTGAAATGTATGTATTATATTTAATTATTATAACTTTAATAAAATACTATTACATCTTAATAGAGAAACAAATATGCTGTAAGATATAGGAAGAAATTTAATATGCACAATGCCATTAAGTAATATTATTTAAATACTATATTTTAAAGTAGTATATTATATATTATAATATTAAATTAAAATATAAAGAATAAATAATTTATTTAATAATTGAAATAGGCTTTTAGGTATAGTTTTTATGTTTTATTTTTATATAGATTTATTCTTTAGTTTATTGGGGTATTAAAAATAAATAAATTTTAAGTTGTTAGCTTTAACGTATTGGTGTTGTAAATGTTCAACCCTTATTATTGTTTTAAGTTTTTTGATATTGATATTAAAGGGGATGTTGACAAGGGTAAGGGTAAAGTTAGTTGTGATTTATTAGGTGGTATACTAAGTTGATATCATAGTATATTGGTGATTGTTTAGCTTTTAAATAGTTTTGGTTCTGATTGATGAGGTGTTATAGTTTATTGTCAAATTGAATCAATTTTCATAGGTGATGAGTCATTTGAAATTTTTTATATATTCTCTTTTATATATGAAATTGAAAAATACCTTCAAGGGAATGAGTCCTTGAAATAATATATTTATAGTGTTATATTTTTCTTCCAAAGTTTATCTTTTATTTTCTTTATTTATATGAAAGTCTTGCATATTAGTTTCATGGTATTAGAACCAAACCCTGTTTAGATTTGCATTGCATTGTCTACATATGAAGAAAGATTTATTTTATAGATGACCAAGGAGAATTTCTTAGATTTAAAGGTCTAGATTGGATTCCTAGAATGGTGTCTCATTATGTAATATACAATTGGTTTGACACTACTCATGAAGGAGGGGAGGCATATAAAAATTATTAAAGTTTAAGATTTTATACCATCTAGTAAGATTTTAGGGCCTACATACATCTCCAAAGCAAGACATGGACATCATCTTTTAAATATTGATAAAATAGTAATTTATTTATTTATTTAAATAAGTGGTTTTTAAAATTTATTTGTAAGTGAAGATTGCAAAAAAAAATTACACATCAAAGTTTAACCTTTTAAATACAATTGTAAAGCTTTCAATTTAAAATTAAAAGAGATTTTCTTAGGTCCTCAAGAGGGTGGATTAAGATCCAATAATAAAGAGATTTTATTTTATGTGTCAATATCAAGACTTAGTTATTTAGGCCTTTATATTTATGCGGACCATTTCTTGTAATTGTAGATTTATCTCCTCTTATAGCTATGGACTTATCACCTAATAACTCAAATCTTATGGTCACTATAAAAGAGAATGATTCAAAATATTAAAATTGGAAATATGAAATATATTTAATTTTCCAAATGAAAGGATTATAGGAATTAGCAATAGAAAATAAACTTGAAGATGTTCATGAGCATGAAAAGTAGGATAAAATGGATATGAATGCCCAAGCATCTAATTTATGGTAAACTAGTCCAACAACTATACCCTATGTTCAACATATCAAAAGAATAAATAAAATATTGACGCTTTATAAGTAATATATGAAAGAAAAACATCTCAAAAGAATAAATAAAATATTGACGCTCTATAAGTAATATATGAAAGAATAGCATCTCAAAAGAATAAATAAAATATTGATGCTTTATAAGTAATATATGAAAGAACAAACAAATTAAACGTTAGATAAATTAAAATGTAATTGAATTATCTATAAATGAAAGAATGTGATAGCTTGAATGATCATATTATATAACTAAATAATTAAAAAAATCAAATTAGAATTATAAAGGTGAAATTTAAAGATTCAAAGATTATAGATTTTTTATTGAAATTCTTCCAAATGCATATCATAATTTCATACGCACATTACAACGAAAATTGATAATACAAGAACAAAATAATCTTAATGGTATTTTTTGAATAGAGAGGATATACATAAAATATCTACATGTGATCCTACCAAGAATTCACAATCATTTATGGCTAGAAGTAAAAATAATAATTTGAATAAAGGAAAATCAATACAAAATTAAGAAAATAAGTAAAGGAATAATATAAGGTAATGGAATAAATAAAAGGATTATAATCAACAAAGGAAAAATTTTCAAAAATAAAAAATGGAATGGAGAAATCAAATAATAATACTAGAAGGCAACAATATATCACATTTTATTGTTAGAATAAGTAATTATTCTTTTAAGTTCTACTATGATAGAATTACTTGAGTTTTCACTCCTTCATGAGTCAAGTGAACTCTCAGATATAGTCTACTTTAGATTTGATGAGTTTTTATAATTCAACGAATCTCAATTATGAAGTTGATCAATGGAATAATCAATCAGTTCTATTTTTTTCTTCAAATCTTGTAATGCTTTGCAATTTTACTCTTGGGAAATTCTAACTAGTACCAGAGCAGGATAGATTTTGATTAGCATTCTCTCCTGAAGAAAGTTTCTGAATATGGTTCTTATCTCTTATTTTTTTAATAAGGATTTTTATTTTCATATCTATTGTAGATTGGTCTCCTTTTATCTACAATTTATTTAATGTCTATTTATGGTTCTATCTAATTTTGTTTCACAAGTTCATTTTACCATAATAGATTCTTCGTATGTTTTAAAAGAAAGAGTGTTGATATTTTCTTCACAGGAAACTTTCTGAATTTTTTTTTGCCATTTTTTAAAGGTAATATATATGTTTCTCTTTTCCTTTGGTTCCATCGGTGGTTTCCTACATTGGTTGCGAAAGCGCGTGGAGTTTTTCCTCTATCAGGCACTGCGGTGTGGGCCTACCAACTGGAGAGTCATTGGGCAACGGTGGTGTTCATTTTCATGGGGATCATTCAATTTTTTTGTCTCACAAACTGGAGCCTCATTAGGTAGTGGTGATCTTTTTCGGTGTTTGTTTTTGTGGAAATCATTCAATTTTTTTTTGTCTCCCGAATCTTTGTTTCGTAGCAGATCAAAAGTTTTTTTAATTACTCTCCTCATGTCTTTATTATCAGATGTTTGACTCATTAATTAAAATAGATCTTAATATAATATATGGCAAGCTCTTCTTCAACATTGCATAAATCTAAAGCTTGGACCGTGTAGATTTCGTTCATCTTACTCAACGGTCATTGAAACGATCTTAGAGCTCAGTAGAGGCCAAATCCAAAAGATTTTTTCTCTACACTTAAACACTAAGCTCACTTTCTATCTGTTATCGGGAACTTCATATTTATTATTCAAATATTTATATAAGTTGTGTGAATATTACTCTCTAAACTAAAGCTTTTATTCAACATCAAGTTTTTTTTAATATGCTATAGCTATGTTGAGTGAATATTGATTCTAGAGCTACTTATTTCATGTATCTATATTATTTTTTAAGTATAGTGAATCCTTGGCATCTGCTTGACATTCCTCTCTCTCACTGTGTCATTCTAAAGTTCAAACTCCTTACCATTCGTCTGCTGCATTGCAATTCAGGCAAACAAGGTATTATTTTTATAATTATCTCCTTTTTTTCCTCTCAAATGCAGTAATATCATAGGTATATCGTGCTCATTTTTAAGAGTGTGCAAAATAGTCGCAGTGTCTTCCTTGTTGTTCAAAAACCATTTTTTGGGAGTCCTACCTTGGAAAATGAAGTGATTTTTTGGAGCACTTCTTTCTCTTTTTTTGGAGAAAATTCCCTCATTTTGGATTTCTTTAAGATTTGATTACTTGGTACTGTGAAAAAAGTTCTTCTTCGATTCCTTTTATGACACATTCAAATCAAGTCAGGTATTTTTCAGAAGTCTTGGAGTACCTTATCTCTATTAAATTTTTTATCTTTTGTAAAGTTCGATATTTGGTCCCTGAAAATCCCCAAGAGCTCTCTACGGCTTCTTCATTATTTAAAGAAAATATCTTCTATTTGACTAGTTTTTTTAAAAACTAGTACCAAATAGTGATATGTTCTTCACATTATAAGTTATCAAATCAATATTGTTGTATTTTCCTTCTTTAGTGCCTATGTTTTTGGCCACTAAAGAGAAAATAAAAAGACAACTTTGTAGCCTCTTTAATAAAATTTTCTTGGGGGTTTTTAAGGGTGCCATTTATGCACTTGTGTTATAGGCTTCAAGGGGGGTTGTTAATATTGGTCAAAAATTCTTATTTGTCTATTTGATTTTATTATTTTTTAAGAAAAAAATCATACTTCATCAAATAAGGAAATATATTTGGATGATAAACTAATTATACGGTTTATTTAAAATTTTGATCATAAATTTCATTTCATTTCAATTCCTTGTTTTAAAGAAAGTAATATAATAAGTATTTCCTTTCTATAATAATAAAAGAAATTAAATATTTTAAACAACATCCATTATAACCTACATTCCAGGTATTGCACTTCTCAAAAATTATAGTTTCCCTCATGCAAGGGCAGGTTATTGAGAAAAACAATATATGGATTTGTAAATAAAATTTCAATCAAAAGCCTAAGTTCCACGTACCATTCCTCTCATTACTTATAGTTTCCCTCTCGTAAGTGTGGGTACTGAGAAAAATAAGTATAAAGGCCTAGCCTAATATTTTTTTCTTCATTAACCTAAGTAAGGAATATCACCCTCCTTATTTACTTATAGTTTCCCTCTTTTCAGGGTGGGTAAATTGAGTAGATTGGTATTACTCTCAAGATTTTGTTTCAATATTTAAAAGCTTATTTTAATTTGAAGTTAAGGGGGGGATTATTGGTTCACTTTAAATTTCTTTGGAAAAAATAAAACAATTAATATGATTGATCCTCTCACCCCTCATGACTATCATACATGGAAACCCAAAATATTAAATCTCATTTCTCAAAAAGGGCTCACACACCTGCTAGAAGAGAAGCAACCTAAATTTGAAAAAGAATATGAAATATTTGTTCATAAAGGAAAAATATATGAAACAATGGGTATTATAAGCACTAATGTAAATGAAATCTTATGGTTTCACATTATGGATTGTAAAACTCCTCATGAAGGTTGGAAGAAACTAAAGAACTTATTATTTGGAAAAGTAGATCAAATAAGGTCAATGCAATTAGAGGTATAATTAATAGCATTATCTCTTGAAGACTTTAGAAGTATTGTTGACTTTCTCACCAAATTTAAAGGAAGTGGTAAGGATAAAAAATGTTAATTATGCAGTTATCTAATTATTTCTAAATTAAATGGTGTATTTAAAATATTCGCAACCACATTTCTATCTACAAAAGATGCTCTTGGTGCAAGTTTTAAAATACCCTTCTTAGAAGAATTTTGTGAAAGACTAACTAGAGAAGAAAGAAAACTTGCAAAGTATGAGATATCTTCCTCTTCCTCTAAAGCCTTAGTAGCATCCACTTCCAAAAAATTCAAAAATAAAGAAAGAAGTCCCATAACTTGTACTCACTGTTTAAAGAATGGTCATTTTGTAAACAAATGTTGGAAAATATTACAACTAGAGGCAGCTATGAAGGATCAAAATATAGACAATAAAAAGTAGATAGAAAAAGCCCTAAATATTCAAGGGAATACCACAAATACTTCTTGTAATTACTAGGTATTATATTTTGGAGCAACTCATCACATGACTGCTTCAGATGAGTCATTATTTTCTATCTTCTCAAGTTCAACATGTAGCATAGAAGTTGGTGACTCTTCATTTATCCAAGTCAAAGGAAAGGATGACGTATCCATTGATGGTGGCTCTATCAATAATGTTCTATATGTTACAAACATTGCAACAAATCTCCTCTCCGTCTATCAGATTTATACTTTTGGAAAGGGGAAAAATGTTCTCTTCTCTCTAACAGAGGTTGAGATAAGAGACTTTCAAGACCCCCACTCTATTATAGCCAAAGGATATATTGATCACAACACTCGCCTATTTTACTTCAAAGGATTCAAAAATCTAGAAGGCATCTCCTATTTTGTGGCTCATGGAGATCTTGAAAGCAAAATTTGGCATGAAAGGTTTGGTCATCTCAGTTATAACTACCTAAAGGAATTGAAAATCCATGAAATGGTAATAAGTTTACCTCAAGTATATTATATTAATGGAGTATTTCCGGGATGTGCTCTTGGAAAGCAACATCAATATCCTTTCCACCCAAGTGGTTCTCTAAAAGCCTCATCCCATCTAGAGTTAATCCATAGTGACTTGTTATTTTTCCCATAGTCTTCTTTAAAAGGAGTAAAATATGCTCTAACCTTCATTGATGTATTTTCCAGAAGAACTTTGGTCTACTTCCTAAAATACAAAAGTGATGTTCTATCCCACTTTAAAATATTCAAAGCCTTAGTTGAAAATTAGACCTCTTGCAACATCAAGTAAATTTACATAGATAATTGGGAGAATACTGTAGTAATGAGTTCTCAATATTTATATCAAGTCATGGCATCATTCATTAGAATTTTGTCTCCCATAATCCATAGTAAAATGGTATTGCATAGAGGAAAAACATAACATTTAAGGAAATGGAAAACTGTATGCTCCATTCAAGAGATATTCCAAATGTTTTTTGGGCAAAAGCTATTAACTATGCAAACTATATTCAAATCCACACACCTCATAAGTCTCTTGACCATTGAACACCTGAACAAGCATGGAATGGCTCAAAACCGTATGTCTCCTTCTTCAATATTTTTGGGTGTACAGCTTGGGCACACATCCCAAAGAAGAAAAGAAAGGGTTTAGATAAAAAAGCAAAAAGCTCATCTTTATTGATTATTGTGAGGAAATGAAAGCATACAGGCTCCTTGATCCCACAACTCATGAGGTATTTTTCAAAGGAATGTGTAGCACCCTAAAATTGGCACAGTGAAACCTTAATAATTACATTTACTCTAGTAAATAATTCAAATTCAAATTTTAACCTCCCAAACCACCCGTTAACCGTCGCTTAATCCGTTTCCCCCTTTCCCGTGCCATTTTTAGAGGTTGTTTTGACCGTTTGACGATATCATCGCCGATCAGACGATATCGCCCTAGATCTGATGATTTCGTTTGGGCCAGGATGTCCAGACGATCTTGTCCCTAAACTAATTTTTCACAATTAGCTTCTGTTCCAACGAGTCTCTAATTCAGGCAGAAGCGTGTCTACGCCATTAGAGACCCTCCCTCTTTGGAGATCTCCCAAATAGGGATGATCTCCAACCTCCTAACCTCCCTCCTAAGACTATTTAATCCTAAGCCCTCCCCTTAGCACCCCCCTAGCTAAAATTCCCTATAACTCGACTTCACATGCATTAAGACATCCCAAATTTCTATTTGCATTAGTTATATACAATTTTTGTTGCAGGTACCTTAGTGTTTTTCCGTCAGAGCAAGCTTACATCGTCTCGGACGATCCTATTCAGATCGGAGGTGATCCTGTTGAATCAGAGATGATTTCGTATCAATGCAAGACAATTTCAACTGCAGTCAACATTGAGGCAATCAGTGCCTAAAGTTTGCATTTCTTCTTCTTTCAATCTGCTATTTTATGCTGTAATTAGCTAGTTTATTTGATATTTTATGCTATCTTGCATTTTGGATTTCACTCATCTAGATCAAATGCATAATTAAGTCATAATTGTGATTAAATTAGCATAATGCATTCATGTTTCTGTTTTCAAGTTTCAGTTTGAAAATGTTACTGTCAATTTACACTATTTCCCTATGTTAGCATAGTTGTATTTTCTGTGTTTTGCACCTATTTATCTGTTTGCAGGTCTCTGACGAATTAGTCAGATCTCAAACGATCTTGTCTGATCTCAGATGATCCTGTCAAATTAGAGGCGATCCTGACTGCTTCAAGAATCAGAATCTTCATCAGACATCCGGATCAGGTATTTTCTTTTAACATTCCTTAATTTCTCTATTTTCTGTCTTAATTCTATTTTTTGTATTCATTTAATCTGCATCTTCATATAGAATAGCTTAGATGCATTTTGGCCAAACCTAGGACATGGATGCTTAAGGCTAAACCAAACACATAAAACACATTCCCAACCTAGGCGTGGAAACTGCCATTAAATTTTTCCTGGTGAACCCACCATCCATAAAAAAATCACCAATATACACCTCCCCCGAGAGGCGGGACCTTCGGAAGGCCTCTCAGTCCGAGGTACCACGCCATATTTTTCACATCCCCATTCCGAGCATGGATCCTATAGCCTAAATGTAAGGGTGTGAAAAATTTGGAGCGATACATTTTGGTGAACCCGACGTGAATGCACTTAAAACCTTTTGAAAACAAAAACAAAAAAAATAATAAAACAACTAAAACATAGATGCATTTCAAATCATTTCAAATTAATAAGTTGCATATTAGATGGTAGCTCCTAAGAAAAGATTAGTAGTTACTATAAATGTTGAAAACCAATTGGCAGCCATAGAAATCAATTATATGCTTAGTGTGCCTGAAACAGATAGAAATCAACTCTTGTGGGACGAACTTGATAGAAGACTTAGTGTCATTTCATCTAGATCAACAAAAATTAAAAAAATCAAGAGGCTAGTCCTAGATAGAATCCTGGATCCTCATCAACTCGTCTTTTATCATGAACTTCAGAGAGCCTGCCATAGATGGTTAGCTTATAGGAGAGCTCTTGTATCTTCAGAATTGTTCACCTTCGAGGAATACCTCGAGAACGTAGCCATTGTACACCAGTTCCTAGGTCGTGTAGAAGACCAAGAGGTTATTCTTATGGATAGGTAAATATGGAATAGATTTCCTCGAGATGTGTTATATCGAGAGTATTGCCACGAGCTTTACTTCTATCAACCAGCATCCGAGACATATAATATCACTATAGCTCTTTTCATTAAATTTTTAAAAGAAAACTTTCAATTTGAAGAAGAACACTTCATGACTCCTGAAGAACTCGAACCCATTAATGACATTTATAAATTGTTTATAGAAAACTAGATTATTACTTTCAGTATTATTTCTTGCATTTATTGTGTTGTTTATCTTTACAATATTATTTCAAAAACAAAGAAAAAACTAAAAAACATAGCAAAAACCAAAAACCTTTCATTTTAAATATTGTAGTAGGTATATAATTAATATATACCTCTTAATATTTTTGCAATATATATATATATATATATATATATATATATATATATATATATATATATATATATATATTTGCTGAAATCTGAAATTAAGGCACAATGCCTAAACTTAGGAATGGTAAACAAACTGAAGGAGAAGAAGAAGATTGGTTAGGAGATAAAACTAGAGACCCAAATGTACTTCCTGAAGATCCAATTCTAGAAGGAGAAACTCTAGATCACCCAGAAGATGACTTAGGTGAAGATAATGAACAAGAAGAAAGTGTTAAAGAGGATGGACCCTCATCCCCTAGAGTAGCTCCAGATGGAACTATTGCTTTTGACAACGTAGATCATTTTTGGAAATTTCTCAATGATAACATTGACGCTCTTAATGTGGCAGTTCGTATCGATAAAGGGAAAATTAGTGACACTCAAGCAGCCATGGAACATACGTTTGATGTACGGACTAATCCCTTGTCTTTCATTGATCAAGAAAGTGTTAAGGCTGGACCATCCAATACATATATGGTCACTATGATTCAAAATATGTCAAAACAATAGGTTACCCGTCCTCCTAAGGAACCTGTTATTCAACCTAAAATCATTCCCACACAAAAGAAAACTTCCTTCACTACTTTACTTCGCCAAACTATTGATCAATATGCTTCAAGTAAACAAAAACCTAAAACAAAGCCAACACCAATTTTCAACAATCTGGAATACAGCATAATACAACTTCAAAATTCCTTCATAACACTTTTCCTACCAAAAATTTACACAATAGCAACATAGCATCTAATATTCACGTCCTTCCATCATATGCTCACAAATACCATATCAATGCCCTACCGAACCAATATGGTGGGCAAACTAGTAATCTGGAAGCCATGGTGAAACAATTAGCTTCGTGTATGGACCAGATAGATCCTTATCGTCCCTCATACAATTATCGAGAGATCTATAGTCAACCTTTGGATCCCATAGTTGTAGCTCAACCATACCCTAAGCATTTTCCCATGCCCATACTACCTATATATAAAGGAACCGAAGATCCCATAGAGCATCTTCGTATGTTTAGGATAGCATGTCATGATATATCACATGATGACTTGCTATTACTAAAAATGTTCCCAAAAAGTTTAGGTGGAATGGCATTGGAGTGGTACTATCAATTGCCCATTCATTCCTTGAGAAACTTTGAAGAAACAGCTGAATCTTTTGTCCATCAATTTAGTGCCTACATCGAGAGGCATGTAACCATTAAAGATTTATACAACTTAAAACAAGATAAGGATGAATTTTTTGCCGATTTCTTAGCTAGATGGAGGCAGTTGAAAGGAAAACTGCACTTTGTGCTACCTTATAGGGAA
Organism: Wollemia nobilis; assembly: GCA_028583015.1. Lineage (NCBI taxonomy): Eukaryota > Viridiplantae > Streptophyta > Pinopsida > Araucariales > Araucariaceae > Wollemia > Wollemia nobilis. The sequence continues at coordinate 202,970 of JAQPPZ010003183.1, forward strand.
AAGTTGGACATTTTTATCAATAATTTACAAGAACAAATATCTTATGAATTATCAACTGCTACTTTAACTACCTTCGATCAGGCTATAGATCTAGCTCGAAGAGTAGAAGATGCCTTCATTAGAAAACTTCCAAAAATCAATATAAAAACAAACAAGTCGTAGGTGACAGAGTCACTGACAGTAGAAACATTGCTAATATCAATACAACGAAGACAACAAAAAATTTTATATTGAAACCACCTGATAAACCTCATCGAGAATTTACTAGATTAAATCAACCCTTATCAACTATTTTACCTCAATTACTCGAAAGAGGTTTGATCCACTTACCATCCATCCGGGAACCTGATCCAACTATACCCGGATATAGAGCTGACTTACACTGTGATTTCCATAGAGGACCTGGACACTCTACCAATGCTTGTAAAAGGTTGAAACATAAAATATAGGATCTGATTGATAATAATGAAATGGAAGTGCAAGCCTTCCAACCGAAACAAAATGCTCCTAATAATACTCAAAAGACCATTCCCCAAAATCAAAATCAAAATGCTAATCAATCATTAGACATATTTCAACACCCTTTACCAAGACATGGTAAAGAGGTGGCCAATCAAATTGAACATCATAATGTTCCTCCTCCTACCCGATATGTAGGAACCATTAGTGGACATTTACTTAATCCCGATCCTCAAATATTTGACACAACTTTCTCCATGGTTACGACCAGGCCCCTACATAATATTCAAACTCCTGATTCTAGTGATGTAGAATCAGATACTGAAAGTGAACTAGACATTATGTCAAACCAATCGAATAGTTTTGAAAACGAATCATATCCTATTCAACCCATCACAGATGTTATGGTTCCAGAAGAACCATTTCCTAGAAGAGTTACTACTTGACCTTCTTCTAATCAATTCCTCCCTAATGAACAAGCCATAAACGCTCGATCGAGACTAGTTCATCATCCTCAATATAACATTGTAGGTACCATTGGATTCGTTACCCGACAACAGGCTCAAAATTCTCAACAAGAACCAAACCAGAATGATGGATTAGCTCCATTCATTTTGAAAAATCCCAATTAAGGGAGTCATGCTTCCAATGTTCAACCTAAACCCCCTTACAATATTAATGAGCAATTATCCAATACTACAGCCAAAATTTCCCTTTTGGATTTATTAAGATATTCTCCCACCCATAGGGATGAATTGATGCTTACATTAAGCCAAATGATGGTACCTTAAAACATTCAACCTGAAGCCATGGCCAATACTATCATTATTCGAGAGGTTGATTGTATTGACTTCCGAGATAAAGATATCCCACAACACAGTTTACATAAGGATAACCCCTTATACATTACTTCCATAATTGGATATGTAGCTGTCAAACGAGTCCTGATTGATAATGGTTCATCTCTAAACATTTGCACTTTTGACTTCTACCAAAGATTTGGCTTTAGAAGTGATGAAATGAAGAAAACTGACATGATCATCAAAGATTTTAATGACGAAACACAAGAAACATGTGGAGTTATTACCATCCCATTGCAAGTTGGTCCTAGAACTCTAGATACCACCATGTTTATTGTACATTGCCCCACATAATACAATATACTCTTGGGTCGTCCTTGGATCAATGCAATGCAGGCTGTCCCATCAAATTTACACCAATGTGTTAAATTCGAATTTAAAAATCAGTTGGTCACTATCCATGGTGACCCTAGACCCTTTGATATGTGTGCTTTGGCAGAACCTGTTGGAGTGCAATTTTGCCCTGCTTTGTCATCCACACATCCTAATTCTTATTTTTCATCTAAAACTGTGAAACACACACCCATAGCCTCACCTATTTCCCCTTCGCTAATTTCATCCTCCTATATAGATCAACAATATTCTAAACAAACCACTCTAGAACCTCAAAAATATCTTCAATCTACAACCAATCCTTCATGTTCTATCCCTATAATTTCAAAACCTATAGACCCGTCTATTAATACCTCCACATTATCAACATCTATTATACCTTCCACATCTAAAGATATAGGGAATGATCCTTCTACATCTTATGCTCTTTCTAATGAATTTTTACCAGATTTATCCACAACCTTAATATCATAAAAAACAAATGCTTTCATGCGAGATTCAATTCTTTTAAATAACTTGCCGCCATCTCCTCATACTTTGGGCCTCCCACAACCTATGGGAAGTACTTACCAAGTTGGGAGTTGTGCCTTCATTTATAAAGGATATGACTGGGGAAGAATCCCTCGGAATATTAAAACTCATCATGAGGGATACGCTCGGTGTTATTTTACCAATGAGTATATTAAAGCTAAACCCATAATGCTTAAAATGGGATATAAAGGGAAAGGCTTGGGACCTTTCCAAAATGGCATGAAATAACCTTTCGAGGTAGAACCGTGGCCTGCTCGCTGTGGTGTGGGCCTATTTCCTAGTAAGGGTCAACCCTTTCCTTTTGAAGATGATGATCAAATAATATGTTATCAAGATTATTTGGATAGGTGTGATGATTTACCTCTAAAAAATCAGCCATTTACATGTAACATGCTATCCATAGCTTACCCTGAAATGATTGCTGACTCCGATGAAGAGTTGGAAGGAGATATCTTCCACGACGTCTCCGTTGAAGAGATGTTACACAATGGATTTTATTTTGATGGTTCTATACCAACTATAGCCCAGCTTGAGACCGCTAATCCTCAAGATGAATTATCCAAATTAACCTTACAAGAATTACAAGAATTGGGCGTTTCACCTGCCCCACCTAACTTTGAAAGATATCTACACATGGAGGTAGAAAACGTCATTAAAATTAACATTGGAACTGAGGATAATCCTCACATAATCAATATTGGATCAAAATTAAGTCAAGAAAAACAAGAGCAATACATTGCATTCCTTAAAGAGTATGAATATGTCTTCGCTTGGACATATGAAGATATGCCAGGTCTGGACCCTTCTGTAGTCATGCATCATCTAGTGGTCCATCCGGATGCTAAACCTGTTAAACAAAAACTTAGAAAAATGCATCCCAAAGTCGCTCTGCTAGTCAAAGGGGAGTTAGAAAAACTCCTGAATGTTGTTTTTATAAAAGCTATTGATTATGCTGAATGGATCTCAAATGTAGTTCCAGTCACCAAGAAAGAAGCTACCAAAGTTAGGGTTTGTACAGATTTTAGAGATATTAACGCTGCATGCCCTAAAGATGATTTTCCTCTTCTAAATATGGATCAAATCATTGAATTTACTGTCGGGAGTGGGATGATGTCCTTAATGGATGGATTCTCCGATTATAATCAGATCAGGATAGCTCCTGATGATCAGGCTAAAACAGCCTTCATTACCCCCTGGGGTACTTTTTGTTGGAAAGTGATGCCATTTGGCTTAAAGAACGTAGGTGCAACCTATCAACGTGCTATGACATATATTTTTCATGATATGATGCATGATATCCTACATGATTATGTAGATGATATTATAGCCCACTCTATTAATGAAGATAATCATTTAGATGATTTGAGAAAAGTTTTTAATTGATTACAAGAATATCTTATTCGATTAAATCTAGAAAAATGCATATTCGGAGTTAAGTTCGATAAACTATTAGGGGTTTTAGTTTCTTTACGTGGTATTGAAATCGACCCTCTCAAGATTGCGGCTATCACTGATATGCCCGCACCTACTAATATATCTGAGTTACAAAGTTTACAAGGTAAGCTTCAAGCCATTCGTCGCTTCATCGATAAGCTGGCGGACAAAACTGGTCCCTTTCTTAAACTCCTTAAGAAGGATGTCCCTTTTAATTGGGACGACGAATGTAGAGAAGCTTTTGAACTTCTCAAACAATACCTCCTTAATCCACCTATGCTTTCACCGCATAAACCTGATTGCCCATTTCTCCTGTATATTTTAGCTTCAGATTATGCCTTAGGAGCTATGTTAGCTCAGCTTGATGATGAAAAGAGAGATCGGGCTAGTTATCATATTAGCTGAACCTTCATCAGTTATGAAACCCGCTACACAACATTAGAGAAACTATGTCTAGCAGTCATTTTTGCTATGCAAAAATTATGCCATTATATGCTTAGTCAGAAAACTTATGTCATTGCTAAATATGATCCCTTAAGGTATCTCATGAGTCGACCTTATTTATCGGGTCGCACAGCCAAGTGGGTTCTTGCTCTAAGCGAGTTTGATCTCACATTCATAGGACAAAAGTCTGTTAAGGGTCAAATCATAGCAGATCAATTAGCTGCTACACCCTTAGAGTCTACCCATCCCCTCATCATCGAGTTTCCTGATGAATGCCTTCAATTAGAGGCAGACCATATTGAACAATGGTCCTTATACTTTGATGGAGCCCGATGCATGAGTGGGGCTGGTGTGGGTATTATTTTAATATCCTCGCAAAAACATCTTATTCCTTTGTCCTTCAAATTAACATTTGCTTGCACCAACAATACTGCTGAATATGAAGCTCTAATCCTTGGATTACGAGCTACCTTGGCGCTAAAAATTAAACATCTATTAGTTTTTGGTGATTCTCAACTGGTTATAAACCAAATTAATGAATTTTATCAGACCAGAGATGATAAACTGCGCCCATATAAGGCCTATGTTTTACAACTAATGTCTCTATTTGATCAAGTTACCTTGGAAGCTATTCCTCGAACTTGCAACCGTGCAGCTGATGCTATGGCCGTAGCTGCATCTCTCCTGCCCTTGGAGTTAGATGACAAATATACCACTATCATTATTTGTCGACTCTAGGAACCCGCTTCAAATAAGACATGCTTAGAACCTTTGGATGTGTTTCTAATCAACGAAACTACTCCTGAACCTTGGTATACGGATATATTTGATTTTCTTAAAAATGGGACTTTCCTTGCCAATTCTAATAGAAACCAACGTCGGTTATTACGTAGACGAGCAAGTCAATTTGTAATAATTGGCAATACTTTATATAGGATATATTTTGAAGGTATCCTATTAAGATGTTTGAATTCAGAAGAATCTAAATCAGCCTTGAGTGAAGCCCATGATGGATCTTATGGAGGACACTTTAGTGGTAGTGTCATTTCTAAAAAGCTCCTTCGGATAGGATACTTTTGGCCTACCATGGAAAAGGATGCACATGATTATGTGTGCCATTGCGACAAGTTCCAGAAACATGCTGACCTTGTCCATGCGCCTGCACAAGAACTGCAGGCTATTTCATCTCCTTGGCCCTTTTCAAAATGGGATTTAGATATTATTGGCAAAATCAATCCTATGTCATCTGATGGACACAAATTCATCATAACCGCCACTGAGTATTTCATGAAGTGGGTTGAAGCTATGCCTTTAGCTTCCTGCACTGGCACCCAAGTCTCTAAATTTATTTTTAATCAAATCATTTGTAGGTTCAGAATTCTTGCAAATCCCATCTCTGACAATGGAACTTGTTTCAAAAATAAAGATGTTAAAAAATTATGCCAAAAATATAAGATTCAACATCGCTGGTCCACTCCCTATTATCCTCGGGGTAATGGTCAAGCGAAGCATCTAACAAAACCTTATTCAAAATTCTCAAAATATTGGTTAATAAAACCGGCCGTGATCGGCATATTCGAGTTATATCCAGCCTTGTGGGCCTATCGAACTAGTGTTCGAACTCCCACTTGAACTTCACCTTTTGTTTTGGTTTATGGTGCTGAAGCCGTTTTTCCCTTTGAATTAGAAGTTCCTTCTTTGGCTCTACTACTTCAATATACCGAAGTAGGAGATGAATATAGAGCTGGAAGACTCAGTCAGCTGGAACTCCTAGATGAAAAACACATCAATGCTTTGGAGCATCTCCGTGCCTACCAAAACAAGCTTAAAAGATCATATGCTAAAAAAGTTCGTCATCGATCCTTTGAGATTGGCGACCTTGTTTTAAAATAAAATCAAAAAAATACTAATGCAACTAAGGACCTTAAAGGTAAGTTTGAGCCCAACTGGCTTGGACCATACATTATCACTGCTAAATTTGAATCAGGAGCATACAAATTATCTACCTTAGATGGTAAAGAACTTAAAGAACCCATGAATATTTTGCATCTTAAACGTTACTATGTATAAATTTGGTCATTTCATCCTTGTATATATTTGTTTAAAATAATTCAAAATCACTATCTTGTATTTCTTTCAATTTATAAATTCAAAAACACCAAAAACATTCATAATCATCAAAATCTTCAAAACTATTTGTTGTAATTATTTATGGCACTTGTTAATTTTGTGTTCAAAAACAAAAATAATAAAAATAAAAACAACAATATTCTTGACTCTTTCGAAACCAAAACAATATAAAGAAGAAAGAGAGAGTCAACATTCTCAAAACTTCTCAAAAAGTATTTATATATATCTTCTTACAAATGTTGCAATTATATGTTTCAAATTATTTTGGATAAATTAGCATTTATTTGGAATCCCTCACTTTCACACTCACAAAATAAATATCTTGATTTTATCTGGCATGATTACTAATCTCTCTTATATCAAAGTCCACAAAATTCAATTAAATAAAGTTTGAGCATAGAGAATTGATTTTGTTATTTACTTAAACCAAGAACATATTTTTCACAATAAAATGATTATATTTGTAATTTCCATGCTTTGCTACATAGTAGAAGTGGTTTCTTGAGCGAAAAGTTTCCCTTGCTATCCTATCATGCACATGGTCTAGAATATTTGAGAATTGGCAAAAGGACAAGCTCACCCCTACCCGGAATAAAAATCCCTTGCTCTACAGCTAATCCGAGCAAGTATCCCTAGCATAGGAAGAAAAGCAAAGTTCAAAAAAAAAAAAAAAATGTTATTTTATATCATTACAACAATGTTTCAAGCATTATCTCAAAAATCAAGCAAAAAATACAAAAAGAAAAGCAAAAAGCAAAAGCAATAAAATCCCTTTCCCTACCCTTTGAAAAGAAAAGAAGGGTTGATGAGCTTGAATCCCTGGAATTCTCAATTATTCAAAAACTATGAGGTAAGCCCCATAACAGGTGGTTTGTGCCCAACCTGCTTGGCCTTGGGTAACTCCTAGCGTGGTGATACGTCTGTCACATTAGTGACATTATTTTGTATAGACCTATGTCTGCTTATGGATTAGCTAGCTCTTGATAATCCGACTTACATAGTAGTCTAGTATGGTTATATGCATCTACATCATGCTTAATGAACACTTATTTGGTTTATTCAAATCACTTGTATCATATTATCTTGCTCAAAACTGGTAAACGAACATAGCAATTGCACACACATTTTATATTTGAGAGATTTTGTGTATCATTATGATAAATCAAGATTGGAAATGAACTCACATATGCACATGGGATTCCTTATAAATCTAACTTTTGTCTTCAAGATACTTTGAAATATTTCTTGCAAATTGTTTGAAATAATTCATTTTCTTCTTTAAAAGTACAGTTGTTTAGCTTAAAGACAACTACATACATAATAATCAAAATTTCTTTCAAATACAATCAAAACATATATATATTATTGACTTTCGCGACGATGGTATAGTTCCAAAACCAAAATTGGAATTTTATGCTTAGCGCAAGTCCTCATCTTCATATTTTTTGTTTATTAAAAATCAACCATCTCTTTTTTTTTTGGATTTCACGATGATGGTATAAGTCTATACCTACGTATTCTATGCCTAGCGCAAACCATTGTAACAATTTTTATCCCCCATTTATTTAAAAATCATGAAAAACATATGACTTAAATCATTATGTTATACAATTATGTTTTTGAACAAAAAACATTCACATTATCACTATTTCATGTCATTATGTCAACCTTCAATTTTGCAATGATGGTATAATTCCTAAGGAATTATCCAAAAAATTTATCACACTTAGGAATTTATGCCTAGCAAAAATCATTTTAACATTATTTCATGCATATTATTTTTATGAAAATCTGAAAAACAAACCATCATCATCATCATTTGCACCATTACACTAAAGTCTTAAGACAGTCTCTTAAGCACCCTTTTAATTTTTAACAATATTTCTATATTGGGATTAGCTTGATGACCGAGTGAGTGGTGACTCCATGAAATGGTCTATAATAGCGACAATGTCCTTTGAAATTATTGTTAGAAGTCTCTTTTTATTTTTTTTCACATTACATCACAAACAACCAATTGTTCTATCAAATTTTTCATTTTAAATTTTTAACGCATGACATTTCAACCATAATATTTCCAACGACATAATTACATGAATCATCAAATCAATCAATACAAACATTAAAAGCATCATACAAATACATAAGACACAAGTCATATGATCAAAAACATATCTCATCTATATATATACATCATATCAAAATTGGATTGGTATGCCACAATATGTACCTCGGCATACTCAATCCTCTATCAAAAAATAATAAATGCTATTATATCAATTTGTACAATGTTGTGTAGTAGTCTAGCCTCGAGAACCCCTCGAGCTCTCAGCCTCATCTCCTCCCTTGCCCTGAGGTGGACGAGGTGGCCCCATCGCAGTATGAGTGGTACTGCGAGTCCTAGTCGTCGATCGGGACGAAGTCCTCGACGACCCGATCCTGATCGGATCTGCGATGTTAGCTGGTAGTGGTAGTATATCCTCCTCTGGCACCATCTGGTAGTATAATTTCTGATAGAAAGTGGTTTGGGAAATAGCCCGTGCCAGCTCCCCAATGCTCGCCCCTCCGCCCCATGCCCTGATGCGTGCAATCTCGTCTCTGAGCTATGTAACCTCAGCTTGGTGTCATGTAGCCTCCTCCTATAGGGTCTGCACCTATGCCTAGAGATGGATCGTCTTCGCTTAGAGAGTTGTTGTCTTGCTACTCTCCCTAGTGTCGACACCCTTGCCCTTATCGGGTGATGGTGGCCTCTCTCTATGGAGAAGGGGGTCTCTCCACCCTCCTCTCTCGCTATTACGGTCTCTCATACTCCTGTGGCCTCCTCTGCTCTCTCCTACTATGACCCTGGGCCGCCTCCATAGCCGCCTAACACCACCTCCCTATTCGACACACAACTACGTGAATCAAACCCTAAGCCCTCGTCATTTGAGGAGGGCGGATGCCTGCGTACCAGGCATCATAGCCATCGGATACCCCTGCATTGTCCCCATCCACTGGCTAAATTGGGGCATTTTCTAAGTCCTGACTCCAAAAGCGTTGCATGTCTGGAGACCCCCTCACTGTGTTGTTATCCCGAACAGTCCAAGAAAACTCGTAATCCTTGAGAGATGGTATCCCCTGCTGTAGATCGAACTGTCACAAAACTCAGTCGTAGCGGTGGAGCTCCACCTCTCCCCTCTCCATCCGTAGCCAAAAAAATCGCCTGATGCGAGCCAGCTCATGTCCATCCTCGGCCCACCCTGGGTGCTCCCTCCAAGGCCTCCAGGTGATCTGGTCCAGGACAAGGTCATCTAGTAGTCTTCAAGACATCGGCAAGTCAATCCACCGTTGTGACCCTCTCTAGAGCCACTAGTAGAAAACTCGGGGCCTCTCCCCGTCAATCCCTATCAGAGGAAGCCCTACCGGCCTCCGCATTGCAATGTACTCCCAGCACCAAACCTGTAGGAGCGATGTCATCACTATAAATCAGCCGCCCTTGTACATGACCCCATGCAGGATCCTGTACAGCCGACATAGCACAAAGCTACCCCAAGAAAATATATAACCATGGTCCCTCATGTCGTAGATCACATCTGCTAGCATCCATGGTACCCTGCACCCACTCTGGTACCCGTAGCCTACGTCGGACCTCTATCGATCTATGCGTCGTCTCCACCATTTTTGCTTGCAGAGCTCTAAAACCAGAACAATGAACAGTAAAAATGAATTAGGGTTTTACCCTATTTTTCTTAATTTTATTCAAAACACAATAAAAAACATTTTTCAAATTTTGCTTTTTGCGTTTTTACCTCAAACGTTCGATTTGGGTAAAAACACGAAGGGGGCACCATAGTAAGCTTTCGTACGATTCGACCAAGAATCGTCGCCTAAAAATGGGAATAATTTTTGCTTTCTCGTAGATCGAGAAGAACTCATCTTTAACGCATTTTCTTTGGAAAATTCGCTAAATAGGGGGCAAAATGTAGCACCCTAAAATTGGTGCAGTGAAACCTTAATAATTACATTTACTCTAGTAAATAATTCAAATTCAAATTTTAACCTCCCAAACTTCCCGTTAACCGTCGCTTAATCCGTTTCCCCATTTCCTGCGCCATTTTTAGAGGTTGTTTTGACCGTTTGATGATATCATCGCCGATCAGACGATATCGCCCTAGATCTGACAATTCCATCTGGGCTAGGACGTCCAGATGATCTTGTCCCTAAACTGATTTTTCATAATTAGCTTTTGTTCCAACGAGTCTCTAATCCGGGCAAAAGCATGTCTGCGCTGTTAGAGACCCTCCCCCGTTGGAGATCTCCCAAATAGGGATGATCTCCAACCTCCTAACCTCCCTCCTAAGCCTATTTAATCCTAAGCCCTCCCCTTAGCACCCCCCTGGCTGAAATTCCCTATAACTCGACTTCATACGCATTAAGACATCCCAAATTTCTATTTGCATTAGTTCTATACAATTTTTGTTGCAGGTACCTTAGTGTTTTTCAGTCGAAGCAAGCTTACATCGTCGCAGACGATCCTGTTCATATTGGAGGTGATCATGTCGAATCAAAGATGATTTCGTACCAATGCGAGACGATTTCGACTGCAGTCAACATTGAGGCAATCAATGCCTAAAGTTTGCATTTCTTCATCTTTCAATCTACTGTTTTATGCTGTAATTAGCTATTTTATTTGATATTTTATGCTATCTTGCATTTTGGAGTTCACCCATCTAGATCAAATGCATAATTAAGTCATAATTGTGATTAAATTAGCATAATGCATTCATGTTTCTGTTTTCAAGTTTCAGTTTGAAAATGTTACTATCAATTTACACTATTTCCCTATGTTAGCATAGTTGTATTTTCTGTGTTTTGCACCTATTTCTCTGTTTGCAGGTCTCTGATGAATTCGTCAGATCTCAGACGATCTTGTCTGATCTCAGACGATCCTGTCAAATTAGAGGCGATCCTGACTACTTCAAGAATCAGAATCTTCATCAGACATCCGAATCAGGTATTTTCTTTTAACTTTCCTTAATTTCTCTATTTTTTTTCTTAATTCTATTTTCTGTATTCATTTAATCTGCATCTTCATATAGAATAGCTTAGACGCATTTTGGCCAAACCTAGGACATGGATGCTTAAGGCTAAAACGAACACATAAAACACATTCCCAACCTAGGCGTGGAAACTGCCATTAAATGTTTCCTGGTGAACCCACCATCCATCGAAAAATCACAAATATACACTTCCCCCAAGAGGCAGGACCTTCGCAAGGCCTCTCAGTCTGAGGTACTATGCCATCCTTTTCACATCCCCCTTTCGGGCACAGATCCTATAGCCTGAAGGTAAGGGTGTGAAAAATTTGGAGCGATACAGAATGTCTAATTTGATTAAATATTCCCTTAGAAATATCCTCAACCATCCTCTTCCTCTATTGAGCCTTCTCATATAATAGAACCTCAATATAATGAAGAACCAACTTTAGGGATTAATATAGAGATTGATGATCAAGATGAGGAACCTATAACTTCAACTAAAATTATTTTCACTCCTACTCCTTCCACTATGCCAAAATTTCCCCACGCCATTGGTAAAGAAGCTACTCCTTACATCTAAAATCTTCCATCATCCATATTAACCAACTCCATAGGCATCGGTCATGTCTATCAGTCTATTTCCTCTTATCCTCAATCCTTCAAAGAAGCAACTAGTATTAAAAAATAGGATGATGCCATGGAAAATGAATTCTCTTCCTTAGTAAAAAAACTTGGTATTTAGCTCCCCTGCCTAAAGGAAGGAAATTAGTTCATTTTAAATGGATTTACAGAACAAAATATGGGCCTAATGGAGAAATTGACAGACACAAGGCTCACATAGTAGCCAAAGGTTTCTCTCAAATTGAAGGAATTGGTTATGCTGAAACCTTTGCACAAGTTGCTAAAATGTATTTTTTTAGAATGGTTCTTGCTCTTGTTGCTTTCTAGAAGTGGCATGTATTTTAAATGGATGTAAAAAGTGCTTTCTTCATGGGGACTTAAATGAAGATATATTCATTGACAACCTGTTGGTTTCACTCAAGACTCCTCTCTTGTTTTTAGGCTAAAGAAGTCTCTCTATGACCTCAAAAAAGCTCCTAGAGCTTGCTATGAAAAAATGGACTCCTTCCTTCTTTCCTCATGTTTTTTGCATTGGGAGTCTAATAACACAGTATACATTTGGAAAGATGAAGGCAAAATCACCATACTTGTTCTATATGTTGATGATCTACTACTCATTGGTAGTGACTTCACTCACATTCAGACTATAAAAGACTCTCTCTAAAATTTTTGATATGGCTTATCTAGGTCTAGCTCATTACTTCCTTGGGATCCAAATAAATAAAACAGATGCAGGAATTTCATCGTTTCAATAAAAATACACTCTAGATATTCTTCAAAGGTTTAAAATGATAGATTGCAAACATTCTCCTACACCTTTTCAATATGGAGTTAATCTAAGTAGTTCTTGCACATCCTCTCTTTGTGATGCAACTCTATAACATCAGCTTGTAGGGAGTCTATTATACCTTACTCATACTCGTCAAGATATCTCATATGTTGTTGGATTAATATCCAGATTCTCTGATAAAACTCATTTCAGTCATTGGCAAGTAGCAAAAAGAATCTGCCACTACTTGCAAGGATCTACTCACTTTGGGCTCTTATATGAGGGAAAATCCATAGATATCATTGGCTACATGGATTCAAATTGGGTAGGATCAATAGAAGACAAATGTTCAACTTTTGGTTGTCTTTTGTCTTGGTTCTTCACTAATTGCTTGGTTATGTAAAAAACAACAAGCAATGGCCTTATCATCTATAGAGCCAAAATATAGGGCAACAATTTTAGCAAGGCAAGAAGATATTTGGCTTCATCAAATTCTAAGATAATTTGGTTTTTCCCATGATAAACCTTTTACTCTTTGGTGTGACAATTAGAGCATAATACATATTGCACGCAATCCAATTGAGCATCAATGCACCAAGAACATTGAAATACACATGCATTTAATTCGACAACATATTTTGAATGGGGACATATACTTGGACTATATTCCAACTAAAAATCAAGTTGTAGACATATTCACCAATTCATTTCCTTCTCCGTGTTGTATACAGTTGCGAGAGAAACTCAGAGTATTACAGCTACATTAAAAAATAGGTCTTTAACCTGTCCTTTTATTATTATATTCTTTGGAGGATGTTTTTTTCCCATGTGGTTTTTTACCATCTCTCATATATATTGTAAATAAGTACCTCATCAGGCCATGTTGTAGGGACTCATATTTTTGTTTTGTTATTAAGGACAATCTTCGCCATCCGAAGACATACCTCTTTATTTCATAGCAGATGGTTTTTCCCATGTGGTTTTTTCACCATCTCTCATAAAAATTGTAAATGAGTACCTCATCAGGCCATGTTAACAGGACTCATATTTTTTGCTTGGTTATTAAGGATAATATTCGTAAACTGAAGATATATCTCTTATTTTTTATTTTTTTCCAAATGATTTTTTCCATAGGGTTTTTACCATCTCTTCCGAAAATAAAACATTGTACATGAGTACCTCATCAGGATCTATTGTCGGGACTCATTTGCACAATACACCCCTAGTATCATGTAAGGGGGGTTGTTAGAATAAGTAATTATTCTCTTAAGTTCTACTAGGATAGAATTACTTGATTTTCCACTCCTTCATGAGTTAGGTGAACTCTCAGGTATAGAGGTCATTCTTTCAAACCACTCCTCCATATGGTTCTACATTGGATGGTAGAATAGTGGGAGGGTATTTTTAAATAGCTAGTTCTAATTTAATACGTCATTGCTTTGCCTACCACCCTCTCTAACCCTCATTCGCCATGCATGGAATTTAGCACCTTCTCCTCATTCTACAAATCATTGGATATAGTGGTGGAACATTGATTTGAACACACAAAATGTTTCCTACACACATATAGTTGACAACTAGCCCTATTTTACTAGAGGTCCTATACAACCACTTCTTCTAGACTTAGGAAACCCACTATGGCCATTCAAACCCAACCTCCATTACTATCAACAACCAATAGTCCTCCTATTTCGATTTATTCAGACCTATTCAATAAGGGTGTCCTCTTGGCCCATCTCCATATGTCCTAGTCATTTAGGGCTTTTAATACCTTATTTTTTATGTTCTTACCAAGATTCATGTGAAGGAGATCATGCTTCTTGACACTTCCCAGTAATTGGTCAATGAAAATTTTATCAAAAACTCTTTTCTCTTTTCTAACTTCACCCCCTTGGCTAAATAGTTATAGGTGGAAGTGGATCCAACATGGTAATATTTTTTGCCTTCTAAGGATTCCTTTTGCCTTCTAGGCTTCACTAGTTAATCTTTGCCACTATATTCTGGATAGGGTAGTAAAGAAACATCAGAAGTTGTTTTCAAAACCACTTTCTTTGGTAGGAAAATTTTATGTTTGCTCCAAGACACTTGATGCCACGTATATCTATTATTCTTCTTGCTCAGTACCCCTGAAAGCTTCCTATTAAATATTGGAGAACCTTTGCTAAGATTTCCTATGATACTCTTTAACAAAAAAGAGTGTTTCCACGTAGTTGCGTGGGATTATAATTATCTTCCATGATTGTCACAAGGGTTAGGGATCCTTCATACCTTTCCCCAAGGTGCTACCTTGTGCGCAAAATGGGTCATTCATGCTATCCATGGTAATGAAGCCTAGAAACACTTACTTCTATAATGCATAGACTCTAGTGTCCCCTATGGAAGAAAATCCTAGAGGGGGCTTGGCCTCCAATCCATTCTTGTGATGCAGGTGTATGTTCAAATTTAGGGTACTTTAGTGCTAAGAGAATTTGGAAGTCCTGAGAAGCTTTTCGACCCTAGTTTCTCTAGAATGGTAACTATTTTAGCACTAGACTCTTCATCAATCGGTAGTCAATATGGTGGTCATGTATTCTCATCTATTAAGAGCAACCATTGGCCAAAATTCCCTAGGTCCATATCCTTTTCATTTTCCGTAATGGTATCCATGTCATATTTGACCTCCTTTCCAAGAGGATCAGGAACTGGCTTCCATGGCAAAAGATAAAATTTAGTTTTACCTCTTTGAGACTAACAAAGAAGCATTTTAGATAATTCAACCCATAGTACCACATAAAATATTTAAATTTTTTTGGGTTTGAACCCCACATCCTTCATGAAAGGACTATAAATGGTATCCCAACACTTATTTTAGGTGTTATAAGCTAGGCAAATGGTATCTTTGACTCTTACCATATCTACCCATGGTACCCAATTTAAATGAGTAATGAAGAATCTATTATCTAGGCAACCAGTAGAGATTGACAGAACAAAATTTACACTCTATGGTATGCCTTTTTGAATCCTAAAGTGGCTCACTTTGGTTGGTGTCTCTATTTTTAGGGATTTCCTAGAGGATAATACCTCTATAATTTAGGGTTACACATTCCCAAATGCAAATTTTGTCATTGTAGGGAATCAATTAAACATTTTTTTTGGTATTGCCCTAGCATCCAAGTGACCTAGAAATGGATTCATGATTTTTTAAAACCTTTTAGCCTACAACCCTTTTTATGGCCTATGGTTCTTATTGGGGATACATCCTGAATGCTTGTACATATGGATAAAATATGGCATATTTTTAGGTCTGAGATTCTATTTAAGATTTAGAAAAGCCATAATATATTTTTTTCTACTCAACATGCATCTCCATAGTTTTCCATGTATTCAAAATCTCTAATATGCTCCAATATTTTACTTTAGATTCAAGCGTAGACAAACAAGTTTTCCCTTGAGATTTAGCACCTTCTAACTCTACTAGATCATTGGAAAACTTTTACTTACATTGTGCTTTAGGTTCCACCCTCCCCACCTTACAAAAGACATATTTTTTAACAATGGGCTCAAGGTTGCAAGAAGTCTCATGGAAGGACTCTTACTGCTTGTAGATCTCACCTAGAGGATAGGCATACTAGGAAATGATTTCACTCCATGCCACACTATTATGATTACAGATCATATTTTAGTTGGGCTACCACTTTACCTCAAACTTGGAATGACACTCTAGAGTTGTAAGGTGATATTTCTAGGTGGGATTTAGTTCCTATAGGCCCTGTTCCACACTTTTCATCCCATCAACTGAGGTAATCCTTTAGATAAGGATCCCACTTCCTCTACTGGTGCTACTCCTATGATGACTTGAATACTAACGAGCCTTTTACTCTTTCTTATTTTTTAGATATGTTAACTATTTTATAGATATCCCAAACTTTTTTCTGACCATAGCTTGATGTTCTGGATAGGCTTTTGGGGTATTTCTCCATACCACCTATTTTTTAATATTATTTGATACCCTTGTTTTTTATAATAAGATCATGTCACTTTCAACAAAAAAGTAAAAGTTTCTACATACCCCACTTCCATAATTATTATACAAATTTTAAAATATTATGTAAATAAATAAACAATTAAAAAAAATTATTTCACTATAATTACTCACATTTAGACTATAATATTTCCTTTCTATAATAATAAAAGAAATCAAATATTTTGAACAACATCTATTATAACCTACATTCCAGGTATTGCACTTCTCAAAAATTATAGTTTTCCTCATGTAATGGCAGGTTATTGAGAAAAACAATATATGGATTTGTAAATAAATTTTCAATCAAAAGCCTAAGTTCCACGTACCATTCCTCTCATTACTTATAGTTTCCCTCTCATAAGTGTGGGTACTGAGAAGAATAAGTATAAAGGCCTGGCCTAATATTTTTTGTGTCATTAGCCTAAGTAAGGAATATCACCCTCCTCATTTACTTATAGTTTCCCTCTCCTCAGGGCGGGTAAATTGAGTAGATTGGTATTACTCTCAAGATTTTGTTTCAATCTTTAAAAGCTTATTTTAATTTGAAGTTAAGGGGGGGTTATTGGTTCACTTTAAATTTCTTTGGAAAAATGAATATAATGAATATAATTGATCCTCTCATCCCTCATGACTATCATACATGGAAACCCAAAATATTAAATCTCATTTCTCAAAAAGGGCTCACACACCTGCTAGAAGAGAAGCAACCTGAATTTGAAAAAAAATATGAAATATTTGTTCATAAAGGAAAAATATATGAAACAATGGGTATTATAAGCACTAATGTAAATGAAAGCTTATGGTTTCACATTATGGATTGTAAAACTCCTTATGAAGGTTGGGAAAAACTAAAGAACTTATTTAGAAAAGTAGATCAAATAAGGTCAATGCAATTAGAGGTATAATTAATAGCATTATCTCTTGAAGACTTTAGAAGTATTGTTAACTTTCTCACCAAATTTAAAGGAAGTGGTAAGGATAAAAAATGTTAATTATGCATTTATCTAATTATTTCTAAATTAAATGGTGTATTTAAAATATTCGCAACCACCTTTCTATCTACAAAATATGCTCTTGGTGCAAGTTTGAAAATACCCTTCTTAGAAGAATTTTGTGAGAGACTAACTAGAGAAGAAATAAAACTTGCAAAGCATGAGATATCTTCCTATTCCTCTAAAGCCTTAGTAGCATCCACCTCCAAAAAATTCAAAAATAAAGAAATAAGTCCCATAACTTGTACTCACTGCAAATAGAATGGTCATTTTGTAAACAAATGTTGGAAAATATTACAACAACTAGAGGCAGCTATGAAGGATCAAACTATAGACAATAAAAATTAGATATGAAAATCCCTAAATATTCAATGGAATACCACAAATACTTCTTGTAATTACTAGGTACTATATTTTGGAGCAACTCATCACATGACTGCTTCAGATGAGTCATTATTTTCTATCTTCTCAAGTTCAACTTGTAGCATAGAAGTTGGTGACTCTTCCTTTATCCAAGTCAAAGGAAAGGATGACATATCCATTGATGGTGGTTCTATCAATAATTTTCTATATATTACAAACATTGCAACAAATCTCCTCTCCATCTATCATATTTGTACTTTTGGAAAGGGAAAAAATGTTCTCTTCTCTCCAACAGAAGTTGAGATAAGAGACATTCAAGACCCCCACTCTATTATAGCCAAAGGATATATTGATCACAACACTCACCTATTTTACTTCAAAGGATTCCAAAATCTAGAAGGCATATCCTATTTTGTGGCTCATGGATATCTTGAAAGTAAAATTTGGCATGAAATATTTGGTCATCTCAGTTATAACTACCTAAAGGAATTGGAAATCCATGAAATGGTAACAGGTTTACCTCAAGTATCTTCTATTAATGGAGTATGTCCGATATGTGCTCTTGGAAAGCAAAATAAATATCATTTACACCCAAGTGGTTCTCTAAAAGCCTCATCCCTCTAGAGTTAATCCATAATGACTTGATATTTTTCCTAGAATCTTCTTTAAAAGGAGTAAAATATGCTCTAACCTTCATTGATGTATTTTCTAGAAGAACTTGGGTCTACTTCGTAAAATACAAAAGTGATGTTCTATCTCACTTCAAAATATTCAAAGCCTTAGTTGAAAATCAGACCTCTTGCAACATCAAGTAAATTTACATAGATAATAGGGGGAATACTGTAGTAATGAGTTCTCAATATTTATATCAAGCCATGGCATCATTCATCAACATTTTGTCTCCCATAATCCATAGTAAAATGGTATTGCAAAGAGGAAAAACTAAACATTGAAGGAAATGGAAAACTGTATGCTCCATTCAAGAGATCTTCCAAAAGTTTTTTGGGTAGAAGCTATTAACTATGCAAACTATATTCAAAACCACACACCTCATAAAGATCTTGACCATTTAACACCTGAAGAAGCATGGAATGGCTCAAAACCGTATGTCTTCTTATTCAATATTTTTGGTTGTACAGCTTGGGCACACATCCTAAAGAAGAAAAGAAAGGGTTTAGATAAAAAAGCAAAAATCTCATATTTATCGATTATTGTGAGTAAATGAAGGCATACAGGCTCCTTGATCCCACAACTCATGAGGTCTTTTTCATAGGAATGTCCAATTTGATGAAACATTCCCTTATAAATATCCTCAACCATCCTCTTCCTCTATTGAGCCTTCTCCTATAGTAGAACCTCAATATAATGAAGAACCAACTTTAGAGATTGATGATCAAGATGAGGAACCTATAACTCCAACTCAAAGTCTTTTCATTCCTACTCCTTCCACTATGCCAAAATGGTCCCACGCCATTGTTAAAGAAGCTACTTCTTACATCTAAAATCTTCCATAATCCATATTAACCAACTCAATAGGCATCGGTATTGTCTATCAGTCTATTTCCTCTTCTCCTCAATCCTTCAAAGAAGCAACTAGTATTAAAAAATAGGATGATGCCATGGAAAATGAATTCTCTTCCTTAGTAAAAAACTTTGGATTTAGTTCCCCTAGCTAAAGGAAGGAAATTAGTTCATTTTAAATGGATTTACAGAACAAAATATGGGCCTAATGGAGAAATTGATAGACACAAGGCTCACCTAGTAGCCAAAGGTTTCTCTCAAATTGAAGGAATTGGTTATGCTGAAACCTTTGCATCAATTGCTAAAATGGATTTTTTTAGACTGGTTCTTGCTCTTGTTTCTTCCCAAAAGTGGTATGTATTTTAAATGGATGTAAAAAGTTCTTTCTTCATGGGTACTTAAAGGAAGAGATATTCATTGAAAACCTGTTGGTTTCACTCAAGACTCCTCTCTTGTTTGTAGGCTAAAGAAGTATCTCTATGGCCTCAAACAATCTTCTAGAGCTTGGTATGAAAAAATGGACTCCTTCCTTCTTTCCTCAGGTTTTTTGCATTGTGAGTCTAATAACATAGTCTGCATTTGGAAAGATGAAGGTAAAATCACCATACTTGTTCTATATGTTGATGATCTACTACTCACTGGTAGTGACTTCACTCACATTCAGACTATAAAAGACTCTCTCTAAAAAATTTGAAATGGATTATCTAGGTCTAGATCATTACTTCCTTGGGATCCAAATAAATCAAACAGATGCAAGAATTTCATTGTGTTAATAAAAATATACTCTAGATCTTCTTCAAAGGTTTAAAATGATAGATTGTAAACCTTCTCCTACACCTTTTCAATCTGGATTCAATCTAAGTACTTCCTGCACATCCCCTCTTTGTGATGCAACTCTATACCGTCAGCTTGTAGGGAGTCTATTATACCTTACTCATACTCATCCAGATATCTCATATGTTGTTGGATTAATATCCATATTCTCTCATCAACCTCATTTCAGTCACTGGAAAGTAGCAAAAATAATCCTTTGCTACTTGCAAGGAACTACTCACTTTTGGCTCTTATATGAGGGAAAATCCATGGATATCATTGGCTACATGAATTCAAATTGGATAGGATCAATAGAATACAAACGTTCAACTTTTGGTTGTCTTTTGTCTTGGTTCATCACTAATTGCTTGGTTATGTAAAAAAAAACAAGCAGTGGCCTTATCATCTACAGAGCCAAAATATAGGGCAACATTTTTAGCAAGTCAGGAAGATCTTTGGCTTCATCAGATTCTAAGAGAAGTTGGTTTTTCCCATGATAAACCTTTTACTCATTGGTGTGACAATAAGAGCATAATACATATTGCATGTAATCCAGTTGAGCATCAACGCACCAAGAATATTGAAATACACATGCACTTCATTCGACAACATATTTTGAATGGGGATGTATACTTGGACTATATTCCATCTAAAAATCAAGTTGTAGACATCTTCACCAAGTCATTTCCTTCTTTGTGTTACATACAGTTATGAGAGAAACTCGGAGTATTACAACTACATTGAAAAAGAGGTATTTAACCTGTCCTTTTATTATTATATTCTTTGGATGATGGTTTTTTCCCATGTGGTTTTTTTACCATCTCTCATATATATTGTAAATGAGTACCTCATCAGGCCATGTTGTCGGGACTCATATTTTTGTTTTGTTATTAAGAACAATCTTCGTCATCCGAAGGCATACCTTTTTATTTCATAGCAGATGGTTTTTCCCATGTGTTTGTTTCACCATATCTCATAAAAATTATAAATGAGTACCTCATCAGGCCATGTTACCGGGACTCATATTTTTTGTTTGGTTATTAAGGATAATATTCACAAACTGAAGACATATCTCTTCCTTTTTATTTTTTTCCAGATGGTTTTTTCCCTAGGGTTTTTACCATCTCTTTCAAAAATAAAACATTGTACGTGAGTACCTCATCAGGATCTATTTTCAGGACTCATTTGCACAATACACCCCTAGTATCATGTAATGGGGGTTGTTAGAATAAGTAATTATTATCTTAAGTTGTACTAGGATAGACTTACTTGATTTTCCACTCCTTCATGAGTTAGGTGAACTCTCAGTTATAGTCTACATAATATTTGATGAGTTGTAATCCAAAGGCTCTCAATGATCAACTTTATTATTTACACAAAGTTGATCCATGGAATAATCAATCAGTTCTATTTTTGTTTCTTCAAATCTTGTAATGCTTTGCGGTTCTACTCTTGAGAAATTCTAACATTAATAATTGTGGAAAGAAAGGCCATAAGAGTGATCAATGCACAAAGAAATCATATGGATGAGGACAAAGAAACATTTATCAAAGGAGGCAGTAAAATTTTATTCAACGAGAGGAAAAAAATAGTAAAAATATTTTGATAGCCTCATTTGTTGCTTAAAAAAGCCTATGTGACTCATGGTATATTTGTTCAAGGGCTAGCCAACATATTACAGTACAACAAGAACTTGTATGATTCTTTAGAAATAGTAAAAGTACAAGAATAATTTTTGGTGAAGGAAACATTTGACATCTATACTCTTTTCTATGAGTGATATATTTTACTTTTCTAAGTAATATATTTTTTTACTTAATTTAATCTAAAATATATTGCCAATTCAATTGAATTCATTGGGTTCCAACTAGTGTTTTCATCCCCAACTTAACCTTTCCTAAAAAGTAATTAGAGGAACTCTTTTCAACCAATATTTTCTATCTCCTTATTTTAGTTCAAAAAATATGGAAGCATATCCAAACATTAATAAAATTGAGCTATTCTAAAGGTGATTTTATTATTTATAGATATTGTTGGATTTATCTTACATTATTAGCTAACATCTTGGAAATGAATATATATATATATATTTTGATAGAAATTTTGAAATCCATGGATTCAACTTAGGCATCAATATTATTCAATATGTGGTCACAAGTACAATTACACCATAGGTTGATAAACAATAAAAAACCATACTATAGTTTTCTACATTGGATGCCTTACATATATAAATGTTAAATAAATATTTTATATACCTTTTATACACGTACAAACTTTATTTGAATATATAAAAAAGATAATATCTTAAATGGTACCATATCTTAAAATAATTTATTGTTTTGAAATTAAGTAATTATGTTGCTTAAAATGCATGTTAGCTTAAATTATACTCTAAGAAAATCATATATAAACAATAATAAATATCCTATTAAATTTTATGTAAAATATTTTTATTGATTAATATTATAGTAAAAATATATTAAAATTTAGAGTAAAAACTATTTAGTTTTAGTAAAGAGGCCTCTATAAATTAAAAATGATTTATACCCCTTCAAACTCAAGTATAATTTTTAAGATGTTATTACCATGGATGATATAGGAATTCAAAATTCATATATGAGAATCTATGAATGATATAGGATTTTTTAAATAATGATTAAATTTTAAAATTAAAAATAAACTTAACTTTAAGCATTTCATTCAACAATAAATTTTGAGATATAAGTATCTCAAAACTTAGTTTCTTATATAAAATATCATATCTTAATAGAAAAAAATTAATTAATTGTTTATTTATTTACATAAGTTTTAAAATTTGTATAATAATTATGGAAGTGGGGTATGTAGAAATTTTTGCTTTTTTGTTGAAAGTGACATGATCTTATTATAAAAAAAAAAGAGTATCAAATAAGATTAAAAAATGGGTGGTATGGAGAAATACCCCAAAAGCCTATCTAGAACATCAAGCTATGGTCAGAAAAAAGTTTGGGATATCTATAAAATAGTTAACATATCAAAAAAATAAGAAAGAGTAAAAGGCTCGTTAGTATTCATGTCATCATAGGAGTAGCACCACTAGAGGAAGTGATATCCTTATCTGAAGGATTACCTCAGTTGATGGGATGAAAAGGGTGGAACAGGGTCTATAGGAACTAAATCCCACCTAGAAATATCACCTTACAACTCTAGAGTGTCATTCCAAGTTTGAGGTAAAGTGGGAGCCCAACATAAATATGAGTTGTAATCATAATAGTGTGGCATGGAGTGAAATCATTTCCTAGTATGCCTATCCTCTAGGTGAGATCTACAAGCAGTAAGAGTCCTTCCATGAGACTTCTTGCAACCTTGAGCACATTGTTAAAAATATGTCTTTTGTAAGGTGGGGAGGGTGGAACCTAAAGCACAGTGTAAGTAAAAGTTTTCCAATGATCTAGTAGAGTTAGAAGGTGCTAAATCTCAAGGGAAACCTTGTTTGTCTATGCTTGAATCTAAAGAAAAATATTGGAGCATATTAGAGATTTTGAATACATGGAAAACTATGGAAATGCATGTTGAGTATAAAAAAATCTATTATGGCTTTTCTAAATCTTAAATAGAATCTTAGACCTAAAAATACGCCATATTTGATCCATATGTACTGGCATTCAGGATGTATCCCCAAGAAGAGCCATAGGCCATAAAAAAGGTTGTAGGCTAGAAGGTTTTAAAAAATCATGAATCCATTTCTAGGTCACTTGGATGCTAGGGCAATACCGAAACAAATGTTTAATGGATTCCCTACAATGACAAAATTTGCATTTGGGAATATGTAATCCTAAATTATAGAGGTATTCTCCTATAGGAAATCCCTAAAAATAGAGACACCAACCAAAGTGAGCCACTTTAGGATTCAAAAATGCATACCATAGAGTGTAAAGTTTGTTCTGTCAATCTCTACTCGTTGCCTAGATAATAGATTCTTCATTACTCATTTAACTTGGGTACCATGGGTGGATATGGTAAGAGTCAAAGGTACCATTTGCCTAGCTTATAACACCTAAAATAAGTGTTGGGATACCATTTCTAGTCCTTTCATGAAGGATGTGGGGTTCAAACCCAAAAAAAATTAAATATTTTATGTGGTACTATGGGTTGAATTATCTAAAATGCTTCTTTTTTAGTCTCAAAGAGGTAAAATTACATTTTAACTTTTGCCATGGAAGCCAGTTCCTGATCCACTTGGAAAGGAGGTCAAATATGACTTGGATACCATTAAGAAAAAGAAAAAGGATATGGACCTAGGGAATTTTGTCCAGTGGTTGCTCTTAATAGATGAGAATACATGACCACCACATTGACTACCGATTGATGAAGAGTCTAGTGCTAAAATAGTTACCATTCTAGAGAAACTAGGGTTGAAAAGCTTCTTAGGACTTCCAAATTCTCTTAGCACTAAAGTACCCTAAATTTGAACATACACCTTCATCACAAGAATAGATTGCAGGCCAAGCCCCCTCTAGGATTTTCTTCCATAGGGGAAACTAGAGTCTATGCATTATAGAAGTAAGTGTTTCTAGGCTTCATTACCATGGATAGCATGAATGACCCATTTGGTGCACAAGATAGCACCTTGTGGAAAGGTATGAAGGATCCCTAACCCTTGTGACACTCATGGAAGATAATTATAATCCCACACAACAATGTAGAAGGTTCTCCAATATTTTATAGGAAGCTTTCAAGGGTACTGAGCAAGAAGAATAATAGATATACGTGGAATCAAGTGTCTTGGAGTAAACATAAAATTTTCCTAAAAAAGAAAGTGGTTTTGAAAACAACTTCTGATGTTTATTTACTACCCTATCCATAATATAGTGGCAAATATTAACTAGTGAAGCCTAAAAGGAAAAAGGAATTCTAAGAAGGCAAAACATCTTACCATGTTGGATCCACTTCCACCTATAACTATTTAGACAAGGGGGTGCAGGTAGAAAAGAGAAAAGAGTTTTTGATAAAATTTTCATTGACCAATTACTGGGAAATGTCAAGAAGCATGATATCCTTCATATGAACCTTGGTAAGAACATAAAAAAGAAGGTATTAAAAGCCCTAAATGACTAGGACATATATATTTGGGCCAAGAGGACACCCTTATTGACTAGGTCTGAATAAACCAAACTAGGAGGACTATTGGTTGCTGATAGTAATGGAGGTTGGGTTTGAATGGCCACAATGGGTTTCCTAAGTCTAGGAAAAGTGGTTGTATAGGCGCCTGATCTCTTCGTATTTCCCAAAGGCCTCCTCCATTACCAGATTAACACGTACGATAATCAAGAAGCCCTCACTGTTTCTGCTTTTGGGAGTGCCAATGTAGGGACTGTGTCTGTGCCATCCACTCTGTTTGCCAGTGGTATATCCGACGTTGTTTTGGCCAAGTATTTTATGACTGACATCCAAACGATTGAGAAGCTCAAGTATGCCTTTGCCCCTCACACCTGATCACTATATTCATATTCTTTTGTGAGTGCAACTCATGGTTGCTTTGTTACTCATTGCTCCACCCCAATTTCTTCCTCTCCATTCTGATCTACGTTCAATAAAATGCCAATTTACGGACGATTCTGTCTGAGGATTGATAAAACCTTAAAATTTGTCTAATGCCTCACGGTTTCAATGGTTAGGCAGTCTGTATATTATTTTTTCCACGCTTTTGTAGGTGTTAGTCCATACCAAGGTATTGGACAGCCTATCTATATATTAATAATAAAATTTTAAATTAATAAATATAATTTTTTTTGATGAAACTAGATGTAGTCTAAAGGAGTAAGTGATAGTAGATTCTATTTTGGTTTGAAATGTATGTATTATATTTAATTATTATAACTTTAATAAAATACTATTACATCTTAATAGAGAAACAAATATGTTGTAAGATATAGGAAGAAATTTAATATGTACAATGCCATTAAGTAATATTATTTAAATACTATATTTTAAAGTAGTAGATTATATATTATAATATTAAATTAAAATATAAAGAATAAGTAATTTATTTAATAATTGAAATAGGCTTTTAGGTATAGTTTTTATGTTTTATTTTTATATAGATTTATTTTTTAATTTACTGGGATAATAAAAATAAATAAATTTTAAGTTGTTAACTTTAACGTATTGGTGTTGTAAATGTCCAGATCCTATTATTGTATTAAGTTTATTAATATTAATATTAAAGGGGATGTTGAAAGGGGTAATGTTAGTTGTGATTCCTTAGGTGGTACACTAAGTTGATATCATAGTAAGTTGGTGATTATTTAGCTTTTAAAAAGTCTTGGTCATGATTGATGAGCTGTTTTAGTTTATTATCAATTTGGATCCACTTTCATAGGTGATGAGTCATTTAAATTTTTTTATATATTCTCTTCTATGTATGGCATTGAAAAATACCTTCAAGAGAATGAGTCCTTGAAATAATATATTTATAGTGTGATGCTTTTCTTCCAAGGTTTATCTTTTTTTTTCTTCCTTTATATGAAAGTCTTGCATATTATTTTCATGGTGTCAGAGCCAAATCCTGTTTAGATTTGCATTGCATTGTCTAGATATGAAGAAAAAATTATTTTGTAGATGATCAAGGAGCATTTCTTAGATTTAAGGGTCTAGATTAGATTCCTACAGTGGTGTCTCATTATGTAATATACAACTATTTTGACACTACTCACGAAGGAAGAGAGGCATATCAAAATCATTAAGGTTGAAGATTTTATACCGTCTAGTAAGATTTTAGGACCTACATACATCTTCAAAGCAAGACATGAACATCGACTTTTAAATATTGGTTAAATAGTTATTTGTTTATTTATTTAAATAAGGGATTTTTACATTTTGTTTGTAAGTGATGATTGAAAAAAATTACACGTCGAAGTTTATGGTCTTTAATGCAATTGTAAAGCTTTCAATTTAAATTTATAAGATATTTTCTTAGGTCCTTAAGAGGGTGTCTCAAGATCCAGTAATAAAGAGATCTCATTTTATATGTCAATATCAAGAGTTATTTATTTAGACCTCTATATTTATGTGTACTATTTCTTGTACTTGTAGATTTATCTCCTCTTCTAGCTATGGCCTCATCACCT
Organism: Wollemia nobilis; assembly: GCA_028583015.1. Taxonomy (NCBI): domain Eukaryota; kingdom Viridiplantae; phylum Streptophyta; class Pinopsida; order Araucariales; family Araucariaceae; genus Wollemia; species Wollemia nobilis. The sequence goes on from JAQPPZ010003183.1 coordinate 230,373, forward strand.
AATAACTCAAATCTTATGGTCACTACAAAAGTGAATTATTCAAAATATAGAAATTAGAAATGTGAGATTAAGTTAATTCTCCAAATGAAAATATTATAGGAATTAGCAACAAAAAATAAACTTGAAGATGTTCATGAGCATGAAAAGTGGGATAAAATAGATATAAATATCCAAGCATCTAATTTATGGTAAACTAGTCCAAAAATTACACCCCATGTTCAACATGTCAAAAGAATAAATAAACTATTGAGGCTTTATAAGTAATATATGAAAGAACCAATAAATTAAAAGTTAGAGATATTAAAAGGTAATTGAGTTATCTATAAATGAAGGAAGGTGATAGCATTAATGATCATATTATGCAACTGAAGAATTTAAAAAATCAAATTAGAATTATCAAGGTGAAATTTAAAGATTCTAAGATTATACAATTTTTTATTGAAATTCTTTCAAGTGCATAGTATAATTTCATATGCACATTAGAGGTGACAAGACAATTTGATAATACAATAACAAAATAATCTTAATGGTATTTGTTGAATGGAGAGGATATACATAAAATATCTACATGTGAGCCTACCAAGAATTCACAATCATTAATAGCTAGAGGTAAAAATAAAAATTTCAATTAAAAAAAGTCAATACAAAATTAAGAAAATGAGTAAAGGAATAATTTAAGGTAATACAATCAACAAAAGGATTATAATCAACAAAGGAATAATTTTCAAAAATAACAAAAGGAATGGAGAAATCAAAGGGATAATACTAGAAGGTAAAAATACATCACATGTTATAATTGTGGAGAGAAAGGACATAAAAATGATCAATACACAAATAAATCATATGGATGAGGACAAAGAAACGTTTATCAAAGGAGACAATAAAATTTTATTCAAGGAGAGGAATAAAATAGTAAATGTATTTTGATAGCCTCATTTGTTGCTTAATAAAGTCTATGTGACTTGTGGTATATTTATTCAAGTGCTAGCTAACATATGACAATGACATACAACAAGAACTTATATGATTATTTTGAAATTGTAAAAGTACAATAATATTTCTTGGCAAAGGAAATATTTGTCATTTATACTCTTCTCTATGAGTGATATGTTTTACCTTTCTAATTAATATATTTTTTATTTAATTTAATCCAAAATATTTTGCCAATTCACATAAGTTCATTGGATTATAACTAGTGTTTTCATCCCCAACATAACCTTTCCTATAATGTAATTAGAGACACTCTTTTCAATTAATATTTCAAATCTCCTTTTTTACTTAAAAAATGATGGAACCATACCCAAATCTCAATAAAATTGAGATATTCTAAAGGTGATTTTGTTTTTTATAGATACTATTGGATTTATATTATGTTATTAGCTAGCATCTTGAAAATGACATTAGATACCATTAGACTTATCTTATATTATCAGCTAACAATAAAAAAAACATGCTATCATTTTCTACATATTAGTAATTTTCTACATATTAATATTGGATGCCTTACATATATAATCGTTAGATAAATATTTTATATACATTTAATACACGAACAAAAGTTATTTGAAATATAGACAAAGATAATATCTTAAATGGTACCATAGCTTAAAATATATTTTTTTTTTGACATTAAGTAATTATGTTACTTAAAATGCATGATAGGTTAAATTATACTTTTAAAAAACCATTTATAAACAATAGTAAATATCATATCAAAGTTTATGTAAAATATTTTTGTTGATTAATCTTATAATAAAAATATATTAAAATTTACATAAAAAATATTTAGTTTTAGTAAAGAGACCTCTATTTTATTAGACATTATTTATACCCCTTTGTATAATTTTTAATATGTTATTACCATAGATAATATAGGAATGCAAAATTCATATATGAGAGACCGTGAATGATATATACTTTTCTTTAAACAATGATTAAATTTTAAAAATAGAAAATAATCTTAACTATAAGCATTTTATTCAAAATTAACTAGCTTTTGAGATATAATTATCTCAAAACTTAGATTTTTGTATAACACATCATATATTAATATAAATAAAATATTTTAATTGTTTATTTATTTACATAACCTTTAAAAATTATATAATAATTATGGAAGTGGGGTATGTAGAAACTTTTGCTTTTTTTTTTTTTTGAAAGTGACTTGATATTATTAAAAAAACAAGAGTACCAAATAAAATAAAAATGGGTGGTATGGAGAAACACCCCAAAAGCCTATGCAGAACATCAATCTAGGGTTAGAAAATTGTTTGGTACAACTATAAAATAGTTAAAAAATAAAAAACAATAAAAAAGAGAAAAAGGCCTATTAGTACTCAAGTCATCATAGGAGTAGCACCAGCAGAGGAAGGGGAATCCTTATCTGAAGGACTGCCTTAGTTTATGGGCAGAACAGGGTCTGTAGGAACTAGATCCCACCTAGAACTATCACCTTACAACTCTAGAGAATCACTCTAGGTCTGAGGTAAATTTGTAGCCCAACCGGATGATGATCCCTAATCATAATATTATGGCATGGAGTGGAATCCTTCCTTGGTATATATATGCTCTAAGTGAGAACTAAGAGTAGTCAGAGTCCTTCCATGAGACCACTTGCAACCTTGAGCCCATTATTAAGAAGCATATCTTTGGTAAGGTTGGGAGGATGGAACCCAAATCACAATGCAAGGAGCATTTTCCCAATGATCTAGTAGAGTTAGTAGATGCTAAACCTCAAGGAAAACTTTTTTTTCCTATGTTTGAATCTAAAGGAAAATATTAGAGCATATTAGAGATTTTAAATACATGGAAAACTATGGAAATACATGTTATGTAGGAAAAAAACCATTACAAATTTTCCATATGTTAAATATAATATCAGACCTAAAAATAGGCCAAATATGCTCTATATGTACTGGCATTTTGGTTGTATCCCTAAGAAAAAACATAGGCTATGATAGGGTTGTTTCCCAAAAGTTTAAAAAATCATTAATCTATTTCTAGGTCACTCGAACCCTAGGGCAATACCAAAACAAATGTTTAATGTATTCTCTATAATGATAAAAATGGTAATTGGTAATGTGTAATCCTAAATGATAGAAGCATTCTACTATAGGAAATTCCTAAAAATAGAGACATCAAATAAAGTGAGCCACTTTAGGCTTCAAAAAAATATCCCATAGAGTATAAAATTCATTCTGTCAATCTCTACTAGTTGCCTAGATTCTCAATCGCTCATTTAACTTGGGTACCATGGGCAGATGTGGTGAGAGCCAAAGGTACCATTTTACAATCTTATAACACCTAAAATAAATGTTGGAATACCATTTCTAGTCCTTCCATCAAGGATGTAGAGTTCAAATTCTTTTTTTTTGAAATATTTTATGTAATACTATGGGTTGAATTGTTTGAAATTCTTCTTTGTTAGCCTCAAAGAGGTAAAACTACATTTTAACTATTGCCATGAGAGCCAGTTCCTGGTCCACTTAGAAATAGGTTAGATATGACTTAGATTCTCTTATGGAAAAGAAAAGGGTATGGACCTAGGGTATTTTGACCAGTGGTTGCTCTTGATAGATGATAATACAAGATCACCACATTGACTATCGATTGATGAAGAATCTAGTGCTAAAATAGTTACCATTCTAGAGAAACCAGGGTTAAAGAGCTTCTCAATATTTTTAGATACTCTTAGTACTAAACTACCTTAAATTTGAACTGACACCTTCATCACCATAATGGATTGTAGACCAAGGTCCATCTAGTATTTTCTCCCATAGGGACACTAGAGGCTATGCATTATCGAAGTAAGTATTTCTAGGCTTCATTACCATGGATAGCATGGATGACCCATTTGGTGCACAAGATATGGAGGATCCCTAACCCTCATGACACTCATGGAAGACAACTATAATCCCATGCAACTATGTTGAAACACTATTTTTTGGTAAAAAGTACCATAGGAAATGTTAGCAAAGCTTCTCTAAATTTTTATAGAAAGCTTTCAAGGGCATTGAGAAAGAAGATCAATAGACATACGTGGCAACCAGTATCTTGGAGTAAAATTGAAATTTTCCTACTAAATAAAGTGGTTTTGGAAGTCACTTTTTATGTTTCCTTACTTCCCTATCTAGAACATAGTGGCAAAGTTCAACCAGTGAAGCCTAAAAGGCAAAAGGAATTCTAAGGAGGCGAATAATATTACCATGTTCAATCCACTTCTACCTATAACTATTTAGCTAAGGGGGTGTGGGTAGAAAAGAGAAAAGATTTTTCAATAAAATATCCATTAAAAAATTAATGGAAAGTATCAAGAAGCATGATTCCCTTCACATGACCCTTGGTAAGAACATCAATAATAAGGTATCCAAATCCGTCAATGGTTAGAACATATAGATTTGGGCTAAGAGGACACCCTTATTAAATAGACCTAAATAAAACAAAATAGAAGGACTGTTGGTTGTTAATAGTAATGTAGGTTGGGCTTGAATGGCCATAGTGACTTTCCTATATTTATAAGAAGTAGTTACATAGGACCTGTAGTGAAATAAGGCCAGTTGGTGATCGTATGCATGACATGTGTGTGAAATCATTGTTCCACCACTATATCCAACTATTTATAGAATGAGAACAAGGTGCTAAATTCCACCCATGACGAATGAGAGTTAAAGAGGGTGGGTGGCAAAGCAATCATGTATTAAAGTAGAACTAGCTATTTAAAACAAATCTCTCACTATTCAACCATTCAATGTGGAACCATATGGAGGAGTGGTCTGAGAGAACAACCTTGAGGAGAGGTTCCACTGAGAGACCTTGATGGTTGCCAAAATATTTTATGGTCTAGTTTGATAACATCACCCATTTGAACTAATTTATGATTCTATTAGGGTTTGTTTTCATATTGGACTATGTGAACCAAAGAAAGTGTATCTGAAACCACCCAATATTGGGATAAAGAAATCTCAATTTTAATTTTTTCTATTAAAAAATAGGATATTTTGAACCTTTTAAAACTACAAAATACAACTCAAATAGAAAAAAAATAAGAATTAATAATTAATATTTTTCCAAAATAACATAAACCATTTTGATAGCAATTAATTGAATAGTGGTATGTTATCTACAATTTGTTATATATGAAGGAAAACCTATAGTATGACCATAGTTAGTGTAGTGGTAAGATGAATTACACAAGTAGGGAGATCTAGTGGAGTAATGACATGTATTTAAGGATGATACTAAATAAAAATTCATTATCAACCCGTAGAAGAATGTTAAATGTCCTTTTGTGGCATGAAAGTATCTCTCATCTGGTAGAACAAAATATTGGGAACTTTGTCTCCTTTGATTGAACCATGAATTCCATGTTCTAAATGTTGTATGTAAGAATGTGCATAATGTCAAACATAGCGAAGGATTTTCCAAGCTCAGTCAAGCTCATATCCCATGAGTACTTGGATCGAATCCATTGAATAAGAGAATAAGCCTCAAGCTTGTCAAGCTTGTGGTAAGGATGGCCATCATAAAAATATTTTTCTCCTTCATCTAAAGTCCAACCCTGTGGTCCATCCAATTTATAAGGAGAGATGGGTACCTAAAAAACCATTAATTGCTTTGAAAGGAAAAGAGCTCACATATTCACTGGGTGGCAAGGATGCATCTCAAGTAGACCATGGTGGTGCTCTACAGGTGAATGATATTTTGCCTCCCAACCTCTTCGTTGATGATGCATAGGAACCTCTGAAAAGCTTGGAGGTGGTCCTAGAATCTGGTCATCTTGAGATAAGGGATACCCTTATCCTATAAAATTCATTTGAATGTATGGCTTTAGAGAAGCCCATTTTACTACAGCTAGTGGAGTATCCATTGGCTTCCTCAAAATTTATAAGAAAATACTCATTGGCTTCCCCAAGGATGATGAGCCCACTGGCTTTTTTGAAGCTGGTTATGGCCTACCCAAAGCAATGTATGGAGATCTCGTTGGCCTCCCCAATATCAGTGATGGAGAAAAGTTCTCTTGGTCCCAAGACTAGAAGTCATAGGAGAGGATGTATCAACATTGGGATGAAGAAGAAAATCAAAAAGCCATCAAACAAATCTATCAAAAAAATAAAATTAAGAACAATATTGCCAATGGTGGTCAGTCTCTTCTAAATATGGAAAAGGGAAGTGACAATAGAAGTGGCCAATTGAAGTTGGATGGTTATAAGTCTCCTCTTCCATGGGAGGTTGTGAATAAATTATCTCTTAAATCTCTTCTCAAATTGCTAGATATGAGAAAAATATTTATGGATGAAGCATGGGTTTTAGCAAGTGATTGTAACACTTCGTTGTTTCCCTCTGAAAAAGGAGAAAATTATTCTGAGCCTAGAATTATGGATGATTTGGGTGGTTTTATCATTTTGGTCAAACTTCTAGACCTTGATCTCAAAGGAGCCAAATTTACCTGGAGAAATCATTGGGCGAGGAATAATATTATCCTTTGTAGATTAGATAGAATCTTAGTCTCTAAATTTGGCCTTCATATCTTTGGTTGAGCTTCCCTTTCTACTCTTCCTAGGGTTGGTTCAGACCATAAACCCTTATGGATGGAAGTATCTATGAATGCTCCCTTTCATATGAGGCCATTCATATTTGAAGCTATGTGGTGAAATCACCTGGAGTTTAAAGACTGTATCGCAGAATGGTGTAATGAAGACTTGCAATGAGAATGAATGGAACTCTTAAAAAATAAGCTCAAGAAGATTAGATTTAAGCTCAAAATATAGAACAAGAACACCTCTGGTGAAATATTTAGATCTAAGGAGAGTCTAATAACTCAATTTAAAGACATGGAAGCACTCATTGAAGAGGAATGACTAATTCCAAAGATTGCTAAAAAAAAGAGATATTCTTAAGAATCTCGACAACAAGTTGACTAATGAGGAATTATTTTGGAAGTAAAAATATTGGGCTCTGTGGTTGAAATAAGGAGATAAGAATACTAAATTTTTTCATTCTTGGACATTCTGTTATAAGAGCCTTAACAAGATCAAGGAAATCATTAAATCAAATGGCCCTAAATCAAGTGATATTAATAAAATCAAAGTGGAGGCCATCACCCACTTTAGCTCTCTATTGGGACTAATATCTCCTAGATATATTTAGATGAAATATTCCCTTCTCACCTTGATTCCTAGCCTAGTCACAAATGACATGAATTCTAATCTGGAAGTTGTGTTCTCAGATGATAAAATAAATAAGGCTATGGATGCTATGGGGGTGCTAAAAGCTTCGAGACTTGATGGATACCCCTTGATTTTCTTCCAAAAATACTTGGATATATGCAGGAAGGATGTATGTGATGCTATGAGGTCAGTGCAGTCATCCGTAGCTATTTCAAAGGGTCTCAACTCCACCTTCTTGGTTTTGATATCTAAATCCTCAAATGCCTTAACTTTTAATGATTATAGACCAATCAACCATTAGAATATAGTATATAAAATCCTAATAAAGGTCATGGTTAATGGAATTAAGCCCCTCATTTTGACTCTCATTGATAATGCTCAAAGTAGATTTATGGTCGGGATGCAGATATTATATGGAATTATTGTTGTTAATGAACTTGTTCACTCAGTTCATAAAAGTGGTAGGCCTAGTTTATTCCTCAAGCTCGATATGAATAAGGCCTATGATCACCTGTCTTGGCTCTTTTTGTTCAAATTTCTCAAGAAGTTTGACTTTGGATCCAAGTGGATTAATTTGATCAAAACCTGTGTTTCATCAACAAGGTTTTCTATTTTTATCAATGGCTCTCCTCCTGTATTTTTCTAGTGTTATCATGGTATTCACAAAGGGGACCCTCTCTCCCCATTTCTTTTCATCCTTATGGTAGAAGCTCTGGGGATATATTTTAATTTGAACCCGACTATTATGGGTTTGACTCCTACTTTGGCTTGTAGGTTGATATCTCATCAACAGTTTGTAGATGATACTTTGTTATCTTGTTTGGCTGCTATGATCCAAGTGAGAGAAATAAAATCACTTTTAATTTGCTTTGAAAAATCAACGGACTAGCAGATCAATTTTCTCAAGAGTAGTTTGTACTTCTTAAACACCCCATTGGAGAACCAAAGAAAAATTGCCAAAATCCTGGGCTACAATATTGGTAACTTTCCTATAGTCTACCTTGATCTCCTGCTCTTTACTGGTAGAATTCTAGATTCTCTCTGGATGCCAATCATTGAAATATTGCAGAGTAAGTTAGCGGCTTGGAAGGGAGCCCTTTTGAGTCAGGCAAGGAATACATTTTTAGTGCAAAGCACTATTCAAAGCATCCCAATATATTTCATGTCACTTTTTAGCCTTCTTGGAAATATCACTACTAAACTTAAAAGCACTTTCAAATCCTTCTTATGGGCTGGTCCGAATATGAAAGACAAGTTCTATTTAGCATCCTGGGAGTAGGTTTGTCATCAAAATCAGTGTTGTGCTTTGGGTCTAAAAAGTGTAAAATAGATGGACAAGACTCTTGTCACCAAATTGGGTTGGAAGGTTGTGTCTAATGATGTGGTGGAATGGGTGAAAATCCTCAAACAAAATATCTCTTTAATAATTTCCTTTCAAACCCACTCCCTAAATATGGTTCTCCATTTTGGTAGAGCTTACTAAAATCTAAATCCTTCTTGAGAAGTGGAAATAAATGGATAATCGATAATGGGAATTTTGTGGACTTCTAGAATTATCCTTAGCTTACCAAGAAGCCCCTTTCCTCTGACCTGAGATTTCATGGTCTCAAGACTGTTACCCGTGCTTTAGAACATGTTAAAGTTGTTGATTTTATTGTCCTAATGAATGGGCAAAAGTATTTGTTTTAACTTCTTGTGATGGTGGGTGGTGTGGAAATCCAACAAGCTTAGGCTCTTGTTGCTAAAGAGCTACAATTTCAGGTGTTGTGGTTGAAAGACATTGAAAACATGATAATATAAGCCGATGATAATAAGGGAGAATATTATTTCAAATCAGCATATCTTTTGTTTTAGCCTTCTATTCCTTATCTCATTTTGGTTGGGATAATTTGGTTGAAATTTTTAACTCTTAAAATCAACCTATTCTTCTTATTAGACATTCAAAATAAGAATCTATCCATTAAAAATTTAATTAAGAGAGGTGTGCAAATTATTAACAGATGTTATTTGTGTGAAGTTGAATGGTAGTCTACTAATCATTTGCTACTTTTTGTGTCCTTTCCTTCATGAATTTATTTTCTCAATTTTAGATAAGTTGAGGGTTCAGTGGGTGATGCCAAATTCCTCAAAAAGTTTGATTTTCAATGGACAATCCCTTTTTTCGCCCCTCATCTTAGGTGCCTTTGGCATTTCCTTTTGCCTCATATGTTTTACGGCATATGGAAGGAAAGAAACACTAGAGCATTTAATAATTGCAAGAGATATTTCAATAGACCTAGTAACAAAATTCTTTGGGGTTTGATCAAAAACATTTCCAATGTATTTCCTGATCTTAGAAAAAATTATCGAAGGAGTTCTCCTACAGAAGTCCTCTTGGAATCAAAGTTGGGTTTTCCTTAGATTAATCTAGGGCCTCCTATTCCAATTCCAAGGAGAAGTGTGAGGTGGTGTCCCCCCCTCAACAGGTGGCTCAAATTAAATTTTGACGAAGCCTTAAAAGGTAATCCAAGGGTCACTAGGGGAGGCGATATCATAAGAAATAGTAAGGGAAAAATTATTGCAACATATTTTGAGAATTTATTATCCCAAAATTCCCACTTTGCAGAGGCCAAAGCTGCCTTTCAAGGTATTAAACTTCTAGTTGAATTGGGAGTGATGAATGCTAAAGTAGAATGGGATTCACTAAATGTGATCAACATTCTAAATTCCTCTTTAGCCTTGAGCTAGAATACTGCAAATATGATGGGTGAAGGTACCTTCAGGGTCTCAATCAATTTTGGGCGTAACATATTATGAATAAAGGTAATTCACTTGTAGACTATTTGGCTAATCTTGGCACCAACCTTCATGGCCTTACGGTGTAGAGGAATAATTTCTCATTGGATTTTCTAAATTTTCTTAATGAAGAATCCTCTTAATTTTTATTAGGGATTCGTTCAATTGCAATTTAAAATGTTACATCACCATTACTCCTAGTGGTTGGCTTTGCTTGTAGTCTTAAGTGATGATGCTTCTGTGTATTTGAATTGGCAAAATGGTACCCCATTTGGATGTGAAGCCCAAAATACCTATTGGTTGCCTAAGATCTACTCTTGGAAGGTTTTCTTAGGTGGCACTTTGAGTAGATTTAGTCATTTTCAATGTGTAATGTTACGTCACAATTAGACCCTGACCTTCTCTCTGATTTTCTGCTTCCGATGGGGTGAATGTTCCAGTGAACATAAACGGCAGTTTCTTCGCGTTCAGGGGATTCCGCGAGTTAGACGGTAATTTAAAAGGAGTGCAGACAGTGAAAGTGACGAAGGCATCGATGGCGGAGTTCCGGGCGCTGGAAGGGCTAGGCGTGTCGTACGCAGTGCTGCAATTCCCCAAGGGCGGAGTGAATCCTCCTCACACTCACCCCCGCGCATCCGAACTTCTGTTGGTTTTGGATGGATCCCTCGACGTTGGCTTCGTCGACACCACCGGCAAGCTCTTCACTGAGACAGTGCAGGCGTCTGATCTCTTCGTATTTCCCAAAGGCCTACTCCATTACCAGATTAACACGTACGATAATCAAGAGGCCCTCGCTGTTTCTGCTTTTGGGAGTGCCAATGCAGGGACTATGTCTGTGCCATCCACTCTGTTTGCCAGCGGTATTGTTAGAAACATAAACTTAACCCAAACAAATTAAATGCGGAAAAAATCTGAGGATCTATTGACAGGCCCTGTTACAGGCTGACAAACACAGGCGGAATAAACTAGGGTTTGTATTATTAAACAGGGGAGGGAGCAAAAGGGGGAACTGGCTCTGCGGAGCCTTACATCTGCGGCAACTGCCGCTTGCGGAATAAACCCCCAAAACCAGAACTTAGAAATGGCTCCTGCTGAGCGATTACAACTGCGGACATTGCCGCCTGAACCCAACTGCAGTGCGGACTGCTGGGCAAACAAACAGATCTGCACCGCGACAGAGAAGGGTCTGCTAAACTGCCAGGGACGGTTCTGCGCTAAGGAGCAGCAAGAACCCCCGAACCCTTTCTGTGCGTGCAACAGCGGCAAGGCTTGCCGTCGGATCGCCTGCACAGCTGGTGTGCAGGGAAACTGGGGCTGCTGCCCAGAATTCCTAATACGTGCTCAAGGGCCGGCATTTATAGCTGCAGGGGGTCGGTGCTGGCTTGGCGCGACTCCCGAGGCCAGCCTGGAGGCATACGGTCTTCACCTGCTCCCTCAACTTCGCCCATACTTCCTCTGTCAGACGGGACATCCCAGCGGCGGTGACAGAGTACGGGATTTGGATTAAACAATATTTCTAACAGGTATATCCGACGTTGTTTTGGCCAAGTCTTTTAAGACTGACATCCAAACGATTGAGAAGCTCAAATATGCTTTTGCCCCTCACACCTGATCACTATATTTGTATTCTTTTGCGAGCACAACTCATGGTTGCTTTGTTACTCATCGCTCCACCCCAATTTCTTCCTCTCCATTATGATCTACGTTCAATAAAATGCCAATTTAAGGGCGACTCTGTCTGAGGATTAATAAAACCTTAAAAGTTTTCTAATGCCTCATAGGGTTAGGCAGTCCATATATTATTTGTTCCACGCTTTTGTAGGTGTTAGTCCATACCAAGGTATTGGACAGCCTATCTATATATTAATAATAAAAAATTTAAATTAATAAATATAATTTGTTTCATGAAACTAGATGTAGTCTAGAGTGAGTAATAGTGGATTCTATTTTGCTTTGAAATGTATGTATTATATTCAATTATTATAATTTTAATAAAATACTAATACATATTAATAGAGAAACAAATATGTTGTAAGATATAGGAAGAAATTTAATATGCACAATGCCATTATGTAATATTATTTAAATACTATATTTTAAAGTAGTAGATTATATATTATAATATCAAATTGAAATATAAAGAATAAGTAATTTATTTAATAATTGAAATAGGCTTTCATGTCCAATAGGTATAGTTTTTATGTTTTATTTTTATATAGATTTATTCTTTAGTTTACCAGGGTATTAAAAATAAATAAATTTTAAGTTGTTGGCTTTAACGTATTGGTGTTGTAAATTTTCAACCCTTATTATTGTATTAATTCTTTTAATATTAATATTAAAGGGGATGTTGACAAGGGTAAGGGTAAAGTTAGTTGTGATTTATTAGGTGGTATACTAAGTTGATATCATAGTATATTGATGATTGTTTAGCTTTTAAAAAATTTTGGTTGTGATTGATGAGGTGTCGTAGTTTATTGTCAATTTGGATCCACTTTCATAGGTGATGAGACATTTGAAATTTTCTATATATTCTCTTCTATATATGGAATTGAAAAATACCTTCAAGGGAATGAGTCCTTGAAATAATATATTTATAGTGTGATACTTTTCTTCCAAATTTTATCTTTTGTTTTCTGCTTTTATATGGAATTATTACATATTAGTTTTATGGCATTAGAGCCAAACCCTGTTTAGATTTGCATTACATCGTTTAAATATAAAAAAAGATTTATATTATAGATGAGCAAGGAGCATTTCTTGGATTTAATGGTTAAAATTAGATTCCTAGAGTAGTGTCTTATTATGTAACATACAACTAGTTTAACACTACTCATGAAGGAGGGGAGGCATATCAAAACATTAAGGCTGAAGATTTTATACCATCTAGTAAGATTTTAGGGTCTGCATACATCTCTAAAGCAAGACATGAACATCATCTTTTAAAGATTGGTTAAATAGTTATCTATTTATTTATTTAAATAAGGGGTTTTTAAATTTTATTTGTAAGTGAAGATTGCAAAAAAAATTACACATCGAAGCTTAAGCTTTTAAATACAATTGTAAAAATTTCAATTTAAAATTACAAGAGATTTTCTTAGGTCCTCAAGAGGGTGGATCAAGATACAATAATAAAGAGATCTCATTTTATGTATCAATATTAAGACCTATTTATTTAGGCCTTTATATTTATGTAGACTATTTATTGTAATTGTAGATTTATCTCCTCTTCTAGCTATGGTCTCATCACCTAATAACTCAAATCTATGGTCACTACAAAAGTGAATGATTCAAAATATTTAAATTAGAAATTTGAGATTTAGTTAATTCTTCAAACGAAAGGATTATAGGAATTAGAAAAAAAAATAAACTTAAAGATGTTAATCAGCATTAAAAGTAGGATAAAATGGATATGAATACCCAAACATCTAATTTACTGTAAACTAGTCCAACAATTATACCCAATGTTCGACATATCGAAAGAATAAATAAAATATTGATGCTTTATATGTAATATGTGAAAGAACCAATAAATTAAAAGTTAGATACATTAAAAGGTAATTGAATTATATGTAAATGAACGAAGGTGATAGCTTGAATGATCATATTATATAACTAAAGAATATAAAAAATCAAATTAGAATTATGGAGGTGAGATTTAAAGATTCAAAGATTATAGATTTTTTATTGAAATTCTTCTAAATGCATATCATAATTTCATATGCACATTAGAGGTGAAAAGTAAATTTGATAATATAAGAACAACATAATATTAATGGTAATTTTTGAATAGAGAGGATATACATAAAATATCTACATGTGAGCCTACCAATAATTCACAATAATTTATGGCTAGAGGTAAAAATAAGAATTTGAATAAAGGAAAATCAATACAAAATTAAGAAAATAAGCAAAGGAATAATTGAAGGTAATGGAATCAATAAAAGGATTATAATAAATTCAAAAATAAAAAATGGAATGGAGAAATCAAAGGATAATACTAGAAGGCAACAATATATCACATTTTATAATTGTGGAGAGAAAGGCCATAAGAGTGATCAATGCACAAAGAAATCATATGGAGGAGGAAAATGAAACACTTATAAAAGGAGACAATAAAATTTTGTTCAATTAGAGGAAAAAAATAGTAAAAATATTTTGATAGCCTCATTTGTTGCTTAAAAAAGCCTATGTGACTCATGGTATATTTATTCAAGGGCTAGCCAACATATGACAGTACAACAAGAACTTATATGATTCTTTGGAAATAGTAAAAATACAAGAATATTTCTTGTTGAAGGAAATATTTGACATTTATACTCTTCTCTATGAGTGATATGTTTTACTTTTCTAACTAATATATATATTTTTATTTAATTTAATTTAAAATATATTGCCAATTCAAATGAATTCATTGAGTTCCAACTAGTATTTTCATCCCCAACTTAAACTTTCCTCTAAAGTAATTATAGGCACTCTTTTCAACCAATATTTTCAATCTCCTTGTTTTAGTTTTAAAACTATGGAAGCATATCCAAATCTCAATAAATTGAGCTATTCTAAAGGTGATTTTGTTATTTATACATATAGTTGGATTTATCTTACGTTATTAGCTAACTTCTTGGAAATGAATATTTATATATTTTTTGATAGAAAGTTTGAAATCTATGGATTCAACTTAGGCATCAGTGTTATTCAATATGTGGTCACAAGAACACTTACACCATAGGTTGATAAAAAATAAAAAATATCATACTATAATTTTCTACATTGGATGTTGTTAGTCTCATAATGACACTGAGAGGGGGGTAAATCAATGTAGCTCTTTCAAGCTTAAGTCTTCAACACTCAAAGACAAAACAATGAAAACATAAAACCAAATAAAACAAGTATAACAAGAGAACCTCACACAACACAAGATATACCAAGGTTCACCGATTTGGCTACATCCCCAAAAATCACTCTTTGGACTCCCATCTAAATCCAACCTTTGCAAAGCACCAAATTTAAAATCAATTTACCTGCACCCACTAGGAGGAGCACCAACCCCTGATTTATTTCAACCAATAGAAAGGAGCACCAACCCTTGATTTATCTGCACCAACAGAAAGGAGCACCAACCCCTCTACCAAACACCCACTTGATTTTTATATTGATAATAAAATGACATATATGAATGTCTTCACTAAAACCAAAACCCTCTATGGTATGTAAGCTCAAAATATAAAACTTTCTATTTCACCTAGTATAACATCCCTCTCTGCGTTACTTAGAATTTAAATCTTCTATTCTAAAAAAAAACTAATTTTTCTCTTAGCTCATTCTGCCAATTGCTAAACACTTTCTGGGTATTGTGCATCACTTTATCTGTAAACTCCTCCAAAAATTTCAGTGAAAATGTATATCATATGAGAAATTTATGCCAAAAATACTGAGGTGACATTTTTCACCACTTTCCAAAAATCACGGATTTTCACTCTTTATTTTTCTCCATACACACTTCTCTCTTCAAAAAATAAAGTCCCCACTTTTCAATAAAATCCCTTGTCACTTAAACAACACACACTTGAATTCTTTTTCCCTTTTCAATTTTAAAATATTTTCTTTAATGAAGA
Organism: Wollemia nobilis; assembly: GCA_028583015.1. Classification (NCBI taxonomy): domain Eukaryota; kingdom Viridiplantae; phylum Streptophyta; class Pinopsida; order Araucariales; family Araucariaceae; genus Wollemia; species Wollemia nobilis. Next base: position 245,929 of record JAQPPZ010003183.1, read on the forward strand.
TACTTAAAACAATATAACTTTTTTTTTTTTTTGAGAAGACATTTCGTCAAACACGTCACATGTAAAGAATTGATATCTTACTCGTTCTCTTACTTCGGAACCACGTGACACCTCAAAAAAAAAATTAAAGATACTCTATTTGATGCCTTGAAGGTGTAACAACACTGAAACGAAAACTCTGGTGACTCTGCAAGCTCAAAATGGCCAACTGAAGTATTTTGCACAAGTGGAACAAATTGACATAAAAGTGACCTGTACCGTTTTTGCAACAATCATAACTCTAACCTCGTAACTCTATTTTCTATAAAATTTAAAACGTAGAATATCTGCAATGCTAAATACATCCAGTATAAATCTCACTATATAAATCCTTACGATTCACCTGTACCACCTCCATGAAAACTGTTGCTGACACACTTTTTCCAAAAAGAGCATTTTTGTGACAGTATTGCAATGCTTGTAATATTCACCTCATTTCTCTATTTTGGTGGAAATTTTTAAAACATGTTCTTCAATATAACGACCACCTCTAGTTTGAATTTTTCTATCAAATTATTCTTGGTTTTCTCGTAGTGCTTCTGATAAAATTGCCCTTTTTCGGCCTGTACAACCACTTGCCAAATCATCCGCCAAGATACCGAAAATGTCACCGATCAATACAAATACTATGCTGACACCTCCAACACTGTTATGAACTATTTCATGACATGATGGCATGTTCTAAACTGATCCATCCTGTCCAACTGCGCCCGTGACAACTTTTGCAAATTTTTGACAACTTGACGATTTTTTCAACTTTTGCAAATTTGCATGAACAACCTGTAACAACTTCACCCAAACATCAAAAATATCCTCATAAGCATTTAAAATCACTGTACATACTCTGTACAACCTCTAAATAGCTGTCCACTACATCAACCTGTCCTTCTGAGTGTGTTGACAAAAATGACAATACTGTCACTGCATCTTGCTCAACAATCTCCCCCTTTGGAATTGTTGGCAACACACGCACAATTTCCTATAACTCTTATCCCCTTTGACAACAAGACCAAAGGGCTACTACAAACTACCCTTGATTCCATGCACAACATTCTCAATAAAAAATTATTACACTTAGCAAAAATCATAAACATGAGCAAAAAGATAAAAAAATACACAAATGCTCTAGTTGAGAATGTGGCTCCAATAGCTAGTAAATTCTTGGGAAGTGTGACCACTACCAATTTCTTGTGAAGGTATTCAAAGACTTCCATGGGCAATGGTTTGGTGAAGATATATACTACTTGCTCTGTTGTTGGAACAAAATCCAACTTAACCTCACCTTCTACAACTTTGTACTTCAAAACATGATACCGAATAGCAATATGTTCTGTGCAAGAATGCATAACCGAATTCTTTGAGATGTTAATGGCACTGGTTTTATCGTACTTAACTAAAATTGACTCACTAAAATTAAGACCAAGATCCTTCAAAGTTTATTTCATCCATAACACCTACGTACAATACGTTGTCACTGCAATGTATTCTACCTCTGCTATGGATAAGGATACTGACTCCTGTTTCTTACTGTACCATGTGACCAACCTGTCTCCAAGATAGAATGCATGTCCACTAGTACTCTTCTTTTCATCTACACATCCTGCCAAATATGCATCTAAATATGTAATAAGGGTGAAGTCCTTACCTTTCGGATACCATAACCCATACTCCATAGTACCCTTGAGGTATCGAAGAATCCTCTTCACTGCTGTCACATGAGTCTCCTTGGGACTAGCCTGAAATCATGCTACCATGCATACTACCTATAAAATATTTGTTCAGGTAGGTATCAAGTACAGTAAGCTCCCAATCATAGATCTATACATAGTTTGATCAACATGTGGAGATTTATCATACTTGCTCAACGTGCAACATGTCATAATGGGAGCGCTAACTGGCTTACAATCCTCCATTGTGAACTTTTTCAGCATCTCTTTCACATATTTAATTTGAGAAATAAATATGCCCTTCTTCTTTTTATTAACTTGCAATCTGGTAAAATACGAAAGTTCACCAATCATTGACATTTCAAATTATTTCCACATCTTATTTGCTAAATATTTACACAACTCATATTTGTTGTTGCCAAATATGATATCATCTACGTATACAAAAAGAACAATATGATGACCATTTTCTATTTTGACATACAAATTATTGTCCACCATACCTTTCTTGAACCCTTTCTGAGTAAGATAATTGTCTAGCCTTGCATACCATGCTCGGGGTGCCTGTTTTAAGCCATATAATGCTTTATTCAACTTACAAACCAAGTTGGGATCATCACCAAGCTGGAAACCATCTGGATGCTCAATATAAACCTCTTCTTCAAGTTTCCCATTCAAAAATTCTGATTTCATATCCATTTGATAAACTTTGAAATTCTTGTATATTGCTAAAGCCAAAAATATTCTAATTACCTCTAGTCTGGCCACAGGTGCAAAGGTTTCATCAAAGTCAATACCTTCAACTTGTGCATAGCCTTTGCATACCAATATTTCTTTGTTCCTGACTACCTGTCCGTCTTCATTAAATTTGTTCTGAAAGAACCATTTAGTACCGATTACATTTTTATTTGCGAGTTTTGGTACTAACTCCCAAGTTTTGTTTTTCTCGATATGATATAATTCTTCATTTATTACCTTTACCCAACTTTCACATTTGCTTGCATCAACAACATTTTTGGGCTCAATGCTAGGTAATAAAGAGTAGTTACTTACTAATCTTCTTCTTGTCTGAACACCAACTGTGGGGTCTCCAATTATTTGCTCTCTAGGATGATCTTTCTGCCAGCTGCCTATTTTGAATTTATTGTTTTCTTCCACTTCTAAATCACTGTTTGAATCCTTTGAGTCAATTTTTGGTTTCTTTTTCGTTTCCTTTTCCTCATCTCCTTCAATGACCTCTTCATAAATTGGGTAGTTCTCTTCATAGCTAATTACTCGTTCCCTTCCTTCATCAACTTTAACATCGACACTATCCACAATTTTCCTTAGCCTTTTGTTGTAGCATTTGTAAGTTTTGATTTTTGACAAATAGCCAATAAAAATACCTTCATCCGCTCTATCTTCAAACTTACCAAGGTTTTCTTCAGTTATTTTGATGTAACACTTGCTGCCAAAAACTTTAAAGTATCTTGTTGTTACCTTTTTACCGAACCACAACTCATAAGAAGTTTTGCTTTCATGCGTCCTCAACATGCACCTATTTTGGATATATACCGCAGTATGGACTACCTCAACATAGTCAGTGCCATTTCCTGCACTGTCATGTTCTTTCTTTCTACGACACCATTCTGTTGAGGTGTATTGGCTGCTAAAAACTGTCGCCTAATGCCATATTTTTCACAATACTCTATTAAATCCTCTAAAATGAACTCTCCTCTGTCTAACCTTAAACATTTAATCCTTTTTCCTGTTTGATTCTCAACTTGGTTTTTGAAAACCTTGAAAATATCAAAATCTTCTGCTTTATGCTTTAAAAATAGTACCCATGTCATCTTGGAATAGTCATCTATACACAACATGAAATATTTGTCACCGTTTATGCTTTGCATTCTCATGGGTCCACATAAATTAGTATGTACTAGTTCCAAAGGTTTGCTTGTGTAGTACTATTTTGTTTTAAATGAGACTCTAGTTTGCTTCCCCTTTTGACATGAAGCACAAATTCTATTTGATGGTTTGCCAATGGTGGGAATATCTCTCACAACTTTCTTTGAGCTGATTTTTACTAGATTTTCAAAACTGATATGACCGAGCCTCTTGTGCCACAACCAATTCTCTTCTTCCTGTCCAATCTAGCAAGCTCCTTCTGAAGTCTCTGAGAGAGTGTATAGGTTTCCATATGTCCTTGATGTAGTTGCTATCAACTTCCCATTGTTTATATTTTTGACTTCACAACATTACTTCTTAAAGATCACTTCATGACCTCTATCACAAATCTAACTTACGCTCAACAAGTTATGCTTCAGATCAACCATAAACAAGACTTCATTTGACCTAATTTTTTTGTCACTAATATTAACTAAACCTCTGCTAACTATCTTAGCTCCATCATTGTTTCCAAACATTCATTGAACCACCTTCATATTGCTACAACTTCTCAAATTTTTTTTGTCACCTATCATATGACTGGAGCATCCACTATCAAGTATCCATGGTGTGGATTTATTCTACGCTTTAAATACCATCTGTACGATCAAGGATTTATTTTCTTCCTTAGGTCACTATTTTTCTTTCCACTCAAGTTCGATTACAATTTTAGGCTCTTATTTTGGCTTTTCTTTTTCAATAGATTATGCATGTTTTTCAGGAAATTTTCTATTTTGTCTTATTCTATTTGGCTGAAATTTTGTTCCTTGAAATTGATTTGATGCAAGGGTACTTCAATAATTTCTTGCAATATACCCAAAATTATGACAATTATAACATTCTATTGCATAATATATCAAAGGTGAAAAAACATTTCTATTGGTAAAATTCCTTGGTCCTACATTATACTTGCAATCTAAGATCTTATGTCCATAACCATTGCATTTAAAATAGTAACTAGAAAAGAGATGATTGAACCTGGGTGGTGGTCTTTGCCATGTTTTCGTAGGAGCCATAAATCTTCTTCTTCTTTGATGTGTGACATTGGTGAAGCCATCATTGTCAATTCTCCTTTCGTGCCTTGCATTATTGCTTTCCTTTGCATGATTTATTTTTGATTGATCAACCTGTTTCTTCTCTTCATTCTTTGTGGATTCTTCATTTATGGCCTTTGATCCATTTTATGATTCTCCTTCATCAAAATCCAAACCAAATTTGATGACTATAGTCTTTTGGTTATTTATGATCTTATCCAACTTCATAGAACTTTCTTCATGTTTGTGATAACAACTAATTTTTTGATTCTTCTCTCCTAGCTGTATTCTTAAACCAACAATATATTCTTCTAGCTTGTTGCAATAATCTATTTTCATAGTTATTTGCACTTCGATATCTTCGGAGATTTTCTTGGATTCTTCTATCTGTACTTTCAAATTTTGTATGATTTCATTTGCATCCTCAAGATTTCTTGAAATTTTCTTAATATTTTTTCTTTCTATCTTCAATTCATCTAGAGCTGCAATTATTTCCTCTTTCAAATTCACTTCTACATCAATTTATTCTTCATCAAATTCCTATTCTTTTTCTGGTTTTTCTTCTTTGAGTGCCATGAAAAGAGCTTCACCTGTTTCCTTTTCAGAATCTTCACTCGAGGTATCTTCTGATGAACTAATATTCTTGGATATAAAAATTTTCTTCTTGAAGTTGCCTTTTATGAAATTTGTTTTTTTCTTCCAGTCACTTCTTTCTTCGTGCGATCCTTCATCACTTTTGTTCTTCTCATTAAGTGGACATTTAGCTACAAAATTCCCAACACCTCCACAGTTGAAACATTTAAACAATAACTTTCCTCTATATTTTCCTTTTCCCCTTTTTAGTTTTCAAACAAAGTTTACTTCCATTTCATCTGATGTCTCTTCTTCCTCATATTCTTGTTTTGATTTCATATTTTTATGGGCTTTAAAAGCATCTTCTCTGTCTATGGGTTTAGATTTTCCTATTATCATCTCATATGTAGTCAAAAAACCATGCATCTCATCCATACTAAAATAATTTATATCTTTAGTTTCTTCTATAGCTAAAACTTTAGAATCAAATCTTTGGGGAAGGGATCTTAATACCTTTTTCATGATGATAGAATATTTGATTTCCTCATCAAGTCGTCTAATCGTATTAATGACTTCATTAACTCTCAGCATATATGCCTCTATATTCTTATCGTCATTCATATTTAATACTTTAAACTGAGTTTGATGTGTTTGTAACTTGGCCTCCTTGATCTCAATGTCTCCTTCATGAATTATCTTCAATTTGTTCCATATTTCCTTTGCTATATTACAACCCATAATCTTTACCAGTTCGCTATCCACTATGTTATAATCACAATGACACTGAGAGGGGGGGTGAATCAGTGTGTTCTTTAAAAACTTAAAAGCAATTTAGACTTTTAAATAAACTACAATAGATTAAAACAGAAATAATAAAAGTACTAAGAGCATCACACATAACACGACATTTTAACGAGGTTCACCGATGTGGCTACTCCTCAAAAAGACTGCTTGGACTACCATCCAAATCCAGTCAAATGCAAAGCTACAACTTTACATAATCATTCACCAAGCACCAACTGGTAAGAGGCACCAACCTCTAAATTTTATCTGCTACAACAGAATGGAGCACCAACTCCAATTTTTCCAGCTCCAACTGGAAAGAGGCACCAACCCCTTTTACCAAGCTACAACTTGGAGATAGTAATAAAAATTGTAGAATTAAACTATCACCTCAATTTGCATGATCTACTATTTTTCTTGCATTCTACTGCTTGTCGGCATTCGGCTGTTGCTATGAAAAATGATTCACATTTTTTCAACCACTCCTCTATATCTCTCCGCGTTCTCTTCTACAACTTCATAGAAATATTACTTCTACAGCCAGCACACTGTCATTTAACACTGGAAACACAACTTCTGCATACCGCGTTCTTATCTTCTCTTTGCACCACTCACTTTGCTGCACCTTCCATGAAATCTCACTTCTACCATCTGCGTATTTTTGCCTCGAACTTTAAACACACCGTCTGCATATCGCTCTCTTTGTTCTCGATCAGTCGATATGCACTCACTCACTATCTCATCGCTGCGATCTCTTTTCTTTAACTCCAAAGAACTATCACCGACTTACACTCTGCTACACATGAACTTCATTCGCATATATCACATCACGCCCACTCTTCAACATTGCAACAGTCCCACATTTTTATAGAAGAGAATATCCCATCAAAACATTCTCAAACACGTCAACTGCAACCCTAATTAGGTCAACATGAAACCCTAGAATTTTTCGGTTGCTTAACCTTGCTTTGTCGATGAGAAACCCTAATTGATCCGTTGCAAAACCCTAGCAACGTCGGCTTTGAAAACAAGCCGTTGAAAGGCTTTAATTTAATTTTAAAATATTAATTTAAATTTTAAATAAATAAATAAAATTTAAACTGGATATTTAAAATTAAATATCTTCATCATCGGAGCACCATTTTCAACAAAACGAAGAGCTAACTTGGGTTTTAAGAAAAACCCATTTCAGAACTACTAACCATGGATTTAAACAAAACCTATAATTTAGTCTGCCTTGGTTTTCACAAAAACCCTTCCGCTCTTTGACATCAATGACAACATCAACACTTGAGCAAGGGCAATGTACCCAAGGTACCCAAAATTGCCAACAATCTCCCCCTTTGTCATTGATGGCAACCCTTTACTAAAAACACATCTTCAAGAGCCAAAAATGAAATCAATCTCTTTGAAGTTTTGCTCCCCCTGACTTGAAGCTTTCCTCTTCACTTGAAGCTCTCCCCCTTACTTATATCTCTCCCCCTTTGTCATCAATGGCAAAGGGCAACCTTTGGGGCTTGGAACTAAGAATGAGCCTCTTAGCTTAGTCCCTCCCCCACCTCCTGATGAGGTGATTAATTCTGGGGTGGGAGTAAAACTCCCATTAGGCACTGATCAACATCAACGTCTATAACTTCCTTGCCGGGTCTTCTCTTGAACTCTTTGACCATATTCTTGTTCCTATCATTGTTTTGATCCTTGGACCTGATCATGCCACTGTTCCTATTCCTATATCCTGGAATTTCAACTTTGCACTGTCTGATAGTGTGACTTTTATTGTTGCACTTATAACAAGTAATAGTGTTGTTTCTTTTAGGCATACTTGTTCTTTGAATCCACATGTTCTGACTAAGCCAGTTCTGACTAAACCTATTTTGACCAAGCCTATTAGTGTGATGTTCTTTTGTTTTAAATGAAACTCTGGTCTATTTACCCTTCTGACATGAAGCACACATACTATTTGCAAGTTTTTTAATGATTGGAATATCTCTCACTGCTTGTTTAGCGCTAATTCTTACCAGATTATCAAAACATATGTGTCCAAGCCTCTTATGCCACAACCGGTTCTCTTCTTCTTGTCCCATGAAGCACATACCTTCTGAAAACTCTGAGAGTGTGTACAGATTGCCAGACGTCCTTGAGCCGGTTGCTATTAATTTTCTACTATTTATTTTTTTGACTTCACAACCATGCTTCTTGAAAACTACTTCATGTCCTTTGTCATAGATTTGACTCACACTCAATAGATTATGTTTCAAACCATCCACATATAAAACTTCCTCTGACTTGATCTTTCCTTCACTAATTTTGACCGTTCCTTTACCTATTATTTTGGCTCCGTCATTGTTGCCGAATTTTATAGAAACACCCTCATACTTTTGTAGATTTTCGAATTTATGTTTGTCACCTGTCATATGACTTGAGCAACCACTATCAAGAATCCAAGGAACATGTTTATTCTGAGCTCTAAAAGCTGTCTACACTATTAAAGAATCCTGTTCTTTCCTGAGCTGTTCTTTTTGTTTCCATTCTGTTTTAACTGTGGTATTGGGTTCTAGCTGTGACTTCCCCTTTTTAGAATTTTGCACATATCCTTCAGTATAAATTCTATTTTGTTTTGCTCTATACGGTTGAAATCTGCTTTCATGAGGTTGATATGAAATAGACATACTACGACAATTTCCTGGCAATATGACCAAAGTTGTGACACTTAAAACACTCTCTGCATAACTCATTAAAGGAGCAAATGCATTTCTACTAGTGAAACTTCTTGGACCTACGTTGTATTTGCGATCAACAATTTTATGCCCATAAACATTACACTTGAAACAAAAACCATAGAAATAATGATTAAACCTGAAAGATGGTCTTGGCCAGGTTGTTGCTGGAGCCTTGGATCTTCTATTCTTTTGATGTGTGACCTTAGTAAAGCCATCATTGCCAGCTGCTATTTTAGGTCTGACATTATATCTTTCTTTTGCATGATTCTTGTCTTTGTTCTTTTCACTTTCAACATTGCTTGCTTTTGGTCCAGTTGATGATTCTCCTTCAGAAAAGTCGAGACCAAATTTGATATCTGTGGATCTTTAATCACTTAGAATTTTGTCCAATTTCATCGAGCTTTCTTCATGTTTTACATGACAGTTGATTTTTTGATCCAGCTCTTGTATCTGTATTCGAAGACTCACATTTTCTTCTTCCAATTTGCTGCAGTGGTCTATCTTCATGGATACCTGTATTTCTAGATCTTCAGACATTTTCTTGTATTCTTCAGTCTGTATTTTTAAACTGGCAATAATTTTGTTTGCATCCTTAAGTTTCCTTGACAATTTTTCATTCTTCTTTTTCTCCGATTCCCATTTCGTAAGGGCAGACACTAGCTCACCCTCTAAATCAACTTCAGCCTCAACTTCTTCAACTTCAGAGTTCATTCTTTCTGCCATTTTTGGTTCAATTTTCTCAACCATAAGAACTGAAACTAGCTGGGATGCCTTTTTGGATGAGTATCTATTCTTCTTAGCCATTGTGTACTAATCCAAGATCAACCCTGACTAATTTAGCCAAAATTGGGAACCTTGCTCTGATACCAATTGTTATAATCACAATGACACTGAGAGGGGGGTGAATCAGTGTGTTCTTTAAAAACTTAAAAGCAATTTAGACTTTTAAATAAATGGTAGCAGATTAAAACAGAAATAATAAAAGTACTAAGAGCATCACACATAACACGACATTTTAACGAGGTTCACCGATGTGGCTACTCCTCAAAAAGACTGCTTGGACTACCATCCAAATCCAATCAAATGCAAAGCTACAACTTTACATAATCATTCACCAACACCAACTGGTAAGAGGCACCAACATCTAAATTTTATCTTGCTACAAAGAATGGAGCACCAACTCCAATTTTTCCAGCTCCAACTGGAAAGATGCACCAACCCCTTTTACCAAGCTACAACTTGGAGATAGTAATAAAAATTGTAGAATTAAACTGTCACCTCAATTTGCACGATCTGCTATTTTTCTTGCGTTCTGCTGCTTGTCGACATTCGGTCACTCTTGTGAAAAATGATTCGCACTTTTTCAACCACTCCTCTATATCTCTCCGCGTTCTCTACTGCAACTTCATAGAAATATTACTTCTATAGCCAGCACACTGTCATTTCACACTTGGAACATGACTTCTGCATACCGCATTCTTATCTTCTCTTTGCACCACTCACTTTGCTGCACCTTCCATGAAATCTCACTTTTACCATTTGCATATTTTTGCCTCGGACTTTAAACACGTCGTCTGCATATCGCTCTCTTTGTTCTCGATCAGTCGATATGCACTCACTCACTATCTCATCGCTGCGATCTCTTTTCTTTAACTCCAAAGAACTATCACCAACTTACACTCTGCTGCACACGAACTTCATTCGCATATATCACATCACGCCCACTCTTCAACCTTGCAACAATCCCGCCTTTTTATAGAAGATAATATCCCATAAAAACATTCTCAAACACGTCGACTGCAACCCTAATTAGGTCAACATGAAACCCTAGAATTTTTCGGTTGCTTAACCTTGCTTTGTCAGCAGGAAACCCTAATTGATCCGTTGCAAAACCCTAGCAACGTCGGCTTTGAAAACAAGCCGGTGAAACAGCTTTAATTTAATTTTAAAATATTAATTTAAATTTTAAATAAATAAATAAAATTTAAACTGGATATTTAAAATTAAATATCTTCATCATCGGAGCACCTTTTTCAACAAAACGAAGAGCTAACTTGGGTTTTAAGAAAAACCCATTTCAGAACTATTGACCATGGATTTAAACAAAACCTATAATTTAGTCTGCCTTGGTTTTCACAAAAACCCTTCCGCTCTTTGACATCAATGACAACATCAACACTTGAGCAAGGGCAATGTACCCAAGGTGCCCAAAATTGCCAACACACTAATCCACACATGATAGCATTATTTTCTTTTGAGTCATTTTCAAATAGTTTCTTACCGAAAACATTGATTGGAGAAGTGGTGGGTATTGTGTATCCACTATCCATTGAATACCAAATATCGTATCCTAAAGCACAAAGATATGTCTACATCCTAAGTCTCCAAAATGCATAATTAGTTCTATCAAACAATGGTGCTTTGTTTGATGAGAAGCCTTCACCACCTACCATTATGTCACTTCCAAGATCACCCTATCCGGTTAAGCCTATTCAGGAACCTTGCTTTGATACCAATTGTTAGTCTCACAATGACACTAAGAGGGGGGGTGAATTAGTGTAGCTATTTCTAACTTAAATATTCAACACTCAAAGCCAAAACAATGAAAACATAAAACCAAATAAAGTAGTATAACAAGAGAACATCACACAACACAAGATGTACCGAGGTTCATTGATTTGGCTACATCCCTAAAAATAACTATTTGGACTCCCATCCAAATCCAACCTTTGCAAAGTACCAACTTTACGATAAATTTACCAGCACCCATTGGATGGAGTACCAACCCCTGATTAATCTGCACCAACAGAAAGGAGCGTCATCCCCTGATTTATTTGCACCAACATAAAGGAGCACCAACCCCTCTACCAACCACCCACTTGATTTTGATATTGATAATAAAATGACATATATGAATTTCTTCATTGAAACTAGAACCCTTTATGGTTTGTAAGCTCAAAATCTAAAACTTTCTATTTCATCCAGTATAACATCCCTCTCTCTACATTACTCAGAATTTGAATCTTCTCTTCTCAAAAACAAAAACTAATTTTTCTCTTAGATCGTTCTTATAATTAATAAAATATTTCTGGGTATTGTGTAGATCTTTGTCTGCAAACTCCTCTCAAAGTTTCAGCAAAAATAGATATCATATGAGAAATTTATGCCCAAAATACGAAAGTGATGTTTTTCACCACTCTCCAAAAATCACGGATTTTCACTCTTTATTTTTCTCCACACACACTTCTCTCTTCATAAAATAAAGTCCCCATTTTTCAATAAAATCCCTTGTCACTTAAAAATCACAAAATTGCATTATTTTTCCCTTTTCAATTTTAAAAATATTTTCTTTAATGAAGCTAGTTAAAACAATATAACTTCCATTTTTTATTTTGAGAAGGCATTTCGTCAAACACGTCACATGCAAAGAATTGGCACCTTACTTGTTCTCAACACAAACCATGTGACACCTCAAACCAAAAATGAAAGATGCTCTATTTGATGCCTTGAAGGTGTAACAACACTGAAACTGAAACTCTGGCGAATTTGCAAGGTCGAAATGGCTAACTGAAGGATTTTGCACAAGTGGAACAAATTGACATAAAAGTGACCAGTACCATTTTTACAACAATCATAAATCTCACCTCGTAACTTTGTTTTCTCTAAAATTTAAAACGTAGAATCTATGCAATGCTTACTACATATTTTATGAGTCTCACTATATAAATCCTTATGGTTCACCTGTACCACGTCCATGAAAACTACTGCTGACACACTTTTTCCAAAAAGAGCATTTTTGTGACAGTCTTGCAGCGCTTGTAACATTAGCATTGTTTATCTGTTTTGGTAGAAATTTAGAAAACATGTTCTTGAAGATAACAACCACATCAAGTTAAAAAATTTCTATCGAATTCTTCTCGGTTTGCTCGTAGTACTTCTGACAAAATTGCCCTTTTTTGGCTCGTACAACCACTTGCCAAATCATCCGCCAAGATATCAAAAATGTCACTGATCAATCCAAAAATTGTACTGACACCTCCATCATTATTCAGGACTATTTCCTGACATGCTGGCATGTTCCAAATTTATCCATCCTCTCCAATTGCATCAGTGATGACTTTTATAATTTTTTGACAACTTCTTGACAATTTTTTCAAATTTTGCAAATTTGCATGAACAACCTATAACAACTCCACCCGATCGTTAAAAATATCCTCATAAGCATTGAACATCACTGTACATACTCCGAACAACCTCCAAACAACTATCCACTACATCAACCTGTCCATCTAAGTGTGTTGACAACAATGACAATATTGTCACTGCACCTTGCTCAATAGATGCCTTACATATATAATTGTTAAATAAATATTTTATATACCTTTTATACACATACAAAAGTTATTTGAATATATAACAAAGATAATATCTTAAATGGTTACCATAGCTTAAAATAATTTAATTTTTTAACATTAAGTATTTATGTTGCTTAAAATGCAAGTTAGGTTAAATTATACTCTAATAAAATCATAAATAAACAATAATAAATATCATATCAAATTTTAATTTAAAATATTTCTATTGATTAATCTTATAGTAAAAATATATTAAAATTTGGAGTAAAAAATATTTATTTTTAGTAAATAGGCCTCTATAAATTAGACATGATTTATACCCCTTCAACCTCAAGTATAATTTTTAAGATGTTATTACCATGGATGATATAGGATTTTTTTAATTATGATTAAATTTTAAAAATTAAAAATAAACTTAACTTTAAGCATTTCATTCAACAATAGATTTTGAAATATAAGTATCTCAAAAAATTATTTCTTATATAAAATATTATATATTAATAGAAATAAAATTATTTAATTATTCATTTATTTACATAAGTTTTAAAATTTGTATAATAAATATGGAAGTGGGGTATGTAGAATTTTTTGCTTTTTGTTGAAAGTGACTTGATATTATTATAAAAAACAAGAGTACAAAATAAAATTAAAAAATGGGTGGTAAAACTTGGGTACCATCCCTACTGGTTGCCTAGATAATAGATTCTTTATTGCTTATTTAACTTGGGTACCATGGGTAGATATGGTAAGAGTAAAACGTACCATTTGCCTAGCTTATAGCACCTAAAATAAGTGTTAGGATACCATTTCTAGTCCTTCCATCAACGATGTGGGGTTCAAACCCCAATTGTTTTAAATATTTTATGTGGTACTATAGGTTGAATTATCTAAAATGCTTCTTTGTTAGCCTAAAAGAGGTAAAACTACATTTTAACTTTTGCCATGGAAGCTAGTTCCGGGTCCACTTGGAAAAGACATCAGATATGACTTGGATACCGTTATGGAAAAGGAAAAGGACATGGACCTAGTGGACTTTGGCTAGTGGCTACTATTAATAGGTAAGAATACATGACCACCACATTGACTACTGATTGATGAAGAGTCTAGTGCTAAAATAATTACCATTCTATAGCAGCTAGGGTTGAAGAGATTCTCAGGACTTCTAAATACTCTTAGCACTAAAGTACCCTAAATTTGAACTGACACCTTCATCACTAGAATGAATTTTATGCCAAGCCCCCACTAAGATTTTCTCCCATAGGGGACACTAGAGGCTATGCATTATCAAAGTAAGTGTTTCTAGGATTCATTGTCATGGATAGCATGAATGACAATTTTGGTGCACAAGGTAGTACCTTGGAAAAGGGTATGAATGATCCCTAACCCTCATGACACTCATGGAAGATAACTATAATCCCATGCAACTATGTGGAAATACCATTTTTTGTTAAAGAGTACAATAGGAAATATTAGCAAAGCTTATCCAATTTTTTAGAGGAAGCTTTGAAGGGCACTAAGCAAGAAGAATAGTAGACATACGTGGCAGTCCATATATTATTTGTTCCACACTTTTGTAGGCGTTAGTCCATACCAAGGTATTGGAGAACCTATCTATATATTAATAATAAAATTTTAGATTAATAAATATAATTTGTTTAATGAAACTAGATGTAGTCTAGAGTGAGTGATAGTGGATTCTATTTTCCTTTGAAATGTATGTATTATATTCAATTATTATAATTTTAATAAAATACTAATACATATTAATAGAGAAACAAATATGTTGTAAGATATAGGAAGAAATTTAATATGCACAATGCCATTATGTAATATTATTTAAATACTATATTTTAAAGTAGTAGATTATATATTATAATATTAAATTAAAATATAAAGAATAAGTAATTTATTTAGTAATTGAAATAGGCTTTAATGTCCAATAGGTATAGTTTTTATGTTTTATTTTTATATAGATTTATTATTTAGTTTATCGGGGTATTAAAAATAAATAAAATTTAAGTTGTTAGCTTTAACGTATTCGTGTTGTAAGTGTTCAACCCTTATTATTGTATTAAGTCTTTTAATATTAATATTAAAGGGGATGTTGATAGGGGTAATGTTAGTTGTGATTTCTTAGGTGGCACACTAAGTTGATATCATAGTAAGTTAGTGATTGTTTAGATTTTTAAAAGTTTTGGTTGTGATTGATGAGGTGTCGTAGTTTATTTTCAATTTGGATCCACTTTCATAGGTGATGAGTCATTTGAATTTTTTTATATATTCTCTTCTATATATGGAATTGAAAAATACCTTCAAGGGAATGAGTCCTTGAAATAATATATTTATAGTGTGATGCTTTTCTTCAAAATTTTATCTTTTGTTTTCCGCTTTTATGTGAAAGTATTACATGTTAGTTTCATGGAAGTAGAGCCAAACCCTGTTGATATTTGAATTGCAGTGTCCAAATATAAAAAAATATTTATATTATAGATGATGAAGGAGCATTTATTGGATTTAATGGTTAAAATTAGATTCCCAGAGTGGTGTCTTATTATGTAACATTCAACTGGTTTAACACTACTCATGAAGGAGGGGAGGGATATCAAAATCATTAAGGTTGAATATTTTATACCATCTAATAAGATTTTAGGACCTGCATACATCTCTAAAGCAAGACATGGACATCATATTTTAAAGATTGGTTAAATAGTTATTTATTTATTTATTTAAATAAGGGTTTTTTTAATTTTATTTGTAATTGAATATTGCAAAAAAAATTACACATCGAAGTTTAAGCTTTTAAATACAATTGTAAAGCTGTCAATTTAAAATTACAAGGGATTTTCTTAGGTCCTCAAGAGGGTGGATCAAGATACAATAATAAAGAGATCTCATTTTATGTATCAATATTAAGACTTAGTTATTTAGGCCTTTATATTTATGTAGACTATTTATTGTAATTGTAGATTTATCTCCTCTTCTAGCTATGGTCTCATCACCTAATAACTCAAATTTTATGGTCACTACAAAATTGAATGATTCAAAACATTGAAATTAGAAAAATGATATTTAGTTAATTCTCCAAATGAAAGGATTAAATGAATTAGAAACAAAAATAAACTTAAATATGTTCATGAGCATGAAAAGTAGGATAAAATGGATATGAATACCCAAAAATCTAATTTATGGTAAACTAGTCCAACAATTATACCCAATGTTCAACATCTCGAAAGAATAAATAAAATATTTATGCTTTATAAGTAATATATGAAAGAACCAATAAATTAAAAGTTAGAGACATTAAAAGGTAATTGAATTATATGTAAATGAATGAAGGTGATAGCATGAATGATCATATTATATAACTAAAGAATATAAAAAGCAAATTAGAATTATGAATGTGAGATTTAAAGGTTCAAAGATTATAGATTTTTTATTGAAATTCTTCTAAATGCATATCATAATTTCATATGCACATTAGAGGTGAAAAGTAAATTTGATAATATAAGAACAACATAATATTAATGGTATTTGTTGAATAGATAGGATATACATAAAATATCTACATGTAAGCCTACCAATAATTCACAATAATTTACGGCTAGAGGTAAAAATAAGAATTTGAATAAAGGAAAATCAATACAAAATTAAGAAAATAAGCAAAGGAATAATTGAAGGTAATGGAATCAATAAAAGGATTATAATAAACAAAGGAATAAGTTTCAAAAATAACAAATGGAATGGAGAAATCAAAGGATAATACTACAAGGCAACAATATATCACATTTTATAATTGTGGAGAGAAAGGCCATAAGAGTGATCAATGCACAAAGAAATCATATGGAGGAGGACAATGAAACACTTATAAAAGGAGACAATAAAATTTTGTTCAAGGAGAGGAAACAAATAGTAAAAATATTTTGATAGCCTCATTTGTTGCTTAAAAAAGCCTATGTGACTCATGGTATATTTATTCAAGGGCTAGCCAACATTTGATATTACAACAAGAACTTATATGATTATTTGGAAATAGTAAAAATATAAGAATATTTCTTGTTGAAGGAAATATTTGACATTTATACTCTTCTCTATGAGTGATATGTTTTACTTTTCTACCTAATATATATTTTTATTTAATTTAATTTAAAATATATTGCCAATTCAAATAAATTCATTGGGTTCCAACTAGTATTTTCATCCCCAAATTAAACTTTCCTATAAAGTAATTAGAGGCACTCTTTTCAACCAATATTTTCAATCTCCTTGTTTTAGTTTAAAAAATATGGAAGCATATCCAAATATCAACAAATTGAGCTATTCTAAAGGTGATTTTGTTATTTATACATATAGTTGGATTTATCTTACGTTATTAGCTAACTTCTTGGAAATGAATATTTATATATTTTTTGATAGAAAGTTTGAAATCCCTGGATTTAACTTAGGCATCAATGTTATTCAATATTTTGTCACAAGTACACTTACAACATAGGTTGATAAACAATAAAAAAATCAGACTATAATTTTCTACATTGGATGCCTTACATATATAATTGTTAAATAAATATTTTATATACCTTTTATATACGTACAAAAGTTATTTAAGTATATAACAAAGATAATGTCTTAAATGGTACCATAGCTTAAAATAATTTATTGTTTTGACATTAAGTATTTATGTTGCTTAAAATGCAAGTTAGGTTAAATTATACTCTAAGAAAATCATATATAAACAATAATAAATATCATATCAAATTTTATGTAAAATATTTTTATTGATTAATCTTATAGTAAAAATATATTAAAATTTAGAGTAGAAACTATTTATTTTTAGTAAAGAGGCCTCTATAAATTAGACATGATATATACCCCTTTAATGGGGAGACCAGGCAAATATCTGATACCACTTGATGGGGAGGCCAAAAATCGCTCAGCCCAAATTCCTCAACTCTCATTCATTAAACTTAAAAACAATTACAACACTAGCCCGCAGGCGTAGTTTTCTTTTTCTTAAAGCCACCCTCTTCTTCCAGAGCCCAGATTCACCACCTACTTCTATTACGATGTCTGGGTTTTTTTTGTTTGAGGTCCCGACCCTCTAGGCCATTAATGACCCACCTGGAAGAATACATCCTCCCAATCTAAAAAGTCGGCTCTTCCCCCCCCCTTCGCAACTGAACATTCACATATTTTAATGTAATTGGCAACTGCCACCGGTTTAGCCACAAAAACATGCATTGATGAGCCATCTGAACGTCTCTGACTTTTGGGTGTAGCCTTCGAGTGGCCGCCATGCTCGTCAAGCTTATCGGGCAGGAAATCATGCATTAATGAGGCCTTGACCGCCTCGAAAAACATCGTTCGAGAACGCATGCCTTTTCAAATCGTGAACCAGCAGTATGTCACGATATCGTGACATGTCACGATATCGTGACATTTTTCTTCCTCGCTACCTTTCTCTTCTTCGGGTCATGATATCATAACATGTCGCGATATCATGACATTTTTCTTCTTTGCTGCCTTTCTCTTCTTCAAGTCGCGATATCGCGACATGTCGCGATATCGTGACATATTTCCTTTTTGGCTCTTCTTTCTCCTTTTAGGTTGCAAAATCGTGACATGTCACGATATCACAACATATTTCCTTTCTGCCTCCTCCTCACCTCTCGGGTCGCGAAATCGCGACATGTCATGATATCGTGACATTATTCCTTTCTACTTCCTTCTCGCCTCTCAGGTCACGAAATCACGACATGTTGTGATATCGTGAAATTCTTCCTTTTTGCTTTCTTCTCGCCTCTTTGGGTCACAAAATTATGACATGTCGCGATATCGCGACATCTTTGCTCTTTGCTTTCTCTCTCTGTTTCGGGTCACAAAATCATGACGGCTTTGCCTTTCGCTTTCGCTCTCTACTTCAGGTCATGAAAACATGACATGTCATGATATCACGATAGTTTCCTTCCTTGCTTTCTTTCTGCTCCTTCAATCATGATTTCATGACATGTCACGAAATTGTGACATTTTTTGCTCTGGCCTTTCCTGTCTTCTTTCGATCGCGATTCCACGACATGTCATGATTTCATGACATTTTTCTTCGGATGCCCTCTCTCTCCTGTTTCGGTCATGATTTCGTGACATGTCACGAAATTGCGACATTTTTTTTAGGCACCTTCCCTCTCCTGCTTCGGTCACGATTTCACGAAATGTCACGAAATCATGACATTTTTGCTCCATGCCTTCTATCTCCTTCCTGAGTCACGAAAACATGACATGTCATGATATCGTGACACTTTTCTCTCTTGCGCCTCCTGTCGTCTTTTGGCCATGAAAATGCAACATGTCACGATATCGTGAAACTTTTTCTTCTTTGTCAACATGTCGTGATATCGCGACACTTTTTCTACTTTGCGGTATTTTGCCTTTCGTTGGATGCTCCTGCATCAGACAACCGGGGTGGATTGAGAAGTGACCTTCACTTCTGTACTATTTTGTCACCTTATTTTTAACTAGGGCTGTACAAGCTCTCCAATATTCAACAAAATCTGGGTCTGTAGGGTACAAACCCTTAAGTTATTCAAACTCCACAACTTCTACTCTCATTGTTGTCAGCAATCTCTTTTCATCCATCCCCTTCAACAAACAGATTCTAGCGCTACCACATACCCTTTCGCTCACCTCCTTCAAGGGCTTCAGCTTATGACACACTCCATTCTTTGTCACTAAGTAAGTGTTGGCATGACCATCATGCACTCCACACTGATCAAACTACCATGGCCTTCCCAACAACAAATGGCAAGCATCCATAGGCAGGATGTCACACAGGACCTCATCACAGTAACAACTGATATTAAATTTGACTAAGGACTATTCACTGACCAATGTCCTATGGTCCTTCTGCAACCACACAATCCAGTATGGATGCGGGTGTCTCCTCCTCTCTAGCTGTAACTTAGTAACCATTTCTTCAAATACAAAGTTATCAGTACTACCATTATCTATAATAACATTATAGACCTTACCCAAAATTTTGCACCTTGTGCAGAATAGGCTCCTCCTCTGGTATGATCCTTTCTCCTCATTCAACAGGGTTCTCCTTGTGACCATAAATTCTCCTCTCTCTGCCTCCTCATAATGTTCTAATTCAGCACCTTCATCTACTACAACAGCTTTGGCAGGACCCTTAGGTCTCTTATTCATCTTTTCTCAGTGTTATGGATACTCGTATGCTCGATGTCCTTCTTCGCCATAGTGGAAACAGGTTCCATGAAATCCTACTCTTCCATACCCACGTCTAGATCTACCTCTCCCTCTTGGGTAACCATTGTTCTTATTATGGGGTCTGTAATCATTATGCCCCTTCTAATCTTGACTGTATCTAGCTTCTTCATTCTTCTCATCTCGTCCTCCATCTATTCTTCCACCAGTTCTTTCACCATGACCTCTTCCTCTTTGCTTACCCTCAAACTGTTTGTTTAGCTTCTCTTCGACTTTGAAGGCAAACTGGTAAGCATCCTCAATGGTGCTCACCCTAACCAGACTCAAATCTTCTTGAATACTGGTTCTCAACCCATTTATTTAACGGGCCACCTTCTCCTTGTTAACCTCTGAATGGCCAGTTCTGATGGAGATCTTATAAAACTCCTCTATGTATTCTTTGATAGTTTTGCTTGACCGTCTCAAACTCTGCATTTTCCTTAGCAGATCCAATTCATAATCTGTAGGGATAAACTATCTTTTCAACTTATCTACCATTTTATCCCATCTTGTTATTCTCTCTTTTCCTCTTCTATTTCTTTCTAGCTGTACTCCCTTCCACTAGATGCTGGCATGACCCTTCAGCTTTGTTTTTGCAAACTTGATCTGATCTGGATCTACAACCTCCTCATACTCAAAATACTCCTCCATATCATTGATCCAATCAATCAACTCCTTTGTATCTAGATTTCTAGAGTATGCAAAAACCTCCATCTTTGGTTTCTTTCCAATATGGGAGATGGCTCTGTATAACCTGGCTTGTGCAGGATCTACAACCTCTTATTCTTCCTCAAACTGGTCCTCTTCTTTATCAACTTCATCTTCACTACGGTCTTCTCTCCTTGGCTCAACCCCTCTTCGCAACTCCTCTTGCAGGGCTTGCACTTGCCTCTACAAATTGAGCTATTCTAAAGGTGATTTTGTTATTTATACATATAGTTGGATTTATCTTACGTTATTAGCTAACTTCTTGGAAATGAATATTTATATATTTTTTGATAGAAAGTTTGAAATCCCTAGATTTAACTTAGGCATCAATGTTATTCAATATTTGGTCACAAGTACACTTACAACATAGGTTGATAAACAATAAAAAAATCAGACTGAAATTCCATACAAACCTCAAAAGGTGAGTGACCTATAGAATAATGTAGGGCCCTATTGTAGGCATGTTCAATGTGAGTGAGACTCAAGTCCCACTTTGCTAGTGAAGCGTGATGATAGATTTGTAAACTTTGCATAAGTGTACGGTTTACCACTTCATTCTGTGGTTGATAGGTGGTGGAAAAGTTAAGGGAAACTCCCAAAATTTTCCACAAAGAATGCCAAAAGTGACCCACAAAGCGTGAATCATGATCTGATATAATGCTGGTAGGTATACCAAAGGAGTGCCAAATGCTATCAAAGAACAATTGGGCTAAGTCTATTGCAGAACTTGTCTTGCGGTATGGAATAAACTTAGCCATCTTACTGAATCTATCAACCACCACGAACACATAATCATGTTGTCGCACTGTCATGGGAAAACCAGTAACCAAATACATGCAAATGCTTTCCCAAGGATAGGAAGGAATGGGCAAATGCATTCCTAAGCCAAACTTCCTATTAGCGGGTTTTGAACGACAACAAACTGCACACTGTTTGAGAAATCTCAACACATCCCTCTGCATTTTAGGCCAATAAAAAAAATCTTTGCAAGTGATGAAGTGTTTTGTGCTTCCCAAAGTGACCACCATAAAGTGTAGAATGATATTCCTTAAGAAGTGACACTCTAGGCTCACAAGGAACACAAACCTTGTCCAATTTGTAAATAAGTTATTCTTTGATGTAGAAATATTGGAAAGGACGCAAATTGGAAGAAGGCTTACTCACTTGCTCAAATATTTTTCCAAAATCAGGATCCTGTGAATACTGATTAGGCCAAGTCTTAAATCCCAAGTTTTAATTGGACATAAATGTTAAGGCAAGAGCGGTAGGAGGCCTACTTAAATAATAAGCAACAATATTACTCTTCCCATTTTTGTACTTGATCACCAAGTGAAATTGTTGGAGGTAAGAGGCCCACTTCATATGTCGTGATTCTTCAATTTTACTTTGAGATTGTAAAAACCTGAGAAGCATATGATTAGTGTGTACTACTATATATTTTCCCAAAATACAATGTCTCCAGTACTTGATAGCTTGAACTAATGCATACAACTCTTTGTCATATGTAGAATAGTTCAATTTAGCAGTAGAAAAAGTTTATGAATGATAAGCAACTGGATGACCATTATGTTTGAGCACAGCTCCTAAGGCAACTTTAGAGGCATCCATTTCAATCTCAAAAGGTTGAGAGAGTTCAGGTAAATTTAACACAGGTGTTGTACAAATTTTATTTTTGAGTTTCTCAAAGGTAATATCTTGGATTTTCTCCCAATGAAATGGAACTTTAGACTTAGTGAGATAATGCAATGGAGCTACAAGAGTGGAATATTGAGGAATGAACTTGCGATAAAAATTCACAAGTCCTAGGAAACTCCTTAACTCATTGAGAGTTGAAGGAGGAGACCACTTAAGTAAAACATCAAATTTCATGGGATCTACCTGAATTCCACTTTCACTAATCACATAACCAAGGTAATAAACTGAAGTATTGCCAAAAGAACACTTGGAAGAATTGGCATATAATTGATTCTTCGCAAGAAGATCAAGTGTATGATGGATATGCCCAAGGTGTTCCTCCCAATTTTTTGATAATATCAATATATCATCAAGATATATTATTACAAATTTGTCAAGTACATCATGAAACACATCATTCATCAACCTCATGAAGTTTGCAGGAGCATTTGTAAGACCGAAATGCATGACCAACCATTCAAAGAGGCCCATCTTCCTCTTAAAAGTTGCCTTCCATGTATCCTCAGCTTGGATACACACTTTATGATATCCACTTTTGAGATCTATTTTTGAAAATAACTTAGCTCCTTGGAGCTGATCTAATAAATCATCAATGTGTGGTAGTCGATATCTATTTTTTACAGAAATTCTGTTCAAAGCATGAAAATCAATGCATAATCTCCAAGTGCCATATTTTTTAAGAACCAACAAAATAGGTGAGGCACAAGCAGAAGTACTTTCCTTAATGAAACCCTTAGACAACAAATCTTCTATTTGCATTTTAATTTCTTAATTTTGCAAAATAGATTGTCTATACATGGGTGCATTAGGTAGTGAAGAAACAGGAATGATTTCAATACTGTGATTAATTGTGCGAATTAGAGAAAGAGACTTTGGCTCCTAAAATATGTGTGAGTAATTTTGCAATATTTTATCCATTGAAGAGTGTTGCTTTGGAATGGATGTGGATGTAGGAGTGTTTTGAGAGCGGATGAAAATTAGAGTAACTTCACCACATTTTTTAATTGCCCTTTTTGTTTTCTTGGAATTTAGAATGATGTTAGGAGTGTTGGTGCTTTTAATGAGAAATACCTTACCATATTTTTGAAGTGTGTAGGTTATTTTGAAAGCATCATAAACAGCTCTCCGATCATACTGAAAAGATTGTCCAAGCAAAATCCCACAACAATCCATAGGAGTCACATCACAAGTGACTTGATCTATGAAATGTGGGCCAAGTGCAAATTTTAATGTGCAAGTGTGAGTGATTTCTGAGCCCCTTCCACTATCCTTCCAACCCAAAGAATAAGGTTGAGGATGAGGCTCCATTGGTAACTTCAATCGCTCGACAATGGACCTCGCAATTAGATTTTTCTGTGAGCCATTATGCACTATACAATCTATTGCAAAATTATGGAGCAAATGAGCTCGAGTGATGAACAAAGCCTCACGAGCGCCCCCTGATGAACTTACATTTACCAAGGTAACATCATTGAGCTTACCTCGTATTTCCATTTATACTCTACTTTCTCCTACTGACTAAAGGGGAACTTTGTAAGCATCCTGTTCTTGAGTAGTGATGACTAAAATTTTCTTATTAAGCTTAAAACAATCTGCTTTTTCATGACCTTTTTTCTTACAATAGTTACAAAATTTTTTAGAAGAATAAGGTTTGGAAGAAGAAGAAGAAGAAGGAGTAGAAGTGGAAGAAGATGGAAAAGAAGGATATGGAGAAGAAACATTCTTCTTTTGAGCAAAATTCTTCTTTTGTGAGAAAGAACTATTCCATTTTGATGATTTTGCAACCATTTGAGTAGCAGGTGTGCAGAATGCCTAAGAATGTGCCTTGAACTTGTCCTCTGCAAGTTGCGCCTGGTTGAAAACTGAATCCAATGTTTCTATAGAAACAAACATAATTTCCCTGTACAAATGCTCCAACAAGACACTTTGAAATTTGAGAATTAAAGCTTTAATATATTCCTCTACATTCAAAAGTATCCTGTACCTGTTGAATTGAAAGATATATTCCTACATAGTCATATTGGGACCTTGTCAAAATTGAAACCACTTAATTACCAATTCCTTAGAATAATTGGAAGGATAAAAATTGGTCTTAAGATAGTCTACAAGCTCATCCCAAGAGATGAGTTCATCATGACATTTTTTTCTTTCAACAAGTACTTTAGCTAAACCAAAAAGTTTTAGCATAGCATATGGAACCATATCCTCATCTGAAAGCTGAGTGTAAGAAAACCAATAAATCATGTCAAGAATCCAACTATTCAAGACTTTAGGGTTCCGGGATCCATCATAAAGTGGCACTTCACAACGAACACTCAGGCAAGAATCATGAGCACAAGTTGAAGCATTGTGGACAAAAATGTCATTTACCTTCATTGCAAGGTTACCGAGGACTTCTACCATGGTAGTATCATTAGCTTTATCGGCTAAAGCATTCACAACATGTGCAAGTTCTGCCACTTGGGCAGCCAAGTCATAAGCCATGTGAAACCGGGTATAAGCCAAAAGTAACAAGGACAAAAACACTTAAAAATCAGGGTAAAATCTAAAAATACCCTGTTACAATGTAGTGCCTTGAAAATTACCCCTAAGGCTAAATATTTTTTTTTAAATTTAAACTAACCTAAGGTTATAAATTTCATAATTTATTAATTTAAAAATAAATTAATTAAAAATTAAATTTTAATTAATCAAAGATTAATTAATTTAATTAAGTTATTAAAAAAATTAAATTAATAAATTAAAAAAATTACATGCAAACCTTAAGAATAGTAAATTTAAAAAAAATAAACAATTGTTACCCTTGGTTTTGCCGAAACTGCACTCCACCCTCTATTGCATGAAATTCTAAAACTATTGTTTGCACGTTTCCCTAGGCGGTGTGAGTTCAGTGTTAATATCTAACAACATTCTGTGCCCAAAAAAAAAAATTACGTGCAATGTTTCTTGGAATTCACATGCAATTTTGCTTGGAATTCACATGCGAAGTTTAATGTGTCTTGGTGGCTGGTGAGCAGCACCCAAACTTCGCCCATAGGTCGAATGGCTTACCTGACAGGTACCAAGACCTGTCAGCACCAGCACAGCGTGAACATGGGCTATGGCGCTGCCGTGGGCTGCCCGAATGTGGACAACCTATGGGCAACACCAATAGCCACCCACCGATCAAAATTTTGGTCTGACAGGACCAGGCATGTCAGATCCAGCCAGGCTGCCGATTGTGGATAGCCACTAGCATAGGCCTGACATGGGCTGTGCAGCTGTGGATAGCCACCAACACAGGCCTAACGCAGGTGGCTCGATTGGGACAACCGTGGCCATGGGCGTTGTAGCGCCTGACAACGTTTGTCACCGACACTATCAACTGATAGTGCTGACGTAGGCGCTGTCGCCTAACAGCATCTGCCATCGATGTTTGCTGTCAGGCTGGCAGGGCAACGGGGCAGTGTGTGTCAGCCTGACATGCACGGAAAGCCCCTGCTTGCTGGCCGATTGCCAGATCTTAGCCAAAAAAGGCAAAATAGGCCTTTCGGCTAATTATATATATATTTTTTACAATAATATTTTAATTAATATATTAAGAAAAATAATATATTAATTAAAATTAAGTTTTCTAAATAAAAATGAAAATTTTAAATTAACCAGAAGGGTTAATTTAACAACATTGAAAAATTAAACTTTTACAAATATTAGCAATTTTTGAAGGTAAATTACCTTCAAATTTTCCTAACAAATTGCTAATTTTCTTTCATATCACCAAGACCCCTTCAGTAGCTCTCCTTTCAAGATCTATTCGACACACGACCAGCGTTTGAAAGGCAACCAGACCCAAGTCGACACACGACCTGGTTTAGGTGATGCTTGATCATCAAGGCTCTGAAGTGGTAGGAACAAATGGCTCCCTAATGCGTATTTCATCGTAGGAGTAGTTCAAACTTGCCAAGGGATTTTTGTAAGACAGGCATCGGGGTAAAATTTTCCTATACCTTTTGAGCATAAGCAAAAAGTTGGAACGAGGAGTTTGATGCCTAAGGAACTTCCTTCTACGAATGGTTTTCAAGCTACCCTTGAGCTTGAACCGAGTCCTCAATGAGAAAGAATTTCTCATGAAAAACTCTCTATCTCCTTCCCTCTCACCTCACAGGCCCTAGTGCAAACGTAAACTAGGATATGATACAAATGAAAAGGATTGAAAATCCAACTAATGTTTATATTATTTACAACTCAATTTATAGGCTCTAAAGGCCCAAAATACATAACCAAACCCACCAAATCATGGATTTGATCCAATATGCTTAACCATAAGCTATAATAGTGCAAGGGAGAATGCATGTAACTTCTAAGCTAAGAAAGAAATGAAAGATGCTAACTAGAAGATCCTTTTAGCTATCTTGAAGTACACACTTCCTACTTTGAGTTCACACTTCCTAACTAACACTCCTAACTGACAACTAGAAGACAACTAGTGCCCACAAGTGTATTTGAGAAAGAGACTCACTTACAATATTAATTTGCAAGAATTAAACTATGCAAACCTAGCTAGGAACTACTAGAGGGGTCATATGAGTGATCAAACATCAATCCTCATCAATTACTCATTTAACTTGGGTATCATGGGCAGATATGGTAAGAGTAAAAGGTACCATTTGCCTAGCTTATAACACCTAAAATAAGTGTTGGGATTCCATTTCTAGTCCTTTCATGAAGGATGTGGGGTTCAAACCTAAAATATTTTAAACATTTTATGTGGTACTATGGGTTGAATTATCTAAAATGCTTCTTTAGTCTCAAAGAGATAAAACTACATTTTAAATTTCACCATGGAAGCTAGTTCCTGATCCACTTGGAAAGGCTGAAGATATGGTTGAGCAAAATCATCTCTAAGGAGCAAGGAGGGTTTGTTGTTGGCTGAAAAATCTTGGATGGGGTTTTTATTACTACAGAAGTTATTCACTCGTTGGAAAATTCTAAGGAGAAAACTATGTTCATTAAGTTGGACATGGCCAAAGCCAATGATCGGGTCAGATGGTCCTTTCTTTAGAAATTTCGTGCTGCTTTTGGATTTTAGGAGGAATGTATTAGATGGGTGATGAGATGTGTTTCTTCTTACTCATTCTATGTTCTTGTTAATAATGAGCCATCAAAGTTATTTTAGGTCTCAAGGGTATTGAGGCAAGGATATCCTTTATCTCTTTATTTGTTTATCAGTATGATAGAAGGGTTGGGAAAATTGCTCAAGTCTCAAGTCATGCAGGGTCTCATTCAGGGGTGGAAGTGGGATAGTAGTTTGCCACCTCTTTCCCACCTTCAATTTTTTTATGATACTACTTTGTTGGGAGTTGCCACTATCAGGGAAGCTGGAAATATTATAGTCTCTTGACAAATATCTTGGTGCTTCTGGATAGTTGATTAATGAGGACAAGTCTTCTATTTTCTTCTTCAATACCCCTCCTCTTATTCAAGCCAGGATTTTTGAAATTCTAAGATTCGAGGTTGGGATTCCCCCCTTCATTTATCTTGGTATTCCAATTTCATCTCACCCTATACCTAGATATTCTTGGTAGTACATGCTTGATAAGTTTTGAAGGAAGGTGAATCACTGGACTTTCAGATGGCTATCCACTACAGGTAGAGTGTTCCTTTTAAAATTTATTGTTCAAGCTTTACCCATTTATAAATGTTTTGTACAAATAGCTCCCTCTCACTTCATTAAGGAAATGGATGCTTTGTCAAGATAGTTTTTATGGTCTAGAAAACTTGATCAATCTAAATGGAGTTTGGTTAGGTTGTGATAGACAACTCTTTTTGGGCAGGCTTTGGCTACAAAATTTTATTGGAGATGGTATACCTCTCAAGATCATATTTGGGCCAAAATATTATCTTGTAAATACTTAAGAGGTATTTCTAAGGCTGAAATCCCTAGAGTTAGCTTGGTTGGGAAAGGTTCAGTTGTAGACACCAAAATAGCACCAATCCGATTAAGTGACTACAAACACTGATCGCATTGACATACACAGCTTTCAGGGCAGCCCTCAGAGGTCAAACAGTGGTCCTAGCCACTTACATAGAAGTTCAGAAGTTCGAAAAGTAAACAAAGCCTTTATAAAAACAAAGCCTTCATCAAAGCAAGCCTTTATCAAAACAAAGCCTTTATCAAAACAAAGCCTTAATCAAAACAAAGCCTTTATCAAGACAAAGTCTTAATCAAAAGAAGGGCCTCGATCGAAGTGTCACAATATCGCGACGTCGTGATATCATGACACTTCGGTGCCCAAAGCAAAGCTTTGCCTGAAGTGTCACGATATCGCGACACCACGATATCGTGACACTTCGGTGCCCAAGGCCTTGCCTTGGCCGAAGTGTCGCGATATCGGGACACTTCGGTGCCCAAGGCCTTGCCTTGGCCGAAGTGTCACGATTTCGTGACACTTTGGTGCCCAAGGCCTTGCC
This sequence comes from Wollemia nobilis, assembly GCA_028583015.1. NCBI lineage: Eukaryota > Viridiplantae > Streptophyta > Pinopsida > Araucariales > Araucariaceae > Wollemia > Wollemia nobilis. The sequence continues at coordinate 275,133 of JAQPPZ010003183.1, forward strand.
TTGGCCGAAGTGTCGCGATATCGCGACACTTCGACGCCCAAGGCAAGGCCTTGGCCGAAGTGTCACGATATCGTGACGTCATGATATCACGACACTTCAGCCAAGGTATTGCGACACGTCGCGATATCGTGACACTTCGACGCCCAAGGCAAGGCCTTGGCCGAAGTGTCGCGATATCGTGACGTCGTGATATCGTGACACTTCGGTGCCCAAGGCAAGGCCTTGGCTGAAGTGTCGTGATATCATGACGTCACGATATCGTGACACTTCGGAACTCAAGGAAAGGCCTTGGCTGAAGTGTCACGATATTGCAACACTTCGGCATTTGTGCTGGGCGGATTTTTAAACATTCAAATGCGACACGTCAGCATTCAAAGGCAGAATTCAAACAATTAAAGGCAAACAATAAAAAATTTAAAAAATGATTTAAGGTGGGCTTTAGACAACTGGCAGTGACACCACAGTCAGTTGCGTGGGCCGTTGAAGGACTGTCACAGTGGCATTAACGAAATCCCAAGTCATGGAGGACTTTCCTCTCTCGAGGAGACACGACCGCCACATGGCACCTTTGACCAATGCGTGGCACTTATGCATGACATTCAAGGAGACCCCCTGGGTCTATAAAATGGTGGATTTTTCCACCCAAACGGAGGTGGGCAGGGATTTGAAAGCAACGAAGTGCTATCAAACTAAAAGGACCGATTGCTTCCTTTCTGATTCATTTCTTCTACACTCTTGATCTCTTTCGCACGGGAGGTTAGTGAGTGGTTTCTAGAAGCGTGGATCCGAACCTTAGAACCCGACAGTGGACAACAGTATTCCATCCATTCGACGATAACTCAACCTAAGAGATTTCGAGTCCTTCCCTAGTGGATCGACGTCGAGATCAAGTTCCAATGGCGGGCGGCCCGCTTGGGCACCCCGCACGTGTTCCTATGTTTCAAGTTATTGTATTCTATCATATTGTATTCTCTGATGTTTAAACGTCTATCAGATTCAGAAGACGTTGCTCTTAGTTTATTTCAATCTATTTCGATATCGTGTGCTCATCTTACCTTACGCTTTATGTTGTCGAAATAACTCATGTTTTACGATAGAATATATCTTGCACTATGCTGTAAGTCGAATATATCTTGCTACGTTCGAGCATATCTTGCAGTTAACAGTGTTTGAATACATATTCTAGAAGGCATTTTACCAACAAATAGTATCATGTTTTAGTCGATTTCTGGTTCTTCATTGACCTGCAGATAACAGTGACTGTTTTATTGGTAGCAGCCTTTATGCTTTTGTTTATTTTTAACACAGGTGCTACTAAATAGTTTATTGTTTCTTTGAATGTAGGAAGAACAGCAGCAAGCAAGGATTCATCAGCATAAGCGGTGGCAACACTAGCCTGCCCGTTTCAAATGTGGGCATGCGGAAAAGAAGATCACTGTTCATGATTGTAACTGAAAATATGTAACTGAGGAGATGCATTGTAACCGAGTCGGCATCAAATTAATAAAAAGGGTTGTGCTCCTGCTTCTGATTTGATTATATCTGTGTTATTTCATGCATCAAGCTATTTGGTTTACATTGCAATTAGTGTTTCTTTTATTTTCAGAATCTCATGCTTTCAGTGGCGATCACGGTGGGACTCTGTCCCCTAGTTTTGAGATCAAATAACTGATCCTTTTTGTGTTTTTGTGCTTGACAGGTACAAGTTTTTAAAGCAAACTATTATTCGTCTCTGACTGCGACGAATACCTAACTGTATTTCTTCTGACCCTGAGACAAATTTTAAATTCGTCTCTGGCAGGGACGAATTTTGTTCTGCAATTCGTCTCACAGAGGGACGAATTCCTGCCTGTGAATTTTCAGAATAGAAGGTCAGAAGCAACCGGTCTGGGTAGAGAAGAGGTAGGGATTTTTTATAATCTCTGTTAAATTTTTTTGTTTCTGTTTCTATTTCTTTGGATTGTTTTCAGTTTATCCTGCTTGCTAAGGTAAATTCATTTATGCTTGTTTCATTTTCGCTAAATAAAATGAATCCCACACACATCACGTGGTAAATTAAACCAAGGAGCTGGTCGTAAGACCCTAGCCCTTGAGCAAGACCAACGGTGGGTTCATCACCACCTTGGATTAGCTTTGCATCCATTTCCCCGATTGTCACTGTTGTTAGGCGTAAATCTTGACAAAAGTTGACCGAGTGTCGCTGGGGTGATTCCCATGTGCGCGAGAATAAGTATTCTATGGTAGGTTCCATTAACAGGACAATCCCCATTTCGTACTGCCTATGTACCACATACCATCTGCTCTCACGTACCTATAGTCTCCCTCTCGTAAGGGCGGATATATAGAGATGTTGGTATATCGGCCTGGTTGGTATATTGAAGGGGCGACCATTTTGGGAGTTATATGAGCCCTCATTATGCATTTAAACGTTCTTCAAAAACATTCAAAAACAAAATAAAACATCAAAATGCACTAAACCAGTTTAGGACACACTATTAATCCTTAAAAGAGATAATCATTGTTTGTGTATGTGTGTGTTCATTTCTGCTTAGTGTAGACAAAAAGAAAAATCATCATAAACGAGATAAAAATCTGCTTAGATAGTAGAGAAGCACCACAATGGTGTACACCAGTAGCCAAGCCCAATCAAGGGTAGAAGCTCCGAAAGGTACACAAGAAGCGGGCACAAGTCACCTTCGCTTTAGTCCTGAGGACTTAGTCATACCCCCTTGGTGGTCTGGCCCACAAGAAGGTCCTCGTCAGACCACATCAAGAAAGAATTATTGGGATCCCCCTTTGTGGGGTATGCCCATTCAACACAACCCCTTTTGGGAAGACGCTTTACATGTAGACCTTGACGTAAATAGAGAATCACCTTTTGAGGTTAGACATGAGTGGCCACAGTGCGATGAAGCGCTAGAGAGGCACACTGTCCATTTGGAGAGACAACGTGGATATGGCGTCCCTCCTTTACCTCCCATTAGAATAGAAAGACAAAATCCAGAGCGCAGGGCTCTTTACATAGGGCGAGCTAACTCCGCTCGCCCCTTTCAAACCCATGAAAGGGAGTACAAGGAAAGCCATCGCATTCCTCAAGGACAAAAAATAGTGCGGGAACCTTGTGTTTCTGCACCTGCTAGGTATCATGATCACACATCGAGGCCAGAGCCTCAAGTGAATGTCGCCTACCTCGACAGAGGGAAGCAACCCATTGAAATTTTAGATCATCAAGATCGAGGCAAACACAGGAAAAACATTCAAGCCTCCTGAGCAAAATAGGGCAGAGAAAATTGACCCGACAGTCGCAAGACATGCCACCCATCAAGCCCAAATCACGTGGCTTGAACAAGGTCATCAGGAGTTAGAGTACCTATACCGCCTGAATAAAGAGCACATGCAATGCGAAGCGAATGAGTTGTGCTATAAACTACCTGAGAGGGTGCCAACCCCTCGCACCCAAAGAGCAAAATAATATGTGAGGCACAACCCTTTGGTGCAGGACAGGTCTCCGTGACCTCGTCAAGCTTTGCCTCCAAGACCTTATAGACCCGAGAGGGAGGCCACTCCCCGAAACAATGATGGGTACCCTTAGCAGGGACTCAATCAGGGTCATAGGTCGCGCCCAGAGACTCCTTAAGAACTTTATGAGGAGTATGAACCAGAAATAGAACGTGCTAAAACTCCCCATAAAGGCGGGAGGGTTGCCACTCGGCCACCCCCCCATAGGCCTCCAGTCTCCCATAACTCACAACGGGAGCAAACAAAAGAGGAAGAAATAAAATCTTTAGATGCATACAAAGCACTATTAGAGCGTTTGGAGTCCGTGGAGACAAAAGCTATTGGGCATCAAAAACCCACATTACGTCAACTCCATAGTCATCCAGTGCATCCCTCAGTGCCCACACCTCTTTACCCCAAAAATTTCAAGTTGCCTCAATTGGCGGTCTTTAAAGGTGAAGAGGACACACAAGAACATGTCACAAGGTTCCTGAGTCAATGCTTCGGCATCCAAGATAATGATGCATTGTTGCTTAGGACATTCATAACCACATTCGTAGGTCCTACCTCGGATTGGTTCACACAATTACCAAAACACAGCATAAACAACCTAGATCAATTAGTAGATGCGTTTCTTGAATGTTTTGCTTTCAACACAAGGAAGAAGGCATCACTGAGTGATCTGGCCAGCCTCAGGCAATATGAGGAAGAAACAATGGCGGCATACGGGAATCGATGGAGGGCTTTGCTTTCTAAGCTACCCTACCGTCCCCCTATGTATGATCTCACACAGATGTTTGCATGAAGTTGCTTAAAATCAATCTCTGAGCTTTTTCTGCTACAGCAATACGATAGTTTAGAAGAAGCTTTGGTGCAAGCCAGAGTTATAGAAGAGATCAAAATAGGCGAAGGCGCAATCACCAAGCCTAAAAAGAAAGAGTGGAATAAGACCACTAATATCGGGACTACGCAATCACAACCCGCTACGGTTAACCAAGTTGCGATAAATGTCCCCAAGCCTGTGCAAGAAATGCAGCCCCAAAAGGCTAATTACCAGGCAGTGCCTCCTAGTTATGAGAGAGAAAATACAAGACAGGAGCAAAATCAGCAGCGTCACCCTAGGCAACAATTCACCTCTTATACGGAGTCCAGGGACTCCTTATTTGACCGCTTGTCAGTGGAAATTTTAGTCACCCTGTCGGAGATCCAAACTGTAGACCCTAATGCTCCCAAGCCTAAAGGATACAGAGAGGAATTATATTCTAGATTCCATAGGCGAAGGGGACATGACTTAAATGGATGCTGGAAATTCAAAGGATTAATCCAAGATCTGATCGACAATAAAACATTGGCCGTGGAAAACCCCATAGCACCAAATAATCAACAAATGAGTTTATTCAAGGACCCTTTGCCTACCCATGAGGCACAGGAAAAACCTCTCCAGATTAATGAGGTGCGACAGAATCTTCCCATGCAAGGATTTGTGGGAATGATTAGCATAGTGACCAGGAATAAAAAGTACCCAGCAGTTGCCCCCGAGGTAGCTACAAGGGAAGTTCCAACAACATCACAGCCTCAACAACGCCCTATGCAGTTGCCTCTGCCTAGACTCGAGGTCATGATACGAACCAAACTCACGCAGAGTTTGCGGACCACATCGTCTAGGTTTTCCATCTACGAGCTTATTCAACAGTTAGCACCTCATAGGGAAGCTCTTATGGAAATTTTAAAAGCCATCGAATTACAGCCTCACAAAGCAAATTCTTTCAACAACTTTGTGGGAAATGTGAAACGATGTAGGGAGCCGGTCATTATCTTCAGAGAATATGAAGTCAAAACAATATCGAATGACATGGCAAATCCACCCCTGCACATTATCACGCAGTTCAACGAGATCCCGTACAAGAGAGTGTTGGTAGATACTGGCTCGTCCAGTAACATCATTACCATTGCAGCACTAAAACATTTGAAGCTGCCAACCTCTCACATCACAGCCTCCACATACACACTATGAGCTTTCAACGATGCAATATGCTCGATGGTCGACACAGTTTTTCTACCTATCCAGGTAGGACAAAAGACAATACCTACATTGTGCCATGTGTTGGAAGGCGAGATGGCTTACAATATACTGCTAGGGTGGCCTTGGATCAGGGACATGAAGTGTGTCCCTTCGATCGCTCACCAGTGCTTAAAGTATGCTTTTGAAGGAGAAATACATGTAGTCCCGATGGACTTAGAGCCCTTCAAGTATTGCAATGCGGTACATTTAATGCCTCAATCGACCCTCCCTTCAACGCATTTGGATTTCCAGTTAAATCCATCTAAACAGGGTTCGATACCGTAGGCACCACTGGTGACCAAATCAACAAAATCCCAGCCAGGTGAGTCTTCATCATCTGCTCCTTCATTATCAACGCCACCTGTCATGGCCAAACAGAAGGACAAGGGAAAACAAATCATGGAAGAGGCTCAGCCCCTAGAAGAGGGGTTGCCCACAATATCAACTGTATCAACAGAGGAAATACCTAGCACAACGGAACCTGAGACTCCTAAAACACTAAACATGGAATGGACTCAGGAAGGACTACCGTTCCCTCCCTCCCAAGCAACAACAATCACTGTTGAAATGGCTAGAACGGGATTGGGGGAGTATTTAGTGCAGAATGTTGTGGCAACGCCCGCATTGGAATCAGTACAGGACATGGGGAGACCCCGCCTTCCCATAGGAACAGTTGTTCCTCTAGGCTACCAACCAAACCAGACAAATTTTGTGTATGGGGGCCTTGATCATGGTCTTGAACCATGCAAGCAAAAGGATGAAGACGAAGAACCTTTTTCTGAAAACATCAACTATCTGTCAAACCCGGACTTCGCTCTAAGATATCTCGACCAATGCAATTGGCATGGATACGGGCTAGGAAGATATGAGCAAGGGATACGTGTCCTTTGCCAACCAAGATATCAGATGCCATATGATAAGTCAGGAGTAGGGTTCAACCACCCCCTACCCTTAGACATCTTGGTAGAAAATATGCAAGGCCTAAAAATAGGCAACAAGGGGGGATTGGCACCGGATCTTTACGCCAACCCAAATATAGAATATACACTGGGAGATTACCTCCCATGGTCAACAAACACCCTTGGCAATAGTAGTAATCCCTCTCCTTTGCTAGAGAGAGGTGAAATTTTGGACATTAATCAACAAAGAGAACATCAACGGTGTCTGGACATCTTTTTGAAGCTGTTCCCCTTAGAGGTTCCAATTGAATCAACACAGTGTCAAGAGAATCAGGTCCCTCCACCAAGAGTGGAACAACCACAATGGGACCAGATTAACTTGCTAGAACAAGGAGAACCTTCAATGTCGCAAGTAACAGTTGCTAAAGAGAATGAACATTTTTGGATCTCCGAAAGTGATTCAGAAGATGAGATTGAGATGATCTATCTCAGACATGCGCGACGAAACAATCGCCCTTTAACTCATGAAGATCTAATGGGATAGATGGGCATAAGGTTAGGGCATGAATGGTGGGTAGACCCAGCAAGGTGGGACCAAGTGTTGGATCCATGGCTCCAAATTCAAGATGAGCACCGTCCACCACGAGACCCTATCATGACATCAGTTTCGAGAGAAGACCCTATCTTCCTACCAACACATAGGGCCGATCCGTTCATACCCGTCCCTACAGAACCAGATCCAAAGCATAGGGAGCATCCAGAATGTTCAAGTTATAACACCCGCGGTAATGGAGACCAAACTCATTTCATCCACATGATCTCCATTGACTTGACCGCACCCATTCACAATCCGGTCGATCCAGCAAGGTCATTGCATATAGACATAGATGCCATCGACTGGGATCGCGTCAATTCACCTTTATCACCATCAGAGTACTGGCCTTTCGGTGAAATGCCTCATTTTACCCTAGGGACAACTCAGGATATTTTTCAAGCTGAAGAGGGACCCAAGGTTCCAAACGCAGATCTAAATTCAGCTAATGATATCCATTTGATCCCGACTCCACATCAGTTGGAAGATGGATCCCACATGTCAGTCGAGGAGACAACTGATGTAGATATCGGCACAGATCCAATGAATCCATAGATTCTCAAGCTGGGGGTAAGTCTTTCCTTCGAAGAGCAAGCCGACTACATTGCCCTTCTCAAAGAGAAGAAGGAGGTTTTTGCATGGTCGTACAAGGATATGCCAGGACTAGACCCGTAGCTAGTCACGCATAATTTAACGCTTGACCCGAAAATCAATCCTGTAAAGCAAAAACTACGTAAGATGCACCCAATAGTGGCCTTGATGGTCAAAGACGAATTGCAAAAGCTGTTGGATGCACAGTTTGTCATCTTTGTCCAACATGGTTCCCGTCAAAAATCCCGATGGGAGGATTCACATATGCACCGATTTTCAAGATCTAAACAAAGTGAGTCCTAAGGATGATTTCCCCTTGCCAAGCATCGACACATTGGTAGACGCTACAATAGGTCACGAAATGCTATCCCTCATGGATGGTTTCTCAGGATACAATCAGATTCATATCAATCCTGAGGATAAACTCAAAACGGCGTTCACAATGCCTTGGGTGACATTTTGTTATAATGTCATGCCTTTTGGCCTTAAAAATGCTGGCGCCACCTACCAACGTGCCATGACATACATCTTCCATGATTACATGCATAAAAATTTGGAAGATTACATGGATGATTTGTTAGCCAAGTATCTTTTGCGCTCAGATCATCTCGATGACTTAAGCAAGATCCTCGATCGCCTCATAGAGCATAAGGTTAGACTAAATCCCAAGAAGTGCGTATTCGATGTCACATCTGGAAAACTCTTGGGTTTTATAGTCTCAAAGCGAGGCATCGAAGTGGACCTAGAGAAATTCAAGGCAATCCTTGAAATGGCTCCCCCAACCACTATCAAGCAGCTCAGAAGTCTGCAAGGAAAGGTCGCGTCGATTAAACGCTTCATAGCACAATTATATGACAAATGCCAACCCATGAACAAATTATTGCATAAAAGGGTTACATTTCATTGGGATGATGAGTGCCAATCAGCCTTTGACGAAATCAAACAATACTTGGCTTCGTCGCCAGTATTGGCACCACCTAGACCAGGAGTGTCGTTCTACTTATACATCTCAGCCTGCGAGGTGGCACTGGGCGCCATGCTAGCCCGGAAGAATGAACTTCACAAAGAACAGGCTACTTACTATCTTAGCCGCACCCTGGTCGATTATGAACTTAACTATGCATACGTTGAGAAAATCTGCTTGGCAGTGGTGTTTGCTACCAAAAAGCTATGCCACTACATGCTGAGCAACACTACGTATGTTGTGTCTAAGGAGAATCCATTGCAATACATGATGAGTCGTACTTATCATAGTAGTCGCACGACGAAATGGATCATGTTGTTGATGAAATTTGACATTGAGTTCATTGGACAAAAATATATCAAAGGACAAGTCATAGCCGATCAACTAGCAGAGGCTCCTCTTGAAGACGATCAACCTCTAGTCATAGAACTACCCGATGATGGGGTCTTCCATGTCTCAGAATCGCCAGATTTCGATGAGCCCGAGTCACGAGCCGACATAACCCTATTCTTCGATGGTTCTAAATGTGAGAAAGGTGGTGGCACGGGAATTGTATTCTTCACACCGCAGGGTGCTCCAATGCCCCTGTCATTTAAATTAAACTTCCAGTGCACCAACAATAATGCAAAATATGAAGCCTTGCTCCTAGGTCTTCAGACAACAATCACCATGAACATCAAATGAATGAACATCTTTGGTGATTTGCTGTTAATAGTCAATCAAGTCAAAGGGGTATATAAATGCAAATGCCCAGTTTTGTAGGCTTATAAAGCCCTTGTGGACAAATTCCTAGCAAAACTTGAGTGGTATGACATCGAGGCACTCCCTCGATCATTGAATTGTTTTGTGGACACAATGGCCTCCTTGGGGTCACTAATTCCGCAAGACCTTTTCGGTGATATGACAACCATTCAAGTCAAAACCTTATCGCAATCTATGATGGAGCGTGCAAGCTCAGACTTGACGCCAGGAATCCACATGATCCAAATTGAACCATCCTCGGATAAGTTCTTTCGAATCCGAGAACGTCTGAAACATGCCAACTGGGGGTCCTTGTTTTCCCCTACTCCCATTAATAGCAACACAACGCTATTCTTGCAAGTTCTATCCCATTCAGCGTTTGTTAGGGAAGAAATTCAAAAGGGATTGGCTGTTCATACTGTCGAGGTTTTCGATCAACAGGACTGGTATTTACCCATCAGAGACTACCTCAAGTTAGGTACTCTTCCCCTTGGATTGACGCATGCCACAAAACGAACATTCAAGTAGAAAGCGGCTAAATATGTCTTAATAGGAGACATTTTGTATCGTCGCAGCTATGAAGGGATCCTCCTTCATTGCTTGGACCAACAAGAGTCCACTTGGGCAGTCACCCAAGCGCACGATGGTACATGTGGTGGCCATTTTAGTGGTATGGCCATTGCAAAGCGCATTCTTTGCATGGGTTATTATTGGCCATCTTTAGAGCGAGATTGTTGCGCATATGTCAAGAAGTGCGTGAAGTGTCAACATCATGCCAATTTGATGCACGTACCTTCCCAGGCCTTGTAGACAGTCCAGTCTGCTTGGCCATTTTTGCGATGGGGCTTCGATCTAATTGGAAAGATCTCCCCTGCATCGTCAGGCCGTCACACGTTTATCATAATGGCCATAGAGTATTTTACCAAGTGGGTGGAAGCAATTCCGCTGACCTCTACGACAGGACCCCGCATTGTGGAGTTCATTTTGCATAACATCATATGTCGTTTTGGTATTCCATCAAAAATAATCTCGGATAATGGGCCATCATTCAAGAACAAAGACGTGCGTGCTTTGACCACAAAGTACAAAATTCAGCACAATTTTTTGACAACCTATTATCCATAGGCAAATGGGCAAGCAGAGGCATCAAACAAAACGCTAGTTGCCATCCTTAAAAAGATGGTCGTAGACAGTCATAAGGATTGGCACATCCAAATCCCACTTGCCCTTTGGGCTTATCGCACTAGCATTCGAACGCCAACTGGGGCAACTCTATTTTCGCTCGTGTATGGCTTAGAGGCAGTAATGCCTCTCGAGTTGGAGATTCCTTCCCTCCACATATCAATGCAGGAGTTCATCGATGATGACACTGCGTGGCAGGCCCGGTTAGACCAACTTACGTTGCTTGATGAACGACGCGTTAATGCTCTTGAGCACTTACGTATATATCAAGAGCGGCTTAAGAAAGCTTACAACATGAAAGTTCACCTAAGGGACTTTCGGGTTGGTGATTTGGTTTTGAAGGAAAACCAACAGAACTCTAATTTTTTGTCCCACCTAAGGGACAAGTTCTTGGCAAATTGGTTAGGTCCATATGTCATTGATAGCAAAATAGGACCCGGGACGTACGGGCTAGCTTCTCTCAACGGTATTAAGGAAACATAACCCTTGAATATCAGTCATTTACGACCATTTCATATCTAAGAGAGCCATATCCCAAAAATGCTCCAAGGATTATCGCAATCACTTGGTCACCCCAAAATGCTCCAAGGATTATCGCAATCACTTGGTCACCCCAAAATGCTCCAAGGATTATCGCAATCGCTTGGTCACCCCAAAATGCTCCAAGGATTATCACAATCACTTGGTCACCCCAAATGCTCCAATGATTATCACAATCACTTGGTCACCCCAAAATGCTCCAAGGATTATCGCAATCACTTGGTCACCCCAAATGCTCCAAGGATTATCGCAATCACTTGGTCACCCCAAAATGATCCAAGGATTATCGCAATCACTTGGTCACCCCAAAATGCTCCAAGGATTATCGCAATCACTTGGTCACCCCAAATGCTCCAATGATTATCGCAATCACTTGGTCACCCCAAAATGCTCCAAGGATTATCGCAATCACTTGGTCACCCCAAATGCTCCAAGGATTATCACAATCACTTGGTCACCCCAAAATGCTCCAAGGATTATCGCAATCACTTGGTCACCCAAAAATGATCCAAGGATTATCGCAATCACTTGGTCACCCCAAAATGCTCCAAGGATTATCGCAATCGCTTGGTCACCCCAAAGGCTCCAAGGATTCTTGCAATCGCTTGGTCAATCCCAAAAATGCCCCAAGGATTATCAAAATCGCTTGGTCAATCCCAAAATGCTCCAAGGATTTCCACAATCGCTTGGTCAATCCCCAAAAAAAAAGCTCCAAAGATCTCTAAAATTGCTTGGTCAATTCCAAAATGCTCCAAGGATTTCCATAATCGCTTGGTCAAAAATCAAGAAATTTCAAAAACAACAAAAATCATCAAAAACAACAAAAATTTGCATTTTTAGGCATACTTAAATTCATCAATAGAGAGATCTTCTCGCACCTCATCTTCATATTCACCAAAATCAATCCATAAAAAATACAAAAATATGTAGCTTCATTAAGCATTGCATCCATACATTGCATATTTGTGGTCATACAGGTCAAAGGCACCATAGGCTGTAATTGTTTTGCTAGTCCATCTTGTTCCACACTGTTCCATTTCACAAAAACAGTGAAAAAACCACGCATTGCTTTTTACCACACTAGAGTCAGTGGTCTTTTAATGTATCAAGAGTTTTCATGATTCAGTCATCATTTTGCTCTTTAGCCATGAAATGTATCAAGTCAAACAGATTTTACGAAGGTAGAGTTACACTTGAAATACACCTTGTTACGTAACATCCCAACACAAATTAAAGCACATAAAAATTCCCAAGTTGTGTGAACGAAAGATGAAACCTGCACGAGTAATCCAGGTCACCATAAGCGAAACGGTTATCTTGCTCATCCCCCGTGCAAATGGTTCTAGAATGCTGAGAATTGACAAAAGGACGAGCTCTTTCATATCCATTCACCTCCACATACAGTGGTTTTCACCACTACCAAATCCCAATCATAGTTGATTCCCAAAGTTGTAAGGATTTGTACTACACGTCCCTGCCAAGGATGGGTAGTCATCCCCAAAACCTAAAGGGATCAACACCATTCAAAAATAAAATTCCAACAAATCATCATCCTAACACTTTCCATTCACCTTTGGTCTCCAAGTTGTAAGGATTCGTACTATCTGCCCCTAACCAGGATGGGTAGTCATCCCCAAGACCTAACAGATCAATGCCCTTGCTCCATAATCTCCATCATCCCCTTGGTCCCCAACGTCGTAAGGATTCGTACTATCTGCCCCTAACCAGAATGGGTAGTCATCCCCAAGGCCACAAGGATCAAAGCCATTCACAAGCTCAAATTCAAAATACACAAAACCAAAATCAAATAACAGTGGTTATCACCACTATTCAAAATCCTTGCTCAAAAAGAATTAATAAACAGTGATCTTCATCACTATATAGACGAGCAACTTTCTCAACCATTAACCCAACAAATATCCTGAACTTGAATCCCTGGAAATCTCAGCATTCAAAAACCATCTAAGTGATCCTCATTACAGGTTTGGTTGATAGCCTATCTGGCAATGGTGGTATCCTACCCACATGACGATATGTCTGTCACATTCGCTTTGCATATGTGCAGACCAATGTTTGCATAAGGATGAGCTAGCTTATGGTATCCTGGATAACATCACAGATTAATCTAACTAAATACAACAAAGGAGTTAGTGGAGCTAATTAGGTGATCCTCAGTACAAGTTCGGTTGAAAGCCCATCTGGCATTGGCGGTATCCTGACAAATACCACATAAATGAACTCAATTGCACACACAGGGATGTGAAATAACTTGGTCAAAAACAAGTTCGATTCATACCTTGTTCAAAAGTCTTGTAAGATAAAGTACAGTCATGGCTAGTAAGTTAAAACCGTCTGAGTCTCAGAAAACCTTGGCTACATTTCTAAACCATTTTCATCCTTACAATACCATCAGAAAATACAAAAAAAGAAAAACCACATGTATACATACAAAGTCATGCATCATAGCAATCGCCTAAAAAGACAAAATAATGGAACTCTAAAAAGTCTATGGTGTCATAGCCAAACATCACAAAGTCCATACATCCATTTCATTTCTGCATATCACATATAAATCACAAACATTTGCATTCATCATGCATCCATCAAAATAAATCAACATACAACAACCAAATTTATCATACCATATGCATCCATCAATATAAAGTAGCATGCATCCATCAACATCAATCATTGTGCATAACATAAAATCATGACATATACACAAAGAAAGAAAATCAAAACAACAAAAACATCACAAAAATATAACACAAAAACATAAGCCATAAGTTGCCGGACACGAGTGCTCTTGCACTTAACCTCTTGGCATAGAAAATCGATGTCGGGGCTCAAATTGTCATTTTCCCACTTCCCCAAGAAGGCTACCATAGTTGGACCACTCCATGGGAAGACGGGTTTTTGATGATTTCACCTCATTATGGCATCACCAAAAGGGTTAACACCCACCAAAAATAGGTCCAAATGTCGGGAAATTGCACGTGCTTAAATGGTAAAACATCTAAAGGCACCCTAACCTAAGTCATCTTGGGTCAAGTGACTCGTCGCTTTTCTCATGAAGGTCATTCCCTCATCGATTCGTCGCTTGATGGGGTAGTCACACTTAGTCACCAATCAACAAGCACACACCCAATCAAGGCAATGGCATGCATTCAAAGAATCATTGACAAAGACAATCACGCTCCTACTTGGGGCAGTAAACAAGCAATCATCAAATTGATCAAACACTTGGCATTCATGAATCATGAACACAAGGTTCCCCTATGGATAAAAGGTTGTGCCCTTTGCCTAATCATGACTGATCAATGTCCAAGCTCAAGTCACACCTCACCAAAACAGGTTAACACTTGAAATCAAATTCCTTAGCTCGTCAGAAGCAAGGATTCAAGAATGCATGCCCTTTCCATACTTGGGGCATCAAAATTTGGTTAGGTTACCAAGAAACCCTAATCATTAGTGCTTTGGTTATCTATTTTTGCTCAGCACTGCATAACCCGTAGCGCTTCCCAAAAAGGGGAATCTATAGACACCAAAACAACACCAATCCAATTAAGTGACTACAAACACTGATCGCATTGACATACACAGCTTTTAGGGCAGCCCTCAGAGGTCAAACAGTGGTCCTAGCCACTTACATAGTAGTTTAGAAGGTCGAAAAGTAAACAAAGCCTTTATCAAAACAAAGCCTTCATCAAAGCAAGCCTTTATCAAAACAAAGCCTTCATCAAAGCAAGCCTTTATCAAAACAAAGCCTTCATCAAAACAAAGCCTTCATCAAGACAAAGTCTTAATCAAAAGAAGGGCCTCGGCTGAAGTGTCACGATATCACGACACTTCGACGCCCAAAGCAAAGCTTTGCCTGAAGTGTCGCGATATCGCGACGTCGCGATATCGCGACGTCGCGATATCACGACGCCGTGATATCGCGACACTTCGGCACCCAAGGCCTTGCCTTGGCCGAAGTGTCACGATATCACGACACTTCGACGCCCAAGGCCTTGCCTTGGCCGAAGTGTCACGATTTTGTGACACTTCGGCGCCCAAGGCAAGGCCTTGGCCGAAGTGTCGCGATATCGCGACACTTCGGCATTTGCGCTGGGCGGATTTTTAAACATTCAAAGGCGACATGTCAGCATTCAAAGGCGGAATTCAAACAATTAAAGGCAAACATTAAAACATTTAAAAAATGATTTAAGGTGGGCTTTAGACAACTGGCAGTGACACCACAGTCAGTTGCGTGGGCCGTTGAAGGACTGTCACAGTGGCATTAACGGAAGCCCGAGTCATGGAGGACTTTCCTCTCTCGAGGAGACATGACCGCCACATGGCACCTTTGACCAACGTGTGGCACTTATGCACGACATTCAAGGAGACCCCCTGGGTCTATAAAATGGTGGATTTTTCCACCCAAACGGAGGTGGGCAGGGATTTGAAAGCAACGAAGTGCTGTCAAACTAAAAGGCCCGATTACTTCCTTTCTGATTCATTTATTCTACACTCTTGATCTCTTTCGCACGAGAGGTTAGTGAGTGGTTTCTAGAAGTGTGGATCTGAACCTTAGAACCCGACAGTGGACAACAGTATTCCATCCATTCGACGATAACTCAACCTAAGAGATTTCGAGTCCTTCCCTAGTGGATCGACATCGAGATCAAGTTCCAATGACGGGCGGCCCGCTTGGGCACCCCGCACATGTTCCTATGTTTCAAGTTATTGTATTCTATCATATTGTATTCTCTGATGTTTAAACGTCTATCAGATTCAGAAGACGTTGCTCTTAGTTTATTTCAATCTATTTCGATATCGTGTTCTCATCTTACCTTACGCTTTATGCTGTCGAAATAACTCACGTTTTACGATAGAATATATCTTACACTATGTTGTAAGTCGAATATATCTTGCTACTTTTGAGCAAATCTTGTAGTTAATAGTGTTTGAATACATATTCTAGAAGGCATTTTATCGGCAAATAGTATCGTGTTTTAGTCGATTTCTGGTTCTTCATTGACCTGCAGATAACAGTGACTATTTTATTGGCAGCAACCTTTATGCTTTTCTTTATTTTTAACACAGGTGCTACTAAACAGTTTACTATTTCTTTGAATGCAGGAAGAACAACGAGCAAGCAAGGATTAATCGGCATAAGCGGCGGCAACGGTGGCCCGCCCATTTCAAATGTGGGCATGCGGAAAAGAAGATCATTTTTCATGATTGTAACTGAAAATATGTAACTGAGGAGATGCATTGTAACCGAGTTGGAATCAAATTAATAAAAAGGGTTGTGCTCCTGCTTCTAATTTGATTATATCTGTGTTATTTCATGCATCAAGCTATTTGGTTTACATTGCAATTAGTGTTTCTTTTATTTTTAGAATCTCATGCTTTCATCAGTTATCTGGGACACTCTAAAAAGAGGAGCTAATTTAATCAAGCATTGTTTGTTCTGGATTTGCAATCAGGGATCAAATGCTCTTTTTTGGGATGATTCTTGGGATGCCCACCCTCTTATTTTGAATCAATATCCTAGTTTACATTCCCTAAGCACTTTTTTCTTGGAAGCAGGTTGGTCTCGTGTGGAGGACTTTAAAAAAATCCATTCTTTTGGAAATATGAAGATGTACAAGTGGAAATATCTGCAAGAATGGCCATAGGGGGATTGGCCAAGGACATAGAGGTGATTGCTCTTATTATTATGGGGAGGCCTTATTCTTCATTGAGGGGTAAATATATTTTGTATTGGAACCCTGATACTAAGGGAATCTACTCGGTAGCCTATGGTTATCATGTTCTTGATAAGCAAAAGTATGGGAGTATTCCTGTCACTTGGTGGAAATAGGTGTGGACCAAATTTTCCTGGACAAAATGTAACTTCTTTCTCTGGTTGGTAGCTCGTAATAAATGCCACACTTGGGATAATGTGAAGAAGAGGGGATTTCAGGGTCCCTCTTTTTGTGTCCTTTGCAATAAGAATGAGGATGACTCTTATCATTTATTTTTCCAATGCTCCTTTGCCAAAGGAATTTGGCACCATTTTTGGAGCACCTGGAACCATCCATGATTTCATGTGCTATCCTTGGTGGAGTTTTGGAGTAGTCTGGGAAAACCTCCAACCAATGCCCCCTTCCTTCAGGTGGCTTAGAATTTGGGCCCTTATTACATCATCTGGTAAATTTGGCTCAAACAAAACCGATGCATATTTTAGGGTAGTTATTTAGCTTTTCAAAAGATCTATCAAAGGATCATGTATATGGTTCAGGAAACCATCCATAGCAAATGTGATGTGGAACCTCTTTTGGATTCTAGGGAGGAGAAGGTACAAAAAGCCCTTGGTATCTTTGGGGATGTTGTGAACTCTTTTAGCCCTAGTAGGGTTCCTCACCTCAACAAGAAGGTTAGGAGAGATGGTAGGTGGATGCCACCCCCTAGAGGATTTTTAAAAATTAATGTTGATGGATCATCTAGGGGTAATCCTGGACATGCTGGCATTGGCGGTGTTGGGAGAGATTCTACTGGTGGTGTCAGATTTTTATTTTTCATTTATAAAGGTGTTCACTCCAATAATTTTGTGGAATCTCTTACAATTATTGAGGTCTTGTAGAGGGGGTTTTCTCTTGGCTGGCATAGGATTATATGTGAGTCTAACTCTCAAATTGTGGTTAATATTTTAAACAGTAAAACGATGGAGGAAGTTAATTGGCAGTTGGCCTCTGTAGATATTCTTAGAATGAGTGAAGAGTTTGAATTTATATCATTTGTGCACATTCTAAGGAAATAGAATGTGGTTGCTGATTACCTAGCCAAAAGGGCTTCTGAGCTGCTGGATCCTTGGAGTATCGATAATTGGGACAGTCTCCCATATGGGGAATCTCAACACCTGTGGGAGTTGATCCACAAGGATGTATAGACTTAATGTGGTTTATTCTTATTGTCTTTTCTAGGTGTCATTCTAGTCTAGTGGTTTTAGCCCATTTTGCTGTTTATTTGATTCCTAGTTGGAAGCTCAGTTGTATTCTGTAATCTAGACTTTTTATCAATAAATTTTTACCTCTTTATTTTAAAAAAAGTAATATATGAAATAACCAATAAATTAAAAGTTAGAGATATTAAAAGGTAATTGAATTATCTGTAAATGAACGAAGGTGACAGCATGAATAATCATATTATATAAATGAAGAATATAAAAAATCAAATTAGAATTATGAAGGTGAGATTTAAAGATTCAAAGATTATTGATTTTTTATTGAAATTCTTTGAAATGCATATCATAATTTCATATGCACATTAGAGGGGAAAAGTAAATTTGATAATACAAGAACAACATAATATTAATGGTATTTGTTGAATAGAGAGGATATACATAAAATATCTACATGTGAGCCTACCAATAATTCACAATAATTTATGGCTAGAGGTAAAAATAAGAATTTGAATAAAGGAAAATCAATACAAAATTAAGAAAATAAGCAAAGGAATAATTTAAGGTAATGGAATCAATAAAAGGATTATAATCAACAAAGAAATAATTTTCAAAATAACAAATGGAAGCATATCCAAATAAGAAAATTTTAAATTAATAAATATAATTTGTTTCATGAAACTAGATGTAGTCTAAAGGAGTAAGTGATGGTGGATTCTATTTTGCTTTGAAATGTATGTATTATATTTAATTATTATAACTTTAATAAAATACTATTACATCTTAATAGAGAAACAAATATGTTGTAAGATATAGGAAGAAATTTAATATGCACAATGCCATTAAGTAATATTATTTAAATACTATATTTTAAAGTAGTAAGTTATATATTATAATGTCAAATTAAAATATAAAGAATAAGTAATTTATTTCATAATTGAAATAGGATTTCATGTCCAATAGGTATAGTTTTTATGTTTTATTTTTATATAGATTTATTTTTTAGTTTACCAAGGTATTAAAAATAAATAAATTTTAAGTTGTTGGATTTAACGTATTGGTGTTGTAAATGTTCAATTCTTATTATTGTATTAATTCTTTTAATATTAATATTAAAGGGAATGTTGACAGGGGTAATGTTAGTTGTGATTTTTTAGGTGGAACACTAAGTTGATATCATAGTAAGTTAGTGGTTGTTTAGATTTTTAAAAAATTTAGTTGTGATTGATGAGGTGTCGTAGTTTATTGTCAATTTCGATCTACTTTCATAGGTGATGAGTCATTTGAAATTTTTTATATATTCTCTTCTATATATGGAATTGAAAAATACCTTCAAGGGAATGAGTCCTTGAAATAATATATTTATAGTGTGATGCTTTTCTTCAAAATTTTATCTTTTGTTTTTCGCTTTTATGTGAAAGTCTTACATGTTAATTTTATGGCAGTAGAGCCAAACCCTATTGATATTTGAGTTGCATTGTCCAAATATAAAAAAAAGATTTATATTATAGATGACGAAGGAGCATTTCTTGGATTTAATGGTTAAAATTAGATTCCTATAGTGGTGTCTTATTATGCAACATACAATTGGTTTAACACTACTCATGAAGGAGGCGAGGCATATCAAAATCATTAATGTTGAAGATTTTATACCATCTAGTAAGATTTTAGGACCTGCATATATCTCTAAAGCAAGACATGGACATCATATTTTAAATATTGGTTAAATAATTATTTATTTATTTATTTAAATAAGGGTTTTTTTAATTTTATTTGTAATTGAATATTGCAAAAAAAATTACACATCGAAGTTTAAGCTTTTAAATACAATTGTAAAACATTCAATTTAAAATTACAAGAGATTTTCTTAGGTCCTCAAGAGGGTGGCTCAAGATACAATAATAAAGAGATCTCATTTTATGTATCAATATTAAGACATAGTTATTTAGGTCTTTATATTTATGTAGACTATTTATTGTAATTGTAGATTTATCTCCTCTTCTAGCTATGGTCTCATCACCTAATAACTCAAATTTTATGGTCACTACAAAAGTGAATGATTCAAAATATTGAAATTAGAAAAATGATATTTAGTTAATTCTCCAAATGAAAGGATTATAGGAATTAGAAACAAAAATAAACTTAAATATGTTCATGAGCATGAAAATTAGGATAAAATGGATATGAATACCCAAAAATCTAATTTATGGTAAACTAGTCCAACAATTATGCCCAATGTTCAACATCTCGAAAGAATAAATAAAATATTGATGCTTAATAAGTAATATATGAAAGAACCAATAAATTAAAAGTTAGAGACATTAAAAGGTAATTGAATTATATGTAAATGAATGTAGGTGATAGCTTGAATGATCATATTATATATATTATATAACTGAAGAATATAAAAAAGCAAATTAGAATTATGAAGGTGAGATTTAAATATTCAAAGATTATAGATCTTTTATTGAAATTCTTCTAAATGCATATCATAATTTCATATGCACATTAGAGGTAAAAAGTAAATTTGATAATATAAGAACAACATAATCTTAATGGTATTTTTTGAATAGAGAAGATATACATAAAATATCTACATGTGAGCCTACCAATAATTCACAATAATTTATGGCTAGAGGTAAAAATAAGAATTTGAATAAAGGAAAATCAATACAAAATTAAGAAAATAAGCAAAGGAATAATTGAAGGTAATGGAATCAATAAAAGGATTATAATCAACAAAGGAATAAGTTTCAAAAATAACAAATGGAAGAAATCAAAGGATAATACTACAAGGCAACAATATATCACATTTTATAATTGTGGAGAGAAAGGCCATAAGAGTGATCAATGCACAAAGGAATCATATGGAGGAGGACAATGAAACACTTATAAAAGGATACAATAAAATTTTGTTCAAGGAGAGGAAAAAAATAGTAAAAATATTTTGATAGCCGCATTTGTTGCTTAAAAAAGCCTATGTGACTCATAGTATATTTATTCACGGCCTAGCCAACATTTGACATTACAACAAGAACTTATATGATTCTTTGGAAATAGTAAAAATACAAGAATATTTCTTGTTGAAGGAAACATTTGACATTTATACTCTTCTCTATGAGTGATATGTTTTACTTTTCTAACTAATATATATTTTTATTTAATTTAATTTCAAATATATTGCCAATTCAAATGAATTCATTGGGTTCCAACTAGTGTTTTCATCCTCAACTTAACCTTTCCTATAAAGTAATTAGAGGCACTCTTTTCAACCAATATTTTCAATATCCTTGTTTTAGTTTAAAAAATTTGGAAGCAAATCCATATCTCAATAAAATTGAGCTATTATAAAGGTGATTTTGTTATTTATACATATTGCTGGATTTATCTTACGTTATTAGCTAACATCTTGGAAATGAATATTTATGTATTTTTTGGTAGAAAGTTTGAAATCCATGGATTCAACTTAGGCATAAATGCTATTGAATATGTGGTCACAAGTACACTTACACCATAGGTTGATAAACAATTAAAATAATCATACTATAATTTTCTAAGTTGGATGCCTTACATATATAATTGTTAAATAAATATTTATTATACCTTTTGTACACGTACAAAATTTATTTTAATATATAACAAAGATAATATCTTAAATGGTACCATAGCTTAAAATAATATATTGTTTTGACATTAAGCATTTATGTTGCTCAAAATGCAAGTTAGGTTAAATTATACTCTAAGAAAATCTTATATAAACAATAATAAATATAATATCAAATTTTATGTAAAATATTTTTATTGATTAATCTTATAGTAAAAATATATTAAAATTTAGAGTAAAAACTATTTATTTTTAGTAAAGAGGCCTCTATAAATTAGACATGATATATACCCCTTCAACCTCAAGTATAATTTTTAAGATGTTATTACCATGGATGATATAGGATTTTTTTAATTATGATTAAATTTTAAAAATTAAAAATAAACTTAACTTTAAGCATTTCATTCAACAATAGATTTTGAGATATAACTATCTCAAAAAATTATTTCTTATATAAAACGTCATATATTAATAGAAATAAAATTATTTAATTGTTCAGTTATTTACATAAGTTTTAAATTTTGTATAATAAATATGGAAGTGGGGTATGTAGAATTTTTTGTTTTTTATTGAAAGTGACTTGATATTATTATAAAACATAAGAGTACCAAATAAAATTAAAAAATGGGTGGTATGGAGAAATACCCCAAAAGCCTATCTAGAACACCAACCTCGGGTCATAAAAAAGTTTGGGACATCTATAAAATAATGAACATATAAAAAAAAAAGAAATAGAAAAAGGCTCGTTAGTACTCAAGTTATCATAGGAGTAACACCAGTAGAGGAAGGAGGATCTTTATCTGAAGTATTTCCTTAGTTGATGGGTTGAACAGGGTGGAATAGGTTCTATAGGAACTAAATCCCACCTAGAAATATCATCTTACAACTCTAGAGTGTCATTCCAAGTCAGAGTCAAAGTGGTAGCCCAACCGAAAGTGGCATGGACTGGAATAATTTCCTAGTATACCTATCCTCTAGGTGAGAGCTATAAGCAATCAGAGTCCTTCCATGAGACCTCTAGCAACCTTGAGCCTATTGGTAAGAAATACATCTTTGGTAAGGTGGGGAGGGTGGAACCTAAAGCACAGTGTATGTAATTTTTTTTCCAATGATCTAGTAGAGTTAGAAGATGCTAAACCTCAAGGGAAACCTTATTTGTCTACGCTTGAATCTAATTAAAAAAATTAGATCATATTAGATATTTTGAATACATGGAAACTATGGATATACATGTCGAGTAGAAATAAAATTATTATGGATTTTTCAAATCTTAAATATTTCAAACCTAAAAATATGCCATATTTTATCCATATGTACTGGAATTCAGGTTGTATCCCTAAGAAGAACCATAGGCCAGAAAAAGAGTTGTAGGCTAGAAGGTTTTAAAAAATCATGAATTCATTTCTAGGTCACTTGGATCCTAGGGCAATACCAAAACAAATGTCTAATGGATTTCCTACATTGACAAAAATAGAATTTGGGAATGTGTAACCCAAAATGATAGATGTATTCTCCTATATTAAATACCTAAAAATAGAGACACCAACTAAAGTGAATAATTTTAGGCTTCAAAAAGACATCGCATAGAGTGTAAAACTTGTTCTATCAATCCCTACTAGTTACCTAGATAATAGATTCTTTATTGCTCATTTAACCTGGGTACCATGGGTGGAAATTGCTCATATAACCTGGGTACCATGGGTGGATATGGTAAGAAAATATGCAAAGGAATAATTTAAGGTAATGGAATCAATAAAAGAATTATAATCAACAAAGAAATAATTTTCAAAATAAAAAATGGAATGGAGAAATCAAAGGATAATACTAGAAGGCAACAATATATCACATTTTATAATTGTGTAGATAAAGACCATAAGAGTGATCAATGCACAAAAAATCATATGGAGGAGGACAATGAAACACTTATAAAAGGAGACAATAAAATTTTGTTCAAGGAGAGGAAACATATAGCAAAAATATTTTGATAGTCTCATTTGTTGCTTAAAAAAGCCTATGTGACTCATGGTATATTTATTCAAGGGCTAGCCAACATATGAAAGTACAACAAGATCTTATATGATTCTTTGGAAATAGTAAAAATACAAGAATATTTCTTGTTGAAGGAAACATTTGACATTTATAATCTTCTCTATGAGTGATATGTTTTACTTTTCTAAGTAATATATATTTTTTATTTAATTTAATTTCAAATATATTGCCAATTCAAATGAATTCATTGGGTTCCAACTAGTGTTTTCATCCTCAACTTAACCTTTCCTATAAAGTAATTAGAGGCACTCTTTTCAACCAATATTTTCAATCTCCTTGTTTTAGTTTAAAAAATATGGAAGCAAATCCAAATATCAATAAAATTGAGCTATTATAAAGGTGATTTTGTTATTTATACATATTGCTGGATTTATCTTACCTTATTAGCTAACATCTTGGAAATGAATATTTATATATTTTTTGGTAGAAAGTTTGAAATCCATGGATTCAACTTAGGCATCAATGCTATTGAATATGTGGTCACAAGTACACTTACACCATAGGTTGATAAATAATTAAAAGAATCATACTATAATTTTCTAAGTTGGATGCCTTACATATATAATTGTTAAATAAATATTTTATATAACTTTTATACACATACAAATGTTATTTTAATATATAACAAAGATAATATCTTAAATGGTACCATAGCTTAAAATAATTTATTGTTTTTACATTAAGCATTTATGTTGCTTAAAATGCAAGTTAGGTTAAATTATGCTCTAATAAAATATTATATAAACAATAAGAAATATCATATCAAATTTTATGTAAAATATTTTTATTGATTAGTCTTATAGTAAAAATATATTAAAATTTAGAGTAAAAACTATTTATTTTTAGTAAAGAGGCCTCTATAAATTAGACATGATATATACCCCTTCAACCTCAAGTATAATTTTTAAGATGTTATTACCATGGATGATATAGGATTTTTTTAATTATGATTAAATTTTAAAAATTAAAAATAAACTTAACTTTAAGCATTTCATTCAACAATAGATTTTGAGATATAAGTATCTCAAAAAAATATTTCTTATATAAAATGTCATATATTAATAGAAATAAAATTATTTAATTGTTCATTTATTTACATAAGTTTTAAATTTTGTATAATAAATATGGAAGTGGGGTATGTAGAATTTTTTGTTTTTTATTGAAAGTGACTTGATATTATTATAAAACATAAGAGTACCAAATAAAATAAAAAAATGGGTGGTATGGAGAAATACACCAAAATCCTATCTAGAACATCAACCTCGGGTCATAAAAAAGTTTGGGACATCTATAAAATAATGAACATATAAAAAAAACAAGAAATAGAAAAAGGCTCATTAGTACTCAAGTTATCATAGGAGTAACACCAGTAGAGGAAGGGGGATCTTTATCTGAAGGATTGCCTTAGTTTATGGGTTGAACAGGGTGGAATAGGTTCTATAGGAACTAAATCCCACCTAGAAATATCATCTTACAACTCTAGAGTGTCATTCCAAGTCAGAGTCAAAGTGGTAGCCCAACCGAAAGTGGCATGGATTGGAATCATTTCCTAGTATACCTATCCTCTAGGTGAGAGCTATAAGCAATCAGAGTCCTTCCATGAGACATCTAGCAACCTTGAGCCTATTGGTAAGAAATACATCTTTGGTAAGGTGGGGAGGGTGGAACCTAAAGCACAGTGTATGTAATTTTTTTTCCAATGATCTAGTAGAGTTAGAAGATGCTAAACCTCAAGGGAAACCTTATTTGTCTACACTTGAATCTAATTCAATAAATTAGATCATATTAGATATTTTGAATACATGGAAACTATGGAAATACATGTTGAGTAGGAAAAAAAAATTATGGCTTTTTCAAATCTTAAATATTTCAAACCTAAAAATATGCCATATTTTATCCATATGTATTGGAATTCAGGTTGTATCCCTAAGAAGAACCATAGGCTAGAAAAAGAGTTGTTGGCTAGAAGGTTTTAAAAAATCATGAATTCATTTCTAGGTCACTTGGATCCTAGGGCAATACCAAAACAAATGTTTAATGGATTTCCTACAATGACAAAAATATAATTTGGGAATGTGTAACCCTAAATGATAGATGTATTCTCCTATATAAAACACCTAAAAATAGATACACCAACTAAAGTGAACAATTTTAGGCTTCAAAAAGACATCGCATAGAGTGTAAAACTTGTTCTCCAATCCCTACTGGTTACCTAGATAATAGATTCTTTATTGCTCATTTAACTTCGGTACCATGGGTGGATATTGCTCATTTATCCTGGGTACCATGGGTGGATATGGTAAGAAAATAAGCAAAGGAATAATTTAAGGTAATGGAATCAATAAAAGAATTATAATCAACAAAGAAATAATTTTCAAAATGGAGAAATCAAAGGATAATACTAGAAGGCAACAATATATCACATTTTATAATTGTGGAGAGAAAGGCCATAAGAGTGATCAATGCACAAAAAAATCATATGGAGGAGGACAATGAAACACTTATAAAAGGAGACAATAAAATTTTGTTCAAGGAGAGGAAACAAATAGTAAAAATATTTTTATAGCCTCATTTGTTGCTTAAAAAATCCTATGTGACTCATGGTATATTTATTCAAGGGCTAGCCAACATATGAAAGTACAACAAGATCTTATATGATTCTTTGGAAATAGTAAAAATACAAGAATATTTCTTGTTGAAGGAAACATTTGACATTTATAATCTTCTCTATGAGTGATATGTTTTACTTTTCTAAGTAATATATATTTTTTATTTAATTTAATTTCAAATATATTTCCAATTCAAATGAATTCATTAGGTTCCAAATAGTGTTTTCATCCTCAAATTAACCTTTCCTATAAAGTAATTAGAGGCACTCTTTTCAACCAATATTTTCAATCTCCTTGTTTTAGTTTAAAAAATATGGAAGCAAATCCAAATCTCAATAAAGTTGAGCTATTATAAAGGTGATTTTGTTATTTATACATATTGCTAGATTTATCTTACGTTATTAGCTAACATCTTGGAAATGAATATTTATATATTTTTTGGTAGAAAGTTTGAAATCCATGGACTCAACTTAGGCATCAATGCTATTGAATATGTGGTCACAAGTACACTTACACCATAGGTTGATAAACAATTAAAATAATCATACTATAATTTTCTAAGTTGGATGCCTTACATATATAATTGTTAAATAAATATTTTATATACCTTTTATACATGTATAAAAGTTATTTTAATATATAACAAAGATAATATCTTAAATAGTACCATAGCTTAAAATAATTTATTGTTTTGACATTAAGCATTTATGATGCTTAAAATGCAAGTTAGGTTAAATTATACTCTAAGAAAAACTTATATAAACAATAATAAATATCATATCAAATTTTATGTAAAATATTTTTATTGATTAATCTTATAGTAAAAATATATTAAAATTTAGAGTAAAAACTATTTATTTTTAGTAAAGAGGCCTCTATAAATTAGACATGATATATACCCATTCAACCTCAAGTATAATTTTTAAGATGTTATTACCATGGATGATATAGGATTTTTTTAATTATGATTAAATTTTAAAAGTTAAAAATAAACTTAACTTTAAGCATTTCATTCAACAATAGATTTTGAGATATAAGTATCTCAAAAAATTATTTCTTATATAAAACATCATATATTAATAGAAATAAAATTATTTAATTGTTCATTTATTTACATAAGTTTTAAAGTTTGTATAATAAATATGGAAGTGGGGTATGTAGAATTTTTTGCTTTTTATTGAAAGTGACTTGATATTATTATAAAACATAAGAGTACCAAATAAAATTAAAAAATGGGTAGTATGGAGAAATACCCCAAAAGCCTATCTAGAACATCAACCTCGGGTCATAAAAAAGTTTGGGACATCTATAAAATAATGAACATATACAAAAAACAAGAAATAGAAAAAGGCTCGTTAGTACTCAAGTTATCATAGGAGTAACACCAGTAGAGGAAGGAGGATATTTATCTAAAGGATCACCTTAGTTTATGGGTTGAATAGGGTGGAATAGATTCTATAGGAACTAAATCCCACCTAGAAATATCATCTTACAACTCTAGAGTGTCATTCCAGGTCTGAGTCAAAGTGGTAGCCCAACCGAAAGTGGCATGGAGTGGAATCATTTCCTAGTATGCCTATCCTCTAGGTGAGCGCTATAAGCAATAAGAGTCCTTCCCTGAGACCTCTAGTAACCTTGAGCCTATTGGTAAGAAATACATATTTGGTAAAGTGTGGGGGGTGGAACCTAAAGCACAGTGTATGTAAATTTTTTTCCAATAATCTAGTAGAGTTAGAAGATGCTAAACCTCAAGGGAAACCTTATTTTTCTATGCTTGAATCTAATTGAAAACATTATATCATATTAGATATTTTGAATACATGGAAACTATGGAAATACATGTTGAGTAGAAAAAAAATTATTATGGATTTTTCAAATATTAAATATTTCAAACCTAAAAATATACCATATTTTATCCATATGTACTGGAATTCAGGATGTATCCCTAAGAAGAACCATAGGCCAAAAAAAGAGTTGTAGGCTATAAGGTTTTAAAAAATCATGAATTCATTTCTAGGTCACTTGGATCCTAGGGCAATACCAAAACAAATGTTTAATGGATTCCCTACAATGACAAAAATAGAATTTGGGAACGTGTAACCCTAAATGATAGATGTATTCTCCTATAGAAAACCCCTAAAAATAGAGACACCAACTAAAGTGAGCAATTTTAGGCTTCAAAAATACATCGCATAGAGTGTAAAACATGTTCTATCAATCCCTACTGGTTGCCTAGATAATAGATTCTTTATTTCTCATTTAACTTGGGTACCATGGGTGGATATGGTAAGAGTCAAACATACCATTTGCATAGCTTATAGCACCTAAAATAAGTGTTTTGATACCATTTAGAGTCCTTCCATCAAGGATGTGGGGTTCAAACCCCAATTGTTTTAAATATTTTATGTGGTACTATGGATTGAATTATTTAAAATACTTCTTTGTTAGCCTCAAAGAGGTAAAACTACATTTTAAATTTTGCCATGGAAGCTAGTTCTGGGTCCACTTGGAAAAGAGGTCAGAGATGACTTGGACTAGTGGCTACTATTAATAGGTAAGAATACAGGACTACGACATTGACTACTGACTGATGAAGAGTCTAGTGCTAAAATAGTTACCATTCTATAGCAGCTAGGGTTGAAGAGCTTATGAGAACTTATAAATACTCTTAGCACTAAAGTACCCTAAATTTGAACTGACACCTTCATCACTAGAATGGACTTTATCCCAAGCCCCCGCTAGGATTTTCTCCCATAGGGGACGCTAGAGGCTATGCATTATCAAAGTAAGTGTTTCTAGGCTTCATTGTCATGGATAGCATGAATGACCATTTTGGTGCACAAGCTAGTACCTTGGAAAAGGGTATGAATGATCCCTAACCCTTGTCACACTCATGGAAGATAATTATAATCCCACGCAACTACGTGGAAATACTATTTGTTTTTAAAGAGTACCATAGGAAATATTAGCAAAGCTTCTCAATTTTTTTAGAGGAAGATTTGAAGGGCACTAAGCAAGAAAAATAATAGACATACGTGGCAGTCCATATATTATTTGTTCCACACTTTTGTAGGTGTTAGTCCATACCAAGGTATTCGACAACCTATCTATATATTAATAATAAAATTTTAGATTAATAAATATAATTTGTTTCATGAAACTAGATGTAGTCTAGAGTGAGTGATAGTGGATTCTATTTTGCTTTGAAATGTATGTATTATATTCAATTATTATAATTTTAATAAAATACTAATACATATTAATAGAGAAACAAATATGTTGTAAGATATAGGAAGAAATTTAATATGCACAATGCCATTATGTAATATTATTTAAATACTATATTTTAAAGTAGTAGATTATATATTATAATATTAAATTAAAATATAAAGAATAAGTAATTTATTTAATAATTGAAATGGGCTTTAATGTCCAATAGGTATATTTTTTATGTTTTTTTTTTTATATAGATTTATTATTTAGTTTATCGAGGTATTAAAAATAAAAAAAATTTAAGTTGTTAGCTTTAACGTATTGGTGTTGTAAATGTTCAACCCTTACTATTGTATTAAGTCTTTTAATATTAATATTAAAGGGGATGTTGACAGGGTAATGTTAGTTGTGATTTCTTAGGTGGCACACTAAGTTGATATCATAGTAAGTTAATGATTTTTTAGCTTTTAAAAAGTTTTGGTTGTGATTGATGAGGTGTCGTAGTTTATTGTCAATCTAGATCCACTTTCATAGGTGATGAGTCATTTGAAATTTTTTATATATTCTCTTTCATATATGGAATTGAAAAATACCTTCAAGGGAATGAGTCCTTGAAATAATATATTTATATTGTGATGCTTTTCTTCCAAATTTTATCTTTTATTTTATGCTTTTATATGAAAGTCTTGCATATTAGTTTTATGGCATTAGAGCCAAACCCTGTTTAGATTTGCATTACATTGTCTAAATATAAAAAAAAGATTCATTATATAAATGACCAAGGAGCATTTCTTGGATTTAATGGTCAAAATTAGATTCCTAGAGTGGTGTCTTATTATGCAACATACAACTGGTTTGACACTACTCATGAAGGAGGGGAGGCATATCAAAATAATTAAGGTTGAATATTTTATACCATCTAGTAAGATTTTACGGTCTGCATACATCTCTAAAGCAAGATATGGACATCATCTTTTAAATATTGGTTAAATAGTTATTTATTTATTTATTTAAATAAGGGGTTTTTAAATTTTATTTGTAAGTGAATATTGAAAAAAAATTACACATCGAAGTTTAAGATTTTAAATACAATTGTAAATATTTCAATTTAAAATTATAAGAGATTTTCTTAGGTCCTCAAGAGGGTGGCTCAAGATACAATAATAAAGAGATCTCATTTTATGTATCAATATCAAGACTTAGTTATTTAGGTCTTTATATTTATGTAGACTATTTATTGTAATTATAGATTTATCTCCTCTTCTAGTTATGGCCTCATAACCTAATAACTCAAATCTTATGGTCATTACAAAAGTGAATGATTCAAAATATTGAAATTGGAAAAATGAGATTTAGTTAATTCTCCAAATGAAAGGGTTATATGAATTAGAAACAAAAATAAACTTGAATATGTTCATGAGCATGAAAAGTAGGATAAAATGGATATGAATACCCAAACATCTAATTTATGGTAAACTAGTCCAACAATTATACCCAATGTTCGACATCTCGAAAGAATAAATAAAATATTGATGCTTTATAAGTAATATATGAAAGAACCAATAAGTTAAAAGTTAGAGACATTAAAAGGTAATTGAGGAATCTAATGTTGCGAAAGACCTTGCTGAATGGGAACTGAGGGAAGAAATTTTTTTGAAACAAAAAGCTCCAATAGATTGGCTTCAGGAAGGGGATAGGAACACAACATTCTTTTATAACTCAGTTAAGGCTCGTCGTAATGGTAACCTGATTACCTCTCTTGTGAATTCTTAGGGTGCCCTGCTCTCTTCTTTCAGTTATATTTCAGAAGAGACTAAGAGGTATTTTTCCTCTCTCTTCAAGGACTCCCTATCAAATGATGAGAATGAAAAGCTTATTCTAAATTGTATTCCAGCGATTGTTTCTAGAGAGATGAATGAGCACTTGATGGGTCCAATTTCCCTTGAGGAGTTGGAAAATATTGTATTCAAGATGAAAAAAGGAAAATCCCTAGGTCCAGATGGATTATCGATTGAGTTTTATTAGGAGTTTTGGGATCTAATCAAATTTGATCTTTTGGAGGTGGTCCATGATTCCCAAAAGAACAAACAGATGCTAAGGGCCCTATATGCTACCTTTGTGGTGCTTATACCAAAAAAGAGGGAGCAAACTCCTTGGATATGTTCAGGCCTATTGCTCTCTCCAATGTTGTGTATAAGATCATCACAAAAATTATTGTTGAGAGGCTGAAGATATGGTTGAGAAAAATCATCTTTGAGGAGCAAGGAGGGTTTGTTTTTTGTCGACAAATCTTGGATGGGGTTTTTATTGCTATAGAAGCTATTCACTCGATGGAAAATTCTAAGGAGAAAACTATGTTCATTAAGTTTGACATGGCCAAAGCCTATGATCGGGTCAGATTGTCCTTTCTTTAGAAAGTTCTTGCTACTTTTGGATTTGAGGAGGAATGTATTAGATGGGTGATGAGATGTGTTTCTTCTTCCTCATTCTATGTTATTGTTAATAATGAGCCATCAAATTTTTTTGAGGTATCAAGGGTATTGAGGCAAGGATATCCTTTATCTACTTATTTGTTTATCATTATGGCATAAGGGTTGGGAATATTGCTCAGGTCTCAAGTCATGTAGGGTCTCATTCAGGGGTGGAAGTGGGATAGTATTTTGCCACCTCTTTCTCACCTTCAATTTTTTGATGATACTACTTTGTTGGGAGTTGCCACTATTAGGGAAGCTAGAAATATTATATAGTCTCTTGACATATATCTTGGTTCTTCTGTACAGTTGATTAATGAGTACAAGTCTTCTATTTTCTTCTCCAATACCCCTCCTCTTATTAAATCCAGGAGTGTTGACATTCTAAGATTCCAGGTTGGGACTCCCCCCTTCATTTATCTTGGTATTCCAATTTCATCTCACCCTCTTGTAG
The DNA here is from genome assembly GCA_028583015.1 of Wollemia nobilis. Lineage (NCBI taxonomy): Eukaryota > Viridiplantae > Streptophyta > Pinopsida > Araucariales > Araucariaceae > Wollemia > Wollemia nobilis. Next base: position 307,533 of record JAQPPZ010003183.1, read on the forward strand.
ACACCAAAACAACACCAATCCGATTATGTGAATGCAAACACTGATTGCAATGACACACACAGCCCCAAGGGTAGCCCCCAGAGGTTAAACAGTGGTCCTAACCACTCTCACAGTAGTTTTGGAAGGTCAAAAATCAATTTGGCACCTTCAGGAACTTTTCTCAATATTCACCCTACTCAGAGACAAATTCAGACTGGGATTCGCCCCACCCAGGGACGAATATAAGGATTCACCCCAAGGTGGGGCGAATTGTAGGTTTGACGGGCAAAAAGTCAAATATTGACAAATGGTGGCTCATATCCACCACTTAATGCTTCCTTCATTGCATGGGAGTGTGGGTGAGCATTTTTTAGTGTTAGAGGCAGTTACAAGGGCATTCATGAAGTCCCTAATTAGGGAGGAATCTCCTTCCCCCTAGGAGGGCATGATTGCCAAGTGGCACCCCTGCATGCCCAATTCAAGAGACATCCAGGTCTATAAATTGGTGAGTTTCCTCACCCCAAAAATAGAGGAGAGAGAGCATTTTAAGCAACGAAGTGCTACCATTTTATTTCCCCATACGCCCTTAGTTGATTTGTGCCTTTCACATCCGTGATCTCTTTTAGAGAGGAGGTCATTGGGTGATCATTGGAAGGTCAAATCTTGAGCAAAAAACCTGACATTTGGCCATATAATACCACCCAATTTGCCTAAAACACTTTACAAGAGATTTTGGACCCATCCCAAGTGGATTGGTGCCGAACTCAGGTCCCAATGATGGGTGGCCTGCCCGGGCGCCCCCGCACTGCTGCAAGTCTAATCATCCCTTTTAGGAAGTGTTGAGTGGTATTTTCACCCAGTTGTGAAAACACACTCTCCGATAGGATCCGAGTCCCAAATCCTCTGCTTGCAAAGAAATTAAACAAGTAACTTCTCCAAGGTTTCTGTTATATTAGCTTTTTTACACCAATAATGTTGTTCAATTTGAATGTTGGGAATACCTTAGTGGTTGCAAGTAACTGTTAACAAGGGGCACTATGGTTTATTTTACTCTAAAATTGCAATGGACTCAAAGTGAATTAAACTTAATGATGAATCTATTTTCGATTTTGAGCTTTGGTAGATTTCAATTGTTTATTTGAATGACGGTAATTAAAAATGCAAAAAAATAAAGAATTGAGAATAAAATGCAAAGAGAATGAACTAAAACTACATTCAGAGTGCTACAATCCCATTTTGACAAAACCGAAGATAATGAGGTTTTCTGCATACAACCTAACCTATTGAACCTGCAAAACTTGCACAATCCAGATAAGCTAGGTGCTGGTTTCTGGGGTTTTAACTATGGTTTTTAGATTTAGACATTCGCATGAAGCAACCAAGAAAACTTGCATTAAACTTCACCTATAAGCCTAAAAATCTGAAAGGGGAAAGATAAACATTCAATCTTGCATGCAGAGAATAACTCCTTCTTTCTTGCCAATGAGATACAACTCTCTATAATTTCTGTATTAAAATTATGTCAGTTTACAACAACAGAAGCTCTAGTTTTCTCAAAACCAGAAAAAGGGGAAGAAAAACACTCCAAAGCAGGCCCAGAATGGCTATCTCGCCCTCAGCTCTGCAACTCTGCCTACAGCGGTTTTCGACCCTTGTACCAATATGTGCCTCTGCTTTTATACTTTCTGGAAATGCTCTCTGTTTCGCCCTGTGACGCTTCGCTTCATCTCCCAGATCGCTTCGTTTCACCTTCCCTACCTTTTCATTATTTTTGACTTTATGTTCGACATCGAGACGCTTGATCTTCTCTGTGAACTGTAACACTTCTGTAGCCCTTACACCTTTATGCCACGTGTTCCATGCTTTTCTGCATGTTCCGTAACGGCCCATCATGAATCATGACAAAAAATAACATGTCACGATATCGTGACATTTTTCTGTCTGCAGCTTTGTTCTTCCACTTGCATCATGAAAATGAGACATGTCGCGATATCACGACGTTTTTCTGCCAGCAGCTTAACTCCCCTTCATGCATCGTGAAAATGAGACATGTCACGATATCGCGATGTTTTTCTGCCAGCAGCTTAACTCCCCTTCATGCATCGCAAAAATGATACATGTCACGATATCATGACATTTTTCTCTTTCGGGCCGTGAGGATGCAACCTGTCACGAAATACGTTTTTCTATTTTGGGCTATGCAGATGCAACTTGTCACGAAATCATGACATTTTTCTATTTCAGGCTGTCTCGCTGCACTTAGCCATGAAAACATGACATGTCACGAAATCATGACACCTTTTCATTTCGTACCATCTTGCTCTTTCTGTCACGAAATCATGATGCTTTTTTGTTCCGTACCACTTGGCTGCTTGGAGCCGTGAAAACGTGACTTGTCGCGATATCACGACGTTTTTCCTCTACGTTCATTTTGGCTGCTCCAGGTCACGAAACTCCGACATGTCGCGATATCGTGACAACTTTAGTGCCTTGCCCTATTTGACTGGTTTGACCATGATTTTGTGACATGTCGCGATATCATGACATTTTTTTATTTTGTCTTCTCTCTCCTCTTTGACCCGATTCGACATCGTCGCGATATTCACGACATTTTGTCAACACTTCTTCTGTTTTGACCGTGACTTTCACGACATGTCACGATATCACGACAATTTCCATTTTGCTGCATTTTGTTACTCTTAGCCATGAAAACGTGACATGTCACGATATTGTGACAACTTTTCATTTCTAGCTGCGACGGAGCAACATGTCGCGATATCGTGACAACTTTTCATTTCTAGCCGCGATGGAGCAACATGTCATGATATCGTGACAACTTTTCATTTTTAGCCGCGACGGAGCAACATGTCGCGATATCGCGACAACTTTTCATTTCTAGTCGCGACGGAGCAACATGTCGCGATATCGTGACACTTTCTTTTTCTTGCTATATTTTGCTCTTCCTTTGATTTTTTAGCATCTAGGCCACTGCGGTCTTCTTTGAAAGCATGCAAAAAAGGTGGGTCCCCAATTTTGGGGTGTGTTGTGGATCAGCCACAACAAATGGTGACTCTGTTGTCAAATGCTCCTGAGCATTTTGGTGAGAACCCAACCTAAAATATACAAGCTTAGATACAAAGCGTTAACACATAAAGGATAAACTAATATCGATAGATCAGAAATACATGAAACATCAGAATCATTAAGTATCAGCTCGGTGTGTGCAATGTGTTTTCATTCCCTATCGCTTGAACTCGATCAACATTCCATTGTCAGTTTCACTTATGATTTGTATGCAAGGCTATGAATGATTTGTGCAGGATTTGATGTATGATGAAGATGCTAGAGATATAACAACCTGCTTTGCAAAGGCTCAAACCTTCTAATATCATGTACAAACAATTAAAATTATCAAACCCTCTTAGGATCAACTATGTGTATAATGAATTGCTTTATTAGATCCCAAAGTTGGTTATGAGTCACTACTATCTTGAACCCATGTGCAAGTGAAAGTGAAATCAGAGCTTTGGGGAATCGGACTCCTAACCTAAGCGAGATGGGAGTTTAACCCTATCCTTACTACTCTGATTTGGAATTCATTACCTCACTTTGAGCAAAATAATTTAACCAGTTATGGATGAAATGGTCATGCTAGTCTATCCGTTTGAACAGTCAGTGGTCTTGTTTTTAGACAAGACATGCTGCCACGCATGGGCATACTTAACCCCATAATCCATAATTTGGCTTCATTCATTCTTTTTCTTTTATTTCTTGGACCTTTGGGATGACTACCCATCCTTGCTAGGGACATGTAGTACGATCCTTCCAATCCAATATTAAGATAAAATGGGAAAAATTATTTTACTTTTATTGCTTGGACCTTTGGGATGACTACCCATCCTTTGCAGAGGACATGTAGTACGATCCTTCCAATCCAAGATTTATGATGAAATGGGAAAAATGGAAGCTTTGGGGAATCGGATTCTCAACCTAAGCGAGATGAGAATTATGCCCTATCCTTACTACTCCATGTAGGTCAAATCAGAGCTTTGGGGAGTTGGATCCTCAACCTAAGTTCGATGAGGATTTAACCCTATCCTTACTACTCTGATTTTAGGCTTTAAGCTTTATGGAAGTGATAAAAACCATTGTTTTAAGGATCATGTTGCATAATAGGATAGACATGAAATACTTCTTTCACCTGACCTTTTCTTCCAAGCATGGTTTTGATCATTTTGCTCAAGATCCTTTTTTAATGTGCATGAAATGTGCTTGGTTCAAGATAGTTCGGGCATCAGTTCCCAACCTTAGGATTTTTTTTTATTTATGTTATAGAATAACCCTAAGAGGATTTGACATTTTTCAATGATTGTATTGGAAATGGATATGCAACTAAGATGGAATATATATGCAAAATGGAATGTAATATGAATGCATTGCTTTTCTGAATTGTGGATGGAGTATACCACCTATGTTGTCATAATTTGTAAAACTGACAACTTCATGCATCACAAGTTTCAAACGATATTATTTAATGTGTTTGCGTTACTTGTGGAGCTTTCTGCAATACAATTCCAATGTTTCATATTCTCCTGATTTTAAGCATAAGTTGACATCTCAAAAAACTCTTTTTTTTTTTTTTTAGACAAACCAAACATGTCAAATAAACACATAACTTGAATCATGACTAGACTAGCAATCCAAAAAATGAAACTTGAAAAATACAAACCAAAACCAAAAACCAAAATCTATATACAAATGTACAATATAATACAAGATGGTGCAAAGCTTGGACTATCACTTTCCTGGATCCCAAACATGATTAGAACATTTCAACAAAAATATAACGTGATATGCATGCCAAATGTTGTAGGAATCCAACAAAAACAATATTAGACCACACCATGCAACAACTTTTAACTTCCCTTGCTCACCCCACCAATTAGATTTAATTCCATTAGCACTCTCATAGGTGAGCGTCAAGTTACTAAAATGATTAGACAATAAATGATATTCAATTTTATCTTGTCTATTCTTTAAAGTATAAATCTTATAATTCCATTCATGATTTAGAACTAGGCTTTCCTTTTCAAATGTGAGATTTTGCAAGTAAGAGCCTATTTCTAAAATTTTCAAAGCCAAATCATTTTCCAAATTTGTAGGCCAATCAAATTTGTGCAACAATTTACAAGCATCTAGGATATTTACTAAATTAGGATCATTAAAAGTTTTTACCCTAGATTCAATTAGTAATTGTTGATGAATTTGATTTAACAATTCAAGTGCATCAACTTCCTTTTCATTCATTAAAACAATGTTATCAAAGGTGTGATTGGAAATCATACCTTTTTTTTCATTCACCTTTAATGACATTTCACCATAAACATCATTCAAATTCAAAATATGGTCATGCAAATTTTCACCTAAATTTTGGATGCTTGAACACAAAAGGTTAGATTCTACCCTTTGAATATTTTTATTTACCAAAATTTGATGGGGATTTGTAATTCCCTCTTTTACCTCATGGTCTTCATACTCTTCATTGATTACTTGTTCATCAAACATACCAAAATTAGGCACCCAATTGAAAACATGGCCATCCTTTTCAACCTTCAAATATTCTTGGTCAAAGTGTATGTCCAATGACTCATCTTGATGATCCTTCATTTGAGTTGTTTCCAATTGATCCATCTCTTCGTCATTTAGTTCCCATTCTTTGTTCACTATCCATGGTATCTCTTCATGTGACCCGAGTAGAAGTTTCAATATCTTGTATATCCAGTGCAATATGGGTTTCATCTACAGGGGTGTGAGAAAAGAATGCATCATCATATCTCCCCCAACCATTGTAAAAATCGTCATCCAGATCCATGGAATGAAATTCCATGATGTTTGTGGCATGATATTTTGATTCATTCATAAATTCTTTTTCTTCTTTGTCCTTGGCAATAGGATCATTATAATCTTCCAAAATTTGATGAGATTTGAAACCCTCTTCCAAAACATCCTCAAATTGTACAGGAGTTGTAATATCTTCCTTTGAGTAGGCAATTATGTCGTCCTGTATATCAATTGGCACACAAGTTTCATTAGTAGTTTTGGAGAGAGTGTAGTCTTCCCACTTCTTCCAAGTATCATAATAATCATCTTCCAAAGTCAAGTGGTGACGTTCAACTACTTCTTCATCATCTTTCAATTCATCAATGTGCTTCTCATCAAATTCACCTTCACCTTCCTTAGATGGTTCCATTACTTCCAAAATTGGGTTATTGCTTGTATTCAAGTTGATAAGGCTATCATAGTCCACATTTGTAACCCATGATTCCAGTTTATCACAATTTGGAGGGTGAAGAATTCTTTTATCATTAGTTCCTAGCTTTTCATCGAGAGTTTCTTCCAAGAACAAGTGGTGAAATTCTATCACGTCTTCAAATTTATTTATTGGTTTTCTTCCAATTTCACTTTCAACCACTTCATTTAATTCTATGGTAGGTTTCGTCCTATCACATATTTCAAACATCGTTGAATTTAGAACCCCTTCATCCGAATAATCGTGTATCTCTATGAATGAGATCATTTCTGCATAATCCTCACTAGCGGATGTTGGCTTAGCAATTTGCACCTCCTCGTGGACTACATCTAAGGTGGTTGTAAGATTTGGATATTCAAATTCATCCCCTTGATCATTTACCTTAGGTATCATTGGAGTGGAGGGTGCTATATTAGATGGTTGGTGTAGGTTGGCATCAATATCTTTAGAAGGACAATCTCTCATGTGAACCTGTTGTGCCTTTTCTTCTTCAAGACCTTGTCGTTCTACCTCTTCTAGGATCTCATAGATTTTCTCTAGAGACAAGCCACCCATTTTTTTCTCAATGAATGAAGCAAGTGTGGGGTGTATGGCTCCCAGGTATACTTCCATGGCTTCCTCTTCTAATGTGTTAAAATTTTCCCACATTTGGGAGTGCAACTCATGAAATCTTCCATTGAATTGACTCAAGGATTCATTAGGCTTCTTACATATGGAGGTAAACTGATTTTTCAACATTTCTAAGTCAACCTGATTATCAAAATGATAAAGATAGGCTGCTTCTAGCCGTGTCCAAGAAGTCCTAACCTCCATGGGTAGTTGGCTATACCAAAAGAATGGTTTATCATCCAAAATGTATGCAAATAACTTACAAGCCACCTCCTCATAGAAAATCTGGAATTGACATAATGTATCCTTGTAGACATGTAGTTTTTGCAAGTATCCTAGTGGCACCTCTTGATTAAAACACCGTAAAAAATCCAATAACATTTTAGGAATATGATAGGGTATCACATGTATAGACAAACCCTTATAATGATCCTCCATTGTAGATACCATTCTTTCTCTTAGAGATGCTATTTCAGCTTTTAGGGATACAATTTGTTCCTCAAATGTTGCCATTAGTGAACTCAGAATGTAACTTTAGAACCAAATCTGTTAGTCGAAAAGGAAGGAATCCCGACACATCCGCGTGAAATGACTAGCAAATATCCAACCTGCAACGTATGAAAAAAAATCAAGTTAGCATCAACCAAGAGATGTATTCATTAAAATCAAATGAAAGCAACTGTATGGACACAACACTTCGTTAGTCAATTTTTTTTTTTTTTTTAATTCTGAAAAACTTCATTATTCCTGTATGAACAATCAAAAAGCGTTAGAACAATACATGGCAATTCATGTCCTCCTTTTAACACTACAAGGTTGTATTGTTAAAAGAGGGCTAAAGATAATGATCAATAGGGCATGAAATATTCAAAATTTAAATCCCTATAGCATTTAAATCACACTGAAATAAACCGGTTCAGGCCCTCCTTCTAGCGCCAATCTATTGAGTGGTGTTAGAGGAGGCCGAAGATGCTAATCAAATGGACTTGAAATATTTAGCAATGTAAAGCTCTTAAACAATTATAAACCCGTAGCATCTAAAATCATAATAAAATAAACCGTTTCATGCCCTCCTTCTAGCGCCAATCTGTTGAGTGGTATTTTCACCCAGTTGTGAAAACACACTCTCCGATAGGATCCGAGTCCCAAATCCTCTGCTTGCAAAGAAATTAAACAAGTAACTTCTCCAAGGTTTCTGTTATATTAGCTTTTTTACACCAATAATGCTGTTCAATTTGAATGCTGGGAATACCTTAGTGGTTGCAAGTAATTGTTAACAAGGGGCACTATGGTTTATTTTACTCTGAAATTGCAATGGACTCAAAGTGAATTAAACTTAATGATGAATCTATTTTCGATTTCGAGCTTTGGTAGATTTCAATTGTTTATTTGAATGACGATAATTAAAAATGCAGAAAAATAAAGAATTGAGAATAAAATGCAAAGAGAATGAACTAAAACTACATTCAGAGTGCTACAATCCCATTTTGACAAAACCGAAGATAATGAGGTTTTCTGCATACAACCTAACCTATTGAACCTACAAACATGCACAATCCAGATAAGCTAGGTGCTGGTTTCTGGGATTTTAACTATGGTTTTCAGATTTAGACATTCGCATGAAGCAACCAAGAAAACTTGCATTAAACTTCACCTATAAGCCTAAAAATCTGAAAGGGGAAAGATAAACATTCAATCTTGCATGCAGAGAATAACTCCTTCTTTCTTGCCAATGAGATGCAACTCTCTATAATTTTTGTATTAAAATTATGTCAGTTTACAACAACAGAAGCTCTAGTTTTCTCAAAACCAGAAAAAGGGGAAGAAAAACACTCCAAAGCAGGCCCAGAATGGCTATCTCGCCCTCAGCTCTGCAACTCTACCTGCAACGGTTTCCGACCCTTGTACCAATCTGTGCCTCTGCTTTTATACTTTATGGCAATGCTCTCTGTTTCACCCTGTGACGCTTCGCTTCATCTCCCAGATCGCTTCGTTTCACCTTCCCCACCTTTTCGTTGTTTTTGACTTTATGTTCGACATCGAGACGCTTGATCTTCTCTGTGAACTGTAACGCTTTTGTAGCCCTTACACCTTTATGCCACGTGTTCCACGCTTTTTTGCATGTTCCATAATGGCCCGCCGTGAATCATGACAAAAAATAGCATGTCGCGATATCGCGACATTTTTCTGTCTGTAGCTTTGTTCTTCCACTTGCACCACGAAAATGAGACATGTCGCGATATCGCGACATTTTTTTGCCAGCAGCTTAACTCCCCTTCATGCATCACAAAAATGAGACATGTCATGATATCGTGACGTTTTTCTGCCAGCAGCTTAACTCCCCTTCATGCATCGCAAAAATGATACATGTCGCGATATCGCGACATTTTTCTCTTTCGGGCCGCGAGGATGCAACCTATCACGAAATCATGACGTTTTTCTATTTCGGGCTGTGCAGATGCAACTTGTCATGAAATCATGACATTTTTCTATTTCGGGCTGTCTCGTTGCACTTAGCCACGAAAACGTGACATGTCATGAAATCGTGACACCTTTTCATTTCGTACCATCTTGTTGCTTTCTATCATGAAATCGCGATGCTTTTTCTTTCGTACCACTTGGCTGCTTGGAGCCGCGAAAACGTGACTTGTCGCGATATCGCGACGTTTTTCCTCTACGTTCATTTTGGCTGCTCCAGGTCATGAAACTCTGACATGTCGCGATATCATGACAACTTTAGTGCCTTGCCCTATTTGACTGGTTTGACCGCGATTTTGTGACATGTCGCGATATCGTGACATTTTTTTATTTTGTCTTCTCTCTCCTCTTTGACCCGCGATTTCACGACATGTCGCGATATCGCGACAATTTTCTATCAACACTTCTTCCTGCTGTTTTGACCGTGACTTTACGACATGTCACGATATCGTGACAAATTTCCATTTTGCTGCATTTTGTTACTCTTGGCCGTGATATCGCAACGACTTTCCATTTCTAGCCGCGACGGAGCAACATGTCGCGATATCGCGACAACTTTTCATTTTTAGCCGCGACGGAGCAACATGTCGCGATATCGCGACAACTTTTCATTTCTGGTCGCGACGGAGCAACATGTCGCGATATCACGACACTTTCTTTTTCTTGCTATATTTTGCTCTTCCTTTGATTTTTTAGCATCTGGGCCACTGCGGTCTTCTTTGAAAGCATACAAAAAAGGTGGGTCCCCAATTTTGGGGTGTGTTGTGGATCAGCCACAACAAGAACGATTAGGAATATGTGGTAGATTGTTCTTTCTATCATTTTTATCTTGCATTTCATCTTATGCTACTTAGATAGTTTGCAATTTTGATTTCGTAATGTTTTGAGCAAATCTTATCATGTTTTATCATTTTTTGTCTTTACTAACTTGCAGAGGGCATCATCAAAATCCGGGCGTTAGAGGCCAAATCGGGGAAATCTGACCATCTAGGTCATCCCAAAATTCCCCCAATTAGCTAACCCCCACTTTTGTAGGAGATTTGGAGCTGTCCAGATGTGACATTTTGAGCGGTGCTATCTGGCATTTTGTTGTAGGTAAATTCGTCCCGCCCTGGAGCGAATTCAAATCGGTGAGGAATTTCCTGAATTTTCTTTTTGTAATGCCTTCCTGGTGATGTTTCTATGCCCCTATCAAATTTTCATATCATTTGGATACATTTTAGTCATCGTTTTATCTATTTCTTGCATGCACTAATCGTAGGCTTGGGGATTGCATGTTTCATCTCATCCGCAGGTGCTACTGACTGTTTCTTGTTTCTTTGAATGTAGGATCTAGACGTTAGAGAAGCAATAGAGATTCAACATTTGTATACACAAGTGGTGATGACGTTTTGGTCCACCCACCTTACATGTGGGCACGCGGAAGAAGGAATGGCATCCGTGGATGTAACAAAGAAACGAATTTAACGCTCCTCGCCCCTAAAAGGGGAGGAAGCGAATTGTAACCGAGTTCTAAAAGATATCAATAAAATAAAGGGCTGTCTTCCTTATTTGCTTTGTTCGGTTTTGATTTGTTCATGCTTTCTCCTATTTCATGCGTTTTCAATTCGTAGGATTTAGCGTTAAGTTTAGTTTCATTTTTGCATCATACTTGGAGCCCTGTTTCCTTTTTGTTTTCGTATCCTCGTGCTTTCAGTGGCGATCACGGTGGGATGTCTGTCCTCTATTTTTTTTAGATCAAAAATCTGATCAAAACTTGCTTTTTGCCTGCAGGTATCATTTTTTTTGAACGCGGGACTGTTGTTCGTTCCAGTTTGTGGCGAATACAGAGTTGGAATTCATCCTACCCAGGGACGAATTTGAATGCGCCCCACCTTGTGATGAATTTAGTGCTATTATTCATCCCATCCAGGGACGAATAGCTCTCTACTCAGTTTTAGGGCAGAAACTCAGAGCCGAAAGATCTGGGCAGAGAAGAGGTAAGGATTTTGAACTTCCCTGTCATTTTTTGCTTTCAATTTTTTGTTTTTGGATTACTTGTTTGCTTAGGGAAAGTTTTCTTTCTACTGCTTGCTTGTTTCCTTTTTGCAAAATAAAAAGAACCCCACACACCACGTGGCAAATTAAAAACCAAGGAGCTGGTCGTAAAACCCCAACCCTTGATCAAGACCAACGGTGGATTTCATCACCACCTTGGCTTGAATCTTGCATCCATTACCCCAATCGCTACTGTTGCTAGACGTAAATCCTGAAGAAAGATGACCGAGTGTAGTTGGGGTGATTCCCAACACACGAGGATAAGTCTTCTATGGTAGGTGTCATAAATAGGGCGATTCCCCTTCCGTACCGCCTATGTTCCACGTACCATCTACTCTCACGTAAGGGTGGGTATATAGAGAGGTTGGTATATCGGCCTGGCAATGGTATATCGAAGGGGCGACCATTTTTGGGAGTCATAAGAGCCATCATTTTGCATTTAAACGTTCTTTAAAACAAAAACAAAAAAACAAAAACAAAACAAAAATAAAAAACACACTAAACCAGGTCTAGGACACACTTTCAATCTTTAAACGAGATAATTAATGCTTGTGTGTGTGTGTGATCTTTTATATTTAGTGTAGCATTAAAAAATCATAAAAAAAGATAAAAACCTACATAGCTTGTAGAAAAACACCACCATGGTGTACACCCGTAGCCAAGCCCAATCAAGGGCGAAAGCTACGAAGAGTGTACAAGGGGGCACAAGTCGCCTCCGCTATAGCCCCAAGGACTTGGTCATACCGCCTTGGTGGCCTGACCCACGAGAGAGTCCACATCATTCCATTTCAGAATGGGACTATAGAGGCACCCCTTTGAGGGACACGCCCATCCATCATAGCCCCTTTCGAGAAGATTCCTTACACGTGGCACTCAACATAGATAAAAATGCTCCCTTAGAAGCTCGATATGAGTGGCCACCGCATGATGAAGCGCTAGAGCAGCATAGTTTCCATGAGGAGAGGCCACATGATGATGGCATCCCTCCTTTGCCCCCCATCACTGTTAGAACCAATAGACAAAATCCAGAGCGCAAGGCTCTTCAAGCAGGGTGAGCCAACTCTGCTCGCCCCTTTCACACATACGAAAGGGAGCATGAGGAAGACCATTACATTCCTCAAGAGCAATATACAGCATGGGAGCCATGCGCTTCCACACCCGCTATATACCATGATCACCTACTGAGGCCAGAGCCTCGGGTAAATGCCACCAACCTCGACAGAGGGAAGTGACCTATTGAGATCTCGGATCATCATGACCGAGGTAAGTGCATAGGAGAGGCATCTAGGCCTCCTAGGCTCAAGATGGCAGAACAAATCGACCTGGCAGTCGCTAGACATGCCGCCCGCCAAGCGCAGATCACGCGGCTTGAGCAAGATCAACAGCAGCTAGAGCATCTATATCGCCTTAGCAAAGAGCGCATTCGATGCCAAACAGATGAGCTGCTCCATAACCCGATGCTTGAGAGGGTTCCAAACCCTCACACCCAAAGAGCGGAACCATATGAGAGGTGCAACCCCTTGGTGCGAGATAGGTCTCCACGACCTTACCAAGTGCTGCCTCCGAGACCTCCTAGACCTGAGCGGGAGGCCACTCCCCGAAACAACGATGGGTACCCTCCACGGGGACCCACTCAGGGTCATAGGTCTCATCCAGAGACTCCTTAAGAAGCTTATGAGGAGTATGAGCAAGAAGAAGAGCAGGCCGAAATGCCCTACCAAGGCGGAGGGGTTGCTATCCGGCCACCCCTCCATAGGCCTCAAGTCTCCCACAACCCACAACGGGAGCAAACTAAAGAAGAAGAGATTAAATCTTTAGATGCATATAAAGCGCTGCTAGAGCGTTTGGAGTCTGTGGAGACCAAAACTTCTGGGCCCCAAAAGCCCACTTTATGCCAACTCCGCAGTCATCCTGTGCATCCATCCGTGCCAGCACCCCCTTACCCTGAACACTTTAAGCTGCCTCGAGTTGGCAACCTTTAGAGGTGAGGAGGATGCTCAAGAGCATGTGACGAGATTCCTGAGCCAATGCTTCGGCATTCAGGACAATGATGCTTTGTTATTAAGAACATTTATAACCACATTCGTAGGCCCTACCTCGAATTGGTTTACTCAATTACCAAAGCATAGCATTAACAACTTGGATTAGTTAGTGGATGCGTTCCTCGAACGCTTCACCTTCAACACCAAGAAGAAGGCGTCACTAAGTGACTTAGCCAGCCTCAAGAAGTATGAGGAAGAGACCATGGCGGCCTATGGGAATCGATGGAGGGCTTTGCTTTCAAAGCTGCCCTACCTCCCTCCTATGTCCGACCTCACTCAAATGTTCTCCAAGAGCTGTTTGAGATCGATCTCTGTGCTATTGCAGCTGCAGCAATATGCCACCTTAGAAGAAGCTCTGGCGCAAGCCAGGATCATTGAAGAGATCAAGATACAGGATGGCGAGATAGCCAAACCTAAGAAAAAAAAGTGGACTAAGAACACTAAAATTGGGACCACGCAACAGAAACCCGTGGTGGTCAACCAAGTTGCTATCAATGTCCCTAAGCCTGCACAAGCAACATAGCCTCAAAAGGCTAACTATCAGGTAGTGCCTCCTAAAAACTATGACAGAGAAAATTAGAGGCAAGAACAGAGTCAGCAGCATCGCCCTAGGTGACAATTCACACCCTACACAGAGTCCAGGGACTCCCTGTTTGACCGCTTGTTAGCGATAAATTTGATCAACCTGCCAGAGATTCAAACCATAGACCCCAACGCTCCCAAGCCTAAGGGGTATAGGGAGGACTTGTACTGTAGGTTCCATAGATGACAGGGACATGACCTAAATGCCTGTTGGAAGTTTAAGGGCTTGGTGCAAGACCTAATTGATAACAAGACACTAGCGGTAGATAATCCCGTGGCACCAAGCAATCAAAAAATGGAGGTCTTTAAAGACCCCTTGCCTGCTCATGCTCTACAAGCAAAGACCCTACAAGTTAATGAGGTCAAACAGAATTGCCCCATGCAGGGGTATGTAGGGATGATCAGTATAGTGACTCAGAACAAGAGGTACCCGAGCACAAATGCTCCTGTAGCAGCTACAGGAGAGGTGCCAACAACGTCACAACCACAACAGCACCTTGCACAACCTCCTCCGCCTAAGTCGATGGCCACACTTCGGACCAAACTAACTCAGATTTTGAGGACCACCTCGGCTAGGCTCTCCATATACGAGCTCATACAACAATCAACGCCCCATCGAGAGGCTCTAATGGAGATATTGAAAGCCATCGAGTTGCAGCCCCATGAAACAAATTCTTTCAACAACTTCATGGGACATGTCAAATGATGCACTGAGCCGGTCATCACATTTCAAGAAGATGAATTGAGATCAGTGACTGATGACATGGTGGATCCACCCCTGCACGTTATCGCGTGGGTCAACGGGATCCCATACAAGAGGGTGTTGATAGACACTGGCTCGTCCAATAATATCATCACAACCGTGGCCCTAAAACATCTGAAGTTGCCCGCATCTCACATCACAGCTTCCACCTACACTCTACGAGCATTCAATGATGCAATCTGCTCGACAATCAGCACAATAGTCCTACCCATCCAAGTGGGACAAAAGACCATACCTACATTGTGCCACATATTGGAGGGTGAGATGGCCTACAACATCTTGTTGGGCCGGCCATGGATCAGGGACATGAAGTGTGTCCCTTCGATAGCTCACCAATGCTTAAAGTATACATTTGAAGGGGAGGTGCATGTAGTCCCGACGGACTTAGAACCCTTCAAGTATTGTAATGCGGTGCAGCTGATGCCATAATCGACCCTGCCATCAACGCATTTGGATTTCTAGTTAAATCCATCTAAACAGGGTCCGATTCCGTAGGCATCCCCATTAGCAAGTTCTTCAAAATCCCAATCGGGTTCATCTTCATCGTCTGGACCTCCACCAACGACACCATATTTGGGGGCCAAACAGAAGGACAAAGGGAAGAAACCCCTGGAAGAGGCAAAACCTTTGGAAGAGACACTGCCATCAGTATCAACTATCTCTACTGAGGAGATGCCTAGCCGAATGGAAGTCGAGGCTCCTAGTTCACCCAACATGGAGTGGACTCAGGGAGAGCTTCCATTCCCTCCCCCTCAACCACCAACGATCACCGTTGAAATGGCCAATACGGGCCTGGGGGAGTATCTGGTGTGGAATATTGTAGCAACGCCCGCACTAGAGTCCATGTAGGACATGGGGAGACCTCGCCTTCCCATTGGCACTATTGTTCCCCTAGGCTACCCGCTGAACTAGACAAATTTTGTGTATGGGGGCCTCGATCATGGCATTGCACCATGCACGCAAGAGGACGAAGATGAAGAGCCTTTTGCCGAAAATGTCAATTATTTGTCTAACCCAGACTTTGCTCTGAGATACCTTGGCCAATGCAATTGGCATGGATATGGGTTAGGTAGATATGAGCAAGGGATACGTGTTCTTTGCCAACCAAGATACCAAATGCCATATGACAAGTCAGGAGTAGGGTTCAACCACCCCCTGCCCTTGGACATCTTGGTGGAGAACATGCAAGGCCTAGGGATAGGCAACAAGGGGGGATTGGCATTAGATCCATATGCCAACCCTAACACCACATATACATTGAGGGATTATCTCCCATTAATGGCAATCAACCTTGTTGACCCTAGCAATCCCTTCCCTTCGCTCGAAAGAGGAGAAATCTCGAGAGCTCATTTTTAGGGAGGGTCTAGACAATGTCAAGAAGGGTCCTCAGAGGATGAGTCAGAGTATGAACCAACATCATATGACCCCTTCGAATCAAATAGCGATCACTCACAGGTGATCCCCATGGATGATTATCAAGAAAGCTTCTTGACGATGTTCCCTTTGGATGCTCCAATCGAGCAAGTGCCACTCCAAGGAAATCAGGCCCCACCATAGAGAGCGGAACAACCCCAATGGGGCCACATCAATTTGCTTGAGCAAGGCGAGCCTTTAATGCCGCGAGTAGTTTTGGAGCCAACGAAGGCCTTTGGATCTTCGATAGTGATTATGAAGATGAGACCGAGATGGCATATCTTAATCACATGCGGAAAATGCAGTGACCATATCCCTTGGAGATTAATGACATATTCGAACAATTAAACATAGTGCCAGGACATGAGTGGTACGTAGACCCAGCAGGGTGGGAACAAGTGTTGAATCCACCACTTTGGGCATACGAAGAGTACCTTCCACCCAGAGACCCTATAGCAACATCAATGCCGAGGGCAGATCCTGTCTTCTTATCCGCACATAGGGCCGATCCATTCGTGCCAATACCTCTAGAGCCATATCCGAAGCATAAAGAACATCCAGGATGTCCGAGTCACCACACCCGTGGTAATGGAGACCAAAATCATTTCATCAACATGATCTCCATTGACTTAACCACCCCCATCCATAATCTGGTCGATCCAACATAGTCATTGTATCTAGACATAGATGCCATAGACTGGGATCGCGTCAATTCACC
Organism: Wollemia nobilis; assembly: GCA_028583015.1. Classification (NCBI taxonomy): domain Eukaryota; kingdom Viridiplantae; phylum Streptophyta; class Pinopsida; order Araucariales; family Araucariaceae; genus Wollemia; species Wollemia nobilis. Next base: position 324,464 of record JAQPPZ010003183.1, read on the forward strand.
TCCATCCCCATCCGAGTACTGGCATTTCGGTGAAATGCTTCATTTTACCCCTAGGCCAACTCAGGATATCTTCCATGCTGAGGAGGAGCCCGAGGTTCCTAACGATGATCTTAACTCAGCAAATGATATCCACTTGATTCCAACTCCACACCAGTTGGAGGATGGATCCCACATGTCGGTCGAGGAGACGACTGACGTAGACATCGGCTCAGATCCAATGAATCCATAGATCATCAAGTTGGGGGTAAGTCTAACCCTCGAAGAGCAAGCCGACTACATTGCCCTTCTCAAAGAGAAGAAGGAGGTTTTTGCATGGTCATACAAAGACATGTCGGGGCTAGATCCGTAGCTAGTCACGCATAACCTAACGCTTGATCCGACAGTCAAGCCAATTAAGCAAAAACTATGTAAGATGCACCCAATAGTGGCCTTGATGGTCAAATATGAATTGCAAAAGTTGTTGGATGCACAGTTTGTCATCTACGTGGATTATCCGCCATGGTTGTCCAACATGGTGCCCATCAAAAATCTCGACGGGAGGATTCGCATATGCACTGATTTTCAAGATCTAAACAAAGTGAGCCCTAAGGATGATTTCCCATTGCCAAGCATCGACGCATTGGTAGACGCTACAGCGGGTCATGAAATGCTTTCCCTCATGGATGGTTTCTCGGGATACAATCAGATTTGTATCAATCCCGAGGACCAACTAAAAATGGCGTTCACTACGCCTTTGGGGACATTTTGTTATAAGGTCATGCCTTTTGGCCTTAAAAATGCTGGCGCCACCTACCAACGTGCCATGACGTACATCTTCCATGATTACATGCACAAAACTTTGGAAGATTACATGGATGATTTGTTGGCCAAATCTCTTTTTCGCCCAGATCATCTCGGTGACTTAAGCAAGATCCTCGATCGCCTCATGGAACATAAAGTCGATCGAATCCCAAGAAGTGCGTATTTGGTGTCACATCTGGAAAACTCTTGGGTTTCATAGTCTCAAAATGAGGCATCGAGGTGGACCCAAACAAGGTCAAGGCAATCCTTGAAATGCTTCCCCCAACTACCATCAAGCAACTCAAAAGCCTGCAGGGAAAGGTCGCGTCAATCAAGCGCTTCATAGCGCAGCTATCTGACAAGTGTCGACCCATGAATAAATTATTGCACAAGGGGGTAGCATTTCACTGGGATGATGAGTGCCAGTCAGCCTTTGACGACATTAAACAATACTTGGCTTCGCCACCAATATTGGCACCACCTAGACCAGGAGTGTCATTCTATTTATACATCTCAGCTACTGAGGTGGCACTGGGCGCCATGCTAGCCCAGAAGAATGAACTTCACAAAGAATAGGCTACTTACTATCTTAGCCGCACCCTGGGAAGCTATGAACTTAACTATGCATACGTTGAGAAACTTTGCTTGGCAGTGGTGTTTGCTACCAAAAAGCTACGCCATTACATGTTGAGCAACAAGATGTATGTTGTGTCTAAGGAGAATCCATTGCGGTACATGATGAGTCGTACTTATCATAGTAGCCGCATGACAAAATGGATCATGTTGTTGACGGAATTTGACATAGAATTTATTGGACAAAAATCCATCAAAGGTCAAGTCATAGCCGATCAACTAGCAGAGGCTCCTCTCGAAGACGATCAGCCTCTGGTCATAGAACTACCCGATGATGGGGTCTTCCATGTCTCAGAATCACCAGATTCTGACGAGCCTGAGTCCCAGGCCGACATAACCCTATTTTTTGATGGTTCTAAATGTGAGCAAGGTGGTGGCACGAGAATAGTATTCTTCACACCATAGGGCGCTCCAATGCCTCTGTCATTTAAATTAAACTTCCCGTGCACCAACAACAATGCAGAGTACGAAGCCTTGCTCATAGGTCTTCAGACAACAATCACCATGAACATCAAACGGTTGAATATCTTTGGTGATTCACTGTTAATTGTCAACCAAGTCAAAGGGGTATTCCAATGCAAATGCCCAGTTCTGCAGGCCTACAAAGCCCTTGTGGACAAATTCCTGGCAAATCTTGAATGGTACGACATCGAGGCACTCCCTCGATCATCGAATCATTTTGTGGACACTATGGCCTCTTTGGGGTCACTCATCCGACAAGACATTTCTGGTGATATGACAACCATTCAAGTCAAAACGCTATCGCAATCAGCGATGGAGCGAGCAAGCTCTGACTTAACGCCAGGAATCCACTTGATCCAGATTGAGCCATCCATGGACAAGTTCTCTCGAATCCGTGATTGTCTGAATCACGCTAACTGGGGGTCCTTGTTCTCCCCCACTCCCATTAATAGCAACACAACGCTATTCTTACAAGTTCTTTCCCTCTCAACTTTTGCTAGGGATGAACTTCAAGAGGGATTGGCTGTTCAGACTGTCGAGGTTTCCGATCAGCAGGATTGGTATTCACCCATAAGGGACTACCTCAAGTTAGGTAACCTCCCGCTTGGATTGACGCATGCCACGAAATGAGCATTCAAGCAGAAAGCGGCAAAGCATGTCTTGTTAGGAGACATTTTGTACCATCGTAGCTATGAAGGAATCCTCCTTCGTTGCTTGGACCAGCAAGAGTCCACTTGGGCAATCGCCCAAGCGCATGATGGTACGTGCGATGGCCACTTCAGTGGTATGGCCATCACAAAGTGCATTCTTTGCATGGGCTATTATTGGCCATCTTTAGAGCGAGATTGTTGTGCATATGTCAAGAAGTGTGTGAAGTGTCAACATCATGCAAATTTGACACACATACCTTCCCAAGCCTTGCAGTTGATCCAATCGACTTGGCCATTTTTGTAGTGGGGCCTAGATCTAATCGATAAGATCTCCCCTACGTCATCCTTCCATCACACGTTTATCATAACGGCCACAGAGTACTTCACCAAGTGGGTGGAAGCAGTTTCGCTTACCTCTACGACTGGACCCCGCATTGCGGAGTTTATTTTGCATAATATCATATGTCGTTTTGGTATTCCATCCAAGATCCTCTCGGATAATGGGACGTCATTCAAGAACAAAGACGTGCGTGCTTTGACCACAAAGTACAAAATTCAGCACAACTTTTTGACACCCTATTATCCATAGGCAAATGGGCAAGCAGAGGCGTCAAACAAAATGCTAGTTGCCATCCTCAAAAATATAGTCGTAGACAGTCATAAGGATTGGCACATTCAGATCCCACTTGCCCTGTGGGCTTATCGCACTAGCATTCGGACACCCACTGGGGCAACTCCATTTTTTGGTGTATGGCTCCGAGGCAGTCATGCCTCTCGAGTTGGAAATTCCTTCCCTACACATATCAATGCAAGAGTTCATCGATGATGATGCTGCATGGTAGGCCCGGTTAGACCAGCTTACGTTGCTTGATGAACGACGCGTTAATGCTCTCGAGCATTTACGTATCTATCAAGAGCGACTTAAGAAAGCATACAACATGAAAGTTCACCTGAGGGACTTTCAGGTTGGTGACTTGGTCTTGAAAGAGAACCAACAGAACTCTAGTTTGTCGTCCCATCTAAGGGACAAGTTCGCAGCAAACTGGTTAGGTCCCTATGTGATTGATAGTAAAATAGGACCTGGAACATACCGGCTAGCCTCCCTTGATGGAATCAAAGAACTAGAACCCTTGAACATCAATCATTTGAGGCCATTCCATATCTAGAAGAGCCATATCCTAAACAAAAAGCTCCAAGGATTCCCATAATCGCTTGGTCAACCCAAAAAGCTCCAAGGATTCCCATAATCGCTTGGTCAACCCAAAAAGCTCCAAGGATTCCCATAATCGCTTGGTCAACCCAAAAAGCTCCAAGGATTCCCATAATCGCTTGGTCAACCCAAAAAGCTCCAAGGATTCCCATAATCGCTTGGTCAACCCAAAAAGCCCCAAGGATTCCCGCAATCGCTTGGTCAAACCCAAAAATGCCCCAAAGGTGCCCATTACCCCTTTGGTCAAACCAAAAGCTCCAAGGGTTCCCACAATCACTTGGTCAAAAATAAGAAAATTCAAAAACAATAAAATCATCAAAAATAACAAAATTTGCATCTCATTTCCATGCATGCTCAAAATCGTCACAAAAATAAAGAGCTCTTTTTGCATATCATCTTCATATTCACACAAATCAATCCATCAAAAACACAAAAATATATAGCTGCATTACGCATCACATCCATACATTACATATTTGTGGTCATAAAGGTCAAGGCACCATAGACTGTAATTACTTGGCAAAACCCTCATTTTCCACATTTCTCCATTCTATAAACCGTCCATCAAAAATAAAATGCCATTAACATCTTTGTCGCCACATCATAGTCGGTTGTCTTCTAATGTATCAAGAGTTTTCGTCCTTCAGTCGTCCTTAGATTTTCTAGCCACGTACTGTACCAAGTCAGATAGATTTTATGAAGGTAGAGTTTTACTTGGATCATACCTTGTTACGTAGCATCCCAACACAAGTTAAAACACATAAAAATAATTCCCAAGTTGTGTGAACGAAATATGAAACCTGCAAAGCAATCCAGGTCACCATAAGCGAAACGGTTATCTTGCTCATCCCCCTGTGCGAATGACCCCAAGAATGCTGAGAGTTGGCAAAAGGACAAGCATCTTCCCTACCCAATTCCCCAAGAATCCCAAGTTTTCCAAAAGTTGCAAAACATCAAAAATTTGCAAAAAGTCAAACCTCCAAAAATTTGACATCACAACCAAAGTGCATACATCAAGAAAAGCACATAAAATAGTGATTCTCATCACTCCATATCCAAATCCCTTGCTCAAAAGAAAAAAAACAAAAATAAACAGTGATTCTTATCACTACAAAAGAGCAAGTATCCCAATACAATTGAAGAAAAGAAGGGAGTCGAACTTGAATCCCTAGAACTCTCAGCATTCCGACAGGTCATGAGGCAAACCTCAGTACCGGTTTGGTTGATAGCCTATCAGTCACTAATGGTAAACCTCCCGCATGACGATATATCTATCACATTAACTTGTGTACAGATCAATGTTTGCATGTGGATGAGCTAGCTTATGGTATCCTAGATAGCACCGCAAATTAATCTGACTAAATACAACAAAGGAGTTAGTGGGGCTAATTAGGTGATCCTCAGTACAGGTTTGGTTGACGGCCTATCCGGCACTGGTGGTATCCTGACGAACACCACATAAATGAACTCAATTGCACACACAGGGATGTGAAATAACTTGGTCAAAAACAAGTCCGATTCATACCTTGTTCAAAAGTCTTGTAAGATAAAGTACAGTCATGGCTAGTTAGTTAAAACATCTGAGTCTCATAAAACCTTAACTACATTCGAAACCAACTTGCTATATTTCATTCTCACCTTGCCAAAAAACAAAATAAATAAATTTGGCCCACATACATGAAGAAAGTCAGGTCACACAGCAATCACCCAGCACAACAAACCATAAACTCTAAACAGTCTATGGTGTGACCGCCAAAAATCACAAATTCAATTCATTCATTCCATTTGCATATCATATAAATTAAAAACATTTGCATTCCATCAAAACATATACATCCATCAATATAAATTAACATGCATACATCCATATTCATCAATCATCATACATAACATCAAATCATGACATGTGCATAAATAAAATAAAGTCATCTGTATATATCATCAAAAATGCCCGTAGGCTACAATGAACCGGTCCTGTGACCCCGCAACAAAATCCAAAAGCTCAAAAACCCCCAAGCCTAGGGCGTCGGCCACCATGATCACGCAGGATCGGTGCGACGGGAACTACCCCCCGTGGTGTGGGTCCTATGAGACCCCTCAGGGTGGCTACTGCTAGCCCCCGCATCATGCCTACTCGAGCCCCCCTCATCCAGTCGCCTGCACCGAGAGGATGCTGATTGCTCAGTCTCGCTCCCTCTCGAGCGGTGCGACGATCCACCTTCGCTGAACGTAGGGACCCACCCATCGAGGCGGCTAATCTCTGCCTCCAGCTCCAATCGCTACCGCACCAAGTCCATCTCCCGTTGGCGATACGTAGCCAAGTTCTCATCGCGTTGTGCCAAAGCCCTATCCCTCTCTACCAGCTGCGTCCGTAGGAGATCCCTCTCCCGTGCAGCATCGGTGTCCCCATCCTGTCGGTGGTACGCAGCCCATGCATTTTCTCGCTCTTCCAGCTACATGCGTAGGAGATCCCTCTCCCGTAGCGCATCCCCCAGCTCCTCATCGCGCCTCCGTAGTAGCCCCTCCAATCATGCATTCTCAACACGTAACCTGGACTCCGTGTCCTCTGAAACTTCCTGAGGCATTGGCATCTCTGGAACAGCAACCTGCTCTGGCTCCCACTGCTCTGTGACGTCCTGCATCTTCGGCTGCTCCGGAACCCCAAAATCCACATCCACATCATCTACCTCCACCATGTCCGCATCCTCTAGCGGAGCTCCCCAATCATCTCCTGGTACCTCGACACCCTCCCTACCTACTGCTGCTGCCTCTACGCCTCCTAGTGGCCCCTCTCCCCGCCATCGCCGTAGTATCCACCACTAGTCATACTCCACGGTAGTCCCGACGTCATCCATGTCCGGGACATCAATCACCGCATCTGAATCCTCGCCTAGTGGCATGATGACCGGCCGGTCCAGAGTCCTCTCGTCCCCCCGATGTCGATAGACCATGGGCTCACCAGGAAACCCCTGGTGCACCCCAAACTATCGTGTCACCCGATTGTAAGGGAAGAACTCATGCTTGGTCCCATGTCGCCCAATCAGCCATCGCTCCCTGCGTACCCATCGGAGCCACTCTCTAGCCTCAGGCCAGGCTGGACAGTCTCGATAGGGGTGCCATAACACCTCCCCTGGAGCAAGCCGAGCAAAAGCATCGGCATAGTGCCCCATGGCACCTGCCCACCGTCGACTCTGTCCCTGCTCCCTAGACCACCGCCATAGAGCCACGTAACCTATCTCCTTATCCACCATCTCCGCTCGAGTCATCCATGGTAACCCCACCGGCCTCTCCATCGCTATGTGCTGCTAAGCCCAGCTCTGCAATAGATAGCTGTAGCTAATCCCCTTCCGCCTCCGGTAGCGGACCTCGTACAACTCACCATAGAGCTGTGCCAACAGTGTCTATCCCCACCTCATGATCAAAGGCTCATGCATCGAACACTCCACCAGCCGACAGACCACATCCAGCAGGTTCCACGGGAACCTCGTGCCTGACGAGTCAAGTAGCAACATGTTAGAGATGAGGCCCATCAGTACTGCGTGCCTCACTCCTAACACACCCCTCTCAAGCCACCATCGCACTAGTATACCACCAATCTGGCAGTCGCCCTCTACCTTCTCCACTGGGCTCTCCACACCCAACTCCTCCCCATGCCCGAAGCAACGTGTCAGAACTGCTGTCCGCTGATCCCACGACGTCGTCCTGATCGGCAGTCCATCTATCAGAATCCAAAGAATCCGATAGACATCCTCCAAAGTAATTGTCATCTCCCCTATTGGGAGATGGAAGGTATTCGTTCGAGGATCCCACAAGTTGATCAAGGCCATCAGGTAGGCCCGATCCCCAATCACTGGCTCCAGTTGAGCCACCTTCTTGAGCCCGAGGGCGTCAAGCCACTCCCAGTCAGCCACAGCTAGCGCCTCCCGCGCTTCCACGAAAATAGTAGGCACACGATACCGGCTCTTCACAACCTGCAAAAGAAAACAACACAAAAATAGTAAAACTCATGAAAAACTGCATAAACAACAACATGAATATACAACACTACATCAAACAATGCACAACTCAAAAAAATCAAAATTCAAAAAATTAATTTGTCAGCCTAAAGTTTTTAACTTTAAATTGATAAATTAAAAAAAAAAATCAAAATTCAAAAAATTAATTTGTCAGCCTAAGGTTTTTAACTTTAAATTGATAAATTAAACAAAAAAATCAAAATTCAAAAAATTAATTTGTCAGCCTAAGGTTTTTAACTTTAAATTGATAAATTAAACAAAAAAATCAAAATTCAAAAAATTAATTTGTCAACCTAGGGTTTTGTACTCTCAAATCGATAAATTAAGCGAAAACAACAAAAACAGTAAAATTAATTTGTCAACCTAGGGTTTTTAACTCTTAACTGATAAATTAACCCCAAAAACAATAAAACTCGACTAGGGTTAGCCTACGTTTTCAGCTGAGTTTCGATTTTGTTTTGTTAGCCTAGGGTTTCTTTGGTTTACAAAAAATGGACACAAACACACATGGTTTCCACTAGGATTTCAACCTAAGTTTTAATGAAGCCATACAAAAACAAATAAATGCATCCATTTCACTAAGGTTTTTTATTTTTACATTTGAAACAAAATACAAAAAAGAGAAGTAAAAACAAATAAATTTGCGGCTTTAAAATTGTAATACAACAAAATGCAAGCAATAACAGGGAGGATCACTTACTGGTCTCGCTTCAGCTCGATCCGGTTCATGCACTCATGATGTCGGGAGAAATTCGGCAGTGCTTCGCTTCGCAAAATTAACCTCCTCCTCCCCAGAGCTCCAAATCGCCAAAAAAAAAACAAGTGCAAATGAGCCCAAAACCTAGTTTTGGCCTTTAAATAGGCTTTTTGAGCCTGTAATCATTCCTCCCTAGGATGAGCACTCTGGTTAGCACTCGTCCCACCCTGGAACGAATACTACACAGGAATTCGTCCCACCCTGGAACGAATTCAGCACACAAATTTCAAAAACAACAAAAAAATGCACAAAAATGCACCAAAAATAGCAATAAAACTGTCCAATGCAGGTGCTTTTGCACTTGACATTCCAGGCATGCAAAACCGATGTCGGGGTCACAAATCCTCACTATCCTACTCCCTAAGAAGGCTACCATAGCTGGACCACTCCACGGGAGGACAGATTTTTGAGAATTTCATCCCCACGCGACGTCGCAAAAAGGGTCAAAACCCAACCAAAAATAGCAATAACATTGCCGAACGAAGGTGCCTTTGCACCTGACATTCTTGGCATCCAAAACAGATGTTGGGGTCACAAATTGTCACTATCCTACTCCCTAATAAGGCTACCATAGCCGGACCGCTCCACGGGAGGACGAATTTTTGCCAATTTCAACTCCAAAATACGTCCCAAAAAGGGTTCACACCCACCAAAAATAGGTCTAAATGTCAAAAAACTGCACACACATTTAACGCTAAAACATCTGAAGGCACCCTTACACAAGTCATCTTGGGTCAAGCGACTCGTCGTTTTTCTCATGCAGGTCATTCCCTCATCGATTCGTCGCTTGAGGGGGTAGTCACACTTAGTCACCAATCAACAAATACACACCCAATCATAGAAACAACATGCATTCAAAGAATCATTGGCAAAGACAAATCACGCCCCTGCTTGGGGCAGCAAACAAGCAATAATCACAAGCTGATCAAACACTTGGCATTCGTGAATCATGAACTCAAGGTTCCCATAGACAAAAGGTTGCACCCTTTGCCTATTCATGACTGATCAATGTCCAAGCTCAAGTAACACCTCACCGAAAAAGGTTAACACTTGAATTGAGTTCCTTCGCTCGTCGAAGCAAGGATTCAAGAATGCATGCCCTTTCCATACTTGGGGCATCAAAAGTTGGTTAGGTCACTAAGAAACCCTAATCATTAGTGCTTTGGTTATCTATTTTTGCTCGACGCTGCGCCTTGCACAGCAGCATCCCAAAAAGGGGCATCTATAGACACCAAAACAACACCAATCCGATTATGTGATCTGCAAACACCGATCGCATTGACACACACAGCCCCAAGGGCAGCCCCCAGAGGTTAAACAGTGGTCCTAACCACTCTCACAGCAGTTTTGGAAGGTCAAAAATCAATTTGGCACCTTCAGGCACTTTGCTCAATATTCGCCCTACCCAAGGACGAATTCAAACTGGGATTCGCCCCACCCAGGGACGAATATAAGGATTCGCCCCAGGGTGGGGCGAATTGCAGGTTTGACGGGCAAAAAGTCAAATCTTGACAAATGGCAGCTCGGATCCGCCACTTAACGCTTCCTTCATCGCATGGGAGTGTGGGTGAGCATTTTTGAGCGTTAGAGGCTATTACAAGGGCAGTCATGAAGTCCCTAATCAGGGAGGAATCTCCTTCCCCCTTGGGAAGGCATGATTGCCAAGTGGCACCTCTGCATGCCCAATTCAAGAGACCTCCAGGTCTATAAATTGGTGAGTTTCCTCACCCCAAAGAGAGAGGAGAGAGAGCATTTTAAGCAACGAAGTGCTGCCATTTTATTTCCCCATACGCCCTTAGTTGATTTGTGCCTTTCACATCCGTGATCTCTTTTAGAGAGGAGGTCATTGGGTGATCATTGGAAGGTCGAATATTGAGCCCAAAACCCAACATTTGGCCATAGAATACCACCCAATTTTTTGACAACACTTTACAAGAGATTTTGGACCCATCCCAAGTGGATTGGTGCCGAAATTAGGTCCCAACGGTGGGTGGCCTGCCCGGGCGCCCCCGCACTGCTGCGAGTCTAATCGTCCCTTTTAGGAACGATTAGGAATCTATGGCAGATTGTTCTTTCTATCATTTTTATCTTGCATTTCATCTTATGTTGCTTAGATAGTTTGCAATTTCGATTTCGTAATGTTTTGAGCAAATCTTATCATGTTTTATCATTTTTTGTCTTTACTAACTTGCAGAGGGCATCATCAAAATTTGGGCGTTAGAGGCCAAATCGGGGAAATATGACCATCTGGGTCATCCAAAAATTCCCCCAATTAGCTAACCCCCACTTTTGCAGGAGATTTGGAGCTGTCCAGATGTGACATTTTGAGCGGTGCTATCTGGCATTTTGTTGCAGGTAAATTCGTCCCGCCCCGGAGCGAATTCAAATCGGTGAGGAATTTCCCAACTTTTCTTTTTGCAATGCCTTCCTGGTGATGTTTCTATGCCCCTGTCAAATTTTCAGATCATTTGGATACATTTTAGTCATCGTTTTATCTATTTCTTGCATGCACTAATCGTAGGCTTGGGGATTGCATGTTTCATCTCATCCGTAGGTGCTACTGACTATTTCTTGTTTCTTTGAATGTAGGATCTGGACATTAGAGGAGCAGCAGTGAGTCAAAATCCATATACACAAGTGGCGGTGACGTTTGGTCCGCCCACCTTACATGTGGGCACGCGGAAGAAGGAATGGCATCCGTGGATGTAACAAAGAAACGAATTTAACGCTCCTCGCCCCCTAAAAGGGGAGGAAGTGAATTGTAACTGAGTTCTGAAAGATATCAATAAAATAAAGGGTTGTCTTCCTTATTTGCTTTGTTCGGTTTCGATTTGTTCATGCTTTCTCCTATTTCATGCGTTTTCGATTCGTAGGATTTAGCGTTAAGTTTAGTTTCATTTTTGCATCGTACTTGGAGCCCTGTTTCCTTTTTGTTTTTGTATCCTCGTGCTTTCAACTCTACCTATATCTTCTTGGTAGTATATGCTTGATAAGTTTTGAAGGAAGGTGAATCACTAGACTTTCAGATGGTTATCCACTGCAGGTAGAGTGTTGCTTTTAAAATTTGTTGTTCAAGCTTTACCCATTTATAAATGTTTTGTACAAATAGCTCCCTCTCACTTCATCAAGGACATGGATGCTTTTTCAAGACATTTTTTATGGTCTGGAAAACTTGATCAATCTAAATGGAGTTTTGTTAGGTGGGATTTTATATGTAGTCCGGTGTAAGAGGGAGGCCTTGGGTTGCGATAGACAACTCTTTTTGGGCAGGCTTTGGTTGCAAAACTTTATTGGAGATGGTGTACCTCTCAAAATCATATTTGGGCTAAAATATTATCTTGTAAATACTTAAGAGGTATCTCTAAGTCTGAAATCCCTAGATTCATCTTGGTTGGGAAAGGTTCAGTTATCTGGGACACTTTGAAAAGAGGAGCTAATTTAATCAAGTAGTGTTTGTTCTGGATTTGCAATCAGGTATCAAATACTCTTTTTTGGGAGGATTCTTGGGATGGCCACCATCCTATTTTGAATCAATATCCTAGGTTATGTTCCCTAAGCATTTTTTTCTTAGAATCTGGTTGGTCTCATGTGGAGGACTTTAAAAAAATCCATTCTTTTGGAAATATAGAGATGTACAGGTGGAAATATTTGCAATAATTGCCCTAGGGGGACTGGCAACCCTGATCCTAAGGGAACCTACTCGGTAGCTTATGGTTATCAGGTTCTTGATAAGCAAAAGTATGGGAGTATTCCTGTCACTTGGTGGAAATAGGTGTGGAACAAATTTGCCTGCCCAAAATGTAACTTCTTTCTCTGGTTGGTAGCTCTTAATAAATTCCACACTTGGGATAATGTGAGGAAGAGGGGATTTCAGGGTCTCTCTTTTAGTGTCCTTTGTAGTAATAATGAAGATGACTCTTCTCATTTATTTTTCCAATGCTCCTTTGCTAGAGATATTTGGCACCATTAGTGGAGCACCTAGAACCATCCATGATTTAATGTGCTATCCTTGGTGGAGTTTGGAGTAGTCTGGGCAGACCTCCGACCAAGGCCCCCTTCCTTCAAGTGGCTTGGAATTTGGGCCCTTCTTGCATCATCTCAAAAATTTGGCTTTAACAAAACCGATGCATATTTTAGGGCAATTATTTATCTTTTCAACAGCTCTAACAAAGGATCATGTATATGGTTCAGGAAACCATCCATAGCAAATGTGATGTGGATCCTCTTTTGGATTCTAGGGAGGAGAAGGTACAGCAAGACCTTGGTATCTTTGGGGATGGTGTGAACTCTTCTAGCCCTAGTAGGGTTCCTCACCTCAGCAATAAGGTTAGGAGATATGGTAGGTGGAGGCCACCCCCTAGAGGAGTTTTAAAAATTAATGTTGATGGATCGTCCATGGGTAATCTTGGACATGCTGGCATTGGCATTGTTGGGAGATATTCTACTGGTGGTGTCAGTTTTTTCTTTTCCATTTATAAAGGTGTTCAATCCAAAAATTTTATGGAAGCTCTTACTATTTTTGAGGTCTTGCAGAGAGGGTTTTCTCTTGGCTGGCATAGGATTATCTATGAGTCTAACTCTCAAATTGTGGTTAATATTTTAAACAGTAAAAGGGTGGAGGTAGTTAATTGGCAGTTGTCCTCTGTAGCCTTTCATATTCTCAAAATGAGTGAAAAGTTCGAATTTATATCCTTTGTGTACATTCCAAGGGAATAGAATGTGGTTGCTGATTACCTAGCCAAAAGGGCTTCTGAGCTACTGGATCCTTGGAGTATCGATAATTGGGAGTCTCCCATATGGGGACTCTCAACGCCTGTGGGAGTTTATCCGCAAGGATGTATAGACTTAATGAGGTTTATTATTATTGTCTTTTCTAGGTGTCATTCTAGTCTAGTGGTTTTTGCCTATTTTGCTATTTATTTTATTCCTAGTTGGAAGCTCAGTTGTATTTTGTAATCTAGACTTTTTATCAATAAATTTTTACCTCTTTATTTTAAAAAAAGTAATATATGAAAGAACCAATAAATTAAAAGTTAGAGAAATTAAAAGTTAATTGAATTATCTCTAAATGAACGAAGGTGACAGCTTGAATAATCATATTATATAACTGAAGAATATAAAAAATCAAATTAGAATTATGAAGGTGAGATTTAAAGATTCAAATATTATAGATTTTTTATTGAAATTCTTCGAAATGCATATCATAATTTCATATGCGCATTAGAGGTGAAAAGTAAATTTTATAATACAAGAACAACATAATTTTAATGATATTTGTTTAATATAGAGGATATACATAAAATATCTACATGTGAGCCTACCAATAATTCACAATAATTTATGGCTAGAGGTAAAAATAAGAATTTGAATAAAGGAAAATCAATACAAAATTAAGAAAATAAGCAAAGGAATAATTTAAGGTAATGGAATCAATAAATGAATTATAATCAACAAAGAAATAATTTTCAAAATAAAAAATGGAATGGAGAAATCAAAGGATAATACTAGAAGGCAACAATATATCACATTTTATAATTGTGGAGATAAAGGCCATAAGAGTGATCAATGCACAAAAAAATCATATGGTGGAGGACAATGAAACACTTACAAAATGAGACAATAAAGTTTTGTTCAAGGAGAGGAAACAACTAGTAAAAACATTTTGATAGCCTCATTTGTTGCTTAAAAAAGCCTATGTGACTCATGGTATATTTATTCAAGGGCTAGCCAACATATGACAATACAACAAGATCTTATATGATTCTTTGGAAATAGTAAAAATACAAGAATATTTCTTGTTGAAGGAAACATTTGACATATGTTTTACTTTTCTAAGTAATATATATTTTTTATTTAATTTAATTTCAAATATATTGCCAATTCAAATGAATTCATTGGGTTCCAACTAGTGTTTTCATACTCAACTTAACCTTTCCTATAAAGTAATTAGAGGCACTCTTTTCAACCAATATTTTCAATCTCCTTGTTTTATTTTAAAAAATATGGAAGCAAATCCAAATCTCAATAAAATTGAGCTATTATAAAGGTGATTTTATTATTTATACATATTGCTGGATTTATCTTAACGTTATTAGCTAACATCTTGGAAATGAATATTTATATATTTTTTGGTAGAAAGTTTGAAATCCATGGATTCAACTTAGGCATCAATGCTATTGAATATGTGGTCACAAGTACACTTACACCATAGGTTGATAAACAATTAAAAAAATCATACTATAATTTTCTAAGTTGGATGCCTTAAATATATAATTGTTAAATAAATATTTTATATACCTTTTATACACATACAAAAGTTATTTAAATATATAACAAAGATAATGTCTTAAATGGTACCATAGCTTAAAATAATTTATTGTTTTGACATTAAGTATTTATGTTGCTTGAAATGCATGTTAGGTTAAATTATACTCTAAGAAAATCATATATAAACAATAGTAAATATCATATTAAATTTTATGTAAAATATTTTTATTGATTAATATTATAGTAAAAATATATTAAAATTTAGAGTAAAAACTATTTAGTTTTAGTAAAGAGGCCTCTATAAATTAGACATGATTTATACCCCTTCAACCTCAAGTATAATTTTTAAGATGTTATTACCATGGGTGATATACGAATGCAAAATTATATATCAGAAGCTATGCATGATATAGGATTTTTTACATAATGATTAAATTTTAAAATTAAAAATAAAATTAACTATAAGCATTTCATTCAACAATAAATTTTGAGAGATAAATATCCCAAAACTTAGTTTCTTATATAAAATATCATATATTAATAGAAATATTTTTTTTTAATTGTTTATTTATTTACATAAGTTTTAAAAATTGTATAATAATTATGGAAGTGGGGTATGTAGAATTTTTGATTTTTTGTTGAAAGTGACATGATCTTATTATAAAAAACAAGAGTATCAAATAAGATTAAAAAATGGGTGGTATGGAGAAATACCCCAAAAGCCTATCCAGAACATCAAGCTATGGTAAAAAAAAAGTTTGGGATATCTATAAAATAGTTAACATATCAAAAAAATAAGAAAGAGAAAAAGGCTCGTTAATATTCAAGTCATCATAGGAGTAGCACCAGTAGAGGAAGTGGGATCCTTATCTGAAGGATTACCTTAGTTGATGGGATGAAAAGGGTGGAACAGGGTCTATAGGAACTAAATCCCACCTAGAAATATCACCTTACAACTCTAGAGTGTCATTCCAAGTTTGAGGAAAAGTGGTAGCCCAACCGAAATATGAGCTGTAATCATAATAGTGTGGCATGGAGTGAAATCATTTCCTAGTATGCCTATCCTCTAGGTGAGATCTACAAGCAGTAAGAGTCCTTCCATGAGACCTTTTGCAACCTTGAGCCCATTGTTAAGAAATATGTCTTTTGTAAGGTGGGGAGGGTGGAACCTAAAGCACAGTGTAAGTAGAAGTTTTCTAATGATCTAGTAGAGTTATAAGGTGCTAAATCTCAAGGGAAACCTTGTTTGTCTACGTTTGAATCTAAAGAAAAATATTAGAGCATATTAGAGATTTTGAATACATGGAAAACTATGGAAATGCATGTTGAGTAGAAAAAAATCTATTATGGCTTTTCTAAATCTCCTACAAATATGCCATATTTGATCCATATGTACTGGAATTCAAGATGTATCCCCAAGAAGAACCATAGGCCATAAAAATGGTTGTATGCTAGAAGGTTTTAAAATATCATGAATCCATTTCTAGGTCACTTGGATGCTAGGGCAATACCAAAACAAATGTTTAATGGATTCCCTACAATGACAAAATTTGCATTTGGGAATGTGTAACCCTAAATGATAGTGGTATTCTCCTATAGGAAATCCCTAAAAATAGAGACACCAACCAAAGTGAGCCACTTTAGGATTCAAAAAGGCATACCACAGAGTGTAAAGTTTGTTCTGTCAATCTCTACTGGTTGCCTAGATAATAGATTCTTCATTACTCATTTAACTTGGGTACCATAGGCAGATATGGTAAGAGTAAAAGGTACCATTTTCCTAGCTTATAACACCTAAAATAAGTGTTGGGATACCATTTCTAGTCCTTTCTTAAAGGATGACGGGTTCAAACCTAAAATATTTTAAATATTTTATGTGGTACTATGGGTTGAATTATCTAAAATGCTTCTTTGTTAGTCTCAAAGAGATAAAACTACCTTTTAACTTTTGCCATGGAAGCCAGTTCCTGATCCACTTGGAAAGGAGGTCAAATATGACTTGGATACCATTACAAAAAATAAAAAGGATATAGAACTAGGGAATTTTGGCCAGTGGTTGCTCTTAATAGATGAGAATACATGACCACCACATTGACTACCAATTGATGAAGAGTATAGTGCTAAAATAGTTACCATTCTAGAGAAACTAGGGTCGAAAATCTTCTCAGGACTTCCAAATTCTCTTAGCACTAAAGTACCCTAAATTTGAACATACACCTTCATCACAAGAATGGATTGCAGGGCAAGCCCCCTTTAGGATTTTCTTCCATAGGGGACACTAGAGTCTATGCATTATAGAAGTAAGTTTTTGTAGGCTTAATTACCATGGATAATGTGAATGACCCATTTGGCGCATAAGGTAGCACATTGGGGAAAGGTATGAAGGATCCCTAAGCCTTGTGACACTCATGGAATATAATTATAATCCCACGCAACTACATGGAAACACTCTTTTTTGTTAAATAGTATCATAAGAAATCTTAGCAAAGGTTCTCCAATATTTTATAGGAAGCTTTCACGAGCACTGAGCAAGAAGAATAATAGATATACGTGGCATCAAGTGTCTTGGAGTAAACATGAAATTTTCCTACCAAAGAAAGTGGTTTTGAAAACAACTTTTGATGTTTCTTTACTACCCTATCTTGAATATAGTGGCAAATATTAACTAGTGAAGCCTAAAAGGCAAAAGGAATTCTAAGAAGGCAAAAAATATTACCATGTTGGATCCACTTCCACCTATAACTATTTAGCCAAGGGGGTGCAGGTAGAAAAGAGAAAAGAGTTTTTGATAAAATTTTCATTGACCAATTATTGGGAAGTGTCAAGAAGGATGATCTCCTTCACATGAACCTTGGTAAGAACATAAAAAAGAAGGTATTAAAAGCCCTAAATGACTAGGACATATAGAGTTGGTCCAAGAGGACACCCTTATTGAATAGATCCGAATAAACCAAAAGAGGAGGACTATTGGTTTTTGATAGTAATGGAGGTTGGGTTTGAATGGCCACAGTGGGTTTCCTAAGTCTAGAAGAAGTGGTTGTATAGGACCGCTAGTAAAAGAGGGCTAGTTGGAAACTATACATGTGTAGGAAACATGTGTGTTCAAATCAATGTTCCACCACTATATCCAATGATTTGTAGAATTAGGATAAGGTGCTAAATTCCATGCATGGCGAATGAGGGTTAGAGAGGGTGGGTGGCAAAGCAATGATGTATTAAAGTTGAACTAGCTATTTAAAACAACCCTCCCACTATTTGACCATCCAATGTAGAACCATATGGAGGAGTGGTATGAAAGAACGATCTCTAAGAGAAGTTCCATCAAGACACCTTAATGGTTTCCAAAATATTTTGTGGATTGTTTTGATAACATCACCTAATTAATCCAATTGATAATTCTAGCAGGGCTCGTTTTTATATTAGAGTATGTGAACCAAATAATATGTATCTAATACCACCTAGTATTGGGATAAAGAAACTTTAATTTTAGTTTTTGCTATTAAAGAATAGAATATTTTGAACCTTTAAAAACTGCATAAAAAAACTCAAACAGAAAAACATTAAGAATTAATAATTAACATTTTCCCAAAATAACATAACCCATTTGGACAAGGATTAATTGAATAGTGGTATGTTGTCTACAATTTCGTATATATGAAGGAAAACCTATAGTTTGACCATAGTTAGTGTAGCGGCAAGACAAATTGCACAAGTAGGAAGATCTAGTGAAGTAACGCCATGTGTCTAAGGACGATCCTAAATAAGAAATCATTATCAACCTTGAGAAAGAAAGTTAAATGTCCTTCAATGAAAGTCGTTGCCATTACAAACGATACAACGATACAAGACACATTTCAAATTTCCAAAAAAACAACTGGGACTTGAGAAAGAGGATGGACAAGGAAGAAAAAATATTTTCCTATAGTATATCCTTCCAGATTAGGGAGTTGCGTTGATGGTCGATGAAAAGAAAGAAAAATGGGCAGAAAATTCGAAAAGGCATTGCAGTTGGCCTGCAAAGACGACCATATACAACCGATATGGTAACGATGGAGTGAAGGGAAAGCAAGGGAAATTATGATTTCAATAAGTATGTTGTTTGCCTTGTACTATCTTGTTTTATGGATATAATCCAATGTATAGCAGCCTAGAAATCGCTCTCTATAACAATCGAAGAGAATTATTGCGATTGTCTTGCTCATTCCTTAAAGCGATCTCTGTTTCCTTGAACAATAAAGAAATATGAAAATGAGGATTAATGGACGTTGGCTTCGTCGACACCACCGGCAAGCTCTTCACTAAGACAGTCCAGGTGCCTAATCTTTTCATATTTCCCAAAGGCCTCCTCCATTACTAGATTAACATGTACGATAATCAAGAGGCCCTTGCTATTTCTACTTTTGGGAGTGCCAATCCAGGGACTGTGTCTGTGCCATCCACTCTGTTTTCCAGCGGTATATCCGACATTGTTTTGGCCAAGTCTTTTAAGACTGACATCCACGATTGAGAAGCTCATGTATGCCTTTGCCCCTCACACCTAATCACTATATTCGTATTCTTTTGCGAGTGCAACTCATGGTTGCTTTTTTACTCATCGCTCCTCCCCAATTTATTCCTCTCCATTCTGATCTATGTTCACTAAAATGCCAATATATGGGTGACTCTGTTTGAGGATTGATAAAACCTTAAAATTTGTCTAATGCCTCAGTGTTTCGATGGTTAGGCAGTCCGTATAGTATTTGTTCCACACTTTTGTAGGTGTTAGTCCATACCAAGGTATTGGACAACCTATCTATATATTAATAATAAAATTTTAAATTAATAAATATAATTTGTTTGATGAAACTAGATGTAGTTTAAAGGAGTAAGTGATGGTGGATTCTATTTTGTTTTGGAATGTATGTATTATACTTAATTATTATAACTTTAATAAATTACTATTACATATTAATAGGGAAACAAATATTCTATAAACTATAGGAAGAAATTTAATATGCACAATGCCATTATGTAATATTACTTAAATACTATATTTTTTTTTTGAATAATTTGAAAAACTTGTATTAAAACAAAGATCATTTACAAGTTGGGATGAGACTTTTCCCAGCCTTAGTCAGATAGAACACATGTTTACAATAGTAAAAGAAGATTTGCATTAGAGTCAAATCTCTTAAACCATTACCTAGCTAACAGGGCAGTCGGCGAATATGACATTCAAGTGTGGAGAGACTCCTTCCCCATTGGCCTAAGGCACGATCCTACAAGTTTCAATGTTTGCACAATGTGAGATGTTGCCAAGGGGATCGGTTTGGTCTGTTGATGCAACTTGTTGTGATATCGCGACACTTTTTCCTTCTTCTCCTTTGGCCGCAAAAATGCAACATGTTGGATATCGCAAAACTTTTCTCTTTTGGCTACGAAAATGCAATATGTCGTGATATCGCGACACTTTTTCCTCTTTTGACCATGACGTTACAACATGTCATGATATCGCAACACTTTTCCTCCTTTGGCCGCGACGAAGCAACATGTCACGATATCGTGACACTTTTTCTCTTTTGGCCGTGATGATGCAACATGTCGCGATATCGTGACACTTTTTCTCTTTGGTCGCGATGATGCAACATGTCATGATATCATGACACTTTTTCCTCCATTGGCCATGGCAAAGCAACATGTCGTGATATCGCGACATTTTTTCTCCTTTGGCCGCGACGTTGCAACATGCCGCGATATCGCGACACTTTTTCTCTTTGGCCGTGACAATGCAACATGTCGTGATATCATGACACTTTTTTCTCCATTGGTCGTGGCAAAGCAACATGTCGCGATATCATGACACCTTTTCTCCTTTGGCCGCGACCTCGCAACATGCCACGATATCGCGACACCTTTTCCTCCTTTGGCCGCGATGATGCAACATGTCGCGATATCGTGACACTTTTTCTCTTTTGTCCGCAAGAATGCAACATGTCGCGATATCGTGACACTTTTTCTCTTTTGGCTGTGACGATGCAACATATCGTGATATCGCAATACTTTTTCTCCTTTAGCCGCGATGATGCAACATGTCGCGATATCGCAACATTTTTCTCCTTTGGCCGTGACGAAGCAACATGTCATGATATCGTGACACTTTTTCTCTCTTGGCCGCGACGATGCAACATGTCACGATATCGCGACACTTTTTCTATTTTTGCCGTGATGATGCAACATGTCGCGATATCACAACACTTTTTCTATTTTGGCCGAGACGATGCAACATGTCGCGATATCGCGACATTTTTTCTCTTTTGGCTGAGACGATGCAACATGTCGCAATATCGTGACACTTTTTCTCCTTTGGCCATGACGATGTAACATGTCATGATATCATGACACCTTTTCTCCTTTGGCCTCGACGATGCAACATGTCACAATATCGTGACACCTTTTCTCCTTTGGCCTTGACGATGCAACATGTCATGATATTGTGACACCTTTCCTCATTTGGCCGCGATGATGCAACATGTCGTGATATCGCGACACTTCTTCTCTTCTGGCAGCGAATTTGCAACATGTCGTGATATCGCGACACTTCTTCTCTTCTGGCAGCGACTTTGCAACATGTCACAATATCGTGAAACTTTCTCTCCTTCGACCATGACAATGCATCTTGTCACGATATTGCGACACCTTTTCGTCCTTTGGCCGCGACGTTGCAACATGTCGCAATATCGCGACACTTTTTCCTCCTTGCTTTCTCCCTTTTCTTTGGAACGCGAAAATGCAACATGTCACAAAATCGTGACACCTTTCTCCTTGTGGTGATTTGCTTTTTCTTTGATCTTTAGCTCATGGGCCTCTTCGGTCTTCTTGGAAAACATGCAAAAAAAAGTAGTTCTTCTAGTTGGTTCCTCTAGGCACCTTTACCTTAGGTGGCCCCTACTATTTTTAGGCTGCATCAGTCTACTGCCATCATTCTTCCCCTTTCCCTCCCTCTTCAGAGGCCCACGGATGCTTTGTACAAGGTTCAGGGACCTTTCAACACCCTACCTAATCACCTCATCCTCTAGCCATGTCATTGTACCACTGAACCCCTACCTCCTTCTCAGCACCCATATTAGCTAGGAAGTCTGCCACTTTATTTAGATCTCTACTCACATAAACTGGAATCACATCATCTAATTCCCTCCATAATTCCTTAATTTGAGTGATAAGAATCCTCAACCTCCATGTTTTCAAAGCAAAGTTCCTCATGCAATCTAGAGCTCCAACCATTATTTGAGAATATGATTCTAGTATTATCCTCCTGTGGCCTTGTTTTACCACCCAAATAGAAGCAAATTTGATAGCTAAGGCTTCTACTTCATTGTTTGTGGCTCTTCCCAAGCCTTGTAGTTCCCAATAGAGCACTGTTCCAACATGATTCCGGAAAACCACTCCAATTCCAGCTCTACCTAGATTGCTTTTTGCAACTCCATCAGTATTAATTTTAATCCAACCTTCTGGGGGTGGTTTCCAACTAGCTATGTCCTATCCCTCTTGCACTTCAACTTCCTTTCCCATTGCCCCAATAACAACCTCAGTTTCCTCTTTAGCATAGACTGCCATAGTTTCTGTGACTTTGCTCCAGATGACCTGCCAAACTCCATCTAAAGAAGAAAAACTTTCTCTAAAAATTCTAGCATTTCTCTCCAACCACACTTGCCACCAAATAAAGTTTAATCCAAGCTCCCAACCAATACAAAGATCTTTAGATTTAAATATACCCCTCTTCCATATTTCCCAAATATTAATCCGATTCAAATCACCATTAACTTGAATTTTATAATATAAAAACCATCTCTCCCAAATTTGGGGCATGAATGGGCACTCAAACATCAAGTGATTAGTTTTTTCCTTGCTCTTGTAGCATAAAACACATTGATATGGACCAATGATTCTATTACATATGAGATTATCAAAATTAAGAATTCCATTATGCATGAACTGCCAGGCAAAAAAGTTTACTTTCGGCCAACCCTTGGACTACCAAATATTTCTCCAATCCTCAACCTGATATGTATGAGGAGGAGGCTCTGGAAGGATCTTATCATATCCGTTCTTCACTATGTAGACACCAAGGCTCCCATAGCCCCAAGATAATTCATCCTCCTCGTCTCTACCTATGAGAAATATTTCTGCCAAGATTTTATTCATGATGGGTGTCAAATTCGGAGGTATTGAAATTGGCCACTCATCCAAATTCTTAAACTGCTTAAACTTATAATCCCCCAATTGACTAGTGTTGAAATAACTTTCAATTTGGACCCAACCCTTGGTTTCCATGGCTATTTTTATTGGTTACAATTCATGAAATTCAACAATGATAGGTGGGTATTGATCCCATGAATCTGTCCAAAAACGTGCCTTCTCCCCTCTCCCCACTTTCCAAAATAATCCATCTTTTACTACCTGAGATCCTAACTTGAGAGCCTGCCACACTAAGGATCCATTACCATCCAAAGGGAAATGACCCACCTCAGTTGGGTTTACATGTCCCAAATATTTACTAGTTAATATTCTACTCGAATAAAGAAGTTGGTTGGGAAATCCACCTCCAAGAAAGCTTTCCACCCAAAGCTTTATTATTTAACTTTGATCTTCTCAGTCCCAAACCTCCTTTTACCTTGGGCTGGCTTACTTTGTCCCGACCTACTAAGGCCCATTTCCTCTCTCCTTTTACTCCTTCCCATAAAAATTTTCTAGCCATCTTGTCCAACTCTTTCCATATAGTATGTGGGGCAAGCAAGGATAGAAAATTTATAAATTGGCATGGCTTGAATGACTGACTGTAAAAAAGTTAATCTACCCCCATAGTTTAACCATTTTTTAGACCAATGATTAATTCTATCCTTGATACAGTCCAAAATATTCCTCTAGATATCTATTTTTAGTTTTTTAAAATGCAAAGGGACCCCCAAGTATACCACTAGGAGATAAGTCCTTGTGAATCCCAAGATCTCTAAAACTCTGGCCTAAAGCCTTTGATTAAGATTGAAAAAGACCACTTTGGATTTTTTATCATTGATGACTTGGTTTGTAGCCCTAAGGTAGACATTAAGTGTATCTCTAATCATTCTTGCTTCCCTGAAGCTGGCCACTCCCACCAATCCTGTGTCATCAAAAACTATAGGTGAGTCAAAACTTTCTCACCCACCTTGATACCTGTTAGCAAACCTTGTTTTCTTCTCCTCAAGATAAGTCTACCCAATCCTTTAGCCAATATGAGAAAAAGATAGGGAGAGCAAGGATCTCCTTGACGAAGGCCTTGAGTAGCTCCAAATGGTTGCGAGGGAAGACCGTTGATTAACACTGAGTATTTCAAAGTAGAAACACAACTCATGACCCATTCTACCCAATCTTGAGAGAAACCAAAGGTTGCCATCATATTTGACAAGAAGCTCCACTCCACCCTACCATAAGCCTTTGACATATCTAATTTTATTAACATTCCTTTATTACCAGATGTTTGCATTGAATGGATTACCTCCTGAGCTAGAACCACACCATCCAAGATCTACCTACCCTCTAAAAAACCCCCTTGCTCTGAGGAGATAATATTATGTAGAAGAATTTTTAGCCACTCAGCCATTACCTTGGTGATTATTTTATATATGACATTGCATAAGGCAATAGCAAATAGGTCTATAATTTGAAATATGTACCCCCTCCTCCCCTTTTGGAATTAAGGTAATGAAAGTATGATTTAATGCTTTAAGCATTCTTTTACTACCTTTGGACTCCTCTATAACAGCCATTACATCCTCCTCCAAATTATCCCAAAAGTCCTGAAAAAACTCAATTGGAAAGCCATCTAGACCTGGAGTTTTTCCGGTTCTCGTTCCAAAGACTACATTCTTCAGTTCCTCTCTATCAATGGGTTTAAGTAGGGTTTGATTTTCTTCTTCATAGATAACAAAGGGTATGACAGCAATAACGTCTTTTTGAGCCTCTTCATCTTGCACCATACTTTACTTAAATAGTTTAGAAAAATAATCCATTGAATGGAAATGCATACCTGGAAGTGTATCAAAGGAGTGTCCGTTCTTATCTTGAAGAGCTTCCATGTTATTCATCTGTCTCCTAGCACAAGCAGTCCGATGGAAAAATTTGGTATTTTTATCACCTTCTAATAACCAAGTGGTTCTTGCTCTCTATTTCCAGTAGGTTTCCTCTTGGTTGTCAATGTCCTCAACCGCTTTATGCAATGCATCATCCTCTTCTTTGAGCTGCTCTGTAATTGTTCCTTCCCTAAAGTGTTTTTGAACATCATCCCATCTGGCCACCAATGGAGCTCTTTAGACCTGGAAGTATGTCTTGTTAGCTCGACTCCATTGTTTCAGTTGATCTTTGACATAATGAAGTTGTTTGTGGAATCTAAACATTGTTGTCCCATATGTTGGGCGAGCTTCTTCCCACCACTGTGGAATTTTCTTTTGAAGTTCCTCTTTTTGTAACCAAAAGTTTTCAAATTTAAATGGTTTGTGATGCTGCACTGTCTTGATCCCTCCTTCCAAAAAAATGGGAAAGTGATCTAAAATTGGACCCTCCAAAATATGAAATTTTATATTCCATTTTACAAATGCCTCCTCTGAAAAAAAAAATGGTCTAACTTCACCTTCCTGCTATGTGGCTCCCTCCTCTTATTAGTCTAACTTAAATACTATATTTTAAAGTAGTAGATTATATATTATAATATTAAATTAAAATATAAAGAATAAGTAATTTATTTAATAATTGAAATAGGCTTTCATGTCCAATAGGTATAGTTTTTATGTTTTATTTTTATATAGATTTATTTTTTAATTTATTGGGATAATAAAAATAAATAAATTTTGAGTTGTTAGCTTTAATGTATTGGTGTTGTAAATGTCCAAATCCTATTATTGTATTAATTTTATTAATATTAATATTAAAGAGGATGTTGAAAGGGCTAATGTTAGTTGTGATTCCTTAGGTGGTACACTAAGTTGATATCATAGTAATTTGGTGATTATTTAGATTTTAAAAAGTTTTGGTCGTGATTGATGAGGTGTTCTAGTTTATTTTCAATATGTATCCACTTTCATAGGTGATGAGTCATTTGAATTTTTTTATATATTCTCTTATATGTATGGCATTGAAAAATACCTTCAAGGGAATGAGTCCTTGAAATAATATATCTATAGT
Organism: Wollemia nobilis; assembly: GCA_028583015.1. Classification (NCBI taxonomy): domain Eukaryota; kingdom Viridiplantae; phylum Streptophyta; class Pinopsida; order Araucariales; family Araucariaceae; genus Wollemia; species Wollemia nobilis. The sequence goes on from JAQPPZ010003183.1 coordinate 350,432, forward strand.
GTGATGCTTTTCTTCCAAAGTTTATCTTTTGTTTTATTCCTTTATATGAAAGTCTTGCATATTATTTTCATGGTGTCAGAGCCAAATCCTGTTTAGATTTGCATTGCATTGTCTAGATATGAAGAAAAAAATATTTTGTAGATGATCAAGGAGCATTTCTTGGATTTAAGGGTCTAGATTAGATTCCTACAGTGGTGTCTCATTATGTAATATACAACTATTTTGACACTACTCACGAAGGAAGAGAGGCATATCAAAATCATTAAGGTTGAAGATTGTATACCGTCTACTGAGATTTTAGGACCTACATACATCTTCAAAGCAAGAGATAAACATCGACTTTTAAATATTGGTTAAATAGTTATTTGTTTATTTATTTAAATAAGGGATTTTTACATTTTGTTTGTAAGTGACGATTGAAAAAAATTACACATCGATGTTTAAGGTCTTTAATGCAATTGTAAAGCTTTCAATTTAAATTTATAAAATATTTTCTTAGGTCCTTAAGAGGGTGGCTCAAGATCCAGTAATAAAGAGGTCTCATTTTATGTGTCAATATCAAGACTTATTTATTTAGACCTCTATATTTATGTGTACTATTTCTTGTACTTATAGATTTATCTCCTCTTCTAGCTATGGCCTCATCACCTAATAACTCAAATATTATGGTCACTATAAAAGTGAATTATTCAAAATATAGAAATTAGAAATGTGAGATTGAGTTAATTCTCCAAATGAAAATATTATAGGAATTAGCAACAAAAAATAAACTTGAAGATGTTCATGAGCATGAAAAGTGGGACAAAATAGATATAAATACCCAAGCATCTAATTTATGGTAAACTAGTCCAACAATTACACCCCATGTTCAACATGTCAAAAGAATAAATAAACTATTGAGGCTTTATAAGTAATATATGAAAGAACCAACAAATTAAAAGTTAGAGATATTAAAAGGTAATTGACTTTTCTATAAATGAAGGAAGGTGATAGAATGAATGATCATATTATGCAACTGAAGAATTTAAAAAATCAAATTAGAATTATGAATGTGAAATTTAAAGATTCAAAGATTATACAATTTTTTATTGAAATTCTTTCAAGTGCATAGTATAATTTCATATGCACATTAGAGGTGAGAAGACAATTTGATAATACAATAACAAGAGAATCTTAATGGTATTTGTTGAATGGAGAGGATATACATAAAATATCTACATGCAAGCCTACCAAGAATTCACAATCATTAATAGCTAGAGGTAAAAATAAGAATTTCAATTAATAAAAGTCAATAAAAAATTAAAAAAATGAGTAAAGGAATAATTTAAGGTAATACAATCAACAAAATGATTATAATCAACAAAGGAATAATTTTCAATAATAACAAATGGAATGGTGAAATCCAAGGGATAATACTAGAAGGGAACAATACATCACATTTTATAATTGTGGAGATAAAGGACATAAAAGTGATCAATACACAAATAAATAATATGGAGGAGGACAAAGAAACTTTTATCAAATGAGACAATAAAATTTTGTTCAAGGAGAGGAATAAAATAGTAAAAGTATTTTGATAGCCTTATTTGTTGCTTAATAAAGTCTATGTGACTCATGGTATATTTATTCAAGTGCTAGCTAACATATGACTATGACATACAACAAGAACTTATATGATTATTTATAAATTGTAAAAGTACAATAATATTTCTTGGCAAAAGAAACATTTGTCATTTATACTCTTCTCTATGAGTGATATGTTTTACTTTTCTAATTAATATATTTTTATTTAATTTAATCCAAAATATGTTGTCAATTCACATAAGTTCATTGGATTATAACTAGTGTTTTCATCCCCAAATTAACCTTTCCTATAATGTAATTAGAGACACTCTTTTCAATTAATATTTCAAATCTCATTTTTTAGTTAAAAAATGATGGAACCATACCCAAATCTCAATAAAATTAAGATATTCTAAAGGTGATTTTGTTTTTTATAGATACTGTTGGATTTATCTTATGTTATTAGCTAGCATCTTGAAAATGACATTAGAGACCATTAGATTTATCTTATATTATTAGCTAACAATAAAAAAACATACTATCATTTTCTACATATTAGTAATTTTATACATATTAGTATTGGATGCCTTACATATATAATTGTTAGATAAATATTTTATATACCTTTAATACAGGAACAAAATTTATTTGAAAATATAGACAAAGATAATATCTTAAATGGTACCATAGCTTAAAATAATTTATTTTTTTGACATTAAGTAATTATGTTACTTAAAATGCATGATAGGTTAAATTATACTCTAAAAAAACCATATATAAACAATAGTAAATATCATATCAAAGTTTATGTAAAATATTTTTGTTGATTAATCTTATAATAAAAATATATTAAAATTTACATAAAAAAATATTTAGTTTAAGTAAAGAGACCTCTATTTTATTAGACATGATTTATACCCCTTTGTATAATTTTTAAGATATTATTACTTTAGTAATATAGGAATGCAAAATTCATATATGAGAGACCATGAATGATATATACTTTTTTTTAAATAATGATTAAATTTTAAAAATAGAAAATAATCTTAACTTTAAGCATTTTATTCAACATTAACTAGCTTTTGAGATATAATTATCTCAAAACGTAGATTCTTGTATAACACATCATATATTAATATAAATAAAATATTTTAATTATATATTTATTTACATAACCTTTAAAATTTGTATAATAATTATGGAAGTGGGGTATGTAGAAACATTTGTTTTTTTTTTTGTCGAAAGTGACTTGATCTTATTAAAAAAACAAGAGTACCAAATAAAATAAAAATGGGTGGTATGGAGAAACACCCCAAAAGCCTATGCAGAACATCAATCTAGGGTTAGAAAATGTTTGGGACAACTATAAAATAGTTAAAATATAAAAAACAACAAGAAAGAGAAAAATGCCTATTAGTACTCAAGTCATCATAAGCGTAGCACCAGTAGATGAAGGGGAATCCTTATCTGAAGGACTGCCTTAGTTGATGGGAGCAACAGGGTCTATAGGAACTAGATCCCACCTAGAACTATCACCTTACAACTCTAGAGAATCACTCTAGGTCTGAGGTAAAGTTATAGCCCAACCGAATGATGATCCCTAATCATAATATTGTGGCATGGAGTGGAATCCTTCCTTGGTATATATATGCACTAAGTGAGAACTAAGAGTAGTCATATTCCTTCCATGAGACCACTTGCAACCTTGAGCCCATTGTTAAGAAGCATATCTTTGGTAAGGTTGGGAGGATGCAACCCAAAGCATAATGCAAGGACCATTTTTCCAATGATCTAGTAGAGTTAGTAGATGCCAAGCCTCAAGGAAAACCATTTTTTCCTATGTTTGAATCTAAAGGAAAATATTAGAGCATATTAGATATTTTAAATACATGGAAAACTATGGAAATACATGTTATGTAGGAAAAAAACCAATACAACCTTTCCATATGTTAAATAGAATATTAGACCTAAAAATAGGCCAAATTTGCTCTATATGTACTGGCATTTTGGTTGTATCCCTAAGAAAAAACATAGGCTATGATAGGGTTGTTTCCTAAAAGTTCAAAAAATCATGAATCTATTTCTAGGGCACTCGAAACCTAGGGCAATACCAAAATAAATATTTAATGGATTCTCTGCAATGACAAAAATGGTAATTGGTAATGTGTAATCCTAAATGATAGAAGCATTCTACTATAGGAAATTCCTAAAAATAGAGACATCAAATAAAGTGAGCCACTTTAGGCTTCAAAAAAACACCCCATAGAGTATAAAATTCATTTTGTCAATCTTTACTAGTTACCTAGATTCTCAATCGCTCATTTAACTTGGGTACCATGGGTAGATGTGGTGAGAGGCAAAGGTACCATTTTCTGATGGGGGGGGGCCGAATTTCAAAAATTTCAAAATTCTAATCTTCGGTTTTCTTCACCGATCAAGATTTCATTTCATTAAACTTTCAAAAGAAAAATTTACAATACTAGCCCGCAGGCTTAGTTTTCTTTACAACACTAGCCCGCAGGCATAGTTTTATGTACTCTGATTGCAAGTTGCCTCACGTTCGACAATCTACCTGCACTACCAGGAAGAATACAATCTTCCAATCCCAAAACTCAGCTCCTCCACCATCGTACTCTATCACCTTCACCTCCTTTTATATTAACTGGAAACTGTCACCGGGTCATCCATGAAAACACGCATTGATGAGCTGTCTGACCTCTCTGACCTCTGTGCGTAGCCTTCAAGTGGCCGCCATGCTCAGCTAACTTATCGGGCAAGAAATCCCACATTGATGATGCCTCTGATCGCCTCAGGAAACACCGTCTAGAAATGCGTGCTTTTTCAAATTGTGAACCAGCAGTATCTCACGATATCGCGATATGTCACGATATCACGACATCTTTCTTCCTTGCTACCTTTATCTCCTTCAGGTCGTGATATCATGACATGTCATGATATCACGATAGTTTTCCTCCTCATTGTCTTCTTCTCCTTCGGGTCGCGATATCTTGATAGTTTTCTTTTCTGGCTCCTCCTCGTCTCTCGGGTCACGAAATCGCAACATGTCGTGATATCACGACATCTTTGTCCTTTGCTCTCTCTTTGCTTCTTAGGTCGCGAAACCGCGACATGTCACGATTTCACAACAATTTTCTCCCTTGCCTCCTTTCTGCTTCTTTGGTCACGATTTCACAACATGTCGTGAAATCACGACATATTTCTCCTCCATTCCTTCTGGTTCTCTTTTGGTCATGATTTCGTGACATGTCACAAAATCGTGACATTTTCCCCGCTGGGCCTTCCCGCTTGCTTTCTGTCATGATTTCGTGACATCGCGATTTCGTGACATGTCACGAAATTGTGACATTTTCCCCTGTTGGGCTTTCCCGTTTCCTTTTTTTCGTGATTTCATGACATGTCATGAAATCATGAAATTTTCTTCTCTGGCCCTTTTTGTTTGCTTTTTGTCATGATTTCGTGACATTTTCCTTGGACGCCTTCTTTCCCCTGCTTCGGTCGTTATATCGCGACATGTCATGAAATCACGACATTCTTCTTCGGACTCCTTCCTTCTCCTGCTTTGGTAATGATTTCGTGACATGTCACTAAATCATGAAATTTCTCACTCCTGCGCCCTACTTTGTCCTTTTGTCACGATATCACGACACTTATCCTCCCTTGCATCTTCTTTCGTCTTCTGGTCACGATTTTGCGACACTTTTTCCTGTTGCGATATCGCGACACTTTTTGCTCTGCACCTCCTCTCTCCTTTTCGAGTCGCAATAATGCGACATGTCGCGATATCGTGACACTTTCTCCCTTGTGCCTATTCTCGTCCTCTGGTCGCGATAATGCGACATGTCACGATATCGTGACACCTTTCTCTCTTGAGCCTTCTCTTGGCTTTTGGTCATGATTTTGCAACATGTCGCGATATCGTGACATTTATGGCTCCGCACCATCTCTCTCCTACCTGAGTCGTGATAATGCGACATGTCACAATATCATGACACTTTTCCTATCACGATATCGTGAAACTTTTTCTCCTTGCAGCATTTTTTGTTTTCCCTGGGATGCTCCTACATCAGACAACCGGGGTGGATTGAGAAGTGACCTTCACTTCTATATTGTTCTATCACCTTCTCACAACTTACAAAATGCTTAACCTCTTCAACCTCCACTCTCATTGTTGTCAGCAACCTCCTTTCATCCATCCCCTTCAGCAAACAGATTCTCGTGCTGCTACATACCTTTTTTTCCCCCTCCCTCAAGGGCTTCAGCTTATGGCACACTCCATTCTTCTTCACTGAATAGGTGTTGGCACGGCCATCATGCACTGCACACCGATAAAACTACCATGGCCTTCCCAACAACAAATGGCAAGCATCCATGGGTAGGATGTCACACAGGACCTCATCACAATAGTTCCCAATATTGAACTTCATCGAGCATTGCTCACTGACCAATGTCCTATGGTCCTTCTGTAACCATGCAATACGATATGGATGCGGGTGTCTCCTCATTTTTAACTATAAGTTGGTAACCATTTCTTCTGATACCAAGTTATCAATACTACCATTGTTTATAATAACATTACAGACTTTACCCACACTTTTGCACCTTTTTTGAAATAGGCTTCTCCTCTGGTTTGTCCTCTTCTCTTCATTCAACAAGGCTCTCCTTGTGAACATCACTTCTCCTCTCTTTGCCTCCTCAAAATGTTTTGATTCAGCTCTTTCATCTGCTATAGCAGCTCTGGCAGGATCCTTAGGCCTCTTATTCATCCTTTCTAGGTTTTGTGGACACTCGTATGACCGATGTCCTTCTTCCCCACAAAGGAAACAAGTTCCACGAAATCCTCCTCTTCCATATCTACCTCTTCCTCTTTGGTAGCCATTGTTCTGATTACGAGATCTGTAATCATTATCTCCCTTCTGATCCTGGCTGCTGCTAGCCTCTTCTTTCTTCTCATCTCGTCCTCCATCTACTCTTTCTCCACTGGTCCTTCCACCAGTTCTTCCACCATGACCTCTTCCTCTTTGTTTACCCTCAAACCTTATGTTCATCTTCTCTTCAACCTTCAGAGCAAACTGGTAAGCATCTTCAATGGTGCTAATCCTAACCAGACTCAACTCTTCTTGAATACTGGTTCTCAACCCATTGATGTAACGGACCACCTTATCTTTGTTAGCCTCTGAATGGCCAGTTCTAATGGAGAGCCTATAGAATTCCTCTATGTATTATTTGAAAATTTTGTTTGACTATCTCAAACTCTACATTTTTCTTAGAAGATCCAACTCATAGTCACCTGGGATGAACTGCATCTTCAACTTCTCTACCATTCTATCCCATCTGGTGATTCTTTCCTTTTCTCTCCTATTTCTTTCTAGCTGCACTCCCTTCCACCATATGCTGGCATGACCCTTTAGCTTGGTCTTTGCAAACCTGACCCTATCAAGATCTTCAACTTCTTCATACTCAAAGTATTCTATCAAATCATTGATCCAGTCGATCAACTCCTCTGGATCAAGACTTCCAGAATACATAGAAACCTCCATCTTCAGTTTCTTCCCAATCTAAGAGATGGATCTGTATAACATGGCTTGTGCAGGGTCTACAGCCTCTTCTTCTTCCTCAAACTGGTCCTCTTCTTTGTCAACCTCATCTTCACTACCTTCTTCCCCTCGGGGTTCAAGTCCTCTGCGCAACTCCTCTTGCAGGGCCTGCACTTGCATCTGCAAAGTTCTGAAATCTTCAGCTGGCACCATATTTCTTCCACCACCATGGTTTCTTCGTGGAGGCATTATGCTTTACTTTCTCCTCACAACTCTTCCACAAATCCTGGTGTAAACTGCCTCACGTCCAGCGATCTGTTTACACACTCAGGAACTCCCGCTCTGATACCACTTGATGGGGGGGGCCAAATTTCAAAAATTTCAAAATTCTAATCTTTGGTTTTCTTCATCGATTAAGATTTCCTTTCATTAAACTTTCAAAAGAAAAATTTACAATACTATTTCGTAGGCTTAGTTTTCTTTACAACACTAGCCCATAGGCGTAGTTTTCTGTACTCTGATTGCAAGCTGCCTCACGTTTGGTGATCTACTTGCACTACCAGGAAGAATACAATCTTCCAATCCCAAAACTCGGCTCCTCCACCACTGTACTCTGTCACCTTCACCTCCTTTTATCTTAACTAGCAACTATCACCGGGTCATCCATGAAAACACGCATTGATGAGTCGTCTGACCTCTTTGACCTCTGGGCATAGCCTTTGAGTGGTCTCCATGCTCAGCTAACTTATCAGGAAAGAAATCCCACATTGATGAGGCCTCTAATCACCTTAGGAAACACCATCTGGAAATGCATGCTTTTTCAAATTGTGAACCAGCAGTATATCGTGATATCACAACATGTCGCGATATCACGACATTTTTCTTCCTTGCTACCTTTCTCTCCTTCGGGTCGTGATATCATGACATGTCACGATATCATGACGCTTTTCCCCCTCACTGTCTTCTTCTCCTTCGGTCACGATATTGCGACATGTCACGATATCGTGACATGTCACGATATCTTGAAAGTTTTCTTTTCTGGCTCCTCCTCGTCTCTAGGGTCACGAAATTGTGACATGTCGTGATATTGTGACATATTTGTCCTCTGCTCTCTCTTTGCTTCTTGGGTCGTGAAACCGTGACATGTCATGATTTCACGATAGTTTTCTCCCTTGCCTCCTTTCTACTTCTTTGGTCGTGATTTCGTGACATGTCGTGAGATCGCTACATATTTCTCCTTCGTTCCTTCTGGTTCTCTTTTGGTTGTGATTTCATGACATGTCGTGAAATCACGACATTTCCCCCTGCTGGGCCTTCCCGCTTGCTTTTTGTCACGATTTCGTGACATGTCGCAAAATCGTGACATTTTCTCCTCTGGCCCTTTCTGCTTGCTTTCTATCATGATTTCCTTGGATGCCTTCTTTCCCCTGCTTTGGTCGCGATATCGCGACATGTCATGAAATCACGACATTCTACTTTGGACTCCTTCCTTCTCTTGCTTTGGTCACGATTTCATGACATGTCGTGAAATCGTAACATTTCTCACTCCTGCGCCCTACTTTGTCCTTTTGTCACGATAACGTGACATGTCACGATATCACGACACTTCTCCTCCCTTGCATCTTCTTTTGTCTTCTTGTCATGATTTCGTGACACTTTTTCCTGTCGTGATATCGCGACACTTTTTGCTCTGTGCCTCCTCTCTCCTTTTCGAGTCGTGATAATGCAACATGTCGCGATATCGCGACACTTTCTTCCTTGCGCCTATTCTCATCCTCTGGTCGTGATAATGCGACACGTTGCGATATCGTGACACCTTTCTCTCTTGAGCCTTCTCTTGGATTTTGGTCACGATTTCATGACATGCCGCGATATCGTGACATTTCTAGCTCCGTGCCATATCTCTCCTACCTGAGTCGCTATAATGTGACATGTCACGATATCGTGATACTTTTCCTATCGCGATATTGCTACACTTTTTCTCCTTGCAGCATTTTTTGTTTTCCCTGGGATTCTCCTGCATCATTTGCCAATATTATAACACCTAAAATAAATGTTGGCATACCATTTCTAGTCTTTCCATCAAGGATGTACAGTCCAAATTCTTTTTTTTGAAATATTTTATGTAATACTATGGGTTGAATTGTTTGAAATGCTTCTTTGTTAGCCTCAAAGAGGTAAAACTACATTTTAACTATTGCCATGAGAGCCAGTTCCTGGTCCACTTAGAAAAGAGGTTAGATATGACTTAGATTCCCTTATGGAAAAGAAAAGGGTATGGACCTAGGGTATTTTGACCAGTGGTTGCTCTTGATAGGTGATAATACGAGATCACCACATTGACTATCGATTGACGAAGAATCTAGTGCTAAAATAGTTACCATTCTAGAGAAACCAGGGTCAAAGATCTTCTCAATATTTCTAGATACTCTTAGTACTAAAGTAGCTTAAATTTGAACTGACACCTTCATCACGATAATGGATTGTAGACCAAGGTCCATCTAGTATTTTCTCCCATAGGGACACTAGAGGCTATGCATTATTGAAGTAAGTATTTCTAGGCTTCATTACCATGGATAGCATGAATGACCCATTTGGTGCACAAGATATGAAGGATCTCTAACCCTCATGACACTCATGGAAGACAACTATAATCTCATGCAACTATGTTGAAACACTATTGTTTGGTAAAAAGTACCATAGGAAATCTTAGCAAAGCTTCTCTAAATTTTTATAGGAAGCTTTCAAGTTCATTGAGAAAGAAGAACGATAGACATACGTGGCAACTAGTATCTTGGAGTAAAATTAAAATTTTCCTGCTAAAGAAAGTGGTTTTGGAAGTCACTTGTTATGCTTCCTTACTTTCCTATCTAGAACATAGTGGTAAAGTTCAACCAGTGAAGCCTAAAAGGGAAAATGAATTCTAAGGAGGTGAATAATCTTACCATGTTTGATCCACTTCTACCTATAACTATTTAGCTAAGGGGGTGTGGGTAGAAAAGAGAAAAGGATTTTTGATAAAATATCCATTGAAAAATTAGTGGAAAGTATCAAGAAGCATGATTCCCTTCACATGACCCTTGGTAAGAACATCACTAAGAAGGTATCCAAAGCCCTCAATGTTTAGAACATATATATTTAGGCCAAGTGGACACCCTTATTAAATAGACCTGAATAAAACAAAATAGAAGGACTGTTGGTTATTAATAGTAATGTAGGTTGGGCTTGAATGGCCATAGTGGCTTTCCTGTATTTAGAAGTAGTTACATAGGACCTCTAGTGAAAGAGGGCCAGTTGGTGATCGTATGCATGTAGAAAAAATATTGTGTGAAATCAGTGTTCCACCACTATATCCAACTATTTATAGAATGAGAACAAGGTGCTAAATTCCACCCATGGCGAATGAGAGTTAAAGAGGGTGGGTGGTAAAATAATCATGTATTAAAGTAGAACTAGCTATTTAAAATAACTCTCTCACTATTCAACCATTCAATGTGGAACCATATAAAGGAGTGGTCTGAGAGAACAACCTCGAGGAGAGGTTCCACTGAGAGACCTTGATGGTTGCCAAAATATTTTATGGTCTAGTTTGATAACATCACCCATTTGAACTAATTGATGATTCTATCAGGGTTTGTTTTCAGATTGGACTATGTGAACCAAAGAAAGTGTATCTGAAACCACTATTACCATATTAACATGTACGATAATCAAGAAGCCCTCATTATTTCAGATTTTGGGAGTGCCAATGCAGGGACTGTGTCTGTGTCATCCACTCTATTTGTCGGCGGTATATCCGACGTTGTTTTGGCCAAGTCTTTTAAGACTGACATCCAAACAATTGAGAAGCTCAAGTATGCATTTGCCTCTCACACCTGATCACTATATTCATATTATTTTGCGAGCGCAACTCATGGTTACTTTTTTACTCATCTCTCCACCCCAATTTCTTCCTCTCCATTCTGATCTACGTTCAATAAAATGCCAATTTAAGGGCGACTCAGTCTGAGGATTGATAAAACTTTAAAAGTTGTTTAATGCCTCAGGGTTTCAATGGTAAGAAAGTCCATATATTATTTGTTCCATGCTTTTGTAGGTGTTAGTCCATACCAAGGTATTGGACAACCTATCTATATATTAATAATAAAATTTTAAATTAATAAATATAATTTGTTTCATGAAACTAGATACAGTCTAGAGTGAGTGATAGTGGATTCTATTTTTCTTTGAAATGTATGTATTATATTCAATTATTATAATTTTAATAAAATACTAATACATCTTAATAGAGAAACAAATATGTCCTAAGATATAGGAAGATATTTAATATGCACAATGCCATTATGTAATATTATTTAAATACTATATTTTAAAGTAGTAGATTATATATTACAATATTAAATTAAAATATAAAGAAAAGTTAATTTATTTAATAATTGAAATAGGCTTTCATGTCCAATAGATATAGTTTTTATGTTTTATTTTTATATAGATTTATTATTTGGGTATTAAAAATAAATAAATTTTAAGTTGTTAGCTTTAATGTATTGGTGTTGTAAATATTCAACCCTTATTATTGTATTAAGTATTTTTATATTAAATGGGATGTTGTCAGAAGTAATGTTAGTTGTGATTTCTTAGGTGGTATACTAAGTTGATATCATAGTATATTAGTGATTGTTTAGCTTTTAAAATGTTTTGGTTGTGATTGATGAGGTGTCATAGTTTATTGTAAATTTGGATCCACTTTTATAGGTGATGAGTCATTTGAAATTTTTTATATATTCTCTTTTATATATGGAATTGAAAAATACCTTCAAGGAAATGAGTCCTTGAAATAATATATTTATACTGTGATGTTTTTCTTCCAAAGTTTAAATTTTTTTTTCTTCCTTTATTTGAAAGTTGTGCATATTAGTTTCATGGCATTAGAGCTAAACCATGGCATTAGAGCTAAACCCTGTTTAGATTTGCATTGCATTGTTTAAATATGAAGAAAGATTCATTTTATAGATGACCAATGAGATTTTCTTGGATTTAAAGGTCTAGATTGGATTTCTAGAGTGGTGTCTCATTATGTAACATACAACTAGTTTGACATTACTCATGAAGGAGGGGAGGCATATCAAAATCATTAAGGTTGAATATTTTATACCATCTAGTAAGATTTTAGGGCCTACATACATCTCCAAAGCAAGACATGGACATCATATTTTAAATATTGGTTAAATAGTTATTTATTTATTTATTTATTTATTTATTTAAATAAGGAGTTTTTAAATTTTATTTGTAAGTGAAGATTACAAAAAAAAATTACACATAGAAGTTTAGGCTTTTAAATACAATTGTAAAGCTTTCAATTTAAAATTACAAGAGATTTTCTTAGGTCCTCAAGAGGGTGGCTCAAGATCCAATAATAAAGAGATCTCATTTTATGTATCAATATCAAGACTTAGTTATTTAGGCCTTTATATTTATGCAGATTATTTCTTGTAATTGTAGATTTATCTCCTCTTCTAGCTATGGCCTCATCACCTAATAACTCAAATCTTATGGTCACTACAAAAGTGAATGATTCAAAATATTGAAATTAGAAATATGAGATTTAGTTAATTCTCCAAATGAAAGGATTATAGGAATTAGAAACAAAAATAAACTTGAAGATGTTCATGAGCATGAAATGTAGGATAAAATGGATATGAATGCCCAAGCATCTAATTTATGGTAAACTAGTCCAACAATTATACCCCATGTTCAACATATCAAAAGAATAAATAAAATATTGATGTTTTATAAGTAATATATGAAAGAACCAACAAAATAAAAGTTAGAGATGTTAAAAGGTAATTGAATTATCTATAAATGAATGAAGGTGATAGCTTAGGTGATCATATTATATAACTGAAGAATTTAAAAATCAAATTAGAATTATGAAGATGACATTTAAAGATTCAAAGATTATAGATTTATTATTAAAATTCTTCCAAATGTATATCATAATTTTGTATGCACATTAGAGGTGATAAGGAAATTTGATAATACAAGAACAAAATAATATTAATGGTATTTGTTGAATAGAGAGGAAATACATAAAATATCTACATGTGAGCCAACCAAGAATTCACAATCATTTATAGCTAGAGGTAAAAATAAGAATTTGAATGAAGAAAAATCAATACAAAATTAAGAAAATAAGAAAAATAATAATTTAAGGTAATGGAATCAATAAAAGGATTATAATCAACAAAGGAATAATTTTCAAAAATAACAAATTGAATGGAGAAAATAAAGGATAATACTAGAAGGAAACAATATATCACATTTTATAATTGTGGAGAGAAAGACCATAAGAGTGATCAATGCACAAAGAAATCATATGGAGGAGGAAAAAGAAACACTTATCAAAGGAGACAATAAAATATTTTTCAAGGAGAGGAAAAAATAGTAAAAATATTTTGATAGCCTCAACTGTTGCTTAAAAAAGCCTATGTAACTCATGGTATATTTATTCAAGGGCTAGCAAACATATGAAAATACAACAAGAACTTACATGATTATTTGGAAACAATAAAAGTACAAGAATATTTCTTGTTGAATGAAAAATTTGACATTTATACTCTTCTCTATGAGTCATATGTTTTACTTGTCTAAATAATATATATTTTTATTTAATTTAATCTAAAATATATTGCCAATTCGAATGAATTCATTGGGTTAGAACTAGTGTTTTCATCCCCAACTTAACCTTTCCTATAAAGTAATTACAGGCACTCTTTTCAACCAATATTTTCAATCTCCTTGTTTTAGTTCAAAAAATATGGAAGCATATCCAAACATCACTAAAATTGATCTATTCTAAAGGTGATTTTTTTATTTATAGATATCGTTGGATTTATCTTACTTATTAGCTAACATATTGGAAATAAATATTTATATATTTTCTGATAGAAAGTTTGAAATCCATGGATTCAACTTAGGCATCAATGTTATTCAATATGTGGTCACAAGTAAACTTACACCATAGGTTGATAAACAATAAAAAAATCATACTATATTTTTCTACATTGGATACCTTACATATATAATTGTTAAATAAATATTTTATATACCTTTTATGCATGTACAAAAGTTATTTGAATATATAACAAAGATAATATCTTAAATGGTACTATAAATTAAAATAATTTATTGTTTTGACATTAATTAATTATGTTGCTTAAAATGCATGTTAGGTAAAATTATACTCTAAGAAAATCATATATAAACAATAATAACTGTCATATCAAATTTTATGTAAAATATTTTTATTGATTAATCTTATAGTAAAAATATATTAAAATTTTGAGTAAAAACTATTTAGTTTTAGTAGTTTTAGTAAAGAGACCTCTATAAATTAGACATGTTTTATACCCCTTCAACCTCAAGTATAATTTTTAAGATGTTATTACCATGGATGATATAGGAATGCAAAATTCATATATGAGAAGCTATGAATGATATAGTATTTTTTTATAATTATTAAATTTTAAAAATTAAAAATAAACTTAACTTTAAAGCATTTAATTAAACAATAGATTTTGAGATATAAGTATCTCAAAACTTATATAAAATGTCATATATTGATAGAAATAAAATTATTTAATTGTTCATTTATTTACATAAGTTTTAAAATTTGTATAATAATTATGGAAGTGGGGTATGTAGAAATTTTTGCTTTTTTGGTGAAAGTGACTTGATCTTATTATAAAAAACAAGATTACCAAATAAAATTAAAAAATAAGTGGTATGGAGAAATACCCCAAAAGCCTATCCAGAACATCAACCTAGGGTCAGAAAAAATTTGGAAAATCTATAAAATAGTTGACATCAAAAAAACAAGAAAGAGAAAAAGGCTCGTTAGTACTCAAGTCATCATAGCAGTAGCACCAGTAGAGGAAGGAGGATCCTTATCTAAAGGATTGCATCAGTTGATGGGATGGATAGGGTGGAACAGGTTCTATAGGAACTAAATCCGACCTAGAAATATCACCCTACAACTCTAGAGTGTCATTCCAGGTCTGAGGTAAAGTGGTAGCCCAACCAAAATATGAGCCCTAATCATAATAGTGTGGCATGGAGTGGAATCATTTCCTAGTATGTCTATCCTCTAGGTGATAGCTACAAGCAGTCAAAGTCCTTCCATGAGACCTCTTGCAAACTTTAGCCCGTTGTTAAGAAATATGCCTTTGGTAAGGTGGGGAAGGTGGAACCTAAAGCACAGTGTAAGTGAAATTTTTCCAATTATCTAGTAGAGTTAGAAGATGCTAAACATCAAGGGAAACCTTGTTTGTCTACGCTTGAATCTAAAGAAAAACATTGAATCATATTAGATCTTTTGAATACATGGAAAACTATGGAAATGCATGTTGAGTAGAAAAAAAAATTATTATGGCTTTTCTAAATATTATATAGAATCTTAGACCTAAACATATGCCATATTTAATCCATATGTACTAGCATTCATGTTGTATCCCCAAGAAGAACCATAGGCCAAAAAAAGGGTTGTAGACTAGAAGGTTTTAAAAAATCATGAATCCATTTCTAGGTCACTTGGATCCTAGGGCAATACCAAAACAAATGTTTAATGAATTACCTATAATCATAAAGTTGGCATTTGGGAATGTGTAACCCTAAATGATAGAGGTAGTATCCTATAGAAAATCACTAAAAATAGAGATACCAACCAAAGTGATACACTTTAGGCTTCAAAAAGGCATCCCATAGAGTGTAGAATTTGTTCTATCAATCTCTACTGGTTGCCTAGATAATAGATTCTTCATTGCTCATTTAACTTGGGTACAATGGACAGATATGGTAAGAGTCAAAGGTACCATTTTCCTAGCTTATAACACCTAAAATAAGTGATGGGATACCATTTTTAGTCCTTCCATCAAGGATGTGGGGTTCAAAACCCAATTGTTTTAAATATTTTATGTGGTACTATGGGTTGAATTATCTGAAATACTTCTTTGTTAGTATAAAAGACGTAAAACTACAATTTAAATTTTGCCATGGAAATAAGTTCCTGGTCCACTTGGAAAAGAGGTCAAAGATGACTTGGATACCATTATGGAAAAGAAAAAGGGTATGGACGTGGGGAATTTTGACCAGTGGTTGTTCTTAATAGATGATAATACAAGACAACCACATTGACTACCGATTGATGAAGAGTCTAGTGCTAAAATAATTACCATTCTAGAGCAACTAGGGTCGAAGACCTTCTCAAGACTTCCAAATTCTATTAGCACTAAAGTACCCTAAATTTGAACTAACACCTTTATTACAAGAATGGATTGCAGGCCAAGCCCCCTCTAGTATTTTATCCCATTGGGGACACTAGAGGCTATCCATTATTGAAATAAGTGTTTCTAGGCTTCATTGCCATGGATAGCATGAATGACCCATTTTGCGCACATGGTAGCACCTTGGGGAAAGGTATGAAGGATACCTGACCCTTGTGACACTCATGGAAGATAAATATAATCCCACGTAGGTACTTTTTGTTAAAGAGTACCATACGAAATCTTAGCAAAGCTTCTCTAATATTTTATAGGAAGCTTTCAAGGACACTGAACAAGAAGAATAAATAGACATATGTGAAAAAAAGTATCTTAGAGTAAACTTGAAATTTTCCTACCAAAGAAAGTGGCTTTGAAAACTACTTTTGATGTTACTTTACTACCCTATCCAAAACATAGTCACAAAAATTAACTAGTGAAGCCTAAAAGGCAAAAGGAATTCTAAGAAGGCAAAACATATTAATATGTTGGATCCACTTCTACCTATAACTATTTAGCCAAGGGGGTGCAAGTAGAAAGAAAAAGAGGTTTTGATAAAATTTCAACAGACCAATTAATAGGAAGTGTCAAGAAGCATGATCCCCTTCACATGAACCTTGGTAAGAACATAAAAAAGAAGGTATCCAAAGCCCTAAACGACTAGGACATATATATTTGGGCCAAGAGGACACCCTTATTGAATAGATCTTAATAAACCAAAACATAAGGACTGTTGGTTATTGATAGCAATGTAGGTTGGGTTTGAATGGCCACGATAGATTTCCTAAGTCTAGAAGAAGTGGTTGTATAGAACCGCTAATGAAAGAGGGCCATTTGGTGACTATATGTGTGTAGGAAACACGTGTGTTGAAATCAATGTTCCACCACTATATCCAATGATTTGTAGAATGAGGAAATGGTGCTAAATTCCATTCATGGTGAATGAGGGTTAGAGATGGTGGATGGCAAAACAATGATGTATTAAAGTAGTACTAGCTATTTAAAACAACCCTCCCACTATTCGAACATCCAATATAGAACCATATGGAAGAGTGGTCTGAAGAATGACCTCTAGGAGAGGTTCCATCAAGACACCTTGATGGTTGCCAAAACATTTTGTGGACTGTTTTGATAACATCACCTAATTAAACCAATTGATAATTCTAGCAAGACTCGTTTTGATATTATAATATGTGAACCAAAAAAATGTATCTAATACCACCTAGTATTAGGATAAAGAAACTCTAATTTTAGTTTTCACTAGGAGATTCTGAACCTTTAAAAACTACATAATACAACTCAAATAGAAAAACATTAAGAATTACTAATTAGCATTTTCCCAAAATAACATAAACCATTTGGACAACTATTAATTGAATAGTGTTTTTTTTTTTTTACAATTTCTTATATATGAAGGAAAACCTATAGTTTGACCATAGTTATTGTAACGGCAAGGCAAATTGCACAATTAGGGAGATCTAGTGGAGTAACGCCATGTGTCTAAGGACGATCCTAAATAATAATTCATTATCAACCTGGAGAAAGAATGTTAAATGTCCTTCAATGAAAGTCGTTGCCGTTACAAACGATACAAGACACCTTTCAAATTTCCACCAAAAACAACTGGGACATGAGAAAGAGGATGGACAAGGAAGAAAAAATATTTTCCTAGAGTATAACCTTCCAGATTCGGGAGTTGCGTTGATGGTCGACGAAAAGAAAGAAAAATGGGCGGAAAATTCGAAAAGGCATTGTAGTTGGCCTGCAAAGACGGCCATATACAACCGAGATGGTAACGATGGAGCGAAGGGAAAGCAAGGGAAATGACGATTTCAATACATATGTTGTTTGCCTTGTACTATCTTGTTTTATGGATATAATCCAACGTATAGCAGCCCCGAAATCGCTCTCTATAACAATCGAAGAGGTGAATAATGAGTAGAGTAGAATTATTGCGATTGTCTTGCTCATTCCTTAAAGCGATCTCTGTTTCCTCGAACAATAAAGAAATATGAAAATGAGGATTAATGCAGGTTGCACGATGATGATGCTGGTGGTGATATTTGGCGTTATGAGCATGGGAAGGGTGAGGGTGATTGAGGCATCAGATCCTGACGTTCTCTCTGATTTTCTGCTTCCCGATGGGGTGAATGCTCCACTGAACATAAACGGCAGTTTCTTCTGTTTCTCCATTCTGATCTACGTTTAATAAAATGCCAATAGGCCGCATTTTAAGGGCGACTCTGTGTGAGGATTGATAAAACCTTAAAAGTTGCCTAATGCCTGAGGGTTTCAACGGTTAGGAAGTCCATTTATTATTTGTTCCACGATTTTGTAGGTGTAGTGTATTATAATAAAATTTTAAATTAATAAATATACTTTGTTTGATGAAACTAGATGTAGTCTGAGTGATAGTGGATTCTATTTTGCTGTATGTATTATATTTAATTATTATAATTTTTATAAAATACTAATACATCTTAATAGAGAAACAAATATTTTGTAAGATATAGGAAAATATTTAATGCGTACAATGCCACAATGTAATATTATATAAATAATACTAATACATCTTAATAGAGAAACAAATATTTTGTAAGATATAGGAAGAAATTTAATATGTACAATGCCATAATGTAATATTATTTAAATACTATATTTTAAAGTAGTAGACTATATATTATAATATTAAATTAAAATATAAAGAATAAGTAATCTATTAAATAATTGAAATAGGCTTTCATGTCCAATAGGCATAGTTTTTATGTTTTATTTTATATAGATGTATCCTTTAATTTATTGGGCTATTAAAAATAAACAAATTCTAAGTTGCTAGCTTTAACGTATTGGTGTTGTAAATTTTTAACCCTTATTTTTATTAAGTCTTTTAATTTTAATATTAAAGGAAATGTTGATAGGGGTAATGTTAGTTATGATTGATTAGGTGGAATACTACGTTGATATCATAATAAGTTGATGATTGTTTAGCTTTTAAAAAGTTTTGGTCATGATTGATGTCAATTTGGATCGACTCTTTTATAGGTAATGAGTCATTTGAAAATTTGTATATATTCTTTTCTATATATGACATTGAAAAATACCTTTAATGAAATGAGTCCTTGAAATAATGTATTTATAGTGTGATGCTTTTCTTCCATAGTTTATCTTTTTTTTCTTCCATTATATGAAATTTTTGCATATTTTTTTCATGGTATCGAAGCCAAACCCTGATTTATTATTTATATTTTTATTTTATAGGTGACCTAGGATCATTTATTGGAATTAAGGGTCTAGATTAGATTCCTAGAGTGGTATCTCATTATGTAACATACAACTAGTTTGTCACTACTTATGAAGAAGGGAAGGCATATCAAAAGTATTAAGATCAAAGATTTTATGCCATCCAATAAGATTTTATGGCCTACATACATCTCCAAAGCAAGACATGGGCCTCAACTTTTAAATATTGATTAAATATATATATTTTTTGGTAAAATATAGGGTTTTACATTTTTTTTGTAAGTGGAGATTGTAAAAAATAATTACACATGGAAGTTTAAGACCTTAAATGCAATTGTAAAGCTTTCAATTTAAAATCACAAGAGATTTTTTGAGGTCCTTAAGAGGGTGGCTCAAGATGCAATATTAAAGAGATCTCATTTTTGTGTGTCAATTTCAAGGTCTACTTATTTAGGCATCTGCATTTATGTGGAATATTTCTTGTGCTTGTAGATTTATATCCTCTTCCAGCTATGGCTTTATTACCTAATTACTAAAACCTTATGGTCACTATAAAAGTGAATGATTCCAAATATGAAAATGGAAAATGTGAGATTGAGTTAATTCTCCAAATGAAAGTATTATAGGAATTAGCAACAAAAATAAACCTGAAGATGTTCGTGAGCATGAAAAGTGGGATAAAATAGATATGAATGCCTGAACATCTAATTTATGGTAAACTAATCTAACAATTAGACCTCATGTTGAACATCTCAAAATAATAAATAAACTATTGAGGCTTTATGACCAATATATGAAAGAACCAATAAATTAGAAGTTAAAGATATTAAAAGGTAATTGAATTACCTATAAATGAAGGAAGTTGATAGCATGAATGATCATATTAAGTAACTAAAGAAATTAAAAAATAAAGTTGGAATTATGAAGGTGAAAATTAAAAATTCAAATATTATAGATTTTTTATTAAAATTCTTCCAAGTATATATCATAATTTCATATGCATAATAGAGGTGACAATGCAATTTGATAATATAAAACCAAAATAATTTTAATGGTATTTGTTGAATGGAGAGGATATACATAAAATATTTACATGTGAGCCTACTAAAAATTCACAAGCATTTATGGCTAGAGATAAAAATAAGAATTTCAATTAAATAAAATCAATACAAAATTAAGGAAATAAGTAAAGGAATAATTTAACGTATTGGAATCAACAAAAGAATACTTTTCAAAATAACAAATAGAATGAAGAAATCAGAAGGATAATACTAGAAGGCAACAAAACATCACATTTTATAATTATGAAGAAAAAGGACATGATAATGATCAATGCACAAACAAACCATATGGAGGAGGCCAAAGAAACCCTTATCAAAGAAGAAAATACAATTTTGTTCAAGGAGAGGAAGAAAATAGTAAAAATATTTTGATAGTCTCATTTTTTGCTTAAGAAAGTCTATGTAATTCATGGTATATTTATTCAAGGGTTAGCCAACATATGACCTACAATAATAACTTATATGATTCTTTGGAAATAGTAAACATACAAGAATATTCTTGGGAAATTCATCTATTCTTCTCTTTGAGTGATATATTTTACTTTTCTAAGTAATATATGTTTTATTTAAATTAATCCAAAATATATTGTGAATTCAAATGAATCATTGGGTTACAACTATTATTTTCATTGTCAACTTAAAATTTCCTATAAAGTAATTAGAGGCACTCTTTTCAATTAATATTTTTAATATCCTTGTTTTAGTTCAAAAAACATAAAAACATTTTCATATCTCAATAAAATTAGGACATTCTGAAGGTGATTTTGTTATCTATAGTTATCCTTGGATTTATCTTACATTATTAGCTAACATCTTGGAAATGAATATTTATACATATTTTGATAGAAAGTTTGAAATCCATGGTTTCACCTTAAGCATAGATGTTTTTCAATATGTGGTCACAAGTACACTTACACCATAGGTTGATAAATAATAAAAAATAATAATATCATTCTCTACATATTATTACATTTATAATTTTTAAACAAATATTTTATATACCTTTAATACATGTACAAAAGTTATTTGAATATATACACGAAGATAATATCTTAAATGTTACCATAGCTTAAAATAATTTATTGTTTTGATATTAAGTAATTATGTTACTTAAAAATGCATGATTGGTTAAATTATACTCTAAGAAAATTATATATAGACAAGAGTAAATATATAAAATATTTTTATTGACGAATCCTATAATAAAAATATATTAAAATTTACTGTAAAAACTATTTAGTTTTAGTAAAGATGCCTTTATAAATTAGTCATGATTTATACCCCTTCAACCTCAAGTATAATTTTTAAGATGCTATTACAATCGATAATATAAGAATGCAAAATTCATATATAAGAGGCCATGAATGATATAGACTTTTCTTAAAATAATAATTAAATTTTAAAAATAAAAAATAAACTTAACTTTAAAAATTTCATTCAACATTAACTATAGCTTTTGAGATATAAGTATATCAAAACTTAGATTCTTATATAAAACATCATATATTAATAGAAATAAATTTATTTAATTATTCATTTCTTTATATAACCTTTTAAAATTTGTATAATAATTATGGAAGTGGGGTATGTAGAAATGATTTTTTTTTTTGTTTTTGTTTTTTTTACATGGTGGAATCAGTAGACGCCACGAATCCAGGCAGGTTGTTCAGATTTTTATGGTCGCCATAGTATTCTACGTTGTCCACCCCAGAAGTTGCCACACAGATCTTCGCACAGTCCGTCCCTATAACCGCCATGCCACAATCATTTTAAACTTTTTATGCCACTAAAAGTACCAAGAAAGGGACAAACATTCATTTCAGCGAGGCCTAAGATTTTAACCTTGGAGCTCCACCCCCCTTATGGGGTTTGGATGAACCATTTTTTTGAAAGTGAATTGATCTTATTAAAAAACAAGAGTACCAAATAAAATAAAAAAATGGGTGGTATGGATAAACACCCTAAAATCCTATGCAGAACATCAACTTGGGGCTAGAAAAATGTTTGGGAAAACTATAAAATAATTAACAAATTAGAAAAGAAAGAAATAGAAAAAAATCCATTAGTACTCAAGTCATCATAGTTGTAGCACCAAAATAGGAAAGGGGGATCCTTATCTGAAGTATTGCCTTAGTTTATGGGAGGAACGGGGTCTATAGGAACTAAATACCACCTAGAACTATCACAATACAACTCTAGAGTGTCACTCCAAGTTTTAGGTAAAGAGGTAGCCCAACTGGATCATGAGCTCCAATAATAATATTATGGTATGGAGTGGAATCCTTGGTATACCTATCCTCCAGATGAGAGCTATGAGTAGTCAAAGTCCTTCTATTAGACTTCTTGTAACCTTGAGCCCATTGCTAAGAAGTATGTCTTTGGTAAGGTGGGGAGGATGGAACCCAAAGCACAATGTAAGGAACATTTGTCCAATGATCTAGTAGATTTAGTAGATGTTAAACCTTGAGGAAAATATTATATGCCTATGCTTGAATCTAAAGAAAAATATTTGAGCATATTAAATATTATGAATACATAAAAATATGGAAATGGATGTTGAGTAAAAAATAGATATATTATAGCTTTTCCATATGTTAAATAGAATCTCAGTCCTAAAAATATGTTAAATTTACTCCATATGTACTAGTAATAAGTTGTATCTCCAAGAAGACCATAGTCCAAGAAAAGGGTTATGACCTAAAAGGTTTAAAAAATCAAGAATCCATTTCTAGGTCACTTGGACCCCAAGGCAATACCAAAATAAATGTTTAATAGATTCCATACAATGACGAAAATAATATTTGAGAATGTGTAACACTAAATTATGGAGATATTCTCCTATAGAAAATCCCTAAAAATAGAGACGCCAAATAAAGGGAGCCACTTTAAGCTTCAAAAAAGCATCTCATAGGGTGTAAAATTTGTTCTATCAATATCTACTAGTTGCCTAGATTCTCCATCTCTCATTTATTTTTGGTACAATATGTAGATGTGATGAGAGCTAAAGGTAACCTTTGCCTAGCTTATAACACCTAAAATAATTGTTGGGATACCATTTCTAGTCCTTCCATCAAGGATGTAGGGTTCAAACCCCAATTTTTTAAAATATTTTATGTGGTACTATGGGTTGAATTGCTTGAAATACTTCTTTGTTAGCCTCAAAGATGTAAAACTACATTTTAAATTTTTCTATGGAAGCCATTTCTTGGTCTACTTGGAAAAGAGGTCAACGATGACCTAAATTCCTTACAAAAACATCAAAGGCCATGGACCTATCGTATTTTGGCTAGTGGTTACTCTTGATAGGTGAGAATACGGGACCACCATATTGACTATCAATTGATGGAGAGTCTAGTGCTGAGATAGTTACGATTCTAGAGCAACTAGGGTCAAAGAGCTTCTTAGAATTTCCAAATACTCTTAGCACTAAAGTGCCCTAAATTTTAATTGACACCTTTATCACTAGAATGGATTGTAGACCAAGCCCCCTCTAGGATTTTCTTCCGTAGGGGACACTAAAGTCTATGTATTATTGAAGTAAGTGTTTCTAGGCTTCATTACCTTGGATACCATGAATGAACCATTTGGTGTGCAAGGCAGTACCTTAGAGAAAGGTATCAAGGATTCCTAACTCTCTCGACACTCATTGAAGGTAACTATAATTCCATGCAACTATGTTGAAACACTATTTTTTGGTAAAGAGTACGATATAAAATCTTAGCAAAGCTTATAAAATTTGTATCGGAAGATTTATAGGGTATTTAGAAAGAAGAATAATAGACATACATGGAAACAACTATCTTGGAGTAAACTTGAAATTTTCCTGCTAAACAAAGTGGCTTCGAAAGCCACTTTTGATGTTTTTTTACTACCCTATCCAGAATATTATAGAAAACGTCACCTAGGGAAGACTAAAAAGAAAAAAATATTCTAATAAGGTCAAACATCTTACCATGTTGGATCCACTTCCACTTCTAACTATTAAGCCAAGGATATGTGGGAAAAAAAGAAAAAATTGTTTTTGATAAAATATCCATTGACCAATTATTATTAAGTTTCAAGAAGCACGATCCCCTTCACATGATCCTTGGTAAGAACATCAACAAGAATGTATCCAAATCCATAAATGGCTAGGACATATGGAGTTTTTCCAAGAGGACATCCTTATTGAATAGATATGAATAAAACAAAATATGAATACTATTGGTTGTGTGGATCAATACCTTTATGCAATACACCATTCTTAATACAATAAATTACTTTGTACTAATGGTATGGATGTATTATTTATCCAATAAAAAACATTGCTAGATGTGTTTAACTAGATTCAACAGCTATTAACTACCTAATTTATTGGATGATGATAGTAGGTTGCTCACCCTTCAATTCTATGGGAATGAGGGAAGTTGTAGCTACCATTGCATCAACATAATCATTACTAGCTTAATAGAGAAACATGCTTATTAAAGGTGGATAATGGATGGTCAACAATCACTTTAATATTTTAATTTTTCATGCTTGGTTTGATAAGTTCTTTTGATTTAAGTAATAACAAGCTGTGAATCCTCATAAATTAAGAGAATAGATATTTGAATATTTAGAGCAACATGAAGTACAAGGATAATAGATTAATTCTATGGTATTATTTATGCATAAAAAATGAATAATGATGTGTTACTATAAGACTAGAACTACCCTTTCTCCTACATCTTTAGCACTTCTAGTACCATTAAAGTAGAGAGATCAATATTAGATTGCTTAGTATCTAGATTGTAAATATTATTATCTGTAAAATTAACTTCTATAGGTCATTGTGCTTCTAAAAGTGAAGCTTCTAGAAGATCAACTATGACATGCCAATTTATGGATTTTTGGTTTACGAGTTTGAGATTAAACTTATTAAGGGCCATTACCCACTTAGAAATATGACTTGAAAGGTAGGTTTTCAACATGAGTTATCTTTGACGATCTACTTAAGATATAATCATGTTATTTTAATTAAGCATGTAATGCCTCTATTTTTTAGAGCCAAAAACTAATTCTAGTTAGAGTTATTCCAAAGGTATATTGTGGGTCTCATATATTACTAGAATTCTACTGAGGTAGTAGATCATCCTTTCTTTATGTTGGTCATCATATTGGGACAATATGGCTCCAAGGGTATGCATAGTTGTAGTGATGTACATTAGTAGGGGTTTGATTTGTTTTGATACGACATAAATTGGAAGAGATAAAATACATGCTTTTATGGTGTTAAAATCCCTTTGGCACTTCAAAGTACCATTTGAATTTAATTCTATTTCTTAAAAACTTAGTAAAATATTGGCATTTATTAATAGATTAGATATAAACTACCTAATAGCTTGTATTTTCGCTTGAAGACTATAGATTTTTGTTAGTGTCTTAGGTGAAGGTATGTTTGTAATGGTAAAAATATATGTTGGTTAACTTTAATTCCTAGATGAAAAGTGATGAAACAATATTTGAGGATGCTAGTGTCCAAATCCAAAGGTTTAGAATTAGAGAAGGGTTCTTGCCTAAACCTTATCATTATTTAAGTTATTTGGTGTGGTTTAGCAAGAGTGTTTTATGAATTCAATTAAAATCTTGTTTGATGGGTTCAATTGAGCAAACACCTAAGTTTTAGTGAACGATATCTTTTAAAAATAAAGTTTTCAAATGGATTGAAAATGAAAATAATGATTTAGCAAACAAGAGTCTAGTCTTATATGACATTTTCAATTCCTTACAAAAACTACAAGACTAAAATAATAATCATAATAAAATAAAATAAAGAAAATGTATTTTTCTTAAAGCAGGTGCACAAAGATAATGTAAAAAATTAAGGGGTAGGAAGTAAGCAAAATCCCCCAAATGAAACAGAATAAAAAAAATCAAATAACAAATTATTACTATGTCAAATATATATATTAAAAAAATGTAAATAGCGTAATTTTTTTTTTAATTTACCAAATTTAAATGAACTATAAGGTAATATAAAAATAAATAAAAGTGCACAAAAGACACCAATATTATGTGGAAACCCTATAAAGGAAAAAAACATGACCTAAATTGTATCTCCACTTTTGTATTATCTTAAATAAAATATACAAGATTTTTTTCTCAAATGTGATTTATGCAAATCATTAATATCTCAAGTAAAAAATAGTGTCTCACTGTTAGTTGTCCATATTTTGCATTACATAGTTAGGACTGCATAATTGGCACTACATAGTTAGATCTCTAGTTTCCTCATCCAACACAAGAAGTTTAATCTAAAAATATAGTTTAGGCTATCCTCCCATTGGAGAATAGCTATGGAGGGAAATCTCCACAACATTTTCCACCACACTCAAGTCACATGTCACCACAACTATGACACATGCCATTATGTGCCCTACACATACCACCACACTCAAGTCTTATGCCATGTCACCTTTGAATTTGATTTGACTATATATTAAAATTATTTTAATTTATTGTAGGAATAATAATATCAAGGTGTAGGATAAAATAAATATAGGTATATATTCATTTTATCCATATACCTTAATATATATTACTCTAACCTAGGTATATATACATATTAATAAATATAAATTAAAAACCTATTTATTAGTCTATGTTGTAGGCTAGATACCTAATTTAATTATTCACCTTTATACTTAGGTGAATTTACAATATAATCCTAAAATTGGAATATTTGATCCACACTCCCCCTTAACCTAATTTTTGAGTTATAATACAATTTTACAAGAGGTGAGGTTCCAAAGATCCAATTTACCAAGGAGCATACATTTTGGCTAATATTTATTCAACAATGGTATAGTATAGACTCCAAAGTGTGCAAAAAAAGGAAATGTACCATCCATCAACATAGATCTACAAATAAAAATATGATATGGAGTCAGTAATCGTGTCTATATATATATATATATATATATATATATATATATATATATATATATATATGTAATATGGCATGTAAATAAGGTTTCCATAAACATGGATAAACAAATGGTATACATATTCCATCAACATGGAAATAATAACATCCATCAACATGGATAAATAAATGGAACACACATATTCCATCAACATAGAATTCGTAAAACATCAAAAACACTTAAAATAATTGAAATCACATAATATTATGTAGTACTACCCCTTGACAACAATTATTTTAGGTCTAGTTTACTTATAAATTAAGAAAATTTAAATTCTACTAATGATTTTGTAAAAATATAAAAAATATTCTCATTTGTGGTGTAATATATGAGTTTAATTATCACATCTAGTTCCTTCTCCCTAATAAAGTGTTCTTGAATATAAATATATATTATCTTTTGATGTATAACATGATTCTTTTCTAAAGCTATTGAATATTGGTTATCAAAAAATATTGTGATAGATTTATTATTGTTAAACCCAATTTTTGTTATTAGTTTTTGAATCCAAATGGCTTCTTGACATGCTAGAGTAGCACTCATATACATAGCTTCAGTTGAGGATAGTACTAAGGTTGGTTATTTTTTCCTAAACCAAGATATCACATCTGATCCTAAGGAGAAACAATATCCACTTGTGGATTTTCTTTCAACATTATCCATAGCATAGTCACTATCACAATAACCAAATAAATTTAAATGAGAATTACTTAAATATTCCAAAGCTAACTTAGTAGTTCCACTTAGATATTTAAGTATTCTATAAATAGTATTAATATGAACATCATAAGGCGTATGCATAAATCTAGCCATCACATTAACATCATAAGAAATTCTAGACATAGAAATAGTAAGATAGAGTAAACTACCTATAAGTTGCCTATATTGAATTTTATCTACAAGCTTAGAATCTTTATTAATTTAAAATTTTCTATAAACCATAGGAGTAGAAACACATTTACAATTTTTTATTTTAAACCTTTGCAATATTTCTAATATATACTTATATTGATAAATTATAATTTTATGGGATTGTTGGTAGGTTTGCAAGCCTAAATAGTAATGCAAAAAACCCATGTTAGTCACTTAAAATCTATTAATAATTTATTTTTATATATTTAAATCATAGGTTCATTGTTTCATGTTAAAATTAAATCATATACATATAAAACAATGATAGTAATTGTTATTTTTTCTAGAAATATACAAATCTATATCGTAATAGAACTTATTAAAATCAATTGAAGAAAATTACTTGTAAACCTTATCATACTAAGTTCTTGGAGCTTTATTAAGTCCATATGGGGATTTAATTAATCTACAAACATAAATTAGCTTTTTTCGATTCTTGAAATCTTGAGGTTGCTCCATAAAAATATCAACAATTAAATTTTCATTAAGAAATACAATATTTAAATATAATTGATAAAATTTCTAATTAAACGTAGTAGCTAATGATATTATTAATCTAATTGTAGGAATTTTAGCAATCAAAGTAAAAGCTTCATCATAATCTACTCCATACTTCTATGAGAAACCTTTTTCTACTAATCTAACCTTATGTTTTTCAACTTCTCCAAAACAATTTAAATTAACTCTAAATACCCATTTACAATCTATTACATTTCTCTTAGAATTCCTTTGGACTAAATACCAAGTACCATTTTTTATAAGATAATTGAATTCATGTTCCATAGCTTTGATCCAATTTGGATCATTTTTAACTTGATTATAAGTTTGAGGTTGATTCAAATTTTAAATTTATCCCTTAAGGTTATAATTTATTTTTTTCTTATAGCTCTATATTTGTACATTTAACCAAAAGGAGAGTATTTTCTTGTTTTCTCTAACCATTTTGATCTCTTAGTTTAATTTTCTAAGGGAGAATTTTCATCAATGCTAAAAAACTAGATTTATATAAATTAAACTCATCAAACATGGCATCGCTATTCACAAAGGTAGTCCTAATATTAGGGTTATATAATCTATATTATTTGGATTGATTACCATAATCTAGTAACACACATTTCAAATATCTATCACATAAATTTCCAATATAATTTGAATAATAATTATGTATATAATAAATGCACCCAATTACTATCAAATAATTAATTGATAGTTTCCTTTGAAACCAAACCTCAAATGGAGTGATTCCATTTAGGGTATTAGTGGCACACCTATTAAGAAAATATGCATAAGTAAAACAACATTCAACCCATAAGAAATTAGATAAATTTGGGAGAAAAGTATTTTCCATATTTGTAATGGACCTATTTTTCCTCTCAACAACCCCATTTTGTTGGGGTGAATATGGGCATGTGAATTATCTTAAAATAACCATTTCAAGCTAATAAGAGTTAAATTCATTACTCACATACTCTCTTCCATTACCAGTCCTTAAGACTTTTATGGACGAAGAGGTTTCATTTTTAACAAGTGCCTTAATTTTTTTGAAATATTCAAATAGTTGAGACTTGTTTTTCAAAAAATAAATCCAATATCACCTTGAAAAACCATCAATAAAAGTTAAATAATATAAAAATCCACTTAATTATTTAACTTGAAATGAACTCATCAGGTCAAAATGGGCTAATTTCAATCTATAAGAAGATTTTAAATAATTTTCACCAAACTTTATCCTAGGTTTCTTGGATAAAAGGCAAGTCTCTCAAAGTCCTCCATCAACTTCAATTTTGGAAAGACCAATTAACATTTTTTTTTTAAACATATCAATCATACTTATATAGTTTATATGTCTGAATCTATTATACAACAATTTAGAATTATTGTCAACATACATGAAAAGGCAAAATTTACCTAAAATATGATGTGAAGAGAATACATACAAGTTGTTGTAAAGCATACCTTCTCCAATAATCTCTCCCACATTATTTTTTATGATGCACCTATTGTCATAAAATTGAATGCTTCTTCCTTGAGAAGCTAATTGCATTATAGAAAGTAGATCAGTTGTAATATTAGAAAAAAATAAATCATTATATACTTCTCTACCTATATTAACATTATCAATTTCTTATACAACAATTTGGAAAATATCCCCAATAGTAAATATATAATTGTAATATAAGTTTAATAAATTAAAATATGACTTAGAATTAGTCATATTATTAGTGCATCTTGAATCAATAATCCAAGAAGTATGGTCTATTTTATCATGAATGGAATTTAGTGCATTAATTAAATAAGGTAATATTATTAGTTTGTTTACCTCTATTCTTGCTCTTTGTATTTTTGGAGGATGCCTTATTCTTGTAATAATCATTTTTCTTATGGTTAAAAATACCACAAAAGTTACAATTATCATTAAATTTAGGATTATTGCTCTTTGATTGCTTCGTAAACATAGATTTTGAATATCTAGTTTGATTCTTACCTTTAAAGTTCTTGTCTTTGTTCCACTTTCTAGGTTTATTACCTTTATGAAAATTTAAGGTAATATAAGTAGAGTTAGGGTCCTTACCTTCACTTACCTTTAAATATTCTTGTAGCTTGATGGTTTCTTCTTGTTGAACAAGTAGGTTAGAGAGCTTTGCTAGTGTAGGTAGATTGTATTCTTGATCAAATATTGTATTGAGGATATTTACAAAGTAATTAAACTTTATAGTGAGATTTCTAAGTACAATGAAGGATAAGAGCTTTTCATTCACCCATTCACAACCGCATGCAAGTAGTTATGTATAAATTTGTGTCATTTTAACTAAGTATATCGTAATAAATTATTCACATAAAATTTTTATGTTAAATAATATTGAATGAAGGGAAAATTGTTTACCCATGTTTGACCCTACAAACATGGTATTTAACTCCCATGCTTTATATACAAAATAAAACTTAGAAATATGCACTAATACATCTTCAATTATAACTTTAAAGAACATATAAAGAGCTTGATAATTTTTTATATTCCATGGTTCAAGTGCTCTTCCCTTTTGGTGTTGTGGATCCTCATTCATGATATTCTAAATTTATCTCACTTGGTATTCCACACTCATCCTAGGATACCAAATACAGTAGTTTTTCTCTTTAATAATATGCTTAGGGGTAAATCTAGTAACATCATTAGAGGCCATGATTGAAAGCACAAACATGTTATTATGATTATAGAAGTAATTTTGTAAAACATAAAAATAAACAACTTATTTTACCAAAAAAATCATATTCAAATACTTTTAGTTTTTAAAATTAAAGAAAAAAGAGAGGGTCCTTGGACCCCACTTCCAAATAAAAAAATTAAAAATATGCAGTAGTCCCATAGACCTATTGCCATCCATTTTTAAATACTATTTTATTAAAAAATAATGGATTTAGGGAAGTCTCAATCCCCCCCATCACCCCATGCAATCATAAGGACTATTGTCAATCCACACACTATGTTGTTGATTGGCAGCTAGTGGCTCTGATCTGGCTAGCACTTGGCTGCTATTTGGCCACAATTGGGCTCCCACCCTAGCTATCATTGACAGCCTATCGAGCCACTAACTTGTAGTCCAAGGCTTGGTGTTGGCAAACCATGCAGCCTTACGTAAGGTGGGTCACATCAAAAAATAACTTTGAAATAAACTAACAACCTTAGATGAAAATCACTTAAATATATAAATTAAAGAACCCTTTTTCTCCAATTTTTTTAAATAAAATGAAACCCTCTCTCTCTCTCTCTCTCTCTCTCTCTCTCTCTATATATATATATATATATATATATATATATATATATATATATATATATATATATATATATATATATATATATATATATATATATATATATATATATATATATATATATATATATATATATATATATATATATATATATTTAAAATATATATATATCATTTAAAAAATTAAAGGAGGGTTTTTCATTTAAATATATAAATAAAAAGAACTACTTTTCTCTAATTTCTTTATTAAAAAAATCAAACTCATATTTATATAAAAAAAATGTATACAAAATATAAATGTTATATTTAATTATAACATAGATTTAAAAATAATAATTAAAATTACTAAAAACTAAAATTAGAGAACTCGCTAGAGATAAACTTGGGATGTGGTACCAAATGAAGAGGGAGGAAGTGAGAAAAATCCCATAAACACAATGAATTAAAATAAACTCAAACAACAAATTAATATTTTTCCAAATATATATATATATATATATATATTTG
This sequence comes from Wollemia nobilis, assembly GCA_028583015.1. Classification (NCBI taxonomy): domain Eukaryota; kingdom Viridiplantae; phylum Streptophyta; class Pinopsida; order Araucariales; family Araucariaceae; genus Wollemia; species Wollemia nobilis. The sequence continues at coordinate 383,304 of JAQPPZ010003183.1, forward strand.
TAAGGTATGATAAAAATAAATCAAACCACATAAAATACACCAATATTATCTCGAAAACATTTAAATGGAAAAACTACTACTAAAATCGTATCTCCACTTTTATATTATCTTCAACAAAATATACAAGTATTTTTCTAAAATCTGGTTCATGTGAATCACCAATATCTCATGTAAATAATAGTCTCTCATTGTTCATTGTCCACAATTCACACTACACAATTAGCTCTCGAGTTTGCTCATCCAACACAAGGATTTTAGCCCAAATATATAGTTTGGGATATCCTCCCATTAGAAAATAGTCATGGAGGAAAAATTTTATAAGATGTGCCAACACACTCAAGTCACATGCCACCACACCTATACCACATTCCACCACACTCATTCCACATGCCATTATGCATAAACATACTACCACACTCAAGTCTCATGGCATGTCACCGTTGAATTTGAGTTCAATAGAGTTAGACTATGTATTAGAATTATTTTAATTTAGTAATTGTAGGAATAATAATATTAAGGTGTAGAAAAAAATATAGGTATATATTTATATTATTTTTATAACTTAATATTCATTAGTTTAACATAGGTATATATATACATATGAATAAATATAAATTAAATACCTATCTATTCAATTTATATTAATGCCTAGAAACCTAATTTTACTGCTCACCTTTATACTTAGTTGAATTTACAATAAAATCCCAAAATTGGATTGTTTGTTCCAACACAAACAAGTTCTAGCCTACATGCAAGCTATAAGAAATTCCAAGTTCTGGCCTACATGCAAATTATTTTGTTCTTGAAAGAAAGGATTCTTTGTAATGTGTAAATTAGTGAAGGAATCCTAATACTAAGTTTCTAATTTTTAATTTTTTAATGAGCTATTGTAACCAAAAGAAAGAGAAAATAATAACACAAAATAATCTATATTATCACTAAGAAAATGAAAGAAAATAAGAAGTATACCTAAAATGTATAGGGGATGTCTTCATAGCCTAGAATTTACTTCATAGCCTAGGGCAAGATTAACGCCTGCTAACTAGTTTGTAACTCGAGATAGGTTTATCGCCTACTAACCTTTGAATTTATAAAAAAAACTACAAAAAGGAAAAATAATAGATGTGCTAGTTTTTAGAGGGTCTACTTTATTCTTGGGAATTTGTTAAATTCCTTGTTTGTAATTCAAGTCCTTATTTCTTTTGGAAAATGTAAAATTGATCTTAAGGAGGAGATATATTGCATAAAATATAAATATAACTATTGCAAAACTAGAGTAGACAAAATAGTATGGATTCTAGGATATTCGTAGGCTTGACTAAAGGTTGTTGACATTCTAAAACTATTTAGAAAATTGATTAGTATTGATTCAAATTCTATAGGGAAAATTCATAGTCTAAGAATTTCATGAGCTATAGATATTGTAACCTATGAACCTATTTTGAAGGTAGAATTAGAAATATCCTAATATGCGAAAGTGATGGTCTACCATATGAAATTTTAGTGATCGAAAATTTAAGCAAAAACTTAGATAGGGTTTGTCCTAGATAAGTTTATAACCTATCAATCTGACTATTCATGATTCTATAATATGTAGTTGTAGAGGAAGAGTCAAGGTAAAGCCTATTAGGTTTTGCCACAAAGGGATGATGGGAAGTATTGAGTTATACCTATGAATCTTAAAAGATAACTATAGCAATTTTTAACAAATCTAAATCAAACATGATTAGTACACTAAAATGAATGAGTTGAATAAATAAGTACTCTTTTTGATAAAATTATCACCATTTTACAGGCAACATGAAGGGAGAATTTTCAAGCATAGATGGGGATGAGATGTCTTCCTCATAAAATTATATAATTGCATGATTAATCATAATATTCCCTCCCACACGAGTGAAGTTATTTAGAACTAATAATTTGATGGACTACTTGATCATTCAAAAGTTTGAGACATTTTTAATAACTCAAGTAGGGAAATATTTGTAGATATGTGTTCAAGTTGTTTGAGGTTAAATGTCATTGTTGGAGGTCTAAACTAACCCTTGCACCATAATCATGATAACCCACCATGGTTGTGGTTTCTCTCATCTTCCAAGTTGATGCATCTAGTTCCTTGCACCATGTTTGGGGTGCAAATACTAGGAAGTCTAGAGAGCATGGGATATGGCTCCTTTGGAAAACCTCCAATAATTTTACCAAGGTTGGTTCCTTGATTTGATGTAATATATTTCACTTCTTCTTTCCTATGCTATCCTCCTCTATTAGGTATATCTCTAGGAAAAAGAAAAATGAATAAAGCAATAAATGATTGAAAATGAAAATAGTAGGAAAAATCTTATCTAGCCTAACTAGACTAGCTATGAGTGGCTATACATTTATAAATTGCAATTTCCATTATGCATATTATTAGGATGAGTGAACACATGAACCAAAAATGATAATGAAATTGGACATAGTTTCAATAATATATGAATGTGATTCAAAAGACTTATTGTAGAGGCCAAGATAGAAATATTGGAGTAGTCACAATTCCCTATAGGAAAGCATACAAAAACTTAAAATAAGATATAATTCTTAATGTAGTCATAGCTTCTTGTATTCATATTAAATTTCATATTACATTAAAAAATAATAAAAATAGGCTTAACAACTTGAACATGTAGTTGTCCCAAGGCTCAAGTATAGACTAAAATATACAGTGGAAAAGAAAGAGAAGACTGCTACAACTTAGATGCTAGATACAATAACAGTTCCACCTCTCTTTTTCCAAGCCTCAAAATAGCTATTCATAATATTTGTACACAATTCAAAATTCAAAATTCCCTCCAAGATAGGGAAGGGGAATAAATTTTGGTACATTAATTAAGGGTTGTAGTGAAGGTATATTGCTACAAAATACAAAGAAAATATTTTCACCTACGATAGATATTGGTTCATAATTGAATGGGAAATTAATGAGCCCTATTTTTAAAAAGCATGTACTAATATATTTAGGTATTTTACTTTCAACAATAGTATTTTCCATTAGGTGTGTGGTCAGATTTTCAATAGTTTCAATAACCTCCTTCCAATCCTCCTCTAATGGACCCTTAAACCAATTATGATACCAATCAATATTTTAGAGTTCACAAAATTATTTAAATATGGGTAGAACATGTTCTTGTTTTATTTTGAAAGAGTTCTTCTAGTATTATAGTGGGATACACCACCACATTTATTTCCTCTTCTATAGAGATATGTGGAGGAATTTTAGTCTTCCTCAGTTGGCTAATATGTTACCAATATTATTCTTCTAGAAAAAATTTTCCATCCAAACCAAAGGGAGAGTGAAGCCCCACTACCACCAATGAAAATAAAAATCCCTTACATTCTACAACCTTCCAATATAGTGTTTCAATATGTTCCATGCAACTATGAGTTGCTTGTATTGGTAAGTCGATACTACTATATCCCTTTGGATTATGAGGTCCTTATTCATTATACATACCAAAACCCATCATTTAAGATTTTATTGGACTAGGACAGTTTAGAAGGATTTTGCCTAAATTAATAAGGAACCAATGACCTCATCAAACTTCATGAGCTTTCCTCTAGTTTTTGCACTTAAAGAGGATATGGATTAGATATAGTCTATCACCAGAACAAGGGACTTAGATTCTTAAATGACCCTATTCCAAAGAGCCTATATATTTTTTATGATTTATTCAGGTCCATGGGATTTCTACTCTAGTTCTCTTATTTATATATTTTGTTCCTCCAACTTGGTTTACTTATTTTAGAATTTGGTAGAGAGGTGAGCTTGTTCAGCTTTTTGTCATTATCCTAGGATTTTTTGAGTTTTTTTTTTTCAATTTCTTCTCCTTTTTAGTGATCCTTTTTTCTTATAGGATATATTTTTGGGTCACCATTTTAATTATATTTTTAGTAAAATCATAGGTCTCTTCCAGTAGCACTTCCTTGAGTCTTATATTGATAATCGATATTTGATAATCTTGGGGTTGCATTTCTCCTAGCACATTTAAGACTACAAGTTCGAATTTAAGCAACCCCAGTCCTTCTCCCGAGGGAAGTAAAGTGATCCTATTTTGTGAAGTAGTAGTCTAGAAATATTGCCACCCTACTTCCTAGTTTGATTATTGTTCACCTCACTCTGTATATTGCTACAAGTAGGATAGCAACTCCTAAATAGAGGATATTTTCTTAGGATCAGTGAATTATAATAGGATTTTGGTTGGTACTAGAAAGTGCTTTATGAAAGTAAATGGGTATGTAGGGTCTAGTAGGGAAACTATAGTTGACTAGGTCATAATATTGGATGGTAGATTGAAAATCATGGTAAATTATAGTAAGGAAATATTTTGATATAGGTCAAGTGACAAGAGTGAATGATATAGGTGAAATAGTGAAGTAGGTTTGTGAGAGGGTGCATGAATGATATAAAAATAGAGATTATTGAGGAGGTATTTTAGGAGTTTCACATTACTCTAGGGCTACACTCTAGGATTTCTTTCCTTTCTCAAATGAGTTGTAGGGACTTCCTTGGGGTTCATATTCTATAAGAGGAAGCTCTTTGGTTTGGGACTTACTCTTTATTTATTTTTTAACTTCTCATCATCTATGGAAGAGCTCCTCCTGTTTTTGGACTTCTTGTCCTTCTTCCCTTTAGATGACTTACCTAGTAATTGTACCTAGTCGATTACAACAATCTCATCTGGGTTGTTAGTGGTAGAGGGTTTTATAGTCTTTACCTTTGTCTCTTGTGTAGCTCCAAATGCATTGAACTACTGACCAATGGAGTTTCATATTCGTTATTTGGTTTTCATTCTTTTGTGTGTGCTACTTGTTCAATATCTTCCATGCAATATTTTCCTTTGACCATATTGGCCTCATCGTATAATTCATTGAAATTTTTATCTTTTGGATTCTCCCTTGGTATTAAGACCATTTCCCTAATTATTTATCTATAAATCCACCAATCCTAGATCTTGGTGTCAATGTATTGCTAGTATTGCATCCATTATTATTTATTTTATGAATTTTTATTCTTTGGGTAAAACATACCCCTTAATTATCCTTGCACTACTAGGTCAAACCATTATTTAGGATACCTAGGGTAGTTCAATAAATCCTCCCTCCAAAGTAGTGTATAGTCACCTTCTTCAATATTTTGATAGTGTTCCAACCTTGATCATCTTTGGGGAAATTTTTTGCATTCATGATTTTTGAAATCCACTCTTGAAATATACCCTATGGATCATAAGCCCATGGGTCATTAAGGACCTAAAGTTCTAAACTCTTCAAAATTTCTTCCAATACGGGCATGGTCCTTCTATTTAGTTAGTTAATCCCTCAGAGTTGAATAAAAAAAATTCTAATAGTTTCCCTTACTCTATCCTACCCCATAGGCAATGTCTACCACATCTAGTTTCTAAAATATCTCCAATATAAACACCATTTTTGGTACATACTAGGGAAACAATTCACTAGCTTGGAAAATCTAGGGATGAAGATGATATTATGGTCCTATAGAAAGAACTAATATCATTTATAGTCTTGATGCATCTTCTCTAAACATTCTTTTAGAATGTGTGACAAATTCATTCCCTTCAAATCCCATAGGGAATACATCAATACTTAAGAGGACCTTTAAAAAAGAGCCTTCATCTAGATGGACATAGACCACCTTTAGTCAGCTTCTTCTTCCATATTTAAGTCTAAACCTTGATACAATCTTAGATTATGAGCCACCTACAAATGCACTAGGTATGATGGGTAGCTAAAATTAATTATTTCATTGAAGTATTTGAGCTTGTCACATATTTTCTAAGAAAACTAGGCACTAAAATTAAGAATTAGTTTTTGGTCAAAAGTGGTGTACCACAGGATGAACACGACCCCTAGTTCCTCTATATTTACTTGCTTATTTTCATCCTTTTTAAAAATAAATTTTATCATGCTCAGGGAATATTTTGTATGATCCCTAAATACAGTGTAAGGTATTGGGATATATAGCATCTTTCTCAATAGACATTCATCATAAATCTCTCTATTTAGATCCTTCACTAGATTAAGGTGTTTCCCATATATTTGGCTAGCTACAACAGGGATGAAATCTAACCCTTGGGACACCATCAACATGATTTGTATTGCCTCTAATAAAACCTTATTTTTTAAGCATATATCTATATCATGCACCATCCCTTGTCGAGCATAGAACCTTACAACACATGCCTTCAAAAATTTTGTATACTAATGAATAGGGTTATGCATAAGTGTCAGTACCAAAAATATATTTATAAAGGATTAGCGAATCAGTTTCAAAATCCAAGTGAATAGTATCCAAATGCATGTGGAAGGTTCACCATTATTAGCAGCAATGTTCAAAATTTAATCTTAAAATGGTCAAATTATTATAAAATTGGTGCGAATGAACCCAAAAAAAAATTGCACCCAGAAATTTTGGCTAAGGGCCCAGGTCAAGGGTCCCAAATATTAGCCAATTCAAAATTTTAAAAATACTAATTTTTGCCAATTTGGAAATAAATAGCCACTATGCATAACCTTGCTAATGAACATGGAGTACCATATACTAGGCTAGGTAAGATATCCAAATTCTAGTGGAGAAACACCTAGGCAAGACTTTTTTGGGTCTCTAGAAAGTTTTTTCTCTTAGGATCTTTGTATTCATGGATTTTTTGTGGTTAGCCACTTTCTTTGCTTTGTTAGTGAGGATTATGACCACTTCATATGATCTAACACTCTCTCTTGGTGTTGGATGTGGTATTATTTGAAGGGATAACCTTCTTCATTGTCTCCATGGTCTTCTAAAAATCCTTTCTCTATTATCTTCCTTGATGGCACTATCAAGCTTTTAGTTACTTCAAATATCCTCATTGCATTTTCTCCAAATATTATAGGGATTTTATAAGACCCTATAGATATTTATCTATTCTATGTGTATACCCCTCTTCTTTCACCTATTGGATGAAACGTGGGGGTGGAATACCTTTCTTCATAGAGTTTCCTTGAGTTGCATGCCAATTATTTGTGATAGTGCTACCAAGGTGATTATAGGATTTAGTGGTGATGACTACCACATCAACAATTGATATTATTTTCCAACCATTATGGTTTGGATGGGAATATAGCTTCCACTCTTTCTAATAAATGCTCTCATCTAGACAGGATTGTGGGACATGTATCTATTTTAGAAATCGATGCTAGTGGATTTTATGATATTTTTATATTTTTGAGGATTTTATTATCTCTCCTCTCATTTATTTTGGATAGAATTACTACTTAAAATTATTTTTTAGATAGCTCCCATTAACTAGAATAAAAAGTGGCTATCCATATGGTTTGAGAAACTCCACAATATTTTTTTATTTTATTCCAATGATAACATAGGGTCTACTCCATATGCGTTTTTGCCTAGTTTATTGTGGTCTTCAAATTGAGTACTTTATCGCCAATCTATAATTGTTTTGTGGTGGTCATTTTTTGAACCATATCTTTACATTCTCTTAATGTTTATTTGGGTGAGCTCTAGAATTTTCCTTTTGTTCTTCTAAGTTTAATAATTCTCTTATTCTTAAATATATATCATCATGATCCTGGATCTCAAGCTAATGGAGCAAATGAAGGGTTAGAAACTAGATATATATAGATAATCATACCTCTTGGCTATAGAATAGGGACAAGGGAGTACAACCAATCCCATTTTGGGGGGTTATGCTATCTTTCCTTAATTCTTGTTGGACATGTTTGTGCCACAACCTTTTTATTGTCCATACCTATCCACTTTAGGATTCTTAATATATTCTTATTTGAGGATTCTACTAAACTATTTCCCTATAGGTAATAATTGGAAGATGCTTTCATGTAAATACCATACCTAAGAGAAAACTAGATTACCTAATTTCTAATGAATGTTGGTGTATTATCTATGATAGTAGTGTTTGATACCCAAACCAAGTGATGATTTCCTCTAAAAAGTTAACAATGGCTTTATCAATGGCCTACTTGAGTGGGATTGATTCTACACATATTGTAAAATAGTCAATGGAGGTTAGAATCTATTTGTGTCCTTTACTAGAAGGTGTATTAATTTCCCCTATGAAATCAAGCCCCCATTACAAGAAATTATCATTGACTACAATAGTTTTGAGAGGTAGTGATGCATTCAAATTTATTCTATTGATAAATTTACATTTGTAACACTCCCACACGCATTGGTGTGCATCACTAAACATGGTGTACCAAAAATAATTGACTCTTATTATTTTCAATATTGTGGTATGTGCTAAATAGCGTCTCTTAGATAATCCATTATGGAATTATTGTAGTAGTGAGATTGTTCACTCAACTTCTACACATAGTAGGAGTGTGCCTTTAAAATTTATCTAGAAAAAATTCTTCTATGAGGGTATAGTGCACATTTTATAGCTTGTATTCCCTTATTTGATAATGACTCAAATTTAGTGGGTGTCGGTTGTACCGCATTTAACTGATATAATATTTGATCCAACCTCACACTTATAAAAAATTATTAGGCATTCTTCTTGTCCTCCTCTTGGTTTTTTGACCTCCCGATCCAATTATTGGCATATAACTTTACCTCTAATAAAATTGGTTTCGTTGATCTCAATGTCATATTCAAAGATATGGATGACCCATATAACTCTTTTCTCACTAGTTTTTCCATTCATGATAAAATTATTGGTGCTAGAATGGACAACAATGGCTATTATTTTGTTACTAAAAATCAAATGCCTAAATTATTTTAGCTTTGAATTAGCGCATAAAATTTTTTATCGATGAAACCATAATATTCCTCATAGTCATTTTGATTTTGGCTAAATAAAATAATGGGATGCTCATAACCTTTGTCATTTTTTAGGTAAGGACCACAACTACACTAAATTATCCCCTATAAGCATAGAGAAAAATGTATTTATCAATGTTTGCATTAGCTAGAATCAGTGCTTCTCTGATAGGTTGCTTGATTTTTTTGAAGACTTGTTTCCCTTCTTCAATCCATTTGAATAAATATCCTTTATTCAACAAATTATTGATGTGCTTAACAATGGATATGAAGTCAGGTATGAGTCTCTAGAAAATTTAAATTTACCCAAGGAAATACTAGGACCTTACCATGTTATGGTAATGATAACCTTGGAATAGATTCCGTCTAACCAAGATCAATGGCTATCCATTCCTTGGGTACTACATGTCTTAGGAGTTTTCCTTGTGGGATATAAAAATTTATTTTTTGGGTTTAAGAAGATACAAAATTGTTGAAAATTCTTGAATACCTTTTCTAGGTGCTCCAAATGGTCTTTCTTTCTCTTGGAGAATACTGTAAGGTCATCAGAATATACAAGGTTGATCTTAATATGAATATCATGGAAAGCAATATCCATGGCCCTCTAAAACTTTTTTCATGTGTAAGATAGATTGAAAAGCATTCATTGCCAAGAATTTTTTTTCCATTTTGTGGTTAATGTCATCTTGTACCAATTTTCCTATTTTACCCAAACTTGGTTATACCTAGAAAACCCATAAAAAAGTGATAAACTTTTTGAGCTTGCTATTGTTTGTAAAATCTCATCCATAAATGGCAATGGATAACGGTCCCTAAGCAAATCTTGGTTAAGGAATCTAAAGTCTACACATAATTATATCTCCTCATTATTCATCCTAACTAAGACTAGGTTAATAGTTGGTATGTTTAAGTGGGTATATAATTTTTAATTCTACCAATTTAATGAGCTCCTGCTTCATGAGTAGCACTATCTTAGGGTTTACATGTCTTTGCTTATGTCTTACTAGATTAGTGTATAGGTTAACCTCTATGTTTTTATGAATGATTTTTTTGTCATATCCCTTTAATTTTTTTAACTTTGGACCACAAATTTGGTGTACTTCTCACAAAGGTCAATCAAATACTTTTTTCATCCTTGATGGTGATCTTTGTTATCAATAGGACCATTTTTACCTTAATTTCTACTTCTTAGTAATATCCTTTATCTATAGTAATACCTATTTTACCTTTGAAATAGTCATTATAATTGAAAATATATTTCAAAGTCTTAAACCCCTTGGGCATGTCATTATTTCTAAGTTGAATAACCTTATCTTCATAGGATTCTTGTAATTTTAGTGTTTATATTTCAAAAAAATTAACCTCCTGTTGTATGAAATGAATAATATGTTTGTCATCCTCAAATACCTTCCATGGGGTGTCATTGTTTGGGATGGCTAGCCTAATGATGAATTGATATGTTGGTGGTTGATCCATATATTTTTAGTAGGATTGAATTGGGCTCCTATAACCACCATGCATTCTAAATCTATATTTTTTCTACAAGGGATTTTTGTGATATTGACCGCATAAAAATACTCTTATAGATCCCAAATTTATTTCCTATAATATTTTATCAATTATTTTTTTATTGTATAGAAATACCTTATCTATTTAACAATGAGCTTGGTGTCCCCAAATATTTAAAACTCTTTAACCTTCCTTTAAGAGTATAGTGAAATACCATGCACCAAGGCTACATATTTTACCATATTATTATGGCATTTGAATTGCTAACAAAAAAATTAGGGGAGTCTTCTTTCCTTTAGGTGAGATAAGTAACATGCCTAATCCTACCCTATACATTTGTATGGGCCCACGAAAGCACATATTTTAGAGTCTAGTTGGTTCTACTTCTATGACAATGATTCTTTGTAGAAGTAACTTTCCATACTATATAAGGTAGGTGTCTATCATAATTAGTGTTAGTGCATCATATTGGCTTGAGGCTCATGATCTGATAACTATTTTTTTCATTGACTTTGGTTTTTCAGTTGAGTATCTCTCTTTTCTCTTCCCTTTTCTTTGTTGTAGGGCATATTCTAGTGTGACCTTAATTGGTTGACCATTTTATTTGAAGGCTAGGTTGCTCATATATACCTTTTGGAGAGAGGGTTCATCCTTTGGTAGAGACTCCTATTCTTCTGATCTTTTGATGGTCCCTCATTCATTCAAAGTAATTTTTAGTTCTCATTTGATTTGGGATGATGAGGATATCCCATATCAATATTGATATAGTGGACCTCTTAAGATGCTCAACCACATTGAAAGACTCCAGTGGTTGGGCCTTTGGTATGCTATTAAATATCCACTATGGCCTAGGTCTCTTAATATTGAAGTTTAGTGCCTAAACTATAATCAATAATAGCTATCTTGGTGTTGGTTATTTTGGCGTTAGTAGCCTTGGATGATCTTGATTTACTCTCCAGACTTAATTGGTATTTAGTCTCCTAAATTTTGATGCTATTTATTTCTATATTTAATACTACTCCATTGCTCTCCTCTTGCTCCTAGTAAGAATATTAGACTAAAATCAATCCTAGTTGTCTAGTGGAGTGCTTGTTCATACAAGCATTGCATATACTTCTTTTTCATCCTATGTCACTGAGGGGACTTCTAGTGGTGACATTTGAATGGTTGGATTTGATACTTGGAGAGCATCACTCTGATACATGGGTTGATGCATTGGATATGTTGCCTACTGAATCATTCCATAGTATATAATAAGGATTAAGATAGTAATATGGCCATCCATACAAATATCTTATGTAATTATTTTGATTGGAGACCATATCCCTTACCATATTTAGGGGTATTGGTTGCATAGTAATAGGTATTAGTACCATTTTACTTTTGAGATCTTGAGGTGAACTCGATTATCTATTAGGAGGATGAGGGTATCTTTGTTATCCATTCAATGGACGTCAATATCCTTGATCGAATTGTTGCAAAGGGAGAAAGGTTAGTTTTGATACCTGAAACTTTTGAAATTTTGTTGATGTTTAAGGGATATGATATTATTGTTCACATCCCTCATAGAATTTTGCATTCTTTCTATTTTTAGAGACTAAGAGATTGGGAGGGCAGTAGTGAAAGAGGGGGTTTGACCAAAAATAATAGTTGGATAGAAAGATCTTGGATACATGGTTAGAGGATGATGATATGGTACTTGAATATCTAGGAAGTAGGTCATAGGGGTTCTAAGGGCTAGCATGCATATTTGGATAATATCTCTTTTAGTTTGATTAGCTATCATATAGGTTCAAGGTAATAATTTTTCTCCTCTAGTTTTTACCATAATGGCTATATTAAAATTGATTGATTTTAGGTAGTATATGAAATACATTCCTAGTATAGGCTATATTTATTCAAGAATTTTATGCCAAAACTTGTGGATTCTAGTGTTTGAGTTGTCCATGGCTTCCATAGGGATTGTTTTTATAGTTAGTAGTTGTTATAATAGCAATACTTTGTCAACCTTCTCCTCAAATTAGTGAATGATTTGGTTTTCAAATAGGCCCTAGTTATTGAAGGAGTTAGGGGTGAGGGAGAAGTACCACTCTCTTAATTTCCCCCTAAATGAAACCACTAGTAGACTAAGGAAAACATCTTATTCTTTAATGTTGTAAAGAGTGTACAGACTGGCGATGTGTTAGATATGCTTTGTTGAAGTTGTTGCTTCTTCTCTAGTAAAACATGATAGGTATTATAATGTGGAGGACAAGATCTCATTATAGATGGTCGGTGTTGGTGGTGGCCATAAAGGACCTCCATCATTCGAAGTCCTGAGTCTTCTTTGGTTGGGGTTGACTAGTGTAACCATGCTCTATTGATGATCCCTTTACCTATTGCCAAGATTTATATGGAGGAATAATTAAGGATTTAATCATAATTGATCTAGTGGTAGACCTTATGCTCATGAAATAGTTATCTTACTTGCTACCACCTTATTTGGATTTTTTATCTCTACTTTGTACATTTGAGTTACTAGGTGGTGATTGTTTAATCAGGAGGAGGATCCCATCATAACCTTGTTCAAAAATATAGAAAGTGATTCCTTCAATATTATTCTCTTGAGTAGTAGAGTTATCAGGTGAATCTTTTAATTACTTTAAGAAAATAATTATTGAGTCCTTAAATAAAACCTTTGTTTGACTTCTTATCACTGGATGTATTTTATAATTTAGGTCCCATCGGGAATGCCAATTTGAATTATTGGAGGCCTACAATGATCCTTCCACCCTGAGCACCATGCCACCTCATGGTTTTGATCACTCTTATGGAATAAAATGCAACTATCGATTCCACCATGTAAAAAAAATAAAAAATAATAATAATTTATGGGAATATTTTTAGTAATAGCAATTCTTTGTATGATATACTTACACAAGAAATCATGAAGAGTATATGTGACTCATAAGGTCACCTATGCCATCATACTTGGGTAATTTAAGGGCCTCAAAATTATGGAGAAAATGATGGTTAGTCACAAGTGTGTTCAATGGTTGATTACACATATAGTTAAAATTACACATTTACTTCAGAAGTCCTTGGTGTGAAGACATTTATTGAATCAACTATTGTACCTTAGACATAAGCACTTGGATTTTAGTAGAAAAATTGTTGGAACTAGTAGAAGATATGACGAAAGAAAAATATTTGATATGTTAATCAAATGATACATTTGATTGAGAAGAAAAACTTAAGGAACTATTGAAGGTTTTAGTGGAATGAATGAATTCTAACCAAACCAGAAGAGTAAATTTTTCTACATAAGTCTAAATAAATTATAGTTGACAAGGTATTATCATATTTTGAGACCATGATGTTGTATACATCTCTTGAGTGGATAGGAGTGGCTAAACTCCTATAGGTTCTTAGGTTTACCTTGTATACCTCCATGGCATAAATAATACTTTAAATGGTCACTCTGTATTTCTTATATTCTTTGTGAATGTAAGATATCTTGACCATAGCATTGGGATTATCCCTTCTTAGTCTTTAGATAATGGGATGCAAATTCCCTTATCAATATAAGTTAGTTTATGTTGGTACTTAGGTGTAATACCTTTAGTTTTAGATAGTATACCTTCGTGGTGGAATGACTAACCTTGTAGTGCTCAACTATATCATATTTTTAAAGGGTTAACTAAGATGATTATCACTCAGTGTGATAAATTCACATGGACACCCAAAATCTTAGTTTGAGGTACCATCACCTAATTCAATTGCATAAGATTTCATAATATCCATGGTAGGAAATACGATTAAAGCTACCCCACTTAGAATATTACCTAAATAATTCCTATATTTGGGTCACATATGAGTTCCCCACTCAAAATATTCCCTCTATAAATTCTTGGGTGTTACATCCATGCAACTCCCTTAGGTTTAAATTTATCTTTATAAGAATTCTAAACAAGGTTACTTAATGTTGGAATATATTACAGTATTTGGTACGTGCTAATTTACCACCTTGGATACATATTTAGATTACAAAAGAGTGTCCTATATTAGAGTATGAGTATTTACTTTATGCAATATAATAAATGCACATCTATTATTAAAGTATGCAAAGTATTTTGGTATTGTAAATGTGCATAATATTCCATGTGCACATGAGTCCATAAAATAGGAATATGAAGAGTCTCTAGAAGAGTGAAGGCTAAATGGTACACCATATAAAAAGTCGAATTCTATTGTATATGTATTTATGTGTGTGTGTGTGTGTGCAAAATACATGGATTATAGTTGGAGAGTGTTTATAAGTATGGGTACTTTATCTTTATTTAATAGAGATATAATTTTCATAAGCATTTATTAATTGAAGTTATATTAGTTATTCTTGAAGTTCTTTATGAGTTTTACATATTTGGAATATTATCATTATCTTATGTTTCATGTTGCGACTTTATTTTAGATCTTGAAGTTAATTTTTCTTTAGTATTTATCTTCAAAAGATAACAGTGGTATTAGATCCACAACAAGGTTTTGGCTTGCACGATTTTTAAATTTTCAAAAAATATTTCCACTGGTTAAGGAGAAACCAATGAAATTAAAGAAATTACCTTTGGAAAAGAGAACTAGGTAATTTTGAAGATTTATCTATTCCAAGATCAAATTTATAATAGAAGGAAATTATAGGTATTGAATATAGACCTTCATATTGAGGAGATTAAGAGGCCCAAGAAGGAGGTCCTATTGAAAATTTTGATAGATTGAAAGAGATTCTAGATTGCTATTTAGCTATAATATTTCCACAGGGTTGAAGGAGAACTCATGAAGACTAGGACTCAACATAGATTTATTTCCACTAGTTTTGAGAATAACTAGTGAAGTTTATTCATTTTAGAATTCTGGAAATTTGAATGTATTTGGTTGCTACTATCTAAGTTTTTGTTGCAAAAAATTAGTTCTTAGAAGTTGAGAAGCTTCCTAAGATAGAGAATAATTTTACCTTTGGTTTCCTGAAAGTCTACGTGCTTTCCTCGTTTAGGGATTAGTTTTGAGTTGCAACAAGATTATACATTGTATATTAAGGAGATCCAAGAAAAATATCTCATTAAATATTAAGGAAACCCATGTATAATATCCCCATAGAATATTAGATACTATGTATTGAAGCTAGAAGAGACCCTGAAAAGAGGAACTTCTAGATTCAAAATATTGAAGATTGAAGAAGGACTACAAAAAGGTCCTATTGCAAATTTGAGAAGCAATACAATTTGGATATCCAATAAAGAGATATCATTGTAGAATTTATATATTTATAATATTGAAGAGACCAAATAAATGTCTCATTGAATTTTTTATAAGAAGAATTGAGAAGATGCAGAATTCTAAAACTTAAGGAAAATAGGTCTCAAGAGAATTTGGAGAAGAAGAAGAAGAATGCTAGAGAAAAGACTCGTTGCAAGAAGTGGCCATTGGAATATTTTGAGGATAGCTAGAGGAATAACATTGCAAGCAAGGATAAGGTTCTGATAAGAAGGATTTAGGAAAATTTTCACCATCCAAAAACAAGCCCAAGAGGAAGAAGTTTTGGGCAAGAAGGTTGCCAAATTTTGGAGAAGATTTTTGAAGAACTCAAGACATTCGGATTCTTGAGTAAGAAGACAGTGGAAGATATCATATTTGAAGTCATAATTTTTCAAGGAGATTGCAGGATAAAGAAACATTGAAGAGGCCACAATTTTGAAAAATTTAGGACATCCACAAATGTTTTGAAGGCTGATTTGAATTGGAGATGTTTGCTGATTTTTCGATAAATAATTTGAAGTGTCATAGAACAGAAAATTGAATATGGAATAGAGATTTTATTTGGATAATATTTAGGTAAATTTTGAAGTACCCTTCAACAACAAATTGAAGGAACATTTGACAGAAAAATATGGCAGCAATTTGATGAATTTCAAGGCAGTTTTGGACAGAAAAACACGAGGAATTGACTGTAAAAATTGCAGAATTTTGGACAGCATTTGAGCAGCACTAATAGCTGCAAGTTTCAGGATTCGATAAAACATATTCAGAGGATTTTTGAAGCCACAAATATCAGATTTGTGGACATCATTAGAAGGAGAAGAAAGAACTACATTTTTGGAGATATTCTGAGTGGATTTGAGAGAGTTTTTGCACAGCGAGGAAGTTGGTATTTGAGCAGAAATTAGAGCTGTAAATTTGAAAAGTTTACAGCAGCAATGTGAAAGGAGGTAAAGCTGAAAATTTTACAAGATTGAGATAGCCAAAGGGTGAACCAAATAATAAAATAAATTAGCTATAGAAGAATACCAAAAAGGTATGTGATATTGGTGCAATATAAGTCTATTATTTGAGCATTAAAATCAGTTTTACATTAAGTGTTTGAGAGCACCATATTAGCTTTATTAAAATCTGAAGAAGGAAGTTGAAAAAGAGTCTTCAAGCAAAAGGAGTTGGTAAAATTTGCATCTTAAAATCTACAATATTAAAATAATATAGATCTAAGTTAAATATTACTTGAAAAGGAGAAATAATAAGGAAGTAACATTAATATTGAGTGATGTTTTTCAGATCATAAAAGTGCAGATTTATTAGAGTATAATGTTATAGAGCAAGAGTATATTTCTAAGCAAATTGAATACCAGGTAAAGTAGAGCAGATTTTTAAGTTTCTAAAGGAGAAGTGAACACATCCATTTGGAGTAGTGAAGAACCACTATTGTTAAATAAATATCCACCACCATCTAAATAATAGCCACCACCCAATATGTAAATCAAATCTATCAAAGTTGAAGGTCCAATACCATAATTTCATCCAAGGAGTCCAAACGAATGTAACTAAGATGTTTCTACAAAATAAAGTGAAAGAGCATACATAGAGAAGATAGAAGGTTGAAAATTAGGGTAAAATCCAAGTGTTAAGGATTGGAGAAAATATTACATGCAATGGACATGTGTTAAGAAGACAAAGCATGTGAAAGGACAAGCTAGCAAAAATTTTGGGTGTCAAAATTGTGCCAAGGCTAAAAGGAGATATTAAATCTTCATTTAAAGTGAGACACTTGTAAATAGTAACTCTCACAGTGCCATAAAATCATCAAACAAGGTAAATTTACGAGGAAAGTAAGGGAAGTATATTTGGAGCATTGGAAGACTTTGAGTGTCATGTGACACATGTAAACTAGAAGGTCAACATGTTAGAAGCATTTCAAGCACCCTTTTCAAATAATATAATATATTTCAAGCAACCAAAGATAAAAATGTGTAAGAGTATTTGCAGAGAAGCATTGGAAATAAGAGAATGTACGAGAAGATTCATTAATTGAATTCTAAGTGCAAGTAAGAAGGAGATACACCACTTGGTATTTAAGAGAGACATTCAAGTTATGTGCATCAAGGGAGTCAAAGGGTCAAAGACTATAAATACATTGTAGCAGTAAGGATAAGGTGTGAATTGTAAAGGTTGAAGTCAATTGACCAATCAAAGAGGAGAAAGAAGAATCTTTCCAAGGTAGACCAATGTATAGCAGAGATTCCATACATACAACATAGAAGGAAGAGCACCTATTAGAATATGGTCAAACACTATTGACCAAGAGAATTACCACATTCAATGTTGAACGTAATTCATTTTATTGTAAATTTATATATATTCTCAATATAGGATGTATAAGGTTGCTTACAATTATTATTTTATAAGGTTAAGAGTGAAACTATTAATTTTGGAGGGATACAAATTAAAATTTTGAAACCTTAGAAATAATATTATTGCTATTTGAGAATTTTATAAAGGTTCTAAATTTGGTTTGAAGGAGTTGAAGGAATAAATTTAAATTTTTGTAATTTGATTATTTGAATTTACAAAATATTTTAAAATATTAACAATTTTATTAGATTGGAGTAATAAGGTTTTCTATATCAAATTAAATTTATAAAATTTGCAAATATCTTTTTATGGAATTTCTAAATTTCTAAGTTTGGAGTTATAAGGAATTCAACACCAACATAGGATTGAGAAATTTAGAATTAAAAGAAAATGTATTTTTTTGAGATTAGGAAGATAAATTTTTGTCAAATTTAAGATCAATAATTGGAAAATTATTCTTAGTCTATCAACCAAAACTAAGGAGAAATAAAAGTAAATATTTTGAAATTACATTTAAAATAATCTTTGACTTACTATTTTTTTTAATATATTACATTATTTGGTTGTCATGATCCTCCCTAGTTGACTTTATGGCACAAAAAAACAATGTATTAACCTATGATGTGGTGATACCTAGTTTGAATAATTGAACCAACTATATGATGTTTAGTTGATTTATAAGGGCGTATTATCGCTAACATATTACCAAGTATGCAAGATCAGGTACACTCATAGGTGGAAAAGGCAAAGTTACCCACTAGAAACAAAGGTACCAAATATCAGAAGAAATGATGATTAAGGTACTCAGAGGTAACATGGATAGATACCTTCATATATACATGCATTGACGGAAGAGATAATCATCGATGGCCAATCACCTTAAGCTTTAGTTGATAGCCTAGTAGCTATCATAAAATCACTGGCTAAGATAGGTGATTGGGTTGATGGAAAGATTCCCTCTTTGTTGTTGTATAAATTTATTTGGTCTTTACTGCATCATGGCTTGAGTAGTTTAATGTTGTGTTTTCTATATGAGAACAACTGCAAGATGTATATAGATGCATAAGGTAAACTATCATGTTGAAATGAAAGTAGAGCATCATTCTTATGAAAGAAAGTAAATTAAATTTATATGTTGAAAGAAGATTCCTTTAAATTTATTAATGAAGTTTAAGTAAATAATGTTTGGCTCATTGGAGCCCATTAGTAAACTTCATTGCAATTAATAAATGAGTTTTCATTTAAATTGATTAAAAGTGTTCATTTTAATGATAATAGAGAATTCATTAAAAAAAATTAATTAATTGAATTAAATGAAAAAGAATTCATTTTAAGAAAAAATGATATATGTATAAAAAAAATAGATATCTTTTATTTAAAAACAATAATGAAATTGTGCAAATAAAAGTAATATATTTTAATGTTGATAAATATCATAAGAATGATATTTTAATTAAAAGAGCCATTCTTCATTTTTTTAAAATAAAATGTAATCATCCCTTTCCTAAACAATGAAACCTAGGAAATAGCCTACGATGCTACTAATTTTCCAAAGGTGGAAAATATGGGAAGAACACGTAAAGGATAGGGGATGGTGCATTGAAGAACGGAGGCTCAATACGGGGCTTAAGGTTCGAGAAGATGGTGGACGGGCACATAAGGAGGAAAGAAGGAAAAGAGAAGGGGGATGAAGGAATAAGGGGAGGAGAACAGAGTAGACGAGGATGCAGAGCAAACTCAAATGTAGACGCAAATGAGAGACAGGGATAATGAAAGAAAACACCAAAAGCTAAGAGGAGAGGCAGCAAGATGTCGTCATCTTTTTAATATTTGTAGGAGTTAAGGTTGGGTTGCTTTAAATTTAGAACCCGATTTTAATTTGCATTGGTTTGCTGCATATAAGCATTGTGTAGTTGAAATAAACCACTATATGTTGTATATAAGCACTGTGTAGTTGAAAGAAACCACTATATGTTGTATATAAGTGTTGTGTAGTTGAAATAAACCACTATATGTTGTATATAAGCACTGTGTAGTTGAAAGAAACCACTATATGCTGTGTATGAGCATTGTGTTTCAATTGGAACCACCTTGTGTGTGTGTTATGGAACCACCTTGTGGGAGCGCTATGTTTCAACTAGAACCACCTTGTGTGTGTGTTATAGAACCACCTTGTGGGAGCATTGTGTTTCAACTGGAACCACCTTGTGTGTGTTATGAAACCACCTTGTGGGAGTGTTGTGTTTCAACTAGAACCACCTTGTGTGTGTGTTATAAAACCACCTTGTGGGAGCATTGTGTTTCAATTAGAACCACCTTGTGTGTGTGTTATGAAACCACCTTGTGAGAGTGTTGTGTTTCAACTAGAACCATCTTGTGTATGTATTATGAAACCACCTTCTGGTAGCGTTGTGTTTCAAATGGAACCACCTTGTATGTGTGTTATGAAATCACCTTATGGGAGCATTGTTTTTTAACTGGAATTACCTTGTGTGTGTGCTATGAAATCACCTTGTGGTAGCACTGTGTTTTAACTAAAACCACCTTATATGTGTATTTTAAGAAATAAATCACCATATGTCGGATGAGCGTTGTGTGTGTGTGTGAAATCACCATAGGTTGTGTTGAGCATTGTACACTAGGTTTAAGAAAGAGACCATCTCATGTTTGTAAGTGTTGTGCACTATGAATATAGTGAGCACTTTAGTGAGAGTTCTAGTGAGCATTTCAGTGAGCGTAGACTTTAGAGGAAATCATTGGGTGTTAGCAGGTAGTTTTGTGTGTGTCCAAAGACCATGCCATGTTGAAGGGAGCATTGTAAGGGTTGTCTGGTCTAGTTTGCTTAGATGCCAAGTTTTTTCATGGTTGCTCAGCATCCGCCTTGGAAGGCGTTGACCTCTAGTTGTAAACCCTGTATTAGGTAAGGTGTTGTGTAACTTGTTCTAATTAAAAAAAGAAACCTTGTTCTATGAGAAATATAATGAAGGTTTTAATTAGAAAGAAACCTTAGTTTCATATAAAATATAATGAAGGTTTTAATTAGAAAGAAACCTTAGTTTTATATTATAAAATATAATGAAGGTTCTGATTAGAAAGAAACCTTAGTTTTATAAATAAAATAAAATATAAGAATTTATATGAGAATTATTTAAGGTTTTTAATTAAAAGGAACCTTTGATATTTATGAGATTTATTTAATATTTTTAATTAAAAAGATCCTTTGATTTATATGAGATTTATTTAAGGTTTTGAATTAAAAGGAACCTTTGATTTTTATGAAATGTATTGAAGGTTTTTAATTTAAAGAGAGAACCCCTTTGATTAAGGTTGATTATCTTAGGAGTTTTAAATTAAAGAGATGTGGATTTATTCATGAATTGAAGTTATGGGATGTCAATTTAAGGAATGAATGAATGTTTATTTTAAAGGTTAAAGGTATGGGACTTTAATGCTTTAAAAATGTAATTGATTGATTGTAAATGGTGAATTAAAAAGGATGTAGATTTATTATTTGAATTGAAGTTATGGGGCTTTGATTTAGGGAATGAGAAGAAATAAATTGTTTTAAAGGTTAGGGGTATGGGACTTTAATGCTTTAAGACATGAATGAATTTGGTTTAAGTTAGACCTTGATCTAAGTGGTACATTTTGTATGACTCTTTAAGGAAACTTGAGAGGTGAAAATAAAATTAAGGGTTCTTTTATGATATCCATTATGCTTTAGATGGTTAGAAACTTAATTAAATTTTTTTATAGTTACAAATTGGTAAACTAAATGAATAGATGCATTTAAAGGTATGCCTATACTGAACCATGAGTATCATGATCCCCTACTACCCTCAAAGAACCAATGGGAAGCAAGGAGAAGCAAGGAGTTCCATGGAAAAAAATAATAGGTAATTGTATCTTACATTGATTTACTTATGATCAATAGACTAGAATTATAGGGAGATATCCCCAATGTAGATAAGGTGATATTATTAAGAGTAAGAAGGATTTATCATGTAATAATTAATGAGATAATTGTTTATTGGTTTAGTGAAGGTACTTTTCCTTTGTTTTTGTATCTAGTTATATTATGTAGTTGATTCTCTTTAGTGTTAAGCTTGCTTTATTTTATCTATCATTGTTTGATTACTTTATGATGTTATAGTAACTAGATGTATCATTGTTTGGTTTCTTGATGATAGAAATATAAGTGTAGAGTTCTAGGGTGAACTCATAGGTGACCTAAGGGAATTAATAACCCCTTAGGGTGAACATAGGTAACGAAAGAGAATTGAGAACCCCTTAGGATGAACATAGGGACCTAATGGAATTGACACCCCCTTAGGGAGATAAAGGACTGAGTTGTGAAGAGATTACATCTGAGTTAAGATAGCTCATCATGGAGACGAGATATATAGCTTAACTCACAATACTCGTAGCATACATACACATAAGAATTTTTGTATGGTATGGAGATACATGTATACCTTCTATGGACTAAGGGTGATAGTTCTAGATCATCAAGAATGATGGGATAGATGGACTTATCTACAATAACACATGTTACACCTACATAGATGGACTTGTGAAAGGGTACTTCATGAGATGTAGCTTCCAGGAAAACTTAGGTGATTGAAACTTTAGGTTATTATTAGTTGGGTTAGGGGTTCATGAAGGGTTCATGTATCCCTATCCTTAGTAAAAAAAAACTTTTATATTTTTATAATTTTTTGTTTGTGTATTTTTTGGGTCATTACATTTGGTATCAGAGCTCTAGGTACGAGGGTATAGAGCTTCTATGTGTGCTAAATGGAAATTATATGTATCCAATGAAGGCTTGCTTAAGGTAAAGGCTAAAGTTGGAATGATCTAGGATACCCTAATTTCTATAATCTAACGGGAATTAATCCAAGAGAGTGTGGATTGGGAGGATACCTCAGTATGGGCTTTGGTATCAGTGATACATACTAGCTTAGGATATTACCCTAGTTAGGTTGATAATGCATGTAGCAAGAGAACTCTGTATTATGGCTTGATTAGAGATATAGCTTAATGTTAAACTTTAATATAATCTTCTTTCTTGTATTGAATCAAGTTTAGATGCCACCTAAGACCAAAATAGGAAGTCCTACACCTAGAAAAACTTAGTAAAGTAATGTTGAAGAATAAAACTAGGATGGGGGACCAAAAACCCCCAATATGGAGGTAGAAGACCTCATCGCTACGGTCGCTACTATGCAGGATCATATAAGACAGTTTTTAGAAATGACTGTAAAATAGAATTCGCAAGTGCGAGGTCCAGATATTGGTCTAGATAGTGGATTAACTACAAAGAAAGTACAATCCAGAGCCTTAGCAAAAAATGAAATAGCTAGGGACATAAAAACATCAGTATTTTCATGTTTGATGGAGAGGGTGATGGGGATGGAGTAGAAGCATGGCTGAGAGAAGTAGAGGTTCACTTTATGATAAATGACTACTCATCAAGAACCCAAAAACTTTAGGCTACAATTAACCTAGAAGGGGCTGCTCTGGAGTGGTGGAAAACCCACTATGAGGAAACTAATATTGAACCCATTGATACTCCATGGGAGGAATTTATAAACATATTTAAGAAGAGATTCCTAACCGAGCATTTTTATGCCCTAAATTTTGAAGAGTTTGCTAGTCTGAGACAAGGAACCAGCATAGTAGAGGTGTACTATAAGAAGCTGGTAAGACTATTCAAATATGTACCTATCTGTAATGAGAAAATACGGGTTCATAAGTTTAGTCTTGGATTGGAATCTAGGTTAAAGCATGATGTATACATGTAGGAGATGAAATAACTACAAAATATATATGACCTAGGAAAGAAAGCAGAGTCACACTTATGTTATAAATATGACACTCTACCTGAAAAACCTCGACAAGAGTTAAATAAGAGGAATAGTGATGGGTTTATAAAATGGGAGGTGAAACAAGAGCGAAAAGTTAAGAATCCCCAAAATCCTGAGAAAAAGCCTTATGGTAATTAGAATAAGTTTAAGAAGAAATTTTGTAAGAAATATAACAAACCCAAAGATGTGAAACCTCAATCATAGAAGTCATAAGCTCCAACTCTAGCAGTTAAAAGTGCAAATGAGAAACCTAAAAAATAGCAAGGACCTAAGGAAATGTGCTACAATTATCGAGGACCTCATTACTATAATTAGTATCCATATCAAGTAGGGACTAGCATAGCTAATGCAAAAGGGAAGGAACCAGAACATTGGATTTATGCTACAACCAGGAAGCAGAAGCTAGAAAGACAAGCCACCCCATTACTTGTGAAAGGTAAGTTTTTAATAAGCAAGTAAATATTTTTATAGATATTGGAACCACTTATAGTTTTATTTCATCTAGTCTAGCAAGGACTATGTCAAAAAGGCCTAGGTATTTGGTTCAAGGGTGGAAGGTTAAATATGGTTCTGGGTAAACCTACTCGATGAACCAGTGTTATCCTATGGTAGAAGTCACTCTATCTAAAGGGACTACAGAATATTGTTTATATGCAGCTCCCTTACACACCTTTGATGTGGTTCTAGGTATGGATTGGCTACAGTCTCATAAAGCCTTAGTTAATTTCCAATACCAATGAAGGATTCTAAGAGAGACTAAGAATTCATAGCAAACAAGGGGTATTTGAACCTCAAATGTTGTCTGCTATGCAATTGAAAAAGGCCCTAAAGAGAGGAGGGATAGTGTATGTGGTAAAACTCAATGAGGTGGAGGACCATGAGAAAGGAGAATACTAAGACAACATCCAATTTTATAAGATTTTTAGGACGTATTTCTAGAGTACCTCCCTGGACTACCTCTTGTACGGGAATTTGACTTCATAATTGAACTTATGATAGGATTCAAACCTATTCATAGATCCCTATATAGGATGAATCCTACTAAAATATGAGAACTAAAGATTCAATTTCAAGGATTATTGGAAAATTTTATTATAAAATTGAGGGTGTCATCATGGGGCACACCAATTTTATTCATGAAAAAGGACGGTTTGCTAAGATTGTGTATTGATTACAGGATGCTAAATAAGGCTACAATCAAGAACCAATATCCTTTACCTAGGATTGAATATTTATTTGATCAACTAAAGTATGCTAAGGTGTTTACTAAAATTGATCTATGGTCAGGGTATCACCAGTTAAGGATTCATGACGAAGACACTCAAAAAATGATATTTAATACTAGGTATGGGCATTATGAGTTTATGGTTCTACCCTTTGGACTGAATAATGCCCCAGATACTTTCATGAACTTAATGAATAGTGTGTTTTGGAGATACTTGGACCAGTTTGTCCTAGTATTCCTAGATGATATCCTTATATACTCTCAAGATAAAGAAGAGCATGATAAACATCTTAGGATTGTGTTGGAATTGTTAAGGAAGAATCAACTTTATGGAAATCTGGCTAAGAGTGAATTCTATGTTCTAGAGGTACAATATCTTGGACATGTTATATCGGCAAAGGGGATTTCTATGGATTCAAAAAAGATAGAGGCTATTCTGAATTGGCCACCCCCTACTAATGTGACTAAAGTATGAAGTTTCATGGGGTTAACGGGTTATTATAGATGTTATATAAAGGATTACTCTAAGATTGTTCGACCTAAAACAAGCCTTCAGAATAAGGGAAAAGAATTCAAGTGGTAACAGAAGTGTGAGGTTGCCTTCATACTACTAAAGCATAAGCTTACTATTGTATCGATACTAAAGGTTCCTGATCCTCAAGGGGACTTTTTAGTGTGTAGTGATGCATCCATAGATGGGTTGGGTGGGGTGCTCTCATAAGAGGATTTAGTAGTGGCATATACTTCAAGGAAGCTCAAAAATCATAAATTTAATTATGCTATACATGGTTTGGAGCTAGCTACACCACTACCTAGTGGGAAGTCTCTTTGAATTAAAAATAGACCATCAAAGTCTTTGGTATATATTTACCCAACTAATACTCAATGTGAGGTAGAGAATATGGGTGGAATTCTCGCTGAGTATGATTTCGAGATTGAGTATATAAATGGAAAAGATAATAAAGTAGCTAATTCTTTGAGTAGAAGGAAATATATAGCAGTCATAACTAGAATTTACATGGACCTGATGGATCTAGTGAGACAGGAACAATCTCAGGATGAGTATTGATAAGAAATTCGAGTCAATATGGACAAATATCCTAAAGGAAAAAAGGAATTTAGTGTGAAATATGATTTTTTATGTTGTAAGGGAAGGGTCATCATACCAAAGTTGGGTGATTTAAGGAACTCGATAATGCAAGAAGCTCATATATCTCTTTATTATGCTCATCCGAGAGGAAATAAAATGTGAGAAAATATGAAAAGAGCCTTATTTTGGGTAGGAATGAAGAAGGATATCACAAATTTTATCACTTGATGCCTCCAATTTTAGAAAGTTAAGGCAGAATGCCAGCATCCTGCAGGAAAATTTTATCTACATTATATACCTACGTAAAAATGGTAGGTAATATCTATGGATTTTATTGTGGATTTACCCAAGACTTGGTATCAACATGATGCCATATTTGTACTGGTCGACAAATTGACTAAGGTTGCCCACTTATTACCAATAAATACCAAGGATGATGCTTAGGTAGTGGCTTTTAGATTTGTCAAAGAGGTATTTTAATTGCTTGGGTTTCTTGAGGTAATTATCTTAGATAGAGATTCTAAATCCATTTCTAAATTTTATAAATCCCTTCATAGTGTAGTTGGTACAAAATTGAATATGAGTTAAGCATACCACCCTAAAATCGATGGTCAAATAGAGTGGGTAAACCAAGTTTTGGAAGACATGCTCTGCATGTACTACATGGATCACAAATCTCAATGGGAATATTTTCTACCTTTGGTAGATTTTTCCTACAATAATGGACATCACTCCTCACTAGGAATGGCACCTTTCGATGCCTTGTATGGGAAAAAGTGTAGAACACCATTATATTGGGATAAACTAGAGGATCGAGTTGTGATTGGGCCAAAAATACTCGAAGTAATGGAAGAGTAGCTAAAATAAATTAGACAAAGGCTTGAGGAAGTTGCGGATAGGAAGAATAGTTATGCAGATCTAAAAAGGACTCTCATAGAGTATTCTATTGGAGATAAGGTGTTCTTAAGGGTTAAGCCAAAGAAAAGTGCTATCAAATCCACAAAGTTAGATCCACATTTTGTGGGGCCCTTTGATATCATGAAAAATATCAGTCTGGTTGCATATCAATTTGCATTACCACCTAATCTATCTAAAATCCATGACACGTTCCACATATACTTGCTTAGGAAATATGTTGCTGACCCTAAACATGTTGGGAATGTTTCTAAATTATAGATGGCAAATCCAAAGGCCATTGAAGTACTACTAGTGAAGATTCTTGATTTTCATTATAAAGATCTACAAAATCAGACTCTTGGGGAGTGTAAGGTCAAGTGGTACCAGTTCTCTAATAAAAATGCCAATTGGGAGAAAGTGGAGGTTATGCGAAAACATTTTTCCTTTTTGTTTGAAGCTATATGATATAATAATTTTAATTTCTATTAAAACAAAAGGAAAACTGGAAACACAGAAGATGATATTTAATCCTAGTGGGGGAGGATGTCATGACCCTCCCTATATGACTTATGGCACAATAAAACAATGTATTCACCTATGATATGGTGATACATATTTTGAAAAATTGAACCAACTGTATGATGTTTAGTTGATTTATAAGGGCATGTTATTTCTAACATAATACCAAGTGTGTAGGATCAGGTACACTCATAGGTGGAACAGCTAGAGTCACCCACAAAAAATGAGGCTACCAAATATTAGGGGAAATGATGATTAAGGTACTCAGAGATAACATGGATAGATACCTTCATATAGGCATGCATTGATGGAAAGAATAATCATCGATGACCGATCACCTTGTGCTTTAGTTGATAGCCTGGTAGCTATCGTAAAATCTCTAACTAAGATAGGTGATTGGGTTGATGGAAATATTCCCTCTTTGTTGTTGTATAAATTTTTTTGCTCTTTACTGCATCATGGATTGAGTAGTTTAATGTTGGGTTTTATATATGAGAACAATTGCAAGATGTATATAGATGCATAAGGTAAATTTTCATGTTGAAATGAAAGTAGAGCATCATTCTTATGAAAGAAAGAAAATTAAATTTATATGTTGAAAGAAGATTCCTTTAAATTTATTAATGAAGTTTAAGTAAATACCATTATCACCACCAAAGCCTATGTTCCTGAAGGAATATTCTTAAAGCACATCCTTTTACTGTATGAAGAAGCAACTGGACATAATATTAATTTCCACAAAAGTAAAATTTACTTCTTAAACATGTACTTTCCAAGATAGAAAAAAAAATTTGCCATCCTAGAATGCCTAA
This sequence comes from Wollemia nobilis, assembly GCA_028583015.1. NCBI lineage: Eukaryota > Viridiplantae > Streptophyta > Pinopsida > Araucariales > Araucariaceae > Wollemia > Wollemia nobilis. The sequence goes on from JAQPPZ010003183.1 coordinate 411,703, forward strand.
TTTCCTCTCTCCCAGCTACCTATTTAGGTATGCCTCTCTTCATAGGGCATTCTAAAGCTTCTATGTGGGATAATGTTGTTGAAATACTTTAGAAGAAATTAGTTGCTTGGAATGGCAACTTATTGACCCAAGCTGGGAAGATTACTTTGATTCGGGATTCACTTAAAAATATCCCTATTTACTTTATTTCTATTTTTAAAATTCTAGACAAATTTTGTCAAAAGATTGAGTAGATTAAAAAGAACTTTCTTTGTTTTGGATATAAAAATAGAAGCAGATTTCATTAAGTGGCTTCGAAAAAAATTTTAAAACCAAAATATTTGGGAGGGCTTGGCCTGAGGATAATTAACCTTTTTAATTTTGCCCTCCTTGAAAAATAGGCCTGGAGATTAATATCAAACTATGATGTTGAATGGATCCATTGAATAACACAAGCTTATACTGAGAGGGGGATGAATAGTATAAGATCACTTTTTACTTTCTTTCCAAACCAATATCAATTAATGTCCTTAATTGCAATAACCAAATATAGCAATGTGCATTAATAACTTAGATAGCAATAGTAAGCAAGAGCACAAGTCACCACACACAATTCAGACATGATTTAACATGGTTCATCCGATGTGGGGTACTCCACAAGATAATATCCTTATAATATTTTACACATAAATAAGGATCCTTATCCAATACAATGATTTCTTTGATCTCCTTAAATCTAGGCAATAACAAGCTCACACAGAGCTTGTCCAAATTTGCATAACAAGCTCACACATAACTTGTCCAAAATTACTCAACAAGCGCACACAGAACTTATATAAATTTATTTGATCTGATAAAAGCTAGGCAATAACAAGCTCACACAAAACATGTCTAAATTTGCATAACTAAAGAACACAAGCTTATACTAAGAGGGGGGGTGAATAGTATAAGACTTAACCAATTAATAATTTTAACTTTAGATAGCAGTGGCATCAACACAACATTAATCAAGACAGAAAGCATCACACATTGAAGACCCATTTTTAATGTGGTTCACCCAAAATGATTGGGCTACATCCACAATCTTTGGGAATCCTTCCCAATTACAATGTTTATGAGCCTCGGCTCAAAGGAGATACCTTCTCCCAATTAGAATTTATGAGCCTTTGCTCAAAGGAGATACCTTTCCCTCTGCTCTAGAAATGATCCCTCAGAAGATCAACTTCCTCTACCTCTTGCCAGCACATGGAACTCCTTTCCACCGAAGACCTCCTATCCTCAATGCTTAGCCTAAGAGACCTATGCCTTCTATGATCATGTCCATAGCAGCTCAGAAACCAAATATATCCTCAGGTTCTTCTCATAGAATCAATACATCTTTGTCCTCAAGTTCTCTGATAGAACTATCAAACTCAGCTCACAAGTCCTCTGCTCTCTCTACGCAATCACAGCCGCATTTTGGTCAAACTTCAACCTTTGCATTGTCTGTGCAAACACAACGATACATGGAAAAATTCACCATGACTCTTCGCTCGCTCTGCACACTTCGATCAAATTTTGCACTCTGCTCTCAATGATTGAACTTCTCACCGTGTGCTCTATCAGCGAACGTCGCAACACGCACCATATATAACTCTTCAAAATAACCTACCTTTTATAATAACATTTTCGAGATCAAAACCTTGATCTTAGTCGGCTGTAACAACCCTAAATCGTCGGCTGCAAACCCTAATCTTCGTTGGCTCACATTTAACTTTTTCGGCTGACATTTAACTTTGTCGGCTTCAACTGCCTCTGTAACTCTTTTGTAGCTTTTGCCGAAAAACTACAACATGTCGTGATATCGTGAAACCTTTGTAATCGTACACTTTCTTTTGGCTTTTGTCATGATATCGCGACACTTCAGCATTTGTCGACTTCAACTAAGCTCTTGTCGCGATATCACGACACTTTTGTCTTTGTCAGCATCAACTTTGCTTTTGTCGCAAAATCATGACACTTCTCTTATAGAAGACCTGCTTTCAATTTCTTTCACAAAATCGTGACACTTTCACTTCCTTGCACTCTTCTCTACTTGCACTAGCGAAAACATGACATGTCGCAAAATCGTGACACTTTTCACTTCCGTACACTCTTCTCTACAGGCAATAGCGAAAATGGAACATGTCACGAAATTGTGACACTTTATCTACCTTGTGCTTTTCTCTGCCGTACGCCCACGAAAATGGAACATGTCACGAAATCGTGACACTTTCTGCATCCGTACGCTTTTTCTTCAATATGTCACGAAATCGTGACATTTCTTACTTTGAAACCTTTCCTTTGCTGCATGTCACAAAATCGTGATAGTTCTTACTTGGAACATTTTCATCTGCAGCATGTCACGAAATCGCAACGGTTCTCACTTCGAACTCTGTAGCATGTCACAAAATCGTGATAGTTCTCACTTCGAACTCTACAGCATGTCACAAAATCATGACACTTTTCGTGTTACTTTCTCTCTCTTCGAACTTGTCGTGAAATCGTGACAATTCACACTACGGACTCTCTCTTCTGCATTATGTCATGAAATCATGACACTTTTTCTTTTGGACTCTCTCTCCTGCAACATGTCGTGAAATCGTGACACTTTTTCATCCGAACAACCTTCCTTGCAATATGTCACGAAATCGCGACATTTTTGACTCCGTACATTCTCTCTCCTCTTTGAGTTGCGAAACTATGACATGTCACGATATCGCGACACTTTTCTAACTTGCTTTCTCTCTCCTGCTTGTCATGATATCGCGACACTTTTCTAACTTACTTTCTTTCAAACCTGTCATGCCGTAACCTTCATCAAAACAAATTATTTTACATCAAATCAAATTCCTTCAAAAGCTTCTTGACATCAATGACAACTTATATACTTGATCAAAGGCAATGTACCCAAAGTACCCAAAATTGCCAACAATCTCCCCCTTTGTCATTGATGGCAAACCTTTACTGAAAACACATTTCAAGAGCCAAAACTAAAACTAATTGTGCTAACAACTAAGAAACTGTGCCCACAACTGAAAATATTCCTTTGAAGTTTTGCTACCCCTGACTTGAAGCTTTCCTCTTCACTTGAAGCTCTCCCCCTTACTCATATCTCTCCCCCTTTGTCATCAATGGCAAAGGGTCACCTTTGGGGCTCTGGACTAAGAATGAGCCACTTAGCTTAGTCTCTCCCCCACCTCCTGATGAGGTGATTAATTCTGGGGTGGGAGTACAACTCCCAATTTCTCCATTAGATACTCAAACATATCTCTTGGAAGAGTTTTGGTGAATATATCTACAATCTGCTCTTTAGTAGACACATACTCTAGCTTGACCTGCTTGTCTTGCACTTTCTCCCTTAGAAAGTGATACTTGATGGAAATATGTTTTGTCCTTGAGTGCATTACCGGATTTTTGGAAATACTTATGGCACTTGTATTATCACAAAGTATGGATATGGGTTGTTCATGCTTGACTTTGAAATCCTCCAAGGTGGTTTTCATCCATAAAACCTATGTACACCCAGCCACTCGTTGCTATGTATTCAGCCTCATCGTAGATAAGGAAACCGAAGGTTGTTTCTTACTTAGTCAAGAAACCAAACTCTTTCCCGTAAAGAATGCTCCACCACTAGTGATTTTCCCGTCATCGCATCGCCTACCCAATCTGCATCTGTATAGGTCGTGAGGGTGAAATCATCACCTTTGGGATACCAAAGCCCAAGGTCCATAGTGCCCTTCATATATCTGAATATCCTTTTAACTACTATAACATGAGAATATTTTGGAGCTGCTCGAAATCTTGCTACTAACCCAACCGCCCGCATGATATCTCGGTCCGGAAGTCGTAACATATAATAAACTGCCAATCATTGATCTGTACAAATTTTGATCTGCCACTGGAGATTCATCATCCTTACTCATATTGCACCCTGTAATCATTGGAGTACATACTGGTTTGCTGTCCATCATCCCAAATTTCTTCAAAATTTCTTTGATATACTTCCCTTGAGATAGAAATACACCATATTTTGATTGAGCAATCTGAAGACCTAAAAAGAATGACAGCTCTCCAATCATAGACATCTCAAATTCCTTCCGCATGGTGTTAGAAAAATCTTTGCACATCTGAGTCTTATTTCCCCCAAAAATAATATCATCAACATAGACAACCATAATCAACATATCATCATATTCATTCTTAATATACAAATTGCTATCTGCCACACCTTTCCTGAAGCCTTGTTCATGAAGATAACTGTCAAGTCTTGAGTACCAAGCCCTCGGTGCTTGCTTTAACCCATAGAAGGCCTTTTTTAGTTTACACACATAGTCTGACTATTCTGAGAGAGACACTCCTTTTTGTTGTTCTATGTAGACTTCTTCTACCAACACACCATTTAGAAAAGCTGACTTTACATCCATTTGATATACCTTGAATTATTTGAAGCTTGAAAGTGCCAACAACATTCTGATAGCTTCAAGACGAGCAACAAGATCAAATGTCTCTTCGAAATAAACACCTTCTACTTGAGCATAACCTTTGCAGACTAACCTAGCTTTGTTTTTGACAATTTTTCCATCCTCATTGAGTTTATTTCTGAATATCCATTTTGTGCCAATGACATTCTTGTCCTTAGGTCTTGGAACCAAATCCCAAGTTTCACTTTTCTCTATTTTATTTAGCTCTTCATCCATTGCTTTTACCCAAAACTTATCTGCACATGCTTCCTCGAAATCTTTTGGCTCAATCGAGATAATAATGAAACATTTGTAGAATCATGTGAAGGAATGACTCTTCTTCTTGTTTTCCTGCTATTTGGATCACCAATGATCAAATATTTTGGATGATGTTTCTGAACATATCGTGAAGGATTTTTGGGAAGTAGTTGTTGTCTTTCCTCTTCTTCATCTGAAACCTCTCTAAATTCTTCTTGACAAATTTCATCACTGAGTTCCTTGACTAGTTCTCTTATCCCTGTCTTTTCATCAACTCGTTACATTTATGCTCTCTACAACTCGTATGAGTTCTTTTGTTGAAGCATCTCGTAGGCCTTGCTTCTCGCTGGAATATCCAAGAAAGATTCCTTCATCACACCTAGGATCAAACTTACCCAAATTTTGATCTTCCCTTCGATGAAGCACTTACTCCCAAACACTTTGAAGTATTTTACTGTAGCTGGTCTTCCTTTCCACAACTCATAAGGATTTTTATGATGATTGACTCTAAGTTGGGCCCTGGTGATAATTTAGAGTGTTGTACTAACTACCTCTTTCCAAAATCCATCCGAAAGTTTTGATTCATTTAACATAGCTCTAGCCATATTTTCAATAGTTCTGTTTTTCCTTTCAACTACTCCATTTTGTTGAGGAGTTCTTGCTGCTGAATATTCTCTTTTGATTCCTTGTTGGTCACAGTACTCCACAAATTCATTTGAAGTGAACTCTCCTCCTCTATCTGATCTTAAGAATTTGATTCTCTTGTCAGTCTCATTTTCAATCATTTCTTTGAAAGCTTTAAATTTTTCAAAAGCTTCAGATTTTTCTTTGAGAAAAGTAACCCAAGTCATTCTAGAATAATCATCTATAAACAACATGAAGTAGCTTTCTCCCTGAATGCTCTGAGTTCTAGTAGGGCCACATAAATCAGTATGAATAAGATCCAATGGTTTTGAAGAAGTATACCCTTTTTATTTGAAATTGGTTCTGGTCTGTTTTCCATGTTGAAACGGACTGCAAATGATGTTATGGGGCCTTTTTATTTTGGGCAAGTCTCTAACTGCTTCCTTGTTACTAATATTGACAAGATTATCAAAGATCAAATGCCCCAATATTTTATGCCATATCCAACTCTCATCTTCTTGAGTTAGAAAACACTTTTCCTTTTTTATCTCACTTAGCATGTAAAGATTGTTTGGAGTCCTTGTAGCACTAGCAATGAGTTTTCCATTTTTTTCTTTACTTATCTCACATCTATCTGAAAAGAAAGATACTATGTGTCCTTGATAACAAAGTTGAATCACACTTAGAATATTATGTCTTAGGCCTTCTACATAAAGCACATTTTCTGTTTTGGATTTCCCATTCAAACTAAGAGTCCCTTTACCACAGATTTTAGCTGACCTGTTATCTCCAAAACTCGATCTGTTCCCTCGTTTGTTTTTTTTAGGACCAAAATTTTTTCCTTTTCACCAGTCATATATTTTGAACAACCACTATCAAGATACCATTTTTCTACTTTGTCTTGAGCATGAAAAGCAGTTTGAACTATCATTGACTTAGATTTGATCTCATTTCTCTTTTTAGTGAACTCAAGGCTAGATCTATCCAAACTGCACATCCTTGCTATATGCCCAAAATTCTTGCACTTGTAACACATGACATTTTTATTCATAAGAGGTGAAAAAGAGTTAACATTTTCCTTACTATGGCTATTCAAAGACTTATTGCAATGCATAGCTTCATGACCAAATTTCTTGCAGGAAAAACAATAGCCATGGAAAGTATTATGTAACCTGTTTTGATGCCTTCGATGGTTGTTCTTCTTGTGACCAACTGGAATCCACCGCTCTTCAAGATGAAGATTGATCTTGCTTGAAGACCCTGTTTCATAAATGGTGATACCATCCTTATTTTGCTTTTCACACGGAGTATTCTGTCTGAGAGTCAACTGTTCCAACTTCACTCTAAGAGACATAACCTCTTCTTCTAGTTTCTCACAATCAACTTCCTTTCCTTTTAGATCCTTTGTCAGAACCTGTTCAATATTCTTCCATTCTTTAGCTAGAATTTTGAAGTCTATAACACTTTGATACAATTTTGATCTTGCTATCTCTTCTTCCTGACATTGATACTTGAGAACAAAATTCTCTTCTATAAATTTCTCAAGTTTTCTTAAAGCCAAGAAGAATTCACCTTTGAGATCGAACTCGACCTCTTCATCTCTTTCTGAATCTGTATGTTCCTCTGATAGATCCTTCTCCAAGCTATTAGGCTCTTTTTGGAGAGACATGCTCTGATACTAATTGAATAACACAAGCTTATATTGAGAGGGGGGGATGAACAGTATAAGACTTAACCAATTAATAATTTTAACTTTAGATAGCAGTGGCATCAACACAACATTAATCAAGATAGAAAGCATCACGCATTGAAGACCCATTTTTAACGTGGTTCACCCAAAATGATTGGGCTACATCCACAAAAACTTTTTTCTAAAAGTTATCTCTAGGTTCTTTGGGAATTCTTCCCAATTACAATGTTTATGAGCCTCGGATCAAAGGAGATACCTTCTACCAATTAGAATTTATGAGCCTCTGCTCAAAGGAGATACCTTCCCCTATGCTCTGGAAATGATCCCTCAGAAGATCAACTACCTCTACCTCTTGCCAGCACATGGAACTCCTTTCCATCGAAGACCTTCTGTCCTCAATGCTTAGCCTAAGAGACCTCTGCCTTCTATGATCACATCCACAGTAGCTCAACAACCAAATCTGTCCTTAGGTTCTTGTCATAGAATTAATACATATTTGTCCTCAAGTTCTCTGATAGAACTATCAAACTCAGCTCACAAGTCCTCTGCTCTCTCTGTGTAATCACAACCGCATTTTGGTCGAACTTCAACCTTTGCATTGTCTGTGCAAACATAGTGGTACTTGGAAAAATTCACCATGACTCTTCGCTCGCTCTGCACACTTCGATCGAATTTCACACTCTGCTCTTAGCGATCAAACTTCTCACTCTACAATCTATCAGCGAACGTCACAACACGCACCATATATAACTCTTCAAAACAACCTACCTTTTATAATAACATTTTCAAGATCAAAACCTTGATCTTAGTTGGCTGTAACAACCCTAAACTTCGTCGACTGCAAACCCTAATCTTCATCGACTCACATTTAACTTTTTTGTCTCACATTTAACTTTGTTGGCTTCAAATGCCTCTGTAACTCTTCTGTAGCTTTTGCCGTGAAACTACAACATGTCACGATATCGCGACACCTTTGCAACCATACACTTTCTTTTGGCTTTTGTCGTGATATCGTGACACTTCAGCCTTTGTCGACTTCAACTAAGCTCTTGTCGCAATATCGTGACACTTTTGTCTTTGTCAGCATCAACTTTGCTTTTGTCACAAAATCGTGACACTTCTCTTATAGAAGACCTACTTTCAATTTCTGTCGTGAAATCATGACACTTTCGCTTCCTTGCACTCTTCTCTGCTTGCACTAGCAAAAACATGACATGTCACAAAATCGTGACACCTTTCGCTTCCGTACACTCTTCTCTGCAGGCACTAGCGAAAATGGAACATGTCACAAAATCGTGACACTTTTGCTGCCTTGTGCTTTTCTCTGCCTTACACCCACGAAAACAAAACATGTCACGAAATCATGACACTTTCTGCATCCGTACGCGTTTTCTTCAATATGTCACGAAATCGTGACATTTCTTACTTTGAAACCTTTCCTTTGCTGCATGTCGTGAAATCATGACAATTCTTACTTGGAACATTTTCATCTATAGCATGTCACAAAATCACGACGGTTCTCACTTCGAACTCTGCAGCATGTCGCAAAATCGTGACAGTTCTCACTTCGAACTCTGCAGCATGTCGAGAAATCGTGACACTTTTCATGTTACTTTCTCTCTTTGAACTTGTCGTAAAATCATGAAAATTCACACTACTAACTCTCTCTTCTGCATTATGTCATGAAATCGTGACACTTTTTCTTTTGGACTCTCTCTCCTGCAACATGTCACAAAATCGTGACACTTTTTCGTCCGAACAACCTTCCTTGCAATATGTTGCAAAATCATGACATTTCTGACTTCGTACATTCTCTCTCCTATTTGAGTCATGAAACTATGACATGTCACGATATCATGACACTTTTTTAACTTTCTTTCTCTCTCCTGCTTAGGTCATGAAAATGTGACATGTCGCGATATCGCGAAACTTTTCTAACTTTCTTTCGAACCTGTCATGACGTAACCATCATCAAAACAAATTATTTTACATCAAATCAAATTCCTTCAAAAGCTTCTTTACATCAATGACAACTTATATACTTGAGCAAAGGCAATGTACCCAAAGTACCCAAAATTGCCAACAATAACAAGCTCACACAGAACTTGTTCAAAACTTCTCAACAAGCTCACACATAACTTGCCCAAATCTACTCAAAACACTCACACAAAACTTGCTCAAATATGCTCCAACAAGCTCACTAAGAACTTTTCCAAATCTGCTCTAGCAAGCTCACCAATAACTTGCTCAAATATGCTCCAACAAGATCACTAATAACTTTTCCAAATATGCTCTAGCAGCTCACCAAAAACTTGCTCAAATATGCTCCAACAGGCTAACTAAGAACTTGTCCAAAACTGCTCTAGCAAGCTCATCAAGAACTTCTCAACTCTACTCAATAGGCTCACTCAGAACCTCATAAAAATATGTCCCAAATATGTCCACAAATCTGTATAAAACTATCCACAAATCTATCCCAAAAACTATCCATAAATCTATCTAAAACTATCCACAAAGTTGTCCCAAAAATTATCCACAAAGCCTTCTCAAAGGCTCAATCAATCCTACACAAACTACCACAAATCTGTCCAAAAATCTATCCCAAATGCCTTTGCAAAGGATCAATCAATCATGCTCAAGTAGTACTCAAATATCATCCATAAATATATGAAGGCAAGGCTCAAATATAAACTCAACAATGAATGGCAATGCACTCTACAATGGATGACAACAATGATCCACAATGATCTCAAATCAACTCAACTCAAATCAATCTCAACTCAAGTCAACTCATAGAAGCATAAAGATAATTGTTAGAGACTCAATATTTTCTAAGCTCAATATCAACTCAAATCAGAATTATAGAATAGTTTGTTTCATGGGACTTGAAAAATCACCTCACAAAATAACTTCACTAGGCTCAGTCAACTGAACTCAACCAATCACCACAAGGGACACTCTTTCTCACAAAACCCTAGTCCAAGCATGTATCAACCAACTCAAATGTTTCCAACAATGCTCAATCACAAATATCACATAACAATTATACTCATGTTATTTTAAAATTCTTTACATAACCAATGGACTTCAACAACTATGCTTATAAAACAAGGTTTAAACACAACTCTCAAACCAGAAAACCTTGAAGCATTCAACCAACCACTTTCAAAAAGTAAACCACAATCAATCCTTTTCACTCGAATGATATTTCAGAAATCAACCACCATAAATAATCAATAGGAGAATGTGTCCATACCTTATAATCACTATGCTTATAAAACAAGGTTTAAACACAACTCTCAAACCAGAAAACCTTGAAGCATTCAACCAACCACTTTCAAAAAGTAAACCACAATCAATCCTTTTCACTCGAATGATATTTCAGAAATCAACCACCATAAATAATCAATAGGAGAATGTGTCCATACATTTTTGATGCCAAGAAGTTGTCCTTAAAATCTGCCACACTAAACACAAGTTTCATTTCCAATCTCCATAAGGGTTAGTTCACTTCAAATAATAATCACAACATAAATCATAACTCAATTTACACCTTTTTACTCCAACTTAATAAACACATCCATCAAATTCCTTTTAATAAAAACTCTTATAAAAAAATAATAATCAATAAACCTCTCAAAAATTATTTTATAACAACTCCTTATTTATCCTAAATCTTAATTCTCAATTTCATGAACATCAAATTAAATCAAAAACTCATCCACCTTTGAAATAATAATCATAGCCCTTATAAAAATTAAGTTTAATTAAAAACTTTAATTATTCCTAACCACCTTATAACTCCAACTTAGGGCTTAACAAAATTAATTAGAGAAAAAGCATATTTACCTCCTTAATGGGATTCGAACCCCCGACTTTCCCACACCACGAACACCTTAGCCGCGGCTAAGGTTACCACATGAGCTAGCTGCTCATTCGAAAGGGAAAGGCACAACGTGCCTTAAAACCTTTCCTCCCTTTCCACAAATAAAAAATGCTTCGAGCACTTTGCTTCCAATGCCTTACGAATGCATTCAAGGGGATTTGAAACCTTGATGTTTGTGCTGCCACACACCTTAGCCAAAAGCCAACTGCCAATGCACCACTCTACCCATGATGACTTTGGACTTTGATCAACCTTCATTTATTCACTACTTCTGCTTTCTAAAATATTTTTGCACGATCTCAATTCAGATGCTTATCCAATGATTATTAATCATGAGCAAGTTTGAGTTTATGAACCTTAGGTATCCCATTTATATATCGTCATTATTTTTTATGACATCGGCAGAAATCTTGCATATTTAATTTTAAATTTTAATTTTAATTTTAAATAATTAAAATTTAAACTAAATATTAAAAAATAAATATTTTCATCACCGGCACACCTTTTTCGACAAAACGAAAGGCCAACTTGGGTTTTAAGAATGGTTCAAATATGCCATCCATGGTTTTAAACAAAACCTTTTATTTTACCTACCTTGGTTTTCACAAAAACCCTGTATTTATCCATGCTTTTCAAAATATCATTTGGCCACCAAAACTCAATGTGATCCATGTGACATCAATGATCCATGTGACATCAATGAAAACATAAAATAACTCAAATTGCCAAAAATCTCCCCCTTTGTCATTGATGGCAACACCTCTAATGCAAAAACCACAATCACTGTAAAAACCATCTCTGAGAATCAAAGTTGCTCCCCTTAACTCAATACTCTCTATGGAGACTGCTCGCCCTAACTCAATGCTCTATTTGGAGGCTGCTCCCCCTAAATCAATTCTCTCTCCCTTATTCAAATATCTCCCCTTTGACACCAATGGCAAAAAGGACACTTATGGGGCTAAAATATATTACTCTTAAGCATAACCTCCTCACCACCTTCTCTCTTGAGGTGATTAATTTTGGGGTGGGAGTAATTTTAATCCCATATTACATTTTTTATTTCCTCTATAAACTTCCTTCCATTTTTTTTTGATATCCTTCTCTTGATCTTCTTGCCTTGAACCTGCTTGACCTTCTTGCCTTGAACCTATTTGACTTTCTTGCCTTCAACCTATTTGGAATTGATTCCTACACCATTTTGCAATATGTACAAAGTTATTGTAGTTAAAACACTTGATATTGTAGCCTTTGGATGGTGCCCATATCCTGAAATCTTTCTTAAAATAATTTCCATATTCATTCCTTTCCTGAACCCTGTATTGTGAAGTTCTATTTTCATGAAATTTATGACCATGACTTCTAAATTGTGTAGCTCTAAAACCAAAACCATGTTGCTCATTTCCTTTGAACTGAGAACCTCTATGACCAATCCTGTTACATGAGAAGCAATGTCCTTGAAAATCATAATTTCTTCCTTTGAAGTTTCTTCTATCAAAATTAAATTTCTTTGATCCATGGATCCTGCAATGTATAGCCCTGTTTCCAAATCCATTACAAGAAAAACAATGTCCTTGAAAAGCCCTTTGTTCATGCCTTGGTTCCTCATACCTTTTTTGACCATTATCCTTATGATCATTTTCAACTTGTGCATTGCATTCTTGAACCTTCTTTGTAGTATCTAAATCCTCTTCCTTATTTACTTCCTTGCTTTTCTCTTCAAGTATTTATTTTCCTTTTGAACTTGATTCACCTATCTCAAAACAAGAACCAAACTGAATTTTTGGATCCATAGGAACTTTGAAACTTTCTTCATAAAAATTAGGTTCTTCCTTGCTTTCATATTTTAGAACTTCCTTTCCTTTTGAGTGTGATTCCCCAAACCTGAAATATGAGACCTTTGATGCTTTGAAATATTTCTCTTCTTTCTCTTTATTTGTGTCAAGTAGCAAATTGGCATCCATCTCTATAGCCTCTAAAATACATGTTTCCTTCTTAGTGAAAATATCTTGACCTTTTGAGTCATGTGATGGATCAAACTTCTTACATATGGAACATCTCAATTCTTTTAGATTCTCTTTAACCTCTTGTAGTTGCTCATGGATCTCATTGAACTTTTCTTTTAGATCAACTGAGATATCTAACTTTCTTACACTATTCTCTTGTTTAACTTCTTCTAATTGGAGTGAATGTTCTTCTACTTCTCTTATCCCATAGAAAAAACCTTCTTCATATTCACTGTCACTAAGATCATTATAATCTTCTATAGCAAATAAAATCTAAAGATATCTTTGACAATGCTTGTTTCCTTCATATGTCATCTCATATTCACTATCACTGAAGCCATTGCAATATCCTAATCTATGATATCTTTGACCACACACAAAGCACTACTCTCTTTAACCTTCTATTCCTAGTAATAGATGTTCTTCCTTTTCATCATCTGATTTTGTCTCTATCACTATGATCTGAGCTATCACTTGCTTCTACAATGTAGTAATATTTCTTTGCCTTACAAAAAAATTTCTTCTTCTCATACCTATTTTGCTTGTATCTGTCATCTTTTTCATGCTTATGATTTCCATCTTCTTTTCTTATGTGACCCTATTTTTCATCATCACTGTTATCTTCATGTGGACACTTGTATGCATAGTGACCAATATCACCACACTTGTAGCATCTAACTTTCCTTATATCCCTAAAATTCCTTGAGTCCTTATTCCTTTTGATGAAGTTAGATTCCTCATAATTATCTACAACTCTATCTATTTCTGTAACTTTCCCTTTCTTTTTTCCTAAAGTCTTGAATGCAATCTCTTTTATTGGAACATGATGCTTACATACCCTCATCTCATAAGCTGTGAGAGTTCCTTGCAATTCTTTCATTGTTAGCTTGTTGATATCCATTGTTTCTTCTATTGTTGAAACCATAGCATCATATTTCATGGGAAGTGATCTCAAAACATTTTGATTAACTTCTAATTCTTTCATTTCAAATTCTAGACCTCCAATGGTGTTATTAATCTCATCAACTCGAAGTAAAAACCTTGCAATATCTATATAATATTCCATTTTCCATTCCTTAAATAGTTTTCTATGAGTTTTTAGTTTTGCCAAATTTACCTTGGAGTCTCTTTTATAAGTATTCCACAACTTGGTCCACATCACATTAGCTAAATTACATAACATAACCTTTGCAAAAGTTGTCTCTCGTAGCCCACTCAAAATACAATTCATTGCTCTTGCATTGATCTCAACCAATTTTATGATAGTCTTATCTGCCTCGGGATCACCTTCAACCCTATACTCTTTTTCAACCATTTGCCATACCTCATTTCCTTGTGATATCAAGTAGTTATTCATCCTCATGCTCCAGAAAGCATAATTGTTACCATCAAATAGTGGAGCCTTATTTGTAGATAATCCATTCTATGAAGCCATCTGTGTTCTTGTAGAATCTGCCCTCAAGCTATTAGCTTTTTGAAGGAACCAGCTATGATACCAATTGAATAACATAAGATTATACTGATATGGGGGGATGAACATTATAAGATCACTTTTTACCTTCTTTCCAAACCAATATCAATTAATGTCCTTAATTACAATAACCAAATATACCAATGTGCATTAGTAACTTAGATAGCAATAGTAAGAAAGAGCACAAGTCACCACACACAATTGAGACACAATATTTAACATGGTTCACCCAATGTGAGGTACTCCAAAAAATAATCTCCTTATAATATTTCACACAAAAATAAGTATCCTTATCCAATACAATGATTTCTTTAATCTGCTCAAATCTAGGCAATAACAAGCTCACACAGAACTTGTCCAAATTTGTATAACAAGATCACATAGAACTTGTCCAAAACTGCTTAACAAGCTCACATAGAACTTGTCCAAATTTCTTTGATCTGATCAAATCTAGGCAATAACAAGCTCACACTGAACTTGTCCAAATTTGCATAACAAGATCACACATAACTTGTCCAAAACTGCTCAACAAGCTCACACAGAACTTGTCCAAATTTTCTCAACAAGCTCACATAGAACTTGCTCAAATCTGCTCCAACAAGCTCACTAAGAACTTGTCCAAATCTGCTCTAGCAAGCTCACCAAGAACTTGCTCAAATTTTCTCCAACAAGCTCACTAATAACTTGTCCAAATCTACTCTAGCAAGCTCACCAAGAACTTGCTCAAATATGCTCTAACAAGCTCACTAATAACTTGTCCAAAAATGCTCTAGAAAGCTCATCAAGAACTTGCTAAACTCTACTCAATAGGCTCACTTAGAACCTCATAAAAATCTGTCCCAAATATGTCCACAAAACTATCCCAAAAATTGTCCACAAATCTGTCTAAAACTATCCACAAAGCTATCCCAAAATCTGTCCACAAAGCCTTCTCAAAGGCTCAATCAATCATACACAAACTACCATAAATCTATCTAGAAATATATCCCAAAGGCCTTCTCAAAGGCTCAATCAATCATGCTCAAGCAGTACTCAAATCTCATCCACAAATATATGAATTCAAGGATCAAATATGAACTCAACAATGAATGACAATGCACTCTACAATGGATGACAACAATGATTCACAATGATCTCAACTCAACTCAACTCAAATCAATCTCAACTCAAGTCAACTCATAGAATCATAAAGAGAATTTTTAGAGACTCAATATGTTCTAAGATCAATCTCAACTCAAATAAGAATTATAGAATAGTTTGTTTCATGGGACTTGAAAAATCACCTCACACAATCACTTTACTAGGCTCACTCAACTCAAATTAACCAATCACCACAAGGGACACTCTTTCTCACAAAACCCTATTCCAAGCATGTATCAACCAACTTAAATGTTTCCAATAATGCTCAATCACAAATCTCACATAACAATGATACTCATGTTCTTTTCAAGTTCTTTACATAACCAATGGGCTTCAATAACTATGCTTATAAAATAAGGTTTAAACACAACTCTCAAACCATAAAACCTTGAAGCATTCAACCAACCACTTTCGAAAATGAAACCACAATCAATACTTTTCACTCCAATGATATTTCAGAAATAAACCACCATAAAAAATCAATAGGATAATGTACCCATACCTTTTTGATTCCAAGAATTTATTCACAAAATCTGCCACACTAAACACAACTTTCCTTTCCAATCTCAATAAGGATTAGTGGACTTCAAATAATAATCACAAGATAAATCATAACTCAATTTACACATTTTTACTCCAACTTAATAAACACATCCACCAAAGTCCTTTTAATAAAAATCCTTATCAAAAATAATAATCAATAAACCTCTCAAAAATTATTTTATAACAACTCCTTATTTCTCCTAAATCTTAATTCTCAATTTCATGAACATCAAATTAAATCAACAACTCATCCACCTTTGAAATAATAATCACAACCCTTATAAAAATAAATTTTAATTAAAAACTTTAATTATTCCTAACCACCTTATAACTCCAACTTAGGAATACAAGCTTCTCACTATAGAATTGCCTGATGATGTAGTCTTTGCATTATCAGGTCTGCCAGAACTCGAAGAACCTAAGAAAGAAAGATACATGTCATTGTTCTTTGAAGGTTCGAAGTGCAAACAAGAGGGTGGAGTAGGGATTGTCTTTATCACACCACAAGGTGCTCCATTGCCCTTATCATTCAATCTAGACTTCTCATACATAAACAAAAATACAGAGTATAAAGCATTGATCCTGGGACTCCAAATAGTCGTAGCAATGGGCATTAAAACATTGAATATATTTGGTGACTCCTTGCTCATAGTAAAGTAGGTCAAAGGACTATTCCAATGTAGGTTCCCACACTTGAAAACTTACAAGGAAATTGTTGACACTTACCTAGCCTGGATGGAATGGTATGACATCGAGGCAATCCCTCATATGTCGAATAGCTTTGCAAACACTATGGCCTATTTGGGATCCTTAATCCCTTAGAATTCATATGATGATTTTACAACCGTTCATGTGAATGTGCTTTCGCACTCAACAATATGCCATGAAGCTTTTGACAATCAACAACTAGTCAACATGATCAACATTAAGCCAAAGCAAGATTGGTCCTTCACAGCCAGATATTTCTTACAAACGACATCTTATGGGTCTTTGATCTCCCAAAGACCTATGGAGTGTGGTGCAACCATACACCATAGAGTTTTTCCTCAATCCGTGTTCACCAGATCAAAAATACAGGAAGAGCAAGTTGTCTTTTCTATAGAAGTCGTGGCTTATCAAGATTGGCTTTCCCAACTATGGGACTTCTTGAAGCTTGGAATAGCACCTCAAGGTTTTTCGCATACTGAAAGGCGAACATTCAAATAGAAATAAAAAATATACATCTTGTTAGGATAAATCCTCTACAAATGAGGATATGATGGAGTATTACTCCGTTGTCTTGATCCCTAGGAAGCATCCTGGGCAATTTTGCAAGCTCACGATGACACATGTGGAGGGCATTTTAGTGGCATGGCCATCGTTAGGTGCATATTGAGAATGGGTTACTATTGGCCCACCATAGAAAGGGAATTTTGCAATTATGTCAAGAAATTCAGTAAGTGCCAGCATCACACAAATCTAACGCACTTACCATCACAAACTTTGCAGCCCATCCAGGCAGCATGGCCATTCTCATAGTGGGGACTAGACTTGATTGGAAAGATCTCACCCCCATCCTTAGGCCAACACACATTCATCATAATGGCCATAGAATACTTCACTAAATGGGTAGAAGTGATCCCCTTAACATCAACAACTGGACCAAATATTGCGAAGTTTATACTCCATGATATCATAAGTCATTTTGGGGTCCCTTCTATGATAATATCGGATAATGGGCCATTTTTCAAGAACAAAAATGTGCATGCTTTAATGAAAACATACTCTATTCAGCATAGTTTTTCAACACCTTATTATCCGCAAGCAAACAGGAAAGCAAAAGCCTAAAAAAAAAATAGTCTCCATATTGAGGAAGATGGTGCAATACAATCACAAGGATTGGCACATGTAGTTGCCTCTTGCACTATGGGCATGCAGGACTAGTATATAGACGCCCACTAGGGCAACATAGTTTTCACTGGTATATGGTACGGAGACCATCATGCCACTAGAGTTGGAAATTTTGACTCTACGCATAGCATTAAAGGACTTCATAGATGATGATGTCGCACGGTAAGGCTGCCTTGATCAGTTGATGATTCTTGATGAACACCGAGTCAATGCTTTAGAGCATCATCATGTTTACCAAAATTGCCTTGCACAAGATTACAATAGTAAAGTCCACCTAAGGGAATTCAAGGTTGGAGATCTAGTGCTCAAATAAAACCTACAGAATTTGAATGTGTTGTCGCACCTGTGAGATAAGTTCATGGAAAACTGGATAGGCCCATACATGATTTCATAGAGAGTTGGATCTAAAGCATATCGCCTTATATCATTAGATGGTTTTGAAGAGTCTGTACCTCTCAATATCATTCACCTAAATTTATTTCACACATAAAACAAAAAAACATTCAAATATGTCATAAAACACAAAAAAATTCAAATATATCATAAAAAACAAAAAAACATTCAAATATGTCAAAAACACAAAAAAATCATAAAAACATAAAATTTCAAAATACAATCAAAGGCTCTAAGGTTAATTCATCCCACTTTATCAAAAGCAAATCAAAGGCTCGAAGGGTAATTCATCCCGCTTGGTCAAAAGAAATTCAAAACGCTCCAAGGGTATTCAAACCGCTTGGTCAAATCCAATCAATTCAAAAGGCTCCAAGGGTAATTCAAACCGCTTGGTCAAACATCAATTCAAAGGCTCCAAGGGTAATTCAAACCACTTGGTCAAAATCAATTTAAAAAGGCTCCAAGGGCATTCAAGTCACTTGGTCAAAATCAATTCAAAATGCTCCAAGGGTATACAAACCACTTGGTCAACTTCAATCAAAAAGCTCCAAGGGTACTTCATGCTACTTGGTCAAAAATAAAAAAATCTCCAAAGGCATAATAAGCCCTTTGGTCAAATTAAGCAAAAATACAAAAACAACATAAAAATAAAAAATACAAAAACAATTGCATCTCACATCTTGCATCCACATCATTGCATTTCATTTTCATATCCACTACAATTGCATATGTCATAAGAGCCTTAAAAGTGATACCACCGTTTTTCGCACAAAACATTCAAATCCATACCTCCATCAACACTAGTGTAATTGTATTTTTTAACACAACCATTATTTGTTGCTATACATAATATACTAAGATTTTTTGGCTAATCAACCACACCTAGTGATCTTATCAACTTTTGTGGAAAACAACTATGATTAGTAGAAGGTGAGGTCTAGCTATGATAATTCCTTGGTAATTTAAGATCCTGTCACTAATTGAAGCACTAAAATCCTAGCTAGTACAAGGAAAAGATAAAATCTACAAAGTGGTCTAGGTTACCTTAAGCAAAAAGGATTTTCCTTGCTTATCCCCCTGTGAACTGGTTTAAAGGTGCTGAGAATTGGAAAAAGGACAATATTTACCCTATCCAAATCCCTTGCTTAAATCAAAATAAGAAAAATCCTAAAGCAAAGTACATATTCAAAATGCTAAGCATACAGTCTAGATTTCAAAGCAATAATCTGATACACAAATCATAAATTCAAAGAAACATAGATAAAAAAAATCAATAAAAAATAAACAGCGATTTTCATCACTACATATGAGCAAAATAAATAGTGATTATCATCACTACAAAAATCCTCGCTCAAAGAAAAACTCAATCAAAATAAATAGTGATTTTCATCACTACATATAAGCAAAA
Organism: Wollemia nobilis; assembly: GCA_028583015.1. Classification (NCBI taxonomy): domain Eukaryota; kingdom Viridiplantae; phylum Streptophyta; class Pinopsida; order Araucariales; family Araucariaceae; genus Wollemia; species Wollemia nobilis. Next base: position 431,469 of record JAQPPZ010003183.1, read on the forward strand.
AGACAAAAAGAAGCCAAAAGGGAATAAAGCTTGAATCCCTAGCATTCTCAAAATTGTACAAAAATGGAAGGATAAATCCTTATGCATGATGATATGTCTACCACAATTGCTTCATGCATTCATGTAGACCAATGTTTGAATGTGGATGAGCTAGCTTAGGTAACCTGATATTGCCTAGTGGTATAGTCCAACTAAGTCCAACATAAGGATGAGATGAACACTTGAGGATCCTTGATCTTAGCAATGGGCTAAAAGAATCCCACCTGACATCGGAGGAAATGCTTGAGTTCTACCTCAAAATATACAATCACTTGCACACACACAGATCATGAAAAACTAGGTCCATCGTAAAAGCCTTACTTTTCAAAAGTCTAAGTGATCAGTAGACAACTGTTGATAGGGTAACTAAAGTGTTTGCATATACAGAAATCCCAAAAAATTCTTACATAGCAACAAATCATAACATCATTCACACCATCACTTTCTTTATAAGGTTCTATAAATTAAGGGGTATCAACATAGTAGGACAGATATCGCATATATATTAGAAATAGTATATATGCGGCCACTGACTACTTTATATATTTTATTTTACAAAAACTTATTAATAAAATACATTACACACCATTACATCTCATATATGAATACTTAATCAATTCTTATGATAAGAGTGATTATTTAAATTCATGATTATTTTTTTACTTTCTGTGGTATCACCCATTAAGATTGTCAATGTCATATGCATTCCATATGTTTTAAGTGATTAGAGCATACATGTTCGTTTATACCATCCCATCATATAAGTTAGATGCATACAATTAAAACAAAGTTAAAACATGCATTTAGAAATAACACCGCATCCACAAACACAATTCATTAATCATCATCATCACATCATAAAGCACATCATAAAACATATAGGCAATATCCATTTGCATACAATCATGAATTCACCATTTATCAAAATCAAAATACATCACATCATATCATAAAATCATATAAGCATATACACATCCATCTAAGCATATTCAATGTCATCTATCATTTAATATATTCATCAAGATAGCATAATACCATCATCACATCATATCATAAAACAAAATAACAACAAAAACATGAGCAATAAACAATACACATAATAATTCAAAATGCAAAGATATCATAAAAGTATGTGTCAGGGACGTGTAGTACGAATACTTACAACATTAGGGACCAATGGTGATTTTTGAATTTTTGTTAGTGGTGAAAAACACTGTTTATTAGAAGGAATGAATGGGGAAGAGCTTGTCCTTTTGTCAATTCTCAGCATTCTTGAACCATTCGCACAGGGGGATGAACAGGCTAATTTTTCACCTATGGTACTCTAGACTGCTTTGTAGTTTTCATCTTACGTTCACACAACTTAGGAATTATTTTATGTGTAAATTTGTGTAGGGATATTACATAACGAGGCGTGACCCAAGTAAAACTTTCCTATGTAAAATCTGTTTGACTTGGTACAATTTTTGGCTAGAAAGTTAAAGACAGCTGAATGACGAAAACCCAAAATACATTCGGAGACAACTGACTTTGCTAAAAATAGGGATGGTGTGATGCGGGATGTATGCATTGATAAAATTGATTTTTATGTGAAAAATGAGAAAATTGCCAAGCAATTACAGTCTATGGTGCTTTTGACTTGTATGACCTAGCGAATATGCAATGTATGGAGGTGATGCCTAATGCAACCTATTTTTTTGTATTTTGATATTTAAAAGTATGCATGAAATGTGTTGTTTTTTTTTTTTTTTTTTTTTTTTTTTTGATGATTTTTATTGTTTTTGTTGGTTTTTGAATATTTGTGTTGACCAAGCGGTTATGGTAACCCTTGGAGCTTTTTTTTTGACCAAAGTGTTTATGGATACCTTTGGGGCATTTGAGGTTGACCAAGCGATTAAGGGAATCCTTGGAGCTTTTGGTTTGACCAAAGGGTTTATAGACACCTTTGGGGCATTTTGGGATTGACCAAGCGATTGTGGAAATCCTTGGAGCTTTTGGTTTGACCAAAGGGTTTATAGACACCTTTGGGGCATTTTGGGATTGACCAAGCAATTGTGGAAATCCTTGGAGCTGTTTGGTTTGACCAAAGGGTTTATAGAAACCTTTGGGGCATTTAGGGATTGACCAAGCGATTGTGGAAATCCTTGGAGCTTTTGTGTGGACGATGGCTCTCTAAATGTAGAATGGCCTCAAATGACTGATGTTCAAGGGTTCTAGCTCCTTGAGTCCTTCAAGAGAGGCAAGTCGATATGTTCTAGGTCCTATCTTACTATCAATCACATAAGGACCTAACCAGTTTTCTATGAACTTGTCTCGAAGATGGGACGACAAATTAGAATTCTACTGGTTCTCTTTTAAGACCAAATCTCCAACCTAAAAATTCCTTAGGTGAACCTTCATGTTATATGCTTTCTTAAGTCTCTCTTGATAGATACGCAAATGCTCGAGAGCATTGACGCATCGTTCGTCAAGCAACGTAAGTTGATCTAACCAGGTCTGCCACGCAGTGTCATCGTCGATGAACTCTTGCATTGATATGCGCAACGAAGGGATTTCCAACTCAAGAGGCATGACAACCTCAGAGTCATACACCAACAAAAATGGAGTTGCCCCAGTGGGCATCCAAATGCTAGTGCAATAAGCCGATAGGGCAAGCGGGATCTAAATGTGCCAATCCTTATGATTATCTGTGATGGTCTTTTTGAGGATGGCGATGAGCATTTTATTAGATGCCTCTACTTGCCTATTTGCCTGCGGATAATAGGATGTTGAAAAACTATGCTGAATTTTGTACTTTGTGGTCAAAGCACGCACGTCTTTGTTCTTGAAGGGCATCCCATTATCCGAGAGGATCTTGGATGGAATACCAAAATGAAAAATGATATTATGCAAAATAAACTCTGCAATGTGGGGTCCAGTCATAGAGGTTAACGAAATTGCTTCCACCCACTTGGTAAAATACTCTATGGTTGTAATGATAAATGTGTGATGACCCAACGACGCAGGGGAGATATTTTTGATTAGATCAAAGCCCCACTATGAAAAAGGCCAAGTCGATTGGATCGGTTGCAAGGCCTAAGAAGGTACATGTGTCAAATTGGCATGATGTTGACACTTCATGCACTTCTTCACATACGTGCAACAATCTCGCTCTAAATATGGCCAATAATAACTCATGTGGAGAATGCACTTTATGATGGCCATACCGCTGAAGTGGCCACCGCATGTACCATTGTGGGCTTGGATGATCGCCCAAGCAGACTCCTACTAGTCAAAGCAATGGAGGAGGATTCCTTCTTAGCTCCGACGATACAAAATGTCTCCTAGCAAGACATGTTTTGCCGCTTTTTGTTTGAATGATCTTTTCTCGGCTTGTGTCAATCCAAGTGGGAGAGTACCTATCTTGAGGTAATCCCTTTGGGGTGTGTACCAGTCCTGCTGATCAAAAACCTTGATGGTATGAACAACCAATCCCTCTTGAAGTTCATCCTAAGCAAAATCTGAGTGGGAAAGAACTTGTAAAAATAGCGTTGTGTTGCTACTAAGATGGGTAGGGGAGAACAAGGACCCCTAGTTGGCTTGAGTCAAACAATCTTGGATTCGAGAGAATCTATCCGGAGATGGTTCAATCTGGATCAAGTGGATTCCTAGTGTGAGGTCAGAGCTTGCATGCTCCATCACGGGTTGCAATAATGTCTTGACCTGAATAGTTGTCATCTCACCGGAAGGGTCTTGCGGGATTAGTGACCCCAAGGAGGCCATAGTATCCGCAAAATGATTCGATGATCGAGGGAGTGCCTCGATGTCATACCATTCAAGTTGTGCCAGAAAATTATCCATAAGGGCTTTATAGGCTTGCAAAATTGGACATTTATATTGGAATATCCCCTTAACTTGATTGACAATTAACAACGAATCACCAAAGATGTTCAATCGTTTAATGTTCATGGTGACTGCTGTCTGAAGACCTATGAGCAAGGCTTCGTATTCTGCATTGTTATTGGTGCACGGGAAGTCTAATTTAAATGACAGAGGCATTGGAGCCCCTTGTGGAGTGAAGAATACAATTCCTGCACCACCTCCTTGCTCACATTTAGAACCATCGAAGAATAGGGTTATGTCAGCCTGTGACTCAGGCTCATCAAAATTTGGTGATTTTGAAACATGGAAGACCCCATCATTAGGCAGTTCGAAAGTCAAAGGTTGATCATCTTCAAGAGGGGCCTTTGCTAGTTGATCAGCGATGACTTGACCTTTTATGGATTTCTTTCCAATGAATTCTATGTCAAACTCCATCAACAACATGATCCATTTTTCCATGCGACTACTATGATAAGTACGACTCATCATGTATTGCAATGGATTCTCTTTAGACACAACATACGTCTTGTTGCTCAGCATGTAATGGCATAGCTTCTTGGTAGCAAACACCACTGCCAAGTAGAGCTTCTCGACATATGCATAGTTAAGTTCATAACTGACTAGGGTGTGGCTAAGATAGTAAGTAGCCTGTTCTTTATGCAATTCATTATGTTGGGACAACATGGCGCCCAGTGCCACCTTAGTAGCTGAGATGTATAAGTAGAACGACACTCCTGGTCTAGGTGGTGCCAATACTGGCGACACAGCCAAGTACTATTTAATGTCATCAAAGGTTGACTGGCACTCGTCATCCCAATGGAAGGCTACCCCCTTGTGCAATAATTTATTCATGGGTTGGCACTTTTTAGATAACTGTGCTATGAAGCGTTTGATTGACGTAACCTTTCCCTGTAGACTTTTGAGCTACATGATGGTAGTTGGGGGAAGCATTTCAAGGATTGCCTTGACTTTGTTGGGATCCACCTTGATTCCTCGCTTGGAGACTATGAAACCCAAGAGCTTTCCAGATGTGATTCCAAAGAAGCACTTCTTGGGGTTTAGTTTGACTTTATGCTCAATGAGGCGATCAAGTATCTTGCGTAAGTCATCGAGATGATTGGGGCACAAAAGATATTTGGCCAACAAATCATCCATGTAATCTTCCAAATTTTTGTGCATGTAATCATGGAAGATGTATGTCATGGCACATTGGTAGGTGGCGCCAACGTTTTTAAGGCCAAAAGGCATGACCTTATAAAAAAATTTCCCCCAAGGCGTTGTGAATGCCGTTTTGAGTTGGTTCTCAGGATTGATACGAATCTTATTGTATCCTAAGAAACCATCCATGAGGGAAAGCATTTCATGGCCCGTTGTAGAATCTACCAATGCATCGATGCTAGGAAAGGGAAAATCATCCTTAGGACTCACTTTGTTTAGATCTTGAAAATCGGTGCATATGCGAATCCTCCCGTCGGGCTTCTTGACGGGTACCATGTCAGACAACCATGGTGGATAATCCACACAGATGACAAACTGTGCATCCAACAACTTTTGCAATTCATATTTGACCATTAAGGCCACTGTTGGATGCATCTTGCGTAGTTTTTGCTTTACTGGCTTGATTGTTAGATCCAGTGTTAAATTATGCATGACTAGCTACGATTCTAGTCCCGGCATGTCTTTGTATGACCATGCAAAAACCTCTTTCTTCTCCTTGAGAAGGTCAATGTAATCGGCTTGCTCTTCGGGGGAGAGACTTACCCCCAGCTTGAGAATTCATGGATTCATTGGATCTATGCCGATGTCTACGTCAGTCATTGCCTCGACTGACATGTGGGATCCGTCCTCCAACTGGTGTGGAGTTGGGATCAAATGGACATCGTTTGCTAAATTAAGATCATCGTTAGGAATTTCAGGTTCCTCTTTAGCATGGAAGACATCCTGAGTCTATCCTGGAGTGAAATGAAACATCCCACCGCAAGGCCAGTACTCTAATGGGGAGGGTGGTGTGTCAACGCGATCCCAATCTATAGCCTCTATGTCTAGATGCAATGACCGTGTTGGGTTGGCTGGATCATAGATGGGGGCGTTCAAGTCAATGGAGATCATGTTGATGGAATGATTGTAACCTCCATTATCGCAGGTGTGATAACTCTGACATTCTGGATGTTCTTGATGCTTTGGATCTGGCTCTGTAGGTACTGATACAAATGGATCGGCCCTATGTGCGGACATGCATATGGGGTCTGCCCTAGGCACTGATGGTTTGATAGGGTCTCCAGGCGGAAGATGCTCTCTTTGTACCTAGAGTGGTGGGTGCAGTAATTGCTTTAACTATGCTAGGTTGAGGTGCCACCTATGTCTTGGCCCTATGTGCAGGTGTTCAAACATGTCATCTATGCCTAAGGGATACTGTTGTTGCATTTGTTGCATGTGGTTGAGATAGGCCATCTCGGTTTCATCTTCATAATCACTGTCAGAGATCCAAAGGCCTTCGTTTGCTACAACAACAATTTGCGATAGATGAAGCTCATCTTGTTTGAGCAAATTAATGTGGTCCCATCGAGGTTGTTCCGCTCTCTACGGGGGGACCTGATTTTCTTGAGATGGCATATGCTCAATTGGATCATCCAATGGGAACATGGTCAGGAAGCTTTCTTGATAATCATCCATGGGAAGCATGTGGGAATGATTGCTTCCTGACTCAAGAGGATCCCAAGGTGCTACCTCGTAATCTAACTCATCATTCGAAGACCCTTCTTGGTCTTGTCCATACCCCTCTTGGAGGTGAGTCCTTGAATTGTCTCCCTTTTTGACCGAAGGGAAAGGGTTGTTAAGGTCAACAAGGTTGTTTGTTCATAATGGGAGATAATCCCCCAATGTATAAGTTGTATTAGGATTGGCATAGGGATCTGATGCCAACCCATCCTTGTTGCCTATCCTTAGGCCTTGCATGTTTTCTACCAAGATGTCCAGGGGCAAGGGGTGGTTAAACACTACTCCTAACTTGTCATAAGGCATTTAATATCTTGGTTGGCACAAAACACGCACTCCTTGCTCATACCTGCCCAGCCCATATCCATGCCAATTGCATTGGCTAAGATATCTCAATGTGAAGTATGGGTTAGACAGATAATTGACATCCTCAACAAAGGGCTCTTCATCTTCCTCTTCTTGTAGGGAAGGTTCAACGCCATTATCCAGGCCCCCATAAATAAAGTTTGTCTAATTGGGTGGGTAGCCTAGAGGCACCACAGAGCCGATGGGGAGTCTAGGTCTCCCCATGTCTTGCATAGAATCAAGTGTAGGCGTTGCTATAATGTTTTGCACTAGATACTCCCCCAATCCTGTGTTGGCCATCTCAACTATGATTGTTGGCATTTGAGGGGGAGCAAATGGAAGTTCTCCCTGAGTCCACTCCATGTGGTGTGAACTAGGTGTATCGACTTCCATTCTACTAAGCTGCTCTTCTATCGAGATGTTGGAGACTAAGGGTGGTTCCTCTTCCAGGGGATTCTTTCCCTTGTCCTTTGGTGTGGCCACCATAGGTGGCGTCGTTGTGAGAGGACTAGATGAAGAAGATGGACCTGCCTGGAAATTGGATTTCCTTGGTAATGGATATTCCTGCGTAATCGGACCCTTTTTAGATGGATTTAACTAGAAATCCAAATGTGTTGATGGAAGGGTCGACTGCGGCATTAGTTGCACTGAATTGCCATATTTGAAAGGCTCTAAATTCGTGGGGACTACATGTACCTGTCCTTCAAATGTATACTTCAAGCATTGATGAGCAATTGAAGGGACACACTTCATGTCCCGGATCCAAGGTTGCCCCAGCAAGATATTATAAGCCATATCACCTTCTAATATGTGGCACAATGTATGAATGGTCTTTTGTCCCACTTGTATGGGTAGGACAATTGTGCCAACTGTCAAGCATATCGCATCATTGAATGCTCAAAGAGTATATGTGGAAGGTACGATGTGAGATGTCAAAAACTTCAAATGTTTTAATGCAGCGGTTGTAATAATGTTACTGGACGAACCAGTATCTACCAACACCCACTTATATGGAATCCCATTGACCTGTGTAATAACGTGCAAGGGTGGATCCACCACATCACCAGCCATGAATTTTAATTCATCTTCTCTAAAGGTGATGACTAGTTATGTACATTGTTTCACATGGCCCACAAAGTTGTTGAAAGAATTTACTTCATGGGGATGCAAATAAATTGCCTTTAATATCTCCATGAGAGCCTCTCGATGGGGCACAAATTGTTGAATAATCTCATATATGGACAGCCTAGCCGACGTGGTCCTTAGACTTTGAGTAAGTCTAGTTCGAATCGTGGCCACTAGTCTAGGCAGGGGAAGCTGTGCAGGGTTCAGTTGATGTTGTGACGTTGATGGAACTTCTCTCGTGGCTACCGCGGGGGCAGCTCCTGGGTATCTCTTGTTCCTTTTCACTATGCTTATCATCCCTACATACCCATCCATGGGGCAATTTTATTGCACCTCGTTGACGTGAAGAGGTTTTGCTTGTGCATCATGTGCGGGCAAAGGGTCTCTAAAAATGCCCATTTGTTGGTTGTTGGGCGCTATGGGGTTATCCACTGCCAATGTATTATTGTCAATGAGGTCTTGCACCAAACCTTTGAACTTCCAACAGGCATTAAGGTCATGTCCCTTTCGTCTGTGGAACCTATAGTACAAATCCTCTCTGTACCCCTTAGGCTTTGGCGCATTAGGATCTATGGTTTGAATCTTTGGAAGATTAATCAAATTCGCCATTGACAAGTGGTCAAACAGGGAGTCCCTGGACTCTGTATAAGGCATAAATTGTCACCTAGGATGACGTTGCTGATTTTTTTCCTACCTTTGGTTTTCTTTATCATAATTTTTTGGAAGCACCACCTGATAGTTAGCCTTCTAAGGTTGTGTTGCTTGGGTAGGCTTAGAGACGTTGATAGCAACTTGATTGACCACGACGGGTTTCTGTTGCATAGTCCCTATTTTAGTGCTCTTGTTCCATTCTTTTTTCTTAGGCTTGGAGATTTCACCATCCTGTATTTTGATCTCTTCGATGATTCTGGCTTGCGCCAATGCTTCTTCTAAAGTGGTATATTGCTACAGCTGCAATATCAGAGAGATCGATCGCAAAAAGCTCTTTGCAAACATTTGGGTCAAGTCAGACATAGGAGGGAGGTAGGGTAGCTTTGAAAGCAACGTCCTCCATCGGTTCCCATATGCTACCATAGATTCCTCCTCATACTGCTTGAGGCTAGCTAGATTGCTTAGTGACACCTTTTTCTTTGTTTTGAAAGCAAAACATTCTAGGAACACATCCACTAGCTGATCTAAGTTACAGATGTTATGCTTTGGTAATTGAGTAAACCAATCCGAGGCAGGGCCTACGAATGTGGTTATAAATGTTCTTAATAGCAAAGCATCGTTGTCCTTAATTCCAAAGCATTGGCTCAAGAATTGAGTCACATGCTCTTGGGCATCTTCCTCCCCTCTAAATATTGTCAACTGGGGCAGCTTAAAGTGTTCAGAGTATGGAGGTGTCGGCACTGACGGATGCATAGGATGACTACAGAGTTGGTGTAAAGTAGGCTTTTAGGGCCCAGAAGTCTTGAGCTCCATAGTCTCTAAGCGCTCTAGCAATGCTTTATATGCATCAGAGGACTTGATCTCCTCCTCATAGGTTTGCTCCCGCTGTGGGTTGTGGGGAACTTGAGGCCTTTGGAGGGGTAACTAGGTAGCACCCCTTCTGCCTTGATAGGGCATTTCAGCCCATTCTTCTTCTTGTTCATACTCCTCATAAGCTTCTTGAGGAGTGTCTAGCCTAGGCCTGTAAACATTTATGGGTGCCCGCGAAGGGTGCCCATCATGGTTTCAAGTAGTGGCCTCCCGCTAAGGTCTAGGAGGTCTTAGAGGCAGTGATTTATGAGGTCACGGAGACCTATCTCGTAATAATGGGTTGTGCCTCTCATACACTTCTAATTTATGTGTGTAAGGGACTGGGACCTTCTCAGGCACATTGTTGTGAAGCAATTCAGCTATCTGAGCTAAATGCACTCTTGGTTAAGGCAACAAAAATGTTCTAATTATTATTGGTCTTGCCTGAGCCACATGATTTGCGCTTGGTGTGCGGCTAGTTTGGCAAATGCCAAGTCAATTTGGTCCATCGTCTCTTGTTTAGGAAGCCTAGATGCCTCCCCTACATGTCTTTCTCGATCATGGTGATCCGAGACCCCTATGGGTTGCTTCCCTCTGTCGAGGTTAGCGGCATTCACTTGATGCTATGGCCTCAATGAGCGATCCTCATACATTGCAGGTGTGGATGTGTATCGTTCCCACGATGTGTATTGCTCTTGAGGAACATAGTGATATTCCTCATACTCTCTTTTGTATGCATAAAAGGTGCAGGTAGAATTGTCTTGCCCTATCTGGAAAGCCTGATACTCTGGATATGGTCTAGTGTTTCTAACAGTAATCAGGGGTAAATCAGGAGTAACAAAATCATATGGTTCCTCCTTGTGGACCCTATATTGTTCAAGCACTTCATCACTAGTCCACCCATAACAAGTTTCCAAGGGGGGCCTCATATCTAGGTCAAGTGCTACATGTAGGTTTTCCTATTGAAAGGATCTTTGCTGAGTGGGGGTACCCCTCAAGGAGGTGTCTCTATGTTGATTGGGTGTGCCCCTCAAAGGGGTGCCTCTATAGTCTTGTTCTATAACGGCATGGTGTGGACTAACTTGTGTATCCTGCTGCTAATGCGGGATGACCAAGTCCTCAAGACTATACCAGAGGGGACTTGTCCCCGTTGGTGCATTCTATGCAGCTTCTGCCCGTGATCGAGCCCGGCTACGGGTGTACACCATGGTGATGTTTACCTAAAAATGCGCAGATTCTTTTTTGGATTTTTCTTTTTTTATGATTTTTTTTTATATACTAAACATAAAATAGCACACACACACAAGCAATGATTATCTCTTTTAAATATTAAAAGTGTGCCCTAAATCTGGTTTAGTGTGTTTTGTTGTTTATTTTTGAAAGCTTTTTGTGAAAACCGTTTAAATGCAATTATGAAGGCTCTTATGACTCCAAAAATGGTTGTCCCTTCAATATACCATTTCTGGACCGATATACCAACCTCTCTGTATACCCACCCTTACGTGAGGGAGACTATAGGTACGTGAGAGAAAATGATGCGTGGAACATAGGCGATATAGAAGGGGAATCGCTCTATTTATGAAACCTACCATAGAAGACTTATCCTCATGCGCTGGGAATCACCCCAAGCTACACTTGGTCATATTTCATCAGGATTTACATCTAGCAATAGTCGCGATTAGGGTTATGGATGCAATATCTCAAGCCAAGGTGATGATGAAATCCATCGTTGGTCTTGTTCAAGGGTTGGGGTTTTACAACCAACTCCTTGTGTTTAAAATACCACATGGTGTGTGGGGTTATTTTTAAGTTGCAAAATTGAAATAAGCAAGCATTTAAACTCTCCTATGCAAGAAAAAATCAGAGAACAAAAAATAGAAAACAAAAAATTGACAAAGGGTGTTTAAAACCCCTACCTCTTATCTGCCTAAATCGGATGTCTTTGAATTTCTGCCTAAAACATTCTAGCGTTTGAAAACTTGGTACCTGTAAGAAACAAAACAAGCAAATTTAATAAGAATTTTAATCTTAAAAATCAAGGGACACAGGTCCCACCGTGATCACCATTGAAAGCACGAGGATACGGAAACAAAAAGAAAAGTGCCAAAATAGATGCTTTTAAAACCCAACTTAACGCTTATAGCCTATGTATTGCAAAGTGCATAAAATAAAGAGCATAGATGAATTGACACAAGATAAAAGAAATATAAAATATGGCCTTTTTTTATTGATATGCTTTTCAGAGTTGTGTTACAATACGTCTCCTTCCTTTTCAGGGGATAGGAACGTCAAATAAGTTTCTTATCGCATCTATAAACAACAATCCTTCTTCCGCGTGCCCACATATAAGATGGGTGGACCAAAACATTGCTTCCACTTGTGTGTATGTTTTTTCACTCCTTCCTGCTCTTCTGATGTCAAAAAACTGCATTCGAAGAAACAAAAAATATTAGTAGCACCTGCAGATATAATAAAGCATGTATTTCCCAAGGCTTACTGTCAGTATATGCATGAAAATATTAAATCGATAATAAAATGACCTCGGATTGACCTGAAAATTTAAAAGTAGCATAAATATGTTATTATAAGACCTCTACAAAAATAACATTCGGGAAATTCCTCACAGATTTGTATTCGCTCCAGGGTGGGACGAATAGACCTGCAATAACCTTTCAGAAAGCACCCTCTTCAATGTCCTATCTCAGAAGATCCAAATGACCTGAAAAATTGGGGTTGGATAATTGGGGGTGTTTTGGGAAGACCCAGAAGGTCATATTTCTCCAATTTTACATCTATCACCCATATGTTTTTGGTGCCATATGCAAGTTAATAAAGGCGGGAAATGACAAAAACCTGATCAAAATTGCTCAGAATGAAATGAAATTTGAACTGTAACCTATTTAGCATATCTAGAATAAAATGCAAAAGAAAAACTAAAGAAATATATCACATATTTCTAGTCATACCGGGGTGGGGCGAATAGGAGTGTGACAGTTTGGGGAGCGCCCGGGGGTAGGACACCCACCGTTTGGGACACTGTTTCAGAACCAATCCACTTGGGATGGGTCCAAAACTATTTATAGGGTGTTTTAAGCAAATTTTGTGAGTTTTTATGGTCAAAAATTGGGTTATTGGGTCTGGATTCGTGTTTCCAATACTCACCCAATAACCTCCCTTTCGAATGAGAGATTAAAGATGTGAAAGCACAAATCGCAAGTAAGTATGTAAATTGGCAGCGCTTCGTTGCTCAAATGCTCCTTCTATATCCGTATTTTGGGTGGGAAAACTCCCCAATTTATAGACCTTAGGGTCTCCTTGTTTAAATTGCGCATGCGAGGGCGCTACTTGAGTTAATTGTCCTATTTTCAAAGAAAAGCTAGTTCCCTAATTTAGAATCTCCTTGCATGAGGTCTCTAAAATAAATACATGCATGACTGAAGTCTCTCTTCTTGAATAAAATCTATTCCTCGTAATTGCATAGCCTGAAGCCTTAGTTAACTGGCAGATTTTTTGAGGTTTGACTTTTTTTGCCAGTCAAACCTTCTATTCGCCTCACCCTAGGGCGAATACTACTTTTCATCCCTGGGTGGGATGAATGGCAGTTTGTATTCATCTCGAGGTGGGATGAGCAGAGAGCAAGGTGCAAAAAAGGTGCCAAATTGACCTTTGACCTTCCAAACTACTTTTGGGAGTGGTTAGGACCACTGTTTGATCTCTAGGGGCTGCCCTGGGGGCTGTTTGTGTCAATACGATTTGCGCTTGTTGTCACATAATTAGATTGGTGCTATTTTGGTGTCTACACATACAATCATGAATTCACCATTTATCAAAATCAAAATACATCACATCATATCATAAAATCATATAAGCATATACACATCCATCTAAGCATCTTCAATGTCATATATCATCTAATATATTCATCAAGTCAGCATAATACCATCATCACATCATATCATAAAGAAAAATAACAATAAAAACATGAGCAATAAACAATACACATAATAATTCAAAATGCAAAGATATCATAAAAGTATGTGTGTCAAGTCCATGGATGCACAAAATTCCTGTGGGCTACAGTCATACAGGTTAGTCGACCTAAAAAATAAATCAAGAACCAAATAAATCATCAATCAAATACCGGGCCTAAGCCCCATAGATCACCTCCTCTAGTGCCACTTCCCCCTGTGGTGGTGTCATTATTAGAATGATGTGAACCTATTGGTATCTCTGTCCGAGTCCGAATCCTCTGGCTAGGATGGGTAGAAGACTACCCTGAGGTGGAGCACCCACTGTCCTGTGAACCACCCATATCTGGTGGCTCATTAGGGACAATCCCATGCCTCTTGATATACATATGAAGAATGGTGATGTGATCCACATATCCTTGAATCCACTCCTTATATTCATCCAAAAAATACTGAAGCTATCCCACATCCACTCTTGAACTTGCCATTGGAACCTCCTGTGGTGTAGAAGGAGGAACAACAAACTACATTCTAGTGTTGCCACCCCCAATAGTAGCTTGTAGAGTCTATATCTATGTTGTGAGCTACTCAATGGTAGCATCTCGCTGCTATACCTGGATCTTAGTTGCCTGAAGCTTAGCCTTGACCTCATGCATCTGTGCTCTTAGAGGAGAGTCTCTCTCCTTGGGATCTAACTCCTCCTCATCCTCAGGAACATCATGATCCTCCACTGCCACCTACTATACTAGTTGGCCCCATACCTCAGTCCTAGCTCAGACTCTCCATCCTATCGATTCTACACCATCACCCCCACCTTCATCCTTGCACCCTAGGTTGTCGATACCATGCCACATATGATCACATCGCCACTGAGTGTATGTATTTGTAACTCCCCCCTCCACTCTAGGGTCAACAACTAGGACATCCTCCTTGTTTGAAAGCTCTATAATTTTTCGTGGAGGTAGGGCCACCTCTGCTATGAGGTGCCTATACAAGAACGGTACCAGGGACACTTCTTGTTGTAAGCCGCACTAACAAATAACCTAAGAGTAGAAGAAGTAATCCCATATGGTAACCTTACAACCAATGAGAAATCACTCATGCTGTGTCCTAGCAGTAAAGCTAACTAGATCACTCAAGGTAAGACACTCATGGTAATACCATCATACGATATCTTTGGCTAAAATTATATTAAAATCATCAATGTAATGGGATAGCTCCCCTGTGAAAGTGTGACTCTTGCGATCCTCATGCTCTCAAGCCCATCTAGCAGTATAGCACTCTATTCAAGCATCGATCACTGTAATATTTGCCAAGAGCCCTTTAGGGTGATCCACCCTAATATGCTCCCATCCCCAAACATGTAGGAGCAATCTATAGGTAATGTTGACATGTCCTCATCGAAATATGTGGTACAACTCATCATAGCACTGATCCAATAGTGATCTACCCCATGCATAGATGATAGGCTCCTCGCTATCCAATATATCCTGCACCATCACCAAAAGGTTCCATAGGAACCTCAAACCCGAGCAGTCTGGGATAAGAACATTGTTGATAACCATTAGCAATACAACATGCCTTGTCATAAAGACAAGCTCCCCGTTATAGTGACTAATAGACACTCCTCTGGACTTGGTGTCCTTGAGAGCATCCTTAGAATGCCTCCCGAACACCTGAGTGAAGACGACCACCTAATCATTATTGGTCCAAGAAACAATGGCCACCCCATAAAATGGAATCTAAAAGATCCTATATACATCCTCTGATGTAATGGTCATCTTACAAGTCGAGAAGTGGAAGGTATTATTCTGTGAGTCCCAACGATGGGCCAGGGTCATAAGGTAAGCCTGATCTACCATGATTTAAGGTAGCATAATGACATACTGTAACCTATGGGCTTTGAACCATGCCCAGTCCATGTCATCAAAGATAGGAAGTAGATCAAGCAGGAGCTTCAGCTCTTGAGCCCGAGCAGAAAGGATATAATAATAGAGGAAAATAAAACATAAACTATAGTGCATCTAAGACAAATCAAACAAAGCATGACAACATAAACACTACTAATTCCAAACAAACGAAGGATAAATGCATATAGTCGGGCAACACAAAGCTCAGGAGTGGTTCAAAACTTTCAAAAAGAACAAAAAAATCAAAATATGTCTTAAGAAAATCATAAAAAATATAAAAATATGGCTAAGGGTTTAGCTGTTGTCACCTATAGTGGCTAGAAACTGATCTTTGGAGACAACAGCGACCAAGACCCAACGATCAAATTTTTGACCATTGGGGTTCAAACATGGCCGCTCTGAGCGACAACGGCTTAGAACTAGTCGCTCTGAGCGACAACGACCAAGGGGTGACATGGCAAACCCGTGAACCCTTGGCCAGAAAAACACAAAAAAATCTAAAAATTGCAAGGTAACATAAAAAAAAACAAAAGGGAAGGAAAAACAATTTTTTTTTAAAGCAAATTCCCACTCAGGCATCAAAAACTAAGCTAAGTTAAAAAATGGTTAACATGGCAGTAGCAGGTGAAAAAAAAAAAACTTGGGAACCCTAGGCTAGAAATTACCAAGGCAAAGCAATTAGAACAAAAAGGGGGGACTAACCCACCATAGCAAAAGGTAAGCTAAGCCTAACTACGGAGTTTATTGATTACCAATAGGTTTAGTAAGGTTCATTTTACCCATTACTTAGTGAGGTTCGGTTTTACTTAGACAAGATAAAAGAGGGTTAGGGTTTAGAAAAGAGAAATACCTTAGAAGCTCTGATTCCTCTAGTAGTTGATGTCTCACCCTACAAAACCATGTCCTCAATGTCAGCAAAATCCAATGTTGCAACCGTCGCTATCATACCAGAGCTCTGAAAAGTGAATCTTCAATAGTGAAAATGAAAGGTCAAATCCTAGAAAATGCAAATTTTATATTTCTTTAA
Source organism: Wollemia nobilis (assembly GCA_028583015.1). Taxonomy (NCBI): domain Eukaryota; kingdom Viridiplantae; phylum Streptophyta; class Pinopsida; order Araucariales; family Araucariaceae; genus Wollemia; species Wollemia nobilis. The sequence continues at coordinate 447,959 of JAQPPZ010003183.1, forward strand.
TTACACCTTGGTCATTCCTGACATTAGCAGCCCTAACTTTGTGGCCGCTCAAGGTGACAACGACCACAAGCAGGAACTTAGAGACCACTGGACCTGATAACGACCATGTCCATAGATCAAAATAGGAGACTTCCTCCTTGAGGTATCTAATAAAAGTCTCCTTGAGGTATCTAATAAAAACAACAAATATACACACTTTGATGGTTTAAGATCATCATAATGTTCAAAATAACAAAAAAATCACATAAGAGCATAATCTCAGGCAGGCCTCGTACCCAGTTACTTACTCTATCAACTCGACGATTGCAGCGATTCACACTCCATGTATTTCGATGAGATGAGTAGATAACCATAAGGCCACTTGGGGCAAAAAAAACTCATTTTAGAATTACAATGTGCCACCTTTCAACCCCGAAGAAGACCAAGATGGTCGAACTTCTCCATGGGTGTGAAAAGATCATTCTAATTCCCCTATGACATCAAAAACATTAAGCCAAAAGTGATACAATCTAAACATAAATAGAATCCCTCATCTTAACTCCTTAAGAAAGCTATTGATAGCTAGACCGCTCCTCTGGATAGGGATAGATGATTGTCATAAATAATTGGAATCACACTTGGTTTTGGGATTGCCCATTAAAAGTAACAAATGCTAAAAAGGAACCAGATTAGTCATATTGGTCAAGCGACTTGTCGCTTCATTCATTGTCATTTATTCACCAATTCATTGTGTGAGGAAGTAGTTCAAAACTTTAACATAATCATAATCAAAATCAACAAAATATCACTCGATCATAGAAAAATCGTATTCTTCCTATGAATCATTGCATACAACAATTGTAAATTTCCCTTGTTTTTTGGGAACGTAAGCAGACATGACATCTTCAATTTTAGCTCTCCTATCGGTCGAAACTATTGTAGAAGCTAAAGCTACCAAATTAAGTTTGAGAAATGAGTGCAACACTGAGCTAAGTCCTCCGAAAATTGAGGCAATTATTCAAGGGATGCACACCAACATAATTGGGCCATCCAGCATTGATTAGACCATTGATCATCATAAACCCTATAAACAAATTAGTCTACATTTTTGCTCAGTATTGTGTTTTCCACAAAACACATCACAAAAAAGGGCATCTATAGACACCTAAATCATGTCATGCTTAGGGAGCTTCTCACATAGACACATTCATAAGATCAAATGACATAATATTGGAATTTCCAAGCATCAACAGTGGTTCTCACTACTCATTTGGGGCCTTTTCAAGCCATCCAAGCCTAGCCGTTCAAGCAAAGAGCGACCAGATCCTAGCCGCTCAAGCCTAGAGTGGCCAGACCTTAGTAGCTACAGACGATAGTAGCCAGATCTTAGTCACTACAGATGATAGTGGATAAACCCTAGAAGTATTTTTATCGACAAACAAGCATAATCATGGGTGAAAGTGGTAGTCTGTATGCAATAAAGGTGAGCGAGAGTAACTTTGCATTCCTTTTCACAACCAGTTCACATAGGAGACTTGAGTTTGCATTTAAACTTGAGTTAACTGACCTCCAAGAATAAACAAAGGACAAAATCTTCTCATGCTAATGACTAGTTCACATAGGAGACTCAAGTTACCAGTTATATTTCAGTTAACTGGCCTCCAAACATAGAAAAGACATAAAGCTTCTCATGCTAACTCACACTACGCATGAGAAATTCATTCTTAGGGATTGGACATAGACCTAGGGTTTCATACTATAAAAGGTGTAAGCCTAAGAGCACCAAGGGACATCAGAAAGAGACATATTTTATCGTAGGATCGATATTTTATCCATCAATATTGGTCATTGAGGAGATATTTTGAGACTCAAAGAGTTTCCTTGGAGACCATGAGTACGACAAAGACCTAATGGATTTAAGAGCATAGCAACCATTATTTCAACATCAGATACAAGCTTTAGTCCATAGCTTTGGAGCAAAGAGGATGAGGTTTACCTTAGTGGTTGCTATCTTGGATAGTGGCTCGTAGGCTTAGCTTAGGGTTTTAGACATTAGATTCATTATTTTGTTTAACATATCATTAGCATAGCATCATTTCATTTGTTCATATTCATAGCATTAGCCTAATTTACATTTTCTTTAATTTTTTATATTCAGTACTAACAACCTCATCTAGGTAGGCATTCTCAGACATCTAAGCGTGTATGCGAATGAATGAAATGATGCTATGCTAATGATATGCTAAAAAAAATAATGAATCTAATGTCTAAAACCCTAAGCTAATCCTGCGGGCCACTATCCAAGACAACGACCGCTAAGGTAAACCTCGTCCTCTTTGCTCCAAAGCTATGGACCAAAGCTTGTAGATGATGTTGAAATAATGGTTACTATGCTCTTCAATCCGTTAGGGCCTCACTGTACTCATGATCTCCATGGGAACTCTATGAGTCTCGAAAGATTTCCTTAATTACAAAGATTGATGGATAAAAGATCGATCCTCTGATAAAATATGTCTCTTTATGATGTCCCTATATGTCCCTTTGTGCTCTTAGGCTTACACATTTTATAGTGTGAAATCCTAGGTCTGCGTCCAAGCCCTAGGAATGAATTTATCATGCATATTATGAGTTAGAATGATAAGATTTATGTATTTTCTATGTTTGGAGGCCAGTTAATTGAAATATATCTACCAACTTGAGTCTCCTATGTGAACTGGTTGTTAGCATGAGAAGATTTTGTCCTTTGTTTATGCTTGGAGGTTAGTTAACTAAAGTTTAAATGCAAACTCAAGTCTCCTATGTGAACTAGTCATGAAAAGGAATGCAAAGTTACTCCTGCTCACCTTTATTGCATGCAGACTGACACTTCCACCCATGATTAGGCCTGTTTGTTGGTAAAATTACTTCTAAGGTTTAGCCATTGTCATCTATAGCGACTAATATCTAGCCACTATCGTTTATAGTAGTTAAGGTTTGGCCTCTCTAGGCTTGAGGGGCTAGGATCTGGCCACTCTTAGCGACAGCGGCTAGGCTTGGATGGCTTGAAAATGCCCCAAATGAGTGGTGAGAACCACTGTTGATGCTTGGAAAGTCCAAGATTATATATTATGGTCTTATGAATGTGTCTAGGTGAGTAGATCCCCTAAGCATGACATGATTTAGGTGTCTACAGATGCCCCTTTTTACGACATGCTATGTGGAAAATATAATGCTGAGCAAAAATGTAGACTAATTTGTTTGTAGGGTGTATGGTGATCAATGGTATGATCAACATTAGATGACCCAATCATGAAAGATGGCGCACATCCCTTGAATCATTGCCTCAACGTTAGAAGTACTTAGCTCAGTGGCTTGGGTATGTTAAGTTGCACTCATTCCTCAAAATCAATTAGGTAGCTTTAGCTGCTACAATAGTTCCAACCGGTAGGAGAGCTACAATTGAAGATGTCATGTCTGCTTACATTACCAGCAAACAAGAGAAATTTGTGATTGTTGTATGCAATGATTTGTAGGACAAACATGATTTTGCTATGATCGAGTGATATTTTGTTGATTTTGATTATGATTATATTGAACTTTTGAACTACTTCCTCACATAATGAATTTGATGAAGAAATGACAATGAATGAAGTGACAAGTCACTTGACCAATATGACTAATCTAGTTTCTTTTTAGCATTTGTTGCTTTTAATGGGTGATCCCACATCCAAGTGTGATTCCAATTGTTTATGATAATCATGCATCCCTATCCCGAGAAGCGGTGCAACTATCAATAACTTTCTTACAGAGTTAGGATGAGTTATTCTATTTATGTTTATAGTGTATCACTTTGAATTAATATTTTTGATGTCATTGGGGAATTAGGATGATCCTTTCGCACCTGTGGAGCAGTCCAACCATCTTGGTCTTATTCGGGGTTGAAGGGTGGTACATCGTAATTCCAAAATTATTTTTTTACCCCAAGTGGCCTCACGGTCATCTACTTATCTCACCAAAATACATGGAGTGTGAATCGTTGCAATCATCGAGTTGATAGAGTAAGTAACTTGGTACGAGGCCTGCTTGAGATTGTGCTTTTATGTGATTTTTTTTGTTACTTTGAACATTCTGATGATCTTAAACCATAAAAGTGTGTATATTTACTATTTTTGTGGGATCCCTCAAGGAGGAAGTCCCTTATTTTAATCTTTGGATCTGGCCGCTATCAGTTCCAACGGCCTCTGAGTTCCTGCTAGTGGCCACTGTTGCCTTCAGCAGCCATGAAGTTTGGGCCACTGACATCAGTAGCGACCAAGATGTAATTAAAGAAACATAAAATTTGCATTTTCTAATGTTTGACCTTTCATTTTCACTATGGAAGATTTCATTTTTAGATCTCTAGTGTGATAGCAATGATTGTGACTTTGGAGTTTGCTGGCATCGAGGACATGGTTGTGCAGGGTGAGACATCAGTTGCTGGAGGAGTCGAAGCTTCTTGGGTATTTCTCTTTTCTAAACCCTAGCTCTCTTTTCTCCTGTCTGAGTAAAATTGAACCTCACTAAGTTATGGGTAAAATGAACCTCACTAAACCTGTTGGTAATGAATAAACTACATAGTTAGGCTTAGATTACCTTTTGCTATGGTGGGTTAGTCCCCCTTTTTGTTCTCATTGCTTTGCCTTGGTAGTTTCTAGCTTAGGATTCCCAAGTTTTATGTTGTTCACCTGTTGCTGCCATGTTAACCATTTTTGAACTTAGCTTAGTTTTTGATGCCTGAGTGGGAATTTGCTTTTAAAAAAAAAAATTGTTTTTCCTTCCCTTTTGTGTTTTTTATGTTATTTTGCAATTTTTGGATTTTTTTACATTTTTCTGGCGAAGGGTTCACTAGTTTGTTGTGTCACCTCTTGGATGCTATCGCTTAGAGCGGATAGTTTCAAGACATGGTCGCTCAGAGCGACAATGTTTGAACCCCAATGGTCAAAAATTTGACAATTGGGTCTTGGTTGCTGCTGTCTCCAGTGGCCAGTTTTCGACCACTATAGGCAACAGCGGCTAAACCCTTAGCCATATTTTTTGCATTTTTATGATTTTCTTAATCACTCTTATCATAAGAATTGATTAAGTATTTATATATGAGATGTAATGGTGTGTAATGTATTTTATTAATAAGTTTCTATAAATTAAAAGATATAAAATAGTCAGTGGTCGTCTATATACTATTTCTAATATATATGCAATATTTGTCCTACTATTTTGATACCCCCTAATTTATAGGATCTTATAAATAAAGTGATTGTGTGAATGATGTTATGATTTGTTTCTATGTAAGAATTTTTTGGGATTTTCGAAGATTCAAACACTCTAGTTACCCTATCAATAGCTATCTACTGATCACTTTGAATTTTGAAAAGTGAGGTTTTTACCATGGACCTAGTTTTTCATGATCTTTGTGAGTGCATGTGATTGTATATTTTGAGGTAGAACTCAAGAATTTCCTTTGATGTCAGGCAAGATTATTTCAGCCCATTTCTAAGATTAGGGATCCTCAAGTGTTCATCTCATCCTTATGTTGGACTTAGTTGGACTATACCACTAGGCAATATCGGGTTACCTAAGCTAGCTCATCCACATTCAAACGTTTGTCTACACAAATGCATGAAGCAATTGTGGTAGACATATCGTCATGCATAAGGATTTCTCCTTCCAGTTTTCTACAATGCTAAGAATTCTAGGGATTCAAGCTTTATTCCTTTTTGGCTTCTTTTTGGCTTTTTGCTCATATGTAGTGATGAAAATCACTGTTTATTTTGATTGATTTTTTCTTTGAGCGAGGATTTTTGTAGTGATGATAATCACTATTTATTTTGCTCATATGTAGTGATGAAAATCACTGTTTATTTTTTATTGATTTTTTTGAGCTATGTTTCTTTGAATTTATGATTTGTATATCGGATTATTGCTTTGAAATTTGGACTGTATGCTTGGCCTTTTGAATATGTACTTTGCTTTGGGATTTTTCTTATTTTGATGTAAGCAAGGAATTTGGATAGGGTAAAGCTTGTCCTTTTACCAATTCTCATCACCTTTAAACCGGTTGCACAGGAGGTTAAGCAAGGAAGATCCTTTTCGCTTAAGGTAACCTATACCGCTTTGCAGCTTTCATATTTTCATTGCACCGTCTAGGATTTTGGTGTTTCAATTAGTGATGGGATATTGAATATCTAAGGCATTATCATGGTTAGACCTTACATTCTACTAATCAAATTTGTTTACCTCAAAAGTTGATAATATCACTTGGTGTGGTTGATTAATCGAAAAACCTTAGTATATTATGTATAGCAGCAAATAATGGTTGTGTTGAAAAACACAATTACACACTGGTGTTGATGGAGGTATGGATTTGAATGATTTGTGTGAAAAACTATGGTATCATTTTTAAGGCTCTCATGACATATGCAATTGTAGCGGATATGAAAATGCAATGCAATGATGTGGATGCAATATGTGAGATGCAATTGTTTTTGTATTTTTAATTTTTATGTTGTTTTTGTATTTTTGCTTAATTTGACAAAAGGGATTATTATGCCTTTGGAGCTTTTTTGATTTTTGACCAAGTAGCATGAAGTACCCTTGGATATTTTTGATTGAATTTGACCAAGCGGGTTGTATACCCTTTGAGCATTTTGAATTGATTTTGACCAAGTGAATTGAATGCCCTTGGAGCCTTTTTAAATTTATTTTGACCAAGCTGTTTGAATTACCCTTGGAGCCTTAGAATTGATGTTTGACAAAGTGGTTTGAATTACCCTTAGAGCCTTTTGAATTGATTAGATTTGACCAAGCGTTTTGAATACCCTTGGAGCATTTTAAATTGCTTTTGACCAAGAGGGATGAATTACCCTTGGAGCCTTTGATTTGCTTTTGACTAAGCGGGATGAATTACCCTTGGAGCCCTTGATTGTATTCTGAAATTTTATGTTTTTATGATTTTTTTGTATTTTTGACATATTTGAATGTTTTTTAGTTTTTTTATGATATATTTGAATATTTTTGTATTTTATGTGTGAAATACCTTTAGGTGAATGATATTGAGAGGATCAAGCTCTTCAAAACCATCTAATGATATAAGGTGATATGCTCCAATCCCAACTCTCTATGAAATCGTGTATGGGCCTATCTAGTTTACCATGAACTTATCTCATAGGTGCGACGACAAATTCAAATTCTACTCGTTTGCTTTAAGCACTAGATCTCCAACCTTGAATTCCCCTAGGTGGACTTTACTATTTTAAGATCACACAAGGAAAGTATAGTAAATGCGAAGATGCTCTAAAGCATTGACTCGATGTTCATCAAGAAGCATCAACTGATCAAGGCGGCCTTGCCACATGGCATCATCATCTATGAAGTCCTTTAATGCTATGCGTAGAGTTAGAATTTCCAAATCTAGTGTCATGATGGCCTCTATGCCATATACTAGTGAAAATGGTGTTGCCCCAATGGGTATCTGTATACTAGTCTTGTATGCCCATAGTGCAAGAGGTAACTGTATATACTAGTATTGCACCATCTTCCTCAAGATGGAGACTATTGTTTTATTTGAGACTTATGCTTGTCTGTTTGCTTGCGGATAATAAGGCATTGAAAAAATGTGTTGAATGTGGTATTTTTTTATTAAAGCACACACATTTTTGTTCTTGAAATATGGCCCATTATCCGATATTATCTTAGAAGGGACCCCAAAATGACTTATGATATTGTGGAGTATAAACTCTGCAATCCTTGGTCCATTTGTTGATGTTAATGGGATCGCTTCTACCAATTTAGTGAAATAATATATGGTTGTTATGATGAATGTGTGTCGGCCTGAGGATGGGGGTGAGATCTTCCCAATAAAGTCTAGTCCCCACTGCGAGAATGGTCATGCTGCCTGGATGGGTTGTAAGGCTTGCGATGGCAAGTGCATTATATTTGCATGATGCTGGCACTTACTGCATTTCTTGATATACTTCTAATAGTCTCTTTCCATGGTGGGCCAATAGTAACCCATTCTCAAGATGCACTTAATTATGGTTGTGCCACTAAAATGCCCTCCACATGTACCATTGTGATCTTGCGAAATTGCTTAGGATGCTTCCTAGGGCTCAAGACAATGGAGTAATACTCCATCATATCCTTGTGTATAGAGGATTTCTCCTAGCAAGATGTATCTTGTTACTTTCTATTTAAACATTTACCTTTCAGTATGCGATAAACCTTGAGGTACTATTCCAAGCTTTAGGAATTCCCGTAGTTGGGAAAACCAATCCTGATAAGCCATGACTTTTATAGAAAATATGGCTTCCTTTTCTTACATTTTTGAGCTATTGAACATATATTGAGGAACAAATCTATCGTGTATGGTTGCACCACACTCCATAGATCCTTGTGAGGTTAAAGACCCCCAAGGTGTCATTGGTAAGAAATATCTAGTTGTGAAGGACCAATCTTGATTTGGATCAATGTTGATCATGTTGACTGATTCTTGATTGTAAAGAGCTTCATGACATACTGTTGAGTGTGAAAGCACTTTTACATAAACAATCATAAAATTAATAGATATATTCTGAGGGATTAAGGATACCAAATAGGCCATGGTGTTTGCAAATCTGTTTGATGTATGAGGGATTGCCTCGATGTTGTACCATTCTAGTCGGGCTAGATAAGCGTCAAAAATTTCCTTGTAAGATTTTAGGAGTGGGCACCTGCATTGCAATAGTCCTTTGACCTGGTTTACTATGAGCAAAGAGTCACCAAAGATATTCAATATTTTAATGCCCATTTCTATGACTATTTGGAGTCCCAGGATCAATGCTTCATATTCTATATTGTTTTTTGTGCATGGGAAGTCTAGTTTGAATGATAAGGGTAATGGAGCACCCTATGGTGTGATAAAGACAATCCCTACTCTGCCCCCTTATTCACACTTCAAACCATCGAAGAAAAATGACATGTCTCTTTATTTCTTAGGTTCTTTGAGTTTTTGGGAATCTGATAATGCAAAGACCACATCATCAGGTAATTCTATGGTGAGAGGCTTGTTATCTTGAAGAGGAACCTATGCTAATTGATCTGCTATGAATTTTCCCTTGATGGAATTTTGGTTTATGAAATCTAGATCAAATTCTGTAAATAGCATTATCCACTTTGCGGTACGTGTATTGTGATATGTCTTACTCATCATGTTCTTGTGAATTTTGTTTTGATATGACATAGGTCATTTTGCACAACATGTAGTGTCACAACTTTCAAGTTACAAAGACCACTGCTAAACACAACTTCTCAACATATGCATATCCTAGCTCATAACTCACCAAGGTGCGACTAATATAATATATGGCTTGCTCTTTGTCAGTAAGTCATCCATGTGATCCTCCATGATCTTATGCATATAGTCATGGAATATGTATGTCATGGTCCGCTGATATGTGGCACCAACATTTTTGAGACCGAATGGCATCACTTTGTAATAGAATGTTCCCCATGGAGTAATGAAGGTAGTCTTGTGCTGATCTTTGGGTTTAATCCAGATTTGGTTGTATCCAAAAAAACCATCCATTAGGGAGAGCATATCATGACCTGTAGTTGCATCTAAAAGAGCATCTATGTTTGGCAATGAGAATGAATCCTTTAGTGTTTCCATATTTAAATCTTTGAAATCATTGTAGATACAGACTCTTTCATCGGGTTTCCCCATGGGTACCATGTTTGACACCCACTCAGGGTAGTCTATAGGAACTATAAATACTGCATCCAGTAGTTTTTGCAATTCGTTCTTCACCATCAAAGCGATGGTTGGATGCATTTTCCTTAGATTTTGCTTGATCGGCTTCTTCATGGGATCCAATGAAAGGTTGTGAACGACTAACTTTAGATCTATCCCCGACATGTCTTTGTAAGTCCAAGAAAAAATTTTTAGCCTCTCTTTGAGGAGAGGAATTAGGATGGCTTGTTCCTTTGGAGATAGACTTTCTCCGAACTTGACTTTTCTTGGTTGGATAGGATCATCCTTGATGTCCACCTCGAAAGTTACTTCTATAGCCATATGTGATCCATCCTCTAGCTAATGAGGCATGGGTATCAAATAAATGTCATCGACAAGATTTACAAGACCTACTAACTCAGGTTACAAACCAACATGAAAGACATCATACGCACAACCCGATGCAAAATATAATGGTTGTAACATCTCTTCTTTGGGGAAGAGGTCCTCAGGATCTATGGGCGAATTAGCACAATCCCAATCAATAGCCTCTACATCAAGATGCAATGATTTGGTAGGATCTACTAGATTATGAAGTGGAGTGGTCAAATCAATGGAGATCATATTGATGGACAAAATGAAGTCTCCAGGACCACATGGGTGCAATATTATCTTAGGGGTTTCCCTTCCATGCTCGCGATGAGGTTCTGGAGGAATGGGAATTTTTGGATCTGGCCCATGAGAAGGGCAAAAAATAGGATCATTGGCATCTAATTGCTCTCTAAATGTAGGCGAAAGGGGATTGACCATACGATAAATAGCAGCTAAGTCAAAAGGTCTCCTCAAAAATCATAGATGAGGGTCTATGGCACGGAGTTCCACCTCTGTCCCTACTAGCTTGTTGACTTGTTGCAAGTGGTGAGGTCCAAGATAAGCCATATCTATCTCATCCTCAAAGTCATCATCACTTATCTAGAAATCGTTAGCATTGGTATGCGGCCCTAATACAAGGGGCTCATGTCTTGGCCCTAAGTAGGCCATCTCTATTTCATATTCATATTATTCATCACTTATGAAGAATCCATTTGAATTTGTCTCTTGCCCCAAAGTTAGGGGTTGATGGCTTAGGCCTAAGTAGGCTCTTTTTTTTATTCTTCTGATTCATAGTCACTTTCCTCTGATGTATACCCACTCTCATTATGTATGGACCATGTGAATATTTGTAAATAGCGAGGCCCATGGTAGGCTAAGACAAGTTGTGCTTCATCATCACTTGATTCATATCCATTCTCCTCATCCCACGAGTTGTACCCTATTAGGGTGGAATCAATTGAGATGTTTGGATGATAAATTTTTGGTGGTGGTATGTTTACCATGGCCACTTTTATATTGCTCAAATTTCCTATTCTTAGGGGGTGATAAGGAATGAAATCAATGTATTATCCTAACCCTAAGCTTAATCTATATAATGCCACTAAAATAGAGTCATATCAACCTCTGATATAATAGCCTAAGTCAAATATATCAGAGGGAAGCTGATATTGTGGCTTTTATGGCCACCTACGCCCTTGCTCATATATGCCAAGGCCATAGCCATGCCAGTGGCAACACTCAAAGTAGCTTAGAGAAACCTCAGGGTTAGAGAGGTAACAAAAATTGACCGTGAATAATTCGTCACTATCCTCTTCTATATCTAAAGACTTATGAGCACAGTCCAGGCCGACATAGACAAAATTGGATTGGTTGGGAGGGATTCCAAGTGGAACCACTATTCCCATTGGAGGCCTCAAGTCCGTAGGTCTTCCCATGTCTTGTGTAGATTCAATGATAGGCGTAAAGGTGATGTTTTGCACAAGGTACTCCCGTATGCCTGTGCTTGCCAAGTGTATTGATGCATGCAATGTAGATGACCCTACAAACGACACTAGTGAAGCAAGGTGATAATCACTATCTTCATATTGATCTTGAAGATCTTCTTCTTCCATAGGACTTGGAATTTCAGCAATGGCTACAGATGGCACTTCCTTGGGCCTTTATTCCTTAACTAAGTGTGTCGTTAGCTTCTGATTTCCTTTTGGGTTTGACATTGATGGTACTTTAGAATCATTGACTACTTTGAGTGCACCAGGAGGTGTTGAAGTGCATGGGTCTTTTATTACCCCTTTATCTTTGTTATCCACTTGTGTGGTTGGGGATGAAGGTTCTACATACATGTGGATAGAAGGGATTACAAATTACCTTGGAATTTCCACCTGATTTACGTATTTAAAAGGATCTTCATCGGCCAAAACCACATAGACTTTGTTCTCATGCACGTATTTGACACATTGGTGTAAGATCGAAGGAACACACTTCATGGCCCTTATACAAGGATGCCCTAAGAGGATGTTGTACTGCATAGCTCCTTCCAAGACATGACACATCACATGGATGGTCTTGTACTCCACATTGATGGGTAGGACTATCGTTCCCACAATATTGCATAAAGCATCATTAAAAGCTCTCAATATGTAAGCTCCCAGAATGATATTGGACTTGGGGATCTTGAGGTGCTCTATTGCAGTTGTTGTAATGATGTTTATTGATGAACTTGTATCAACCAAGACCCTCTTGAAAGGTAAGTTGTTGATTGCCGCAACAATTTTTAGTGAAGGGTCTGGTAAGGCAGCAGTAACTATCTTAATCTCATGGTCATAGAGTCAAATTACAAGTTCCTAGCATTCTTGTACTTGTCTCACAAAGTGAGTGAATGCATTTGCATATTGTGGTTGGATCTCAATTATCCTTAAAATCTCCATTAGAGTCTCCCTATGCTTTGGGGACTGTTGTATGAGCTCATATATGGATAACTTAGTTGGAGTCATCTATAGTTTTTGCTCCAATATACTTCAAATAGTTACCACAGGTCACATTGGTGGACCTGGAAGGTTGTCTTGCCTTTACCTAGGGGTGAATGGGATGTTCATAGGAGTTGCAGGTGGTTGCGGTTGACCATACCGCCTAGTCCTTGTTGCTATGTTAAAAATCTCACCATCCCAACGCATCCATGGGTAGGTATGTCAACTCAAACCTAAGTGACTTGGAAACATTGCTCTCTAGGGGCCTCATGATTAGGCAATGGATTTCTATATATGCCCATGTATCTATTATCAGGATCTAGTGGGTTATCAACTTTGAGTTCTCCCGCATAAATCATGTTTTGCACTTGATGCTTAAAACAAATGTAAGCCTCAATGTCATGCCCCAGTATCCTGTGATAAGGGTAAAATTGATCTTCCCTATATCCTTTTGGTTTAGGATGGTTGGGATCTATAAGAGGTACATCAGGAAATATGATCCTCCTGGCCTCGCTCAACTGGTTAAATATTGATTGCATCGATTCTATTAGAGATGTGAAATAACGAGGTGGCTTGAGTTCTTTGTTTCTTCCCTAATTGTTATTTTGGTTGTAATTAGCTAGCGGGGGATGTGCTTGATAGTTCTGGGATTATTGTGAATCCCCATCCTTATGTTTATTCAATATGACTTGATTGACTAGAGTAGGGTTGGCCTACTTCTGCTTGTACTTGTCATTCTTACCATTCTTGTTCCACTCCTTTTTGTTTTGGAGTTTAATGGTTCCATTATCTGTTTTGTGGGAATAGAGAATGATAATTTTGCCATGACTTTTCTACATCTATTTCTATAATCCATTACCAGCTCATCATCATACTGTTTCAAGTTGGCTAGGTCTGACAGGTTTACCTTCTTCTTAGAACCAAAGGAGAAACGCTTTAGGAATGTGTTTACTAGTTTATCAAAGTTGGTTATGCTATGCTTAGGTAGTTGGTTGAACCATTAAGTGGTAGCAACTGAAAAATTCATTATGAATGTTCTTAGCATGAGAGTGTCATTGTCTTCAAGATGAAAATAGGTTTTGATAAAATTAGTGACATGCTCTTGTGCATCCTCTTCACCCTTAAAATTTTCTAACCTAGGCATCTCAAATTTCTTAGGATATGGAGGGATAGGTATTGATGGGCACAATGGTTGGTTGTATATTTTGCTTAATGTTGGCTAGTTCCCAGCTGCCTCTTGTTTCTCAAATATTTTCATCTTTTCAGCAAGATCTTGAAATACCTTTGATGCGCAAATTTACTCCTCTTGTAAGACTACCAGTACTGGAAATGGAGGTAACTCTCTATCCATTTTATTTGTTATGTTTTCCTCCCTCCTACGAGGGTAGTCAGGATTGTGATCTTGGTTTGTTGTGTTTGACCTTCCCCCACTAGTTGGATTTCATTCATTATTTGGTGGGGTATTTCATTGTGGGCTATCTTGTCCAGTGTATCTCTCCTTAGGTGAGTTGGAATGTCTAGTTCTTTGGTGCTCACCACCATTTGTCTATAAATTTTTAAAAGCTAGTTGCTCAACCTGCTCTCTTAAACGCTGCTCATGTTGGCGCAATATTCTTTCTCTTTGTTTATCTTATTTGAGAGCTTCCACTAGCTCTCACTCCTTATGTAATGCATTTTCTAACCACCACATTCGGTCAGTTTATACTATTACAGAAGACTTATGTTTATCTAACTCTATTATTGTTGTCTTGACTCGTAGGTTCCTCAAGGAGGTTTTTGCTATATCTATACTCTTGCTAGCTAAGGTGACTTGTTTAGTGTACTATTGAGTATCCATATGATCAGACTCTGGGCATCTACTACAAGGTCACTCTAAGGTACCCCCATACTAAGAGATGTGTTTAGAAGTCACAGTTTGTGAGCTTCTATATGTAGAGTTTTTAGTAGCTACAATTCTTTGAGTTGGTTAGGTAGGAAACCGATCCAACCTGTCTAGTTGTCTTTTTTTCCATAGATGGTCTCATGGGGTGCCATTTACTCCTATGAGGTTATAATCTATAGGAATATTTCCTTTTATGTGAATATTTTTTTCTATGTGATTCCCATTACTAGATGTAGCTCTAGTTTCCTGCCCTTCAGTGGGCAGACCTATTTCATATGTCTCTTGTGAGTCTTGAGATGTTGCAATTATTTATTTCCTTCTTGATGAAGAGGAATTTATGGTAAAAATTTTTCTCCATGTGGATGGAGATGTAGAATTATCGTCATACCTATGTGAAGAATAAGTTTTAGAACCTTTTTTATGTCCATGTGAGGAGGAACCCTCGAAGCTTCCTCACGTCTTTGATATGTTTTTGTGTGTTTAGAGGAGGCCCTTGAGATATCCTCATGTATCCTTTATGAGGATGGCTATGAAGCCTATTTTTTTTATGTGACTTTGTTCCATGATGTGGTTCCTTTCTTGGGGTTTCTCAAGGATATCCCCCAAGGGTTAAGTTATCACCCCTTAGGTTCATGGAGCTACGTCTCACGGTCTTACAGGTAGGTCATTCAATGTTACTATGACTCGACATATGGGTTGCTTCGGTCTCTCCCTTGATATCAGACTGAGGGTGCTTACTTCTTGTTTTGATAATGTTGTCTATGAATTGATATTTTAATTTGCAATTTAGGAATAGCCACACAATACCAAACAAATGTTTATCTTTATTACCGATTTGAGTGTGCCTTAAACTATTTGATGTGTTTTGATGTGTTGTTCTTTTAATTTCTTGCTCTTGTTCTTGGATTAAGAATTAGAAGACTCATACATAGTGACAATAAAGTACACATGTGCTAAACATGATTTTCTCAATAGAAGCTAGGGTACACCACTGAAGACCTAGTGGGGGGTTCACCTAGCTCTTCCACTCTGAACCAATGATTGTTCCAATAGTGAGAGATAGTTTGAGAACAAGTAACTTAGTATCACTACAAGTAAGTTTCTCAATCCATTTCTAGGAAGCTCTAAGGGGAAAACTAGTGGAAGGAGATGAATTCCAATGTCCCTGGACTGAATTAATGTAAATGTGCATAGTTATCCCTATGTACATGTGTTAATAGAATAGGAATTTGAAGAGTCACAGGAATAGTGAGGCCCAATAAATCTCCATATGAAGAGTCACATTCGATTCTATATATGTATGTATTTATGTAAAATATATATAGTGAAGGAGAAAGAGTCACCTATTTAAGCAATAGAAGGTGATGTAATATGATGTATTTTGATCTCTTCATTCAATTTATATTCTTGATTGATAACCATTATTTTTATCTTTCATATTGCAATTACATTATTGATCTTGAGATAATATTATTTTGTGTATTCATTCATCAAAACCTAACAGTGGTATCATAGCTATGATAGATCTAGATAGAAATTGAAAGAGACTCAAGAGTAATTAGAAAGAATATTTCTACTAGTTAATAACAGACCAATAAATATAAGAGAATTTCCTCTAGAGAAGTAAACTAGAGAAGATAAAAAGAATTTCCTCTAGAAAAATAAACCAGAGAAGATAAAGAGAATTTCCTCTAGAAAAGTAAACCAGATAAGATAAATATAATTTCCTTTATAAAAGGAACCAGAGAATATAAATATGTTAGAATTAGATTATATTACAAAATTTGGGTGATATTATGTAAATGTACAAAAGGTATAGAGTTAGACTTTATATTGCTTTAGAGGAAAGTTATCTAGTTACTTGAGGAACAAGAAACATATGCACAAGTGTTAGTATGCATGTGTGTAGGGTATCTCATTGTACAACTAGATAGAGTGTTGGACAAGGAACCCTTCTTCCTATATGAAATAGGTTATGGTTCACCTTATTTTGTATCACTTCTATTTTCATTCAATAGTATGCTCTATTTCTTTGATCTCTATATTGTAGTGTAATGCAATGCTGCTAAATCCATTAGTGGTATCAGAGCTATGATATTTCCTAGAGAGGAATAAGAAAAGTCATTGCTATAGGTTTTAGAAAATAGATGCACCTTTGGACCTGTCACTTGCAAATTACATTGCTTTGATATTGTGTGAAGAGCTCACCAAGAATAAGGAGATCAAAGAAGTTTCTGATAAGTAAAAGATTTGGGAAAATTGTCGCCATTTGAAAACAAGCCCAAAAAGAAGGTAGAATACCAGAAGGAGATCTACCAAATATTTGGAAGAGAAGAGCAAGGTAAGAAGTGTCAAAGAATATACAAAAGTGGAAAATCAACTACAAAACTGTTTAAAAGGTACACATTTCTTGGTGTAAATATATATATATATTTATATTTATTTATTTATTTATTTATTTGTGGAAAACATCCCAAAAGGGATGCCACTTTCGGGTAAGACCCAAGGAGGCAGGGGTATCCATTCCACCAAAGGGGTATCTAATTAAAATATATTTTTTAATTAGATATATTAAAGAACCTTATTTTTTAACAAATTTGCAAGAAGAAAATTAGATTATAGTCTTCTAAAGTGCAAAATAAAATAGATTATTTTTAAGGATTTATTTGTATATTTATTAGGATTTTATTAGATTTTATATTAGCTTCTAGTAACTACCTATTATATATTGATTAAAAAAGAAGAAGATTAAATCCTACAACATTGATTGTAGTGAAATTATAGAATAACTCTTAAAATTTTATTTTTAGGTTATTATTAATTAGTTGTAGTAAATTATTAGTACATGACTTTGAGAGTTGATTGGAGTGATAAGGTGTAATATTAGTGCATTAAAAAGTGAAGGACTTGTACTATTATACCACTCTCAAAAATAAATTAGTTTTTGTATTTCTTGAAAGGTACAAATCTGATTTGTATCAAGTGTCTAAAGACACTGTTGAAGCACAAAAATCTGCAACTTGTAGTGACCAATAGAAGCCACAAAAAATGGTTAGAATCCTCCATAATTTGGATATGAACTTAACTAACCAAAAAAATAAATAGAAGCTTAAGAAAGTGAGACTTCGTGAATCTCAAATCAAAAAGCATTACAAAGTTGAATGCAAGGAAAGAAAGTGCAGAAAATCGAATCAATTGAAAAGCTTCTATCTAATTCTATTGAAGCTTATATTTGTCATCAAATAGTCCAAGAAAAAAGGGTAAGGTGTGTATACTCATAAAAGATAACCTAAAAATACTTGCATTGTAGAAATTGTTTTACCATAAATCTAGAATTTTAGATCTAGAAATAGAGTGCAAAAGAAGGTATATTAAAAAGCCTTACAAACGTTATAATACATTATATGCACTAATCTAATCTAGTTTTTATAGAAAAATAAGTAGATGTGGAAGTGCCACAAAAGAGCACATTTACTATAGGGGAAATCAACCAATGAAGTTCAAGCGTTAGCACTCTTATTCCCAATATAGAAGTAGCCACTCAAGGGCTCATCTTGGATGTATGTACCTAAAAAATCAAAACTCATATCAGATCATTCTAGAGCTACATTTACATAGACAAGCGAGTGCAGATCTATTTCTAAAAATATGTCAAAAAATCTACACGATTGGAGGTATAAAATAAAGAGGTAAAGGTGTTACGAATATCTCTAACTTAGAGAAGGTCATCCACCAAATGAGGCTCCAAATTGGCATACAAGATCCATACTGCATTGTCGATCTATTTGCAGAAAAATATCTTGCTTGTTGTCCAAGAAACATAGAAAAACAAAGGAATTGAGGAGTTATAATCTCTATATTTGAAGATGTTACAAGAACAAACTCCATGCTGAAACAAAACTTGATATTATTCCTCTCTAAACATTGTAGAAACTCCCATGCAACAATTATAATGAAGTAGTGACACCTAGTATTTTCCACCAGCTTCACACGAGTTCCCATACATTTTTTTGATTACTTCAAGAGTGTTCAATGAATAACTTTGGAGTATTAAAAAAAGAAGAGAAAATTCACTTGTAACAGATGTGACACATGGCACAAAGTCTATGATTAATTATTCATCAATGAAATTTGAATTCCAATTTCAAAGGTGTGAGTGAAGCGCATTCAAATATATCTAAATAGGAAGTGAAGCACAATCAAAGAAGGAGCTAAGCACAATAGAAATATCTAAAGTGCATCGTGGAAGATAGAGAGTAGGAACATTAAAGGCTACCTCATTTTTGAAGGTCAAACCTTCAGATCCTACGTATCAGCATTTAAGACAAGCTACTCCAAGGAATCAATATTGATTCAAGCACCTAAGGTACCACCTACATTTTTTATACTAAGCAATAGAAAGCATCGAATATTGAGGATATTTTGCATCTAAAAAGGTAAGGTCTAATCACAATTATTATTATTTTTATAATTGGAGAGATAAGTGTTATAAACTAAAGTTAAATTTATAATTTGAAAGAAAAAGGGGTAACATATCTTATTAATTTAATATTTGCAATATTACGTAGGAGGAATAAAGAACTCAACTTAGATTAAATTATTTTATAAATATTATTATAATTTTTCTAAATTTCCAAAATTCGAAGCCATAAGGATACACCATAAAATTTATTTTATTAGAAATTAGAAATAATCCAAGGGATATAAAAGAGGTTATTAGGTTTTCCATTAATTTTGGATAAATATATTTCTAATTTTCTCAAAACCTAAAGAAAAAATCCCAACATCAAAAACCTCTTCAAAAGTTGAAAAGTGCTTAGTTCAAATAAGGTGTTAAGAAGTTATTTTTTGATCTCTACAAAACTTGTACAAAATCAACTAGAATTATATAACTATATCATAGAGTATTGGTATATAGATTCAAGTGCAAGAAAGAATATGACTAAAAAATATACTTTGGTTTAACTCTTTGAAAAAGATAAATGAAAAACCAATTGCAATAGCAGACAACAAAATATATAAAGTGAAAGAAATAAAGGATATTCCAGTAAATATTAAGGGTGGAAAATAAATTATAAAAAGTGTATTTTATGTTCCAATATTAACCACCAATATCATTTTTATCTCTCAAATTATGGATTAAGACTTAACTATTGAGTTCAAAGTTCTCACTGGGAGAAAACTATGTCACATCTAAATATAGGGAAGAATGATAGCATCAGAATCATAAAAAAATGACCTATTTATCTTGGATACAACTATTCACTCAGCTCTTTCAGTTAATTCTTTAAAACTCTAGCACAAAATATTTGGACATACCAGTGAGACATCAATGAAGGAATTATTAAAATATCAATGGTGGAAGGATTACCTAGCCTATCTCCAAAATCCATTGTATGTGCAGAATGTTTAGTAGGAAAACAACACT
This sequence comes from Wollemia nobilis, assembly GCA_028583015.1. Lineage (NCBI taxonomy): Eukaryota > Viridiplantae > Streptophyta > Pinopsida > Araucariales > Araucariaceae > Wollemia > Wollemia nobilis. The sequence goes on from JAQPPZ010003183.1 coordinate 467,806, forward strand.
TAATTCCTTTTGACCTACGTCAACACAGAGCTCAACAACCTTTAGAGATAGTATATACAAATTTATGTGGGCCCATTAAGGTTAACAATGTTGGAGGACATAAATATTTTTAGTTGTTTGTTGATGTTCACACAAGGAAAATGTGGGTATACTTCATGAAATAAAAGTAATATGCATTTAGTTATTTCAAATAGTTCAAACTCAAAGTAGAGAAAGAATTAGGAAATACTATAAAAACACTTCATTCAAATAGAGGAGGAGAATTTATTTCTAAATATTTTGATTTATTTTTAGAAGAAAATGAAATTAAAAGATAAGTCACCACAACACATCCCCCTCAACAGAATGAAATTAGAGATTGAATAAATAGGTCAATAATAGAAATGGTTAGATGCATGTTGAAAGAAGCACAACTTGATCACCATTTTTGGGTAGAAGCAGTACAAAAATCAATCTACATAAAAAATAGGCTACCTATAAGTGTACTCAAACATATTACACCAAAATAAGCATGGTTACGACAAAAGCCAAACATAGAAATATTTAAAATATTTGGATGTATAGCCTATATGCATATTCCAAAGTAGAATAGGACTAAACAAGATGACGAAACCATGGCATGAATATTTTTTAGTTAGGATAATTTATCTACAGGATACATAATACTAGACCCATCTAAAAAAAAAGGTCTATATTAGTAGAGATGTAGTCTTTCATGAAAAATTCAAAGTTGACATAGGAAATTCTAGTGATGACACAAAATTTCTTTTAGATCTATCCAAATAAGATACAAGAAATGAAGATTTAGAATCAAAATATTAAGAGAAGGGAACAAAATCTCCTATAAGAGAACCAATATGGCTCATAGAAACACTCAAAGAGGGAAATCTAGGAAGGATGCCAAATATTACTACTACAAGACCTCAAACTTGTATCTCAACCATAATGAACAGAGGGATGTTGAGTAATATAGAAAAACCAACATCAACACTATAGGAATTAAATGATTCATACTAGAAAGAAGTAATGGAATCTAAATTTATATCTCTTCAAAAGAATAAAATATGGAATATAGTGGAACTACCCCCTAGAAAAAAGGTAGTATGATGTAAATGGGTTTACAAGGTCAAATACATAGTATATGGAACACTAGAAAAATACAAGGCTCGATTAGTGGTAAAAGGATATATTCAAATAGAAGAAATAGACTATGAAGCATCATTTGCACCAACACCAAGGATGACTGCTATCAGAATATTCTACATACTAACAACACATCAAGGATGGAAACTTCATCAGATGGATGTAAAAAGTACCTTTCTTAATGGTAAACTAAAAGAAGAAGTTTATATATCACAACCCGATGGATTTATCACTCAGGAATGGGAAGATAAGGTATGCATATTAAATAAATTTTTATATAGTTTAAAGCAATCCCCCAGAGCATGGAATATAAATATTAATAATCATCTACTACAACATAACTTCAAAATAAGTTCATTCGATCCTAGTTCATATACCAAGAAAATTAAAAATGATATATTGATTCTCATAGTATATGTTGATGACATTGTGATTACCAAAATATCAGAAAATCTATTAAGATATATCAAAAAAAATCTAGAAAAGGTATTTGAAATGATATATCTAGGGTTAATGAGTTACTATCTTGGTCTATAAATTCATCAAGTAGAGGATGAAATAGTGATCAATCAATCAAAATATGCTAAGGCTCTGCTGGAAAAATAATAGAATGCAAGCCCAAATACACACCAATGGAACAAGGGATTCAATTATCTAAGAATGATGGAACACCACTAGTTTCAGTAACATTATATCAATAGTTGATTGGAAGTATTTATACCTAATAAACATTCGGTCAGATATTTCTTTGTAGTAAATTATCTATCACGGTTCATGCAAGAACAAACAAAAAGTCATTGGAAATATATAAAAATGATACTACAATATATAAATAATACTATAGATTATGGACTAACATATTTAAAAGATGTCAAAGGTTTATTTCTACAAGGTTACTCAGATTCATACTATATTGGATCCATTGATCATAGAAAATCTACCTCAAATCAGGATCCATATATTGGCACAACAAGAAACACCATACAATAGTACAATCATCAACTGAAGTAGAATATAAGGCAGTAAGAGATACCATCTATGAAGTACTATGGCTACAATACAGACTAGCCAACATGGGAATTAAATGAACTCCAACTATGATATTCTACGACAATCAAGGAGTATTGAACCTGATCAATAATAGGATCATACATGAAATAAAAAAGCATATATAAGTATAATGTAATTTCATCATGGAATATTTTTAGAATAAATACATCATCCTCAAGTATGTGTCTACAGAAGATCATATAGCATATATCTTTACAAAGATACTTGGAAATATCAAACTTCAAAAATTCAGAGATCATCTATGCAATTTAAAGAAATCTCATACCCAAACAATGTAATACAAGGGGTGTTAGAATTAGAGTATATTACATAATTTGGGTGATATTATGTAAATGTACCAAAGGTACATAGTTACGATTTTAGATTACTTTAGGAGGAAGTTATCTAGTTACTTGAGGAATAAGCAACATATGAACAAGTATTAGTATGCATGTGTGCAAGGTATCTTATTGTACAACTAGATGGAGTGTTTGACAAGGAACTATTATTCCTATATGAAGGGGATCATGGTTCACCTTATTTTTGTATCACTTCTATTTTTATTGAATATGATGTTCTATTGCTTTAATCTCTGTCTTGTAGTGTAATTTAATGTTGCTAAATCCACCAAAATTACCTTTGGAAAATAACCAGATAAGATAGATATATTACCTTTGGAAAAGAACCAGAGAAGATAAAGAAATTTCCTCTAGAAAGAGAAACCAGAGAAGATAGCATTTCTCATTGTGTTGAATAAAAACCAATGACATTTAAGGATATACCTATTCCAAGAACTAAATTAGAATAGACCTTGATTTTTTTAGGTCTTGAATATAGACCTTGATATTGAAGAAAATATAATATACCTATTTCAAGAGAAAAATTAGAATAGAAGAACATTTAAAGGTCTTTAAGATAGACTTTGATATTGAAAAGAGAATAGACCTATTCCAAGAGCAAATTCAGAATAGAAGAAAATTTATAGGTCTTAAAGAGAGACCTTGATTAAGATACCCTTAAAAGAGGTCCTATTGATAATCTTGATAAAAAAGGAATTCTATATTATTTGGTTAGAATATTTCCACAGGGATGAAAGAAAAACCCATGAAGACTAGAATTCAACATAGATTTAATTCCACTAGTTTTTAAGATAGCTAGTGAATATTATTATTTCTGGAATATTGAATACATCTAATTATTACTATATATATTTATGTTCTCAAAAATTAAACATTGAAGGAGGTCCAATAATAAGACCTTATTGAAGATTGATAAGAACCAATAAAAGGTTCTCATTGCAATATTATAGATTGAAGAAAGAGATCCAAGAAGAGGCCACATTGAAGAACTTCCAATATTGGAATATTTGAGATTGAAGATAGAAATACTATAGAAGATCCTATTACAAATAGAAGCAATAGAATATAGATATACAATAAAGAGATCTCATTTGAAGAATTTCATATAGTTGGAAAAATGAATAAACCAAGGTAATATTTCATTAAAATCATTTACTAAGAGAATTGAAGGCTACAAAATTAGAAGACCCAAGAATAGAGGTCTAAAGAATATTTTGAAGAAAGAAAAGAAGGTAAGCCTTATTGTAGTAGCTAAAGTAGTGACCAGTTGAAGAGATTTAAAGTAGAATATTGCAAGCAGAAGGAGCACTTGACAAAAAGATATTGGAGAAATTATCTCCATACGATAACAAACCCAAAAGGAAAAAAGGATTTGACAAGAAGTTTGTCAAAATTTGAGAAGATTTTGAGAACTCAAGATATTTAGATTATTGAAAAAGAAGATAAATATAGAGGTCATATTTGAAGTCAAAATTTAGCAAGAGGTCAGAAGAAATCAAGAATATTGAAGAGGTCACAGTTTAGATAACCATAAAAATTTGTAGGCTAATTTATAAAATCACAAAGTTGCTGAAAAAGAAGCCGAAAAGACATAAAAAAGTAGAAGCAAAAAGCTAAATTTTAGAGAAAGCTTTGGAGAAGCTTTCAGAAAATATTTGAACAGGAAACTGAGAGAAAGCTTGATAGAAATAAGAGTAGTAGATTTGAAGGCTTGAATACAACACCAAATCAGATTTTGTAAGCAATAAATAGAAGGGATTTAAGCTATAATTTTGAGTAGCATTGAAAGAGGAAAGTGAGCTACATTTTAGAAAAATTTAGAATAATTTTGATATAGCTTTTAACAGCAGAGCTCAAGAATATTTTAACAACATCCAAGGAGAAGTCCTCCTAAAAAATTGAATAGTGAAAGAGCAGATTTTGAAGCTACGATATAGAAATAGATAGCACATTTGAAGAAAAAGAAAAAATCTGGTTTTAAGAAGTAACTATAGCTAAAAATTGAAGAATCTACTAATAGCAAAAGAAAGGTGTAGTTGCAATAAATACAAGATAATATACTACAAAGAAAAGATCTAAAAAAATGTGTGTTAATTTGATGCCATATAGATTATTAATGCAAAGTTTTTGAAGGTTCCTATTAAGAGTTTTTAGAGAGTCAAATTTTAGAGCCATTTAGAGCTATAAAAGAGGAATTTTTTAAGGTGTCATTAATCTAATAAAAGACACCATTTCACACCATTGATTTTATAGAAATATTACATATTACAATAGAAAAAGTTACAATTTAATAGGAGTGATAAGGAGTTTTATATATGTTGTTTTGAAATAGAAAAATATCAGATTCATTTTACATTCATTGGTGAAATAGATTTACTCTCATTTTTAGATAATTCAACAAATATTTTAAAAGTATTATATTGAATTTTTAAAGGATTTATAAGTGAATTGTAGATGTTGTTGTTTAAGTTAATGTAAAAGTAAAATTAACCTACGTTTGAGAGGAAGGATATCCCTCAAAATATAATAGATTTTGTAAAGATAAGAGATCCAATTTCAAGGTATATTTTAGGTTTTTAAAAACACTAGACATACAAATAGAAGTGGTAAATAGAACCACTAAAAGAGTGCTGAAAAACACCACCATATTGAGCACCATTCAACACCAGAATACATGGGGACAATCTCTACAATAAATGCCCACCCATTTGCAAGAAAGAAGCACTAAAATAGTGCTAAAGGAAGATAGCTATTATAGCTCAAGATTCAACCAACCAAAACAGTAAGAAGATATTAGCTACAACCTGCAAAAGATCAATCTACATAAATACTACGTAGCACTACCATTCTATCTACTCAAAGCAAGGTAAATTACAACAAGGATAAAAATATAGAGGGCGCATTATCAAAAAAGATGATTAATAGATCAAGCTACCAAATAAAATACCATAGAGCCACCATTGGACCATATTACATCTAGAGCCATCTATGAGTGTGTCCAACATAATCCAAGAAAAGAAGAAACCTCACACAGTGTAATTACAAAGAAACAAGAATATGTTGGAGAAAAGTGAAAGGAAAAAAATATTGTAAAGCCTTGTAATTTCATATTTTGGAGAAAGGAGCACATTCATAAATGTTTGTAACACTTATATTGAGTAAGAACAAGGAATATTACCATTTGTCACAAGGTTCAAAGTTGGATCATAAGCCATAACGTAAATCTCTAGGAAAGAAGAGTGCTTCAACGCTTTACATCATCACCTAGCACTCACGAAAGATCTAGTAACTCCCAAATAGAAAAGAATATTATGCCAAGTGTCCATTTTACTATTTCATAAATTTTGGAGACAACAAGAAGGGATTCAAAGCATCTTATATTGCATGTAGTACATGGCACTTGGTAAAATAAAGGAGAAGTTCTCATATAGTTGAAGTAGAACTTATATAGTAAATTCCAGCACCATACATAACAAATTCAAGGAGGGGCATTAATAAAAAGGGTCAACACATAACTTATCCAATGTGTATGAAAATAGCCTACAAGGAACATCTCCATGTATAATTTGTAAATAAATTAAAATATCCTTGTATCTCTGAATATGTTCCTCAGTCGAGGCCACATCAGGTTTAAATATGGTAAACAATTTTCTACATATTTAGGAATTTTATGAGTAGGCATGTAGAAATGGCTATAATAATCGCCTATCCAAGCTACAATTCCTATTGGAGTGAGAATTGACATCTTAGAGAACAAAAATTTAATTCTAAATTTTTTATTAAAAGAAATATTTTGCAAATAAGAATGAAATGACTAACAATCAATCGAAATATATGCATCAATTTAAACATGACATTTAAATAATATTCTCCAACTTGCAAAATGTTAGCCTCAATGCATTATCAATTAAAAAGTCTCCAATAAAGGAATGTGATTACCTTTAAATAAAACCTCATTAGTCAAGACCAATGCCTTCAAAATACCTCTTTCAAGTAACAATGAACAAGTTAGCATCTACAAAAAAATAACCAATTCAAGCCCTCCTTCTAGCACCAATTCTATTGAGTGGATTTTTTTCCAATTGCAAAACCACCATCACAACCAAGATTTTAAAATGAAAACCCTCTCTTGCAAAGAAATAGAAATTTCTCCAAGGTTCCTTTTACTTAATGTGTGTTTGTATGTTATGAAAATATATCAAATAAGTGCTTGGAATACCTTAGTGATTTGCAAATAATTGTTAGAAAGGGGCCCATGTTGGTAATATTTTACTATGATATGTTATTGATTGTTCATAAAACTTAATGAAATAATGAGTGAATTGATGTTTATATTGTTTTAAACATGAAAGAAAAATGATCCAAATGATTAACCTTAAAATGTAATAACCTTGAAATACCTTATAAATTAACCCCCTTTGATGAAATTATAATTTTCATAAAGGAAAGTTAATATATAGCTTTGAATACAATGGCCTTTTGAATGCCATATAAATTACCCCCTTTAATGAAATTAATTTTCATAAAGGTAAGTTAATTTATTGCTTGAAAATGAAATACAAAGCTTGAAATATGAAATAAAGCTTGTGAAATTATAAAATTCCTTGAAAATATGAACTTTATAAATAATTTTATAATTTCCAATTTGCTTCAAACTAAAATAAAAATTGCTTTAAATAACAATTTAAAGCTTATTCTTTGAACCCATGCCTTTCTATTTTTGGATTTTTATTTTTTTACATTTTTTATTTTATTTGGAAAACTTAAAAAAAAATGAAAAATATAAGGTTAGAAAAATAAAATAAAAATGAAATGCTATAAAAAAAAATCAAAAGGTTGTGAAAATATGCAGAAATGTAAAATGATTTCTAAATAATAACTCAATTTAAGAAGACCTGTATTCACACAATCTGTCAAAATTTAAGTGTGAGTTCTAAGGGATAATAAAACATGTGTAAAAATATGAAAATAGGAAAAATATGCAATAAAATAATTTTATTCAGAAAATCAAAACCTTTTACACACAACATGTAGATCGTGCAATGGTCTCCCATATCTTGTACACCCTTATGCTTTCCCTATTCTAGCCATGCTTCTTTTTTTCTTGCGAATAGTTTTTTAAATTTTAATAAAGCTTTCGACCCCTCTTCTTAATTTCTTTCTGGTATTTATAATTTTTAATCATTTCGATTGTTCTATTTCTCCAGTTTGATTAGTTTAAAATCTCATTCAAAAACAAATTTCAAACTATTTTATGCTTCATATGTAACTTTATTAAATAGGTAAACACCTTCTTATTTTAACAATTCACCCATAAACATATTTTATTACCTTTTTATTTTTTAAATGATGTTTATCATGATTTTAATCAATCATTTCAATATATTAATTTTATTTATCCATAATATGCAGAGCAGTATTGCAATCATATTCATATTGCTCATGACCTCCTACATCACATAAAAATATAGTTCTCTAGTACATGATTACATTGTCCCAGGTCTTGATAGTTGTTCACTTCCATGTTTATTTTGAGGTATTTCTCGATTACATTCACTGTGTGCACGCACATTAATCCGAATCCCAAGAAAAATAATGCACTCATCCAACATCTATTTTGTAGAGCATATGGAGTTGATAGGAGCCCTAACCTAGAGGTCAAACAAGAATTATATCATGCTTTCCCATTCAATTTTAATAATCCTATGATTATCACGAACACCAACACCAATATGGTTATCATGTGACCGTGACCGTGATAATCATAGCACTATCTTCACGTAGTCAATCTAATTATCATCATGTTCATAACACTAGTTTCACTCATCACCATCTAGGTGATTACTGCCCTTTCATCTATCTATATCTCAATTCAAACTCGTACGTGCCCGTCACTGCACCATTAATACTCCACCATTGTATATTATCATTATATAACATATTTTTATAGGTCTCTATTTTTTTACATGACAATCTATGGAGTGTCATTCAAATTGCTTTAGCCTTCCTTTGTTATACTACACACTGGTCTTCGTGCTCCATTTACATTGCTTTCATCAGCTCAACCACCCCTATTGAGATAATCTATGCATAGCCTCCTACGTAGTCATCCACCGACACATGCTTACATTTGAGTCAAACTTCCTAGCTACCATCCAATTGTCATGATTTGTAATTTGTAACTACTTCTCATTATAAACACCATATTTCTACCAATTCCTTGGAACCCACATCGGACATCCATTGTATCCATCCGTTCGATGTAACACAGGCTAGAAATTCACCACGTCAATATCCATGGAGTCCAAGTCCACCATGTAATTTAGATTATCATATTTAGTGCCATCATCAGCATATTAGCCTTAGATTACACACATCTCCATAGAATTCAATGTTATTCCCAATACGCTACTCCTTCATCCGTAATCATGTTGTTCACTGACGTCAATTCTCCAAACTAACAAAAATAAACGAATAAATACCATTTTCATCTTCTTTTGAACATGCATTGTGTTCATACTCACCTCCATGGAATCAATAGTTTTTAGTGGTATTATCGATGTGTTATGGCTTCTTGCATATCTGATACTAAAATAATTTGGAAATAATTCTAGATATTTGACCATGTTTGACCGCCATGTCGACCGAACCACCTTGGAAACTGTTTAAAACATAAAATATTGTTAACACACTTTTTTTAAAACAATATGTATATCATTTAAATTAATTTAAATATATTAAATTATAAATTTTTAAACTTTTATAATTTAAGATATTTAAATAACTAATTCTTAAATACAAACATTTTAAAATTAAAATAAATAAACAAATATAAAACCAATTAGATAAAACAAATCATAACATAACCCAAAAATGACATAACAATTGTAAACAAAACAAACATTACATATTATACAAAATGGTAACCAAAATGTCAACATAAATTTTAAACAAGATAATCAAAAATTTCAAAATTTTCATGTGGGTCCCCAATGTTTGGTGTACGTTGTGATTTGGTCACAACATGTAGTGATGGGATCATGATTCAAAGAGGGGTGGTTTTAATCTTCTACATATCAAGATCAAAATATAGCTTCCATTATCTAAGAAACAAAATCTTTTTCCAAAAAAACCTAGGGATTGCCCCCTAGAATTCACTTCATTTCTTCTTCTTCCAAAAGTTTGATTTCCATTAGAAACCCTTAGGTAAAACCATGATTTACATTAGGTCTATGGGAGACCCTTTGAAATATTTTGGAATACATCAATGCCTAGGTGAGCTCCTAAGAACTTACCAACCAGATTATAAGTACCTTATTAAATATTAAGATCTGTCAGATCTTGAGGCACTTTCAAAGACCTCTCAAAAGGGATAAGATAAAAAAAAATCAATAGTAGGAGTTGATTTATTTGAAATTTTAGACACAACATGCACTAAATACCACGGTCCTATGTTGAAAGGAAAAAATCATTGATCCGTAAGGGAAATCCACATAACCAAGCAATATTGGAGTATCCCTAAGTAGACAATGATAATCTACTAAATAGGGTATAGTAGGAAAATATACCTCCAAGCTCTACACCCAACCATAAATTCTATCACCAGCACCCATCCCACACAACACCTCTCCACGCTCTTGGTTCTCACTCAAAAATATTTTTCAAAAAATATTAAAACTACCAACATCATGTTTTTATGATTATCAATCTTGTTACGCATTGTAGAAACCCTAATGAGTATTGTATAACCCCCGTTATGCACTGTAGAAACCCTATTCAACATTATAGAAAAATCCTATTGTGCACTATAGAAATCCTACTAAACACTGTAGAAATCCTTATGTGCACTGTTGAAACCCTAATGTGCACTATAGAAACCCTATTGAGCACTATAGAAACCATGTTGTGCACTGTAGAAACCTTGTTGAGCACTTTAGAAACCCTAATGCACACTATAGAAATCTTGCTGAGAATTGTAGAAATCCTATTGCACAAAATCTATCAAAAGTTGAAGATAATAAAAGGAATACTAACCACGAAGAATGCACTATCATTCTTAAAATTATTTCTGTGCAAGGTGTGCTTGCAAGTCTTAATAATGCTTGAAAGCATAAAATTGCTTAAAGGATAACTTCAAAAAGGATTCAAAACCTAAAAAGTAATGTTAATCAATTGCTAACAAATTATTAGACCTTATTTTTATGAATATCACTTTGTTACTCTCAAGATTCCTTGTTCTAAAAGTTCTTGTTAATATTCTTATCTATTTTGATATGGAGGCACCTAATTTATAAAATTTTGTAGCTTCTTGGAATGAAAGGTAGGAAAGATTATAATATCTACATGTAGGGCATTATATTTACAAAAACACAATGTCCAATTTGGACCAATTTATGCATGGATAGTTGTTTTGAAAGTTTGGGTATTTCTTATGCATTTTATAAGATGTTATTGGGTGTGATTAGATAGATTCTAGAGTATGTAAATATAATCTAGATTGGAAATTTATTTCTACACCTAGAGATGAGCAATGGATTGAAAAATTTTCATTTTGAAGGAGTGGGGATGAATTTGTAGCCTTGACAAGTTTGTAGTTTAAAACTTCACTTGAAAGTAAATTTTCCCATTTGACTATTGGTCAGGCAAGAATTTGAAATTTTGAATTATACTCAAAGCATCAAAGACAAATTCAAATACTATGAATTTCTCTATGATCCATGAATATGTTTTGAGCCTTCAATTTTAATGTTGGAGGTTAGAAAATATCATAAACATGGTGCCAACAAATGATAAAAATCATAGAATGTTATAGGATGAGAAAAATTGGGTATCTATAAATAGCTTGAAATTTGCATTAAGGACTATGGAGTTATATTAGTGTCTTAGGCGTAGGTATGTTTGTAATGGTAAAAATATTTTCTAGATCAAAATTGATTGCTCCATAGGAAATAGTGAACCCTACAAATTTTCTAGACATGACTCCAAAGACACATTTAGAGGGATTAGGTAAACTTTATATTTCCTTAAACAATTAAAAACTTATATCAAATATTAAACATAATATTCTCATCCTAGGGATGGCCAAGAAGATCATCAATATAATATTCTATAATATCATGCATCATGTCATGAATAATATATGGTATAACACATTGGTAAGTTGCACCAGTGTTTCTTAGACAAAAAGGCATGAGTTACCAAAAAAATATCCAACATGGGGTGGTAAAATCTATCCTGAGTTGATATTGCAACACTATCCTAATCTAATTATATCTAGGAAATCCATCGATATGGGAAAACATTCTAGATTTAGAAGAGAAATTGACAATCATGTCAATATTGGGGAGAAGGAAATTGTCTTTGGAACACACCTTATTAATGTCCTTGAAATTAGCACAAACATGAATGGTGTCTTCTTTTTTAGTGACAATAACTATAGTGTATATCTAATAAAAATAGGTTGTGGATTTTAAAATTTTGACATAAAAGGTATTTTGAGGTTCCTATCAAATGAGTATGGATATGATAGCTTTATCTTTACTGGCTTGGCATCTAGTTGAACATCTAAGTAATGTAAAATAAGAGAAGATTCTAATATCAACATGTCTACATAAGACCATGCAAAAACATCACAAAATTTGGTTAGGATATCTATATATATTGTACATTTTTCAAGAGTCAAGACTTTACCTAATTTAAGTATTCTAGGATTGTTTTGAATTCTAATATTGATATCAAGTATTTATTCAATGAGAATGTGAGACACATCCTCCAAATATGGGGTGCAAGCAATATCCTTAAGATTTCAAAATATGGTGGTTCTAAGTATTATTGATTAGGATCAAATGAATGTGAGGCATTGACAATATCTATTTGAATATTTTACACTTTGTTATTAGAAAAATACAATGCAAGATGACTGCGAAAATGGTTGTGTATTAATTCTTCTACCTCACAGTCATTGATGATTTCTATTAATGGAAAATTCTTCTCTATTTGGGTCATACTTTCCACTAGTTTAGAAGAGTTACTAGGTTAAGGATGAAAATATCTAAGGTATTTCTACTAATTGAATGAATGGGAAGAATATTTAGCTCATGGTATCTTTCATGGTTTGATTTTGACTTATTTTTTATTATGATATCTTCATAGGGTTCCAACAAGTCATATCCATCATCACTATAAAACAATGATAAATATAGTTTCACACTTATTAAAATGAGGTTAATACAATAGCCCCCATTGACTTATCCATGGTTTAGATTCTAAATATTCTTTAACACCTTGTTTTAACCTTCCTAGATACATCCCATGATAGTCAATGTTGCATACCATCTATATAGGTATTTTGTAGAGCTAAGGTATATAAAAAGAAGCATATGGTTATTCAATTGTATTGAGGTTAATGCTATGAATAATTTCTTTGCTATCCATTTTGGGACATATAAAGATATAAATTCTTATTTACACTACCTTTCCCTTACATGAAGTTCTAAGGCTCAAGGTTGTTAGCACCCCATCATAATATTATTATGTAATGACCCCATTTCCAATGTGAAGATCCTATTATAATGATATTTTATAATATTTTGTAATGGTATGTGGCACTTGAATCACCTAGATAAATGAGACCACTTTGTGTAATAGTTATAAAGAATGTAACTAATTATTGGTGGAATATTCTATCTTGGGTGGCACTTTGCATGTAAAAAAACTCTTGAGTATTAGGTTAGGGTTGCAAGAAATTTATCTTTAACAGACAAGGAGCATAAACAAGTGTATTTTTTTACATATTTAATTAAAGCATTGAAGTATGTTACCTCCTCAAAGAGACCTATGATTATGTATTATAATTTGTGAGATTAATATATTTTTTGCATTTACATTTCACATTGTAATATTATATTATTTCATGAATTACTACATTTATTTCAAAATTTTTGTGGATGTACTTATTTTAATTAGAAGGTTCTTAACAAGTGGTATCAAAACTCTTTCTAGGAATATATTTCACTGTGAATACAATAGTTCTTGCCCACCCATTTTGATTATTAGGTATAAAAATTCTATATTTTTATTTTTTCTTTATTATCCTATTAAAAAATCTAGCCTTTTTTTGTTTTAGCTTACTAGTTAATAAACCCTATGCTAGGGGTTTTAAAATATCATGGAGAAGTTGTTATTATTGGCTAAGATTTATTTCCAGTAAAGTGTCTAGTGAAGTGAAGGGTAATCAGGATTCAATACATAGGCCTTAGATAACACCTGTATATGTAATTGAGAACCTATGTATCTTTGGGTATATCGAGAGACCCCCTTAGGATTAGGAGAAATATTTAGCCCTAGGAATATTTTTTACCATGTATTTTCCATAGTGTATCAAACACAAAAGTTAGGAAGATCACCCTATTGTACTATTAGAGAGGTGGAAAGTGTGCTCAAGGGCATGCATTGAATCCTCCCTCAGTAGTAGTCTAAAATATTAGTCTTAGTACTATCGTTTGTCATTATGGTGTAATAGAGGGCTACGGAAAATACATACTCCTTGGCCTAGAATACCCTATTTCTATGAATATTTTTCTTGCATGCCAAAAACCCTACCATAGCAAGTGGTAATATTGAAGAGACTAAACTATCATAGAATTGATTAAAAAATAAATATATAAAAGAGCTAGTGGTGAAAGTAAAAGTCAATACAATCTATGCCAATAACAATCATGTATCATTTTAGTTAGGGCCATAGTCAGTAGCAATCATGACAAAGTATATTCCTATAGTTGTAAGTTGCATAGTCAATAATAGTTAAGATATATTCTAACAATATAGTTGATAATTATATTTAGAAATCATAATAGTCAGGGTATTTGTCAAAAATACAGTTTTCTAGGATAGCTATAAAAAATAGTGAGTTATAGAGTCAGAAAAAATAATTATTAGTAATGGACATTGCAGAGTTTGTAAGGGTCTGTTGAAAAAAAGTTAATTTTCTAAGTGAATAGAGACTCCATGAGAAAAATATATGACACTTGAAGACAACATGTTTCTAAATTGATAAAAAACTGGGTTCTCAAAAATATTGTTGTGGGGTATAACACATTATGATCATCTCATTGAGCTTATCATTTTTATATTAGCTTCCATGCATTTTTTCCAGGGTGTTAAAAAATATCATTGTGATACCTATCCCACTACATTTATCTTCTAGAGTTGATAATTTTTATATATAGCACCCAATTTTTTTTTTGGGATAATTACTAAAAATATTAACTCTTGGAATAACACTTCTACTTTAAGTAAGTCAGTGGAAGTTGTCCAAATAATACATATATGGTTGGATGGACAAGAGGATCAATGGAGTTAGAACAAAGAGAATATATTGGTCAATTAAACCACTCACTTAGTAACATACAAAGTCAAATATCCCACAATGGACAAGAAGTTTAAAGATGAAAGATCACATGGAGGTTATTAGAACTACCCAGTTTAAATACAAATATGAAATTGAAGAAAATTTCCTAGAGGTTAAATATTTATTAAGGGAAGCTCCAAAGGTGTTTGCTAATATTAACATTGAGGGACTACTTATAATTTAGTTAATAAAGAGAAATGAGTCAATAAAAAGAAATAATTTCATCATTCTCATTTTTCCATAGATACCCCATTTAAGATTCCCAGATTAGAATTTTCTATGTTTAATAGAAATGAAATAGATGGTTGGTTGTGTTGAGCAAATTAGTTCTTCAAACTTCATAATGTACCTTGACATTTGTGGGTCACAATGACATATTTTAACTTTGAATCTAAGTCCCTACAATGGTATCAATGGTTACAAAATATTACTCTTGACTATTTTTGGGAACATTTTGAATCCTAATTACTCTAATTTTGAATCCTAATTACTCACTAATTACTCAAGATTACTGGAAGAAATTTTTTTGGCCCAAAGGAGATCATCCAAATTCCCATAAGCCAAACCAAAATTTTCTTGTAAGTTTACATTGAATACTAGGAATAAGTCTACCCTAATTAAGCAAAAAATACAAAGGAAATGAATGTCCCATGATCATAAGACTTATGTTATAATTGTGATGAGAAGAATTTTCCAGGGTACAAATGCATTCAAAAGAAGTTAATTTTATTGGATGTGGATGAATCAATAGGGAATAGAATACTTGATGAAGAAGTACAACCATAAGAGGAACAATCATAGGATGAGGGTGAAACATAGTAAGAACCACAACTATTGATATTGGTTTATGAAATTTTATGATTCTTGATCCCTTCAAACCCTAAAGGTTGTGGGATTCTAAAAAGGACAATGTATTAAAATTCTCATTGAATCAAGTTGTTCATATAATTTTATTGATCCCAAAATAGCCAATAAAGAAAATTATTACATACATGCTTGTAACTCATTTGATGTTATGGTAGAAAATTGAGAAACACTATATTTTAAAGGTAAATGCCACATTTTTAAGTTGAAGATAGAGGACTATGAATTTAAAATTGATATGTTTTCTCTTAAACTATGAGGATGTGATCTTGTGCTAAGAGCATAATGGCTAGGTACCTAGGGAATAATATACTAGAAATTTGTTGAATTATGGATGTCATTTACATAGAATGGGAAGTCTTACACTCTTTGTTGCATACCTAACATATCTAGTCGGCTATGTTAGATTTCAAATATTACTGATTAAATTTATTATTAATATAGTCACTTTGATTTAATTCAAAATCACCTTCATATATTCAAATATTCACTTGCGTTATTCATAGAGGACTGAGCCCTCCAAGTGGTGAGGACCAGACCTCCTAAAGTAATTTTTTATTGCTTCATTCACTGTTCATTCCAATATTATTGAATATTGTTATGTTATTGTTAATATAGTCTATGTTCAATTATAAATTCATTGGAAATAAAGGATAATTAAATCCTTTCATGTGGTATCAGGTTAGTCTGATCCAACATACCTGGGAATAGGTTGTTCACTATTTTTTCATCAAGGTCTTCTATGCAATCACCAGCTACAACCAGTGAAGTGATCAAACTACTCAAAATGTTGTGTAAACCACTGTGAATTCACTATAGGAAATTGTTGTCAAACCATTATTGAAAGCACTATGAAATCGTTATGAACTCACTGTGAAACTGGTGTAAGTTGATCAGCTAAAAGTAGCCCATTGGTTTTGAAGGAAATCACACTCCTAGCTTGCATCAAGAGGATTCAGGTACCAAATGACTTA
Organism: Wollemia nobilis; assembly: GCA_028583015.1. Classification (NCBI taxonomy): domain Eukaryota; kingdom Viridiplantae; phylum Streptophyta; class Pinopsida; order Araucariales; family Araucariaceae; genus Wollemia; species Wollemia nobilis. The sequence goes on from JAQPPZ010003183.1 coordinate 484,605, forward strand.
AAACCAAGTGGAATCACAAAATAAAATACCATACACTATGCCCACGCAAAGTCACGAGGGTCACTAGCCAATCACAATGCAGGAAAATAATTATTAAACGCAAGTTCTAAGGTACACAATTTTTTATTTTATTTTTATTTTGGGACAATTATCCCACATAGAGTGTGTAGGGGAAGGCATAGTATTTAAAAGGACTTCAGTGCATCCACTAAAGTGTGTCTTCGGTCACATGTATGTTGAGCTCTCTCATGTGAATCACCTCTAACGTATCCCTTATTGAGTGGTCTGTGGTGGTTAACTAGTCTTCATATTTTGGGTCTGTGTTGTGTCTAGTTGTCTCATGTTTTTGTCATCTAGTTACTGTCCTCCACCATCTCAGTTGTCTCAAGGTGTTGTCATATAGTCACTGTCCACTACCGTCCCTTCTCGATCCCTTATCCTTGTCTTGTCGCATCCCTTGTGTGTCATATTCTATGTCATCTTGGTGGTTGCATCATTTGGTCTTTGTTATATCGATCATGTCTCGAGTTTTCTTCTACTCTTGTCATGACCCTTGCATGTCACGTCATTTGCATATTGAGTCCTATTTTTGAGTGTTGAATCATGCATGTCATTTGTCGTGTTGTCTCATTCACGTATTGAGTCCCCTTGTTGAGTTTCGAATCATGAATCATGGGGGTATAGTTAGATCGTGTCACAAATAGCTATTGTGAGATTCAAAATTCCAAAGTAGGGAGCCTTAAATTCAATTGGAAGATTCAAAATCAAATCCATGCTGTAGTTGGAGCAGTAGTTGATGCAGAACACAAACCAATTTTTTTGCAAAAATTAAAGACAAACATAAGTTTTTATCCAGTATATGAATGAAATGTGGACCAAAGGACCAAACGGTCAATTAGCAAGCTCGGATAATTCAAATGAAGGGTTCCTAAAGTCACCAAGAAGACCTCCTCGAACCAAAGGTACACAATACAAATCTCCTTTATGCATTAATAGTTTTTATCTCGATCATACACTTCTTAACACCATGACCCCCAATACTTATCCTACCTCTTCTTATGAGAATCTCACACATGAGGAAATAGAAAAATCTAATGCAAATAATATAAATATGTAAACTTGTGTCACCCAATTACTACATGGTATGAATAATTTGATTATAATATTGACAAAATTAGTGGAAAACCAATACCAAACAACCCCTCTTGCCTCAAATTGATTCCATAGACAATGGAACAATGAGGATCAGGATGGCGAGGAATTTTATGCACAAAAAACAGGTCCTACTGGTAGTGCCCAGAATTACTTCCATAGACAGAGGAATAATGTGGATCAAGATAGAGAGGAAGTTTAAGAATAACAAATATGTCCTACTTTTGGTACCCAAAATCGCATCCATATACAGAGGAATAATGAGGATCAGGATAGTGAGGAATTTTATGAACAACAAAGAGGTCCTACTAGAGGTGCCTAAAATTGCTTCTATAGATAGAGGAATAATGAGGACCAAGATAGAGAGGAAGTTTATAAACAACCAAGAGGTATTAATGGTGTTAATTTCCTATGTATTGATATTCCCACCTTTAAGGGTCATGATCCACATGGTTGGTTACCTAAAATAAAAGGCATTTTAGACTTATACCAGATTCTAGATTTAGAAAAAGTTTCATTTGCTTCCTCCAAACTTGGTATTAAAGCTTAGCAATGGTTTGCATGGCACAAACGTGGCACTAAGAAACTCATCTTCTGGGATGAATTCAGCACACTTTTACTTAATATATTTTATGAAGGATGCTCATATTCATACATGGTTCAGTTGTTATCGCTTAAGAATATAAGATCAGTAAGGGAGTATATTTTAGAATTCACTAGTATACTTTCCTATGCAAGAAACTTACCATCTTATGTGGTGGTATATACTTTTATGGTTGAAAGAGAATATTCAAATAAAATCTGACTTACATGATCCAGTCACTCTAGATGCTTATATAAATATTGCCAAGTTGGCTAAGAATAAGGTGCAATATGGAACATGTGTCTGTCATGATTACTATAATATATATCAGTATCACAACAACTCTTTCCATAGAAATTACCAACCATAAAGATATTACTGCTTTAAATGTCGTAATCACCATCCAAAATATCAAGCATGTGTACCAAGATAAAACTTTCAAATAGAATATGTTGACAAGGAATATGAGGAGGAAATAGTGAATATAAATTTACCTAACTCTTCCATAATAGTAGAGAAAATTGAACAAGGGGAGGAGGTAGTTGAATATGACACTATGACAATTTTAGTACATGCTCTTATGGTACTATCAGCTCACCATACAATCAAGGTATTAGGATTCATTCAAAAAAATAATGTAAATGTGTTAATTGATTTAGGATGTAGTCATAATTTTATTGATACAAAAATAGCCAAGGCATTAAACTTACATATTAACTCCTCCAATCAAGATAAATTTCAAGTTATAATTACAAATGGAGGAAATGCTCAATGCATCGGTAGAACATCTCCAATTTCATTATAAATAGGAAATTATACCTGGCATGGGCCTCTCTTTGTTATGAATTTAGAGAATTCAGAAGTCATTTTGGGAGTTGAATGGTTAGAATAATTGGACACTATTAGTTTTAATTATAGGAAGTGCTTTATGGAATGGAAATAAAAGGGAAATACCATTCACCTCCAAGGAATTCCAACACCTCCATCAAGGGTAGTAAGTTCTCACAACATGGAGAAAATATTAAGAAAAGGAAGTTACGGATTCATTGCTCAAATTAATTGTATGGAACGACAAGCACAAGCCATGCCAAAAATTCAATCAGAAGATCTGCAAAACATTGTGGCTAACTATGATGATGTCTTCCAAGAACCCAAGGGACTACCTCCCCAAAGATCTCATGACCATTCCATACACCTTGTCCCAGGAAATATTCCTCCTAGTGGTCATCCTTATCAATATCCCCAACCTCAAAAAATAGAAATCGATAAAATTATCCAAGAACAATTAGAACATGAAGTCATCTGTAAGAGCACTAGTCCCTATTCTTCACCAGTAGTTTTGGACCATCGTAAAGATAATTCTTGGCGTATGTATCCATATTTTCATCCCCTTAAAAAAATTACCATGAAGGATAAATTACCTATACCTATCATTGATGATTTATTAGATGAATTACATGGTGCAATTTTTTTTACAAAATTGGATTTACGTTTTGGGTTTCACCAAATTAGAGTTAGGGAAGAGGATATTTCCAAAACAACTTTTTGTACTCATGAAGGTCACTATAAATTTTGTTAGAATTTCCCAAAAGTAGAACTACAAAGCATTAGAATATTTTAAGAGACAAATAGAACTAATTGATTTATTCCATGGATCAACTATGTATAAATAGCAAAGTTAATCATTGAGAGTTGTTGGATTACAACTCAGTAGTCTAAACAGAGAGTTAACCTAACTCATGGAAGAGTGGTAACTCAAGTAAGTTTATCCTAGTAGAACTTAAGATAATAATTATTTATTCTAACACCCCCATTAAGTGATACTAGGGGTGAATGTAACAAATGAGTCTCAAAAACACTACCTATTGAGGTACTCATTTACAATTATTATTATTGAAGAGATGGTAAAAAAACCACATCGAAAAAAAACATATATCAAAAATAAAAATGAAGAGGCATGTCTTTGGATGGCAAAGATTATCCTCATTGAAAAAGAAATGAGTCCCAACAACTGGGCCTGATGAGGTACTCATGTACAATGTTTTTACATATAGGAGAGATGGTAAAAAAACCACATGGGAAAAAACCATCTATCAAAAATAAAAGTGAAGAGGCATGGTTTAGGATGGTGAATATTGTCCTCATTGAAAAAATAAATGAATCCCGATAATTGGGTCTGATGAGGTACTCATGTACAATGTTATTACATATAGGATAGATGGTAAAAAAAACACATGGGAAAAAACCATATTACAAAGAAAAAGAAACAATAAGAAGAAAGGAGAGGTGAAAACCTCTTTTGTACCTTCTAATGCATCTACCTTACTCCAAGTTTCTCTCACAACTGAATGTAATGTGGAGAAGGAAAGTATTTGGTGAAGATATTTACAATTTGAATTTCTATGGGAATATAGTCCAAGTGTATTTCCTTTCTCTGATTATGCTGCCAAATGAAGTGCATATGAATTTCAATGTGCTTGGTGCGTTGATGCTCAACTGGATTGTGGGAAATATTAATTGTGCTTAGATTATCACACCAAAGAGTAATAGGTTTGTCATGGAAAAATTCAAATTCTCTTAGTATCTAATGAAGCCAAAGAGCTTCCTGACTTGCTAAAACTACTGCCCTGTAGTCTGCCTCTGTATATGATAGTGCTACTACTTGTTATTTTTTGCATGACCAAGCAATTGATGAAGAAACAAGATAAAAGACATAGCCAAAAGTTGAACATATGTCTTCTACCAAACCTTCCCAATTAGAGTCTATGTAACCAATGATATCCATGTATTTTCCTTCATATAAGAGCCCAAATCGAGTAGTTTCTTGCAAGTAGCATAGGATTCATTTTGTTGCTTCCCAATGGCTGAAATGAGGATGATGTGAGAATCTAGATATCAAGCCAACAACATATGAAATATCTGGGCGAGTATGAGTGAGGTATAACAGACTCCCTACTAGTTGTCGATACAGAGTAGCATCACATAGAGAGGATGAGCAAGAAGTAATTAGAGTGAATCCAAACTAAAAAGGTGTAGAAGAGGGCTTACAATAAGTCATCTTAAACCGTTGAAGAAGGTCTAGAGTGTATTTTTGTTGACAAAATGAAAATCCTACATATTTTTGATTTATTTGAATTCATGAGCTAAACCTAGATCAACCATTTCAATTTTTTTAGAAAGAGAGTCTTTGATAGTCTGAATGTGAGAAATGTCACTACCAGTGAGTAGTATATCATCAACATAGAGAAAAAATAAGGTGATATTCTCTTCATCTCTCCAAATGTAGACTGGGGCATCAGAATCACAATGAGAAAAAACTGAGGAAAGAAGGAAGGAGTCCATTTTTTCATACCAGTATCTAGGAGCTTCTTTGAGCCCATAGAGATATTTCTATAGTCTAAAAACAAGGGAGGAATCTTGAGTGAATCTAGCAACTTGTTTCATGAATATATACTCTTTTAATTCCCCATGTAAGAAAGAATTTTTTACATCCATTTGAAAAATAGGCCACTTTTGGAAAGAAGATAGAGCAAGTATCAGTGTAACAGAATCCATTTTGACAATTGGTGCAAAAGTTTTAGAATAATCAATACCTTCAATTTGAGAGAAAAATTTGGCTACCAGGCGAGATTTGTGTTTGTCAATTTCTCCACTAGGTCCATATTTTATTCTGTAAATCCATTTACAATGAATTAACTTTCTTACTTTAGTTAGAGGAACTAAATCCCAAGTTTTTTTTTTATTAAGAAAGAGAATTCATTTTCCATGGAATCATACCATTATTTAATACCAGTTGCTTCTTTGAAGGATTGAGGATCTGTGGAAATGGATTGACATACAAGACTAGAGCCTGTGGAGTTGCTTAATCTGGATGATGGAAGATTTTGAATGTATGGAGTTGCTTCTTCAAAAATTATGTGATCCCATTTAGGCATTGTGGAAGGAGTAATTGGAGTGGTAGGACTTTGAGTTGGAGTTTGGAGTATAGGATCCTCATCTTGGTCATTTTTATCATTAATATGTAAAGTGGGTTCTTCATTATATTGAGGATATAAAATTGGAGATGGTTTAAGATAATCAATGGTTGAAGAGGATGGTTGGGGATATTTATGAGGGAATGTTTCATCAAATTGAACATTCCTATGAAAAAATACCTCATGAGTTGTAGGATCAAGTAGCTTGTATGCTTTCATTTCCTCACAATAACCAATAAATATGAGCTTTTTGCTTTTCTTATCTAGAGCCTTAATTTTCTTCTTTGGGATATGTGCCCAAGTAGTACACCCAAAAATATTGAAGAAAGAGACATCAGGTTTTGAGCCAGTCCATGCTTCCTCGGGATTCAAATATCCAAGAGTTTTATGAGGTGTGTGATTTTGAATATAGTTTGCACAGTTAATTACTTCTACCCAAAAAAATTTTGAAAGATCTCTTGAGTGGAGCATACAATTTGCCATTTCCTTTAAAGTTCTATTTTTCCTCTCTATAATGCCATTTTTATATGGATTAAGGGAGACATAATGTTGATGAATTATACCATGAACTGATAGAAAAATTGAGAAATTATTATTGAAGTATTTCCCCCCCATTTTTTAGTATGAATTTGCTTGATTTTGTAAGAGGCCTGATTTTCAACTAAGGCTTTAAAGATTTTGAAGTGGGATAGAACATAACTTTTGTATTTTAGGAAGTATACCCAAGTTCTTCTATAAAAATCATCAATTAAGGTTAAAGCATATTTTACTCCTTTGAAGAAAGACTCTGGGAAGACCATCAAGTCACTATGGATTAACTCTAGATGAGATGAGGCTTTTAGAGAACCACTTGGGTGGATAGGATATTTATGTTGCTTTCCAAGAGCACATCTAAGACATACTCCATCAATAGAAGATACTTGAGGAAATCATGTTACCATGTAATGGGTGTTCAATTTATTTAGGTAGTTATAACTGAGATATCCAAACCTTTCATGCCAAATTTTGCTTTCAAGATCTCAATGTGCAACAAAATAGGAGGCCCCTTCAAAATTTTTGAATCCTTTGAAGTGAAATAGGTGAGTGTTGTGATCAATATCTGCTTTTTCTATGAGAGAGTTTTGGTCTTGAAAGTCTCTTATCTCAACTCTTGTTGGTGAGAAGAGAATTGTTTTACCTTTTCTAGAAGTACAAATCTGATAGATAGAGAGGATATTTGATGCAATGTTTGTTACATAGAGAACATTATTGATATAACCACCATCAATGGATATGTCACCTTTTACTTTGACTAGGATAAAGGATGAGTCATCAATTTCTATACTACATGTTGAACTTGAGGATGTTGAAGTGAATGACTCATATAAGGAAGTCATGTGATGAGTTGCTCCTGAATCTAGAACCCATTATTTTGATGAAGTGTTTATGGTCTTGCCTTGAACACTTAAGGCTTTTCCTATCTGCTTCTTAGTGTCCATATTTTGATCCTTCATTACTGCCTCTAGTTTTTGTAATCTTTTCCAACATTTGTTCACAAAATGACCATTATTTTTGTAGTGAGTACAAGTTATGGGACTCCTTTATTTATTTTGAATTTTTATTTAGTAGAAATGGATGCTAATAAGTCTTTTGAGGAAGATATCTCATACTTTGCAAGTTTTATTTCTTCTCTAGTTAGCCTACCACAAAATTCCTCTAAGGAGGGCATTTTAAAACTTGCACCAAGAGCATATTTTGTAGACAGAAAGGTGGTTGTAAAAATTTGAAATACACCATTTAATCTATAGAAAGAATTACATAGATGCATTCTTCTTCTATTTTATTATTTCCACTACCCTTGTATTGAGTGAGGACTTCCTTAAATTTGGTGAGAAATTCAACAATATTGCTGAAGTCTTCAAGATATAATGTTGTTAATTCTGCCTCTAGATGCATTGACCTTATTTGATCTACTTTCCCAAACAAGTTCTTTAGTTTTTGCCAACTTTCATATGGAGTTTTACAATCCGTAATGTGAAATCATAAGATTTAATTTACATTAGTGCTTATAATATCCATTGTTTCATACATTTTTCTTTTATGAACAAATATTTGATATTCCTTTTCAAATTCATGTTGCTTCTCTTCTAGTAGGTGTGTGAGCCCTTTTTGAAAATGAGATTTAATATTTTTGGGTTTCCATGTATAATAGTTATGAGGGGTGAGTGGATCAGTTGTATTCATTGTATTCATTTTGACAAAGAAAAATGAAGTGAACCAATAATTCCCCCATTTAACTTCAAGTTTTTAGAGAATACAATGGAGCTTTAAAGAAGGGAATAAAATCCTGATAGTAATACCAATCTCCTCAAATTGCTCACCCTAATGTGAGGGAAACTATAAGTAAATGAGGAGATTTGATATATTATAATAGGCTAATGAAGTAAGAAAAATTAGGTAGGCCTTTATACTGATTCTTCTCAATTACCCGCACTTACGTGAGGGAAACTGTAAGTAATGAGTAGAATTGATACGTGGAACATACGCTTTTGATGCAATGATAACCATCCAGACCAATATATCGTATTTCTCAATAACCCGCCCTTATGTTATGGAAACTATAAGTTAGTGAGAATTCCAATACTTGGAACATAGGTGATTATAAGTTTTGAAGTGCTTTTATGAAAAGATTCTATTTTGTTGCTTTATTTTAAGTTTTATATGATTTTTTAAAAAAGGAGCATATATTGTATGGAAATTATTTCTTTTTAAAAAATCTGAAATGATATGAAAGCATATGACCAAGTGGCTAAAATAAAAATCCACATTTAGTTTCACATCAAAAAATATCTCGTATTGTTGTTATGAGTAATGAACTTATAATAAAGGGATTAGAACAAAGTCAATGATGCAAAAAAGAAAGAATCAATGATCAATAATAACAAAAACCCAACAAATTGAATTTTCTCTTTTAGTGGCTAAAAAAAAGGCACTAAAGAAGTAAAAATGATAGCAAATTGATGAGAGGGTGTTATATTTAAATACAAAGAGCAAATATTTATTTTAGTACTGGTTATTATAAAAATAAAAATAAAACCAGTTTTAAATAGAAGATCTGATTAATTAACCCTATCAATGGATGAAAAGGATCGAGAAAGCACTTCTAGGGCTTTGACAGAGCCCACTAAATTTTTAATAGGTGACTTGAACCCCACAAGATACGTCAAATAATAGTGAGAGAAGGGTCTTAGAAGGGCTCGAATGAGCATGACTCTTGTTCTTCACTGTACTACGAGGATGCTATATTACCTACGATATTTACTGTACTTTAGAGGATTAGGAAAAAAAATATAATATTACCTGACCTGGATTGGACGTTCATCCAAAAAATATATGGGTCTTCGAACAACGAGAGAAGGGTCTTTGAAAGGCTCGAAAGAGCACGACTCTCATTTTTCACTGCACTTTGTCAATGAATAGTGAGAGAAGGTTCACTGCACTTCCAAGGATGCACTCCAAAATGATGTCAACAATTACCTGTGATTACATTGCATTTTTGAGAGGATATTAATATGTCAAATAATATTAAAAATTTAATAATACTTTTTTTACATTTTCCTAAAAATACGATGCAGAAGACGCCAGGGAAGGTGCTCATCAAGCGATCGAAAGACATCAAGGAGTGTGAAGAGAAAATAATGAATGTGAAGGTGTTCGTCAAGTGTTCATTGATATACCAAATTACCACAAAGGGAAGGCTATGTTGCTCACTACATCAGATAAGGTAAGAAACACCTAGCATAACAAAGCCATACACATTAAAAAAAAATAACGATGCTAATTGAAAGCTAGGATGGGAGAGCAATAATCATCACATTCAAATTTATAATATTTGAATATAGTTCTTATAGTTCCAGAGAATGGTTAATAGGCAAAGCTTAGAGTAAAGTGAAGAGGGAAAATTGTTTAAGATTTAGCTTTTACCGAGATCTAAGATCCTTTCAAAATGCCCATTAAGGAATACGAGAAGAAATAACATCGTGCTTCAAGATATAAATGTTGGAAATATTGGAGATAACTTTCCATATTTTGATATTAATTATAAGCACTATGGTATTTAAAATTAATGACCCAACGTCTCTTGATATGAGACACAAAAATTGTAATTTTATAAATATTAAAAGGTCTCACGAAAATAAACTTTGGATTTTAATTAAAATACAAAGATTCATGAGATAAAAAGAGGCCACGAAACTGAACTATTTCCATGAAAAAAAATGTACGCCCATTAATTTACTTTCCACGAAGATGATGCAGTGATTGCGAAGGAGGAGACAAGGCAAAAGCGTTGTTAAGAGAGGTTGATCTGTGTGTTCTTGTACTGTGATCTCTGGAGAACAAGAAAAAAATGGTAGGAACGAATGGAAAAATGATATGCCTATATTGCATTTGTAATTTGGCAAAAAAAATTCAAATACTTGTTCCTATAGTGAGGAAAATATCAATATCTTCTAAAATAAAAGAAGAATCTATTATGGTAAAATAAAATTGTAAAAAAATATTAGATATAACCATAAATATATTTTCACAAAAAAATTGTAGATGAAATATGAGCAATCTACAATAGATATGAAAAAAAACTCCTTTTTAAAAAAAGATAAAAGATAAGAACCAGTTTGTGAAACTGCCTTCAAGAGAGAATGCCTGAAAAAATCTATCCTGGTCTGGTACCATGTTAGAATTTCCATAGAGTAGAACTAAAAAGAATTACAATATTTGAAGATACAAATAGAACTGATTGATATATTCCATGGATCAACTTTGTATAAATAGCAAAGTTGATCATTGAGAGCCGTTGGATCACAACAAATCACTAGTCTAAACTAAGAGTTCACCTGACTCAGAAGAGTGATAACTCAAGTAAGTTTATCATAGTATAAATTAAGAGAATAATTATTTATTCTAACAAATTCTTGGTCATGTCGTTTGGTCTCACTAATGCCCCATCCACATTCCAAAGTCTCATGAACCATGTGTTTCCTCCATTCCTTTGCAAATTTGTTCTAGTATTTTTTGATGACATACTCATATATATTATAACATGGAATGATCATCTGATGCATGTGGGAAAGATTCTTCATATACTACACAAGGAAAAATTGTTTGTCAAACGCTCTAAATGCTCTTTTGTTGTTCAATAAGTTGAGTACCTAGTCATATAGTTTCTCAAGAAGGTGTTAAAGTGGATCCTAATAATATTAAGGTAATTCAATATTGGTCATTACCTAAAACTATAAAGAAAATGTACGATTTTTTGGGCCTTACCGGCTACTATCACAAGCTTATCCATAACTATGGAAACATTGCATCTCCTCTCATGGATATTACCAAAAAGTATGTTTTTAACTGGTTGAAAGCAACCACTCAAGCATTCGAGTCCCTCAAAGAAGCAATGTATACTACTCTAGTGTTGGCAACTTCAAATTTTCACAAACCATTTGTGATTGAATGTGATGCTTCAAGAATAGGTATTGGGGCAATACTAATGCAGGAGGGTCATCCTTTGGCATTCGAAAGTAAACAAATTTGAGGAAAAATTTTGGGAAGGCCCATATGATAAAGAAATATTGGCTATTCTACATGTAGTGGATAAATGAAGACACTACTTAATCAATAGCTGCTTTATTATTAAAATTGATCATAGTAGTCTTAAGCACTTTCTAGAACAACATTTTTCTTATCAAGAACATAAAAAATGGTTAAATTTTTTTTTGGGATGTGATTTTATTATCGAGTATAATAAAAGGAAAGAAAACATGGTAGAAAATGTATTATTGCATAAATATGAAGATGAAGTAGTTATTGATGCTATTTCAGGTCCATTTTCCCAATGGATTTCTCAACTACAAGAAGAATGATTGTCAAATACAGAAACTGCTCAAATAATTTAGGAATTGTTATTGGGTTCATCCAAGAATCCTTGTTTTTCCTATGATGACAAGGTTTTAAGAATAAATAATCACATTTACATTCCACACAATTCTACAATCAAGTCCCGAATTCTGGATGAATTGCATGCTTCTTCATTAGTAGGACATTCAAGCATTTTTAAAACCTATATGTGGATAAAAAATCCTTTTATTAGAAAGGATTTAAAGTAGAGGTTAAACAATGGGTGGATGAATGCGAAGTATGCCATTGCAATAAGGGTGAAACAGTCAAATCACCAAGATTTCTTCAACCATTACCTATTCTAGTGAAGAACACAAGCTTATACTGAGAGGGAGGGTGAACAGTATAAGAGCAGTTTTTGATTTTCTTTCCAAATAAATATTATATAGTGTATAGATAGTAGTATCAATAGCAGTAATCAAATTAATCCATAAAACACCATACACAATAAAGACAAAAATTTAACGTGGTTCACCTAAATATGGCTAATTCCATGGAGAAAACATTTTATTAATTTTTCTCAATCAATATCATGAGAATCCTTCCCAATTAAAATATTTATGGATCTCTGTCCAAAGGAGATGATGATCCCCTAAATCTAGTTTGTGGATCTCTATCCACAGGAGAACTCCTTCTCCTTTGTTCTGGTTGGTGATCTCCTAGAATACTACTGCCTCCACTACACTGGCTTGTGGATCTCTCTCCACTAAAGACTCTTGTCCCCACTCAGAAGACGTATCCACACTGCCCTGGATGATGGATATCTATCCACTGGAGACTAATTTCCTCTCTGCTCTATCACCTCCAAAGCTTTGTCTCAATTCTGTACTAAATACAGTCTAGTTGGTCTAGCACAACTCTGCTCAACTATTGTACTAAACACATTCCAGTAAGTATAGCACAAGTTTTCTCAAAAAACTCATTCAAATATGCACTAAAAATAGTCCATTTTATCTAGCACAAATATTCTCAACTCTTATACTAAACACAATCCAGTTGGTCTAGCACAAGTCCACTCAAATATGCACTAAACATAGTCCAATCGATCTAGCACAAACCTTCTAAATCTCTCTCTCTATTTTGGCACAAACATGTCCTCAAATATGCACCAAAATATACTCTCAAATCTACACCACGTGCTTCTTAATATCCTAAAACCTTATACCTTGGGCAAAAGAACATGCACCATGGGTGCTTTAACCAACACATCTCACGATGCACCTACCAAGATTCAAATGCAAACCTTTCACAAGCTAGTGCTTTTGTGCTTCCCAAAATACCACTAGGCCACGTTGTCCTATGTGACTTCAAGAATTAAAGCTTCTTCCCTTAAATGCTTCGTTGTCACGACTTTCACAAAAACTCACGAGCTCTTATCTTTGCATGCCAATATTTTTAATTTCGAGCAAGGATAATTAATTTGGGCTTTGGTCATTGTATTTATATGCTTCCTATTTTACTTTGAATATGTCAGTGCTCTCCATGTTATATTCCATGATGTCGACGAAGATTATAAAGGCTTTGAATGCCTTTTGTCTTAAACCCAACCTTTGGGTTTATAAAATGTATTTAAAATTTATTAAACCCACTTTGCATTATAAAATATTATAATGAGAATTATAAATATTTTACTTGGGTTTTCACCATATCACTTTAATATTATAATAACCATTATTATAATATTATGCCTTTGATAAATTACCTCCTTCTCACTGTATTCCATGTCGTAAATAATATTTATTTATAAAATTTAAATTCTCACTGAATTTAAATAATTTATAAAATAAATATTATAACTCCTTTTTAACTTCTATTTTTTGCATGGATTCTTTTTATCTTTGGCCTTCTTCTTGGATATCAAATAACCATTTTATCCCCTTTGTTTCCTATTGAATTCCTTGATATTAATGATGACTTCATCTGGTGACATCAATGACAACTTTGACTTAGAGACTCAAAATGTCCAACAATCATCCCCTTTGTCATTGATGGTAACTCATACTCTTCTTACCAAAACCTGACCTTTCTTTTTATTCTGATCCCCCTGGGAAATTGCTCCCCCTAGCTCAATGCTCTCTCAAATATCAAATCTCTCCCCATTACACAAATCTCTCCCCATTTGACATCAATGGCAAAGGGTCACCTTTGGGGCTCGGGGCTAAGAATGAGCCTCTTATATTATCCCCTCCCCCACCTCATTTTGAGGTGGTTAATTATGGGGTGGGAGTATTTCTACTCCTCGAAAGCACCATTCTTTACCTTTATCCTTTTCTCTTATTTTTTGAATTTTTTGATTCCTCTGAATGTTTCTATCTGTGTCATCATTCATGTTCCTAACATTGTTCCTGTTCCTGTTCACATCCATATTCCTGTTCCTGTTCCTATTTATATTCTCATCCATGTTCCTGATCTTGTTCATATTCCTATTCCTGTTCACACCTATTTATGGAATGTTTGCTCTACACCATTTTGTTGTGTGACCATCATTATTGCACTTATAACACTTAATGTTATTATTCCTTGTAGGTGCAAATGTCTTAGGATTTCTCCTAGTGAATCCATATCCTCTTTTGTCATGAACCCTGCAACTCATTGCCTTGTGATCAAACTGATTACATGAGTAGCAATACCCATGAAAAAGTTTTCTATTCCCATATTCATGTATTTCATGTGTACTGCACTGTGAAGCCATGTGCCCAAACCTGTGACATGAAAAACATATTCCATTGAAGCTTCCTTGTATTGACCTCATTGGTCTCTTGTTCTAATTGATATTCCATCTATATATTCTTTGTGCATTGTTCCTATATTTGTTGAACCTTTTATTGTCCAAATTATCCTTTGATGTCTCACTCCCTCTTACACTGTCTTCTTCTAATGTATCTTCATCTGAATTTTCTTCTTCTTCAAGGCTTGAAATTGACTCCTCTTCCCATTTATTTTGAACATATTTAGAACCAAGACCTATTTTTTTTGTTGCTCCTATTTGTATCTTGATTATTCTATCCACACTCTTTGCACTGTTTACATACTTGTATAGCTTATTATTGGAATCTTCTAAATATTCCTTTAGTAGTGCCACTTCTTGTGCTAACTTCTCACATTCCAAATAATTTGCTTCTAACTTATATTTGAACTTCCTTGCCTTAGCCTTTGATTTTTCTAAATCCTCTATGAGAAATATTATTTCTTCATCATATTATTGAAACTTAATTTCAAGTTTAGAGTGTTGCTTCCTTACCTTCTTTACCATGTCAAGGGCATAGATAAGTTCTCCCTTGATATCATAACCATTTTTTGTTGAATAATCCTCTATTTTTTTGCATTTTTCCACATCATTACTTTATTTTGGCTTCTCTTCTATAGGATCACTCACTTATCCTTCTAATTCCATTAGAATATTTTCATATGATTCTTCAAGTGCATATTCATATTCATCATCACTGAAACTATAACCATCCCTTGTGCAATCATCTTCAAGATGTCCAAATTTACCACATCTAAAACACTTGAGAATAACTGAAGTCTTTTTATTAACTGGTTCTTTTTCTTCAATCATAAATAGGACTTCATATCTATCATTGTATAAAAAAATAGCATCACTATCATTTGAGTAATTACATTATCCGTATAGTAGCTCCTCTTTTGTATTTGGAAGAACTTATTTTCTTGTCTACTTTGTCCGTCCTTGCTTTTCTTTTGATGCCTATATATTTTTTATTCCTTGTACCTGTGATCCTATTTTTCTTCACCATTGTTTTTCTTTGGTTCTTTACAATCTGTTGCAAAATGTCCATACTTTCCATAATTGAAACACTTAAAAAATCTTAGATCTATGGGTCTTATGGAACCTTTATCTCTTATACCATAATTAGCTTCTTCATCACTAGATAACTCATTGCTTGATTCTGACTTCTTACCCTTTGTTTACTTTATTGCTTTGAATGTTACTTCCTTATGGGAAATATGAACTTTTTTTCTTATCTAAAAATTTGCTATCATACCAAGAAACTTATCTCTTGTGAAATTATCACCATTCAATGATACTTCTATAGCAGAAACCTGTTCACTGAATCTATTTGGAAGAGATCTTAAGACTTTATCACAAACATCTGATTCATCAATATTTATTCTAAATACTTTCATATCATTAACAATCTCATCAATTCAAATTAGATAAGCATTGATATTTTCATCATAATTCATTCTCAATGCTTCAAATTGTCCTTCCAGATTTTGTATCTTTGCTTTCTTGACACTTTTATCTCCCTCATATATACATTGCAATTTATTCCATATTTATTTTGCAGTTTTACAATGCATAATTTTCATAGATTTTGATCGACGTAAACCTCTCACAAGTGCATTCATTTATTTCGAATTATAGTGTTGTAGTAACTTACCTTCATTTTTTGTATGAGGATTGACTGTTGGATCATATCCAAATTCCACTGCATCTCAAACTTCATTGCCAAGTACCATCAAGTAGAACCTCATCATCATACTCGAATACATGTAGTCACTTCCATCAAATATTGGTGCTAAATTATTTGAGGACAAATACTTAGGATCTTTTGTGTTCTCGTTAGCTTTTATTTCAAGCTATTAAACTCTTCTGAAGGCACCCACTCTAATACCAATTAAAGAACACAAGCTTATACTGAGAGGGGGGTGAACAGTATAAGAGCACTTTTTACTTTTCTTTCCAAATCAATATTATGTAGTGTATAGATAGCAGTATCAATAGGAGTAATCAGAGCAATGCACAAAACACCATACGCAATAGAGACACCAATTTAACGTGGTTCACCCAAAGATGGCTACTTCCATAGAGAAAATATTTTACTAAATTTTCTCAATCAATATCTTGGTAATACTTCCCAATTACAATGTTTATGGATCTCTATCCAAAGGAGATGTTAATCCCCTAAATATAGTTTTTGGATATCTATACATAGGAGAACTCCTTCTCCTTTGCTTTGGCTAGTGATCCTCTAGAAGACTACTGCCTCCACTACACTGGATTGTGGATGTCTATCCACTGAAGACTCTTATATCCACTTAGAAGACCTATCCTTACTACCCTAGCTAATGGATATCTATCCACTAGAGACTATTTTTCTCTCTGATCGATCACCTCAAAATATTTGTCTCAATTTTGTACTAAATACAGTCCATTTGATCTAGCACAACTCTGCTCAACTCTTGTACTAAACATAATCCATACAGTCTATCATAAGTATGCTCAATAATATCACTCAAATATGCACTAAACATAGTCCATTTGGTCTAGCACAAATCTGCTTAACTCTTATACTAAACACGGTATAGTTGGTCTAGCACAAGTCCACTAAAATCTACACTAAACATAGTCCAGTCGGTCTAGCACAAATATGCTCAATCTCTCTCTATGGTCTGGCACAAACTTGTCCTTAAATCTGCACCAAACTCTACTCTCAAATCTGCACTAAACACAGTCCAGTAGGTCTAGCACAAATTTATCTTCAATATCTGTCCTCAAACCTTAATTAAAGGCTTGACTCAACTCTATTGGATTTACCCCAAAACTTAACTCAATTTTTGAACAAATCAATCAACTCTACTCTCAAGTATTCTCAAAGACTTATCTCAAATATGCCTTGCAAGATTCCATAAAATCTCACACCAATCTGTCCACAAGTCCACTCTAGAACTTTCTCAAATATGATCTACAATTCCTCTCTAGAACTTTTTAAAATCTGCTCTACAAGTCCTCTCTTAAACTTGCTCAAATTTGCATTATAAGCTTCCACAAAAGCTCACATAAAATCAGTCCACAAGTCTTCTCAAGACTTGCCTCAAATCTACTAAACAAGTCCACACAAAACTTTTCCAATCTCATAGAAACATAAAGAGAATTGTTAGAGACTCAATATATTCTATACTCAATTCTCAATCACTTTCTCAACTCAAATAAATCTCATAGAAGCATAAAGAGAATTGTTAGAGACTCAATATGTTCTATTCTCAAAGCTCAATTTCTTTCACAACTCAAAACTAAATATAGAATATATTTTTTGATGGAACTTGAACAATATCTTCATACATCCACTTGACTAGGTTCAATCAAATCTACTCAACGAATCACTCAAAAAAAACCCTTTATTACAAACTCTAGTCCAAGCATGTATCATCCAACTCAAAATGTTTTCAATAATGCTCAACAACACATCTCACATAACAATGACACTCATGTTATTTTCAAACCCTAGTTCAAGTTCTTTGCATAACAAATCACTTCAATAACAATGCTCATAAATAAATCTTCACATAACAATGATACTCATGTTATTTTCAAAACCCTAACTCAAGTTCTTCAACCAACCAATGGCATCAAAAACAATGCTTACAAAACAAGGTTTTAATCACAACTCTCAAATTTAGAAAACCTTGAAGCATTAACTCAAACAATTTCAAAAAGGAAACCCTAATAAAATATTTTTCACTCTAAACTTAATTTTCAAGTAAGACAATCAACCAACTCAACCAAAGAATAATTTGCCCATACCTTTTTTTTTGACAAGGAGTTGATCTCACAAATCTGCCACTCTCACAATTACTTATTTGCCAATATCAATAAGAGTTAGAAAATAATTTTCTCAACAAAACATAACAAAAAAATAATATTAAAATTACACCTTATTACTCCAACTTGATTAATAATCAACACCCCCACAATAATCTCAAAAATCTTTAATTCAAATTAACATAATACCCACAAAGTCTTAATCCCGCAAAAATCAATATAGCAATTTAAGACTTTATTAAAAATTAAAACTAGAAATCCTCTTATAGCTCGAAATGATAATTCTCAACAACCATCACTTTTCTACAAAGTAACCCTACAAAAAAATTCCATTAATCAAACCTTATATCTCCCAACTTAGGCAAATAATTAAAATAAAAACAAAAAATACTACCTCGCCTTCGAAGGGAATCGAACCCTCAACCTTGCTCCCAACATGCGCCTTATCCACAGCCAAAGTAACCACATGATCCAAGTGCTCATTTGTGATTAACGAAGCATCACGTGCTTCTTAATATCCTAACATATTCCACCTTGGGCAAAAGGACATGCGTCGTGGGTGCCTTAACCAACACAACTCATGATGCACCCACCGAGATTCGAACGCAAACCCTTTCACAAGCAAACACTTTTATGCTTTCCAAAATACCACTAGGTCATGCTGTCGTATGTGAATTCAAGAATTAAATATTTCTCCCTTAAACGCTTTGTTATCACGACTTTCGCAAAATCTAATGAGCTGTTATCTTCGTAGGCCAATTTTTTATTTTGAGCAAGGATAATTAATTTGGACTTTGGACGTTGTATTTATATGTTTCCTCCATTACTTTGAAGACATTGGTGCTCTCCATGTTATCTTCCACAACGTCAGCAGAGATTATAAAGGCTTAAAATACCTTTTTTCTTAAAGCCAACCTTTGGGTTTATAAAATGTATTTAAACTTTATAAAACCCACTTTGCATTATAAAATATTATAATGAGAATTATAAATATTTTACTTGGGTTTTCACCATATCACTTTAATATTATAATAACCATTATTATAATATTATGCCTTTGATAAATTACCTCCTTCTCATTGTATTCCATGTCATAAATAATATTTTTTATAAAATTTAAATTCTCACTGAATTTAAATAATTTATAAAATAAATATTATAACTCCTTTTTAACTTCTATTTTCTGCACTGATTCTCTTGGTCTTTAGCCTTCTTCCTGGATATCAAATAACTATTTTTATCCCCTTTGTTTCCTATTGAATTCCTTGATATTAATGATGACTTCATTTGGTGACATCAATGGCAACTTTGACTTAGGGACTCAAAATGTCGAACATCTAGATCATCAATGGGAATATATTTCAATGCATTTTATTGAAGCTCTTCCTAAATAAGAAGGAGAAATAGTAATTTTTGTGGTAGTGGATTGCCTATCCAAATATGCTCACTTCTAGGCTTTACAACATCCATTTTCAGAAAGTAGAGTGGCTATGGTATTTATGGATTCAATTTTCAAATTACATGGAATGCTAAAAAATATTGTAAGTGATCATGATCCCATATTTACTAGAAATTTCTAGAAAGAATTATTTCATCTTAGTGGTACCAAGTTGAATATTTCCTTTGCATACCATCCACAAATAGATGGCCAAACTGAGATAGTTAACAAATGTTTGGGTACCTATCTAAGATGTTTTGTTTAGGATAAACAGTATCAATGGATTCATTGGCTTTTATTAGTAGAATGGTGGTACACCACTTCATACCGTTATTCCATTAATATGTATCCATTTGAAGCATATTATGGAACTAAACTACCAATAATAGTAGATTATGTATCCGGTTCTTTCAAAGTGGTCAAAGTAGATGATTGGTTCCAACACCAACAATCAATGCTCAACATTCTCAAATGTAACTTGGTCCAAGCACAAAATCATATGAAGAAGCAACAAGATACACACCATTTGGAAAGACAATTTAATACATGTGATATGGTGTTCCTATGTTTACAAACCTACAAACAGTTGTTATTGAATATCAAGACCAATCAAAATTTGGTTCCACAATTTTATGACCCTTACAAAATAGTGCATCGCATTGAAGAAGTGCCATATCAACTAGAGCTTCCTCCCTCATATCGTATACATCCAATATTTCATGTTTCCTATCTCAAAAATATGATCATCCAAAAAGTATAATATTAGTTAGAATTACTAGTACTCGATGAAGAAGGACATATATATCTCCATCTTGAAGAAATTTTACAAAGAATACATATGCTGAGATATCATCACATCAAAAAATTCCTCATCAAATGGTAGGACCTACCTAAAGAAGATGCTACATGGGAACCTAAAAGTATTTTCCAGATATTTCTAGCTTTGAGGACAAAGCTTTTCAAGGAGGGGAGCCATGTTACATACCTAACATAGCTAGTTGGCTATGTTAGGTTTCCAAATATTATTGATTAAATTTATTATTAATATAGTCACTTTGATTTAATTTGAAATCACCTTCATATATTAAAATATTCACTTGACTTATTCACAAATATTGAGCCCTCAATGTGGTGAGGACAATACCTACTAAAGCAGATTTTAATTTCTTCATTCACTGTTCATTCCAATCTTATTGAATATTGTTGTATTACTTATTGTTAATATAGTTTGTGTTCAATTATAAATGCATTGGTAATAAAGGATAGGAAAATCCTTTCACTCTTTATGGTTCACCAATAGGATATTTTTAGATTATAATTTCAAGTTGTATGGATAAGTTTTTTAAAAAACTCTCATGTGGTGTAGTAGCTCAATTATTCATAATTCAACCACAAACTTTAGAAGAAGACAAGCTCCAAGATGATTTGTAACTCATTTTGACTAAGCATGATGTAAATTTTATAAAACCAATAGAATTACATCAAAATCATTCCCTTGATCATGTAACATTATTGGTACTAGGTTGCTTTCCATATAACATCAAATATTACCGGTACCCCTATGCACTTAAGTAAGAAATTGATAAGTTGGTACAAGAATTGCTAAAAGCAAGGCTAATTCAGCCTAGTAATAGTCATTATTCTTCTTCAATGTTGTTGTTTACAAAGAATTATGGATCATAGTAGTTGTGTATAGATTTTTTTGAGCTCAATAAAATCACCATTAAGAAAATTATCCTATCATTTTGGTCGATGAATTGTTTGAAGAGATACATGAAAATTGATTTTTCTCTAAATTGGATCTTCACTTAGAATATCATTAGATAAATCCCAAGGAGGAAGATATCTCTAAAACAATATTTTTAACTCATGGGGGTCATTATGTATTTTTGGTCATGCCATTTGGCCTCACTAATGCACCATCAACATTTTAGAGCCTCATGAATAATGTCTTCCACCCATTTATTCTAGTTTTATTTGATGATATTCTAATTTCACGTCACTTTTGGGAGGAGCACCTCATACATTTGGATCAAAATCTATAGCTTTTATTTAAGAATAAAATTTATATCAAGAGGTCTAAGTGTTCTTTTGAATTGAAATAAGTGGAGTATTTCGTTCACATTATCACCAAAAATGGAGTTAATGTTGACCCTAAAAAATTAGTTTGTTCAATATTGGAAAAAGCCTCACACCCTCAAGGAACTTAGAGGATTTTTAGGACTCATGGGTTATTACCGTATAATTTTACAAAACCATGGGAAGATAGTAGCTCATTTAACAACCATGTTTAAAAAATATTTTATTTGATCAAAAATATTAGCGAAGGATTTCAATGAGTTAAATCAAGATATGAAAACCACCTGAATGTTAGCAATACCTATTTTTTCTAAAAAAATTCTAATTTAAAGTGTTGCTTCATGCAATTAAATCTAGTTCATGTTGATGCAAGAAGGAAGACCATTGGCCTTCACTAGTAAAGCATGTTTAGGCTAAATTTTGGGTAAATCTAATTATGCAAAGGAGATGTAGCCAGTTTACATGTTATTAATCATTGGAGGCCATAACTCTTCGGGCATATTTATTCAATTAAAATTGAACACCAAAGTCTCATGTACTTATTGGAATAATGGGTAGCCACACCTAAATAAAAAAAAGTGGGTTTCTAAGTTGGTTGGATATGATTATGAAATCACATATAAAAAATGGAAAGGAGAATATCATGGTTGATGCACTATCCTCATAATTTTGAGATCATAGTATGTTAAATGTTATATCCTCACAAATACCTCAATGGATTAATTATCTTAGATAATAAATGGCTAAGAATTTAGGATTACAAACTTTTATTGCAAAAATTCAAACAAAACCTAACTTATACCCTAGATACACTTGGGATGGACAAGATTTGATATATCATGACCAACTTGTTACTCTCAAAATATCATAAATATAAGAATTAATCTTGAAGAAAATGCATACCTTACCAATAGTGGGATATTCTAGGTTTCTTAAATCTTATGAAGGACCAAGCGTAATTTATTTTGGAAGGGAATTAAGAAGGATATTCAAAACTTCGTGGCTGAATTTGATACATGCCAAAGAAAAAAATAAGAAACTATGTATTCCCTAGAACCCTTTAGCCCTTACGAATTCCAAAACAAGTTTATATTTCTATGGATTTTATTGAAGGGTTACCCAAGTTAGGAAGGAAATCAATTATTATAGTGGTATTGAATTGTCTCACATAGTATGCTAATGCTTTTTTCTCTATACCATCCCTACATAGCCTCTATACTAGCCCAAATACTTTTAGACTCCATATTCCACCTTCATAGAATACCCACATATATTATGATAGATAGAGAGCCTACTTTTCTAGTCACTTTTGGTAGGGATTACTTAAGTTGTAGGGAAAACAGTTAAAAATGATTTTGGCCTATCATCCTTAGATTAATGGCCAAATAATTTTTTTTAACAAATACTTGGAAACCTACCTTCGTTGATTTGCATCTAAACATCTTGTATAATGGATAAAGTGTCTTTGATTGGATAAATGATGGTGTAATACTTCATATTATACCATTAGCAAAGTTACATCATTTGAATTAGTATATGATCATCCTCCATCAACACCCTACTCCTACATTCTAGGAATATCCAACGTTCATGATATAGACACCACTCTTAACTAGCATGTCACCGTCCTCCAACAACTTAAGTTGGTATTGAATTGGACTAGAATCATATGTGTCAATAAATAAATAAATATTATTTTGAGAATATCTTTGAAGTGCGGGATATGGTTTTTCTCTACTCACAACCCTATAAACAATCATCACTCTAGCTCTGTAGATGTCAAAAAATAGCTACCAAATGATATTGAACCTGTCAATTATTACAATGAATTGATTCCACAACCTACAAATTGGCCCTTTAAGCTACATCCAAGATCCATCCAATATTTCATATTTTTTCTCTCAAGAAGGTTATTGCCAACAAGGTATGGTTTCAATCCACTTTACCAGAGATGGATGAAGAAGGTTGCATCATGCTCAATCTTGAAAAATTTTGGACTAGAGATTGTGAACCCTTGGCAACCATGTTAAAATTGAAGTTCTTGTTCAATGGTATGTAATTCAACTATAATATGCCACGTGGGAGTCTCTATAGTATATGCAATACTAATTTCCTCATCTACATCTTTGAGGTGAAAGTTGTTTGAAGGGGAAGGGCATGCTAGGAACCCATCCTAACAATATTTTTTAATTCTAACATTATTATGTAGTGACCCACTTTCCAATGTTGAGGCCCCATTATAATGATATTTTGTAATGGTATGTGGCACTTGAAGTGCCTATACAAGTGGGTTTATTTCATGTAACTATTATAAAAAATATAAATATTTGATGGTAGAAGATTCTAGCTTAGGTGGAACTTTACGTGTAAGTCAACTTTTGATTGTTAGACTAGGGTTGCATGAAATTGAAGAACACAAGCTTATACTAAGAGGGGGGGTGAACAATATAAGACCTCTTTTTACTTTTTCCTTTATACTTCAAAACAATAAAGCAATATACCCAAAGCAATATCAAAGCAATGCACAATATCATCCACAAAGTGACACCAATTTTAACGTGGTTCACCCAAAATGGCTAGGCTACGTCCACAAAACATTTCTCTAAAAGTTATCTCAAATTTCTTTGGGAATCCTTCCCAATTACAATGTTTATGAGCCTCGGCCCAAAGGAGATACCTTCCCCCAATCAAAATTTATGAGCCTCTGCTCAAAAGAGATACCTTCCCCTCTACTTTGGAAATGATCCCTCAGAAGATCAACTGCCTCTACCTCTTGCCAAGACGTGGAACTCCTTTCCATCGAAGACCTCCTGTCCTCAATGCTTAGCCTAAGAGACCTCTACCTTCTATGATCACGTCCATAGCAGCTCAGCAACCTGTACCAAACACAGTCAGTCAGTCTAGTACAAGTCTTCCTCTATCTGTCAGATCTGTCCAATGCTTGAACAAATCAATCCTCTGCACACAAGCCTTCTCAAAGACTTGCCAAATTTGTCCTCAGGTTCTTCTTAAAGAACCAGTGCACCTCTGTCCTCAAGTTCTCTGATAGAACTATCAAACTCAGCTCACAAGTCCTCTACTAGGACCTGTCCAAATCTACTCACAAGTCCCCATCGAAACCTGACCAAGATTGGTCACAAGTCCCCATTGGAACCTGTCCAAAACTGCTCACAAGTCCCCATCGAAACTTGTCCTAGACTGCTCATCAGTCCCCATCGGAACCTGTCCACAAACTTAGCAAGCTCACCAAGAAAAAAAAAACTTTCTTAGTAGGAAATCACAAGGTGAATTTTTACATACCCAATGTGATTTTTCAAACTCATAGAAGCATAAAGAGAATAGTTAGAGACTCAATATGTTCTATGCTCAACTCCCAATCTCAAAACTCAACTCAAATCAACTCAGCTCAAACTCAATCTCAAATCTAAAAACTCAACTCAATATCTGAAATGGATAGGATAGAATGCTTTCTTTCAAGAACATGAAACCCCAACAATTTCCAACTTTGCAAAGAATCACATAACAATGATACTCATGTTCTTTTCACCATCAATTAGGGCTTCAACAACAATGCTCACCAAACAAGGTTCAATCAACACCATTCAACTCAAAACACAACCTTGAAGCATTTCACAATCAACATCAGAAAAGGAAACAAGTAGAACTCCTTTTCTCTCCAATATTGTTTGAACAAAAAGCATCCACCAACTCAAATCACAATAGCACAAAACAAATTTTCAAATCATCAACAAAGGAGTAAGCCCAACACTTTAACCAAGTAAATAATAGCTTGATTATTACCAATTTAATGAAAGCAAATGTCAATCTCAAAGCTGCCCACTTAAGGTTTCAAAACTTCACACAAGAAGCAATTTTAACCTTAAAACATCATGCTTTCATTTCCATAATCAACCAAAAGGACTCTCAAAATTACAAGAAAAATTTATCCCTTATACACCTTATTTCTCCCTTATAGTCTTATCAAAAAATAAAATTTATTTCTCATAAGAATGCAATAAGATATTTCAAACAACACCTTCAAAACAATATTTTATCAAAATAAAACAATCTTTAAACTCCTTATAACTCCTAATTTGTTTTGCCCTCTAATAAAATTCCTCCATCCGCAAAATACACTTAGCAAAAATTAATTTCAAAAATACCTTGGCCAAAATCAAAAATTGCACTATGGAGAAATTGCACACGAATTCTAACACCACCCACTGCGTCCACTTCACGATGAAAAACCCTTTCACATTATTCGAACATGGAACCTCCCGTTCGGGTAGCGCGCCAACAGCCTAGCTACTACCGGTGCACCAAAGGCACCTGGTGAGGTTTAAACCTCACACTGTTAGCCTTCTTCCTTCTATGCCAGGGATTAAATAAAACAATAGTGCCTCCATTTCTTCTGATGCAAACACGAAGACAAAAACTTTACGATGGATTTACGACAAATGACGAGTACAAAAAAATGAACGACGGATTCACGAAAACGACGAAGACACAGTCGAACAGTAGATCACGAATTCACAGCGAGCAACTCTTTTCAAAATGTAGATGGGATTATTCTTTATTTTCATCGAGGAATATTTATATGCATTTTTACCATAAGATCTTGACGTCGACGAGGAGTTTAACACGTTGGTGGAGGTCTTGGCTAGCACCCACAATATTAAAACATAGCGCCATGGGTTAGGATAACCCATTGCAAACAATAATTTAATATTTATTTAAAAATAATTAAAGGGAACCTTAACAAGGTTTTTAATTATTTAAATAAATACTTCCTCCTGGACCCAAATGCATTAAACTAATGCATCCACCTGTAATATTTAAACCTGCCAAATTGGGGTTTACAAAAGACCTTTGAAACTGTCATCTCGTAACCTTCATCAAAACAAATTATTTGACATCAAATCAAATTCCTTCAAGAGCTTATTCACATCAATGACAACTTATACACTTGAGCAAAGGCAATGTACCCAAAATACCCAAAATTGCCAACAATCTCCCCCTTTGTCATTGATGGCAAACCTTTAGTGAAAACACTTCTCAAGAGCCAAAACTGAAACCAAATGTGCTAACAACTGAGCAACTATACCCACAACTGAGAATATTCCTTTGAAGTTTTGCTCCCCCTGACTTGAAGCTCTCCTATTCACTTTGAAGCTCTCCCCCTTACTCATATCTCTCCCCCTTTGTCATAAATGGCAAAGGGTCATCTTTGGGGCTCAGGACTAAGAATGAGCATCTTAGCTTAGTCCCTCCCCCACCTCCTGATGAGGTGATTAATTCTAGGGTGGGAGTAAAACTCCCATTAGGCACTGATCATCATCAACGTCTATAACTTCCTTGCCGGGCCTTTTCTTGAACTCTTTCTCCATATTCCTATTCTTGTCACTGTTCTTGTTCTTGTTCTCATCCCTGTTCTTGTACATGCCTTCTCTTGAACTCTTTGTCCATATTCTTGTTCTTGTCACTATTCTTGTTCTTGTTCTTGTTCTCATCCCTATTCTTGTCCATGCCTTAATCCTTGGACCTGATCATGCCACTGTTCCTGTTCTTGTATTCTAGAATTTCAGCTCTACACTGTCTGATTATGTGACCTTCATTGTTGCACTTGAAACACTTGACGATGTTGTTTCTCTGAGGTAAACTTGATCTTTGAATCCACCAGTTCTGACCAAGCCTATTCTGACGAAACCTATTCTGACCAAACCTGTTCTGGCCAAACCTGGTCTGACCAAACCTGTTCTGACCAAACCTATTATGACCAAACCTATTCTGACCAAACCTATTCTGATCAAACCCGTTCCTTTTATTTACCTTGCAATAAACTGCCTTGTGCCCAAAATGTTGACAAGAGTAGCAATACCCTTGAAAGAAACTAGCACTTTTGAAACTGTCATTTACCTTCTTCACTTGAGCCATGCAATGTGAAGCCATGTGACCAAACCTATGACAAGAAAAACATCTGCCTTGAAACTTTCCTTTATTTGACCTCTTGGGTCCTAAATACTTCTTCTTCTCATTCTGAATTCTATTTTCTGTTTCTGTGCATCTATCATTCAAGGACTCCTTTTATGAAATACTTTCCTCATCAGAACTCTCTTCCTTTTGGAGTCTCTTACTAGACTCTCCAACTTGTTCCTTGTGTGGCTTAACAAAACCAAGGCCTATTTTATCTGTTGTCTTTCTTTGACCTTTTATGAGTGACTTAACCTTTTTGGAGCTATCTTGAAACCTGTAAAGCTTATCCTTGTACTCTTTAGTTTCCTCTTTCAAAGAAGCCATTTTCTATTCTAACTCACTATACTCAAGAACCTTAGACTCTAACTCATCCTTGAGTTCTTGTGTCTTAGCTATAGAGAAGTCAAGACTTTCTATAAGATCATATTTCTCCATACAACATTCATCTAAATTATCCTTGAGTCTAGCATTATTCTTTCTTTCCTTTTTTAAAGCACTACGAGAACTAATAAGTTCACCTTCAAGATCTACTTCACCTTCCTCTATATCTTCCTCTATTTGTTTGCTTTTTGAATCATTAAAGCCTTTTTCATATTTCTTATCACTAGAGTTTCTACCATTTTCAAAAACCATACATGCATCTTCCTTATAGTTTTCTGAAGAATCCTCATACATACTAGAAACCAAATCATTATTTGTGCAATCATCCTCAAGGTGACCAAAGTTTCCACATCTAAGACATTTCATGATAATGAATTTCCTCTTTTTCTGATATGAATAACATCTCATTTTCATCATCACTTGAAGAACTTTCACTATCACTACTAGAACCCTTACTTGCTTTGTCTAGGTAGAAACTCTTCTTGTGCTTGTGAGAATACCTCTTTCCTTGATTGTTGTGCTCATCTTTGTTCTTCCTGTGATGCTTGTGCTTTTTAGAATCCTTGCTCTTAGAATCCTGTTTATCTTCATCACTTTCATTCCTGAGAATAGTATAGTCAGTAGCATAATGACCAAACTTTCCACAATTGAAACATCTTATATTTTTCATACTTTTGTGTTTTCTAGAGAACTTGCCTTTCTTGTTGTAATATGCCTCTTCATAACTAGAAGACTCATCACTATCTTGAAGCTGTTTACCCTTGGATTTCTTGGTAGCCTTAAAAGCTGCCTCTTTCTTGACATCAACCTTCACTTGAGTTCTCAACTCAAATGCTGCAAGTATACTATGGAGCTCATCCTTTTTCAACTTATCCAAATATTTAGCTTCCTCAATAGTAGAAATATTTTCACTAAATCTATTAGGAAGAGATCTTAAAATCTTATCACAAACATCATTTTCAGCAAGCTCAAGACCTAAGTCTTTCATGGAGTTAACAACCTCATCCATACGAAGCATGTAGTCACTAATATTTTCATCATAATTCATCTTGAGTTGTTCAAACATACCTTTGAAGTGTCTCAACTTGGCCTTTATGACATTTGTATCACCTATATGAACCACATTTCAACTGTTTCCACATTTCACTAGCTGTCTTGCAGTGAATCACTTTGGTGAGATCTGCTTTCTGTAAGCCTTTCAGGATTGCATTCATTGCTTTTGAATTGTTGTGATGTAGAAGCCTTTCTTCTTTAGTATTAGGACCATGTTCAGGAACAGTGTACTCATATTCAATCACTTCCCAAACCTCATTCCCAAGTGCCATTAGATGAACCTTCATCCTTGCACTCCAAAGACCAAAATATGACCCATCAAGAATAGGTGCTACATTACCACTTGAATGATCCATTATGTTCTTTACTAGCTTTTCCTTCAAGATGTTAAATTTTTTGAAGGAACCGACTCTGATACCAATTGAAGAACACAAGCTTATACTGAGAGGGGGCGTGAACAGTATAAGACCTCTTTTTACTTTTTCCTTTATACTTCAAAATAGTAAAGCAATATACCCAAAGCAATATCAAAGCAATGCACAATATCATCCACAAAGTGACACCAATTTTAACGTGGTTCACCCAAAATGGTTGGGCTATGTCCACAAAACTTTTCTCTAAAATTTATCTCAAAGTTCTTTGGGAATCCTTCCCAATTACAATGTTTATGAGCCTCGGCCCAAAGGAGATACCTTCCCCCAATTAGAATTTATGAGCCTCTGCTCAAAGGAGATACCTTCCCCTCTGCTCTGGAAATGATCCCTCAGAATATCAACTGCCTCTACCTCTTTCTAGCACGTGGAAATCCTTTCCACCGAAGACCTCTTGTCCTCAATGCTTAGCCTAAGAGACATCTGCCTTCTATGATCACGTCCACAGAAGCTCAGTAACCTATACCAAACACAGTCAGTTGATCTAGTACAAGTCTTCCTCTGTCTATCAGATATGTCCAACGCTTGAACAAATCAATCCTCTACACACAAGCCTTATCAAAGACTTGCCAAATCTATCCTCAGGTTCTTCTTAAAGAACCAGTGCACCTCTATCCTCAAGTTCTTTGATAGAACTATCAAACTCAGCTCACAAATCCTCTGCTAGGACCTGTCCAAATCTGCTCACAAGTCCCCACTCAAACCTGACCAAGACTTCTCACAAGTCCCCACCGAAACCTATCCAAAACTGCTCACAAGTCCCCATCGAAATCTGTCCAAGACTGCTCACCAGTCCCCACCGAAACCTGTCCACAAACTCAGCAAGCTCACCAAGAAAAAAAAAGCTTTCTCAGTAGGAAATCACAAGGTGAATTGTTACATACCCAATGTGATTTTTCAAACTCATAGAAGCATAAAGAGAATAGTTAGAGACTCAATATGTTCTATACTCAACTCCCAATCTCAAATCTCAACTCAAATCAACTCAGCTCAAACTCAATCTCAAATCTAAAAACTCAAATCAATATCTGAAATGGATAGGATAGAATGCTTTCTTTCAAGAACATGAAACCCCAACAATTTCCAACTATGCAAAGAATCACATAACAATGATACTCATGTTCTTTTCACCATCAATTAGGGCTTCAACAACAATGCTCATCAAACAAGGTTCAATCAACACCATTCAACTCAAAACACAACCTTGAAGCATTTCACAATCAACATCAGAAAAGGAAACAAGTAGAACTCATTTTCTCTCCAATATTGTTTGAACGAAAAGCATCCACCAACTCAAATCACAATAGCACAAAACAACTTTTCAAATCATCAACAAAGGAGTAAGCCCAACACTTTAACCAAGTAAAGAATAGCTTGATTATTACCAATTTAATGAAAGCAAATGTCAATCTCAAAGCTGACCACTTAAGGTTTCACAACTTCACACAAGAAGCAATTGTAACCTTAAAACATCATTCTTTCATTTCCATAATCAACCAAAACCACTCTCAACATTACAAGAAAAATTTATCCCTTATACACCTTGTTTCTCCCTTATAGTCTTATCAAAAAATAAAATTTATTTCTCATAAGAATGCAATAAGATATTTCAAACAACACATTCAAAAGAATATTTTATCAAAATAAAACAAGCTTTAAACTCCTTATAACTCCTAAGTTGTTTTGCCCTCTAATAAAATTCCTCCATCCGCAAAATACACTTAGCAAAAATTAATTTCGAAAATACCTTGGCCAACATCAAAAATCACACTATGGAGAAATTGCGCACGAATTCTAACACCACCCACTGCATCCACTTCACGATGAAAAACCCTTTCGCATTATTCGAATGCGAAACCTCCTATTCGGGTAGCGCGCCAACAGCCTAGCCGCTACCGGTGCGCCAAAGGCACCCGGTGAGGTTTAAACCTCATGCTGTTAGCCTTGTTCCTTCTGTGCTAGGGATTAAATAAAACAACAGTGCCTCCCTTTCTTCTGATGCGAACACGAAGATGAAAACCTTACGACAGATTTACGAAAAACGATGAGTACAAAAAAATGAACAGCGAATTCATGAAAACGGCAAAGACACAATCGAACAGTAGATCACGAATTCACAGCGAGCAACTCTTTTCAAAATGTGGATGGGATAATTCTTGATTTTCATCGAGGGAGATTTATATGCATTTTTACCATAAGCTCTTGATGTCGGCGAGGAGTTTAACACGTCGACGGAGGTCTTGGCTAGCACCCACAATATTAAAACATAGCGCCATGGGTTAGGATAACCCATTGCAAACAATAATTTAATATTTATTTAAAAATAATTAAAGGGAACCTTAACAAGGTTTTTAATTATTTAAATAAATACTTCCTCCTGGACCCAAATGCATTAAACTAATGCATCCACCTATAATATTTAAACCTGCCAACTTGGGGTTTACAAAAGACCTTTGAAACTGTCATGCCGTAACCTTCATCAAAACAAATTATTTGACATCAAATCAAATTCCTTCAAGAGCTTCTTGACATCAATGACAACTTATACACTTGAGAAAAGGCAATGTACCCAAAGTACCCAAAATTGCCAATAGAAATGTATCTTTAAAATATAAGAGGACATAAAAGAATACATATTTGTGCTTATTGAATCAAAGTATTAAAGGAGGTTGCCCACTTGAACAAGCCTATGATTATGTATTGTGATTTATGCGATTAATATATATTTTTGTATTTATATTTTGCATTGCAATACTCTATTAATTTATTAATTACTAATTTTATTATAATATTTATGTGTATGTGCTTATTTTAATTATAATATTTATAACAAAGGTGATGTGGGAAACCTAGCTAGGTCTAATGTTAATAATTTTCTTTGTGGATTAATATGGTCAATTTTTTGAATCTCTTGGTTTTGCTCTTCTTGCTGCTTAGGTTGACTACCAGTGATTGCTTCATTGTTATTGTTACATAATCCTAAGGCTAGATACTTTAACATTTTGTTAGTGATAAAGTGAGATGTACATAAATATGGGAAAAGACATAAATTTAAGTTTTATTTTTTGATGGAATAAGAATAGTCAAAGGATTAGGATATGCACAAATAATGTGGAGTTGTCATTAGTTAAAGGGCTACTACAATACTTACACTATTGTTCCTTTATTTAGAATGAGTGAATCCATCCTCTATAACATGTTCATTATTATGTTATCCCTTTTTATTAGAATATGATGTATCCTCCTTCTTAATATTTAATTATCCTTTATTAATGAGGGAAAATTCCACTTGTTTTTCCAACTGAATGGCATGTTTAATACAAGGTATTATGGATATTTCCAAGGGATGAGATAGATGTTCATTAATATTATTTTTAAAGAAACTATGAAGACATTTTAGAGGTAATTTATATTATAATTTTACAATTAATAACCTCCACATTTTCAATAAACTTGATAAACTTTCATTCTTCCCTTACTTTAAGTGATATATATCAATGCGGGTAGATATTTATTATATATCAACAGTGAATTATTAAATGAATTTGTCACCTACTTATCTAAAAATCCTAAGAGAATGGTGATGAAGCTTATAATACCATTTCAATGTTGACCCAAAAAGACTTTTTGGGAATATTTTTATTAATAGAAAATCATCCTATATGATACTTACATAAATAATCATGACTTTTATGTGACTCACAAGGTCACTTGTGCCATCATCCATGAGTAACTTAGGGACTTAAACATGATTTAAAAAATGATATTTAGACATTATCATGTCCAAAAATGGATTCCACATATTGTTAAAAGAACATATTTGCTTAAAACATCATTGGCATGAAGATACTTGTTAAGTCAATTGTTGTACTTGGGATATAAGGTCTTAGATTTTAGGAGAGGGTTAAATTATTAAAATTAGAGTAGCCTATGATAATGGAAAATGATTTGATATGTTAATAAAATGATGCATTTGAGGATTTGTGTTAGAAAAAATGTATTTAACTATGAAGCAAAGGGATTTGAGGTATTGTTGAATTGATTAGTTGAGGGATTTGTAGGGTGAACCATAGGTATCATGCCAAAACTACTAAGGATAAATAGGTCAAAGAAAATAGTTTTAGAGATAGTATGGTGAAATTATAGGAATATCATCCTCTTAGGTTTAAAATAAATTGTTTTTTTATGAAGGATCAATTAGGACATTGGTTTTCTAGGAGAATTATTTGATTTATTTGGTAATATAGTTGGAGTAGAGAGGCTATGATTAATTTTTAAAAATTCCTTTGGATAGGGTAATGGGGTTATTTTACTTATAGAATAAATTGTGTTAATAGTTTTACTTCTATAGTGGAAATATGAGGTTCAAATCTTTGTGCATTAATATCTATGTATAGGGACCCATGGAAAATATTTATCAAGTTGGAAGTGGAAGAAGTTGATCTAGGTTTTTGAATATGTTCCAAAAGGTATATCCTACCAATATAAAGGTATATCTTAGCTAAATGATCTAAATAATTTGAATTCACGATCATTAACAATTTTTCTTTATTTTCTCAAGTAAAAGTACCAATGTGATCCATAGATCCAAATATTACTTCTACCCTTTCATTATGTATAGGTATGACATTTGTAGAGGAATAAGGTTGATCCTCATCTTTTTCATATATAGTGTTTTTGAACACTACTAAAGTTTTAGGAAGAGGATATAAGGATTCCATGATGCAGTCCATTTGACGAGCTACACACTTTATTATATAGGAAGGTTGGTGTTGAACCATATTTAGAAAGGAGGAATTATATTTATTTAAATTTGCTTGTTTTGATAGTTGTTTAGTTGATTAATATGTTCTAATAAAAAAATAAAATTAGTGTGATATTGATTAAAGTGTTGTAAATTAATTAATCATGATTAAGGTATAAAATGTTGGTTTTGGATTAAAGTTGGTTTCACATGGGATTCACCAATCATAAATTCCTAGCAATTTGAACTCTAGTTCAATAGGCCTACAATATGAGATATAGTTGAAGGACACAATAGTAGGTAATAATTATTGTCATGCTTACCTAAGTTAGCTAGACTAAATTAATATAAAAAGGATTCATACCATAGAACACCTTTGATTATATCATCAAAGACTCAAATGAGCCTCTAATAAAATAATATGATCTTTTGTTGGGGATTTATTCCTCAAAGAAAACCAAAAAATAAAATTCCTAAAATTATCTCAATGGTAACTTTGAACCAAATTAGCTAGGGTAATTCATAATAAACCCTAAGAATGGATCAAGTGCTTCTCGTCTAGACATCCTTAATGGAAATAAACTAAAAGAATCCATAAATTTAATGCATCTAAAGAAATATTATGTTTAAATTTGCATTGTTTTCTTGATCATGTTCCTGCCTACATTAACTACCTATTGCATTACTAAATTATATCCCAATTTATTGTATTCATGTGCTTTCTTCTCTTTGTCTACTTGATTCATACAAAGTTAGTATAGAGTGTGTTTTAGCTAGGTAGCTAAGGTAGTAGATATCTCCTAGACTCTTCTTTCATGGTGAATTTCTAATAAAATAGTGGTTTAGTCACTAATCCATCACTTTTGCATATAATTATATATAATTTTTTTTGAAATAACCTCACTTATATCATTTATTGTAATATATTACTACCACATTATGATGATAATGATGCTAAAAAACAAGTCTATACATTGTATTTAAATATATGAGTAAGTAAGTTTCTTCTCAAAAGACACTAAACCTTCCTTGTTGTCTTGCAAACACTTGGGAGGTGACCATATTTACATCCAATGTTTGGTAGGTGTATAAAAATTTATAGATGTACCAAGAACTAGATGAAATATGTCTTATCTCCTAGTTGTTTACAAGAATAAACAACATACTATACTATTTCAAATAACATCGAAATTCATCAAATGCATCTTATCAATTTGATTCAACCCTATACTTTAGAAGGGTTAGTGGTAAAATTATTTGATGCATAGAAAGTTGCTAATATACGTACATACCCAAAAATATGGGATAATTCTATCAAGCATCCTTCCTCAATATAGGGTTCTATTATAAATATCCAGTTTTGATACAATATTTATTTTTCTATACCCTAATCAAGGCCATATGATGGATATTACAAAACCCTTATATCTATAGATGGTCCTATCTTATTAATTCCTAGTAATTTGAATATTATAAATTATTATAAATATTGTTGGCTTAAACATATCTAAAATATTTCATAAGCACTAACTAACACTCCTCTAAGGAAAGTTATTACTTGGTTGCATTGTTTTGTGACTCCATAGAAATTTATAGACACACCCTATAAGGAAACCATGTATTTGTCACTCTTTTATGATTGGAAAAGTGCTTAAAAAAATAATATTTTCTCTTTATTAATTTACACCTAGAAAAATATATGCTTCTATAAGAAATTATTCATTGATCAATCTAAATAAAATTTTAAATAAAATAGACATCTACTTGCATAACAAGACCTCCTACAATAAGAATATTCTAATAAGGGTAATCTATCAACAACACATCAATATTAAAGTCCTTCAAACCTCTATTGTCTAGGAATGTTTAAAGTCCTTCATACCTCTATGAGTTATGCATGTTTAAATTCCTTTAGACCTCTATGCTCTAGGTATGTTTAAAGTCCTTTAGACCTATACAATATAGGTATGTTTAAAGTACTTCAGACCTATACAGTATAGGTATGTTTAAAGTCCTTCAAAAATTTATGGTTTGGGCATATTTAAATTCTATTATACCTCTATGGTCTTGGCATGTTGAAAGTCCTTCAGACCATCTATATCTAGGCAAATAAAGGCCTTGAGAATACCATACAATATTAATCTAAAGGTAAATTATTAGAATCATCTATACAAATCATCTAAAATAAATATAAGTATCTCTCGTATCATCATTATGATAAATCAAAACAAATTTTTGTTTAAATGACCAAAATTTTTACAATAAAATAATTACAACACATCATCATACTATGAAGACATGATATGGATAAAAAAAATAATAATAAAATAATGACCTCATATATCTATATCTATCTATCTATCTATCTATATATCAGTTGATCATATACAAATATTGAATGATCTATCATACCATAATGTCAAAATTGGTATGCTTAGCTAGATAGAAAATCATAAGGACTAGTGCACCACAATCATGAAATTGGTGTACTCAACCTCTAAAACTAGACAAAAGGCCTACAATATCTCTTCAAAACTCACAAAATCAACTATATGATCCTATGTCATGAATAGGCCCATGCATTGACCATTGTAAAACTAGAGTAGAAGATAATGATCTAAAATAGGACCTAGAAGAAGTATGATGTGGGGAGGCTTACCTCTACTCTAGGAGAATAATATGATGATATAAATACCTATAGTGGGTACTTCCAAGTTTCTCTACCTCTAAATTATCTCTCAGTACTACTAGATGATCTAGCCTAGTAATCATGTCTAGAGCTATAGCCATTTCCCTAGTATCACACATATCTTGAGTAAGTTATATCACTCATGCCTTTGTTTCTATAATATGAGCAATTCCTACATCCCTCTAAGTAGCAAGGTTATGCATAAGGGATCGGTCCAAAAATCTATTTATAAAAATCAGGAAAATTGATCTTGAAATCCTAGCAAATTTTGTCCAAGAAGAAATGGTGAATTGCATTTATATTTCACAAAAAATTATAAGCTTTTGGTAAATATTTCTATGTTGGGGACTATACCTATCACTTGTAGTAATACTAATCTATTATAGGATTATCTATTGGTTGTAGCAATATCGATCTATTGCAACAATGTCAATGGGATGCATCAATCCAGATCGAGTGCAACAATGCCAATACACCATAAATATCAACCCAAATTCTAGGTCTATATAATCAAATCAAAGGACTTTAAACCCTAAGATAGATTCATTATGTCGATTGGATGTAGTAATGTTGATCTATTGCAACTATACCAATCAGACTAAACTGATTGATTTTTGCCATGTCTATGTATTATAGCTATGATGATTTGTTTTAGCTATATTAATGTGTTGTAGTTATGTCGATCGAACTATGATGATCAATTTTAGCTATACTGATGTATTGCAACTATACCAATGTGTTTTAACTATGTTGATTAGTTATAACTATGTTGATCGATTGTAGCTATGCTAATGTGAGCTATGCCAATCAGTTGCAATAATATCAAAGACCAATAAACTCTTTGATAGTCATAAAGCCAATAAGAAATAGCGATGTGTTGCATCAATATTGATCAAATGCAACCACTATGTTGCAAGACAATATCAACTACTACTTTTGATAATATCGATTGGACTATGTCGATTGGATGCAATAATGTTGATGTGTTGCAAAATTATCGATGTATTACAACAATGTTGATCGAATGCAATAATTTTGATTGTATACAATAATGTCGATCGGATGTAGTAATGTTGATGAGTCTCAAGAATGTTGATCGAATGTAGTAATACCAATCAAATGACACAATTCGAATCAGATGCATCAATATCTATTAGATGCATCAATGTCAATAAAATGCATCAATGATAATCAGATGCATCAATATTGATCGGATGTAGTAATGATAATCAGATTAATCAATATTGATCAGATGTAGCAATACTGATCAAATGTAGAAATACTGATTAATGTAGCAATGATGATTAGATGCATCAATGCCAATTAGATGAAACAATTTTGATTGGATATAGCAATGATGATCAAATGCAGTAATACCAATTGCATGCAACAATATCGATTAGATGCAGTAATGTTGAGCAGATGCAAAAATAATGATCAAAAGCATCAATGAAAATTAATTATAGTAGTGATGATCAGATGTAGTAATGATGATTGGATGCATCAGTGTCGATCAAATACAAAAATATTGATTATATGTAGTAATATAAATTGGATGTAGCAATACTGATCGAATGCAACAATATCGATGAGTCGTAAGAATGTCGATCGAATGCAACAAAGATCTATTGCATGATGTTGATTAGTGGTAGGAATGTCTACACATTGTAATGATGTCAATCAATTGTAGAAAATGGTTTCATTACCACTGGGTTGCATTTGTACTACATGTTAACCATGCATTAAATGGTTGCATGTAGATGCCATGTGTCAATAATTTATTTGATGGTTTTATTCATAAAGTGTATATAAAGGTATAAATAGTTATTTTTTCACCTTTTCTAACGTAGTTTGCATCATATACCTTTTGTTTCAACTTTTTTTTGATGATATACAACAAATTTCCAATACCTTCCACCCTATGCCCTGATACAGAGTATTCTACCCTATGAAATAAACCAATGGCATCCCCTTCCACCATTTTAATATCAAAAATTAATTTCAAAAACCTTGTTTGCCCCCTAATTTCCAAAATTTTAACAACACTGGGTTACGACATGTCATGGGTCGAAGACTCTCGTATTTAGGGTTTTGTTTTGATGTTTCAGTTTGACACAAATACAAAACCATTTTAGACGATAATTGCATGTTACGATAATGATTTATACATAATAAATGTTATTATAGACAACAAGAATATCAGAATTTCTTTCACATCCTTTGACATCTCCAGATTGATAGGATTGCCTCACACTGGTTGTGATCCTATCACATCAAAATTTATTTTAACTGATGAAGACAAAGAGTACCTAGAGGGCAATATTGGTGTCCCCTAAAAATATTTTATAAATATAACTACATATTTTTATATTTAATTAAATTTAAGGTCTAGGGTTTTATAATTACTGGTTTGTTTTTTTTGCAGTTACTGCTACCAAGTCTAGAAGGGGATTGACTGTAGCAAATATTTGAAATATGTTTACTCGAGCATGTTGCGAATCCTTCCTATTCAAACTCATTTTGTAAAGAATATCGATATAAATTTTTATGTGGCCATTGGCATATTTGGTTCATTGTATTGCACACCAACAATTTTACTGGTGCACCTATATCTCGTATCACATCAGAATGGATCTATAAAATGTGAAAATTCCTACTTCTCTAACTCCAACACTCAGCACATGTAACTACATTATTTATTTATTTTATGAATCATATTATAATTTATAAAATACTAAAGTGCTTTTGTGGCACCTAGACCTAGCCACTACAACCATGAAAATACAATAGGTGTAGGTAAATTTTACTTAATATGAAACTAATAATTTTTTATATTCAATAAGGTTTTTATTTTTATTATTTTAACAATTTATACATAAATACTAAAAATGGCATCCTCTTCCACTTTAAAGCGGGATGATACTATCAAGGGTTGTAATCCAAAGGAATGAGGAGACTCCAAAAAGACTATAGAAATGATGCCACAACTAATAATATTATCCAACAAAAGCTTAAGATTTAATTCTCCTAATCCTCGACAACCTCCACCTCCATATCCATTGCCAACTAGCATAGTTGTGCAAGAGGTTTCATCATTGATTGGTAAGTTTTACAGTCTACCTTCACAAAATTTGGTATCAAATTTTGTTGTGTTTTTATTAATTTTTATAATGTGTTTTCATATGCACAATGTACCAACATTAACACTTGTATCTGTAACTATGCAAGAGGTCGCATATTCGAATGGTAAGTGTTATGCATTAACAGTAAATTTTATAGTCTACCTTCACAAATTTTATAAGCAAATTTTATTTTGATTTTTTAAGTTGCTTCATAACAATGTTATCAAGGAATACAACAATCGATGTCGCCCCCTCATTCACCATACCAACATCAAATGCGAGGTCAAAAATGGTTTATGGGTGGAAAATAATTTCTTCCATTCAAGCCATAGGAAGGATCATCCAGACATTTTTTTAGGATTTGGAAATATATATTTTGGGTTTTACAAGTGTACATGAGGCTTCTATTGTTGGGTTATGTAATCCTCCACTTGATGAGGATTAATTTTTATAGGGCAAAATCCCCTCTATGTTTCAAGCATCAGATCTACTTCGATATCCTCAAAATGAAGCAGGAGAAGAATATTCAAAATCATTTCTATGACCTCATCTCCTCCAAAGGAAACTAGCACCCCTCATCCTCTAACAGAGGATGAGAAAGTAATTTTTTTATAAAAATATATTAGTTTCTGATAATTTTCAATCCATCATTACAAATTCGTTCATTTTAGATGTAAAAGAAAAGAAACA
This sequence comes from Wollemia nobilis, assembly GCA_028583015.1. Taxonomy (NCBI): domain Eukaryota; kingdom Viridiplantae; phylum Streptophyta; class Pinopsida; order Araucariales; family Araucariaceae; genus Wollemia; species Wollemia nobilis. Next base: position 525,410 of record JAQPPZ010003183.1, read on the forward strand.
ATGAGAGTATCAGACCAAAGTTTTTATAAAGGAAATAAATACTCGATTAAAAAAAAATTCAAACAGAGAATTTTTTTCTTTAGTTGAAAATGAACCAGAAAAGCTTTATGCTTTACTAAATCAAGATAAATTTGGTATGGTGAAGGTTGCAACATATTATAATGATAAAAAATTAGGTATTATGTTGAATAGATTGGAGAACTTAAATGTTGAAGCCCAGGATTATTTTAATGAATGGGCATGTGATAAGAAAAAGGTTGTTATTGTTGTAGCTACAAGGAATGTTGCTAAGGTTAGAATAATATCTTCTAATTTTTTTTAATCTTTTTTAAAATGTAAATTTATGCTAATTACTTCTTGTTTTTCCTTTTAATTGTCAACTTTGATACTCTGAGAAAGCATGTTCAAAACCTGTAAGACTATCTCCATATGACAAAGGATTACTTAATGGCTTTTATGGCAATGAAAAAAAAAGGCTCAAGAAGTAGTTCGATAAAACAATATGTTTAGGAGGATCATCTATTGGTTGTAGCAATATCGATCTATTGCAACAATGTCAATGGGATGCATCAATCCAGATCAAATGCAACAATGCCAACACACCATAAATATCAACCCAAATTCTAGGTCTATAAGACAAAATCAAAGGCCAATAAACCCTAAGATAGAGTCATTATGTCGATTGGATGTAGTAATGTTGATCTATTGCAACCATACCAATCAGACTAAACTGATCAGTTTTTGCCATGTCTATGTATTATAGCTATGATGATGTGTTTTAGCTATGTTAATGTGTTGTAGTTATGTCGATCGAACTATGATGATCAATTGTAGCTATACTAATGTAGTGCAACTATGCCAATGTGTTTTAGCTATGTTGATTAGTTATAACTATACTGCTCCAAATTTTTTGCATCCTTACCTTCAGGCTATAGGATCTATGCCCAGAAGGGGGATGCGAGAAGGATGGGATAATACCTCGAACTGACAGGACCTTTGAAGGTCGCGCCTCTCGGAGGAGGGGTATAAGGGTGAATTTTTGACAGATGGTGGGTTCACCAGGAAAATTTGAGTGGCAGTTTCCATGCCTAGGTTGAGAATGGTTTTGGTGTGTTCATTTTATACTCAATCATTCATAATCCTAGGTTGGCCAGAATTAATCTAAGCTATTCTATATGAAAATGTTGATTTATATGAATACAAAAAGTAGGAATGAATCCTAAATGTAAATATTATACAAAATGAGAAAGAATGCACCTGATTCCGGATGTCTGATGAAGATTCTAAAGTTTGTAGGAGTCCATGTCGTCTCGAATATTATAGGATAGTTTGCAATTATATTGAATCATCTCAGATCACAGTCGATCTTCTGAGATCAGACAATATCAGTGTCGATCTAATGAATTCGTTAGATGAATTTATCAGAAACCTGCAATCATAGAAACAGACACCAAAAAACAAAAATGTTACTGCTAGAATAATGAAAAATGATAGAAATGATAGTATAAATGCCTAACTGATAAATCTAGATAGAAAATTAAAGGAAATGAATTGTTTTAATAACTTATTTTAACTTTATCATGCATTTATGCTAAATGAGGTGAACTCCAGGATGCAGAATGAAAATAAATCAAACTGATGCATAGTAAAATAAATAAGACAAATGAGGAATGCAAACTCAGGGCTCTGGTTGCCCCCAATCTGAACTACAGTCGATATCACATCCAATCATACGAGATCATCGTCGATCTGTGATAAGATTGTCCGAAATCGTCTGGAATCGCCTGCGACGATTCGAGCTTTCTCCAACTGAAGCATAGTGGAAACCTATAATGAAAACTTAAAACTACGAGTGCAAACAATGGTGGATAGGACGTCTTGACATAGCAAAACTAAATTGTAGGGAAAATCAATCAGGGAATCATGGGATCAGCCAACCAGGGGGATAAATTGAGAAAATCCTAGTTTATATAGGATTAGGGGGACGTTAGGAGGTTGGGGATCATCCCAATCTAGGATATCCTTAGCGGAGGAATCTCCAACTACGCAGAAACGTTTCTACCGAAGTTGGAGAGGCTATTAAAATAGAAGCTAATTATGAAAATTCAGTTTTGGGATGAAATTGTCTGAACGTTCTATTCCAGACGAATTCGTCCGATCTGGGACGATGTCATCTGATCGATGACGATATCATCCAAAGGTCAAAACAACTCCTAAAAATGGTGCAAAAAATGGGGTGAACGGTTAATGGGCGGTTTCGGGGTTAAAATTCAAATTTTATCTTTTTACTAAGGGTTTAACTATGCCAATTTTATGGTGCTACATTTTGCCCCCGATTTAGCGAATTTTTTGAAGAAAATGTGTTAAAGATGAGTTCTTCCCATTTTACGAGAAAGCAAAAATTTACTCAATTTTATAGACGACGATTCTAGGTCGAATCGTACAATTGCTTACTATGGTGCCCCCTCCATGTTTTTACCCAAATCGAAAATTTGAGGTAAAAGCACGAAAAAGCAAATTTTTAAAAAAATGGTGTTGTTTTTAAATAAAATTAAGAAACATAGGGTAAAACCCTAATTCATTTTTAATGTTTATTTTGGCTGTTTTAGAGCTCTACAGGCAAAATGGTAGAAACAACGCACATATCGACAGTGGTCCGGCGCGGGTTGTGGGTAAGGACCTAAACCTAGTGAATTATGCTTTTAATTAGATTTGTGTAATTTTTTATTTAAATTTTGACTATTTTGGGGCATCACGGCCATTTTTAGGCCATTGACGACGTCAGGACGAAATCGTCCCTAGATCACCGATTTCGTCTAGGGGCAAAATTGATGGAATAGGGGTGATCCCGTCCAATAAGGGGAGATCCCCAAGTTGTGAAATCAGAGATGATTTCATCCTACCAAGGATGATTTGACCCAATTTAGGACGATATCATCATTGTTTTTAGAATATTAAATTGATTTAATTGATTTTAATGATTATCTATTGATGATTTTTATTGTTTGATTGTTTATTTTGTAGAGGGGATTACTAAAAAGTTGGGAGTGGAAATACGGGGGACTCAAAGATGACGTAGCCACGCTCGACCAGGTGGAGCGAGAATGACTAGCAGAGGTTAGACTACAGCATGTGGCAGAGATGCCACAAATACCTACAGACATGGGGCTACTAATAACCCTAGCAGAGAGGTGGTATCCGGGGTCGTCCTATTTTTAGTTACCGACATGGGAGATGGATTCAACTCTAGAGGACGTATGGAGGATCTTGAGGATCCCCATACAAGGGCAGTTTATGACTCCCATGGCCAATCAGGGTCATGTCATGATGCACCTATGCAGAGATCCTAGCTTTGCCCTAGAGAAGGGCGGGGTGAACATTGAGACATTGCGGTAGATGCCTACGGCGTCTTGATTGACTCAGGTTTTGGCAAGGGTAGTAGGTGGCTTGCTACTATGCCACTAGAGTGGATGCATGTTACCATGGCTACTCTCGAATGTGGTCTGCGATATGAGAGACCATGGCTATAGATTTGCTTGGGGCAGCTTTGTGTTATTCAAGTTAAAATTTTGATTTTATCAAAAAAACAATTATATAATATGTTTTATTTGAAATCAAGACATTTGCATAATTGTTTTCCATGTATATTTTATGATATTTACATTTATATTTGTGTGTTATTTCCATCATTTGAGGATTATGTTGTTTCAATTATACTTGAGTTTACGAAGGATACATCTATGCGTAGGATTTAATTTTCTTTTTATTCCAAGCGAATCTTGCTATGATATGACATGAGTAATTTCTTGTGTGTTATGCTATATTATTTTATTATTTCCATATCTTGAGTATTATGTTATTTGCATTTTTTTCCTTCTATACTATATACATCACTTTCTAAAAGAAATATTTACAAATGATACATATATGCATGGTTTTAAAATATCCGGTTTATTCAAAGCCAAAGCATAAAATTTTGTCAACATAGATAGTTAATTCAATAACAAATCTAAGATATAAAAATGATAATTATTTTGTGCTATTTCCATACCTTTCATTTCATGCTATTTCCATTTATATTTTTTTGTTATTTTCGTAACTTAAGATTTATGTTATTTGCATTTTTCTTTCTAGACTACATATAACACTTTCTAAAAGAAATATTTACTAATTATACATGCATGCATGGTTCTAAAATTTTTAGTTTATTCAAATACAAAGCATAAATCATAAGATTTTGTCAACTTAGATAGTCAAAAACATTAAAAAGATATGGTATAGAAAATAAAGTCTTATCAACAAACACAAATGATATCAAATGTAGAAAATCATTGATTATATAATTTTTTAAATCATTGAAATTTTACAAATGATATCAAATATGTAAAATCATTGATTATATGAATTTAATTAAATAATTGAAATTTTACAAATGATATCAAATTCAATAAATCATTGATTATATGAATTTGTTTAACTAGTTGAAATTTTACATTGCTGGAAGCTAAAACAAAATCTTCTTGAATTATCCAAAAGAACTAGAAATCATTTGTGAATTCCACATCTCCAAAATCTCATTATCATAAGCATCATTATCATCATTATCAATAGTATTAGTGAGACCCCTTTTGTCCTCTAGGAACTTCCGATATGCCAAAGCTTTCTCATAAGGAAACTTATCCAACTCGTACGATGACACTTAAATTCTCAAATAATTCTCCAAATTTTTATCCAATCTATTACAAACTTTATATTTCACAAAATATAGAGCACTAAAAACCCTTTCATCTTCAATATATTCCAAAATAATTATCTAACATAATTCGTATAAAAAAAAATATTCACTCATCGTTTCTTGTAAGACACTACTTGGATACAATTTTTGCCACAAATGCATGATTGAACCAAGATCATGTGGGTTATTAAAATGTGCAATTTGATTAATCATTGTTATTCTAAAATTGGTTGATTATTGTCTTAAAATTTGTTTGTTTAGAATACTATTGATTTGAATACCACTTACTTCCACATATATAGAGAATTTTTTCATAAGAGTGCTCATATATTTAACAAACAACTTACTTTTACCAGTGTGGTCAAGACAAGAATTACAAAACATAGGGTTAACCATAACCATTGCCTCAAGCAACTCATCTTTGTAAAAATGATCTATTATTTCCCTTGTCAATTATTATGTAATTCTTATCAATTTATTCTTAGTACTATGTAAAACCACATCTAATATACTATGTGTTATGGACACTTGATCAACATCCTCTATAACTATATATAACTAATTTTCATAATGATATAAAGGAATCATCTTTCAATGGATAGCAATACAAATATTATCATTGATGTTGAAATTTAAGAAATAGTTAGGATCATTGACCTGAACTAACATATTCCAACTATCAAATAAATGATCCGTAAAATTTTCTTTGGAAAAGTATATCTTATCAAATAGCATACATATTTGTTTTCTCATAATGATAAAATTGATAATATAAATTGCTCTTTCCAGTGTGAGTTTAATCAAGTATTCATTTCTTGAAACAATGGAAGAATACCACATATGTGAGAAGAGTTTCCACGTCAGTCATATGATATAGAAAATATTTTACCTTATCAACATTCCTACAATGTGCATTATAAACACCACTAAGATTTAATATTATAAAAATTCTTTTTTACAAGAATAAATAGTGAAATCCACCCGATGTCCACATTTTTTAATAATTTTTTGCCTTCAGTTACACATAGAGAAAATTCTTGAAACTCTGCAAACATTTTTGTACTGCATGAAAAGTAAGCATGTATTTCACGGATAATACCTTCCACTCTGGAAATATTTTCTAATGTGTTCATTCTATGCATCATGCAATGAATGGGAATTAAATATAGGGTAATTGATATCTAAAGTCTAATACAAATACCATTCCTTTGTCCTTGTATTGTAGCTGCACAATCAGATCCAATACAAATTAACTTTGTGGCCATTTATTTTTTATCCATTCTAATGATATCCTTTAAACTAGTTACAAAAACGTTGTAAATATTTTTCGCATTACAATTTTCCATCATATTATGTAGTGCTAGTAAATTAGGTTATCTTAAATAATTGTATAATGTGTAAACATGTATGCAAATCCAATATGTACTGTTAATAATCGTTACCTCATAAATGTAAAGTGAAATAAATTTGGCTTGTTTTACATTTTCTCTTAGGTCCTCTTTGTCAATTAGTGATAGATATTTTACCATTTTCCAACCACTTCGATCTGACCAATGGGAACTGGAAAGGTTTTGTACATCAACTAGTTGAAATTGTTGCAAATAAGACAAGGTTTGACAATTTTTTAAAATATTGTATACAAAAACAAATTAGATTTTTTTTGACGCTAATACAGTCTTATGAATTTTTTCAAATTGGGCCTGGATTGTTCTACCCTTCTCAATGAGAGTTTGTTGGTGTTTCATTTATTTTTTGTATTCAAGTGCATATATGACATGCACACATTCTGATGCATGCTTTCACCTATGAAATTTCTTAATTGTTCCATCACTTTGTATTTCTTTAATATAAATTTTCCCATCCTGTTTTTCTATTGTATCTTTCTTATTTTTCAACGTATGATCATGTCCTAATTTACAACTACAAATAATGCATCTACACAGTTTATCTGTCTCAAATAACTCAATAAATAGGTATAGCCATGTTCATTCATTTTTAAAATCCCTTCCAATAGTCTAGTCACTTGTCTTTTGAATTTTAGATTTTTGACTAGAAGATTTCCTAGAGGTTTGCATTTTAATTGTACCATCATTTTATTTTTTGGTTGATGTGTCTATATGAGCTACCTTGTGAAGTGGTTTTTGAATATCGTTATTATAAAAATTATTATGTGGTTCTTGTGGGTGAAATTTTACGTCTTTTCACCCACTCTCCTTTTTGCAAGATGATGACCTATTGAAATGGCTATATTTTATATTTAGACCCATGTGTTGATGATCAAAGTGGACCTGGGATATGAAAGCAAGTGGAAAACGTGCTAGATATAGAAGGATGGAAGGATGATGGATGGCCCAAGTATATCAATTTTAGCTAAGTAAAAATAGCAAGGTGAATAATTGGGCATTCAAATGTTTAATATGGATCCCAAATCCCCACCCTAGCCTTAGGATGAAAAAATGAAGTTCCAAATCCCTTCCCAAGTAGTCGGGACGAAAAATAGGATGGCGACATAGGGGCTTTTGGTCCCTAACTCCCATCCCAAGTATCGAACCATATCGGGGATTGAGAAGACCCTGCCATCACTTGATAAGTATATCTCAACCAAGGTAGATGATCAAAAAGATAGTGTGACCAAATTCCCAATCCTTGAATGGGTAAAATTTTGAGAAGGCAACAAAAAAGTACAAATCCCAATCACCTATTGGTCTATTAAAATTATGTGGGATAGAAAATTGAAAATTTGGAAGATAGAGGAGAGTACCCGAATACATGTCTTATGCTGAGTCATCATCCATCAAGAGGGAAGCATTAGGAAACTCCAAGGAAAATATTAATGATCTTAGCTCCCTTTGTATAAGTTGTAAATGGGTGTGAAGGAGGTAATTTGAAAGAGCACGATTTTAGAGGTAGTCAATCTTGGGCCTTCCATCCATATGAAGGGGTAAAGTAGATCAAAATTTATGACTCAACATGGCTGTCATAATTATCAAGGGCCTAGATCCGTATAGAAGTGCCTAACCCTGTCCAAATTGTTGTAAATTTTGAGTGGATAAGTTTTCATTGATGTCAAGAGTAAGTGGTCATTGATATCAAGCTTTTAGCACTAATCAGTGGTAGTTTTGGTGGGCAACATTAGTTTCAAGTTCTCCAGTTTTAGTTGATCAAGACCCGGTTCCAAGAAGTTAGATATGGCCCAAAGTGTAAAAGAAGAAGCCCAAGTGGATAATATTATAATATTTTTTATAATATTATAAAGGGAAGTTTTAAATTAATTAAAATAATTTTTATTAAAAATTAATTTATAATTTAATTTAATTAACTTAAAGTTAATTTATATTAATTTTTAACTAACCCTAAGGTGGGTTATTAAATTAAATTTAAAATTCTAATTTGAATTATTAAGCGCTGATGTGTAGATAAAATACCCACATGTGTATAAAAAGGGGATTACCCACCTTACCCAAAATTACCATGTCTTAAAATTTTGATTAATGCGAGCTTGTGTGAATCATGCTGAAAAGAGGTGTACTTCTTAATTTTCGTGGGAAGTCAAAGGTGCACATAGGTATAAGAGGAAGGAAGTCCTCATTATTTCATGTGGGCACCAATAGCCCACACGGTGGGCTCCCAAGCACTAAGGTGCTTAGGCTTGGGGAGACGACAGATCGAATCACACCGAAATACCTTTTGGGGGAAGTCAAAGGTATGCTTTAAAGTTGAGCACCTAAATTTTTGGAGATATTAGTTGGGTATTTAAAACTTAATTTTTGCATATTGATTTGGTTTGTAAGGTTGTACGAGGACTTATAAGTCTTATGTAAAATTAAATTTTTGGCATTTTTTGCTTTGGTATTTGGAAAGGTTAGTAAGGTGCTTAAGGAATTTGTGTGGTTTTGGATATTTTTTTAAGTTGGAGTTTATAAGGTGTATCCAAGTAATTATTTTTCATGTATGATTTGATGGATGTTAATTTTAAAAAGGGAGCAATAAGGCATAATTCAGTTTTGATTATTTTTGTGTCTAAGCAATATTTTGAGAAAGTGTTGGAGAGATATTTTTTATATAACCATTGAAATTGGAGAGAAGAAAATTATGATTGATACAGGTTTTTCTAAAGGTACTTTTACATCAAACAAAAGGTATGGGTACATCTTCTTAGTGTGTGATTATTGAATATTTTGAATGCAAAATTGGAGTGAAAATGATTGTTTGGTAAGCATTGTTGAGTGTGTGTTGAATTAATACTTCAATGTTTTTTGGAATAAAGAGTTGTTGATGAAACCTTGTTTTATAAGCATCATTGTTGAAGTGATTAATTGAGTGAACTTGAACTAGAGGTTGTGGAAATATCATGAGTATCATTTTTATGTGAAGTTATCAAATATCATGAGTATCATTGTTATGTGATATTAGCATTGTTTTTGAAGCAATTGGTTGAGTGAGGAACTTGAACTAGGGTTTGTAAAGATCATGAGTATCATTGTTATGTGAGATTGATTGATAAGAATTGTTGGAAATATTTGAGTGAGTGTTCATATGCTTGAACTAGGTTTTGTGAGAAAATATTAGTTCATTGAGTGATTGGTTGAGTAAAGTTGGTTGAGACTATTCAAGTGGATGTGTTGATGTGATAGTTCAAGTTTTATGAAAAAATTGTTCTATATCCTAAATTGAGTTGATAAAGTGATTGAGTGTTTGTGAAGTATATTGAGTCTCTAAAAATCTATATGTTTCTAAAATAGTGAGTGAAAGTGATTGTGAGTTTGTGAGTTTGAAGCATATTGAGTCTCTAATAATTCTCTATATGTTTCTAAAAGAGTGAGTGAAAGTGATTGTGAGTTTGTGAGTGTGAAGCATATTGAGTCTCTAAAAATTATCTATATGTTTCTAAAAGAGTGAGTGAAAGTTATTGAGCATTAAGATGAATGTGAAGCATATTGAGTCTTTAACAATTCTCTATATGTTTCTAAAAGAGTGATTGAAACTAATTGAGCATTGTGGTGAATGTGAAGCATATTGAGTATCTAACAATTATCTTTATGTTTTTATGAGATTGGATAAGTTCTAGTGTGGACTTGTTGAGAAGATTTGAGGTAAGTCTTTGAGAAGACTTGTGGACAGATTTGTGTGAGCTTTTGTAGAATCTTACAATACAAATTTGAGGAAAGATATTGAGAGCATATTTGGACAAGTTTTGGTAAGGAATTTTTGAGTAGATTGTACAAGTTATAGTGAGGACTTGTTGAGCAAAATTGGACAAGTTCTAGTGAGGACTTACTGAGCAGATTGGACAAGTTCTAGAGAGGACTTGTGGATAGATTAGTGTAAGCTTTTGTGGAAGATTACAAGGCAGATATGAGACAAGTATTTGAGAAGACTTATGAGCAGAGTTGATTGATTTATTTGTTTAAACATTGAGTTAGGGTTTGGGGCATATATAGCAAGTATTTATTTGTGATTGGATCAAACTTTGTGTTAAGGCTTGAGGATAGATATTGAGGATATATTTGTACTAGATCGAAGGACTAATTTTAGTGTAGATCAAAGGATAGATATTGAGGATATATTTGTGCTATACCGAAGGACTTTGATTAGTACATGTTTGAGGATAAATTTTTATGCATATTTGAGGATATGTTTGTGCTAGATAAAAGGATAGAGATTGAGAAAATTTATGCTAGACCGAAGGATTGTATTTAGTACATATTTGAGACAGAGCTTTGAATATGATAGAGTATAGAGGACAACAGTCTCCAGTGGAGACAGATCCATTAGCTAGGGTAGTGAGGACATGTTTCTTAAGTGGATAGAGATCCATTATCCATAGTAGTGGGTGCAACCGTTCTTCTAGAAGATCACCAGTCAGAGCTAAGGAGAAAGAGTTCTCATGTGGATAGAGATCCACGAACTTGATTAGGGGATTGGTGTCTCCTTTGGACAAAGGTCCATAAAAATTGTAATAGGGAAAGGATTCCCAAGAGATTTATTGAGAAAATATTAGTGAAATATTTTCTTTGTGGAGTAGCCCACATTGAGTGAAACACATTAAATTGGTGTTCCTATTGTGTGTGATTATTTGTGCATTGCTTTGGTTACTACTATTGATATTTCCATTGATTATATTATATAATACTATTTAGTAAAGAAAAGTAAAAAGTGATCTTATACTATTCACCCCCCCTCTCAGTATAAGCTTGTGTTCTTCAATTGGTATCAGAGCTAGAATGTGAAAGACTTATTGTTGATCTTGAAGAATTGAAAAGGGAGAACTCAGGATTAAGGGTTGAAGCTCAAGAATATGAGAAAGCAAAAGCATATTTTCTACAAGAACTTACTAACTTAAAAATTAAGGTTGAATAAGCAAGGAAAATGGAAGAAGGTATGACTGAAGAATTAAAGATAAAGTTCTAGAATGTGAAAAATTAGAACATGAGATAGTTTTACTAAGTATGGAAGTAAAAATCTCCAAGGATAAGCTACATAAGTTTGAGAAAAATTCAAAGATTTTGGACAGGATTATCAATGCACAAAGATGATCAACCACCAAAATAGGACTTAGTTTTGAAGAAGAACAAGGGAAACATGAAGCGGAAAAAGGAGAGTTAAGCTCAAGCACCATAGAAGAATAAAAATCAAAATAAGTAAGTAAAAGAGAGAGTGATACTTATAAGGATAAGTTATACAATAGAAATTTCAACAAGGAAAGGAACAATGCACAAATAAGGAACATATGGAACAAGAAACAAGATAGGGTAGAAGAGACTAATAGACCAATGGGGTAAATGTAAGGTTTCTTCAATGGATGTTGTTTCCCATGTCATGGGTTTTGGCACAAGGGTACACAATGCAAGACACATGAAAGATAGAAAAATATGAACTTCAAAAACATGTACCTTTTTCATGGGTATTGCTACTCATGTAATCAATTTGGTCAAAATGCAATGAATTGTACGGTTCATGACAAGAACATATATGGCTTCACCAAGAGAAATCATAAGACATTTGCACCTCCAAGGAATAATAACATTAAGTGTTATAAGTGCAATATTGATGGACATACAACAAAGTTGTGTAGAGAAAACATTCCAGAATCTAGCATGAACATGTACAGGAGTATGAATAGGAACAGGAATATGGACATGAATAGAAAATGAACAGGAACATGAATATGGACATGAACAGAAATATGGATAAGAATAGGAACATGAACATGAATAGGAATAGTCAAAGGAATCATAAGGATCAAATGAGAAGGAAAAAGGACAAAGGTAAAGAAAAATTCTTTCTAGGAGTAGAAATACTCCCATCCCATAATTAACCACCTCAAGAGGAGGTGGAGGAGGGGCTAAGCTAAGAAACTCATTCTTAGACCCAAGCCCTAAAGGTGACCCTTTGCTATTGATGTCATAGGGGGAGAGATTTGAGTAAGGTGGAGATATTTGGTTTAAGGAGAAAGCATTGAGTCAGGGGGAGCAATTTTCCAGGGGGAGCAGAACAGAAAAAATGGTCAAGTTTTGGTAAAAAGAATTTGGGTTGCCATAAATGATAAAGGGGGAGATTGTTGGAAATTTTGCGTGGATAAGTTGTCATTGATTTCAAGAGTAAGTGGTCATTGATGTCAATATTTTAGCACCAGTTAGTGGCAATTTTAGTGAGCAACATCAGTTTCAGGTTCTTTCATTTCAGTTGATCAAGACTCGATTCCAGGAAGTCAAATATGGCCCAAAGTGCAAAATAAGAAACCCAAGTGGATAATATTATAATATTTTTTATAATATTATAAAGGTAAGTTTTAAATTAATTAATATAATTTTTATTATAAATTAATTTATAATTTAATTTACTTAAGTTATTTAAATTAATTATTAATTAATTTTAATATTAGTTATAAAGTTAATTTATATTAATTTTTAACTAACCCTAAGGTGGGTTATTAAATTAAATTCAAAATTCGAATTTGAATTATTAAGCGCTGACGTGGGGAGAAAATACCCACATGTGTATAAAAATGGGATTACCCACCTTACCCAAAATTACCATTCCTTCAAATTTTGATTAATGCGAGCTTGTGTGAATCATGCTGAAAAGAGGAGTACTTCTTGATTTTCATGGGAAGTCAAAGGTGCATAGAGGTATAAGAAGAAGGAATTCCTCCTTCCTTCACATGTGCACCAATATCCCATGTGGTGGGCTCCCAAGTGCTAACGTACTTAGGCTTGGGGAGACAATAGATCGAATCACATAGAAACCCATTTTAGGGGAAGTCAAAGATATGCTTTAAATTTGAGTGCCAAAAATTTCAAGGATATTAGTTGGGCATTTAAAAATTTATTTTTGCATATTGATTTGGTTTGTAAGGTTGTAAGGGGATTTATAAGGCTTATGCAAAATTAAATTTTTGGTGTTACTTGCTTTAGTGTTTGGAAATGTTAGTAAGGTTTTTTAGGAAGTTGTGTGGTGTTGGATATTTTTTTAAGTTGGAGTTTATAAGGTGTATCCAAGTAATTAATTTTCATGTATGATTTGATGGATGTTAATTTTAAATATGGAGCAATAAGTAATAATTCAGTTTTAATTATTCTTGTGTCTAAGGAATATTTTGAAAAAGTGTTGCAGTGATATTTTTTTATCTAACCATTGAAATTGGAGAGAAGAAAATTGTTATTGAGATAAGTTTTTCTAAAAATACTTTTACATAAAAAAAAAGGTATGGGCACATCTTCCTAGTGTGTGATTATTGAATTTTGTGAATGCAAAGTTGGAGTGAAAATTATTTTTTGGTAAGCTCTGTTGAGTGTGTGTTGAGTTAATGCTTCAAGTTTTTTTGGAATAAAGAGTTTTTGATGAAACCTTGTTTTATAAGCATTGTTGTTGAAGTGATTAGTTGAGTGAACTTGAACTAGAGGTTGTGGAAAGATCATGAGTATCATTGTTATGTAAAGTTATCAAATATCATGAGTATCATTATTATATGATATTAGCATTACTGTTGAAGCAATTGGTTGAGTGAGGAACTTGAACTAGGGTTTGCAAAGATCATGAGTATCATTGTTATGTGAGATTGATTGACAAGCATTTTTTGAAAAATTTGAGTGAGCATTCATATGCTTGGAATAGGGTTTGTGAGAAAGGATTAGTTCATTGAGTGATTGGTTGAGTAAAGTTGGTTGAGCCTAGTCAAGTGGATGTGTTGATGTGGTAGTTCAAGCTTTATGAAACAAATTGTTCTATATTCTGAATTGAGTTGAGAAAGTTATTGAGAGTTTGCGAAGCATATTGAGTCTCTAACAATTCTCTATATGTTTCTAAAAGAGTGAGTAAAAGTGATTGAGCATTGAGGTGAATGTGAAGTATATTGAGTCTCCAAAAATTCTATATATGTTTCTAAAAGAGTGATTGAAAGTAATTGAGCATTGAGTTTCTAACAATTCCATTTATGTTTTTATGATATTGAACAAGTTTTAGTGTGGACTTGTTGAGCAAATTTAAGGTAAGTATTTGAGAAGACTTGTGGATAGATTTGTGTGAGCTTTTTTGGAAGCTTACAATATAGATTTAAGGAAAGAGATTAAGAGCAGAGTTGGAAAATTTGTAGTGAGGACTTGTTGAGTAGATTGTACAAGTTCTAGTGAGTACTTGTTGAGCAGAATTGGACAAGTTCTAGAGAGGACTTGTTGAGCAGATTGGACATGTTCTAGACAGGACTTGTGGATAGATTAATGTAAGATTTTATGGAAGCTTACAAGGTAGATATAATATAATTCTTTGAGAATACTTGTGAGCAGAATTGATTGATTGATTTATTCAAACCTTAAGTTAAAGTTTGGGGTAGATCTAGCAAGTGTTGATTTATGATTAGATCAAGCTTTGTGTTAAGGCTTGAGGAAAAATATTGAGGATAGATTTATGCTATATCGAAGGACTGTGTTTAGTGTATATCAGAGGAAGAATATTGAGGAAATATTTGTGCTAGACCGAAGGACTGTGTTTAGTACATATTTGAGAACAAATTTTGGTATAAATTTGAGGACAGGTTTATGATAGATCAGAGGATAGAGATTGAGCACTTTTGTACTAGATTGAACAACTATGTTTAGTATATATTTGAGACAGATATTTGAAGGTGATAGAGTATGGAGTACAATAGTCTCCAGTGGATAGAGATCCATTAGCCAGGGTAATGAGGACAAACATTTTCAGTGGATAAATATCCATTAGCCATAATAGTTGGGGCAATAATTCTTCTATAAGATCACCAGTTTGAGCTAAGGAGAAAGAGTTCTCTTGTGGATAGATATCCACAAACTTGATTAGGGGATTGGTGACTCCTTTTTATAGAGGTACATAAACATTGTAATAGGGAAAGGATTCCCAAGAGATTTATTGAGAAAATGTTAGTGAAATATTTTATTTGTGGAATAGCCACATTGGGTGAACCACTTTAAATTGGTGTCTTTATTATGTGTGATAATTTGTGCATTGATTTGGTTATTGCTATTGATATTCCCATTGATTATATTGGATAATACTTGTTTGGGAAATAAAAGTAAAAAGTGGTCTTATAATGTTCACCTCCCCCTCTCAGTATAAGCTTGTTTTCTTCACAAACAACTATAATTATTTCACAAATCAAAGCATCAGTAGATCATCTATCCATTTTAGCAACCCTTTCCCACCCAGTTCCATCAATGCTTGAATTCAAATTTATTGTAAATTTTCTATAAATAGTGGGATGCTAGCCATTCCAAAGGGTGACTCTTTAGCCATTACAATTCATATGTAATATTTTTACTATAATGTAAATATAAGTGTGTTATTGTTTGGTCTCTGATTTGGTCCTTATATCTTTTGAAGTGCAAATGCTTATTTCTATTTGGTTGTTTGAGTGAACAAGTTTAATTCTAGTATCTGGATTTCATGTGCTTCATTTGGTAGTTCTAGAATTTGCATTCATATTAGGTTAAGGGTTTATTTCTATTTAGGCTAGTTGAGTGGACATGTTGTAATTCTAGTATCTATATTTCATGCATCTCATTCCCTATTTTTTGGAATTCACCCTTGATCTATAATGCTAGGCACTAAATAGGGGTATGGTTGGTTATTTTGTTATGTAGAATGCTTGTGTTTACATCTACGGTGTTGATATTATGTAGGTCTTGATGCGGCTATACCCATAATTGTGAGTTCTAGCTATGAGCTACTTTTATTTTATTTTCCTTTTCTCTTTTACCCCCTCCTTTGCAGCATAGGTAGCTAGGACTTGAGGAACCAACCTACTCCAAATATCAACTGCCCTACCTCTCCCAGGCCTAGCAGCCATTCAATGTTGGTCGAGGATCGCTAGGCACACCACCCACTCATATGGTGATAATGTTTGCACCAAAATTTCCATATCATCCCCTATAATACCCTCAAGTGAAGGTATATTAGGGTTCATAGTGTTCATTGCATTCAATATTTGTTGTTCTATATCATTTTTAGATGTAAAAAGGTACTATTGTAAAGAATTACTAGAATACATTTTTACAAAGCATCTTAAAAGAGATAAATAAGTAGACAACCATTTATCTATTAATAAATAAAGGTGTTATATTCAAGAATAATAGAATATAAAAGTAATGATTTGATGGTAAAAGGTGTTTGTACCTTTAATTTTTACAGATGTGGATGCCTTACTATATTTTTATATTTCTGTAAAATATTTTAGAATTGTATTTTTACCAAAATATTGACCTCAATTTTTTCCATATTCAATAGGTGACATTGTACCTATAAAGAAAACACCTTCAAATGTTAGAAAATGAATATGAAATTGAAGGAAAATTGCATACTTCCCTCAATAATAATTTGAATTTCTAAGAAACCAAGGTTAAAGTATAATTCGATAAATAATATATGAGTCTTTAGATGAACCTACACTACCCTCTCGAATGACCTCTGTGTACGTGCTCAAAGAACAACAACAAATCAAAGCAACAGTAAGAAAACATACTCTAACAAACAAGTAGTCTATGACAACAAAAATACTCTTAATACATTACAAGATGACAGAGACACTTATCTCTCATAGTTTTAGATAGGGCATCTATTTTGCCTATGAAACTAAAGTAAAAAAGCTTTGGATAAAATATAGTGGAAGAAGAATAATCTACCTAGCAATTCTAAAGAAATTATATAGTACCACACCAACAAAGGTTAAAAAGAAGTAACAAGGCAACAATAACAAGTAGGCATTAATTAAAATGTATTTCTATATATTATACATAACAAAACATGCACATTCATATTTTTGGAAGCTTTCAAGTTACCTATTGTCACAATAATCACAACTTTCTATCACTAATTGTTACTTTTAAGGTTTTTGTAATCGATCGACCACAATCGATTGATAAATATTTGTAATCTATTTTTTTATATCAACAGATAATCCTTTGCAATAGATCATAATAATATCAAGATATCTACAAGTAATCATCCATACTCAATTGAAAATGCTCTGCAACTGATCGATATGTGTCGTTAAGTAGTCCTCTGTAACATATCATAACACAATCAAGATATTTGTAACCCATCAACAATTGTTAATTGATAATTATTTGTAAGCGATCGACCATAATCAATTGAAAATACTTTGCAACTAATAAATATGTATCTATAGATAATCCTATACAATAGATCATCGCACTATCAATATATTTGCAACCTGTCGGTAACTACCAATTGATAATTTTCTACAAGCGATCGACCATGGCTAATTAACAATACTCTACAACTGATCGGTATGTGTTGAAAGGTAGTCCTTTGAAAAAAATCATCACATAGTCAAGATATCTACAACCTATTGGTAACTATAAATTAAAAATTCTTTACAAGTGATCATCCATGGTTGATTGATAACACTCTGCAATCGATCAATATGTATTGATAGCTAGTCCACTGCAATAGATCATCACACAATTAAGTTATCTTCAACCTATCAACAATTATCAATTGATAATTCTCTACAAGCGATCAACCACGACCGGTTGGCAATACTCTACAAATGATCGGTTTATGTCGAGAGGCTATCTTCTAAAATCTATTGGAAATCCTCTACAATAGATCATTTCATGTTTAAAAGTGCTCCTCAACAACCTTATCATATTTACATAATCAATCGGTGTCTTTCGATTGATAATTCCCTGCAAACTAATCGACAAAAATGTTGACTGAAAATATTTTTTAACCTACTTTAGATCAATTTTTGAGGAGTTAGATTTTTTTAGATGTATGTTTATGTGTACCTCATTAGGTATTTAAACAAGTAGTATATATGATGAATTGGGCAGGAAAAATAAAATTATTTATAATTTGAAGGTGAATGGTCCGTGGATTTGGGTGAAAGTGGTTGGCGAATGAAAATAAAAATAGGATAATTATTATCACTATTGGGTGAACCAACCCTAAAGAAATTTCCACCCTGTAAATTTTGAGTGAATGAGACACAATGAAAGGTCCCAATATAAGGAAATTAAAATTTTCAAAAATCCTAAATTTTGCCAATTTGTGATGATTCATGCTTATGCATAACGTTGCTAAGTAGTCAATTAAACAATATTAGGATCCATGTCTTCCTTGATAGTATCCCTCTCTATAGTAACCTAAACCACATTAGATCTAGCTATTTCTCTCTACTACAAACTATGAGATTTACAATACTACCTAGTCACACACCCTATAAACAAGCTATATATATTGTCGTGATATCTATCTTGTGGTGCATAGTGGATCTATCTAACTCAACCATATCCTTTATAGTACTACGGGATCCCACTCCTAGATTACCTCCTTATAAGTGGGCATACATGGCAATGGATAAATATTAAGGACACTATAATTTCTCTATTGTTTTTAGCTCCTAAACTCTTTGAAATATTTCTTGATAACTGGCTAGGCTTCTCATCTAGGTGCAACTAGAGTCAATGTTTAAGGATAAATCCATCTATATCAATACTTGTATGCAATATTATCCCTTGCATGATAAACACTTGGATATACCATTAGAGAGTCATCAACATCATCCTCTATGAAAAGGATAGTGTTAGGTCTACCTCTAATCCAAAATTTGATCTGATGGAATTGTACATATATACATTCCAATTAATTGTGTTCTTCACCAGCTTCACAATGCCTTCTACGACATCAAAAAGACCTCCCAATTTGAGTACAATGTAGTTTTGAAATTTATATTAAATTTATTTAAATATAAAATAAAATAAAATAAAAAATGATATAAACTTTATATATATAAATTAAATAGTCAGTGTACATAATGCAGTGTAATTTACATTGGAGTGCATGGATTAATTTTTTTAAATACATTGGCACCTTTTTCAAGAGCTCTCAACATGTCAACTCTACTTTGTAAGCTAACAAGTGGCCCTTGAAGACTGGAACCATCCTTTTTGCACATGCATGGTGCAATTTTATTGGTGGAGCATGGAATTTGTTTTGTCTAAATATTTTTAGACTGTGTATATTTTATCCTCCACCAGAGATTGTTATTTTAGCACTCAAAACCATTTTGCACTAAAATTACCACATGGAATATTGTGCAAATAATTGTACAAGGAGAGATTGGATTTTTTTCCATTTTAGCTTGGGTTGTTGTAACCATTTATCTCCTAATTATAGCCTTATCATGCTATAAAATGAAGGCTTGGAAGACTAAATAAGAGGAGCTTGTGAATAATGTGGAAGCTATAGTGCTATTGGGAGATAGTGGAAGTGAGATTGTTTTTGCTTTGTGATGTTGTCCAAATTATCATCCTTGGAGAGGATAATGGAAGTATTTTTGTGGTAAATTTGAAAGCCTATAAGGCTTGGTTGTACTTACTTAATTCCATCACTAATAAAGAGCTTTTTGTTACTAGATGTAGCCCACATTGGTGAACCAGGGTAAAATTAGAGTCTTATGGTGATGTATTTTCTTCAATTTTATTTATGCACTTGTGTTTTCAACAATTTATAATTTAATATTAAAATTGTTGTTTTAAATATCTTTATTCGCATATTGAGTTACTCCATTAAATTTTAATTTTACAAGAACTTATGATATTAAGTGTGAGATATGAAGGAAACTCTTAAGGTTGAGTTTATGGATCAATCTCCCATGTCACTTTCATCATTCTTAGCTTATTGATATAAAAATTCTACCATCCATGGGATATCTTTTTAAAGAACAAAAATTCTTAAAATTTGGTCTAATATATACACCTCCTTGTCCTTGCTAAAGCTAATAATCCAAAAAACCAATTTAATATGGGCTAACTCAAAACTTAATCCTCTCCCCAGTCAATATATCATCTCAATGGCCTCTATTCAATATAATCTAACTCAAAGTCATCTATAGCTTTCCTGGCCACCATGAGTATCACTTTAGAAGGACAATGAAAAATATTAAAATAAAGAACCCATTTATTGGCTTGTAAGGATCCTATGTCTATGACATGCTTAGGTAAATTGAAATTTTTCTAGATAGATTTATATTCCTAACACCAAACCTGATGGAGAGTACAACAAATGAGGCTCTTGGCCCCTCTATAAGTAATCCTATGTAAAACTCTATAGCAATGAGATAAAATAAAAGGAATCAAAGGCCAAGCATATCTAACCTATAGTTCCCTCATTCCTACAATCACACCACACCACCTATACAATAGAATATGACCACTCATATCTCCAGGTTATAAACTAAAAATAACAGAACTTACTAGAATGGTCAATATATCAATTCAACCACCATGAAAAATCCTATTAGTATAAACCCTATACTAAACCAACCATAGCATAGACTATCCATAATAGCTTTAATGATACAATATTTAGTTAATATGTATCTTGATGGGTATCCCTTGAATGGGTATCCTAAATATCCTCCACACATCATTGAGAGTAATAGTGATCTATCGATAGGAACAATGTAATATATATAAAGTCCCACCTCTCATCTAGTGTTGTGATAAGAGCATGATAAAAGTTGACTATGGATATAATTGCTATATACCTAAGACTAAATGAATCTAAGATGACCCTATCAACAATAGTCATCCTATCTAGAGGAGTTTTGAGAGACCAAGACTATCGCTTTCTATGCACTAAAATATTCACCTTCATTTACAAACTCTAATTAGCCTATTTTACTATGACATCATACAAAATTTTGAGCCTAATAAAAATTCACCACCCACTAACTAATTCATCACTTGAAGAATTCACCCCCTCCATATGAGATTCATCTAGAAAAATTATCCTATGGTAGATAAATTCATAGCCTACTTATGGAATCATGATATCAAGACCAGAGGTAGAGTGCAAATTCATAGGCTAAAATTTAAAATTAAATTTTAAGCAAAAATAATGGAAAACAATTCAATTATTTGAACATAGTCATAGAGAACTCTTGAAAAATATCATACCCCTCAAACCACATCCATATCATGCACAAAACACAATTATTGATCCATTAAAAAGTAAGAAAATCAATGCTTAAAGGTCTAATTTTTGAAACTACATGGTAAAAATAATTTTATTCCCATCCTTACCTTATATAACCTCTTTCGACCTTCAAATATGTCTCCTTAAAAATTTTACAACTTCCTCTATGCTAAAATAAAATGCCTAAGACAATTTCTTTGGCCAAATTGGGGTCAACTACAAGTACTTTCTATGCAATTATTGAGGAATAAATGCCTCAAGAGGGGGTAAAATATGGATACCCAATTTTTATCTCCAATCATATTCTATGAACCTAAATAATTTTGGTGATATGTCAAAGCTATTTTTAGGCTTTATCATAAAATTTGGAAGCTCAAGATAAATTCATATCTCACAAAAAACTTCATAAGCTAGCAATTTTTACTTAAGGCTACATATTTCAATCTACCATAAAAGTTTTAAATATGTGTTACTCTAATGGTCAAATGACAAATTTGCTACCAAGAATAATTTTTGTGGCCATGAAATTATCAAGACTATGAATTTATCTCCATCCATGATGATAACTTGTTCATTCAAATATAACTCTAGTGATATAGAATCTTTCTAATTAAAATTTCTTGTAGCCCATGCCAACCCATCTAGAATAGGTCATATTGCAAATAAGATTTTTTATCTAGTTGGACATTATTTTTTCTCATAGAATTTATTGCACATACATTTTGAAATCTTACCTCCAAGAAGCACCAAAATTTTATAAATTGGGAACCTACATCTCAAAGCAAGCAAGTGATTTCATAATAGAAAAACTCTAATAAATTTATTAAGTGATCAAATGCTATTGTTTATAGGTTTTGGATTATTTTGGATTCTTCTTCAATCATTTTTTTACCTTCAATTATTTTAGGCCATTGCATGCATGCCTTATGAAAGCTTCTTCTAGAGATGAAAAAGGGGTAAATATTTTATTTCCTTTGTTTTAGGAAGAATCCTTTGATTTTATTTATTTTCTTTGTTACTTATCTTGTAATGTAAATCTTAAATCAATCATATTGCTTAGTTTAACTTATCAAATAGTTTTTATTTAGTCTATTTCAGGAGTTACAAATGATCCTCAAGCACATAGGAACCTTTTTTCCATCCTTTTTCCAACATATACAACCAAACTTTGACTATAGCCCAACCTCACAACAAGACAAAGTATGTTCATAGGTATCAAAATACATTCATGGGCTATGAACCTATCCTAAAGATTGCAAACTCAACTCAATATAATTTAGCCTCTATTTATCTACCCACTTTGATGATCATTAATCTCAGTTCACTTTATTTCCTACATCATTAAATTTTTATATTTTAACACTTTCTACTAGAAGATTTAAATTGTTTGGAGGTTACCAAATTTTTAGGTTGTAAACTTACCGGATTGTGAACTAGCCCTATGGAGTATGAACTCATCCCAATCACTCTCCTAGGAACTTTCAACATAAAAATAAACTATAGTCGAGCCTAAGCACGTCCTAACATATTTACAACTTGTTTGATCTATTTTTATATTTTTTAGTTATCTATTTTATGCAACTATTTCCTTCAAAATATCAAATTAATTTGTCATAAAAATTATAGGGAAATTGACCTACAATCAAGAATGTCCACATATTTGAAATTATCAAGCAGACCCCTTAAAAACCAACACATCATTCTTTTTTTCATTTTCTAATTCTTTCTACAAATTACAGGTGTGTATATGGTGAATTTTCATGGCTTGTGAACTGGTTTCAGGGCTATGATTCCATCTTCTATAGAATCTTGGGTATATATATTCCCTATTTTATTTTAGCACAAGTTTTACACATTATTTAATATGTGTTGCATTAGTTCATTAATAGTTGAAATAAAAGAATTTGGAATTATGATTCATTTGTTAATTTACACACTATGAAGAATTTTTTTTTCAAGATGAAAGTAATAAGGGAATATCTTTTGTATTCATCTAGTTATTTATTTCATCTAGGCATCAAAATAAAATTGCATATATTTTTGCATGTAGGCTAAACTTGCTTATGCATTCCCTTGTGTCCTTGCTCAACAGAAAAAGTAATTACTTTAAACATGCATAGACCATAGAGAATAGAACACTTTTAAACATGAATAAACCATAGAGGTTTGAAAATTTTAATCAAGATGTGTTGTGATAGATGTCCCTATTAGAAGAGTGTTATGATAGAAGGTCTTCTGATGCAAGTATATTTATAATTTATTTGTAAATTTATTTTGAATTGATCAATGAAAATATTTGATAGAAGCATGTCCTTTGCTAGGTGTAAACTGTTAAAGAGAAAATATTATTTGCTGAGGTACTTTCTCAATCATGAAATAAAGTAAAAATTTCTAGTTTATTTGATCAATGTGTCTATAAAGTTCCATGGATTCATTAAGAAAAGTTACCAGGTAACCACTCTCCTTTGATAAGTGGTGATTAGTGCTTACAAATAATTTTATATATGGTGAAATCATTGATGTTTATAAAAAATTAAGTATTTGAATTGCTAGGAAATGATAGGATAGGGCTATCAATATTTATAAGGATTCTATAATATCCATCATATGGCTTTGAGTAGGGTAGAGGAAAATAAATTTCATATCATAATGTGATGTTTTTTATAGACCCGTATACCAAGGAAGGGTGCTTGATAGAATTAGATCATGCTATTGAGTGTATAAGTATATTAGGTACTTGCCAACAATTAATTAATTCTACCATTCACCCTTCTCACATATAGGGATGAATCAGATTGAAAAAATGTATGCAATGGATTTTGATGTTATTAAAAATAGTGGAGTATGATGTTTGTCATGACCATCCTACATACAGTTAGAAGTTGTGCCAAATTTCCATTCAATATTTAGCAAATCTATACATGTTTTTACATTTGTCAATCATTGGACATAAATGCAGTCACATCCTAATTGTATGTAAGGCAATGAGTAAGATTGATGAAGTAATATATTTGAAGTGGTCAATGAATTTTGAGAGGGAACTTGCTAGATCAAATCTTTAAAATTAATGTATAGACTTTCTTTTTAGTATCAAGATCATCACAATGTGCTAGCAAGATATTGTAAAAAATGATAGAAGTGATGTGATTTTAACAAATTTATATACTTTTTAAGATACTAAAGTGATGTATTGCTAATTGGATTACTATTATATTATAAATTCAACATGAAATAGGAGTTTAGGAGAGATATGATACCTCAACTACCTGGATGAAATATAATCTATCCTAAATAAGACCATCTCCTATCTCGATGGATCTCTTGAATTTGCAAGTACCAAGAAGTTATGTAGCAATAAGTAGGTGCATTCAAACGAGTTATTATTAAGTTATGTAACAAGTAGTTAATGTAGGGGGATATATGATTAGGTAAGTGATGCAAATTTAAATATAATAGTCCTTGAGAGGTATTATATTTATGGGTTATATTATTTTATTTCCACCAGGGGTTGCAATATGATAATAATTTGACCCATACTTAGTGGTTATGATGAACGACCCTAGCTAGTTGGTTTTAAATATATCATCAATTTTATTTTGGGTATTGTTATTTTTCTAGTTTTCCTTGAGGAGAAGATCATTGAATTCAAATGAGTAAGATAATATTATTTTGTTATAGGCTCATTTTAGTATTTGATGATAGATTCAATGGTGTTCTAAGATATGAATCCTCTTTCCATCAAACAATTGAACATGGCAATGTTCATCCCCTACTACTATGTTCTTAAATACAATCTAAAGAGAAGGTATTTCTAGTTCAAAAGGGAAGATAACCTTAGTTAGATATATGAAGGTATAGGACATTATCCATTTAAAGTTTGAACACTTGTTTGGAAGGCTCACTATGTAGGATATAGCTAAAGGTGCCAATATTGTTTATTTTTGTTTATATATTTCTTAAGAATTTAGATAAGTGTTTATTCAATGATTCAGCTTGACCATTACCCTAAGGATAGTAAGGCATGAACCATTTGTGTTGAATTTTGTATTTAGCTCAAAGTTTAACAACATCCTTATTTTTAAAAGGAGTGTCATTGTCTAAGATTATGTATGAAAGGATTACATAATGGGATAGGATTTGATTGAGAAAAAATTTAAAAATTTGTATTCCAGTAAAAGAGAATAAAGGTGTGGCCTCAACACATTTGGTAAAGTATTTGATTGCCATGATGATGAGTTTGTGGTTGTCATATAAGGTAGGACTTATTTTTTCTATAATATCTAGATCTCATGTAGAAAAGAACCAAGTAGAAGTCAAAGACTATAGATCCCAATATGGAGCATCAACATGATTATATTGATTTTGATATTTATCTCACTTACAAAAGTAATCACAAGAGTCCTTTTTATAGAAGGTCAATAATATCCTAGACTAAATATTTTTTTGTCTATGGTATTTCCATTAAAATAACAATGACATATTTCATCATGGTCTTCATAAATTGTATACTTAACCTCTTTTGTATTATAACAATAGAGAAGGATACCATCAAAATATCACTTATATAAGACATTACCAATGATGACAAAAGTGAAAAACATGTTGATTAAGTTTTTTGTATTCATTATGGTTGAGACCTTCATCTTTGAAAAATACGTGTTTAACTAGATTTAAAGGTTTACAATTATCTAATTTGTTATATGATGATAGTGGCATGTTCATCCTCCAATTCTAGGGTAATAAAGAAAATTGTGGTTGCCATGCATCAATTTGACAATTGTTGGACCTAGGAATGGTAGAAATGGTAACTTTATCAAAGGTGGCTAATAGATGGTCAACAATCTCTTTGTAATATTTTAAGTTTTCATCATTGTAAGATAATTTTCTTTGATTTGATTAATGGTAAGATAGAAATATTCATAAATAGAGAGAATCAAGACATGGAAAGCTAGAGTAGAATGAAGTCCAAGGATAAGGTCTTTATATTTTGTGATATTAATTGTTCATGAATATTAGAGTTTAAATGATAATGGAATAATGATTTTTTATGGGGAGACTATAACTATCCTTGCTCATGCACCTTTGAATCTTTTGGCACCATCAAAGTAGAGAGACCAAGCATTATATTGCTTAAAATCTAGATTGTAAATATTTTGTCAAGAAAATTAACTCCTATAGGTCATTATGCTTCTAGAGGGGCAACTACTAGAAGATCAACTATGACTTGTCCTTTTATGGACTTTTGGTTTATAAATTCGAGGTCAAACTCATTGAGGGTCATTACCCACTTAGTAGTGTGGCGTAAAAGGCAGGGTTTTGAAATGAGGAAGCTTATAGGATATACTCAAGCTGTCACAATGGTCTTTTTATTGAGCGTGTAATACCGCAATTTTTAACAAAAAAAACTATTGCTAGTCAATGTTTTCCAAAGGTGTATAGCAAGTTTCATAACTTACTAGGGTTATATGTAGCATATCACTCCTTTATGCTAATCATCGTATTGGGCCAACATGGCTCCTAGGGTATGCATAATTGAAATGATGTACAATAGGGAGACAAGGTGATGAGGACATCAACTAGCCTAGGCACTACCTTAGGCATATTTTATTATTACTTGTAATAATGCTTGAGCCCATTACTCGTGAGTTTTCCTGTTGGCATATTGTTTAGGGTTGGTTAGCCTGTTAGCTCAAGATAGCTAAGATATTAACAATTAGTTGCCTATTGTTAGCTATCTATTCTAAGTTAGCTACTAGTTACAACTTATCTTGTCTTCTTCCTAATTCGTTCACATTTGGAAGAACTACATTAATTTGTACTGGTGCTTATTTGCAATGCATCTACAACTTTTTCTGCCTCTTCATCTTTATGTTCTGGCTCATATGAGCCACATCACTGGTGTTAAAGCCTCGTACCGATAACCTGGTGTGAGTGTGAAGGTTGACTTTCTTCTGCTGGTAATTTGGCTGTTAGACTCAGTGTTTTCATTCGTATTTATAGCTTTTCTTTGGCAAAATTTCCCAGGCCCTTGTCAAATGCAGACGAGCCAGTCCTCGTGGCATTTTCACATGCTTGTTGTACCGATTTGAGCATCTCCATAGCCTGTAATATTTTAGGCCTCTATGACAGCTTGGAAGAATAAATGTATTGTCGATGTTTGACAAAACATACATTTTTTTGACCAAAAATATTTCCAGGTTAAAGCGGATCCCTCACAGACATTAATTATGAATGCAGTGGACGTCAGGTATCAGGGTCAATGTCATCTGAAGCTATGACGAAAGGTGACCAGTCTGCATTAATTGACGAAAGGTGTACATCATTAATGTCGCACTAGCCACCCCGTTTTGAAGACGTCTATCTTGGGGACGTCAGACTGTTCTCTATTAATTTCGATGTGCTGTGATGTTGTAAATGGTATTTTTTTTATTATATAAGAAAGTTGGTTACAACCATCATTATTTTTAGTAATTAGTCAGTGTAGGGTTTAAATCACAGGGACTGTTCTCAACAAATTTAGGGACTGTTCTCAACAAATTTATGTGGTTCATTTTTGTTGACCCTTGCCTGAGATGAGGGCTCGCTCAGAGTTAGTAACGTCATTGTCAGGCATACTCAGAGGATTTGGAGCAGGCTACTACCTTTGCAAAGGGCTTAGCTTTCCAAGATTTGAACCTAAATCTCTTCTTAATAAATAGCATTTAACGACTGCCATAGAAAGAAAGTATGTGAAAATCATTCCGTCCAACTCGTAGCTCCGTAGACTGGGAGTTGAACAAGTGAAGATGCTAGGGGGATGTGAGCAGGTAGACTGGGAGTTGATATTCTAAGGTAAAATCCTTAAATTTATTAATTAATTGACGTCATTTCGTCGATGTTCGACTTCCTACTTGAGACCTGGTTCATTTCACCTCGGACCTGTCTACTCTTGCTGGTAAACCATAGCCTTCTGAATTTTGATTTGGACCACTCACGAGCACAAAGACAAATCCTTCGAACCTCTAAGTGATCGTTGCACCTTTCAAGCAGTCAATTATTTTTTGAAGGTAGCTTTTATCCCAAATTCAGGGGAGGGGAACATCCTTTCTTTTTTAAAAGGTGGAGCGGTTAGCGTTGTCAGCGACCACCAGCGCTTGCGCATGGTTGTTGGACGGTTGGCGATCCGTAGTTTAATGAGCAACTTCCACCTGGCGGATCCATTATAGCTGTTGATTTGATTTTGATGTGGTCAATGTTTCTGTAGAGGGTCGTTAACTATTGACAGCGCTGCGTTTTAAACCGAACCCTACCCTTTCTTCTACCGAATTTCAAACCTGTCGGTTGGGATTCAAATTTTTGCCATGGGAAAAGGAAATTTGAATTCAAAATTTTTGCGCCAGAATTCAAAGGAAGCTGAATTTTCACTTGATGCGTTTTAAACCGAACCCTACCCTTTCTTCCACCGAATTTCAAACCTGTCGGTTGGGATTCAAATTTTTGCCATGGGAAAAGGAAATTTGTATTCAAAATTTTTGCGCCAGAATTCAAAGGAAGCTGAATTTTCTTTTGCAAGTGAAAATTTTTATAAGGAAGGTAAATTTTGTTTTGCAGGTGAATTTTTTCCATTTTGCAATTTTGAAGGGTAAATTTGTCAAAATAGTGCTGTTAAAATAGTGCTGTTATTTTTTTTACCATTTAATTAAAATTCTACATGTAAAGGGTAAAAGCCTTGTAATTTGTGTAGAAATATTTTGTAAAATTGCATGGAAAAGCATTAAAACTATCCCTCAAAAGTAAGACAGTTTTTTATAATTCTTAGTTCTAGGTATTTGGTGTTTTAGGAACCTTAAAAAATTTGTCCCTAATAGTTGCCTAGAAAAGAGAAAAGTTTGCAAACAATTTTAAGTGTCTTGTTAGCCTATCTTACACAATTTCAATGATAGGTTATGACATAGCAAAACATGTGATGACTCTAGCCCAAATAGTTGTCCAATTATCTAACAAAGTATAGGACATCGTAGTTCAAAATACTCCCAATAATGTCTAAATATATAATAATGAATTTTGAACTGAAGCCAATGTTAGGTGAAGCCTTATGATAGATCTAAAAACCCTAATATTTTGTCATGTTGGATCTTGGATATGGAGACTTGGTTCTCCTATATATAAACCCCTATCTTGAAAAGGTCCCCTTCGATAAACTTAAGCTTTTAGGATTGGAAAAATTCTTGATTATGGAAAGGCAAAAAGGCCAAAATTTGATCAAGAAATGGGATGACCTCATCAAGACCTTGAAGAGTACATTCTTTCCATCAAACTATGAGTATGATTTCAATGTAAACTGGTACATAATGAAACAAACTAACAAAATGTCTATACAAGATTATATTTTTTAGTTCAATAGGTTGTAGATTATTCTTAGAGTAAAAGATCCTATGGAGGCACTCATCATCAATTTCACAAGTGGTTTACAAGAACATGTGTATAGGGAGTTGAAATTCACTCCCTTAGCCAATTTTGATGGCACATTCAACCATGCACTCCTTGTGGAGGAGAAAGTGATTGCTCAATTTATAGGCACTTCCACGACACCAAATCAGTAGCAACAACATAAGGTGAAGATATCCTTTTCTTATTCTTCTTCTATTCCTCATTTCTATCCTCCTTCCTCTTTCAATGACAAGAAATTTTGTAATCATTGTAAACAAATAGGTTATATAAAATCAGATTGTTTTAGGAAGAAAAATCTCATTGTACAATAACAAAATGATGATCCATAAGATGGTCTCATTATGGTTTTAGGAGAGGATAGAGTATATTATGAGCTTGATGGAAAGATAAATAATATAATTTTAATATCTCATTACTTGATGGAGGGTACCCATGATAATTAATTTGTCACAAGGGCCCACTTAATTCATAATTTTTCTATGTATTGTATCCTTGACAATGGATTACAAAATAATTTGATGTTGAAGTATGTTGTTGATAGGTTGCAACTGCTTGACGAACCTCATCCTCATCCCTACTCACTAGGATGGAAGGATAAGGATTCCACCTCCCACATTAAAGAAATTTGCATGATGTCCTTTGCTTTTAGTCCAAATTTTGTGGATAGAGTCACCTGCGATGTTAGTCCAATGAATTGTTGTGGTATGCTTCTAGGAAAGTCCTATAAGTATGAAAATAGGGATGAATATCATAATTTTCAAAACATATACACATTGCATCATGAGAATAAGAATTTTATTATTCAAAGTATTAAGTATCCCACACGTTGATGCACCTTATTGAACCACAAAAGATTGCATTAATCTTTAGCAAACCCTTCTCTTCCTTCTCATGAGGAGTCAATTCCTTCATCATTCACTCCTCATCTTGTTGCTCCTCCTACTGCTATTTTGCAAAAGACTTACTAGCCTCAACAGTAGGTTATTGGTCCTTGTTTGCTTTGTCTTTATTCTAGGGTTAACGATAGAGTTGTGACCAAATATGGCATTCGAGCATAGGAACCAACGAACATCATCAACCTTTTCCAAGCCTATGATGATGTGGTTTCTTATACTTCGATCTTTCCAACCAATAAGATATATATTCAATATTTGGTATCTCACAATCCCAATTCTATTGTAAATCATTAGATTATAATGCTTCTATTATGGGGAGGTATGATGAGTACATCAACTAGCCTAGGTAGTAGCTTAGGTATATTTCATTGTATTAGAGTAATTTATTATTGCTTGTAATAATTATTGAGCCCATTGCTCATGTGAGATTTCAAGTTGGCATATTATGTAGGGTTGGTTAGCTTGTTGGCTCAAGATAGCTAGGTTATTAGTAATTAGTTTCCTATTATTATCTCTCTAGGCTAAGTTAGCTACTAGTTACAGCTTACCTTGTCTTCTTTCTAATTCTTTCATATTTAGAAGAACAACATTTAGTTTTATTGGTGCTTATTAAGCACCCTATTTGCAACGAGTCTATAGATTTTTTATCTCTTCATATTTATATTCTAGCTCATATGAACCACATCATAAGTACTGTAAGAGATAAAATGTATGTTTCAGTGATGTAAAGAGCCCTTTAACACTTGTCATTCAATTTGAATTAGATATATTTTTTAACAATATAGTAAAATGTTGTTATCTATCAATACTTTGAGAGACAAATAATGTAATAGTTTTTAATTTTTCTTAAATATGATGGAGTTATGTTAGTGTATTGGGGTCCAAACTAATTATTTTGCTAAAGCATGAGCTCTTTTTCAAGGTTTGTCTCTCTACTCTACTGAAATTTTTCTAACTTAGTGGTTGGAGGTGATTCGATGAACATCATTAAAAGCCTTGCAAGAACTCAGTCTATTTCCTGGAACATCTCCAACCTAATTTTTGAAACCAAAACCCTCCTAAGCTTATCCACTAATGTTACCATTTATCATTTCTATAGATAAGGTAACCAAGTTGCTTATTAGTTAGACAATTTGGTCATCTTTGAGTTCAAACTTACCATATGGACTAAAAATTTCCCTCCTGTACTACTCGATAATAATTTCTTATCTATTTCTTTTAAGTGATCTCTCCCGAAAGGTTTGGAGGGATGTTGTTTTCCTTTTATGGGGCTTAGCCAACATTACCATCATCCACATAGTTACTACAATATTAGGTTTTCATATTCCTATGGAAGGTTTTGTAGTGCATATACATCTCTTTGGGGCCAGTAGTGTTTAGAGATATCTTTGAACTATATTTGTTCTTATTCCTAGGTGTATGGAAAATATGTGTATCAATGAAGATCTCATAGGTATCATCTGATACCTAGTTTCGATCCATCATAATATGAATCTCACAAGCAATAATTATTACCCCATATAGAGGTCCTATTACAATATGGACTTCACAGATATTACTCACTATCATGTATGGAAGATTTATTTCTATGTTTTGATCCACAATAATGCAACTCTCATATGTAAAAATAGTTGCTCCATATGGGGGTTATGTTATATCATGGACTTCATATACATTAACTAGTACCATGTATAGTAGATCATCCACATATTTATTAAAGTACAAAGTTTTCATGTTCTTGTGGAAGGGTTTATGGTGCATATCAATACACGTGACATTTATTTTTGCCTTGGGAGGACTTATTTTATCACTTGGTGAGGATTTATCTCCTACCCTTGCATGGGATTCTCTTCTTAGTTTGTGTAGTTTATATTTGATGGTCAGTAGAGGGTTTGTTGCTTTTATTGTAAATTGGTTAGGATATCTTATCTCAATCATCATATTCTTGTAAAAGATTACAGGATCCTTTCAAAACCAATGTTCATCAGTCAAAATATTATTAGTGTCTTAGGTGGAGGTATGTTTGTAACAATAAAAATCTGTACTAGATCAATATTGATTCCTTGATAGGAAATGTTGAACCCTAGAAATTTTCTAGATATGAGTCCAAAGATATATTTAGAGAGTTTAAGATAAAATTTATATTGTCTTAAGTGATCAAAAATTCATATTAAATATTGAATATGATCTTATTTTAATAGGGAATGGTTGAGGATATCATTAACATAAGCTTCTATAGTGTCATGCATCATATCATGGAAAATATTTATAATAACATATTGATAAGTTGCACTACATTTTTTTAGGTCAAAATGCATGACCTGCCCACAAAATGTCCCTCATGGGGTGGTAAAAACTATCCTATGTTGATCTTCCAATGCTATATTAATATGATTATATCCAAAAAAATATATCCTTAAGGAACAACATTCTATATTTAGCAGAGAAGTTGATAATCATGTCAATATTAGGGAGAAGGAAATCATCTTTAGGACATACCTTATTAATGTCCTAAAAATTAGTGCAAACACAAACCATGCATTTCCTTTTTAGTGTTAGGAACTATATTAGATATCCAATAATAATATTTAATGACTTTTATAAATTTAACTGTAAGAAGTTTTTGAAGTTCCTCTTCGATGAGTAAGGCCACCTTAGGGTCCATTTTCATAGATTTTAATTTATTGTCGTGGCATTTGGTTGAGTATCCAAATAATCCTAAACAAGAGAAGGATATACTCCCATAATGTCTATATAATACCATGCAAATACATCATAAAATTTGGTTGGGAGATTCATATATGTTCAACATTTTTAGTAGTCAAGAATTTACCTAATTTAAGGATTCTATAATTTTTTTGGAGTCTCAATATACATATAAATTATTTCTTTAATGAGGATGTGCAACTCATCATTGAAATATGGAGGTTTAGGAAGTACCCCTAAGATTTCAAAATCTACTCATTGTAAGGATGAATGATTAGGATCAAATGATAGCGAGACATCAAAAATATCTATTTGAACATGTGAAACTTCATTATAGCAGTCATCTAAGGTATGTTGACTACTAGAAGGGTTATGAATTATGGGTTCTACCTCATAATAATTGATAATTACTACTAGTAAATAAACTTTACCTATTTGGGTCATAGTGTCCATTGATGCTAAAGAGTTACTAGATTTAGGATGAACAATACCTAAGGTATTTGTAAAAAGTAAATGGATGGGAAGAAGATATAACTCACGGTCTCTTTCAAGGTCTGATGTTGACTCTTTTTTTGTTGTGATATTTTCATAGGATTCCAAAAATTCATCTTCAACATCACTATTTTAAAATAATGACTAGGGTTGACACTTATTACATTGGTGTTTATATCCTAGACCTCATTGATTTATCCATGGTTTGGGTTTTAAAGGTCCTTTGAAACCTTGTTTAATGCTTCCTATATCCATCCCACAATACCCAAGGTTGCATAGGATCTATTTATGTATCAAGTAAAGGTTTGAAATATCACAAAAAGTATATCATTGTTCAATTTGCTAGGGGTCATTACCATGAATAATTTTTTTTTTTTTTTTTTTTTTGGCATAGATAAAGGTGCAACTTCCTATTTGAACTATGTTTCTCTTATAAGAAGATAGTCCTAAGGTTCAATGTTATTGGTTCAATATGGATAGGTATAATATTAACAATTCACTTTATATATTAATATGGTTAATATTTTAAATTTCTTAGGTGTGCTATTCATGCTTCTAAGGTTGTCTACTAGTTCTTGATTTATTTTCATTGCCACATGATCCTATGGGTAAAGGTGTTATTAGTGGTAAGGTGAGATGTACATAAACAAGGGCAAATATGTATATTCAATTTTCTTTTTTGATGGATTAATAATAGGAAAAGGTATTAGGATCTACAAAAATAGTGATTTATCCTTGGTATCAAACTTCAAGTATTGATAATAGGTGGATGAGACTACCTACATAGCATAAATCCAAGGTCATCCCAAAAGAATATTATAGTTTAAATTACAAGATAAAATATAGACTAAGGTGTTGTGTATGTGGGGTCCTACTTTTATAGGAAGGCCCTAACTTCTAGTAACCTATCATTCTTGATTATCATAAGTTCTAATAATGACACTAAAATTTTCAAGATCTTATTTGTTTAATGTAATCCTATTGATGAATTTGAGGTTGCACATATTAATGGTAGATCCATTGTAAATAATCACTCTTTTGATAAAATTATCACCAATTTCATAGGTGATATGAAGGGGGACTTTTCTAAGCATATATGGAAATAAGACATCTTCATCATCAAAAAATATGGTTGCATAATTAATGGAAATAGTCCCTATCACATGAGTCATGTCAACTAGACTAATATTTTGAGGGTCTACCTACTTATTCAAAAGTTTAAAATTTTTTTAGTATGAACTTTAGAAGTTTTTAATAACATGAGTAAGGAGGGCTTGGAAGTGATTTCTTCAAGTTGTTTTTTGAGGTTAAAGGTCCCTTCTCCTCTATCATGATCCTTTAGGATTATGGGTGGTATTTTAGAAGGACTTTGTTTAGGTTGTATAACTAGAGGAAACATGGTAGATGGATTTGATGACTGGGCCCTTCGTTGTTGCATTATTACCACATAAATCATCCTAACCATATTTTTATTAGGTGATGGAACATTTTTGTTTTAAATATTATTAATTTTCCTTTGATCATGATTTAGAGGATTTTGAAAAATAAAACGTCTTGATTAGAATAAGAATATGATTAATATTTACTAAAGATGATTAATCCCTCATCAATGAGGTCTTGGATATGGTCCCTAAAATTTTTTACAATTGTAAGTGGAATATTTTTTTATGCGATAAAAAATGCATTGTGCTATAGCATTGAAACCTAGTTGTATTTATTTTTTAGAATTTGGAGTTCTTATGGGTGGGAGGTTAACCATTTTTTACTCTATAAATTGTTCTAGAATGGTGGAGGAGGATTGCTATAGTGTGGCATATTGTAACCTAGGCCTTTCTTGTTTTTTTTAATACAAGATTCTAATGGGATGATATAGTACATCCACTATTATTGCTTTATCTAGATTTAGTGAATCTAATATCCTATAACATATTTATTCTTATATTTCACCTTTTGATTAGAATAGGACTTATCCTCCTTATTATTGATATTTAGTTATCCCTTTCTAATGAAGTAATATTCCACTTGTTTGATCAAATGAATGGTGTGTTCAAAATAAGGTATTATGAATATTTCCAAGGAATAAGATTGATGTTCGTTAAGATTATTTTTAAATATGCTAAGGAGATATTTTGGATGGGTTTTATATTCTAATTTTACCACTAACGACATCTACTTTTTCAAGAAACTTGATAAATTTTCATCCTTACCTTTCTTTAACTAATTTCAATAAATGTAGCTATTTCTTCTATACCAATAATGAATTTCTAGATAAATTTATCACCTAATTATCTAAAAATCCTAAGAGAATGGTAAGATAGTTAGTAATACCATTCCACTATTGATACAACAGGACTTTGTAGGAATATTTCTAGTAATAGCAATTTACTATATGTTATACTTACATAGGCAATCATGAAGAGTTTTAATAGTAATTTATTGTGTACTATACTTACATAGGAAATCATGAAGAGTTTTATGTGATTCATATAGTCACTTATGCCATCATACATGGGTAACTTAGGGAATTTAAAATGATATAGTAAAGGATGGTTATACACAAGCTGGTCCAATGGTTGATTGCACATATCATCAAAAGTATATATTTAATACAAAAATCCTTGGAGTGAAGACACTTGTTGAGTCAACTATGTTACTTGAAAAATAAGGCCTAGGATTTTAAAAGAGGGTTGAATTGTCAAAATTAGAGGAGAATTTTATGATGGAAAATTATTTGAGATGTTAATAAATTGATGCATTTGAGAATTTGGGTTAAGATAGGGATTTGACTGAGAAGCAATGATATTTGAGGAATTGTTAAATGAAAAAAATTGGGGATTTGTAGGATAAAAAATAGGTGTCCTAGTAAAACTACTAAGGTTAAATAGGTCAACGGATGTCATTTTAGTCATAGGAGAGACAAAATTATAGGAATATTCCCCTCTCACATTTAAAAGGGGATGATTGTTTATGAAGGACTAATTGGTACATTGGTATGTTAAGGGGAATTTTTGATAGAATTGCTAATATAGTTGGAGGAGTAGGGTGGCTAGGATTTGTATTTAACAATTACTCTATATATGTTAATAGGAGTAGTTTCCCCATATAAGTGGTTGGGTTATGTGTTCCTCGTCATGTTGTGAAAATATGAGATTTAGATTTTGATGCATGTAGATCTATGTATAAGAAATTATGGGAAATGTATATCAGGTTGAAAATGGTAGGAGTCAACCTAGGTTTTTGAATATGGTCCAAAAGGGATATCACACTATTAGGATGGGATAACTTATCTAAATGCTCCAAATTATTCACATTCATGATCATTAAAAAGTTGTCTTTATTTTTTATAAAAAATGGAATACTGATCCATAAAGACAAATATTACTTCCCCCTTTCATTATATATAAGGGAGATATTTCTTGAGGGATAAGGTTGCTCCTCTTCTTCTTCATATATAGGGTTTTTCACATTGCTAATTTTTTAGAAAGGAGATATAAGGGTTTCATGTTTTGATCCATTTGATGAGCTAGGATCCTAGTTATATAGGAAGATTGTTATTTATCCATGTTTAAAAAATAGGAATTAAATTTATTTAAATTTTCCTTGTTTTGAAATTTGTTTAGTTGACTAATGTATTCTAAGCTAAACAAATAACATTAGTGTGGTAAACTAACTAATCTTGATTAAGGTTTAAAATCTTGGTTTTGGCTAAATTTTGGCTTCACACCAGGTTCACTGATGATGTAAATGTGGTTTTGGTGATCCTTGTTTCTAAAACTAGAGGTTCAGACCTTGTTATTTTATTTAAGTTCTTCGGTGGAGATCAAGGTTCACAAAGAGTGATTTTATTGATTCATTGTAATCATATTTTTGATGTATTCAATTGGGAAAACACATGAGTTTGTCTTGTTTAGAAATATATAAGAGTATGTTTTGTAAGTTAAGATTCATATGAAAATGTAAAGAAGACAATAATGTGGCAAGTAAGGGCCTAATATTGTATACCTTTTTTATTCTTTGCAAGAGCTACAAGGGATTTAAATTGGAGAAATAATAAATGAAACTAAATAAATTGCTATTGGTTTTTTAAGCAAGGGAACAAGGGAATACACGGATAAGTTTAGCCTATATGCAAAAATATATGCAGTTTGATGTCTACATGAATGAACTAACTATATGAATACAAAATGTGTTCCATTATTATGTCCACCCTAAAAAGAAATGTTATTCATAGTGTGTAAAATATAAAATGAATCTTAATACTAAATTCCTTTATTTCTACTATCAATGAACAAATGTAATAAATATAAAATAAATTATAAAGCTTAATATAAAATGATATAGGGAATAGTGGTACATAGGAGTTTGTAGAGGACGAAAACATAGTCTAGATAGTTTTTCATAGCCCATGCAAGTGTGTTGCCTACACACATATGAATTTGTAAAAAGAATTAGAAAAGGAAAAAAAAATGGATGTGTTAGTATTTAGAGGGTCTACTTCATACTTGGGAAGGTATGGACTTCCTTGTTTATAGGTCAAGCATTTTTTTCCTTTTATCAAAATTTAAAGTTTACCTTTATAGGGAAATACTTGCATAAAATAGATAATTAATTCATACAAAAACAATACCAAACGAGTTACAAAAATTCTAGGATGATACTTAGCTTTAAAGTAGTTACTTTTGATGTTGAATATTACCAAAAGAGTTAGTAGAATGAGTTTACATTCAATAGGGGTAGTTTGCAGTCTCATAAGTTCATGACCTAAAAATTTTATAATTTTAAACTTGTTTAAATATTGCAATAAAAAGTGTTAAGATATGCATTGTAGTGATGTAGGAAACAAAAGGAACTAGAATAAAGGATTATTAAAGAGGATAGATAAATTAAGGAAAAAATCACATTGATTCAAATTTGTAGAATTCAATATGGATTCATGACCTACAAACTTGTTTTAATACCTTTGAGCTTGCTTTGTGTTGTTGTCAGGAGGAACTACAATCAAATTCTAGTTGGATATAATAGAAAATTGATGGAAAAGGCTTCCTATATGGCATAGGATCACCTATAATTCGTAAAAAAAAACTAAATTATATCTATTTAATAAGTTAAATAAAAATATATTAATCATTTAATGCAGTTTGAGACTACATGAGGAGGTAAGTAAAAAATAAAATAAATGAAATCAAAGTATTATCCCAAGAATAAAGTAAAACAATATTCTATCCCATTTTATCCCTAGAATAATCCTTCATGATGTGTGCATGCAATGGCCTAATATTCTTGAAGGTAAAAAAAAAAATGAAGAAGAATTGAAAAGGCTCCAAAACCTACAAACAATGTTGTTTGATCACTAAAGAAATTTGTTAGAGATTTGTATTATGAATTATTTTTTTACCTTCAAACGGGGGTGTCCAATTTATCGAATTTAGGGACCTCCTAGCGACAATATTTCCAAACCTACATCTAAGTTTTTTTATGAGAAAAAATAATATCCAACTAGACAAAAAGTTGATTTACAAGACTTGGCCTATTATTTATGGGTTGGCATGGGCTAAATGCAATAATAATTAGAAATATTGTTTGGAATCATAGTTAGAATCAAACTATAAAGTGTTCATAGTGGTTGGATATTAGCATTGGTTCAAAAAAGTTTTTGTTTTTAAGTAATTAGGATAAATTCATAGTCTTGAGAAGTTTGTGGCCATGAACTTCACACTTGGCAGTAAATTCATAATTTGATCATTAGAGTGGTAAAAATTTAAAATCATTATGGTAAATTAAAATTCACATACTTCAAATTCTCTATGAGCTATAATTTTTTCTTGAGCTTCCAAATTTCGTAATGAAGGTTAAAAATGCTTTAGACATGATCCAAAAGTTGTTTAGGTTGCTAAAATATGATGGTTGAGAAAAAATTTATATCTAAAGAAATACATTACTTTAAAAAGAGTACTAAAAATTTACTATATAGGTGGTGGATAGTCTTTTCCTATAACATATGAGATAGGGGTGGACTGTCTTTATTAGTCCTTAGGGAGGATGATAAAAAGACCATGTTGGCCAATGGTGTTACTTCCCTTTGTTCACCTAGTTGTCATATCTCTACCATATTTCTTAGATACTTA
Organism: Wollemia nobilis; assembly: GCA_028583015.1. Classification (NCBI taxonomy): domain Eukaryota; kingdom Viridiplantae; phylum Streptophyta; class Pinopsida; order Araucariales; family Araucariaceae; genus Wollemia; species Wollemia nobilis. The sequence goes on from JAQPPZ010003183.1 coordinate 565,270, forward strand.
TATTTCTAAAAAAATCAAAATAAGGATAAAGTTGTTATTAAGTGACATGTTTACAAGTGTCCTCCAAAGCATGTTTCCAAAACATATAACAACTAAATTTTAGTTATTTTGATGCATGGTCACTATTCTAGCATGTTTTTACACCTAGGTTTAAGAAAAAATATTATTTTGACTAATGATTATGATTTTATGCCTTTGAAAAGAGTGTGATTTAATTGTCTACCTTAAAAGTTAAAGTTATTATTTTCACCTATTACAAATAATTCATGAGATTGTCATCATTATTTAATTTTATTTTTATTATTTCTATAAAATATTTTACCTCTATTTCTCAAACAACATGCTACCCCACTTTCTTTCATTCTCTACATTACCTTTGTAGGTGCAACAAAATCCATTAACTACTAGTTTATTATTTTCCACCAAAGAGGATAGGATTATCTACTAGTATTATAGCCAAAGGTCATGAACTATTGCGTTTTAGAGGTATATCATATCCTCTATATATAGTCTAGTTATAATATCTCCTTTCTTACTACAATGACATAACAAGCAATATTGAATAGAAAATAACATTTTATGAATGATATGTTCCTTTAGAACCTAGCTGTTGCATAATTTTATTCTACTATATTAGGATTAGCCCTAGTTTATGCTTCATATGGATGATATTAGTGTTGAATATTCTTGAATTCTATATTTAATGTTTTTCTTAGATCAGCATAGTTTCAAATTTGGTTACCTAATTATTTGTTAACATCCATGGTTTGAGTATTTTTTGTGTTTCTAGTATTAGTTCTTGTAATTTAATGAGATATCCTATTTTTTCCATAAAAATTATATTAGGCCTATCCAATATTACATCATATAATGTTTTCCTTGACTATGAATCAAATTACACATTCAACCATGGTTACTTAATAACAATGGAAAATTTATAACCACTACAAATCCCTTAGGAAATGGTTTAAGTAGTGTACTCATGTAGGAATGGTAGGTAATATATTGGAAGATCAAGATTTATAAGTTGAACTATGTCCCTCATGACTTAGAAATAGAAATAATAGTACATCCTCTATAGATATAAATACCCTATTTGATGTATAGGATCATAATTTTAATGGATATCAACTTGATTTACTTATATTTAAAGGTTCAATAAGTGTATCAAAGGGAAGAGAACTAAGGGATATAATACTAAAAGGAGCAAATTGTACCCCTACTCAAGGCACCCATGAGTGACACATATCATGGTCAAATTAAAAAGATATATTTTGACCTAGAATAAACAAATATTTACTGATTTTACTAAGTGTTGAGTGTTAATTACTTAAGGCTAAACACAAAAATCTAGTAGAGATGTTTTATCATCATGATACTATCAAATGGAAATCACAAACTATTAATATTATTTTTGTATAGGAACTACCTATTCCTAAAATCAACAAAATATTATATTTATTATTGTTGACATGCTAACAAAGGTAGTGTTATACCAAAGCCTCAAGGAAAAAATCTCTATTATGAGAAAAAAAATTATATTACATAGAGTATCAATGGTGATAACATCATATAAAGATATACAAATCACACATAGATTTTAATGAACTCTAATTGTAGCATTGGATACCAAGCTTAACATCAACTCTTTATATCATCCAATGAAAAATTTTCAAACAAACTGGTTAAACCATGTTCTAGGGGATTTACCTAAATGTATTGCGTGGAATAACAATGGTAGTGGGAGGAATATCTATCATTGGTGGAATTAATTTACAATAACTCATACTAATTCATCACCTCTTACTTGGGATAAATTGGAGGATAGATTAATTATTGGACCTCATATCCTAAAAGAAATGGAAGAAAATATTTAATAGATAAAACAATATATGAAAGAGGTCCTTGTTAAGAAAAATATTATGGTTGTAGAAATAAAACTCTAACACCATTTACTAGATAAAATAATATTTTCCTTAGAACTAAAAATATAAAAAGTTTTGTTATATTCAAAAAAATCATCTAAGATATAACCTAGGTTTTTGTGACCATATGGGATACTAGAAGTGGTAAAGCTAGTGGTATACCAACTTACTCGACCTTCTGCCCTTTCCCCAATTCATGAATTTTTTCATGTATATTTTCTAAAAACCATATCTTATTGACATTTTATACACTCTATACTATAAATCATTATAGGTTCAAGACCCAAGCATATTTTATTTGGAGATGAAGAACATAGGCTTATACTAAGAGGGGGTGAATAGTATAAGATCAAATTTTACTTTTATTTCCCAAACAATATTATCCAATATTATCAATGGCAAAATAAATAGCAGTAATCAAAGTAATGTATAAATTATCACACACAAAAGAAGCATAAATTTAATGTGGTTCACCCAAAGTGGGCTACTCCATGGAGAAAATATTTCTTCTAAATTTTCTCAATAAATCTCTTGGAAATAAAATCCCTATTACAATGTTTATGGACTTATATCAAAAGGAGACACCAATCTCCTATGCTATGATTTGTGGATTTCTCTCTATAGGAGAACTCTATCCTATTACTCTGGTTCGTGGATCTCTCTCCATAGGAGAACTCTATCCTATTACTTTGGTTCATGGATCTCTCTCCATAGGAGAACTCTATCCCCTAGCTCTAGTTTGTGGAACTTGATCTAGGAGAACTATATCTCCTCAATTGGTTCATGGATCTCTTTTTATAGAATAACTCTATCTCCCCAGCTAGTTCAGGGATATCACTTCACAAGAGAACTCTTTCGCCTTTGCTCTAGTTCATGGATCTCTATTCGTAGGAGAAATCTATCCTCTTTGCTCTAGCTAGTGAACTTCTAGAATACTTATGCTCCCACTACTCTAGCTTGTGGATCTCTCTCCATAAGATACCTCTATCCCCACTACACTGTCTTATGGACCTTTATCCATTGGATACCTCTATCCTCTTTGCTCTATCACCTCTAAAGCTTGCTCTCAAATCTATCTCAAATCTACTCCAAATTTTATCCCATGTCTAGCATAAATTTGCTCTAACTTTGCTCACAAATCTATACCAAACTCTATTCCAAGTCTAGCACAAATTTGCTCTAACTCTACTTACAAATATTCACCAAACTCTATCCCATGTCTACTCTCAAGACTTTCTAAAATCTTCCTTCAAGCCTTTTCAAAAGGCTTGCTCAAATCTACCTTCAAGCCTTCTCAAAAGACTTGCTCAAAACTGCCTTCAAGCCTTATCAAAAGACTTTCTCAAACATACCTTCAATCCTTCTCAAAAGGCCCACTAAAAAAAACCTTCAAGCCTTCTCAATAGTCTTGCTCAAATCTACCTTCAATGCTACTCACAAAACCTACTCAAATAACCCCAAATATTGCATACAAAAAAAAGCTTAAATATCTTTCAGACAATCTTTCTTCAAACATACAAATTCTACTTAGAATTCATTTAACCTATGGAACATATAGAAAATTATATGCTCTATCAAAACCTATATGTTCTTCACACTCACATATCTTGCACTCAATTAATCCAATCAAATCAAAATAATGTATAATTTGTTTCACAATACTGGTCGATTTTTATTACAAATTTCCACACAAAGATCAACCAAACTAATGCACAATTTTACTTCATAAAATTGATCTCAAACACTTTTAAAATTGCTATCAATATATCTCAAACTAATGTTCAAAGGTTTCTCAATGATGTACTAACTTGTCTTCAACCCTAGCACAAGTAGTTCACAATCTCTAGTACAAATATCTCAATCTCTTTCAACAATGAAAGCACACTTGTTCTCAAAATCTATCCCAAATATTTCCAAAACCAATCAATAATGAAGTACAAGAAGATATTCAAACTCTAATGCAATTTTTTTGACTTTCTTTCAACAATTGATGCACATGTAGGTCTCAAACCCTAACTCAAATAATTTCAACAATTTTTACCAAACAACCCTTTTATCTCCACCTTATATTTCAAAAACATTCACTTCAACCAAAATACTTTAATATGGAATTATGTGCCCATAACTCTAAGTTTACCCTTATGGAGATATGTCTTCAAAAACTTGTCTCACAAACAACTGATTTTTCTTGTGCCACTTCAAGGGTTAGATAGGAAAATACTTTCTCAAACCATCACATAAATTTTCTTCTCAAAAATATATGCTCAATTTAATTCCAAACCAATGCTCTATAACTCCCTCAATTTTTCAAAATAAATCATTAAATCATGAACCAAGTCCTTTTAAATTTAATGTCACTATTACGAGCAATAAAAACACATTTTGCACCTTTTATATCCCTAATTTTATGAAAAAAAATCCAAACCACTTAATGACCCATAACATTGATTTACAAATTTAAATCAACCATTTACACATTATCACTCCTACTTTTACATATAAAAATAAAAAAAATAAATGACAACAATATCTTCAAAAATTTTGGCAAAAATAAATTATCCTTATACCTCTTATTTTCCAAAAGTCTTTATACCATAGCACACCCCTCAAACACCAAGCAAAGAAAATATTAAACAACCTTAGTGCATACCTTTTTCAAAAATTATTAATGCTTGCATAGATAGGAATCATCCCTTCGACCTCAACCTCCTAATGCAAGCGCTTAACCACTTGCACTAGCCAAGTGGTTGAGACCTATCGTGTAGGCCTCCACATTTTTTCCTTGGCATTTTTATTGAAAATAATAAAAACTCTTCAAAACTGGTGTTAGGGAGAATCAAACCACAGACCTCCACCTTGCAAGCATATTAACACACGTCTAGCCACCACTGGGCCACCCTAGTGGATGACGTCAAGGAATGGATGAACTTCACTTTAATTTATCCTCCTACACTCTAAAACCATTGCTATCCTTGTGTCCTTATTCAATATCACACTTGCACGATTGCTCGAATGATTGCATTATTAACACACACCTTTATTTCCAAAAATATTAGGGTATAAATATGCTTTTCATGCACATTTTATATGTCGGACCACCTTTGAAATTTATTTAAAAATAATTCGATTTGTTTTTTGTGCCATGCAATTTTAACCTTAGGTTTTATAATATTGTAATATATATATATATATATATATATATATATATATATATATATAATATTAAACCTTTTGCCTTGGGTATTTTTCACCAATGAGAAGTAAACATTTTGCCTTGTCAATTAAAATCTCTCTTTCCTTTTTATTTACCAAATGAAGCCCTTATTATTTTCAAATCTCCCTTAATAATATTTAAATATTATAATATTTTCTTCAAAATTCTCCTTGCTTGCTTTGCATTTATTGTTTCAACCTTGAAGACAAAACTCAACCTTTTCACCTTTGTCATCAATGAAAATCAACTTTGACATCAATGACAACACTATACTCAATTTCCAACAATATCCCCCTTTGTCATTGATGGCAACCCTTTTTAAAATTTCCTTTTCCTACCACTGGATTCCAAATATGCTCCCCTTGAGAAACTATTCCCCATGATTGAATGCTCTCCCCCTTACTCAAATATCTCCCCCTTTGAAATCAATGACAAAGGGACCCCTTTGGAGATAAATATAATACTCTTAGCTCAGCCCCCTCCCTACCTCATCTCCTTGAGGTGATTAATTTTTGGGTGGAAGTATTTCTACTCCCAGAATACAATGCTAATTTTATTTGTTAGCCTTATTTTATAAAAAATTTGTAGCCATACCATTTTGATCCTTTTGAGTGTCTTTGTTCTTGCTTGTATTTGGAAGTTTTGAAAACTCTGTTCTACAACACTTGGCATTATGCCTAAAATTATTGCACTTGTAACACTTATTGTTATAGTTATTTGAAGGTAAAAATATCTTGAAGTTCCTCCTAGTGAAGCCATACTCATTTTTATTAGGAACCCTATAGTGGATTTCATTATGACCAAAGTGATTACAAGAGTAGCAATACGCTTGAAATAAATATCTATCTTTGAAAGAGTTGACATTCCTTTTAGTGAGGCCATACTCCTTCTTTCCATGATTCCTGTAATGAATAGCCTTGTGACCAAACTTATTACATGAAAAATAACGTCCTTTAAATAAATATTATTTTGAACCCTATGGTCTCTTAGTCCTTTCTTTGCCTCCTTTGTGATGATCCATGTTTCTTGTTTGTTCATTGTTTCCTTTCTTAGCAAAGCTTCTATTATTCAAATTATATGCATAAGTCTCACTTTCTTCTTCACTCTCTTCCTATAAGTTTTCTCTTATTTTTATCATGAGCTTGACCCTTCTTCTTGTTTCCCTTGTCCTTCTTCAAAACCAAGTCTTATTTTGATAGATGAATATCTTTATGCATTGATAATCTTATCCAAAGTCTTTGAACTTTTTTCAAAACTGTGTAGCTTGTCCTTAGAATATTTCATTTCCATCCTTAGTGAAACTACCTCTTGTTCTAGTATTTCACATTCTAACTCTCTTGCCTCTAACTTTTCACTCATGACCTCTTTAACTCTTCTTGCCTTGACTTTTGAGTTTGTCAGGTATTGTATAAGATTTTCTTTGTCTTCCTCACATTCTTGTACTTGAGCCCTTAGTTTTGAATTCTTCTTTCTAACCTTTTTTCAATTATCTGAGAGCAAAAATAATTTTTGCTTCTAGGTATACTACACCTTCCTCTTTGTTTTCTAAATATTTCTCTACTTCTTGGTCTCCAAGAGCATATTCAAAATTTTCAACTTTATCTTCAACATGAGCATTTTATTCATCTTCTATTGCTAAAAATAGAATATCTTCTTCTTCACTATATGAGGGTCTTTCATCACTGTCATTTGAAGCCTTACCTACCTTGTAAACATAGAAACTCTTCTTATGCCTTTGAAAGAACTTTTTTCATGCTTACCTTTACCATACCTATTTTTCTTTTCATGCCTGGATTTTCCTTCTTCCTTTTTCTTATGATCCTATTTCTTTTCACTACTACTACTTCTATATTTTGTATAATTAGATGCATAGTAATAAAAATTGCCATAATTAAAACATTTCACTGTTTTCATACCTTTGTGCTTTCTTTAGCACTTCTTGTTTCTTCTACCATAATTAGCTTCTTCATCACTGCTTGACTCACCACTTGATTTTGGTTTCTTTTATTTTGTCTTCTTTCATGCTTTGAAAGCTACCTCTTTCTTGGATTTTGGATCCTTTACTATTCTCATATCATAAGCTATGATAATTCCATGTAACTCATCCATAATCAAAATTTCAATATCTCTCATCTCTTCTATGGCTGAAACATTTCCATCATACCTCATAGGAAGTGATCATAAAATCTTTTGATCAACACTAGAGTCTTCAATTTAAAATCGAAGTCAATGCATGGTATTAACAACCTCATCCACATGAAGTAAATATGTAGAAATGTCTTCATCATATTCTATATTTAAATATTCAAACCTTTTCTTATGGTTTTGTAGTTTTGCCAACTTGACCTTTTTATCTCCTTCATATGTTTGCTTCAATTTGTCCCATATCTCTTTTTTTTATTTGCAGTGCATAACTTTTATAAATTTTGCTTCATGTAAACCACTCAATATTCCATTCATAGCCTTAGAATTATTCACATGCAATAGATTACCATATTTATCTGTGGGAGGATTAACTATATGTGTGAACCCATCCTCAACTGATTTCCATGTCTTATATCCTTGTGCCATCAGATAAATCTTCATTCTTATGCTTTAGAAAGTATAATTAAAAATGGTTCCTTCTTTGATGAAGATCCATTCTGAGATGTCATTTGCGCTCCTGTAATATCTTCCTTTAAGTTGTTAGACTCTTCTAAAGGAACCCGCTCTGATACCAATTGAAGAACATAGGCTTATACTAAGAGGGAAGGTGAACAGTATAAGATAAAATTTTACTTTTTTTTCCCAAATAATATTATCCAATATTATCAATGGAAATATCAATAGCAGTAATCAAAGTAATACACAAATCATCACACACAAGAGAGATGCAAATTTAATGTGGTTCACCTAATGTGGGCTACTCCACGGAGAAAATATTTCTTCTAATTTTTCTCAACAAATATCTTGGAAATAAATTCCTTATTACAATGTTCATGGACTTCTATCCAAAGGAGATACCAATATCTTATTCTCTGATTTATGGATATCTCTCCACAAGAGAACTCTATCCCCTTGATCTGGTTTGTGGATCTCTCTACACATGAGAACTATATCCCCTAGCTATGGTTTGTGGAACTTGATCCAGGAGAAATCTATATCCTCAATAGATTCATGGACATTTCTCCACATAAGAACTCTATCTCCCTAGTTGGTTCACACATATCACTCCTCAAGAGAACTCTTTCCCCTTTGCTCTGGTTCATAGATCCCTATCCACAGGAGAACTCTATACCATATTCTCTAGTTTGTAAACTTCTAGAATAATTTTGTCCCCACTACTCTAGCTTATGGATCTCTATCCATAGGAGATCTCTATCCCCACTACATTGGTTGATGTACCTTTTCCACTAGAGATATCTATCCTCACTACTCTATCACCTCCAAGGCTTGCTCTCAAATCTATCTCAAATATACATCAAACTCTATCCCAAGTCTACCATAAATCTGCTCTAACTCTTCTCACAAATCTACACCAAACTCTATCCCAAATATAGCACAAATTTTCTCTAACTCTGCTCACAAATTTACATCAAACTTTGTCCCAATTCTACTCTAAATACTTGCTCAAATATACCTTCAAGCCTTCTCAAAAGACTTGCTCAAATATGCCTTCAAGCCTTCTTAAAAGACTTGCTCAAAATTTCTCAAAATACTTGTTCAAATATACCTTCAAGCCTTCTCAAAATACTTTCTCAAAACTGCCTTCAAGCCTTCTCAAAAGACTTGCTCAAATGTACCTTCAATGTTTCTCACAAAACCTACTCAAATAACTCCAAATATTGTATACAAAACAAAGCTTAAATCTGTTTCAGAAATTTTTTCCTCAAACATACAAATTCTACTTGGATTTTTTTTAACCTCTGGAACGTATAGAAAATGATATGCTCTATCAAAACCAATATGTTTTTCACACTCACAAATATTGCACTCAATTAATCCAATCAAATCAAAATAGTGTATAACTTGTTTCACAAAACTGGTCTACTTTTCTAGCAAATTTTCTCACAAAGATCAACCACACTAATGCACAATTTTCCTCCACAAAATTGATCCCAAACACTTTCACATTTTCTATCAATATCTCTTAAACCAATAATCAAAGGTTTAACAATGATGTACTAACTTGTCGTCAATCGTAGCACAAGTAGTTTACAATATCTAGTACAAATATCTCAATATCTTTCAAAAATTAAAGCACACTTGTTCTCAAAATCTATCCCAAATATTTATAAAACCAATAAATAACGAAGTACAAGAATATCTCCAAACTCTAATGCAATTTTCTTAACTTTCTCTCAAAAATTGATGCACATGTAGGTCTCAAAACCTAACTCAAATATTTTCAACAATTCTTGCCAAACAACCCTTTTATCTCCACCTTATATTTTATAAACATTCACTTCAACAAAAATACTTTAATAAGTAATTATGTACCCATACCTCTTAGTTTACCCTTATGGATATATGTCTTCAAAAACTTGTCTCACAAACAACTAATTTTTCTTGTGCCACTTCGAGGGTTAGATAGGAAAATACTTTCTAAAACCATCACATATATTTTCTTCTCAAAAATATATGCTCAGTTTAATTCTAGACCAATGCTCTATAACTCCCTTGGTTTTTCAAAATAAATCTTTAAATCATGAACAAAGCCCTTTTATATTTAATGACACTATTACAAGCAATAAAACAAATTTTATACCTTTTATTTTGCTACTTTCATGAAATAAGTTCCAAACCACTTAATGATCCATAACATTGATTTACAAATTTAAATCAACCATTTACACCTTATCACTCCTACTTTTTCAAATAAAAATAAAATTTTAATGACAACAATATCTTCAAAACATTAAAAAAATAAAGTATCCTTATACCTCCTATTTTCAAAAAACCTTTATACCATAGCACACCCCTCAAGCACCAAGTAAAGAAAGTATTAAACAGCCTTAGCGAATACTTTTTTAAAAATTATTAATTCTGGTGTAGATGGGAATCGACCCTCCAACCTCAACCTCCTAACGTAGGTGCTTAACCGCTTGTGCTAGCCAAGCGGTTGAAACCTATCGTGTAGGCCTCCACCTTTGTTCCTTGGTGCATTCACTGAAAATAATAAAAAATATTTAAAACTGGTGTTAGGGACAATCAAACCACATACCTCCACCTTACAAGCATCTTAACACATGTCAAGCCACCATTGGCTCACCCTCGTAGATGACGTCAAGGGATGAATGAACTTCACTTCTATTTGTTCTCCTTTTGTGCTCCAAAACCAGTGCTATCCTCTTGTCCTTATTCACTGTCACACTTGCATGATTGCTCGAATTATCACATTATTAACACAAACCTTTATTTCCAAAAATATTAGGATATAAATATGCTTTTCATGAATGTTTTAGACATCAATCCACCTTGGAAATTTATTTTAAAATAATTCGATTTGTTTTTGGCGCCATGCAATTTTAACCTTAGGTTTTATAATATTTAAAAATATATGTTATATTAAACCTTTTGCCTTGGGTCTTTTTCACCAATGAGAAGGAAGCTTTTTTCCTTTTCAATTAAAATCTCTCTTTCCTTTTTATTTACCAAATGAAGCCCTTCTTATTTCAATATCTCCCTTAATAATATTTAAATATTGTTATTTAACTATTATAATATTTTCTTCAAAATTCTCCTTGCTTTCTTTTCATTTATTGTTTCAATCTTGAAGACAAAACTCAACCTTTTCACCTTTGTCATCAATTACAATCAACTTTAACATTAATGACAACACTATACTCAAAATTTCCAATAGGAGATAGTCACAATGTTATAGAGACACACTTTATAACTAAGGAGCAAGTAGGTGTCATAATGTGATGTCCATTAAGACCAATATTCATAGGATAGTTTCACCTAGTATAGCACTGCTAATATAAAAAACCTCTATATCCATTTGATTTTTTTAGTATAACTATAGAAATTAATTTATTTCAGCAAAAAATATGTATATAACTCATTTTCTTTTATAGTTAGATTCTAGATAGGAACATAAACATTGATATATTGTCAATTATGATTTCTATTCTAGAAATTTGATGTGAATAATAAAAAACTATTCTTTTAAGTCATCAAGATGATGCTTGTCTTTAATGGGGAAGTACATCACATTCCAAAAATAGAAATTAGTTATTTTTAGTTTACAATATCAATTATTTTTTATTTTGTATATGAAATTGACTAATTTAAAAATTAGTTGGTCAACCTTTGGGATATGAAAGGGAAAAGGTATTATATATGGACGAAGCACGTATTGAAGAGAAAACTCACACACCACTTTAACAAGCATTGAAGATAATACGTTTTAATGGAAATTTATAATTTCTTGATAGTGCACTCGAAATGCTTGATAAAATGAAAAATGCATAAATTTTATAAATATTAAGCCTAAAAGTGGTAACAGTTTGAATGCACTAAATGACATTGTTTTTTGAATAAATGACCTTATTGTAATTAATAGAATGGGTTTTCTTTGTGAACAATGTTAGATAAATTATTTTTGGTGTTTGTCCAAAAATGGTTTCATAGTTGTATTTTGACCTATTTAGATAAATGGTAAGGGAAGAATGTTGTATTTCCTTAGGAAGAGAAACCCTTTCCATTTTGTATGACAATTTTTCTAGTTCCAAACACATTGAAACATAGATAAGGGGATAAAATTGAGTTTTAGGCATAAATTTATGTCAAGGTGTTATGTTGAAGGTGCCACCAAAAAACAATTCAAAAAACATAGTGTTTATGAAAATTCCTTTTGAATCTCTAAGAATTCTTTAGATTCCCTTTCCAGGGATGTGGTAATATTATATTTTAGTCTTACTTTAATGAACATTCATATTTTATTATTTTATAAAATATAACTAAAAATTAGTTACCCTAACCCATAAAATTTCTAATTATGCTAAATTTAAGATTGGAATTTTACTAAAGGTTTACCTTTTGCATAAATTCAAGGTCTTCTAAGTTAGCATATTCTCATTTCTTATGCCACCAAATTTGGGTTAGATTTAAAAAATTTAAAAATATGTTCCTTAAAATTTATAATCATCACAATGAAATTCCTCCGATAATTTAATATTATTATCCTTTTAAGGTCGATAATGTCCTCCACTTATAATTTTACTAAAGAGTTACAATCCTTCCCAACATAGAAGCCAAAGATAGTACTGAAATTAAGATATTTAGAAATAAATATTTATATATATTGTTATGAACACTAATTAAAAGAATAAGAAAATAGGAAATGAAAATAGACAATAATGTTTTTTAGATTGCATAAAACATGGAGTAAAATTTGATTCTTAAATAATTTATGAATATAAATGATACCCAATAAAAGGTGATTTAAGAAGATTAAACCAAGATGTTGCAAATGGTAAACAAATTTATAGCAAAATTTATTTTAGTTGTGTTTTAGTCAATAATAAAATCATAAATTTAAATTACTTAGTTAAGTTAAAGGATAAACCTCTTATATCTATTATGCTAGAAAAATTTAAATGTAGCTTTAATCCTTGTAAGGATGAATAAGAGACCTGGGGGTCTTGCTAGAGCTGTTGTAGTAGATGAAGGTGTTGAATCAGAATATTTTGAGGAGGCAGAGAGAGGAGAATTTATGGTCACTAGGAGGACCCCATTGAATTAGGAGAAAGGATCAGACCAGAGGAGAAGCCTATTTCACACAAGGTGCAGAAGTTCGGGTAAGGTCTGTAATATTATCATAGATAACGATAGTACTGATAACTTGGTTTTAGAAGAAATGGTTGCCAAGTTACAGTTAAAAAGGAGAAGACACCCGCATCCATACCGGATTGCATGGTTATAGAAGGACCATAGGGCTTTGGTTAGTGAGCAATGTTCAGTGAAGTTCAATATTGGGAATTATTGTGATGAGGTCCTATGTGACATCCTATCTATGGATGCTTGCCATTTGTTGTTGGGAATGCCATGGTAGTTTGATCGGTGTGTAGTGCATTATGGTCATGCCAACACCTACTCAATGACAGAGAATGGAGTGTGCCATAAGCTGAAGCCCTTGAAGGAGGCGAAAGAAAATTTATGCAACAACACTAGAATCTGTTTAGTTGAAGAAGAATTTTTTTTGAATAGTTTAAAGCATGAGCATATGTGCTATGCATTAGTTTCTCAAGTTAGGAAGGAAGAATGCAAGGATATCCCTGTAGAAGTCTTAGGACTATTAGAAGAATTTTTAGACATTATATCTGATAATGTGCCTGAGGGTTTACCACTAGTGAGGAAGATCAGTCACCACATAGATTTGGTACCAGGATCTAGCTTACCCAATAAGGCAACACATAGAATGACTCCTACAAAAAATGAAGAGTTGAACAAACAAGTCCAAGAGTTGCTAGAGAAGGGACTGATTCGATAGAGCTTGAGTCCATGTGCAGTACCTATAGTACTAGCACTAAAGAAATATGGAGAGTGGAGAATATGTACAGACTCTCGAGCCATTAACAAGATCACCATAAAGTACAAATTTCCATTGCCAAGGATGGATGACATTATGGACTGTTTGAGTGGAGCCAAGTACTTCACCAAGATTGATCTGAAGAGTGGTTATCATCAGATTCATGTTAGAGAGGGAGATGAATGGAAGATAGCCTTCAAGACCAGAGAAGGTTTGTATGAATGGTTGGTCATGCCATTTGAGCTGACTAATGCACCAAGCACATTCATGCGGTTGATGAATGAGGTATTAAAAGAGTTCTTAAGAAAATTTGTTATTGTCTATTTGGATGATATTCTAATATTTAGCAAAACCATGGAAGAGCATCTGATGCATATCAAAAGGGTTTTTGAGAAGCTGCGAGAGGAGCAGTTGTTGATTAATCTAAAGAAATGTAATTTTGTGAAGAAGGAGTTAGTGTACTTGGGATTTGTCATCTCAGCCAAAGGTCTAAAAATAGACCCAAAAAAAGTAAGATCTATCATTGAATGGCCTACTCCGAGAAGCACGACTGAGGTAAGATCATTTCATGGTCTAGCAAGTTTTTATAGGAAATTCATTAGGAATTTCAGCAGTATTTGTGCACCCCTTACAGAAACAATGAGAGGGAATAAGAAAGAATTTAAGTGGACCTTAGGAGCGGATAAGAGCTTTGATATGTTGAAAAGGAAGGTTACATAACAACCTATTTTGGCACTTCCAGATTTTAATAAGGTATTTCAGGTAGACTGTGATGCTAGTGGTAGTGCCATAGGAGTTGTTTTGAGCCAAGAAGGTAAACTCGTTGCTTACTTTAGTGAGAAAATCAATGATGCCAGAAAGAAGTATTCAGTTTATGATCAAGAGTTTTATGCTATAGTTCAGGCTCTAAAGAAGTGGTGATATTACTTGTTGCCAAAAGAGTTTGTTCTATTTACTGATCATCAGGCCTTACAGTATATTAATAGCCAAGGGAAGCTAAATCAAAGGCACCTAAAGTGGGTTGAGTTTCTATAGAGTTATACCTTTGTTTTGAAACATAGGAGTGGAAGGTCAAACCGAGTTGCAGATGCCTTAAGTAGAAGGTAGTGTTTATTGATAGAAATGAAGGTAGAAGTGGTAGGATTTGATGAACTGAAGGGTTTGTACCCTGAAGATCCTAATTTTGCAGAAGCCTGGAAGGCTTTCTTGGCACCTATTACTTTGGACAGGACCAAGTGGTTGGATTTTCTAATCCAAGATGGAATATTGTTCAAATGAGGTCAATTATGCATTCCATGGAGTTCGATGAGGGAGAATCTGATAAAGGAGAAGCATAGTGGGGGACTAGCTAGACATTTTGGTCGAGATAAGACCATTGCCCTTGTTAGTGAAAACTACCATTGGCCATAGTTCCAGCAAGATGTGACTAAATTTGTGCAAGGTTGTAGAATATGTCAGATGGCTAAGGGAGTGAGACAGAATACAGGATTGTATCATCCATTACCTATACCAGAGAGACCATGGGAGGACATCAGTATGAATTTTGTTCTTGGACTACCAAGGACACAACAAGGAAGTGACTCCATTTTTGTTGTGGTTGACAGGTTTTCAAAAATGGCTCATTTTATTCCATGTCAGAAAATGAGTGATGCAGTTCATATTGCAAGCTTGTTTTTCAAGGAGGTGGTATGCATTCATGGTCTACCCAAGAGTATAGTATCTGACAGAGACACCAAATTTATGGGTTATTTTTGGAGAACTTTGTGGAAGCAGCTGAAAATGAATTTGAAGTTTAGTTATGCATACCATCCACAGACTGATGGACAAACAGAGGTGGTGAACAAAAGTTTGGGTAATATTCTAAGATGCCTGGTAGGAGATAAGCCCAAATGATGGGATTTTATTTTGCCACAGGAAGAATTTGCTTACAATAATTCCATCAACAGAAGGACTGGCAAATCCCCATTCTAGATTGTGTATGGGAACAACCCAAGGAATGTTTCTGAATTGAGAATGATGGTTAAAGAAGAAAAGAGTAGTGCTGAGGCTAGATATTTTGCAGAGCACATAAAGAGTTACATGAAGAGGTAAAACAACATACCAGTAATATGAATACTCAGTACAAAGCCAAAGTTGATCAAAAGTGGCGTTTCAAGGAGTTCCAAGTGGGAGATGAGGTCATGGTTCACTTGAGAAAGGAAAGGTTTCCTAGAAAAACCTACAACAAGCTGAAGATGAAGAGGTTTGGACCATGCAAGATCATAGGTAAAAGAGATTTGAGAAATGCCTATGAAGTGGAACTGCCAAACGAGCTGAATATATCACCTATTTTTAACATTGCAGATTTGGTAGAATATCACGAAGGAGGTAGTAGCAAGACATCGAGTACAGAATTGTGGAGTATTCCAACATCTATCCCAGCAACAAACGATATCGAAGAAATACTTGACACTCAAGCGGGTAGAAGTACTAGGAACAAGCAGTATTCTGAATACCTGGTCAAATGGAAGGACAGTCCTATTGAAGATGCAACTGGGTTGTCAAAAGTAGAGGTCGACCGCCTGGGTCTTCCTCCAACAGTATAGAAGTGAAGGACACTTCTCAATCCACCCTGGGTTTTTGATGTAGGAGCATCCGATGGCAGTCGAGCAATCTTGCATCAACAAAAAAAATTCTAAGTGTTTGCCTTGATGTCACAATATCACAACATAAAAAAGTGTCATGATATCGTGACATGTCACGTTTTCATGACTCAGGAAGGAGAGAGAAGGCATGGAAAAAAAATGTCGTGATTTCATGACATGTCGCGAAATCGTGACCAGAAGATGAAAGAAGGCATAAGGGAGGAAAAGTGTCGCGATATCGTGACATGTCACATTTTCACGACCAAGGGACGAGAAGAGGCGCAAGAGAGGAAAGTGTTACGATATTGCGATCTGTCGGATTTTCGTGACCAAAAGCCGAGAGAAGACTCAAGAGGGAAAAGATGTCACAATATCATGACATGTCCCATTATCACGACAAAAGGACAAAGCAAGGCGCAAGAATGAAAAATGTCATGATTTCACGACATGTCACAAAATCGTGATCGAAATGGGAGAGAGAAGGCATCCAAACAAAATGTCACAAAATCATGACGTGTCATGATTTTGCGACCAAAAATAAGATAGGAAGGGCCAGAGAGGAAAACATCATGATTTCACGATGTGTTGCGAAGTCACGACTGAATAAGCAGAAGGATAGCCAGGAAACAAACTGTCGTGATATCGTGACATATCACGATTTTGTGACCCAAAGTAGAGAGTGAAGGCAGAAGGAAAAGCTGTCATGATATCGTGACATGTCATGATTTTGTGACCCAAAAATGCAAGAAGAAAGTAGAGAGCAAGATGTCGCAATATCGTGACATGTCATGATTTTGCGACCGAGAAGGAAGAAAGAAGGGCTGGAAAGGAAGATGTCATGATATCGTGACCCGCAGAAGAGGAAGACAGCGAGAAAGAAAAATGTCACAATATCGCGACATGTTGCAACATCGCGACCTGAAGTAGGGGAGGGTCGAGAGAAATAAAAATGTCTTGATATCGTGACATGTTGCGATATCACGACCCGAAGGAAAGAAATGCTGCAAGGAAGGAAAATGTCACAATATCACGACATGTCGCAATATCATGACATGTCACAATATCACAACCCAAATGAAAGTGTAGCACCCTAAAATTGGCACAGTAAACTTTAGTAAATAATTACAATTACCTTAGTAATAATTCAAATTCAAATTTCAACCCCAAAATCACTCCCAAATCGCCTGTTGCCTGTTTCCTTGTTTTCTATGCCATTTTTAGAGTTTGTTTCATCCGTTGGACGATATCATCTTTGATCAGACGATATCACCTCAGATCGAATGATTTCATCTAGATAAAAACATCCAGACGATCTCGTCCCAAACTAATTTGTGCATAATTAGCTTTTGTTTCAACGGTGTCTCTAATCTAGGCAGAAGCATGTTTGCACCGTTAGAGACCTCCCCCATTGGAGATCTTCCATATTAGGATGATATCCAACCTCCTAACCTCCCTCCTAAGCCTATTTAAACCTTAGGACCCCCCTTGACATTCCCCTGGCTGAATTTTCCTATAACTTGACCTTTGCATGCATTAGAATACCCTGGATTACCATTTGCATTTGTACTTTCCAAGTTTTCTTGCAGGGACCTCATTGATTTTTAGCTGAAGCAAGCTCAGATTGTCGTAGATGATCTTCTCCAATTTGAGATGATTTCATACCAATCCGAGATGATTTCGACTACAGTCAACATTGAGGGCAATTAGTGCCCTGAGTTTGCATTCTTTCTCCATATATTTATTGTTTTATTCTACATTTAGTCAGTTTTATTATTTCTTGTTATTCTGCATCTTGGAGTTCACCCATGTAGTTTAATTGCATAATAAAATCATGATTATCTATTAAAGCATCATAATTTACTTGCATTTCTATTTGGTATTATCTTATTAACATCCTTATTATTATTTCACATAATTTTCCATTATCAGTATAGTTGCATTTTTTGTATTTTGTATCTATTTCTCTATTTGTAGGTCTCTGACAAATTTGTCAGATCTCAGATGATCCTGTCTGATCACAGATGATCCTGTTAGATCAGAGACGATCTTGACTGCTTCAAAAATCAAAACCTCCATTTATTTTCTATTTAATTCTGTTCTTTGTATTCATTTAGTCTACATTTTCATAATAGAAAAAATTAGATTCATTTGTCCAAACCTAGGATTTGAATGATTAAAGATAAAAATGAACACATCAAACACATTCCCAACCTAGGCGTGGAGACTGCCACTAAACTTTTCCTGGTGAACCTCACCATCTATCAAAAAATCACCTTAATACACCTCCCCCGAGAGGTGGGATCTTCCAAGGCCTCTTAGTCTGAGGTATTGTCCCATCCTTCCCGCATCCCCCTTCTGGGCGCAGATACTTTAGCCTGAAGGTAAGGGTGCAGAAAATTTGGAACGATACATTTTGGTGAACCCGACGTGAAACTAAAACCTTTTGAAAACAAAAAAACAAACAAAAACATAGATGCATTTAAAATCATTAGAGAACTACTAAGTTGCATATCATGTTTATATGGTAGCTCCTAAGAAAAGACTAGCAGTTACTATAAATGTTGAAAACCAATTAGCAGCCATAGAAATTAATTTTGTGCTTAGCGTGCCTGAAACAGATAGAAACCAACTTTTGTGGAAATAATTGGATAAGAGGCTAGGTGTCATTTCATCTAGGTCAACAGAACTTAAAAAAATCAAGACGCTTGTCCTAGATAGAATCCTGGATCCTCATCAACTCATTTTTTATCATGAACTTCAGAGAGCCTGCCATAGGTGGTTAGCTTATAGGATAGCTCTTGTGTCTTCAGAATTGTTCACCTTCAAGGAATACCTCGAGAATGCAGCTGTTATACACCAATTCCTACGTCGTGTAGAAGATCAAGAGGTTGTTCTTATAGATAGGGAAATGTGGAGGAGATTTCCTCAGGCTATGTTATATTGAGAGGATTGCCACGAAATTTATTTCTACCAACAAAAATCTGAGACAAATAATATCACTATAGCACTTTTCATTAAATTCTTGAAAGAAAATTTTCAATTTGAAGAAGAACACTTCATGACTCCTGAAGAACTCGATCCCATTAATGATATTTATAAATTGTTTATAGAAAACTAGATCATTGCTTTCATTATTATTGTTTCTTGCATTTAGTGTGATGTTTGTTATCTTTATAATATTGTTACAAAAACAGAAAAAACAAGAAAAACCAAAATATAACAAAACTAAAACATTTTATTTTAAAATACTATAGTAGGTATATAATTAAAATATATACCTCTTAATATTGTTTCATATATATATACAAGTATATATATATTTTTTGAAATCTAAATTTAAGCACAATGCCTAGACTTAGGAATGGTAAACAAACTGAAGAAGAAGAAGAAGATTGGTTAAGAGACAAAACAAAAAACCCAAATGTCCTCCTTGAAGATTCAATTCCGGAAGGAGAAACTCTGGAACAACCAGAATATGAGCTTGTTGTAGATTAACAAGAATAAAATATAAAAGAGGAAGGATCCTCATCCCCTAGAATGGCTCTAGATGAAACTATTACTTTTGATAACTTAGATCATTTTTGGAAATTTTTCAATAATAACATTGGTGCTCTTAATATGGCAGTTTGTATTGATAGAGGACAAATTAGTGACACTCAAGCAGCCATGGAAGATATGTTTAACATACACACTAATCCCTTGTCCTTTGTTGATCAAGAAAGTGATAAGGTTGGACCATCCAATAGAGATATGGTCACTATGATTCAGAACATGCAAAAACAACAAGTTACCCAACCCCCTAAGGAACATGTTATTGAGCCTAAAATCATTCCCACATAAAAGAAACCTTCATTCACTGCTTTATTTCACCAAACTATTGATCAATATGCTTCAAATCGAAAAAAACCTAAAATAAAGCCAAAAACCAATTTTCAACAATCGGGGATACAAATAATACAACTTCAAAACTTCTTCATAACTCTCTTCCTACCAAAAATTTACACAATAGCAATATAACGTCTAATCTTCATGTCCCTTCATCATATGTTCACAAATCCCATATTAATACCCTACCGAATCAATATGGTGGGCAAACCAGTAATATGGAAGCCATGGTGAAACAGTTAGCTTCGTGCATGGACCAGATAGATCCCTACCGTCCCTTGTACAATTATCAAGAGATGTGTAGTCAGCCTTTGGATCCCATAGTTGTAGCACAACCATACCCTAAACACTTTCCCATGCCCGTCCTACCTATATATAAAGGAATTGAAGATCCCATAGAGCATCTTCACATGTTTAGGATAGCATGTCATGATATATCACATGATGACTTGCTATTACTAAAAATGTTCCTGAAAAGCTTAGGAGGAATGGAATTAGAGTGGTACTATCAATTTCCCACTCATTCTTTGAGAATTTTTGAGGAAACAGCTGAATATTTTGTCCACCAATTTAGTGCCTACATCGAGAGGCATGTCATCATTAAAGATTTATACAACTTAAAACAAGATAAAGATGAATGTTTTGCTTATTTCTTAGCTAGATGAAGGCAGTTGACAGGAAAACTGCACTTTGTGCTACCTTATAGGGAAGTGTTGCATATTTTTATTAATAATTTACAAGAACAAATATCCTATGAGTTATCAACTGCTACCTTGACCACCTTCGATCAAGCTATAGACTTAGCTCGAAGGGTGGAAGATGCTCTCATTAGGAGAGGCCAACTCAAAAAGAAAGATGATGAGAAAACATCCAAAAATCAGTACAAAAATAAACAAGTTGTAGGTGACGGAGTCACTGATAGTAGAAACATTGCTAATATCAATACAACGAAGACAACAGAAAAATTTATATTGAAACCTCCTGATAAACCTCCTCAAGAGTTTACTAGACTTAATCGACCATTATCAACTATTCTACCCCAATTACTCAAAAGAGGTTTGATTCAATTACCAGCTATCCAGGAACCTGATCCAACTATACCCACATACAAAGCCGATTTACATTGTGATTTTCATAGAGGACCTGGACACTCTACAAACTCTTGTAAAATATTGAAACATAAAATACAAGATTTGATTGATAATAATGAAATGGAGGTGCAAGCCTTCCAACCTAAACAAAATGCTCCTAATAATGCTCAAAATACCATTCCCCAAAATCAGAATCAAAATGCTAATCAATCATTAGATATATTTCAACATCCTTTACCAAAACATGGTAAGGAAGTGGCCAATCAAATCAAACATCATAATGTTCCCCCTCCTACCCAATATGTAGGGACTATTAGCAGACGATTACCTATTCAGGATCCTCAAATATTTGGCACAAATTTATCCATAATCATGACCAGGCCCCTACATAATATTCAAACTCCATATCCTAGTGATGTAGAATCAGATACTGAAAGTGAAGTAGACATCACCTCAAACCAATCGAATAGTTTTGAAAACGAATCAGATCCTATTCAACCTATCACAGATGCTATGGTTCTAGAAGAACCATTTCCTAGAATAGTTACTACTCGACCCTCTTCTAATCAGTTCCTTCCTAATGAACAAGCCACAAACACTCAACCAAGACCAGTTCAACATCTTCAATATAACATTGTAGGTACCATCGAAGTCGTTATTAGACAACAGGCTCAAAATCCTCAACAAGAACCAAATCAGAACGATGGATCAACCCCATTTGTTTTGAAAAATCCCAATAAAGGGAATCATGCTCCTAATGTTCAACCTAAACCTCCTTATAATATCAATGAACAATTATCCAATACTACAACCAGAATTTCCCTTTTGGACCTATTAAGATCTTCTCCTACACATAGAGATGAATTGATGCTTACATTAAGCCAAATGATGGTACCTCAAAATATTCAACCCGAAGCCATGGGCAATACTATCATTACTAGAGAAGTTGATTGTATTGACTTTCGAGATAAAGATATACCGCAACATAGTCTACATAATGATAACCCCTTATATATTACTGCCCTAATAGGAGATGTAGTAGTCAAAATGGTTTTGATTGATAATGGTTCATCTCTAAATATTTGCACTTTTGACTTCTACCAAATATTTGGGTTTCGAAGTGATGAAATGAAGCAAACTGACATGATCATAAAAGCTTTCAATGATGAAACACAAGAAACGTGTGGAGTTATCACCATCCCATTGCAAGTTGGTCCTAGAACCTTAGATATGACCGTGTTTATTGTACATTTCCCCGCATTGTACAATATACTCTTGGGTTGTCCTTGGATCAATGCAATGCGAGTTGTCCCATCAACTTTACACCAATGTGTTAAATTCGAATTTAAAAATTAGTTGGTCACTATCCATGGTGATCCCAGACCCTTTGATATGTGTGCTCTGGTAGAACCTGTTGGAGTTCAATTTTGCCCTGCTCTATCATCCACACATCCTAATTCTTATTTTTCATCTAAAAGTGTGAAACACACACCCATAACTTCATCTACGTCTCCTTCATTAATTTCACCCTCATATATAGATCAACAATATTCTAAAAAAACCACTCTAGAACCTCAAAAAAATCTTAAATCCACAACCAATCCTTCATGTTCCATCCCTATAATTTCAAAACCTATAGACCCATCTATTAACACCTCCACATTATCTACATCTATCATACCTTCCACATATAAAGATATAGGGAATGATACTTCTACATCTTATGCTCTTTTTGATGAACTCTTACCTGATTTATCTCAAATCCTTATATCAGAAAAAATAAATGCTTCTATGCAAAATTCTATTATCTTAAGTAATTTGCCACCATCTCCTCGTACTTTGGGCCTCCCAAAACCTATGGGGAGTACTTACCAAGTCGGGAGTTACGCCTTCATTTATAAAGGATATGACTGGGGAAGAATACCCAAGAACATCAAAACTCATCATGATGGATATGCTCGATGCTATTTTGCTAATGAATATATTAAAGCTAAACCTATAATTCTTAAAATGGGATATAAAGGGAAAGGCTTGGGACCTTTCCAAAATGGTATGAAAGAACCTATTGAGGTAGAACCATGGCCCGTCCGATGTGGTGTGGGCCTATTTCCTAGTAAGGGTCAACCCTTCCCTTTTGAATATGATGACCAACTCATATGTTATCAAGATTATCTAGATAAACAAGATTCTTTGTGTCCAAATAATAATCCCTTTACATGCAATATGCTATCCATAGTTTACCCTGAATTGATTTTTGAATCCGATGATGAGTTGGAAGGAGATATTTTCCATGATGTCTCCGTTGAAGATATGTTACATAATGGTTTTTATTTTGATGGTTCTATACCTACTATAGCCCAACTTGAGGCCACGACTCCTCAATATGAATTATCCAAGTTAACCTTAAAATAATTACAATAATTGGGCGTTTCACTCGCCCCACCTAATTTTGAAAGAGATATACACATGGAAGTAGAAAACGTCATTAAAATTAACATTGTAACTGAGGATAATCCCCACATAATCAATATTGGATCAGAATTAAGTCAAGAAAAACAAGAGCAATACATTGCATTCCTTAAATATTATGAAGATGTCTTTGCTTGGACATATGAAGATATGCCAGGTTTAGACCCTTCTGTAGTCATGCATCACCTAGTAGTCCATCCGGATGCTAAACCTATTAAACAAAAACTTAGAAAAATGCATCCCAAAGTGGCCTTTCTAGTCAAAGGAGAGTTAGAAAAACTCTTGAATGTTGTTTTTATACAAGCTATTGATTATCTTTGAATGGATCTCAAATGTAGTTCCAGTCACCAAGAAAGGAGCTACCAAAGTTAGGGTTTGCACAGACTTTAGAGATATTAACATTGCATGCCCTAAAGATGATTTTTCTCTTCCAAACATGGATCAAATCATTGACTTTACTACCAGGAGTGGAATGATGTCCCTAATGGATGGATTTTTTGGCTATAATCAGATCAGGATAGCTCCTGAAGATCAGGCTAAAATAGCATTTATTACCCCTTGGGGTACCTTTTGTTGGAAAGTGATGCCATTTGGTTTAAATAATGCAGGCACAACATATCAACGAGCCATGACTTATATCTTTCATGATATGATGCATGATATCCTACATGATTACGTAGATGATATTATAGCTTGCTCTATTAAAGCAGATGATCATTTAGATGATTTGAGAAAAGTATTTAATCGGTTAAGAGAATACCTTATTCGATTAAATCCAGTCAAATGCATATTCAAAGTTAAGTCTGATAAACTATTAGGGATTATAGTTTCTTTACATGGCATTGAAATTGACCCTCTCAAGATTGCGGCTATCACTGATATGCCCGCACCAACCAATATATTTGAGTTACAAAGTTGACAAGGTAAAATTCAAGCCATCCGTCGCTTCATCGATAAGCTGGCGAACAAAACTAGTCCCTTTATTAAGCTCCTTAAGAAGGATGTCCATTTTAATTGGGACGATGAATGTAAGGAAGCTTTTGAACTTCTCAAACAATATCTCCTTAACCCACCTGTGCTTTCACCACCTAGACCTAATCGCTCATTTATCCTATATATTTTAGCTTCAGATTTTGCCTTAGGAGCTATGTTAGCTCAACTTGATGATGAGAAAAAAGAACATGCTAATTATTACATTAGCAAAACCCTCATAAGTTATGAAACTCACTACACAGCATTAGAAAAACTGTGTCTAGCAGTCATATTTTCTACATAGAAATTACGCCATTATATGCTTAGTCAAAAAACATATGTCATTGCTAAATATGATCCCTTAGGGTATCTCATGAGTTGACCTTATTTATTGGGTCGTACAGCGAAGTGGGTTCTTGCTCTAAGCGAGTTTGAACTCACGTTCATAGGACATAAGTCTATTAAGGGTCAAATCATAGCAGATCAACTAGCTGATGCACCCTTAGAGTCTACCCATCCCCTCATCATTGAGTTTCTGATGAATGCCTTCAATTAGAGGTAGACCATGTTGAACAATGGTCCTTATACTTTGATGGAGCCCGATGCATGAGTGGGGCTGGTGCAGGTATTATTTTAATATCTCCACAAAAACACATTATACCTTTGTCCTTTAAATTAACATTTTCTTGCACCAATAATACTGCTGAATATGAGGCTCTAATCCTTGGATTACGAGCTACCTTGGCATTAAAAATTAAACATCTGCTAGTTTTTGGTGATTCTCAACTTGTTATAAACCAAATTAATGAAGTTTATCAGACCAGAGATGATAAATTGCACCCATATAAAGCCTATGTTTTACAATTAATGTCTCTATTTGATCAAGTTACCTTGGAAGCTATTCCTCGAACTAGCAACCGTGCAGCTGATGTTATGGCTGCAGCTGCATCTCTTCTGCCCTTGGAGTTAGATGACGAATATGCCACCATCATTATTTGTCAAATCCAGGAACCCGCTTCACATAAGTCATGCTTAGAACCTTTGGATGTGTTTCTAATCAATGAGACTACTCCTAAACCTTGGTATACGGATATATTTGATTTTATTCAAAATGGGACTTTCCCTACCAATTCTAATAGAAACCAGCATCGGTTATTACGTAGACGAGCAATTCGATTTGTAATAATTGGCAATACTTTCTATAGGAGATCTTTTGAATGTATCCTATTAAGATGTTTGAATTTAGAAGAGTCTAGATCAGCTTTGAGTGAAGCCCACAATGGATCTTGTGGAGGATACTTTAGTGGTAGTGTCATTGCTAAAAATCTCCTTAGGATAGGATACTTTTGGCCTACCATGGAGAATGATGCACATGATTATGTGCACCATTGTGACAAGTGCCAGAAACATGCTGACCTTGTCCATGTCGCTACACAAGAACTATAGGCTATTTCATCTCCTTGGCCCTTCTCAAAATGGGGCTTAGACATTATTGGCAAAATTAATCCCGTGTTATCTGATGGACACAAATTCATCATAACCGCCACTGAGTATTTCACGAAGTGGGTTGAAACTATGCCTTTAGCTTCCTGCACTGGAACACAAGTCTCTAAATTTATTTTTAATCAAATCATTTGTAGGTTCGAAATTCTTGCAAATCTCATCTTAGACAACGAAAATTGTTTAAAAAATAAAGATGTTAAGAAATTATGCCAAAAATATAAGATTCAACATCGTTGGTCCACTCCCTATTATCCTCAGGTTAATGGCCAAGCAAAAGCTTCTAACAAAACCTTAATCAAAATTCTCAAAATATTGGTCAATAAATCTGGCCACGACTGGCACATTCAATTATATCTAGTTTTGTGGGCCTATCGAACTAGTGTTCGAACTCCCACTAGAACTTCACCTTTTGTTTTGGTTTATGGCACTGAAGCCATTTTTCCATTTGAATTAGAAGTTCCTTCTTTGGCTTTGCTACTTCAAGATACCAAAGTAGGAGATGAATATCAAGTTGGCAGACTCAGTCAGCTGGAAATCCTAGATGAAAAGCGCATCAATGCTTTGGAGCATCTTTGTGCCTACCAAAACAAGCTTAAAAGATCATATGCTAAGAAAGTTCATCATCGATCCTTTGAGGTCAGCAACCTTGTTTTAAAAGAAAATCAAAAGAATACTAATGCAACTAAAGACCTTAAAGGTAAATTTGAGCCCAACTGGCTTGGACCATATATTATCACTACTATATTTGAATCGGGAGCATACAAATTAGCTACCTTAGATGGTAAAGAACTTAAAGAACCCATGAAAATTTTACATCTTAAACGTTACTATGCATAACAAAATTGGTCATTTCATCATTGTATATATTTGTTTCAAATATTTCAAAAAAAAAAAACATCTTTTATTTTGTACTTCTCAAATTGTGACATATTGCAGTTATATTTTTAAATTATTTTGGATAAATTAGCATTTATTTGGAATCCCACACTTTCACATTCACATGAATAAATATCTTGATTTATTTGGTATGATTACTAATCTCTCTTATATCAAAGTCCACAAAATTCAATTAAATAAAGTTTGAGCACAGAGAATTGATCTTGTTATTTACTTAAACCAAACATATCCTTTCACAATAAAATGATTATATTTGTAATGTCCATGCTACGCTACATAGTAGAAGTGGTTTCTTGAGCGAAAAGTTTCTCCTACTATCCTATCATGCACATGGTCTAGAATCTTTGAGAATTGGCAAAAGGACAAGCTCACCCCTACCCAGAATAAAAATCCCTTGCTCTACATCTAATCCGAGCAAGTATCCCTAGAATAGGATGCAAAAGAAAAATAAGAATCAAGCAAAATAATTTAGCACTATTTCAGCATTATCTCAAATATCAAAGCAAAAGATACAAAAAAAGAAAATAAATAAATAAATAAATAACAAAGCAAGCAAAACAAGCAAAATCAAAAGCAATAAAATCCCTTTCCCTACCCATTGAAAAGAAAATAAGGGTTGATGAGCTTGAATCCCTGGAATTCTCAATTATTCAAAAACTGTGAGGTAAGCCCCATAACAGGTGGTTTGTGCCCAACCCTCTTGGCCTTGGGTAACTCCTAGCATGGTGATATGTCTGTCACATTAGCGACCTTCTTTTGTATAGACCTATGTCCGCTTATGGATTAGCTAGCTCTTGATAACCCGACTTACATAGTATTCTGGTATGGTTATATGCATCTAAATAATGGTTAATGAACACTTATTTGGTTAATTCAAATCACTTGTATCATAGTATCTTGCTCAAACCTGGAAAATGAACAATACAATTGCACACACATTTTTATTTGAGATATTTTGTGTATCATTATGATAAATCAAGATCAGAAATGAATTCACATATGCACATGGGATTCCTTATAAATCTAAATTTTGTCTTTAAGATACTTTGAAATATTTTTGCAAAATTGTCTGGAATAATTTCATTTTCTTCTTTGAGAACAGTTGTTTAGTATAAAGACAACTACATGCATTATCAAAAATCAAAATCATTTTCAAAAACATGCAATAAAGTTACATTTATATATATTATTGACTTTCACGACGATGGTATAGTTCCAAAACCACAATTGGAATCTTATGCCTAGTGCAAGTCCTCATCTTCATATTTTCTGTTTATTTTCAAAAATTAAAAATCAACCATGCAATAAAACTATTTATTTTCTTCTTTTCGATTTCGCGATGATGGTATAAGTCTATACCTAAATATTCTATGCCTAGCGCAAACCATTGTTTTAATTTTATTTTCCCATTTATTCCAAATCATAAAAACCATGTGACTTAAATCATTATGTTACACAATTATGCTTTAGCAACAACGCATATTGTTTCTATTTTCATGTCATTATTTCAACTTCAATTTTGCAACCATGGTATAATTTCTAAGGAATTATTCAAAATTTTATCACACTTAGGAATTTATGCCTAGCAAATCATTTTAAAATATTTCATGCATACTATTTTTATGACAATCTGAAAACAAATCACCATCATCATCCTCATTTGCATCATCACAAAAAATTCTTAAGACGGTCTCTTAAGCACTCTTTTACTTTTAACAATATTTCTATACTGGGATTAGCTTGACAACCGAGTGAGCGACGACTCCATGAAATGGTCTATAATAACGACAATGTCCTTTAAAATTATTGTTAGAAGTCCCTTTTGTTTTTATCAAATCACATCACAAACAACCAATTTGTTTACATCATATTATTTCATTTAAATTCTACAAGCATGACATTCAAACCATAATATTTCCAACGACATAATTCCATGAATCATCAAATCAATCACACCAAACATTAAAGCATCATAAAAAACACATAATACAAGTCATATGATCAAAAATATCTCATCTATATATATAAATATATATCAATAATATATACATCATCTCAAAACTAGATCAGTATGCCACAATTTATACCTCGACATACTCGATCCTCTATCAAAAAATAATCAACACTATGTATCAATCTGTGTAGCCCAGTCTGTAGAAGCTAGCCTCGAGAAGCCCTCGAGCTCTCAGCCTCATCTCCTCCCCTGCCCTGAGGTGGACGAGGTGGCCCCATCGCAGTCCATGTGGTGCCATGAGTCCTTGATTCCGATCGTGATGATGTCCTAGATGACCCCATCATGATAGGCTCTGCAATATGAGCTAGTAATGGCACCCTCTGCTCTATTGGCACCACCTGGTAATATAGATCCTAATAGAATGTAACCTGGGCAATAGCTTATGCTAAATCCTGAGTGCTCACCCCTCCACCTCGAGCCCTGAGTCATGCAACCTCATCCTACAAAGACTGCACCTGAGCTTGGAGACAAATAGTCTTTGTCCAGAGAGTAGCCATCTCGCTACTCTCTCCTGCCTCGACACCCTTGCCCTTATCGGGCAATGGTGGACTCTCTCTCCATGGAGAAGGGGGTCTCTCCTCCCTCCTCTCCCACTATCGTAGCCTCTACTGAGCCTGTGACCTCCTCTACTCTCTCTCGTCATGACCCTGTGCTGCCTCAATGGCCGCCTGGTTGCGCCTCCCCATCCGATGCACAACTACATGAATCGGACCCTGAGCCCTCGTCATTTGAGGAGGGTGAATGCCTACATACCAAGCATCATAGCCATTGGCTACCCTAGCATCATCCCCATCTACTGGCTGGATTGGGGCATCATCCACATCTTGACTCCAGAAGTGCTGCATGTCTGGAGCCCCGCTAACTGTAGTGTTATCCTAGATGGTTCGAGAAAACTCGTAGTCTCTGAGAGATGGGATCCCCTGTTGTAGACCAAAATACCTTAAAACTCGATCATACCGGTGGAGCTCCACCTCTCCCCTTTCCATCCTTAGCCAGCAAGTTTGCCTAATGCGAGCCAGCTCTTGTCCATCCTCGGCCCACCTTGGATGATCTCTCCAAGGCCTCCAGGTGATTTGGTCGGAGATAAGGTCATCAAGTAGTCTATGGGAAATTAGCAGATCTATCCACCACTGTGACCCTCTCTGGAGCCACCAGTAGAAATCTCGGGGCCTCTCCCTGTCAATCCCTATTAGTGGGAGCCCTATCGGCCTCCGCACCATGATGTGCTCCTACCACCAAACCTGTAGTAGTGATGTCATGACCAGACATCAGCCACCCTTGTATACGACCTCATTTAGGATCCTATACAATTGGCATAGTGCATAGATCCCCCAAGCAAACCTGTACTCATGGTCTCTCATGTCGTAGACCACATCTTTCAGTAGCCATGGTAGTTTGCATCCACTTTGATGGCATAGCAGCAGACCACCTACCACCCCAGCCAAAAACTATGTCAGTCTAGATGCCCTAGGCATCTGGCATAATGACTCGATGTTCACTCCACCATTCTCCAAGGTGAAGCTTAGATCTCTACACAGTCGCATCATCGTGTGGCCCTGATTGGTCGTGAGAGTTATTAGCCATCCTTGTATGGGGATCCTCAAAATCCTCCATACATCCTCCAATGTGGGAGTCATCTCCCCTATCGATAACCAAAAATAAGAAGAACCCGGATACCACCTCTCTGCTAGGGCTATCAATAGCCCCATATCTGTAGAAACTTGTGGCATATCTGCCACATGTTGCAAGTTGACTTGAGCCAACTGATCTCACTCTGCCTGAGATAGAGTGGCCAAGTCATCCCTCAGCCTGTCGTATTTCCATTCTCTGCTCTTTAGTAATCCTCTCTGCAACATAAACAACAAACCAATAAAAATCAATAAATAATTAACTAAAAATGTAAGTAAAATAAGTCCACTTTCATACAAATGATGATATCATCCACTATTGGACGATATCATCCCAAATTTGAGCAATTTCGTCTTTGATTTCGCATGAGGGAATCGTCCCTTATTGGATGAAATAGTCCCCATCTCGTCGATTTCACCCTTGGACGAAATCGACGATATTGAGATGATTTTGGCGAAATCGAGATGATTTCATCCCAACGACGTCAACAGCCCAAAAATGGCCACGATGCTCAAAAATCAGTCAAAATTGATCTAAAAAGCATGAAATTCTAAATTAAAGAATTCTAAACTAAGTTTAGATTCTTACCCGTAGCTCGTGCCAGACCTCTGTCGATCTGTGCGCTGTCTCGACCATTTTTGTTTGCAAAGCTCTAGAAACCAGAAAATGAACAGTAAAAATGAATTAGGGTTTTACCCTATTTTTTCTTAATTTTATTCAAAAACAATTAAAAACATTTTAAAATTTTGCTTTTTCGCGTTTTTACCTCAAACATTCGATTTGGGTAAAAACACGGAGGGGGCACCATAGTAAGCTGTCATACGATTCGACCTAGAATCGTCGCATAAAAATGGGAATAATTTTTTCTTTCTCGTAGATCGAGAAGAACTCATATTTAATGCATTTTCCTTAGAAAATTCGCTAAAGAGGGGGCAAAATGTAGCACCCTAAAATTGGTGCAGTAAACTTTAGTAAATAATTACAATTACCTTAGTAATAATTCAAATTCAAATTTCAACCCCAAAATCGCTCCCAAACAGCTTGCTATTTGTTTCCTCATTTTTTGTGCCATTTTTGGAGTTTGTTTCATCCGTTGGATGATATTGTATCCGATCAGACGATATCGCCTTAGATCAGAAGATTTTGTCTAGAGAAGAACGTCCAGACAATCTCGTCCCAAATTTATTTGTGCATAATTAGGTTATGTTTCAACGACGTCTCTAATCTAGGTAGAAGCATGTCTGCATCGTTAGAGACCTCCCCTGTTGGAGATCTTCTAGATTAGGATGATCTCCAACCTCCTAACCTCCCTCCTAAGCCTATTTAAAAATTAGGACCCCCCTTGACATTCCCCTGGCTGAATTTTCCTATAACTTGACCTTTGCGTGCATTATAATACTCTGGATTACCATTTGCATTTGTACTTTCCAAGTTTTCTTGCAAGGACCTCGTTGATTTTTAGCAGGAGCAAGCTCAGATCACCGTAGACGATCCTATCCAATTCGAGACGATTTCGTACCAATCTGAGACGATTTCGACTGTAGTCAGCATTGGGGGCAATCAGTGCCCTAAGTTTGCATTCTTTCTCCATTTATTTATTGTTTTATTCTACATTTAGTTAGTTTTATTATTTCTTGTTATTTTGCATCTTGGAGTTCACCCATGTAGTTTAATTGCATAATAAAATCATGATTAGCTATTAAAGCATCGTAATTTACTTGCATTTCTATTTGGGATTATCTTATTAACATCCTTATTATTATTTCACATCATTTTCCATTATCAGTATAGCCAAATTTTCTATATTTTGTATCTATTTCTCTGTTTGTAGGTCTTTGACGAATTCATCTAACGAATTCGTCTGATCAAATGATCATGTCAGATCAGAGACGATCTTGACTGCTTCAAAAATTAGAACCTCCATCAGACATCCGGAACCAGGTATGGATTTCTTCACTTAATTTATTCTCTATGTTTTCTGTTTAATTTTGTTCTCTGTATTCATTTAGTCTGCATTTTCATAATAGAACAACTTAGATTCATTTGGCCAAACCTAGGATTTGAATAATTAAAGATAAAAACGAACACATCAAACACATTTCCAACCTAGGCATGGAGACTACAACTAAACGTTTCTTGGTGAACCCCACCATCCATCAAAAAATCACCTTAATACACCTCCCTCGAGAGGCGGGACCTTCCAAGGCCTCTCAGTCTGAGGTATTGTCCCATATTTCCCGCATCCCCCTTCCGAGCGCGGATCCTTTAGCCTGAAGGTAAGGGTGGGAAAAATTTGGAACGATACAGAAAAAAATGCTGCAAGGAAGGAAAATGTCACTATATCGCGACATGTCACGATATCGTGACCCGAAGGAGAGAAGGGCAGCAAGGAATAAAAATGTCTCGATATCGCGACATGTTGCTATATCACAACATACTGCTAGTTCACCATTTGAAAAAGCCTGCATTCCCAAACAGTGTTTTCTGAGGCGGTCTAGGCCTCATTAATGCATGATTTCTTGCCCGTTAAGCTTGATGAGCATGGCATCCATTCGAAGACTGTGCCCAGAAGTCACATGGCTCATCAATGCATGTATCCACGGCTAACCTGGTGACAGTTGCCAGTTAGGGAAATATGTAAAGGTTCAGTCAAGTGGGATGCATCCTGGTAGATGGGTCATTAATGGTCTAGAGGATCAGGACCTAAAAAGAGATGGAGACATGGGTATAGAATTAGGTGGTGCATCAAGGAAAGGAGGCTGGAGGAATAAGAAACTACGCCTGTTGGCTAGTATTGTAATTTTCTTTTTGAAAGTTCAAGGAAATGAGAGCTTGAGTGATTCTCTGTGTTGCTGTGATTCTTTGTGTTACTGTGTTTCTATGTTATTCATTCCCTGTGTATCTGTGTCCCCATCGGATCCCTAAGTATAAATTTATATCAAATATTTTTTATTACATTCATTCACATTCAATGTTTATTTCTTGCATTTAACTACAATAAGTTTAATCAATGTTTGCATAGATACACTTATTACACTAAATTTTTTTAGCTTATTAAAAATCTTACAACATCATTCTTGTAATTTGCATTAAAGTAAAAAATAATATTTTCTCTATTTTGAATATGGTTTTCTATTTTATAGTTTGTTGGTTAAACCATAAAAAACTCTGCAGTAAAAAATAATATGATAAAAATTTCAAACTAAAGTTGTCAAAGTGTTTTTAAATATACTTTAACTCAGAATTTATTAATTTTTGAATGTGATCTCTTATGCCCATTATCTAGGATATTTACTTTTAGACAATACGTTAAATATTTTATCTCAATTAAGCAAATCACTTTAGTAGGCAATGTTATGCTCTTTGCTTTCTTATGAACCTAAGGTTATAAGTTATATGTTCGAGTGCCTCACCATATTTATGTAAGATAAGTATTGTTTTTAATGCAATGGTGTCCTTCATAATTCCTATTGATAGCTAAGGATTGTATGGGTAGTGTATAACAATAGGGTTTTGCTATATTGTAGAATTAAGTTCAATTTCACCTAATTATAGATTTGTACCCATTATTCCCATATCTCTAGAACTCTTATTATTTTAAAACCAATAATGCTTATTAGCATGGGTGCTGGTATATTTATTTTGAGACCATTGTCCTAGATTTTAATTATCTTGAAAACCTTACAGATACATCATTTATAGAAAATACATTATTTAAAATAACCCTTTTATATTCCAAAAATCCCACAAGGTTTTGAGTGCAGGTGCATTATATTAGATCCCTTTTATCATATAATACATCTTAGGTTCAACTGCTCTAAATGACAAATCCTCTTTGGAACATTGTTATTAAATGTATTGTTTTCATGTTAAATGAAGCTATAGTATTTATTCTAGTCAAAGTTATTTATAAGCTAGCTAATGCACCTATGTTTATTTATCTTTATCTAGAAGTTACTTATTTGAATTGAAGTGGTAATATATATTTTTTAATTTCAATAGAATTTCCTACTCTATCTCAATAAATGAATGTGTCCCTTCTATTTTAAATGTCTTATGGGGACACCTAGCAAGCCTAGAGATCTTAGAGAGATTACCATTAAAATTTCCATAATTTGAACCCTACCTCCTTATAACTTGCTTGCATTCTATCCTTCAAATAATGTGGTGTTGATCATGATCAATTATAATAAGACACATGCCATCCCTTTAATAACCCAAGATATACTTGATAAACAAGCTATAAATTCCTTCATATGAGTTAGTGACACATGGCAATCACTAATTGGATGATTTATTCTCTAATATTAATCAAAGATAATATTTTTTATTTATGGTGCTAATTATGCACAACATTTTGGAGGCTATAACATTTGTGTACAAAAGCATTTTTCTTATAATTTTTAGATCACATGGATTTTCAAGGTCCATATTAGGTGTATGAGTATCCAATAAATTATATGTTATAGTGATATATAATATTTATTGATAAGAAGATAAGTATACTTTGGATGGTTAGCATAATATTTGCCATGTTCCTATGATGTCCCTATTAGATGAAGGGGGTTCATTATTCAAATACATTCTCATATTACTTAATGATTTATTTGTTTTTGGTTACTATATTTCATGTTGATGGTCTTCTCATGGAAGCTCAATGTATTTGACATAGAAGGTGAACTCACAACTTAATTTTTAAGGAAGAGTTGAACTAGTTTATGTACCTCTAACAAAGAAAATAATAGAATTTATTATGAAGATTTATTAGACTTTAAGCATCCATTACAGGTGAGATATTACCATGTTTAATGTCACCTCTTTTCAACCACTCATTCCAAATTATATGGTATTTTGGAATGTCAATAATATTACCTTATTAGATAAATCTAACAATAGTTATATAAGACTATGGATACACTTGATCCAATTCTAAGGACATGTGCAATGTCAACCTAGGTGCATGATTTGTAACACTATGAGAATAATTTTATATATTTAACCGTAGTGATACTAGTTAAACTACTTACATAGTGAGAGAGAGAGAGAGAGTTATCACCTCTCTTGAAAAATATTTACAACTATTGTGGTCAATATGAGAAATCATAGGTTTGGAAAAGGATTTAGTATAGTATTTGGAGATACATGTAATGGTGATCTACGATAATAAATATAACACAAAGGATTTACATTTAATCATGGTAAAATGTAATAGTGGGTTCATAAAAGTTAGTTTTGATGCTTAATCCAAAGAATATGGTAGAAAATTTAAAAATGGTGGTGTTTCTCATGATAACGAAGTTAAAATTATAGTTATATAGTTAAATTTATAGAGACCCCTAAGGGCTAAGTGGATTGATAAGTGCTATTCTGGTTGGGCACTTACCCAGAAGAGATCTAGGTCCAAACCTTAGGGGAAGCCTATTGCAAAGGTAGGAGTATGATCTAAATATTCTAAGTGCATGCTAGACTGACGATGATGGTACAAATATTGAGCACTTGGTGGTCCATTTCACATAAGACTATAAAACAATGAGGTGGAATAGGTTTGGTGGATGCAGCCCCTATGGTTTGAATCCTGCACTTGCCAGCTACTAAAAATAGTGTGGTTATAACCAACTCTTCTATCAAGAAAAAACTAAATTATAGGGAATTGAAAAAAAACTATGTAGATACTAGAAAACATGTTACTAGAAATAAGATAGCCATAGAAAATAATGGCGATCAGTTTAAATGAAATGGATTTATAGGATTATTATTAATAGTATGTAAAAATTTATATAGATTGACTAAATAATATTATTATTTTAAATAATATTACATTGGTTTCCTTTTGCGATTTACATTTATCATTTCTCTCCGGATGGATTGATTTGATGGGGCACCTCATTGTTATGAATGGTGGTTGGCTGCGCTTTGTAGACATAATTTGAGGTAGATTTCCTATCATCAATAGACCCAAAATAATCTAAATTTGAGTATCCTTGTAGATAAAATTCTTTGACATCCTTCATATAAGTTAGTCCATAGTCCATAGTCTTCTTGATATATTGTAATATTCTTTTCATAGCTTTTTAATGACTTTCTCTTGCTTCTTGAATGAATAGTGAAAGATAATTTATTGTAAATGTTATGTCTGGTCGACTGCTTGTTAAGTATATAAGACTTTCAATCAATTGATGATAAATTATTATTAAAACCAATGGTGTTTTATCATTTTTGGACAGTCTAATTCCTTATTTCATTGGTATATATTTGGGCTTGCACTCTATCGTCCTATATTTTTCAAGAAGAGCTTTTGCATATTTTTATTGAGTGATAACTATTTTATCTTCTCCTTGATAAATATCTAAACCAAGGTAGTAGTTCATTAGCCCCAAATCTATCATTTCAAAAGCCTTTTCCAGAT
The DNA here is from genome assembly GCA_028583015.1 of Wollemia nobilis. Taxonomy (NCBI): domain Eukaryota; kingdom Viridiplantae; phylum Streptophyta; class Pinopsida; order Araucariales; family Araucariaceae; genus Wollemia; species Wollemia nobilis. Next base: position 602,414 of record JAQPPZ010003183.1, read on the forward strand.
CCTTTTTATATCACTTATTAAATTTTCTAAACTTCTAGTAATCACTATGTCCTCAACATATACTATGAGGATCAAGATATCATTTCCAATATCTTGATATATAGTTTGAGATCTGTTGTAATTCTATTGAAATTATGATATAGTAGATGATTTTTGATCTTGATATTCCATGCTCTAAGGTCTTGTTTCAAACCATATAGATATTTATTCAATTTGCATATCTTACTTTCCTGTCCTTGAATGATAAAGCCTTTAGGTTATGTCATATAGACTTCTTCCTCTAAGTCACAATTAAGGAATGTTTCTTCATAGTCAATTTCCTCTATTTGAATATACCCTTTGGCCACTAGTCGAGCCTTATATTTATCAAGTATTCCATTTTATTTGTATTTGATTTTTTACACCCACTTGCATCCCACTATTTTTCTCTTGGAGGTAGGTTTACTAGATCCCATGTCTTATTCTTCTAGAGTGATGCATATTCGGATTCCATGGCTGCTTTGCAGTGTAATTTTTTTAGTGATTGAGAAGCTAATATTGGTTCCATTATGTTACTTAGAATTCCTCTCTTCATTTTGGTCATACTATGAGTTTGAGATCCTGTGGCATTAAGATCTGGTATCCTTTCTAGAATTTATTCTATGAGATTATCTCTAAGCCACATTGGTTCATTTCTCTGTAGTATAGTTGATGATTATGTATCCTATTCTTCTTATTTTGGCTCTTTGCTCACTGTGTCTTCTTCAAGTAGATTCAAGAGAACTTCTTTGTCACTACTGAACTCATCTATGTTGATTTTGAATTTCTCATCAAAGATCATATCTTTGTTAATGTAAACTTTCTTTGTAGATGGATCTAATATCCTGTATCCTGTAGATTCATTATCATAGACAACAAATTTCTATCATAGTTTTTTCATCTAACTTGGTCCTCTTTTTATTTGGAATATACATGTAGGCTTTGCATCTAAATATTTCTAGCCTTTCTATGTTGGGCTCTTGTCCTTACCATATTTCTTCTAGTGTAATATGCTTGAGTACTCTTGTTGGTAGTCTATTTTGTATGTAGACTATTGTGTGTACTACTTCAGCCCAGTATTTGTGATCAAGTTATGCTTATCTTATCTTAAATCTTACCATTTCCATTATTGATCTATTTGTTCTTTCTACAATTCTATTTTGTTGAGGCAAGTATATTGTAGTAAGCTACATTTCGATTCCATTATCTTCAAGAAAAGAATCAAATTATTTAGATAAAAATTATCCTCCTCTATTTGAACCAAGTGCTTTTATGGTCTTTCTTGATTCTCTTTCAACTTAAAGTTTGAATTATTTGAAGTGACTAAATAATTTTGATTTGTACTTCATGAAATATACCCACATTTTTCTACTATGATCATCAATAAATATCTGAAATTAGTTATATCCTCCAATACTATCAAATTTTATTGGTCCACACAAATATGTATATATTATTTCTAGAGAATGTTGAGCTCCGTGTTGATGAAGTTCAAAATGAATTCTATGTTATTTTCTAGCTAAATATTATGTACATATAGTAGTTTCTAGAGAATAGTTATGATAAGTTGGGTAGTCTTTCTACCCTTTGATATCTAAATAATTTCTTCATTGATATCTCATTGTTATGTCCTACTTTTTTGTGTTATATTTTTGAAGCATTGATTGAAAGAACTGAGTGAATAGTGGTGTCTAGGACAAATAGGCCATTTTTATATGACCTTGATGCTATAATTTTTCCTTGTTTATATATGTGACATTGTTTTTGTCAGTGAGAACCTTGAACTCAATAATTAAGTCATGATCCATGAGTTGAGAAATAGAAATAATATTGGTGGTTAATCCTGGAACATACAATACATTTTTTATTATACCTCTTCCATCCTTAAGATTTACTAGAGTATTTATGATTCTTTTAACTTCGTATGTTTTACCTTTGGCTACTGCAACTAGCTTTTCATTTATCTTCTTCAATAAGTTGAACCAATCATATGCTTACTTGCACCTAAATCTATATACCAACACTCCATGATGTTTTTTAGTAATTTATGTCTTCCTAGAGATTTTTGGATTATGATATGGAGCTTTTGTAAAATACAGTTCAATTTTGGTTGATTTTTTACAAATTTTGTAAAGATCAAATATCAATTTCTTAACACCTTATTAATCCTATTGAATTAAGCACCTTTTAATTTTTTAAAATGTTCTAATATTGGATTTCTTTTTTCTATTTTTAGAATATTTGACACAATAAAATTATAATTTTCCAACCTTAGTAAAAATCCTAATAACCACTTTTTATATCCCTTCAATTTTTTGTAATTTCCAATAAATTAATTTGATGTAGTAACCCATGTTGGCTCCCAAATTTATAAAATTAGAAAATTAATAATATTTGCAAAATGTTGAAGAATTTAATCCAAGTAGAATTTCTTATTTCTCCTAGGTTAAATTATAAATATCAATTCAATTTTATAAGTTATCTCTTATAGATTTTACTTTCAAAATATAAGATTTAACCTTAGCTTATAACCCTTATATCTCCAAATATGAAAGCATTAATAAAATAGGACTAAACCTTACCTTTGGATGCTAAATCTCCTCACTATTTAGTGCTTTCGTTGGCTAGATATAAAAACAATAATAAGGTTACCTTTAGCACTAGAATCAATGGATATGTTTTGGAATTTATTGTCTTCAATGCTAATGTAAGTACTATAAAAATAGGAAGGTTTTACCTTCAAGACCAGGAGCCTTTAATGCTCCTTCTTTCTTCCTTCCATGTTGTGCTTCGAACTTTGGATGCTTTGCTATGTGTTGAAATTTTGACTTCAAACATCTTTTATGGAGGAATAATCATGGACTTTGTAACACGTGTCACTCCCGTTACAAATGAGTGCTCCTCTCCTTATTTCATATACCAATTTATTATTCAATATTTCTTGGTTATTCTATAATGTATGGATACTTGTGTTATAACTTGTGTAAAATTTGTGGAGAATACCAAGTGTCACCATTTCCTTGATATTCCTTGTAACTCATGCATGAGTTTTCTTGAGCATTGAGAGATGAAATGGTACCTTAGAAATTTTATGCCAAGTGGCATTCAAACTCTCTACATGAAGTCCTTATCTGTAAAATCTTCCAAGGAGAATATTATAACTCCTCAAGACATTTCATATGCCATTCCTTTACTTTTCTATATTCCTTGGGTAACAAGAAATCATTTATTTTGTAGGTGAATTGAGGAGGCATTATGGAGCTTTGAATATTTATTTTGGTGCATCCTTTTGTGGAAAATATTCTCCAAGTTGAAGACCTTGAATGTAGCACCTTTGCTTCTTATCTTATATACCTCCAACGTGTTGATTCCTATGTAGATTTTTGATACCTTTTATTTGTAGATGTGCACTATTTTTATCTATATAAATGTAGCTTGATGATAGCCTTATGTGGGCTTTGATTTTGCAGGTTGATTATCCTTTTCAATGCCTCATTTTACTTGGGAAGAAGAGTTCTCATGTTTTTCCTTTCTTGGCTAATTTACATTGCAGTTATTGTACCTTTTGAGGAACTTTTAAATTTTCTCTTTTTCGGTAAAAGCTAGATTAGAGTAGTGCAATAAAATGTATCATAATTTTATATAAACCTCCTTTAACACACCTTATTTTTTACTCTTTTTCTAGATCTGAAATTTTATTTTTGTGGCAGATTGTTCCTGCAATATAAGGGTTTTGAGGTTGTATTTTATGAGTAGACACCTTATCATTTTTTCTTGGACACTTAGATAAAAAATCCAAGCTTAGATAATAGTAGATAGAAGCTCTTTAATTGATGCATTTTTTTGCACTTTCTTTTCTTGCATCCAACCTTGTAATGCGTTGGATTTGAGACTCACCAAGCCTCAACGTTTTAAGATTCTATTTATATATTTTTTTAGTTGGGTTCTTCTCTAAATTTTTGATTATTCTAACCTATTTTGGTGGCTTCACTTTGACACAATGTGTTGCAAATTTTTGTGCTTTAATAGTGTCTATAGACACTTGATATAGATCAGATTTTGTGCCCTTCAAAAATACAAAAGTAATTTCTTTTGAAAGTATTATAATAGTGAAAATAAATCTAATAGAATTTATTTTTAACACACTAACAATTTCACCTTATCACTCCAATAAAATCTTAAGATAATGCACTTAATCTAATCAAGAATAATCTGAAATGAAACTTCAATAATTATTCTACAATTTCACTATAATTTAGTATTGTAGGACTTGGTCTTCTTATTTTTTCCAAAGTAGATGATTTGTAGTTGATAGAAGAAATTATGAAATCTAATAAACTCCTAATTAATGTGCAAATGAACCTTAAAAAGAACCTTTTTTTTTTGCACTTTTGAAGACTATAATCCAATTTTCTTCTTGCAAATTTAATCCAAATTCAGGTGCTCCAACAAATCTGATGAGTAATCCAATTAATGAATCTACTTGCACCAAAAAATTATTTCCTTTTGAAAGTTTTTGTAGCTCTTTTTTTTTTATTTTTTTAGAGGATATAGATATTTATGTCTAGGATCACCAAGTTTCTGCTTCGAGTAGGATCTTACGAATATTTGTAGATTGTCCTGAACAACTCCTTCTTCACCAAATCATGGTCTTAAACTTTATTTCATGAGACTAGGATTTGTTGTATTTTTATCATCTTATGTTCTCCTCCTTCTATTGTAGATTTTGGAGAATTATTTATATCTAAAGTTGTGCCTTCTTTTTGTGAGAGATAGTATTCAAACCTCCAAGATTTGGTGAGGTTCTTCTATCTTCAAGTCTTCTTGTTGAATTCTAATTTCAAGTAGGATCTTCTTATGGGTTTTGGCACTCCTTGCAAAATTATTCTCTTGGGATTGTTGTTGAATGCTGATAATTTTCCCAAGCCCTTCACTATTAGGGTCTTCTCCTTGGTGGTCAATTTCTCCAATGAGTTCTCCTAAGAACTTTTTTGATGATCTTCAGCAAGGCTCTCCTAGCCTTTTTTTGGATGATCGATGAGACATTCCTAAGGTCTTTGATCTTGCAACTTCTACATGCAATGGTACACAATGGTAGATCCTATTTTTAAGAATGCATGTAAACATAAACAATGATAGCTTTCCCCATTTCTCTCTTGATTCACCATGTGCTCTAATACCACTTATAAATTTAGTACCATTCCATCATGAGGAAAGGAGAGAGAGATAAAGAAACATATATTATTGAGGATGGAAATTTTTATATATTCAAGTAAGAGTGTGATTCCATTTATATAAAAATATAGGTTCCTTAGCTAACACTCTATCTAACTATGCAAAGGATAACTTGTACATATATAGCTTGTATATTGAAATTTGTGTATTTACTATGTTACATGAAGTAACTAGATAATTTCCCCCTAAAGTAATCTAAAATAATCAAATAATTCAATATATTCTAACAAGCTTCATCCTCTCTATGGAAATACCTCAACTCTCTTGGAAATGAGTGTTTTTTCCTTATTATGGAAATCTTCGTTTATAGGCAAGCCTGTCACCTCAATAATCAAAGAAATTAAGATCCCATTCTTCTAGGAGTGGGCTATTTTCTTTGAAATATCCTTATTAAAACCATATAATTTATGTAAGAACTCCAAGAGACCCCCTTTATTGAGAATTTTCCTCACATTCTCATCAACGTCAAGGGTTCTTGGATCAAGCACAACTCCCTCCATGTCCCTATGGATCACTCACAAAAAGAACTAAATATAATGAAGACCAAGGCAATCAACAAATATTCTAGAAGATTTATAAATCTTAGGATACACCCCACCAATAAAATTAAGAGTTTCAAGAGACTACTAGAAGGGGTCCAAATATATTCTCATAATATTGATCCAACCCTACCATAATTGAAGAAAATTTAGGTTCTGGGTGTTTAGAGATTCATAAAAACCCAAAAAAACTCTAAAACCTCCCTTTCTAAGAGGTCAAATATCATGGCACATCACTCAATTTAAATCTTTGTGTGATACCAAGACCCTAAGGCCCTACCACCTCATCAATTGGAAAGTTTATCAATGTCAAAGAAGGTGGTGCATACATAAGGAGACTAGCCTGGTAAACTTCAAGAAATAACCATACTTCCTTTACTTATATTGGTACCTTGGTCTAGAATGATTTAAATCTATGATCAATGTTAGCATAGGGGTTCTTCAAAATATTAGAACCGACCAAGGTTATGCATAGCGGCTATTTTTAGCCAATTGGCTAAAATTAGGATTTTCAAAATTTGGAATTGGCTAATATTTGAGACCCTTTACCAAGGCCCATTAGCCAAAAAATTTTGGGTGCAATTTTTTTTGGGGGGTCAATTGCCCCAATTTTATAATAATTTGACCATTTTAAGTTTAAATTTCCAACATTACCCCTAATAATAGTTAACCTCCTACATGTGTTTTGACACTATTCACCTACATTTTTAAACTGATTTGCCAAATTTTTATAAATACATTTTGGAGCTGACCCCTTAAGCATAACCCTAAAATTGACCTCTACCAGCCAATCAAGACCCACAACCTTCTGTAAATTCACTTCACCTACATGCTAAATTGACTAAAGCCTAGGATTTTCTACCAATTTCAAACCTCCACCTAATCTAGTTATTGTCAGGGATACTTACATCAATCCATGGCCATTGGATTGGAGGTATCCCACTCAAACCTATCCTGATAGATTAAGGAAAATTAAAAACAACAATTTTAAAAATTATGGTAATACTGAGTTGGACCAAAACTTTTGGTAGAATTGCCATATGATCCATGTACCACACAAGTAGTATAGGCCAGTGCCATAAGCTATCAAAAAATCAATAATTATACCTCTAATATTTTTTGGTAAAATAATATAAAACAAAAAAGGCTAAAGGCTCTTGAGGGACAAAAAGGATACTAGAATCTATTCCATGCAAACTATAAAGTGGGTCACTTGAAGACATCAACACCCACCATATTTTCCATCCCCAAGGGACCTTAGGGGAAGTAACTCCTCCACATAGAGCAATCATTTTGGAGGATTCCCAGATTATCTAGGAAATTTGCAACCCTATTTTCTTCTCTAAAAGTATGTTGAATTCACACCTCTTCCGTAGACTGGATTAATTTTCTAGCCTCCATAATCATGTTACCAATGTTCCGATTAGGGTTTTGTGATCCCTTTAATGCATTAATAATATTTCAAGAGTCTCCTCCCATGATTAGCTTTCTATAATATAGAGTCTCCATCAAAATCAATCCTTGGTATAGGGTTCTTGCTTTAGCAAAGTTGTAGGTTTGGACATCCAAATTTTATATGAAGACCAGGAGTATGAGCTCTTTATCACTTTAAAATACCACAATAACACTATATCTCCTTGGATTTAATTTAGAAACCCTATTATAGTTAAACTTAATCCATCCTAGAGGAGGTGGAACACAAATGGTCCAAGCTCTTGATAAAATTTGGTACTAGTCAAGCACTTAGAGTCTCAGTTGAAAACTAAGATTTAAGTCCAACTCCTCATAAAACTCCCCTCCACTATTTAGGTCTAAATTAATGCTTGAAATATTCTCCACCTGTAGACACTAAAATGTGGTAAACCCAATTAAGCATACACAAGTAGTGAACAAATTGACATAACATGGCTCCTTGGGCAGCCCTTAGGAAGCTCATAGTGGTTCTAGCCACTTTGGAAAGGGTTTTGGAGGCTATCAACCCAATTTTGGGAGGTTTTAACCCAAATTCACCACCGTACCACCCTGGTACAAGGTTATATTCTCCTCATCCCACCCTATGATGATGGTGAACCCTCATCCTAGGGTGGGATGGTGGTGAAGTTTGACCGAGAAAAAGTCAAAATTCAGCCAAATGGCACCCAGAAACTGCCATTTGACCACCCAAATAGAGCATGCAAGGTAGAGGACAAGGAATCCTTATGAAATCCATATTTATGAGGTTAAAATTGGAAGATCCTCTTCGACACCCTATGCATGCCTCCCATTTGACAAGTGGCACCTCCTGCCATGCATGCCCTTGCATGCCTTTTTGCACATGAGTCCCTCTGGGCTATAAAATGGGTTACATATCCACAAAAAACATAGGATAGAAGTTCTAGGATAATAAATTGAGTGCTTTCGATATTTCCCCTCACCTTATCACACATTTTTGCCCTTGGGATCTCCCTTTTTCCAAGGAGGTTACCGGGTGACTTCAAGAAGGTAATACGAGCGTAATTTTTCCATCCGGGTGAATATATTCACCAAATTTGATTAAAACACACCTTAGGTAGTTTAGGAACATATTATAGTGGTTTTTTAACAAAAAGTGACCAGATTTTGTGGTTATCCTCTCCTAGGTGGCCCCCCAAATAGTTGTAGTCACCATCGCCCCCCCAAGGATGAGGGTAAATTATTAAGAAATTTCTTTAATATTTTTGATTTTTGATTTTCTTAATTATTAAATTATTAGTTAAAATTTCAGGTCATTTGGAGTTAAAATTAATTAGTTATGCTATTTTTAAGTTTTCGCAGGCTCGTAGGGCCCATCCGGCCACCCCAGTTTGATGCAGGTGTATCCGAGATCCAATTGGAAATATGAACATATGGGTTGTCTTGAAATGCAAATTTATGCATACTGAAAAAATTTCATGAGTTTTAGATGAGTGCAAGTTCAATATTTTGTTGTCCTCCTTTTCGAAGGTTGTAGGCAGGCGAAGCTTAATCGATGGGTCTATAGGTGTAATTTACAATATTTTTTGGTGATATATTCCCAAAAAATCCTATTTAACATCTCTAAAAATTTTCAAGTCATTTGGATGTCATTTTATGCACTTTTAATTAATATGCCATTTTGCCCCTATGGGGATTGCATGTTTTCACCATACACCCTTGCTATTTGACCCATTTTTGCTTCCTTGTGTGTAAGTACAGGTCCTAAAAAGGCTTTGGAAGGAAATATATGAAATCATAGAACATATATACAAGCAGCGACATCATTGGCTCACCAACATCGATTGTGGGTACGCGGAGAAACATTGGATGTGCACCCATATTCCGTGAAAGAATTGGTCTTTGGGCACCCACTATTGTAAAAATTGTATCACCATTTTGATGCATCAAGGTGAATACTGTAACATTGTATTGGATCCAATAAATTAATGATAAAATACTTGCTTTGATTCATTTCCTTTTGTTTGTTATTCTTTCCCTTTTGCATGCATGCTTCCTTTTTGATGCTCATTAGCGATATGTGGTAGATATGCTTATTGTTTCACATAATTTGGTGAAAATTTATTACCTAATTAAGTGGTGATCATGGTGGGACATAAATAAATAAGGACCCCTTGCCTGCCCATGCAGAGCAGGCCAAACTAGTGCCCCAAGTGAACAAGGTTCACCATGCCCCTCCTAAGCAAGGGTATGTTGGTATGGTAAGTATCATGACAAGAAATAGGTGGTATCCAAGTCCAGCCACACCACCTGTATCTTAGAGTGATGTCCCTTCGACATCGTAGCCTATACCTCCTCCTTGACCGAGCCTCCCACCTAGGCCTGTAGTCACCATCAAGAGCAACCTAGGCCTGTAGGCATTCATCATAATTACATAAATCAAATTGCATACATTTGCATACATCTCATAAAACAATAAGAACATACGATAAACCACATAAAAAGCTCATATATATATATATATATATATATATATATATATATATATATATATATATATATATATATATATATATATATATATATCTGTGTGTGTGTATGTATGGGATAAAAAAAATATACATCATGTTGCCCATTGGCTACAATAAAGTGAGTCCTCAGACTTCACACTACTAAAACATCCAAAAAAATAAAAAGAGTCACATGAGCCACTACCATAATCATGCAAGATCGGTATTATGATTCACACTTCCACCTACAATAGGAGTCCTCTATGAATTTCCATATTTGCTACCACCTACCCTGTTAGATCTCCACCTAGACCCTGGTGCCTCCCACCTAGATGAGGACTACCCTGTCCTACTGTGGTGACTCTAGTATGACCCACTGGCACCTCCATCATCCTGTATATGCCCACCAAGGCATACTACCTTAGTCTCCAACTCATCCGCATAAGCCTTCCCTTGTCGGCACCATGCCTGGTAAGTCTCCACCATAGAATGGAGTCATGTCACCTCTGCCTACAACCTAGTCACCTCCCCACTACTAGAATCCTCTCGTGTAGGGCTTCGAGATCACAGTTGTTCCTGAAGAGATGTTATCTCGACCTGATCCACCTGTACCTTGGCTTGCTCAGCTGCTAGCTCTGCTTGTACATCATGCACCTGTGTTCATAGGAGATCTCTCTCCTTACTCACCCTGAGTAGCTCATCTCGTAGCTCTGCCTCTATATATCCTAATGCCATCGGTGGTGCCTGCAACTCCTCATCCCCAACATCATTATCCCCTAAGTCACCTCGATATCCTAAGTCCAGGAGATCCACATGCTCCCCTACCCTATGACCTTGCCAATCACCTGCTTCACCCTGGTCCTCATCAAAAATATCCTGATGTTCTTCCCTAGCTACATTCCTCCTCAGTGGCCCCTCTCCATGCCCCTGTCCTATCATCCACCAAGCATCATACTCCAACGTAGTCTCGACATCATCCACATATGGAATATCCACTACAGGATATGTATCCTATGCCACTGCCTCTACCATCGACCATGCCAATGTCCTCTCATCCCTGCGATGTCGATAAGGCACCGGATCACTAGGCACCCCTTGGTGTAGCCCAAACTATCACATCACCCAAGCAAAAGGGAAGTACTCCCGCTTTGTGCCATGTTTTCCAACCAACCATCTGCCTTGATGCACCATGTGGAGATGTATAGTAGCATCTACCCACTCTAGACAATCTCTGTATGGCCTCCAAAATACCTAACCTACCCCAAGTCGGGAAAATAGATCTACATAGTCGGCCACCTCACCTATGAATCACCAACTATGTCCCCTCTCCTAAGCCCTCTACCATAGGATATCGTATCCTATCTCCCTATCTTCTAGATATGCCCGAGTCATTCAGGGTAGCCCTTATGGTCGCCCCACAACTATGTGCTACCATACCCAGCACTACAACAAAAATCTACACCCAATACCCTTTCACTGATGATATCATATCTTGTACAGCTAATCATAGAGATGTGCAAGTAGTGTAGTACCCCATGCCATCATCAGTGGCTTCACCACAGTAGACCCCATCGACGCAAACACTATCTCCACTAGGTTCCATGGGAACCTCACTCCAGAAGAATCCGGTAGTAGCATATTGGATATGAGTTTGATGAGTAGTGTATGCCTCACCCCAAATACCTTCGTCTCGTGCCAAAATCCTACCAGCATACCAACCTTCAAGTAGTCCAGCTCTATTGTATCTAGATCATAATTGAAGTACCTCTCACGCACTGCCTTTCTCCGGTCTCGTGGTGTCGTGCAGATCAACCGCCCTTCTATCAGAATCCAATGAATCCAATAGACATCCTCTAGTGTCACCGTCATCTCCCTAGTCGGTAGGTGGAAGGTATTGGTGCACGAATCCCACAGATCAATCAATGGAATCATATATGCACAGTCTCCTACAACAGCCACCAATCGGGTCACCTGCTTGAGGCTGAGGGCATCCAGCCACTCCCATTCCTTTGTGTTCAAGGCATCCCTCATGGAATCAAAGAGATTAGGTACTTTATACCGACTCCTCATAACCTGATAGGGATAAGCAACCCAATAATGCAACACCAAAATGGCCTCGCATGGCCCCAAAAAAATTCAAAAGAAAAGACTCAAAATGGCCCCTCTTTGAGGTCGGTTTGTGGCTATTCCTCATAGGAATGTGATGCAGGAGCATCCGGTGACAGTAGAGCAATCTTGCATCTTCCTAAAAATTTTAGATTTTTCTAAGTTCTTTGCAATTTTCAGTTTGGGGAAGTTTTGCAAGGCAAGGGGGAGAGGGGTCGCGAAATCGTGACCCCAACAGCTGCATTGGGACTTTGGCGAGTTTTTTCACGATATTGCGACGTTGCGATATCGCGACGTCGCGATATCGTGACTGTTTTCAAAACAAGGCGGAAAGGGAGAGTCTTGTCGTGATATCGCGGCCAATTAGAAGCTGACACGTGGCTTGTCATTTGAAAGCTGCAGAAGCTAACAAGGATAGAGAACAAGGCAAGGGCAGAGGGGAAGTGTCATCGCGATATCACGGCCAATTAAAAGCCGACACGTGGCAATGTTGTCGGGACTTAAAGGCTAAGGCAAGGCGGAAGATAAGCCAAGGGACTACGGTGAAGGCGAAGAAAAACGAAGGCAAAGGCCTCTCGAGGACAGGTGGAAGAAAGAGCAAGGTAATCGGCAAAGAGAAGGCAAGGACATTTAGGCAAAGGCTGAAGGGTGGGGGAGCCGCGAAATCATGACATGTCGTGAAATCATGGCTCCTAAGGCATAGGTGGATGGCGAAGGTAGGCGGGGGTCGTGAAATCGTGACAATGTCGCGATTTCACGACATGTCACGATTTCGTGACATGTCGCGAAATCGTGACCCCAACAGGCTGGATTGAGGAAGAGGCACTTTTGGTCGACCAGTTAAAGGCTGCCACGTGGATGGAGATTTTGGGACGGTTGAAGACCAAAATTGGACACGAAAAAAAAAAAAAAAAAAAAATCCTGCGTGCGGGAAAAGAGACAGCTGTTGCATTTAAACTTTCTGACATGGCGACAGCTACAGGCCCCGGACGGTATGGGGTGAGATGGCGGATCAGGGAGTGGGTGATTTACGTAAGGAAAATTTAAATCTCGGAGGGAAGCCGATTTTGGGGGTCTTATTTAATTCTTTTACGCAGGTGGGTCATTAATGGCCTAGAAGACCGAGACCCCGATATAAAAACGAGAAATTTTGGTATTAGGTAGGATGGTGGACCGGAGAACAGGGGAAGTAGTTACAGAGAGAGACTGAAGCCGAGCTCGGTGATTGTAAGCCTATGGGTTGTTTCCTTTAGATGCATGTAAATATTTTTCTACAGATTTTAATGAGAAATCAAAATTTTTGAATGTGTTGATTCTTCTCGGTCCCCGTCAGTGGTATCAGAGCCAGTGGTTCCTGAGCATACAGTAGACCGCCGAAGGAGAGGTAGTTGTACCAGGACTTGTGGGAGGGCTTGAGATCAGGTGAAGATGCCTATGATAAGAAACCCTATGGGTGGCAGAGGCATGGCAGCAAAAGATTTCCGGGATTTGCAGCGGCAAGTTCAGGCCCTGCAAGAAGAACTGCGCAGAGGACATGAACCGAGAAGAGATGCAGACAGTGAGGATGAAGCGGATGAAGAAGAAAATCAGTCGAAAGAAGAGGAAGAAGCTATAGATCCGGCACAAGCCAGGCTGTACAGGGCCATATCTCAGATTGGGAAGAGGTCGAAGATAGAAGTTTCCACGTATTTCGAGAACTTGAATCTGGAAGAATTGATAGACTGGATAAATGACTTAGAAGAATATTTTGAATACGAAGAGGTTGAAGATCCCGCGCGGGTCAGATTTTCCAAAACTAAATTAAAATGTCATGCCAGCATATGGTGGAAGGGAGTACAGCTAGAGCGGAACAGAAGAGGAAAATAACGAATAACAAGATGGGATAGAATGGTGGAGAAATTGAAGAGGCAGTTTATTCTCGTAGATTATGAACTGGACCTGCTACGTAAAATGTAGAGTTTGAGATAGATGAATAAAACTGTCCAGGAATATACGGAGGAGTTTTATAAAATCTCCATCAGAACCGGTCATTTGGAAGCAAGCAAGGAAAAGGTGGCCCGTTATATTAATGGGTTGAGACCCAGTGTCCAGGAAGAGCTAAGCTTGGTTCGGGTGAGCACCATTGAAGATGCTTACCAGTTTGCTTTGAAGGTTGAAGAAAAACTGAACAGAAGGTTTGAAAGCAAGCAAAGAGTAAAAGGACCTAGAGGAAAGACCGATGGAAAGAAAGAGGAAGGAAAGGAAGAAAAGAAAGAAGAGGTGAGCAGCAGCCGAGGTCAGAAAGAAGAAGATGAAGAACCCAAACCGCAAGTTCAGAACAATGGCTACCCAAGAGGGAGAGGTAGATCTGGACGCGGGTATGGAAAAGGAGTGTTCCGAGGAACATGCTTCCACTACGAAGAAGAGGGGCATCGGGCATATGAGTGTCCCCAGCACCCCGTGAGAGTAAACAAGAAACAAGTGGGTCCTGCCAGAGCAGTTGTGGCAGTTGAAGATGCTGACTCAGAACATTCTGAAGAAGCTAAAAAAGGAGAAGCAATGATAGTAAGGAGGACCATGCAGATTGAGGAAGACAAGTCAGAACAAAGGAGAAGCCTGTTCCACACACGGTGCAAAAGTGCAGGCAAAGTCTGTAATGTTATTATAGACAATGGGAGTACAGACAACTTAGTTTTCGAGGAGATGGTTACTAAGTTGCAGCTGGAGAGAAGGAGGCACCCGCATCCATACCGGATTGCGTGGTTGCGGAAGGACCACAGAGCATGGGTCCGTGAACAGTGTTTAGTCACATTCCAGATTGGGAGATACCAGGATGAGGTCCTGTGTGATGTATTCCCCATGGATGCTTGCCATTTGCTATTAGGAAGGCCATGGCAGTTTGATCGAAGTGCAGTGCATGATGGTCGTGCAAATACTTACACCTTGATGAAAGATGGAGTGCGGCACAAGTTGAAGCCATTGCAGATAGTGGATGAGAAGGTGTGCAGCAATGCCAGAATTTGTCTGGTAGAGGGCAAAAAATTTTCTTGCCAGGAAATGGGATTGGAACAGGTTGTAAAGGTTGATGAATGTTCGGAGATATTACAGAGGACGCGGACCGAACAACTTAGAAGTGAAGATCACTTCTCATTTTTACCCGGGGTGTCTGATGCAGGAGCATCCAGTGACAGTAGAGCAATCTTGCATCTTCCAAAAAATTTTTAGATTTTTCTAAGTTGTTTGAAATTTTCACTTTGGGGAAGTTTTGTAAGGCAAGGGGGAGAGGGGTCGCGATATCGCGACATGTCGCGATTTCATGACATGTCGCGATATCACGACCCCAACAGCTGCATTAGGACTTTGGCGAGTTTCGTCGCGATATCGCGACTATTTTCAGAACAAGGCGGAAGGGGAGAGTCTTGTCGTGATATCATGACAGGTCGCGATATCACGGCCAGTTAGAAGCCAACACGTGGCTTGTCATTTGAAAGCTATGGAAGTTAACAAGGATAGAGAACAAGGCAAGGGCAGAGGGGAAGTGTCGTCGCGATATCACGACGGGTCGCGATATCGTGACCTGTCGCGATATCGCAGCCAGTTAAAAGCTGACACGTGGCAATGTTGTCGGGACTTAAAGGCTAAGGCAAGGCAGAAGATAAGCCAAGGGACTATGGCAAAGGCAAAGAAAAATGAACGCAAAGGCCTCTCGAGGACAGGTGGAAGAAATAGCAAGGTAATCGACAAAGAGAAGGCAAGGACATTTAGGCAAAGGCTGAAGGTTGGGGGACATGCCGTGAAATCGCGGCTCCTAATAGGCGGATGGCGAAGGCAGGGGGGTCACAAAATCATGACCCCAACGGGCTGGATCAAGGAAGAGGTGCCTTTGGTCATGATATCGCGACATGTCACGATTTCACGACCAGTTAAATGCTGCCACGTGGATGGAGATTTCAGGACGGTTGAAGACCAAAATTGGACATGAAAAAAAAAAAAAACTCGCGCGTGGGAAAAGAGACAGCTATTGCATTTAAATTTTTTGACATGGCAATAGCTGCAGGCCTTGGACAGTATGGGGTGAGATGGCGGATCAGGGATTGGGTGATTTACGTAAGGAAAATTTAAATCTCGAAGGGAAGCCGATTTTGGGGGTCTTATTTAATTCTTTTACGCAGGTGGGTCATTAATGGCCTAGAAGACCGAGACCCCATTATAAAAATGGGAAATTTTGGTATTAGGGAGGATGGTGGACCGGAGAACAGGGGAAGTAGTTACAGAGAGAGACCGAAGCCGAGCTCGGTGATTGTAAGCCTGCGGGCTGTTTCCTTTAGATGCATGTAAATATTTTTCTGCAGATTTTAATGAGAAATCAAAATTTTTGAATGTGTTGATTCTTCTCGGTCCCCTTCAGAATGTCCCCCAACCCTATGGCCAACCTATCAAGGGATGGCCTATGACCAGCCCACACTAGCCATCCCACCTAGGGATGACTCCAAAAAAATTGGGCTCACAAAGGCCTTTCAGGCCATCAAAAATAGCAAAAAACAATGCAAATTTGATCTAAAAAATGCAATCTAATTGCACAAAAACATGGGTAAAACACAAAATTTGGTACATATCTCATAAATTAGGTTTAATTGCCTACTATATAGTGTGATATTCTTCCAATCCAAAAACATACTATAAAGGCAATAAAATCAACTCCTAACACGAGGAAAATGCAATAAGAGAGACTTGGCACACCTGTATCGCATCAGATCCTCCACTGTCTGAGTCCACCCACTGAATCATGGTGACTATGGGATGATTTTGATAGTGCTTCATTACTCAAAATCTCTCTCGTACTCCTCACCCCTCAAACTGCCAAAGAAAGCATGCAAAAATGAGCCTAACCTTCATATTTTAGGTTTATATAAATATGTAGGGGTCACCACCATACCAAGGTGGTATGAGGGCACATTTTTCCAACCATTCCATCCTGGTATGGTGGTAGAACATGCCCTCATCCCACCCTGGGACGGTGGTAGAAAAAATAGGCCAAAACAACCCAAAATGACCCAAAACAGGTCTAAAATTGCACCAAAACAACTCAAATTGGGTCCAAATTTCACATAGATCAAAATGAAACCCTGAGGATCCTAGGAGGGATGGAAAAGTTATTAATTCATGCCCTATGAAGGCCATTTATGGCTGGACCACTCCTCAGACATGTACTTTTCAGCTCCTTTCCTCCAGGACAACTCACCAAAGTCACCAAAATCCTCTCCAAATTGCCCTATTTTTCAAGGGACAAAGCTGAAGGTAAGCATAACACAAGTCAATTGGTTCAAGCGACTCATCACTTTTCTCACTGATCATTCCCTCATCGGCTCATCACTTGAGGGGGTAGTCATAGTCAGTCCAAATCAGCAAGCACACACTCAATTATGGGAATTGCGTTCGTTCAATGAATCTTCGATAACGACAATCACACTCTTTCTTGGGGCAGCAAACAAGCACATAAAATCACATTATAACACTTGACATTACTGGAATCATGAATTCATAGGCCCTAAACCTTCATGACAGACAACATTCAAGCATAATCATGCGCATTCAATGAGTCAGAAGCAAAGATTCAAGAACACACCCCTTTTAGGATTGGGGCATCTAAAGTTGGTTAGGTTATCGAGTAACCTTAATAATTCTACATTTTGGTCATCTATTTTTGCTTAGTGTTGTGCTGCACACAATGCATCTCAAAAAGGGGCATCTATAGACACTAAAATGTGGTAAACCCAATTAAGCATCCACAAGTAGTCATCAAATTGACATAATATGGCCCCTTGGGCAGCCCTCAGGAAGCTCATAATGGTTCTAGCCACTTTGGAAAGGGTTTTGGAGGCTACCCAAAAAAAGTCAAAATTTGGCCAAATGGCACCCAGAAACTGCCATTTGACCACCCAAACATATCATGCAAGGTAGAGGACAGATAATCCTTATGACATCGATCTTTATGAGGGTAAAATTGGGAGATCCTCTTCCACACCATGTGCATGCCTCCCATTTGACAAGTGGCACCTCCTACCATGCATGCCTTTTTGCACATGAGCCCCTTTGGGCTATAAATGGGTTCCATATCCACAAAAAATAGAGGAGAAGATTTCTAGAATAAGAAATGGAGTGCTTCAAAAATTTTACCTCACCTTATCACACCTTTTTTCCCTCGGGATCTCCCTTTTGTCAAGGAGGTTACCGGGTTACTTCAAGAATGTAATCAGAGCGTAAATTTTCCATCCAAGTGAATTTATTCATCAAATTCGATGAAAACACACCTTAGGTAGTTTATGAATATCTTCCAATGGTTTTGTAACAAAAAATGACCAGATTTTGTGGGTATCCCCTCATAGGCCCCCCCCAAATAGTTGCAGTCACCATCGCCCCCTGGGACAAGGGTAAATTATTAAGTAATTTCTTTACTATTTTTAATTTTTTATTTTCTACATTATTCCATGATGCTACATTCTAAATTTCAGGTAATTTTTAGTTTAAATTAATTATTTATGCCATTTTTAAGTTTTCGGAGGCTCGTAGGGCCCATCCAGGCACCCCAGTTTTATGTAGGTGGATCCAGGATCCAATTGGAAAATATGACCATATGGGTTGTCTTTAAATGCCAATTTATGCATACTGACCAAATTTTATGAGTTTTGGATAATTTTAGGTTTGATATTTTGTTGTCCTTCTTTTTGTAGGTTTGCAGGCAGGCGACGCTTAATCGATGGGTATATGGATGCCATTTCCAATCTATTTTGGGTGATATCTTCCCAAAACATCTTCTTTAACATCTCTACAAATTTTCAAGTCATTTGGATATCGTTTTATGCACTTTTAATTCATATGCCATTTTGCCCCTATGGGGATTGCATGTTATCACCATACACATTTGCTATTTGACCCCTTTTTGCTTCCTTGTGTGCAGTTGTAGGTCCTCAAAAGGATTTTTTAGGCAATATAATACATCAGAGAACCTAGATATAATCAGAGGCAGAATTGGCTCACACACCTTGATTGTGGGTACGCGAAGAAACATTGGATGTGCACCCGGTTTTCGTGAAAGACTTGGTATTTGGGCACCCAATATTGTAAAAATTGTATCACCACTTTGATCCCTCAAGGGAACTTCCGCAACCTTGGATTGGATCCAACAAATTAATGAGAAAATACTTGCTTTGATTCATTTCCTTTTGTTTGTTATTCTTTCCCTTTTGCATGCATGCTTCCTTTTTGATGATCATTAGCAATATGGGGTAGATACACTTATTGTTCCACGTCATTTGGTGCACCATTTTTCCCTACTTCACCACCATAGTTGAGATTATTCTAAAACCAGTGATCATTGTATCTCTCTTAGAATTTTTGAAATCCCTATTATTCCTATCCTTACAAATAATCCAAAAGAGGTGTGGTAGAAAAAGAGATTTTTTTTTTAATCTATGAGTAAAGGAGGGAGGAAAATTTTTTGAACAAAAATCCAACAAATTTGGAGTGACCCAACAAACACCCAATGACTCCAAAATAGTATTCACCTTGGTTAAGGAAAAAGAGCACTAAAAGAAAAGGTGGGAAGCAGAATCAACACAAGACTCGCATAAGTAACACTTGTTAGGAAATACCATTCCTCTTTTTTGAATATTATCCAAATACATGATCTTATTCTAAGAGTTAAGTGAAACGAAAATATTGATTTTAGGTATAGGACCTTAAACTAGATTTTGAAAGGGAGTAACCAAGCCTTATAATTAGCTTCAAGAAGAGAGTAAGTAGACTTCACCAATAAGGAACCATCCTTCTTCCCCTTCTATACCAAAAAATCCTCCTCATCCGTACTCCTTAATACCAAACATATTAGCTTATCTAAAAGGACATATTAGGGTTCAAACCAATAGCCAAGAATCCTTCCAAAAGTTAATCTTTTTTCCATTACCCAAGTTACATCTATATCGTTTAAATATTGTAGACCTTGAATTCAAGAGACCCTACCAAAAGGCTAAACCTGAGATTGGAATGGGACTCAAAAGAAAATAATTAGTCTAGTTTAGATATTTTTACAAAACAATATGGACCTAACTCACATATTCTTGATGGACCAACTTCCAACCTTGCTTTGTCATGAGATATTTATTCATTTGTTTAGTATTTCTCAAACCCAGACCACCATGATCATTTTTGCTATAAACCTAATCTCAAGAGACTAGGTATAATGTCTTCTTATCTTTTGAACGAGACCATAAAAATAATTTCTAAATATTCTCAATCTTCTACAAAATTTTCTTAAGGATTCTAAAAAGCAATAATAAAAAAAATAAGAATTCTCTATAGAGTAGACTTAACCAATATAGCCTTCCTAGCTTGACTAAGGAGAGTACCTTTCTAGCCAATGATCTTCTTTTGGACTCTATCCTCCATAAGGTCCCATAGGTTCTCTTTAATTCTATATTTAAAAATAGGTATTCCTATGTAAACCAAGGGGAGAGCAACAATATCGTAACCTATAGTTTGAGAAATATTTCTCTGTTTGGGAGGAGGAGTGTTTAGAAAGAAAATATTATTCTTTAAGAAGCTTATCTTCTAGCCTGCCACTTTTTCAAAAGATACTAGAATATCTTTTGATACTCTAGACTAGAGCATATAAGAAAAAAGAGAAATAAGGGTGTCATCTACAAACTGATGGTGATATATCAAATCTAGATCTCGCATTGGTAAAATACCTTCTATAACATCCTCTACCTTAATAGATTTACCCAACATTTCCACCATTAAAATAATTAGATAAGAGGATAGCGGATCACCATAAGAGATGCCTTTATAATTTTATAAGTAACCCGTGGGTGGACAATTAATTATAACAAAAAAAATCATGGAGGAAATAAATTTCTCAACTAGATTGATCCATAGTTTTTTAAATCTGAATTTAGTTAGCAATTTAAAAAAGAAATCCCAAGAAACCCTATCATATACCTTATTCATATCAAGATTTATAAAAATCCTTGGTCTTCCACTTTTATCAATTGTGTGAATTAGTTCATGCACTGTAATTATGCCATTCATGATCTATCTCTCTACCATAAAACCTCTCTAAGGTTTATTAGTAAAGGAAGACAAGAATAATTTTAATTTGTTGGTGATAACCTTATTCAAGATTTTATAAATGGTATTACACAAGCTAATAGGTCTATGATATTTGAAATCCTTTGCTCTAGCTAACATAGGGATAAGAGTAAAAAAATGTGTTCACCCCAAAAGGGATAAATTTTGTCCTTTGAACTTCCCTCAAAGCTTCCCCAATATCCTTACCAAGAATGTTCCAAAACGTCTAGAAAAGGAGGGGGAAGTCATCAGGACTAGGGGATTTCAAACCCTCCATAAAGAGGACAACAAATTTAATATCCTCATCCTTGAAGGGGCTAATGAGGGAAGAATTCATTTCTTGAGAAACTAGATGGGGGATGTTACCAAGTAGTCTCCTCTTAGGATCCCTATATTCTCCAAATTTTGCACTAAGAAGGGTTTTAAACTATGAGAAAACTTTAGCTCTAATATCATATATCCTTACCAAATTTGAACTATCCTCCTTGGTAATCTCTCTAATTTGGTTTGAACTTCTATGTCTTAACATAGAGATATGGAAAAACTTAGTGTTCTATCTCCATCCTTTAGCCAAAGTTCTCTAGATTTTTATCTCTATATCTATTATTCATAATCTAGAGTGTTGTGAAACTCAACTAGCAATAGTCTCTCCTCCCATGATAGATCTCCTTCTTGGGAGATATTTTCAAAAAGACTTTTGTTCTATTCTTTGAGTTTAAGTTTCAATAGTTTGAGTTTAAGTTCCACTTGGAAAATTTCAAAGCCTAGAAACTTGATAGCCTACCATTCATTTATTCTTTTATGTAGGTCTGAATGTTGGTACCACATTGCTTCAAACCTAAATGATCTAGGAAATATGACAAGGTTCTGATGGGACTGAAAGCACAAAGAATTATGATATAAAGTTATTTTGGGAATAAAGTAGAGAGAGGCATTCCAAAAATATTGAAAGCACTCTTTAGACATTAAAACAATATCTATACTTAACTGGATGAGTTGGTTCCCTACTCTCTTATTTCTCTAGATGAACTTGGATCCTTTTAGCTCCATATCTAAAAGTTCATTATGATTGAAAAAGTTTTCAAATTCCTCCATTCCTTTAGGACAAGAGAAATTACTCCTTTTTTATCAAAGATAAAAAGAGAGTTGAAATCTCCAACCAAAAACCAAGCTTCCTTATTGAAATTTTCTCTCATGGTGCTTAAACAATACCATAGAAGACTCCTTCTAAAGCCTAAATTTCGAGGATAAATGTTTTATATGACCCATCTATAGTTAGTGGCTTTATTTAAAAAAATGATATTAATAAATCTATCTACATATCAGATAGCAAAACCATCTAGATTTTTGGCATCCCATAGACATAATAGGCCCCTAGAAGCACCATGAGCCAACATCATAGTAAAATTGACCTCTTTCCAAATAACCTTCCTAATAGCTTCTAAATTGCCATTTTCCACTTTCCTTTCCTAAAGTAAAAAATATCTAGCAAATATTATTTTTTGAAGGATACAATTAAAAGGTTTCTAAATTCAATTGTTTCACCCCAATATCCTTACATTGTCAACCTTCAAAAATACCTAAGCACCACCAACAATATTCGACTCTGTTTCCATTTTCCTTAGAGCTATACTTGGGGTCTTATTGACTTTCCTTAAAACTACCACATCAATGGGACCGTTTCTCTAGATATGACTTTTGGGGACCCAAAGAACCTTTATCCAAGTATGGATTCAAGGAGCCAATAAAGGACTTTGGAGTATGAGTCACCATTTGGATTATTGCTTTGAGCTTCAAATGACTAGAGGTCAATATTAAATAGCCAAAATAGCTTTGAAGGTCATTTGAAACAAGAACCTCATTCAAGAGATCAATTAGACTTACTCTAGCCAATGACATAAAATAATTTAAATTTGACTGGGTTTAAGCATTCTTACTCACTTCTAGAGTAGGCCTCGGGTCATCCTTAAAAATGGTAGATTCAATAAACTTGGAATCAGGAGCTAACCACTCCATAGAAGGCTTTTCCAAACTCAATATTACCTTGGACTAAGGAGAAGAGTTTACCAAAAAATTGGCTTATTCAAAAGCTCCCCCTGGGATATTTGAAATTTTTCTAAAGTGAAATGAGATGAGTTCCCTTCCATATAAAGTGGGACACTAACATCTATATTAATATTATTAGGTTCCTTTGAAATTTTATCATTTACCTAAAAGGAATCATCCACTGGTCCCATAGTAGCTTGGGAAGAGAACTTCTTCTTGGAAAACCTAGTATTTGGGGAGCCAACACCAACTTCCTCATTAGCACCCTAAGTGATAGAATTATCCAATGATTTTTGCACCCATTTTTTATTATTATTTTTCCCTTTAAATCCTTCTCTGACCTTCACTTTCTTCCAAGAGGGGCACTACTCTAATTTATCGCTAGATTTACAATAGTCATGATATGTCAAGGGTTTGTTTTCATAGGTTATGGGTTAGATCCAAGAACCCAATTACAAGGTAAGTTTGACTACTAAGGGAATACTAGATTACAAATTAGCCATAATATATCTGAGTGAAAACCATTCTTGACGTTGCTATAGTTCTCAAATCAATCTGAATAAGACCCCCCACCGCCTTAGTAACACCCCTTAGGATATAATTATGTCAAATATGGAAATGTATACGAGGGAGCCTAATTTAGAGAGTAATTGAATTCACTTTTTGGGTATTTGGGTTAAAATTGGGCCTCTATTTTTGAAGAAACATGCTCCTTTTACCATAGAACCATAGACCCCTCATGATACATTTTGAATCCTCCTCACAGTTTAACTTTATGATGAAGAAGGCTTTGGAGACAACCATAATTTCCATAGATCCTAAGGATTTCCATTTTTCTAGGGCTCATATTCTAATAGAATCCAGTTTTGCCTTTTGCTATAAAAATTCCCCACCAAATTGAATTTTTCTTTGCCCATAGTAATTTGCAAGAGGTCTCTCGAAATACAAATTTTATTTTCAATAGGAGTGAGATCAAAGAGGAATTTTGATTTGTAAAAGCGAACACCTTTTTATGCCATGACAACATAAGATTTGCCAAGATGGAAATTTTTAAGGAAAATATGGTGACCCTGATTAGGGGTCCCACACCCAAGCTTACCTATCAACGATCCATGAACCCCAAAAGAAACTGGAGGTCCATTGCAAGGAGCAGACCTAACAACCTCAACATTCCTTTCCCCTCTAGAATGAGCCTTCTCCTCTGAACCAACCTCCTCCACCACGTCACCTTGATCCTCCTACAACTTCTCCACTATCCCACCTACACTCAACTCAAATTAACCTCTTTTAAGATAATATTAATAATCATGATTAACATTTTAATGAGATTGAGTTAATTTATATGAAAGAGGTTAAAATATTCATAGATGTATTTTATTTTTAATTAAAACATTCAAATAAAAAATTTATTTCCATTAGTATAATTTAAATACGATTGCCAAATTTGTTTAAATTATTTTAAAAATAAATTAAATGATTATACTTATTATCTTATTTTCTAATTTTTTTTATGACAATATTGATAATAATGATTAACAAATGAGAAAAAATTAATAGCTATATAAGGTTTATAAATGCTATTTTTTATAACATAAATTTAAATGCTTTTAAAACGTTTATATTTATAATTTTTGCTAAATTCCTCCATTGAAAATTACTTAAGCACTAAAATATTTAACTATATTTGCAATTTGCATTGCACTATATAAAAAAACTACATTTTGGATTTTTATTGAAAATTATGTATATATTACTAATAAACTATATTCATAGTTATGCATATGTAGCTTGACAAGATTTTATGCAACATGTGACTAGTCTTTATTTCTCTTTCTCTTTATTGTAAATATAAATATATTTGCTTTCTTAAGTAAAATTTTCAAAACTGAAATCTTTTTCGATTACGAAAGCTAATAAAATGTTTTTCACATAATTTATAATTAGTTATTATAGGAGACAATTTGAACAATTATGGAATAATTTATAAAGTAGGGATAACCAACAGTGCTAGATGCATGGCCAAGCTTTATGATATAGGCTTCATTAGCTTTCTTTATTTTAATTTTGTTGCCTAGTTCTTAATACTAAATTTTCCATCAATTTAAATATTAAAGTGGATGAAATTTTTGTTCGGTTTGTGTCATGGATATATCTCACTTGCAAACCACCAAATCAAAGGGGTATGACTTTATTTTAATATTATACTACTTTTAAAATCTATCTACAAACTCCAAATTCTACAATTTTAAAAAGACCTCTTTCAAATCAAATTGTTATAAAATTTAGTGTACCCCATATATTTTTGTTAGATATAAATTACTTTTACATGTAATATGAAGAATTAGTGCATTTAATATAGCACCAACTAGGATAGGATTTTGGTAGTTGCAATAGTTCTAGAAGACTTGTCTAGATAGAATAGATATTGCTAATTATAACACTATGAATACTTGCCTATTTAATACAATGATGCATGAAGTTATATGTTCTTATACAATATCAAACCATATGGATCCTTGGGCACATAAGAGTTCTATAGTTTGTATTCATGGTGTTTGAGAATGTAGGTTGTTTGTGAGAACTTGATAATGTGGTGCTAGAGCTTTAAGAGTTAGATCTACCATTATCAAGCAGGTAGATGTAGTGGATAAAGGATATATTTAGTGATTTCTCACCTAAATTTGGGGTGTATTTAGATTTATTAGCTTATATTTTAGGTGTATTTTTTCATATTTGCAATTTTTTGTGTGTTGTACAATGTATATGCATTACAACTGCTCATGGATGGGTCATTTTCCCATTACTTAGTTACATTTATAATTAATGTAAAGGCATTAGTGAATTATGGTGGAGTAGAATTCCTTTTAAGTGTTTGGTTCTTGAGATTTGGTTGAAAGATAGTGGATAGGAAGAGTTGAAAATATCTAGACAACTTGGCTACAGGAACAAATAGTGTAACAAAACATAGTTCTTCTAGGGAATTCCAAACTATCTAGTGTCATGATAGGGATATAAATGGCATTTAGACCTAAGAAACATGGCATCATTGGAATCTATGCTTTATATTTCAAAGGAAATCTTTATTTCATTGAATGCATACATGTGTGATAAAATGTTTCACTTATGTATGATGTGCTATCACATCATCTCACGTTATTTTTCCATAAAAACATAAGAGAATTATAAGAGTAATAAAAAGATGTATAAATATTATAATTTGTTTGAGTGAGAGTCATAGTTTAGAAAGGTTTAAAAGAAAATAATGTGTTATCAAATTCAAATATGTGGTCAATATTAATAAATATGGCTTGCTTAGAACATATTAGGTCACATTATCATTCATTTATGGTTCATAGCTTGAGTATAGTTAAGAAAATAATGCATTATTCTATTCATAGGTTGTTAAAATTTGATTGAGGGTATGTAATATATTATCCCAAGTATTTCATTTGTCTACTAATACAATGTAATGTGTGTGGAGTTTTGATGTGCCTAAAATTCTATTTAACTGTAAAAGATGAACATGGTAAATGGATGGAGAATAGTGGGGTCTTGTGTCATTTTTTAAGAAATATTAAAGGATGAGTAAATCAAATATTATGAAATGTCCTATGTATCAAATTTTAATTTTATTATAGAGTCAAGAAATTGATGTATATGTATACATTATAAATGATACCTAACATCTATCATCATTGTTTTGAGAAAAATAAGTTTCAATATCTACAAGGAGGAGATAATTATATAAATGAGAAAAAAAAAGAGTGGAAAATCCTATAAATAAGTCAATACTCAAACATATGATACATAAAGGTATTTTCATTATTTAAAAGAAGTGAATGTGGATAATTATTAGCACTTAAGTGCAACTTGGATATGATTCATAAATAAAGTAATGCTTTTGAAGACCATCTTGAAAATGACATTATGTTCTCTATTGAGGTTGATATGATAATATACAATACACTAATAAATTTTGATATGCTTAAAAAGGAATACAAAAAGTTAATGGAGATAAATAAAAGGTTGAACATCAAGACTCTATAATGACAACTATTTTCTTTTACAAAAGTAATTTTATCCAAAGATAAAAATCTATTTGTAAAATTGTTGATTTGAATATTGTTGGTAATAGTGCTCTTCATTTTGAAGGTCAAAAGGAAGATAACGAGGGCAATGTAATGGATGATCTTTGTAATCTTGTTGATAGTGATGATTGTATTGTTGATGTCTTTGTAATCAGCTTATTTATTTATTTATTTATTCTCGAAAGCATTAGCTTCTCTACATTTCCTACAAATATTTCAAAAGTTCGTTGATGAAGCATGAAATCTGTTTCGTCGGATCACCATAAAATGGGACCCCCTTGTTGTGATCCTTGTTGCTCCACCTGTGAGCTTCACTTGTACCCCTGACAGAGTAGTTCACTAAAATCACCCACCGAGGCGAATGTCTTCCATATCTAAATTTTGCCACCATATTTAACGGCGACGCCGACGTGGAAATGGTAACCGCTTATGCAAGAGCGAGATAGTGAAAGTAACTAGAGGTCTTCAAAAGTGAGTAGATCATTTTCTACGCCCTCCGTCTCCGTCATACTGATTCTATTCACTAGCACAATCTCGGACCCTTATAATATCTTTTACCAAATTTTTATTGAAAAAAAATGAGGTATTAAAGTGGAACGAAATTTTAACATAGGAATATGTCACTAGAAAATAAATAGCTTGTATGGGAACACAACATCACATAAATTGGTTAGAAAGTAAAAGGGTCAACTACCCATGCAGTGAACACAACATCACGGCTAACTACCCACACATGCAGCACCAGCGAACACAACATCACATAAATCGATTAGAAAGCAAGAGGGCCAACTACCCACACATACAATGATTCAATATTAATTGGAGTGAAAAATCCTACATAAGTAGGACCAAAAACTTTCACCTTTAAACCTACTATCATTAACCAAAAAATTTGATAAGTATTAGAACTCATAAATTATTCAAGCGAGTGATATATTCTACAAATATAGGTTGGCGGTGGTCTTCCGGCGGACAACCATGTGCTCTAGAATTTCCATAAATAGGGTACATCACATGCTCTCCACGGTCGAGTATTTCTGACAAGCTGCGAGATCTATATCCGTCAGTATCGTCTACCCAGCGTAATGATGTGCACATTTAACAAAGTTGTATCAATTCCTGAATCTCTAAAATCAGATCCATAGGAAGTTGCTTTTGGGCATCTCCACTTAGACAAATCATGAAATTATGTTTTTCACATGTTTTAATATGAAGACAGCCGGTATTTGCATTGAACACTTTCCATAAAATTCATCCAAGGCTGACTTACAGATCAAAAGATGGACGCTACTCGGTCAAGCAGGATTTGTTATATTCCTTGCTTTACGCCGACAGGACCCGCTTCACACCCCTCAATAATTTATTCGCTCCCATGTGGACAAGTTTATGAAATATTTTTCTGTGTGTTTGGAAAATTAATCAATCTGGATTTCTATAAACATGCAGATAAGTTTCTCAAAGAAATAATGACATCACGATAAAAAGAGATTCCTCAGTAAAAGCAGATGGCCTGCTTTTCATACTGAGTGGACCAGCTGCCGTATTCAGCAATGGCAGAGTTGGTTTTTGCTGTAGCGGGAGAAGGACAGAAGAGCAATTTTTTAAGATAAATACCACCTTAACAAGACAGGCTTAGCGCATATGGGGGCATACCTTTTCTCTTGGTGAGGTAAGCTACAGAAGTGACGTAAACACTGTCGTAAACACCACAGTACCGTATGTGGTCCAAACTCGCTAGGGTGAAGTGTTAGCTTGGCTTTCTATAATCAATTGCTACCGCTACTCCTGTCCTTTATGTCTTGTAGTGCTGTCATTTCATTTAGTCTACGTCAGTCCACTGTCAGAAAAGAAAGCAACCTCCTCTATTGTCTGGGTGTGCTCTCCCTTGGCTTTATTAGAAAACTACACCCTCTTTTGTGTGGTGCTTGTAAAGGGTAAGCGGACAATTGTTGTAAGATATTCCCTCCAAACGGAACGGTAACCTAATTCGTACCGCTGAATCCACCACAATGTCAGACAAGGAAAAACGAAAAAAACAACAAGAGTTGTGGTCCACAAGGAAAAATTGTTTTCGAGGTGACAAAGGCCATTAACACATTGTTTTAGCTAAAAATTATGTGGGTGTCCATCGTTGTCGAGTTCAGAGGGTTCCAGAGGGCTCCCTTTTGAGCTGAGAATTATTTTCAGCCGCTACGTGCGATGAGGAACAGGAAAAACTCATTAAAAATTGAATCAAAATTACAAGAGGACGTTTACGTTAAGATGGCAACTGGTTGAATTCTTTTGACATTTACACTGGTAACAGCCTTTCCTATCTCAATTTCTTTTATACATATTTAATATCTAAAATAATTTAAATAAAACCTTCAATTAAGATAGTAAATAACGGAAAATAAATGAGACCTTAAATGAACTTAGCACAGATACCTCGAACGTGAGGCTTTGAAAAAGTATTGTGAAAATCACCATATTGTAATGGTTGAATCGGCATCGAATACCATGTTTGAAGCAGATTGCGTATTAGGAAGGGGTTTATCACATGCGTTTTAGTAATGTGAACTCTATATAGTGGGTTACATTATTTTTTCCCCATTTTTTAATGATATAAATAAAAACATTAAATTTATTTTTAGAATTTAATTTTTTTGATCGGTTAAATTTAGATTAAAGTGGGTTTTTTTAAGGGAACCAAAACCTGATTATAACAAGTCATAAGACTTTAACAGAAAAGCCAGAGGAAAGGCTGTAGGAAAGCCTAAGGAAGGACACTAAGAAAGGCTTGAGGAAAGCTTAAGAAGGCAAAAGGAAAGCCTTCAGGAAGGAAGCAAAGAAGGGACGGAAAACTGAAATTTGAAATGCCCACTAGGGAAAAAGGAAAGGACGGAAAAACAAAACGGACAAGTCCACATAAAAACAAAATTGAAAAACCTCAAAGGCTTGAAAGGGAAAAAGGCTCCAACCCATATGGTGGAAACCGGAAACGAAACCGAAACCAGGTGAGTTCAGAATCCCATGCAGGGAAAACCAGCAATTACAGAAAAATCACCCAACACCAAGGGTGGAGTAAAGAGACATAAAATAAAGAAAGTCCCACCCAAGAAAGGACGTGAAACAAAGAAGCACTAGTATTTACAAAAAAAACACCCATAACAACATGGTTGAGAAAAAAGGAAATGCTGGGAAACCATAATCAATATAGAAAAACCATCCTAAACTATAGAGTGGAACAAAGAATTTGCAATTACATATACTCCGACCCAAGAAAGGATGGGAAACAAACAGGGACGCCACAAAGTCCTCCTGCAATGAAGAGAGGAGCCACCTAAGATGCCATCCAAGCAGAGGAAGCAACAGACGCTGAACATAAAAAGATGGGAAAGTTCCCAAGGAACCCAAAAGGAAGGAGTCAAATGGAAAACCAACTACATACGTTAAAATATTTAGATGAAAAATATTTTATTTTGGATTGTCGTTATGCAATTACAATGATTTGTATTATTCATCCTTTCAATAAATTTTTATATTATTAAATATAATGTATAAAAAATTAAATATAAAAAAAGTTTTGTAATCTGTAATTAAAGTAAAATTTGGATAAAACTATTATATAATAAAAATTATACAAACATTATGGATTCCAACTTTGCAACTATGCTTGATCATAGAGATCAAGGTTTTTAAATATGCATGGACTCAAGATTTTATGAACTTATCTTTGAGTG
The DNA here is from genome assembly GCA_028583015.1 of Wollemia nobilis. NCBI lineage: Eukaryota > Viridiplantae > Streptophyta > Pinopsida > Araucariales > Araucariaceae > Wollemia > Wollemia nobilis. Next base: position 633,214 of record JAQPPZ010003183.1, read on the forward strand.
GGAATGGTGTGTAGGGTATTGGGATGGACATTAGAGTTGCAATATTGATGACCAGGATAACGGGAATGGTGAGAAGACGATAGGTGAAATTTTGGGGAGGTGACAAAAAAAACATGAGTTTACAAATATTTTTCATTTTGGACATGAAATAACATAATAAGGATTCATTGCAGAATGAAACCAAAAAATTATAAAACTCCTCCTCATTTACAAATCACCTATTATGTTTTCTCATTACCTACAAACTTTATTACATGATGTTTCATATTGTAATACCCATAGTTAGGCTTCATTTTATAAAAAAATTTATTTCATTCACAAAAGCCATATATTTTTTGTAAAATATTTTTTCCAACCATTTTCCTCGTTCTTTGGAGAGTCTCTTATCATATTTTATCCGTAATTCCAAATCTGTAACTCTATAGTTTTGTAATATTTGCCCTTGTACATTGTTTCCTATGCAAATCCTATCCCACTTACCAAGAGTGGAGCTAAATATTGAATGTTTTATAACACCCTTTCCAAAGAAGATCTTTAAATTTAATGAAAAATAATTACTATTTCTACTAGCAATATTGAATGTGACATCATATATATTGAGATAGATTATAGTGTAGTCTTTATCAGCTACAAACTTCTCACAATGGTTAAATAGTTACATCCAACCTATCCAAAAGGATATCATTATATCTAAAATTGAGTTCTATATATATTTTATTCATGGGTACCTTTATATTATTTGTTATCTTTCAAATTTATATCCAATGACTCTAGCTTTGCCAACATGACATTTTTTTTTGAAGGCACTACTTGGCCAAGGAGTAAGTGAGAGGATCTTTAAACTCATCAACCTTTGAGACCAAGGATTGAAAGGGAACCTTTTAATGTTACTCCTAATAGGGAATGGGATGACCATCCTAGACAAGGGTGCAAGACCACCTTGGAATAGAAAGCTATGGTACATCCTATGTATAAACTTGATCAATAGGAGGAATTGAACAATCAACAAATGATCATCGTTACTCTTAACATCTAGCATTATCATGTAATGCTTAGAAGGATCAACTTCATGAAAAGCAAGGTCTATAGTTAGAATAAATGTTTACGGAATATCTGGAATGGAAAAAAAACTATATCACCATGACCTAGTGGAGAAATACCAGAGAAGAATCAACAAATATAATTGAGGGAGTAAAAACAACAAAAACCTCTAGAGGACACTACATAGCATAATGTGCCAAGAACACTACATTTGAGACAAAAGGTGTTGCTAAAAACACCTCATCAAATATCAGGTCAACAATTGATGATTTTTCCTTGTTCAAGTCATAAAGACGATAAGCATCGAAGCTATTAGAATATATCCCACACAAATGCAAGGTCACTTTTTTTTTTGCCCCCACTTCTAACGTCATTACCCAAGTGGAAATCGTAACTGGGTATGCAAGAGCAAAATACAATTGAGCGATATGTCTTCACAGGGTAGTCACAGGTCCCCGAAGGTGAGTGGTGGGAGGCCGTTTTCAACGTCCTCTTCCGTCTCTATCATAATGATAACTATTCACAAGCACGACCTTCGGTACACAATATTTCGTCCATCCAGTTTTGTTTAAGGGGACATTTTGCTTACAAAATTTAGCTTAGTGATGCTGTTTATCCTTAATAACACTCATCTGTCGACAGTGAATCACGTGTGTACAATACAATTCCCATAGATTTGTTACAACGCATGCGCTCCATAGTCGAATATTGGAAACAATGTGCGACCTCTATATCGGTCAGTAGCAGCTCGGGCGTTATCATCAATGCCATAATAAGAAAGGTCTCCCCTTGTATTAGAGGATGTTTTCCTTCGATCTTAGATTTTTGTACATTTTAATAATATTAAAAAGAAAATGAAATGAATTAAGAAAGGTATATTGGAGTATCCTAAACTTAGATCTCAGCAGTTCCTTGTCCGCATTTCTACTGAGACAAATCATGTGTCTATGTTTTTCACCTGTTTTTCAATCCAATTCGTGTACGGTTGCTTGTAGATAAAAGGAAGAAAAGAAAATCTGTGACCTCTGTTGGAGGAAATCTAGTGAAGCAGACTCAAATATATTCGTTGTTTGATGTCGCTAGGACCCACTCCACGAACTTCAATAATTCATTCCTCTGTCTGTTTTGAATTTATGAAATGTTATTAATGATTCTCTGTCATTTTAAACATGCAGACAAATTTTCAGAAGGAGAATATGACAACGACGTCGATAAAAGCAGATGGCCCGCCATTTCATTGGAGAGGACCAGCTGCAGGGGTTGAAATCTAAAGGGCAAATGCTGGTCATTGCATATTTAATCAGTCAAATATGTTCGAAAGTTTTAAAAGCCTGTTGAAGTGATGTCCACAACAAAGAGTGGAGTGAGCATGCCTTTGAAATTTGTTTTGAATGTGAAAGCTTAAATAATTAAAAGTGGATAGACACACTTTAGGTAGTCATATTAATTCAGTTTAACTTAGAAAAAGGTTACTCAAAATAACAAGAACATAGGTAAATCTATTATCAATTACATCACCAAAAACCATGTATTAAATTATGTCAATCATGGGGTATGCTCACTACGTGAATGTCCTCACCCTCCATATACTCTCAACGAGTATTAGAAGGAATGGAAATGAGCCACCCATCCTTCCTAGACGTGCGAACATTATCACAAATCATCAATGTCATTAGATACACCCCAGCCAACCAACAACTCGGTCTAGCTCCACCTGGCAAACCTTCCAACCATTGCTATGATGAGATGTATTATTACCAATGTTGCCTTGAGGTAGGCGATAGGAGAAGATTGAGACCAATGCCTTTATGCAGATCGGGAGGGAATTCGTCCACGAAAGCACAATTAGGAAACTTTGCGAGATCGAGAAGGCTTTGTAGAAGGCATTCGGTTGACCGTACGTGAGGCATTACCCAGTGCTGCAGAGCGCGAAGATGCTCCACCACCATATGAACTTTCTTCACTTGAACTGAAATCTAGAACCAAAAATCAGAATAAATTATGCACTTATAAAAAAAAATCCATTTGAAAGGCTTTGAAATTTTAAGGAAAATATCATTAGTTTTAGTTTAAATGTTAGCAGTGTAAGATTGTATAGTATATTCTTATAACTCTAATTTATAACTTATGATTTGATGAATCTTAAATTTTATTTATTTATTTTATTTTATTTGGTTAGTGTGAAAAACCCTTGCGGTCAGGGTTGAGCAATCTCCTCTCAACCATGACCTCTAGTAAAGCTGAGAGTTATGCTTATCAATAAGAAATTCAACACACAACCACCACATACCCATGCCATCATACACTCACCCACACTGTGGTTTGAACCTTGGACCTCCCAAAGAAAAGCCAAGGCCCAAGGCCCAACCTGTTGCATTGTCCCCATGAGACAAAATTTATTTTTCTTTTACTTAACTAACTATAATATTTTATTTATCCATCCGAGGTTAAATCCTGGCAACTACGTCGGACACAAAATAACCCAGGTGCTTGAGGAGTATACCCAGATGGACAGGCCCCATGGAACAAAAAGTCCTAACCCGAGGGATACGGGAACATTTTTCCTTAACACAAGGTTTTAACCCCCAAGGGGCTAGGTAGATTGGTAAGTACAGGTGTGGCTGGGCACTTACCAAGAAGAAACCTAGGTTCAAACCTTGGGGGAAGCCAACCCTTTGCAAAGGTAATAGTCCTGTCTAAGTGCGCACCAGACCATGATACCAACCGTGAGCAACCGATGGTCCCCATCTCACACCGGGTCAAAACAAGCCGGATAGGTTTGTTGGGAGCAGTCCATGTGGTTTAAACCCTCCCTTCCTGGTTACTAAAAAAAAGTGGCTGAAACCAACTCTTCTATGTAATAAAAAAAAGCTATATTATTTTACTTTATTTTTTTAACATCCTTTCATCTTTAACAATTGGACACATGACATTCTTCCAGAGTTTTCTACATTGAAGCTCCCTCGAGAAGTGAAAGCAGCCCTTAGTCAAGCTGGTGCACTCGGCAGACTCAAGTCAAGAACCTAAGTCTCCTTAACTACTCAAATACTTACCAATCCAATAATTATAAGAATAAAAAGCATTCAATAAAGGCAGAGATGGTTCTTACCGTAGCGGCTCTTACTGTAGCGGGAGAGGGACTGAAGAGGTATAGTGCAAGGAAAAAGCTGCCCTGACAAGACATGTTTCTCGGATTCTGGGGCAAACCTTTTTATGTTTGGTGTGGGGAGGTGTTCAAGCCACATAAGCAGCACTGTATTTGGCCAAAACCTCTCTTGGCCGGAGCTTTCGCTTAATAGACTCAAATGATATTTCAACTGCTGTCCCTAATATCTTCTATTGTTATCAATGCATTTATTCTATGTCCGTCCAGTGAGCTCGGCCATTGTCTGCGTATCCTTATCCTCTTCGTTAGAAAATTATACCCCCTTTCTATGGTGCTTATAAGAGTAAGATGCCTCTCCAATGTGCACAATCGTTGTAACAAATTCCCTCGGCAAACCTAGTGAACAAGAAACAAAGAAATAAATAAAATAAAATAAAACTACTGTATACCTCACTATAGGCACTTAATAACAATGAGCATGAATCATAAAGGCAAGATCTATGAGTCTCAGTAGCAGAATTTGAAATCTATTATGCCTGTCAAACAAAAATCTTTAACGGATAAGTAGCTAAAATGTCTGTCATATTGAATATATAATTAAAATTTATTAATAATCATTAAGCTCTAATTAAATAAAATTAATTATATTGATTGTTTAACATTGAACACGAGTTTAAGTTTTCTGGTCATTTCATTTTTCATTTCTTTAACTAATTAATTTAAATTTCTTGCTTAATATCAATCCTATGCTACGAATGGCCAATTAACACTTGTGATATGATTTCAAAGATTTTGCAGAAGATTAAAACATGGCATCAAGATATTTCAAGATATTTCATGAAAATAATTACAAATTGTAAAGTCAATATAATCTTTAAAAAATAGTGCCTTTTATCTAGCATAAAAGCACAGGTCCATCTTAGTTAGGCAATCTCTTAGTTAGGTAATCTGTACGTTGCTAATTTTAAAATAGCATGATTTTATTGTAAATCCTTACCGTCTAAGATAAATATGGCACTAATTTACTTGTCAAAGTCTAGTTAAATTGAAATACATTATAACCATTGTTAAATAGATGTAACTTGAGAGACTTCAAATTTTTTAAGTTCATATAACAGGTTTGGAATTAATGTAAAATATTTTATTGAAGTATGGATAAAGCTCACGGCTTTTTTAAAATAATATGTGTATGGACTATGAATATGCACATATTAATTTGTAATTAATTTAAAAACATCTTAGTATCCTAAAAATGTTTTTATCCGTTTATGTAGAGGAGTTGGAGAGCAAGTGGGTGGTTAAAACTCTCCAGTTGAAATCCTGAGGCCCCAGATTCAAATGTTTTCCCTCACATGCTGCGGATATGCTATGTACATAAGGAGTAAAATCGAATGTTCTTTCTTATTATCCATCAAGATTACAATGGTGTCACCATGAACAATAAAACTCCATTCCATACCATTTAAATTAAACTCTACAAATTACAAATATTTAAATTAAACACTACAAATTACAAATCTTTAAAAATAAAATGTTAATGATTTTGATGTATTAAACCTTAGGTCAAAAAAGGTAAAATGTAAAGGTTAAAAATTTAATTTTTTTTTTTCATTATCATTGAACTCTGCAAGGAACATTATATTTACTGTAATTATTTTAAAATACTATCAAATTATTTTATAATATTACTAGCAACCTCCAGTCCAACCATTAGCCACCAATGACAAGCAATAGAACAAGGTTTTATTGATCCACCATTGGACCTTAGTCTATATATGTAAAAAAAAGGAAACCCGTCTTACTACCAAGAATTCTACAAATATATGTGTGTGAGAATTGTTTGCCTTTACAAAAAATCACTTAAATAGTGCACCACCTTGCTTTCCATGTACAATTCAAATGGGCCTAATGGTTAAGACTTTGGAACTTTAAATGGGAGGTTTATTGTTCAAATCTAGAAGGGGTAGGATTATACATCATACTTCATTTGAGGTAAATAAATACTTGTATGATAAAGTCATCCCATATTTCCTATAAGTGTATGGATGTTAAAAACTACTTGTCAAAGGCATTATAGTAAAATTTAGGATGAATCTCATAGCATACAAATAATTGATGAAGTGTCTTCCATCAAACATCATATTTGTTTTTTTGTTAATGGATATGAACATAAGCATAGCATGGGTGACATTAACAGTAATTAATATGAATTCAAGAAGGATAGTGGTATATTATTATTGGGATCATCGACATAATAAAATATGAATCAACTGCTAAAAAAATCTATGAGCATCATTTAGTTTGATCTATCAAATATATGGGTTTTGAATTTCTCACTTGTAAATATATATTATAAATATTAAATAAGACCTTCAATTTATGGTGTGAAATATTAAATATGGCCTACAAAGTATCTAGTTATAGATTTACCTAAATATATGTACATAATAAAATAATAACCTAATTTGAATTTCTAAATTTGGGTGATACCTAGTCCAAGTACAAATACTTTTTGTGGTGTCAAAAGAGATTAAAATATATGTTAATTTATAACAAGAAAATGATGTGTAATTATTATTTTGTTTAGAGGGGTCCATTTTCATTTTTGAATTTATAGAAGAATAATATCAAGCTCTTATGTACTAATAGAAATACAGAAAACACTATAAAAATTCAACCTATATGGTATGCCCAATATAGACTTTAGAGATAAATTGAACATAAGGCTCTAAATTTTTTTGAGTAATACTTATTATACACATCCACCATGGGGATTGAACCAGGGTCACATCACTGATAATGCAAGTGGCATCCTTGCCGGTAGACCACACTCACAGGGAATTTTAACTGTTTTTAAACATATAATTTTAAGTTAAGGAATATAAATCAACATTGAAATTCAAAATGAAAGACACAAAAACATACAAATAAACTAGTTATATTGATCAAAAAGCAAGGTGTAATGCAATAAATATATGAGAAGAGGTGTGGGGCTATAATATTGTATGTATTAGTCATGCCTTTACATTCAAGGATACATATATTTTTATAAAATATTTTTGATGTGTTGGAAATTCATTGTAATTAATATTGAAGTTCAACCACATGCACATGTGGTGGTTCACCTTCCATGAGTTAGAATATTAACCATATGAAAATGTAATAATTCATCTTCCATGAGTTAGAATATGCATATAATTAAAAATTACATACATATGATTTTTCCTTTTATGTTTTATCTTCTACTAATGTGTTAACAAGACTAAAGAAACATGGCTATAAAATTCTAAAAATAAAAAATTAACATGTTTTAGTAAACACTATGTTTTGTATTTTTGACAGTCTCTATAGAATTATTTTCATGGAGTAGGTTTAGGAAATCTATACCAAGAATTTTGAATGGATTTATTGTTGAAATTTATATATCTTCCTTTATGATATCCAATACATTTTAAATGGATAAAAATACATTCCTAAGCACAAATTTTCCCCTGTAGTATGGATAGTATAAAAAATATGATTTAAATAATTTTTGTACCTAGAGCCATGTCTCAAAGTTTTGTTTATTACTGTAATATTTCTATTGTATTCTAAATATATTTAAATATAGTATCAAGCAAAAAATTATGGCACAAAAATATCACATGTCTAGATAATTTATCCTCTCTTCAAAAAATTAACTACATTGTACATCTAAATGGAATACCTTCTAGTTATCTTAGTGTATGTGTCAATAATTTTATCCTCCTCATTGTGTTAACCTATTTGGATTGATTTTTTTAATGTCCAACTATTCTATTTGTATGGAAGCATCCAATAAAGGTAGTTGACAAGGCTTGCAATGCTTGACATTGAAAATTGGATGTAAACTAGTATGAGATAAAACATTCAATTTAGAGGTATTCTAGCCCAACCTCACATAACCATATCTTATATCCAACCTTGAATAGATGTGGGACACAATGTTGGTCTTGATACTGCTTATTTTACAAGATATCATAGACTTATTTGCTAGACATGTTGAGTTGTGTTGCCTTTTCTACTCTCTTTTATCCATGAGATGAGTACTCCATGGGTTGCATAGGTAGAGATGCATTAGTGGGTGCTAAGCATTTAGGCAAAAAATAAATATACAATGGGTTGTATTTAGTAGATTTGTACAAAGCTTGATTATGGTCATATTAATATAAGAGAGACTTTAATACCATATGTGTGGATGCTTATAATTTTACATTTGAAGATGTACAATCAATAATGTAATAACTTTTATCTAACCATAAGTCTGAGAATGGAAGGTTATTGATATGGTAAACGTTGTGTTCATCATGCTCCATAGGATACACAATAAAATGCTCAAAAACCTACTATACCTATCAAACAGAATGGACATTGAATAGCATAAGTTATTTCATATATGAAAAAATAATTCTAAGAAATATCCTTAGCTAAAATGTGTTTGTTCCAAAGAATCATGATTATTTTTAAAAGTATTATCAACTACTAAAAAACACAATTATTTACATGCTTATATGTGGGTAAACCATGTCATAAGCACATAGTTATGACCCAAAAGATCGTATTTTTGGATAAAATATTGTTTATCATTAATAAAATGTATTTAAATGTTTAAATGATGTCTCATGGTACTTCTACATAATATCATGGAGCATTGGAAATATGAAGAACCTTCACACATAATTAAAAACAAAAAAATTAAAGATGAAAATAAAATAATATAAATAGAAAGAGGACACTCATGCAAGAAGAAAAATAATAGACTTTTAAACCAAATTTATATACATGATTGTGAAATCCATCTTATTTATAAATAAAAAAATCAATTATCAAAATTTCCATTTTATATGATAGTGGGCATGCTAATATTTCTAATTTAGAATCAATTTCAAAAGTATTTAATTTTGGCTGGTCCAAAATTAGCAATTAACTAACAGTTTAATTATACATTCATTTAATAATCTCCCACTTAGTGACTACTATATACAAAGTTGTATTCCCACCTTGTATTAAGACCAAGTAAATTTCCATTCCATTATGTCAAGAAACACTACTTCACTTGATTCCACCACTTCAATAATATACTAAATAATTACACTAATATACCCTATCCTAAAGAGAAACTTGAGAAAGTTGTATTCCCAGCTTGTATTAAGACCAAGTAAATTTCCATTCCATTATGTCAAGAAACACTAATTCACTTGATTCCACCACTTCAATAATATACTAAATAATTACACTAATATACCCTATCCTAAAGAGAAACTTGAGATCAATTATTTTTCCAAATGCACTCTAGTTATCACACTAAGGATAAATTGAAATTTATTTTAAAAACACATCATTAAAAATCAAATTCCACCATGCAACATATTTGGAGGTATTTTTGACAATAATGTACTATGTCGCTATTGTGGATTGTGCAACCACTTGATACTTCTTACTCCAACATACTACAACCAACTAAATACTTTTTAAACCTACAAATCGTCCAAATTTTGAGTTAATGAATTCTTCCAATTGACTATTTATTGTACTTTATCATAGTATATTCCATAGTCTAGCATTTTAATGTCCTCTTAGGAACAATCCAACTATGCTTACCTATATTACAAATGAATATGCTTAGAATACCTACTACATTGGTCAAATCAAGCCTTATTCACACCATTGCATATATGATCTTTCCATCCTTACTAGCATATGAGACACGTATCATTTCTTTCACTTTCTACATATTTCCTTTGATAATACAACTCCCACATGATATTGAGCATTCATCAAGTGCCTTTATCTATTCTAAATTATTTACGGATGTCTACTATACATTTTATTTGTATTATACAAAACCTTAATTTCACATCATTTCTTCTCAGTTCAATACCCAAATAATAGTGTAGTAGATAAATTTATTTCTTGTCAAATTTAATTAAGAAATAATACTTTATCTCCTATATTAATTCCCTTATATTATGGAATATAAAAATATCATCATCATACAAAACCAAAATAGTGATGTGATTACCATTTTCAAAAATATAAAGACAATGATCTCCATAAATTCTAATAAGAAAATATCTAATCACATACTTTTCAAGCTTGTGATACCATTACCTTGGAGGTTTCATAGATCCATAGAGTGATTTCTTAAATTTCCATACCAAATAATAATTCCCACTACCTCCAAATCCTTTTTATTGTTGCATAAATAAGTATTCCTTTTGTTCAATTTCCTTACAACTAGGTATTAACAATACTGACAACAATTGGATTAAATATAACATTACCATAATAGATAATGTCTCATCAAAGTCTATACTGCAAACATGTGAGTGTTCTTTAACAACCAATCTATAGTTGTATTTTTATATTATACCATTTATATTATATTTTCTTTTGGATACATATTTATAATCAACTACTTTCCTATCCCTTGACAATGGATGCAAGTCCCAATTGTGATTTTTTTCAAGAGATTGCACCTCTTCTTCTAAAGATATTTATAGTAGATTGAATAATTACTACTAAGATACTTTCTTATATTATTTGAGTTATTACTCACAAAAAATAATAAAACTAACTAAAACCATACCTTTTAGATGTTGTTATTTATAAATACCTCCTCCTTTCCACTTAATAATTTTTATGAACTTCTAAATCCAAATTGTACCTCATTTATAGCTTTTTATCCATCATGTTTAGGCTAATTATATTTTATTAAATTGTTGGTTCTCTTTTTTACTTTTGAATTACCTTCGTCTTATTGCTACAATTATATTTACAAATAAGGTTAACTTACATGTGGTTGCAACTCGTGGAATGAAGTCAAAATGGAAATTATACTTACATTTGGAACCTGATATAGATAATTTTTAGCTTGAATTTTTTTAATTTCAAGGGATATTCTTTGTTGTACATGATATTCTTTAGAACACAAATTTATTTGCTTTCCACTAGGATAATCCTATTTAAGGATGATAATGTGATTATATACATGGCAATATTTCACTAAAATCTAAAACCTGTATTCTCTAATTCCTATAGATACATACTTTTTCTCACCACATCTTATCCAAGGATTCTAGTCAATTTTAACAACCTACCTAAGTCATCAACCTTCATTGTTAAAATTGAATCCTAAAAATAATTTAATCACTGATAGATTATTTTGTAGGGTACAAATTTATCTTCTTAGTGGAAAAGCTTAACTATGGCAAAAATTTTAACTCTCACCCTTCCAATGGTCAAATGGATGAATTTGTAGCATAGATAAGTTTGCAGCCATGAATTTGCTTGTGGTGAATTTATCTATAATCCTTCAAAATGGAATTTTTCTGATTCTAGTGCTCATGCCTATCCATGCCAATATTTTTCCAAATTGGATTGGATTCACACATCTTAAAATATTTCCATTTTTGTTTCCTATGCCAACCCAACAAATCATGTCAACTATTCAACTCTACTTTTTTTTGCCTACTTCAAACTAGCTTCTTTCCAATTGCACATAGATTTTATAATTTTATCTCCTTAAGAAGCCCAAAACAATTATAAATTAGGTACCTCTCTCTTGAAAAGGATAAGTTATTGGATAACAACAATGCCCTACCAAATTTATCTAACAATTAAAGAAGCATTATTCTTCAAGTTCTATTTTTGCCTCCAAGTCTCCTAGGATACTAAATGCATAAGATATTATTTAGTGGTCAAAAGAGGAGTTGTCTCTTGATTATGATTATTTCTCATGGTATTTGACAATTTATTAAGTGACACCTAAATTGCATATCCATTTATCTTATTCTTCTTGTAGGATATTATTACCTCTTTCTAACCCATTTTAGCATGCTAATTTTTCTTACATTATATTCATAAAACTCACTTTAGGTGCCTTTTAGGATGTGTAGGTATCATCTAGAAGTTTTTCACCGTATCTCTTTAATAGGATGCAATAGATTCTACTTTGGCCTTTAGAACAACATAATTTAAATTCATATCTAGTGGGATTGGTAGGCTACGAAATTGTCTATGTAAACTTTTTCCTAAAATTATTCTCAATTTTGGTTTCCCTAACATCCCATTAGATACATGCTCTATATACTGTCAACCTATCACAAGTTGTGAATTCACCATATAGGCTACAAATATATTTTATTCAATTAATCAGTAAAATAATAACATTAAAATAGTTATCAATAAAGCCTAGGGATTTCCTAAAACTCTTTCAACTAGTTCAATTTATTTTTTCAATAGTTACATTTTTCTTTCTTATGATTTATCTTCTTCCAAAGGTTTAAAATTAATTTTATAAAAATAAACAAAATGTTTGGTTGTAAACAAAGAAGTTTAATGTCTTCCAAAGCATCAAGTAGACCCCCTAAAAACTAACTCATTTTTATTTTTTTCCTTTTTTAGATTTTTTTACAAATTCATAAGTTAATAGGTGATGCAATTGTTATAGGTGGTAAACTTATTTATAGGCAACAAAACTATCACAGGCAATGAGTCTGAGTCCATACAATGAATACATATATTATAGAATTGTGTGTAATTCTATTCTATTTTTGTTAGAGGTATTATATTATTTGGTTCCATTGTAAATATTTAGATTAGAGTGTGAGTTTGATTTTGTGTAGAAAGTTTGTGTCAAGTTAGTAGAAGTGTGCATGTGTCATGTATTTAAGTGTGTGATGTGTTTAGTTAGAAAATGAAGTGTTATGAGTGTGATGTATCTAGTTTAGAAGTAGGGAGTTATATGTAATCATGAGATACTTTGTCCTTCTGTAGTATGTAGGTCTTATTATGTAATAAAGAAATATGAAGATTTAACTTCTCCTATGAGTTTGAGGAGAGAAAAAACCAAGAGTCATGTAATGTGAAAGGCATTATGCATTTCTATATTGGATATAAATATTTGTAAAATATGATTTGAATAAGTATGATTTATGTATTGGTTGAGTTTATTAATAAATATTTCCTTATGATTTTATGATAATATTGATTTTAATTTTATGGTTGGCATTGATATTGATATTCATGATATTGATTAATTTATTTATCCAAAAATTTTATTAAACCTATGGTAATAGCACTAAATTGCTAAAAATGGTATCACAACCACATTCATTACCTTTCTAGGTTGAAGAGAATACAAATTTGAGAAGAGCTGACTCAATTGGAGCCTTGGAACAACTTGGATATTATTATTGAAGGATTTAATTTTGGATATTGGAGATATAATAATGGAGGAAGATTTATGGAAATTGAAAGTGATATTAGCTATAGTTGGAGAAAAATGTAGCCTGAGTTAGAGGATTTTATTGATGAAGTGATTGGAGAAATATTCATGAAGAGAATTTGACCTAAATTGAAGGAACATGTAACCTGAGTTGTTGGAGATAACATTGGTGATGTTTAAAAGGAGTAGGAACCTCAAAATAGTAGAACACTTGGATGAAATAATATAAAGCCTACTATGATAATGAGCTATAAATATTGAAGAGAGAAGAGCAAATTATGGCAAGCAACTTGGAATAGTAGAAAGCTTGGATGAGAGGATGGAATATCTATTGTGGTAGTATTCTATGAATTTTGAATAGAGATATAAATTCATTTTTTAGCAACAATGAGCAGTTGTAGAATTTGAAATGTCTAAACTAGAGGGAGAGTCTGAAGCATGCTGCTCTAATGCACTATAAAAAGTTTCCATGTAAAAAAATATTTTAGTCTAACTGATATTGGTGTGTAAGGTAAAGATAATATTTAAAAGCTTTATTCAATAATCCAGGTGTAAATTGGAGTTGCTGATTTTTTGGAGGAGTTATAAGAAGGTTGATTTAATAATTTAATTTTTGGAGTTATGAGTGCATAAATTAATTAATTTGGAGTGATAAGAAGAAATTATTGAAATTTGAATGATTGGGTGGTAGATGTAGATGGAATTAATGATTAAATTAATTGATTTTATGAATGAGAAAATGAATTAAGAAGGAAGAATTTTTTTTTTTATGATTGAAGAATTTGATGAATGATTAAATAATTTGAATAATTGTTTGAATTTGAAAGAAAAAGAATTAATTGAGTTGTTAAAATTAAAAAGTGATGATTGATTAAAATTGGGAGATATAAGAATATTTAAAAATTTACAAAATTAAATTGGAGGAATTAAATTATTGTTAATGAAGATATAAGAATTTGAAATTTGAATGAATTGATTAAAATTTGAAATTGCATTGATTGAAAGTGATTAAAGAAAATTTTGATTTTCTTTAATCGAAGATTAAGGAATTGAAGAAGTGTTTTTTGTGAACTAAAAACTCATTATATCAACTAAGAAAATAAATAAGAAAAAATTCCTTCAATATGGAATTGAAGAAGTTTTTTTTATGAACTAAAAGCTCATTATTTCAACTAAAAAAAGAAATAATAAAATAAGCATTCAATGTGTATCATCAAAAAATAATGTAGGTAAGGAAAATATTTCAAGAAATCATTACAATTCATTTCTAAAAGAACTACTAAAGTTATAAGCTATGGGTGAATAGATTTAATGAAACATCTACAATCCATTGATAATTCAACATTGCTTACATTGCCTTATCAAAATATCTCATAGCCATTATGAAAACCATATTGCAATACCTATTAGCATATGAAAAAATGCATAGAAGTGATTGTTATAAATACTATCAAGACAAAAAGAGAAGAATTGAAAAAAAAAAATAGTAAAATATGCAAGTTGTGACATTAATGATATTAAAAAAAGAGTGATAATTCAAAGGTCTATACAAAATGTGGGCGCAATATGCACCATATGAAAAAATGTAATCATTGCAATAGATCTGGACACAAAGGAAAAAAATATTGGATTATATATACTTGTAAATTTTGTGATGGCAATAACCATCCACAACAACAGTGTTGGTGCAAAGAAAATAATTACAATGAAAGATGCGAAAGAATATTGATAATCGCACTAGATAAATGTCTTCAAAAAATTATCTTTAAAACTCTTCTATAAGCAATTAGAGTCACTACTAGAGATGAAATAAAATTACCAAATATAGAATAGAATTAGTGTCAAAATCTCAAGCAACATCAAAGCTAGAGTAAAAAAAATGAACACAAGAGGAAGAGACTAAAATATTTAAGACAAGAAGCCTTCACATCAAATAATGTAATATGGGGGGTGTTGGAGACATTATTTGGTCACATTGTAAGTATTTATATTAGAGTGTGAGCTTGATTTTATGTATAAAGTATGTGTCAAGATAGTAGGAGTGTGCATGTCTCATGCATTTAAGTGTGTGAGGTGTCTAGTTAGGAAGTGAAGAGTTATGAGTGTGATGTGTCTAGTTTAGAAGTAGGAAGTTATATGCAATCATGAGATACTTTATCTTTATGTAATATGTGGGACTTATTATGTAAGAAATGCATATGAAGATTCAAGTTCTCCCATGAGTTTGAGGAGAGAAAAATCCAAGAGTCACGTAATGTGAAAGGTCTCATGTAGCTTTAAATTGTAGATAAGCTTTGTAAAAAGTAACTCAAAAAAGCTTTGCCTTATGCATTGCTTGAAATTTATTAATAAATATTTCAATATGATTTTATGAGAATATTGATGTTAATTTGATGAATTATATTCATATTTTATTAAGTTAATTGATTTATTTATTCTAGAATTGGCTCAAACATGTGATAAGATCATTAAATTGCTAATATTTTTTCCTTTTTAGCATAATTTTTTACTTTATTATTTGCTCTCTACTTATTTGTAGTTCTCTATTTAGTTCAATAAAACAACATAAAAAGAAAGAAACTAGTATAAGTATCTATTAATTTGTCAAATTTACTTTCTCTCAAGCATTCTCATTAGGTATTGAACCAAATCACATATAACTAACATATAGTCTAGAACTTATATTTGTGTATTCCTTTTTGTGCCCTTGCTTGAAATTAAAATATATTTCTTTTTTACTTTAGCTTAGAATAATTCTATGAGAAATAAAAATGCATATAGAACTAAGAATTTGTTTGATTGCATTATTTTTTCCTTGCATCATATTTCAAATCTTAATTTCAGGGCTTATAGTTCATTAAATTCCTAGTTATCAAAATGTGGGTATCTATTTTATTTTTTTATTTTTATTTTTATTTAGATACAAGAAGGATATTTAAAAGTATCCCCAAACCTTTTACAAAAGGGAAACACTAATTCCTGATAAAATAACAAAAGAAACTAAAGGTCAACAATAGCCCCTAGAATGATCAACAACCAACCAACTAGGGCCTAAGGGGCAAGAGGAGAGAGAGAAGAGTAGGGAGGTCTTAAGAACATAGAGAACCTCTATACAAAAATAAAAAGGCCTAAAGGAGAGGTAGACCAAAATATCATAAAAGATAAAAATATGGGCCATAAGACCCCAAGGTAGAACAATGCCAAAAAAGGGTTGCAATGAGGAATGCCTTAATTCCTTCCTAAGTCCTTCCACAAATCCATGGCACTTGTATCCCAATGATACCTATCCATAATAGTGTTTATTTATTCCATGCAAGAGATAGCAACTTTGAGGGTGCTAATCAAGAACCTCAAAAATTCCTTTTTTCATTTCTTTACCTACACTAGGAGAGTTTGGGAATTCTTGAGGTTTAGAAACCTTTTTCATAGTGGTCTTGCCTGATAGTTTCATATTCTTTTTAACTATACGAAAGTCTTCCAAATTATATTCTTCAATGAATAGAGGAATATTATCCACTTTAACTACCTCAAATGATAGGTGTTTAGAGTTCCTAGTCTTCTTATCAGTCCCATCAATATCACTAGGATTCACATTACCCTTTGTTTGAATCATCTCCACCACCTTGCCAACCAGGGTGAAATCCATAATAACCAAAGCACTCTTAGGGACCTAAGAGCTGGTAGAGTTTCCATATGATAAAGTAGGAGGGTCCTCATCTGATTGGGAGTCAACAAGGTAATCAACAAAAGGCTTCTTCAACTTTTTTGATCCACCACCCTTCTTAGAAATATGGCTAAAGATCAAATTAATTGATCCCTAATTTAGAGAGTTGGAGGGTGTTTGTTTAATTTAACACATGAAGACATAGAATTTAGAGTGAATCTATAAAATATTATTAGTGAATCCTTGCTCCCTACCAAATAAATTAAGTAAATATTTGGATCCAGGTAAAATTCTTCATTTGAGTATGGACCCTTTGTTTTGGAAACCATCCCCAAATATAGGTCGACCTCCTTGGTTAATTTAATGTGAATGCCACATGGATCTTGAAACATTTCGCTTAAACATTTTTTTCTTAGTCAAATTTAAATTTTAAACACTCTAATAACGGATCCCCTAAACTATTTTCTTAACTTAAATCATATTATACAATGATAACAAGAATATAATCTAAATTATTTCTACTAGGGGGAAGGTTAACAACCTCTTGAGTAATACTACACATAGTTCTTGAGGATTATCTTTCTTTATGAGTATAAAATAATGGGCTAGTAGGAATCATAAGTAGGTACAATGTTATCATAGAGGGAATATAAGGATTCTTGATGTTGGAAATATTAAGCATATTGAGTAGTCATTGATGTCAAAGGTTACATGGGGCAGAAATATTTTAATGTCAAAGGTGCATGGTTGTCAAGGCAAAAATATTCCCCATAGTTTTGATAGCAAGCAATGAACAAAATTTCAAGGTAAAAGACGTTATTAGTTTTAAGAGAAGGGTTATAATATTTAAATGTCAAATTTAAATATTATGAAGAAAGATAAAAGTTTAAAAGTCTTGGGATTAAATATTGCAAGAAAAGGACAAGGTTTTATTTTCTTCAAAAATATTTAAATACCACAAAGAGAGGCAAAAGGTTAAGAGCTATTATTATAATATATATTTTAAATATTATAATGTAAACAAGTGTAAGGTTAATATGCACCAATTTAAAATAAAAAAAATCAAAATCAAATATAGCGCAAACATTTCCAAGGAGTAATTGAAATGCATATTTAAATGAGGGAAAACAATTCATTGAGCTAAGGTTTTGAAAGGTGCACCAATTGAATTCCATTCACACAAAGTTTACAGAGGGTAGAAGAAAAGAAAGGGAAATTTCACACATCATTTGAGGTAGAGATAAAATCAAAGACAAATAGAAGACAATGCGCTTGTAGTTCTATATAGGTGGCCAAACCTGATGACAGGTTGTCCCTACACTAATACGTGGGAAAGAAAGAGGTCATGGGGTCAATTCTTGGTGGCTCCATTTTGGTTGAAATTTTAGTCAAAGAAATTGTAGAAGACTTTGAAGAGGCTATTCACGTGCTTTATGTTTCATGTGAACAATTATCTCAAAGGGTAGCCTAGCTTGTGCTAGGGCATGGGCAAGCAAGAGGTGGTAGGGTTGATTCGTGGCAGTTGTGTGTTGGTAAGGATAAAATTTTGATTAAAATTTACTTTAAGAGTTATAAGGTATGCATCATGTTTGATTATGTTAGGGAGACTTAAGGTGTGCTAGAATTAATTATATTTTGCATATTGTTTGGAGTCATAAGGTATATAGTGATTAATTGAAAATTACATTTCAGATATTGTGTAAGCGAGTATAAAGTTAAATTTATTTCATACATTAGTAAAGGAGATATAAGGTGTATGACGTTGAATTAAAAGTTATCATTTGCACATTATGTTATTGGGTGTTATAAGGTATTTTGGGGTGTATTGAAAATTATTTTTGTGTATTGTGAAAGTAGGAGTTATAAGGTGTGATTATGGTTTATTTGTTGATTGTATTCTTTGCATGATAGAAAAGGGAAAATTTGAGGGGTTTTGTTCATTATTAAAATATTTATTTTGTAGACTAAAAAGGAGTTATAAAACATAATTTTCAAGCCTTATTATGCACATACTTTGAGAAGGGTTTTAATGTGGATGATTTGAAAGAGAAATTTACTAACCATTTTTTGAAGTGGCACAAGAAAGAGAAATTATTTTTGAGATAGGTTTTGAAAGTACATCATCATCAAGGAAGTTTTAGAGGTATGTGATTTAACTCTTTCTTAAGGTGTTTTTGTTTGAGGAAAATATTTTTGATGTCATATGATTGGAGGTATAAGGATTGAATTGATGTGCATTAGTGATTGATTGAAGTTGGGAGTACTTGTGAATTATTTTTGAATGAAAAAGCAAATATGTGCAAGGGTTTGGAAAAATACTAGCAAGGATTTGAAAGCAAATTTGTGCATTGTTGTGATTAATGTTGGAAATAAGGTTTTGATAGGTGCGCCAATCGAAATCCATTCGCACAAAGTTTATAGAGGGTAGAAGAAAATAAAGGGGAAGTGCACACATTATTTGAGGTAGAGATAAAATCAAAGATAAATATAAGACAACGCACTTGTAGTTCCATCTAGGTGGCCAACCCTGAGGACAAGTTGTTCCTACACTAAGACGTGGGAAAGAAATAGATCATGGGGTCAATTCTTAGTGGCTTCGTTTTGGTTGAAATTTTGGTCAACGAAATTGTAGAAGAATTTGAAGAGGCTATTCACGTACTTTATGTTTCACGTGAACAGTTAACTCAAAGGATAGCCTATCTTGCGCTAGGGTGTGGGAAAGCAAGAGGTGGCAGGTTTGATTCATGGCAGTTGTGTGTTGGTAAGGATAAAATTTTGATTAAAATTTACTTTAAGAGTTATAATGTATCCATCATATTTTATTATGTTAGGGAGGCTTAATGTGTGCTAAAATTAATTATATTTTGCATATTGTTTGGAGTCATAAGGTATATAGTGATTAATTGAAAATTATATTTCAGATATTGTGTAGGGGAGTATAAAGTTAAATTTATTTTGTGCATTAGTAAAGGAGATATAAGGTGTATGACGTTGAATTAAAATTTATCATTTTCAATCAGCGGATAGGGTGTCATCTCATTCAAGAAAGGCTTGATAGGTTTTTTCTATCAAAGGAGGCTACAACTTTGTTCAGTGATTCTAAAGTTACCTCTGATCATAATCCCATTTTTTTTGAGATCCCTAACTCTATGTCCTTCAAGAAACCTTTCAGATTTCAATCTATGTGGATCAAACATTCAATTTTTAAATATAATTTAAGTCATTGGTGGCAGCAGCCTGTCAGGGGTAGTGCAACTTTTAAATTTGCTGGCAAATTAAAGCTTGTTAAGGAAAAGCTTCGAACTTGGAACAAAGAGGTATTTGGGAACCTCTTTGAAAATAAAAATAGGTTGTTGAAAGTTTGAAAATAATTAATCAGAGGATCCAACATGGTGATGCTTATGAAACTACTAGGCAGGAGGAACGAACAAAACTAGCAGAGTTTCATAACATTTTGGCCTATGAGGAAATCTATTGGAGGCAAAAATCAAGGGATATTTGGTTAAAATATGGAGATTCAAATTCCAATTTTTTTCACGTAACCACTCTTAGAAAAAAAAGCAATAACAATATAATTTTTTTTTTAAAAGTAGATGGTTCTATTACTCAAGACTTAACAGAAATAAAAAATGAGGCAGTAACTTATTTCAATTCTATCCTTGGTCAGGAATCATAGTGCAATGAGAAGGCCAAAGATATTCTCTTGCAATCCATTTCTAGAGTAATAAATGAGGATATGAACCTTAACCTTCTAGCTCCATTTTATGATGAGGAAATTAAGGAAGCCTTGTTTAGCATGGAGCCAGGCAAAGCCCCGAGACCCGATGACTTTCCCCCTCATTTCTATAAAGCTTTTTGGGACATCGTAAGCGAGGATGTAATTTCTACTGTCAGAGAATTCCAAGCAAGCAATAATATCCCAAAATGTATCAACTCTACTACTATTTCTCTAATTCCTAAGAAGCAAACCCCTTAATCTATGACTGACTTTAGGCCAATCAGTCTGTGAAATGTTTCTTACAAGATCCTAACTAAAGCCATTGCAAATAGAATGAGAGATATTTTTCCCCACATCATAGATCCATGCCAGGGAAGCTCTATCCAGGGCAGGTCAATATTGGATGGATTTATCATAGTTCATGAAGCTTTGCACTCTGCTCATAAGACTAATAGGTCTATTTTTGCCCTCAATCTTGATATGAACAAAGCATTTGATAGGCTAAATTGGGACTTTCTTATTGTTGTCCTCCTTAAGTTTGGTTTTCACCACCAATGGGTTAATTTGATCAAATAATGTATTTCTAAAGCATGTTTATCGATTCTAGTTAATGGAACAACTACTGGTTACTTTCAAAGTCGTAGAGGAATTCGACAGGGGGACCCTATCAGCCCCATGTTATTCATCATTATGGCAGAAGCTTTAGGTAGAACCATCAAAAATGCTTGCAGTTCAAGGCTAATATCGGGAATCAAAGGTAACATCTCTCACTCGAGATATTTCTCACCAACAATTCATCGATGATACCCTTATATTGACTAAGGCATCAATGGTTGAGGCCAAAATAATTAAATAATCCAACAACTCTACGAGGACGCTGCTGGTTAGAAAGTTAATTTCAGTAAAAGCAAGTTATATTTCTTAAACATCCCCATTCAGAGGCAAGGAAGGATTGCAAAAAATTTAGGGTGTGATATAGCAAACCTCCCCACTTCATATCTTGGTCTCCCTCTTTTCATTGGTTCTTCGAGAGAGTCAAAGTGGGACAGGGTTATTGAAATAATTCAAAAAAAACTTACTGGACGGAAAGGTCATCTTCTATCTCAAGTAGGAAAGCTAACCCTCACTAAGGCCTCTCTTCAGATAATTCCATTCTATTTCCTCTCCATTTTCAAAGCCCCTATGAAGGTTTTCCAAAAAATTAAGAAACTCCAAAAGGAATTTTTATGGACTAGATCAGACGAGAAAAAAAGGATACACCTTGTAGGATGGACCAAAGTGTGCAGACCCAGGGAAAATGGGGGCTTAGGTCTGAGGAGAATTGCTCATATAAATTTAGCTTTACTAGCTAAGCAGGTGTGGTGTCTCATTTCTAGTGAAGAAAATGAATGGATAACTATCATCAAATGAAAGTATCTTCAAAATATGGAATTTCTAAGTGACTCAGTTCCAATCAAAAGTTCTGCTTTTTGGAAAGAAATTCTTAATTGTAAGGAAATCATCAAAAAAAGTTTTAAGATGGGTTTTAGGTAATGGTGAGAGGATAAATTGTTGGAATGACAGTTGGGCCAAGGACGAACCACTGATACAATATCCTAACTTATCATGAATTAGAGATATAACAAAAGAACTCATTGGCAGAAAAGTCTCTAAATATATGGTTGAGGACAGAGGTAGAATGAAGTGGAAAAAAATAAGAATTCAGGGATTTCAAGCGGAATCAAATAATCTTTGTAAAATTCTCGGGTAACATTTTATCCCCATGAGACCCAAGGAATATCAAGTGACTTGGGCTCCTATGGAAAATGGGAAGTTCACTGTTAAATCAACTTACAAGATTCTGCTTGATGATGAGGATTTTGTCCTCCAAAAGGACTTAGTTTGGATAAAAAAATTAATTCCAAAAATTGCAATCTTTTCATGGCTGGTTATCCAAAGAAGAATTCTAACCATTGATAATATGATGCGTAAAGGTATTTGTATAACTAATCATTGTTATCTATGTAGGGCTAATTGGGAGACCATTTATCACATTTTCCTTGAGTGCCCTTTTTCCTTGACTATCCTAAGTGGGGTTTTTAGGCCTTCAATATTTCATGGGTTAAACCAACCATCGTACTTGATTTTTTCATCTAGTGTTCTTACCCCTTTTCAATCCAAAGACTTAGATACATGTGGAAAATTTGTCTTAATCACTATCTTTGGCAGGTGTGGTTAGAAAGGAACCATAGAGTCTTTAATGAGTCTATCCATGATCATTAAACTATCATTTCCAGGATCCTATCCTTTGCCAATGAGAAGGTGAACCTTATCCCTTTTGATAGGTGTAAACCTCATCTACAGGAGATCATGATTGCTCAATATTTAAGCTTAACCTTGTTAGATGAGTCTGTGCCTAGGGTAGTCAACCCCAAGGCCAATGTTAAGTGGTATCCACCTCATATGGGTTGGTTTAAGCTTAATTTTGATGGAGCAACTAAGGACAATCTTGGTAGAGTAGGCGTTGGTGGCATTGTGCAAGATCATAATGGGAATATGATGCTTGAATTTTTTGAATATTTGGGAACAAGGACAAATAATGAAGTTGAAGCTAGAGCTATGTGGAGAGGCCTTCAAATGACTCAAGACTTAGAAGGCAATTTGATCATAGAAGGAGACTCTATGCATGTTATAAATCTCCTCAATAATTGGAAAAAACCTCCTTGGAGGACTAAAACAATTGTTGAAGAGGCTAGGATCCTTTTCTAGGGAAGACAGGACAGAAAAGCCCAACATGTCTTTCATTAAGCAAACAAAATTGTTGATAAGCTGGCCAATTTGGGTGTCGATGGTGATGGACTTTTCAAATGGGAACACGGTATCCCGAGTGAAGTAAAGGAGCTTATTCAACAAGAATGCCAAGAATGATAGACGAATTTACCAACAGGGAAGGCACTGTAAGTTCAAATGCTAGGAGTATTCCCATCTCTTTTTTGAATTGGACAATAAAAATTATCAGAGTTGTTAGTCTTCATGGATGTTGCTTGGAAATACCACAAAGACTAATGGGGACAGTCACATGTCAGACAACATGGCTTCTAGTCATCTTAGTAATTTGAGGTTGGTTGATAATCACAAGGAAGGAAAGAAATGATAATATAATACTTCGAACCAAAGCCACGTGGACCACTAGATAGCCATCACCATAAATCTAGCCAGTAGGTTCACTTCTCCAAGGCTGATTGGCCAAGATAGTATGTGGTACCAAAGCATGTCATATATGGAAGAAAGCAATTACCAAAGAATTATTAAGAGTAACTGTCAATACAAAACTTGTGGGAGTTTTTTTCAATATTCTACTATGTGTGTCTACAGCTTTTTGTTTCTCCATTGTCTCAAGGAAGGGATCTATGTCTGTTTCTTTTTTGTAATTATGATGCATGTGTGTTTTCTCAGGGTATACCCAAAATGTTGTATGGGAAGTTTCTTTTTGATAACAAGCTATGTGCCTTACCGGATGTAATGGCTTTGGCGGCATGTAGATTTTACATATATAGGATCCTTAGTAAGGATATGTTCATCAACATCCCTGGGCTGATTTTTGTTAAAGGTTTTGGGTCAACCTGTAAAACCCGGTATTAATGCTATAGTATCTTATCTACCCAAAAAAAAATTATCATTTGCACATTATGTTATTGGGTGTTATAAGGTATTTTTGGGTGTATTGAAAATTATTTTTGTTTATTGTGAAAGTAGGAGTTATAAGGTGTGATTATGGTTTATTTGTTGATTGTATTCTTTGCATGATATAAAAGGGAAAATTTGAGAGGTTTTGTTCATTATTAAAATATTTATTTTGGAGACTAAAAAGGAGTTATAAAACATAATTTTCAAGCCTTATTATGCACATATTTTGAGAAGGGTTTTAATGTGGATGATTTGAAAGAGAAATTTACTAACCATTTTTTGAAGTGGCACAAGAAAGAGAAATTATTTTTTAGATAGGTTTTGAAAGTACATCATCATCAAGGAAGTTTTATAGGTATGTGATTTAACTCTTTTTTGAGGAGGTTTTGTTTGAGGAAAATATTTTTGATGTCATATGATTGGAGGTATAAGGATTGAATTGATGTGCATTAGTGATTGATTGAAGTTGGGAGTACTTGTGAATTATTGTTGAATGAAAAAGTAAATATGTGCAAGGGTTTGGAAAAATACTAGCAAGGATTTGAAAGTAAATTTGTGCATTATTGTGATTAATGTTGGAAATAAATTTGCAAGGATTATAGATCATATTTGAAAGTAAAATTTGTGCATGATTCATGTTTGATAAGCAAGGTAAATTTATGCATTTGAGATTGATTTTAAAATGAATGGTTAGTGGATTAAAATTGAAAATATATGAGCATTGTGTGTATGCAAGATTTATGCAATGTTATGAGCAGATTTGATTAGGTGTTAAGAGAATATTTGAGTAGGTATTATGAGAATATTTGAGCAAGTGATATGAGAAAATGTGAGCAGGTGTTATGATCATATTTGAACAGAGTTATGAGCAAAATTGAGTAGGTGTTATGAGCAGATTTGAGCAGGTGGTATGAGCATCTTTGAGTAGATTTTGTGAGAAAATTTGAGCAGGTTTTAATGAGTAGAGTTGAGATTAGATATTGGATAAAACTAGAGGAAAGGGGATTGGTGTCTCCTATGGATAGAGTTTCATGAACTAGAGCAAAGGGGATTGGTGTCTCCTATGGATAGAGGTCCATAAACATGATCATAGGGGATTGGTGTCTCTTTTGGGTTGGTTCCCAAGATATTTGTTGAGAAAATTTATAAGAAATATTTTCTCTGTAGACGTAGCCCACATTGGGTGAACCACATTTAATCTGTGTCTCTTATGTGTGTGATTATATATGCATTGTTTCATTATTGCAATTGATAATATTCAATAATACTACTTTGGAATGAAAAATAAAAAGTTTTATCTTATACTATTCACCCTTCGCTTTCAGTATAAGCTTGTGTTCTTCATTTGGTATCAGAGCATGTTCCTTTGTGAAAGCCTAACATCTTGAAGGAAGATCTTACAAGAACACATGTCCACTAAAGAGACATAAGATGCTCCTATTGTTGAAATCAACAAGAAATATTTAGAAAAGCAAGAGGAAACCACATTTGATATGGAAAACAAACTTATTACTGCTCTTGGAGAATTAAAAATGGTTAGAAAGAAGAATTTAAGATTGAAGGCTCAAGTTCAAGAGGTTGAGGAAACAAAGACAAAGCTTCTATAAGATCTCATAGACTTAAAAGTGATGGTTGAAGAGACAAAAATAATTGAAGAAGTTATGGTTAATAAATTAAATATAAAAGAATTAGAATGTGAAAATTTGGAAAATGAAGTTTTCTTTCTAAGAAATGAAGTAGAAAATTTTAAGGATAAGTTGCAGCAAAATACAATATTAGAGAAACAAAAAGAGGAGTCAAGATTAAAAGGAAAAAAGACATCAATGAAAGTTAGTGAAAAGGAGCCCATCACCTATGTTGATGTATTGAAGGAGGAAGAAGATAGAGAATCATCATGGACAAAATTCAATCGCAAGAACAAAAATGAAAGAACCATGCAACCATATAACTCAAGGCAATCAAACAAGTTTAAAAATTTCTTTCATGGTTATTGTTTTTCATGTAACAAATATGCTCATAAAGTTTTACATTGTATAGTCTATGTAAAAAATAATGTTGGCATCATCAATAGAAATTATAATTCTTTTGCACCTCTCATGAATAACAATGTCATGTGTTACAAATGTAATAATTTTGGGTACAAAGTTGAGTGGTGTAAAAAAATATTTTTTGAACTTCCTAAATCAAGCAAGAAAGAGGAAGGTCAAATAGTTTAGAAGGACATATCCTCAAAAGTTTGAAAAAAAAGGAACAAGAAAAAGAAAATTCCATGTTGGTACAAACAACTCTTCATGTGTAAATGAAGGAAATCAATGGTACATTGATAGTGGTTGTTCAAGAAATATGATAGGTGACAAAAGCAAATTTCTTTCTCTCAAGAAAATAAATGGAGGAACTATAAAATTTGGTGATAATGCTTTTACCAAAATTATTGGAAAAGAGACTTTGAATTTGGATAATGGAAAATATACGATAGAAAATGTGTTATATATTGAAGGATTGAAACACAATCTACTAAGCATAAGTCAACTATGTGATCAAGGGCACATTCTCACATTTCATCCAAATGGATGTGAGATCAGTAAATCCAATATAGGAAAGCTTATTGCTGATGCCAATAGAACTACAAATAATCTCTACATATTAAGTGAAATTAAGAGAGGAAATATGGCATAGAATAATGGATCACCTGAACTTTGACAACATCAACAAAAATATAGTTAGAGATTTACCAAAAATAGCAAAATCCCCAAGCACGATTTGTGCACAATGCCAGCATGGTAAGCAAATAATATCAAGTTTCAAATAAAAGTAGTTTTATTCATCCAAACCCTTGGAGCTAGTTCACACTGATCTATGTGGACCTGCAAGGAAAAAGAGTTTACAAGGTGAGAGTTACTTCATGTTATTTATTGATAATTTCTCTAGAATGACTTGGGTAACATTTTTAAAAGAAAAATAAGAAGCATTTGAAAAGTTCAAGGCATTCAAAGCACTAGTAGAAAATAAAATAGACAAAAATATCAAGTGTCTAAAATCCAATAGAGGAGGAGAATTCACTTCAAGTGAATATGTAGAATTTTTTGAACATCATGGAATCAAAAGATAATACTCATAATTAATAACTCCACAACAAAAAGGAGTAGTTGAAAGGAAAAACAAAATTGTTTAGAGTATGGCCAAGGCTATGTTAAATGAGTCTAAGAATTGTGATGCATTTTGGAAAGTAGTAATTCATACATCTATTTACATTATCAATAGAGCTCAAATAAGAGTAAATCACCACAAAATCCCATATGATATTTGGAAGGGAAGATCATCTATCTTGAAGAACTTCAATTTTTTTGAAAGCAAATGCTAGATTAGATGAGAAGAGAAAAATCTAGGCAAGTTTGATTCCAGGTGTGAAGAGGGTATTTTCCTTGGTTATTCCACTAAGAGAAAATCCTATAGATGCTACAATAAAAGATCACATAAAATTGTGGAAAGTACAAATGTAAGAGTTTATGAAGAAATAGATCTAAGAGAACCAGGTCAAGAAATTGTGTATCAATAAGGAGAAATTTGCAAATAAGAAGGTGAAGAAACTAAAGAAGATGAGACACAAAGGACACCAACAAAGATACCATCCAAGTATGTGCAAAAGAATCATCTGAGATAACTGATTATTGGGAATCTAGATGATATACAAACAAGGAGGAAGATAATAAGAACAAGTGAACATATAAATTTGTCTTTGCTATCCAAAGTTGAGCCCAGGGATTTCAATGAAGCAATAGAATACAAATACTAGATTAAAGCAATGGAATAAGAGTTAGACCAAATAAAAAAGAGTGAAACTTGGGAACTTGTCCCACGTCCAAAATACAAGAATGTAATTGGTACCAATGGGTCTATAGAATTAAGTTGAATGAATATGGTCAAGTGGTCATAAACAAAGTAATATGTCTACATACAAGTTGAGGGGATTGACTTTGAAGAAACATTTGCTCTCTTTGCACGTCTTGAATCAATAAGAATATTCGTAGTTTTCAGAAGATTCAAAAACTTCAAGATGTATCAAATGGATGCAAAATCATCTTTTCTCAATGGTTACTTAGAGGAAGAGGTCTACATAGAGCAACCAGAGGGTTTCATCTTGACAAATAAGTTGGATTATGTATGTAAATTAAATAAATCTCTCTATGGACTAAAGCAAGCCCCTAGGGCTTGGTACTCAAGACTAGATAAGTATCTCCAAGAATAAGGTTTCAGAAAAGGTATAGCTGATAGCAATCTATACATCAAAAATGAAGTAAATAACTTGTTGATTGTAGTGGTCTATGTGGATGATATCATTGTTGGAGGTAGTAATGACAAGATGTGTTAGAAATTTACAAAATAAATTTGATATGTCTATGTTTGGTGAGTTATATTTCTTTCTTGGGTTGTAAATTTCACAATCATAAAAATGTATATTTCTCTCTCAGCCAAGTATGTAAAGAAATGTTGAATTTTTTCATAATGGAGGATTGCAATCCTGTGAGTACCCCCATGATTACAAGATGTAAGTTAAGTAAATATGATGAGTCTCTTGAAGTAAATTAGATATTGTATAGATCCATGATTAGAAGTTTATTGTATGCCACAACTACAAGGCTTGATATAATGCAGACAATTGGAGTAGTGGCAAGATTTCAAGCTGCACCAAAAGAAACACATGTATAGGAAGTTAAGAGAATGTTTAAATATTTGAAAGGTACTATGGATTTTGGATTTTTGTACCGAGGTACAATAGTTTTACTCTCACAACATATACATATACGAATTAGGCAGGTAGTGTTGATGATAGAAAAAGCACCAGTAGATGAGCATTCTTTCTTGGAGATTGTTTAGCATCTTGGCTAATTAAGAAACAAGCATCAGTATCCTTATCCACTGTAAAAGCAGAGTATATTACAGTAGTTTCTTGTTTTACACAAGTTTTATAGATGAAGGGGTCTTTAAGTAGTTTCAAAATAGAGCATGATCATCCTATCCTCACACTAAGTGATAATACAAGTGCCATTAATATCTCAAAGAAAATAAAATAAAATAGGAAGGGTTACCATCAATAAAAAATGAGGAGATTGTTGGAAATATTAAGCATATTGAATTGTCATTGATGTCAAAGGGTACATGAGGCAAAAATATTTTTATGTCAAAGGTGCATGGTTGTCAAGGCAAAAAATATTCCCCATAATTTTGATAGCAAGCAATGAATAAAAATTCAAGGCAAAAGAAGTTATTTTTTTAAGAGAAGGGTTATAATATTTAAATGTCAAATTTAAATATTATGAAGAAAGACAAAAGTTTAAAAGGCTTGAGATTAAATATTGCAAGAAAATGACAAGGTTTTATTTTCTTAAAAAAAAATTAAATACCACAAAGGGAGGTAAAAGGTTAAAAGCTATTATTATAATATTTTTTAAAATATTATAATATAAAATAAGTGTAAGGTTAAAATGCGCCAATGAAAAATTAAAAAATAAAAATTAAATATAGCACCAACATTCCCAAGGAGTAACCAAAATCTATATTTAAATGAGGGTAAATAATTTATTAAGCTAAGATTTTGGAAGGTCCACCGATCGAAATTCGTTCGCACAAAGTTTGTAGAGGGCAGAAGAAAATAAAAGGGCAATGCACACATAGTTTGAGGTAAAACTAAAATCAAAGATAAATAGAATATAGTGTATTTGTAGTTCCATTAGGGTGGCTAGCTCAGAAAACAGGCTATCCATGCGCTAAGACGTGGGTAATAAGAAGGTCATGGGGTCAATTCGCAATAACTCCACTTTGGTTGAAATTTTGGTCAAAGAAATTATAGAAGATGTTGAAGATGTTATTCACATGATTTATGTTTCATGTGGGCAATTAGCTCAAGCGGTAGCCTAGCTTGTGCTAGGGCATGGGCAAGCAAGCGGTGGCAGGTTTGATTCGTGGTAGTTGTGTGTTGGTAAGGATAAAATTTTGATTAAAATTTATTTTAGGAATGATAAGGTATGCATCATGTTTTATTATGTTAGGGAGACATAAGATGTGCTAAAATTAATTATATTTTGCATATTTTTTGGATTAATAAGGTTTATAGTGATTAATAGAAAATTGCATTTCAGATATTGTGTAAGGGAGTATAAAGTTAATTTTCTTTTGTGCATTAGTAAAGGAGATATAAGGTGTATGAGCTTGAATTAAAAGTTGTCATTTGCACATTATGTTATTGGGTGTTATAAGGCATTTTGGGGTGTATTGAAAATTATTTTTGTGTATTGTGAAAGTAGGAGTTATAAGGTGTGATTATGGTTTATTTATTGATTGTATTCTTTGAATGATAGAAAAGGGAAAATTCGAGGGGTTTTGTTCATTATTGAAAGCTTTATTTTGGATACTAAAAAGGAGTTATAAATTCAAGCCTTATTATGCACATATTTTGAGAAAGTAT
The DNA here is from genome assembly GCA_028583015.1 of Wollemia nobilis. Classification (NCBI taxonomy): domain Eukaryota; kingdom Viridiplantae; phylum Streptophyta; class Pinopsida; order Araucariales; family Araucariaceae; genus Wollemia; species Wollemia nobilis. Next base: position 664,119 of record JAQPPZ010003183.1, read on the forward strand.
TTAATGTGGATGATTTGAAAGAGAAATTTACTAACCAGTTTTTGAAGTGGCACAAGAAAGGGAAATTATTTTTTGAGATAGGTTTTGAAAGTACATCATCATCAAGGCAGTTTTAGAGGTATGTGATTTAACTCTTTCTTAAGGTGGTTTTGTTTGAGAAAAATATTTTTGATGTCATATGATTGGAGGTATAAGGATTGTATTGATGTGCATTAGTGATTGATTGAAGTTGGGAGTACTTGTGAATTTTTTATGAATGAAAAAGCACATATGTGCAAGGGTTTGAAAGTAAACTTGTGCATTATTGTGATTAATGTTGGAAAGAAATTTGCAAGGATTATAGATCATATTTGAAAGCAAAATTTGTGCATGATTCATGTTTGATAAGCAAGGCAAATTTATGCATTTGAGATTGATTTTGAAATGAATGGTTAGTGGATTGAAATTGAAAATATATGAGCATTATGTGTATGCAATATTTGTGCAATGTTATGAGAATATTTGAGCAGGTGTTATGAGTATATTTGAGTAGGTGTTATGAGAATATTTGAGAAGGTGTTATGAGTAGATTTGAGCATATTTGTGAGAAAAATTGAGGGGGTGTTATGAGAATATTTGAGCAGGTGTTATGAGTAGATTTGAGCAAGTGTTATGAGAAAATTTGAGCAGGTTTTGGTGAGCATATTTGAGCACAGTTAAGAGTAGGTCTTGGAGAAAACCAAATCAAAGGGATTAGTGTCTCTTGTGGATATTTTTCCACAAACCATAGCAAAGGAGATTGGTATCTCTTATGGATAGAGGTCCATGAACTTGAGCATAGGGTATTGGTGTCTCCCTTGGGTTGGTGTCCATAAATATTGTAATAGGGAATTCATTCCCAAGAGAGTTGTTGAGAAAATTTATAAGAAATATTTTCTCCATGGATGTAGCCCACATTGGGTGAACCACGTTAAAATTGTGTCTCTTATGTGTGTGATGATTTGTGCATTATTTCATTATTGCAATTGATTGGATAATATTACTTTGGAAATAAAAGTACAATTTTTTATCTTATACTCTTCACACCTCCCCTCTCAGTATAAGCTCATCTTATTCACTTGAAATATATTCTTATTCTTATCTAATCAACTCTATAAACAAAAAAAAAACTTAATAAAATTAAATTCTTTTTTAGAGTATGACATAAAAATAACCTCCATGCATAACTAGGAGTATGGCTCATGAAATGGCCTACAAGAAAACTTGATATCTACCCTTTTTGAAAATTTGATAATGTTCAAGAATTTTGTATATGAATAAGAGGAGGAACAAGTTCATCCCTTTGGAAATTTTATGGATCACTTTGCTAATTTTCCCTAAAATTAAAGAAAATTTATTAATGATCATGGATGCAGACACTTTAGAACATTTAGATGGATTATCTCAAGCTTCTAGTGAGACATCCATTTCACAACATATTCAACAACCTAAGTTGACTCCTACTTTCAATCTGAAAAATATTTTCTATGAGACCTTACATGTAGAGATTAATAATTTACGGTATATACCTCGTAATATCACTATAAAAGGAGGAAATATTAATCCAACCATTTCTATTGGCCACAAATCTCCATTACCTTTTGTAGAAAAATTGTTAAAAATATTTCCTAGTCATTCTACTTCACTAACTGTAGTAGTAAATTAGATGGAAATCCTTGTAGCAAACCAACATATTAATTGGTATTTCCTAAAAATCCTTCCTTTTTTAAACCCAAGAGGATGATATACCTATAATTTTCTCCAACCTACCTCTAAAACCACTTCCTTTGACATGTTTAACCTTAATATGTTTTGTATGGCACTCATGCTTGATCCTATAAATCCACCAACTAATCCCTTCAATAATTCCTCAAATCCCTTTGTTTCTCAATCAAATCCTTCTTTTAATAAAATATTTTTAATTCATACTTTTATTAATTTATCAAATCCTTTTCCTTTACCACATGTTTCACTAATTTTCATTAGTCAACCCTCTCCTAATATCTAAGCTCTTATGTCCCAAGTACAATAGTTGACTCAACGAATGTCTTCATCCTAAGAATTTTTAAATAAAATATATGCATTTGAAGATATCTAGAATCAACCATTATACCCACTTATAACTAACTATACATTTCCACATCATTTTAAAGTCCCTAATTTACACAAGTATTATGGCTCAAATGATCATGTGAGGCATGCAAAAGTCTTCATGCTTACTTGTGTAAGTATAGAATATGATGAATTGCTATTGCTAAAAATATTTTTAAACTCTTTCTATGTTAGCACTTGAATGATATTACTAGTTGCCTCATCATTCTCTTACGAGCATTTGAGAATAGGGTGATAAATTCATTCAAAACTTTTTATTAACATAGAAGAAATTGTTACCCTTACTTTTTTATATTAGTTAAAGATAGGTAAGAATGAAACTATCATGACCCTCCCTAGCTGACATTAAGGCACAAGAAAACAATGTATGGACCGATGATGTGGTGATACTTAGTTTGAACATTTGAACCAGCTATGTGATGTTTAGTTGATTTATAAGGGTATGTTATTTCTAACATATTGCCAAGTGTGTAGGATCAGGTACACTCGTAGGTGGAATAGGTAAAGTTACCCACCAAAAACGAGGGTACTAAAGATCAGGGGAAATGATGATTAAGGTACTTGAAGGTAACATGGATAGATACCTTCATATAGGCATGCATTGATGGAAGGGATAATCATAAATAGTCAATCACCTAGATATTTAGTTGATAGCCTAGTAGCTATCATAAAATATTTGGCTAATATAGGTGATTGAATTGATGGAAAGACTCCCTCTTTGGTTAATTTTATAAATGTATTTGCTTTCTACTACATCATAACTTGAGTAGTTTGATGATTTATCTCCTATATAGTAACCACTGCAATATGATTATTGATGCATGAGGTTAATTATCGTATTTAAAATGAAAATAAAGCATCCTCCTTAAGAAAGAGAATAAATTAAGTTGTATGCTGAATTTAGATGCTTTTAAATTAATTAATGGAGTTTAAGAAAATAATGATTAGCTCGTTAGAGCTCATTGGTAAACTTCATTTGTGATTAATTAAGGATTTTTCATTTTAATTAATTAAAAATAGATATTTTAATTAATAGAGGGCATAATTCATTTGAGATTAATTAAATATGATTATTTTAGTGATAAGAGAAAATTCATTAAAAAGCTTTAATTAATTATGAATAAATTGAAAGAGGACCTTTCAATTAAATAAAAATAAAAATAATGGAGATATTATATATTAAAAAAAGAATATTATAAATCTTAAATTATAAGATGAATATCTTTATTATTTTAAAATAAAATATCATGATCCCACATCCCTACTTGGTGCAACCTAAGGTAAGGGCTATGATGCTAAAAACTTTCCAAAGAAGGAAAACATGGGAGTAAGGCGAAAGGGATGGGGGATGGGCATTGAAGGGAATGCAGTGGCACAAGCTTCGATAGGGTGACATATGGACCATGAAGGAGAGGGCGAACGTAAGGAGGAAGGAGATGGAAGAAAGAGGTAGAATGTCAAGAAAGGAGAGAAATAAAAGGAAGGAGCAGAGGAGGGAAGTGAAGGCAGAAAAATGATAAGTGCACTAGAGGCTAAAAGGGACATAGTAGACCTTGTGGGCATACATCTCAGCTAAAACTCAGGTTGGATTATTCTGAGATCTGTTTGATATAAAAGAATTATTTATTTAAACTACCATCATTTCTTAGAAGTGATGTGCACTGTAGGGAAAGCATCATGTGTTTAAGTTGCCATCTCTACTTAGAAGAACTATGTATTGTAGTGAAAGCATTGTGTATTTAAAGCTACCATATCTTCTTAGAAGCGTTGTGCATTATGGGGAAAAACTAGTGTGTTTAAAGCTACCATATTTGCATAGAAGCGTTGTGTGTTCTGGGGAAAATCCTGTGTGTTTAAAGATACCATATTTTCTTGGAAAGCACTGTGTACTATGGGGAAAACCTAGTGTGTTTAAAGATACCATCTTTGCTTAGAAGCATTGTGTGTTGTAGGGAGAACATAGTGTGTTTGAGTTGCCATCTTCACTTGGAAAGCATTGTGCATTGTACTAGCTTTGGGAACTTCAACACTAGTGAGAGAGGTGTGCCTATGATGAGGCCACTCTACATTATATCTAAGTCAGATACCCCTAACGCCACTAGAGAGCACCTTGTTCAAACAAGTGCGATAGAGAGTGATGTTCATACTCTGTTTACCCGGGAGCTGCTCGATAAGAAAACATATTGTTTGGCAGAAGATAACCCTAAGTTAGGGAGTGCAGGTTGGAAAACCAGGTTGGTCGTAGAGGATGGTGTGCCTTGTAAGGCATATCGCTAGTTGTAGTGGTACTACGTAAAAAAAAAGAAAGGGAAAATCCATGGTCTATGAAATGCTTTAAAGCATAGTTTTAAATTATGTTAATGGACCTTGATTTTATATATAAAACATATATCAGGTTAATTAAATAGGACCTTTTATTATATGTGAGATATATGTAAATGGACCTTTGGTTATATATAAACATACATTGGTATTTAATTAAATGCAACTTTGATTTATATGTAAATCATATGTTAGAATTTAATTAAATGGACCTTTGATTATGTGTGAGATATTAAATGGAACTTTGATTTATATGTAAATCATATGTTAGAATTTAATTAAATGGACCTTTGATTATATGTGAGGAATATATATAGAGACCTTTGATTTATATGTAAATCATATGTTAGGATTTAATTAAATGGACCTTTTATTATGTGTGAATATATATATATATATATATATATATATATATATATATATATATATATATATATATATATATACCTTTGATTTATATGTGTGAAATATACTAGGGTTTAATTAAATGGACCTTTGATGTATATGAGAAACATATATTAGGACCTTTGATTTATATGTGAAGCATATAGTAGGTTTTAATTAAATGGACCTTTGATTTATATGGGATATGTAAATGTTAGGTTTTGATTGAAATGGAACCTTGAATATTAGGGAAAGATGCGAAAGGTTTAATTAAAATAACCATTGGGTCAATGTTGATTATCTTAGAAGTTCTTAAATGGAATGTGATGTGTATTTATTCTTTAAGCTAAAGCTATGGGGCTCTGGTTTAGGGTATGAAGAATTATTGTTCTAAAGGTTAAGGGTATGGGACTTTAATTCTTTAGGACATGAATGAAATGAAATTAAGTTAGACTCTAATATAAGTGATAGCATGTTTGGATGACTCTCCAAGGGGATTTGTGAGAGGTGAAAATAAAAGTAAGGTTTCTTTTATGATGTCCATTATGCATTAGATGGTTAGAGACTTAATGGATTATTGTATAGTTGCAATTTGGCATAGTATATGAATAGATGCATTTAAAGGTATGCCTATCCTGAACCATGAGTATCCTGATCCCCTACTACCCTCAAAGAACCAAAGGGAAGCAAGGAATCAAATGGGAAACAAAGAATAGGTATGGCATCTTATAATGATTTACTTATGTTCCATAGATTAGAATTGTGGGGAGATATCCCCTATGCAGTTGATGTAATACCTTTGAGTAGGATGGTTTATTATGCAAGTGAAGTTGAAGTATTCATGTTGAGTTATTGAAAGTAATTTTACTATATTTATGTATTCGATTATGCCATGTATTAGATTCTATGTTTGAGTTGATTTTGCTTCATTTTCTCTATTGTGGATTGATTTTTTTATGATATGGTAGTATAGATGTATTATCGTTTGATTTCTTGATGATAGGGAATCTAGTGTAGAGTTCTAGGGTGAACTCAGAGGTGACCTAAGGGAATTGAAACCCCCTTAGGGTGAACATAGGAGTACCTAAGGTAATTTATACCCCTTAGGGAGATAGAGGACTAAGTAGGATGAGATTACATCTGAGTTAAGATAGCTCATCGTGGAGACGATATGGATAGCTTAACTCACAGTACCCATAGCATGCCTACACAAAAGGATTTATGTATGGTATGGAGATGTGTGTACACCTTAGATGGAATAGGGTTAATAATTCTAGCTCATCAAGTATGATGAAATAGATGGGCTTATCCATAGTAACACATTATATGCCTACATAGATGGATTTGTGCTAGGGTAATTTGTGAGATGTAACTTCCAAGGAAACTTAGGAGAATTAAACTTTAGGTTTGGCTAGTGTATTAGGGGTTCATTAAGTGTTCATGTAACTCTATCCTTAGTGAAAAAAAACTTTTTCTAATTTTTGTATTTTTTTTGTTTGTGTGTTTTTGGGTCGTTACAGAAACTTTATCAATTTTTTGAAAAAATGAAGGCCATTAGTGAAAAATTAAATTATAAACCTCCCATTAAATACCTTCTTAGTGTCTTTAAAAAAATCTTAATGAACACCTATCTTATGCTTTCATGATATCCATAATACCTTATTTTTAACATGTCATTCAATTGACTAAACAATTAGTGTCTACCCTCATTGGAAAGGGGTAATTGAAACCCAATAAGGAGGAAGATAAACCTTTTTATAATAAAAATGGGTATTATAGGAATAAATTTGCTATAGGAGATGGGATAATTGTTAAAAATATGTTGAATATTTTCCATGTTATTCTGGTGGTACTAACACTAAAAGGTACTGGACACTCTATACCTATACTCGTTGGGGTTCGAGACCGGGTAGGGCCTTGAACAGGGATTTAGGGGTAGGTATGAACTAAAAATTGTAGATTTTAAGTTATTTTTTAGTTTCCCTATGGAAAGTGTTCAAAAAGTGGGAGAATGGTTGAAATATGTTGAATATTTGCCATGTTATTCTGGTGGGGCTAATACTAAAAGGTAGTGGACACTTTGTACCTATACTTGTTGGGGTTCAGGAGTGGTAGCCCTTCGAAAAGCAGGGGTCCAAGGGTGGAATCCCCCGAACAAAATATTTAGGGTTTAAGTTATTTATAGACCCATATGGGATTTTAGGGTTACTGTATTTGGACACATGCTTTTTTGTCCATGATATTGTAAAAATCCATGCATGTGCCTTTGTAATATATATCACACTTGCATTAGGTTTTGGGGAGATAGAAGGAGAATATTATTTTATTGGAGATGGTAAAGTTAATATAATAATAAGGTAATACTATGCCATTTTTTTCTCGGTTCAAGGTTTCCAAGATAAATATTATGTAATATGTGAATCTATGATATTCTTATTTTGATTTTGTTATTATTACATTTCTATTTTAGTTTATCGGGGTCTTTATTTCTCTTCATTTGGCATCAGATCTAGATTTTAGCTTTGTTCGAGGAGTAAGGGTTTAAATACTATGATAAATTAATTCTTGAGTGGGATCCATACGCAAAAGGATCCAAGCAAAGGATAAATATGGGGAGCATAAGAATAGAGATTGAAAAATTTAATGGACATAATTTTGAGTTGTGGAAACTCAAGATGGAGGATCTGTTGGTTGATAGAGATCATTGGATTGTGATATCGAGAACAAAACCAACATCCATGATACATGAGGATTGTCTAAAAATAGATACGAAGGCAAATAACTCTATAAAATTATGCTTATCTCACTTAGTATTTTTGAATGTATCTATAGAGACCATGAAAAATCTATTATGGGAGAAGCTGGGAAAATTGTATTAGATAAAGTCACTGGTAAATAAACACTTTCTCCAAAATAAGTTGTATTCGCTTCGAATGAATGATGGTGACTCTGTTTCTAAACATCTAAATGATTTTAACACTATGGTAAGCCAAATAACCTCTATAGAAGTAAAAATGGATGAAGAAGAAAAATGTATTACTTTACTTTGTTTATTACCTGATTCATGGGATAACCTAGTTATGGCTATCACCAATACTACATCTACATTGAAATTAGAAGATATAGTAGGAACTTTATTGTATGAGGAGATGAGACAAAAATATTTTGAGGATTATAATTAAAAGGATGCCTTGGTTGTGAGAGGTCATTCTCAAGAAATAAGCAAAAGGAAATTAAGAGAATATAAATCAAAATCTAGGGGTAAATTTGTTGTCCCAAAAAAGGAAATGCTGGAATTGTGGTAAAGTAGGGCATTATAAAAGATATTGTAGATCTAAAAATGTTGATAATAATTGATCATTTTATGAAGGAACTTATACAAAAAATAATACCATAAATGAATATTAAGAGGACTTATTCTTTGTTGCAGCTTGTTCAAGTGAATGCCATGACTCATGGTTGATTGACTCAGGTGTTTCTTTTCATATGACTCCTCATAGGGAGGGGTTCAGTGAATATGAAAAGACAGATGGAGGTAAATTCTTCTTGCAAGAAAATTCAACATATAAAATAATAGATTGAGGAAGAGTCAAACTAAGGTTAAAATATGGAAAAATTAAAACTCTTCCTGGTGTGTTGCATATTTCGGGTTTGGCAAGGAATTTGATATCCATGAGTAATATGAATGATGCAAGTGTGAATGTGGTATTCAATAAGGATAGTTGCAATATGGTTCATGGATCTTTGGTGTTGGCAAGGGGAGTTCACACAAGAACTTTATTCAGACTTGAGGCTAGCACTATAAATATTAATTGCAAAAACTCTTTAGTGGTACAGGAAAATAATACGTATGAAATAGCATCAAGTAATCCTATAGGGAAGATAATGTTGTGGTACCAACGCATGGGGCACATTGGTGAGAAAGGAATTCAAACATTAAAAATGAAAGGTATGGCTGAAGGAATTTTTTATTTCCTATTAAATGTTTATTTTTGTGAGCACTATATTTTTAGGAAACAAACTAGAGTCAAGTTTCCATGTAGTGCTACAAGGTCTTAAGGAATTCTACATCTAATTCACAGTGATGTATTTGGACCTGCAAAAGTACCATCATTAGGTAAATCTATATATTTTGTTACATTTATAGATGAATTCTCAATGAAGACATGGGTATATTTTCTACGAAATAAATTTGAGGTTTATAATAAATTTAAAAAGTTTAAGACTCTTGTAGAAAATTAGATAGAGAACAATATAAAGGTTTTGAGAAGTGATAATGGTGGTGAGTATTGCTCTAATGAATTTGAGCAATTTTGCAAGGATTGTGGAATATAAAGTCAGATAACAACTCCGTATACTCCACAACAAAATGGGGTTACAGAACAGATGAACAAGACATTGATGGATAAGGCTAGAAACATGCTAAGTGGTGCAGGGTTAGAAAATAGGTTCTGGGTAAAAGCCATGTTAATAACTTCTTATCTCATCAATATATATCCTACCTTAGCTTTGGTGTATAAGACTCCATAGAAAGTATGGATTGGTAAGAAACCCTCTCTTAGACATATAAGGGTTTTTATTTGTGATGCTTATATGTATATCCCAAAAGATAAAAGGACTAAGCTAGACTTTAAGTCTAAAAAATGCATATTTATGGGTTATAGTACTAGTGTTAAAGGATATAAGTTATGGAACCTAGAAACATGGAAGGTTGTTTACAGTCATAATGTGATATTTAGAGAGAAACAAATGGGGTTTTAAAATAGAAATGCAACCAAGAAAAGAACCAAAAATAGTGCAAGTAAATTTGGAATAGGAGGAAGAACCTATGGTAGAACCTGAATTATAGAGATTATGGAGAGGAATATTTATATGAAGAAGGTAAGGAGGAAGCTGAAGATGTAGAACCTAGAAATCCAATTTTGAGGAGATTAGATCGAGAGAGAAGACTTCCAGATAGGTATAGTCCTTCAAATTTTTATTATGCATTTAATTTTTTAGTTACTAATGAAGAACCCAAAATGGTGAAGGAGGGACTTTAGTTAGGTGAGAATAAGTCTTGGAAAAGGGCTATGGAAGAAGAAATGGAGTCCCTCGATAAAAATAAGATATGGGACTTGGTGAAATTACCTCCTGGAAGAAAACTTGTTGGTTGTAAGTGGTTATTCAAGAAGAAGTACAATGTAGAAGAAAATTTGGAGAAGTACAAGACTCACTTGGTAGCAAAAGGATTTTCTCAGATTGAGGGAATTGAATTTGGTGATATTTTATCTTCTATGGCTAAGCTTAATTCAATTAGATTTATGTTGGCTATTTCTACTACTTTTGATTTTGAAATAAAATAGATGAATGTAAAGATAAATTTTCTACATGGTGAACTTGATGAAGATATATATATGTCACAACCAGAATGCTTTAGGGTAAAAGTGAAGAACACAAGCTTATACTGAGAGGGGGGGTGAACAGTATAAGACCTCTTTTTACTTTTTCCTTTATACTTCAAAATAGTAAAGCAATATATCCAAAGCAATATCAAAGCAATGCACAAAACCATCCACAAAGTGACACAACAATTTACATGGTTCATCCACAAAACTTTTCTCTAAAAGTTATCTCAAAGTTCTTTGGGAAACCTTCCCAATTACAATGTTTATGAGCCTCGGCTCAAAGGAGAAACCTTCCCCCAATCTGAATTTATGAGCCTCTGCTCAAAGGAGATACCTTCCCCTACCTCTCGCTCTGGTCGGTGATCCTCTAGAAGACCTCTCGCCTCCGCTGCCCTTAGCAAATGGAACTCTATCCATAGAAGACACCTGTCTTCCCTGCTCTGGCTGGAGACCTCTGTCCTCAACTCTATCACCTCAAATCTGGTCCTCGAATTTGCACTAAACACAGTCCTTCGGTCTAGCACAAATGTCCTCGTCCTCTGTCTTTGATCAACACCAAACACAGTCCTTCGGTCTGGCACAAATCTGTCCTCGGGTTCTTCTCATAGAACCAATGCACCTCTGTCCTCAAGTTCTCCGATAGAACTATCAACCTCGGCTTCACAAGTCCTCTGCTAAGACCTGTCCAAATCTGCTCACAAGTCCCCACAGAACCTATCCAAAACCTGCTCACAAGTCCCCAATGGAACTTGTCCAAAACCTACTCACAAGTCCCCAATGGAACCTGTCCAAAACCTGCTCACAAGTTTATCAAGAACACTTGCTTGGCATGAACCCACAAAGAGAATGGTTAGAGACCCAATGTGATTCATCCACCTCATAGAAGCATAAAGAGAATTGTTAGAGACTCAATATGTTCTATACTTAACTCCCAATCTCAATCTCAACTCAATCTCAAATCTCAAAAGAATAAGATAGATGTAGTATGCTTTTCTCAAGAACATGAAACACAACCCAACAATTGCCAACCATGCAATATCTCATATAACAATGATACTCATGTTCTTTCCAACAACCAATATCTTTTCTTAACCAATTTGGGCTTCAACAACAATGCTCATAGACAAGGTTTAACCAACATCATTCAACTCAACATTAACCTTGAAGCATTCTACCAATCATCACTAGAAAAGGAAACAAGTAGAAATCCTTTTCCCTCCAAAGATATTTGAACAAAACAGCCACCCACACAATATCACCAATCATACTCATAAGAAGAATGTGCCCATACCTTATTGAAGTGAAGGAAACCCCTTTGGAAATCTGCCACCATCACAAAATTCTTTTGCCAATCTTCACAAGGGTTAGTAGATCACAACATAATCAACATTACTCCACTTTTCAATAATCATCACCAAGGTCTTTAATTGCACAACTTCCTTATCTCTCCTAAAACCACTTGTACCATAAAATAAAATAAATCACAACATTGCATAACCTTATAACTCCCAAAACCACTTATGCCATAAAAGTAAAATAAAACATTTTATATCATGCATAACCATTCCATACTTTAGTTATGACTCCCCTAAACCTTTGATGTCCAATTTACTTTTCAAACATTCAAATAAAAAATATTTTATTTCCCTTCACCTTATAACTCCCTAATTGAATGTGCACGTCATAACATAAATTAATTAATTGAAACACCTTATGACTCCCTACACGAGTGCATACCACACATCAAAAATTATTTTACTTAAAACCTTATGACTCCCTCATACGACAAGACGTAGACCACAATAACCAAGCATTTTATGACATACCTAAAAAGTGCAGCCGCGTAATTCGAACACGAGTGCTCTCCTTTCCTAGCACCTTAGTTCTGTCTTGGGAACCACTCGGGCTACGCACCCTCTTGGATTTTACACCGCCCACACTCTTATTTGTCACTTCCTAGAACCGCAAACAACATTCGGCACGCGCACATGAGTTTTGACCCATCAACCTCTAGTATCTCAAATCTGTCCGTGACCACCTGGGTTGGATCTCTTTGTTCTCAATGCTTACACAGCAACCATCAACCGATTCCCCTATGTTTTCGTCTTTATCCTCTTTGAAATCCGTGCCACTTCTATTCGATGTTGTATCGCCAAAAAATCAAATCACATGCTCTTTGTTTTCTTTTGTCGCACGGTTGAGAAACAAATTACGTGCACCCTCTCTTCTTCCAAGGTGTGGCTATCGCATCATTTTTATATCCTTACACCTTCGACCACGCAAGCGAATGTCTTCCTCCTTCGTTGGCATAGGGGCTCAATGACGAAAATGAAAAACACGACGATTAATATCAAATGCCCCTTCTTAATATTTCACACACACCGTCCCTTCGCTGGCGCAGGAGCTTAATGCCAAAATCGAAACACATCAAGTATCAAATATCGAACTCCATCCCACCTTTTATATGCACTAAGATGCATTGATTAATACGTCGGCACTTTAATTTATTTTAATATTTTAATTTAAATTTTAAATAAATAAAATTTAAACTAAATATTTAAAATTAAATATCTTCATCACCGGGGCACCTTTTTCAACGAAACGAAGAGCCAACTTGGGTTTTAAGAAAAACCCACTTCAAATCTGTTGTCCATGGTTTTAAATAAAACCTTTTATTTTGTCTGCCTTGGTTTTCACAAAAACCCTTCCGCTTCTTGACATCAATGACAACATCAACACTTGAGCAAAGGCAATGTACCCAATGTACCCAAAATTGCCAACAATCTCCCCCTTTGTCATTGATGGCAAAACTTTACTAAAAAACACATCTTCAAGAGCCAAAACTGAAATCACTCTCTTTGAAGTTTTGCTCCCCCTGACTTGAAGCTTTCCTCTTCACTTGAAGCTCTCCCCCTTACTCATATCTCTCCCCCTTTGTCATCAATGGCAAAGGGCCACCTTTGGGGCTCGAAACTAAGAATGAGCCTCTTAGCTTAGTCCCTCCCCCACCTCCTATTGAGGTGATTAATTCTGGGGTGGGAGTAAAACTCCCATTAGGCACTGATCATCATCAGCGTCTATAACTTCCTTGTCGGGCCTTCTCTTGAACTCTCTTTCCATATTCCTTCTTGTTTCTCATCATTGTTCCCTGATCCTTGGACCTGATCATGCCACTGTTCTCGTTCCTCGTATTCTAGAATTTCAGCTCTACATTGTCTAGCTATGTGACCTTCATTGTTGCACTTGTAACAAGTAACAATGTTATTTCTTTGAGGCATACCTGTTCTTTGAATCCACTTGTTCTGACTAAACCTGTTCCTATTGTTTGCCTTGCAATGAACTCGCCTTGTGCCCAAATTGATTGCAAGAGTAGCAATACCCATAAAAGAAATCACCACTTCTGAAACTGTTATTTACCTTCTTCACTTGAGCCATGCAATGTACAACCATGTGACCAAATCTGTGACAAGCAAAACATCCGCCTTGAAACTTTCCTTTATTTGACTTCTTAGGTCCTGAAAACTTCTCCTTCTTCTCATTCCAAAATCTGTTTTCTGTTTCTATGCATCTATCATTCAAGGACTCATGATCTGAAATATTTTCCTCATTAGAACTCTCTTCCTTTTGGAATCTCTTACTAGACTCTCCAACTTGTTTCTTGTGAGGTTTAACAAAACCAAGACCTATTTTATCTGTTGGATTTCTTTGACTTTGGATGAGAGACTTAACCTTTTTGGAGCTTTCTTGAAACCTGTACAGCTTATCCTTGTACTTTTTATTTTCCTCTTTCAAAGAAGCCATTTTCTGTTCTAATTCACTATACTCAAGCACCTTAGATTCTAACTCATTCTTGAGTTCTTGTGCATTAGCCATAGAGACATCAAGACTTTCTATAAGTTCATCTCTCTCCATACAACATTCATCTAACTTATCCTTGAGTCTAGCATTCTTCTTTCTTTCCTTTTTCAAAACACTAAGAGCATTTGTAAGTTCACATTCAAGATCCTCTATTTGATTGCACTTTGAATTATCAAGGCCTTTTTCAGATTTCTTATCACTAGAGGTGCTACCCTTTTCAAAAACCATACATGCATCTTCCTTATCATTTTCTGAAGCATCCTCATACATACTAACAACCAATTCATTATTTGTGCAATCATCCTCAAGGTGACCAAAATTTCCACATCTAAGACATTTCATGATAATGAATCTATGTTTCGGTTCTTCCTCTTTTTCTGATATGAACAACATCTCATTTTCATTATCACTTGAAGAACTTTCACTATCACTGCTAGAACACTTACTTGCTTTGTCTAGGTAGAAGCTCTTCTTGTGCTTGTGAGAATACCTCTTTCCTTTATTGTTGTGCTCATCTTTGTTCTTCCTTTGATGCCTATGCCTTTCAGAATCCTTGCTCTTACAATCTTGTTTAACTTCATCACTTTCATCCTTGGCAATAGTACAGTTAGTAGCATAATGACCAAACTTTCCACAATTGAAACATCTCACGTTTTTCATATTTTTGTGCTTTCTAAAGAACTTGCCTTTCTTGCTGTAATATGCCTCTTCATCACCAGAAGACTCATCACTCTCTTGAAGTTGTTTACCTTTGGAATTCTTGGTAGTCTTGAAAGTTGCCTCCTTCTTGACATCAACCTTCACTTGAGTTCTTAACTCAAATGCTGCAAGTATACTATGGAGCTCATCCTTTTTTAACTTATCCAAATCTTTAGCTTCCTCAATAGCAGAAATATTTTCACTAAATCTATTAGGAAGAGATCTTAAAATCTTATCACAAACATCATTTTCAGCAAGCTCAAAACCTAAGTCTTTCATGGAGTTAACAACTTCATCCATACGAAGCATGTAGTCACTAATATTTTCATCATCATTCATTTTGAGTTGTTCAAACATACCTTTGAAGTGTCTCAACTTGGCCTTTATGACATTTGTATCACCTGTATGAACCACCTTCAACGGATTCCACATTTCACTAGTTGTCTTGCAGGGAATCACTTTGGTGAGATCTACTTTCTGTAAGCCTTTCAGGATTGCATTCATTGCTTTTGAATTGCTGTGATGTAGGAGCCTTTCTTCTTTAGTATTAGGACCATGTTCAGGAATAGTGTACTCATCTTCAATCACTTCCCAAACCTCATTCCCAAGTGCCATTAGATGAACCTTCATCCTTGCACTCCAAAGACCAAAATCTGATCCATCAAGAATAGGTGCTGCATTGCCACTTGAATGATCCATTGTGTTCTTTACTAGCTTTTCCTTCAAGTTGTTAAACTTTTCGAAGGAACCGGCTCTGATACCAATTGAAGAACACAAGCTTATACTGAGAGGGGGGGTGAACAGTATAAGACCTCTTTTTACTTTTTCCTTTATACTTCAAAATAGTAAAGCAATATACCCAAAGCAATATCAAAGCAATGCACAAAACCATCCACAAAGTGACACAACAATTTACATGGTTCATCCACAAAACTTTTCTCTAAAAGTTATCTCAAAGTTCTTTGGGAAACCTTCCCAATTACAATGTTTATGAGCCTCGGCTCAAAGGAGAAACCTTCCCCCAATCTAAATTTATGAGCCTCTGCTCAAAGGAGATACCTTCCCCTACCTCTGCTCTGGCTGGTGATCCTCTAGAAGACCTCTACCTCCGCTGCCCTTAGCAAATGGAACTCTATCCATAGAAGACACCTGTCTTCCCTGCTCCGGTCGGAGACCTCTGTCCTCAACTCTATCACCTCAAAGCTGGTCCTCGAATTTGCACTAAACACAGTCCTTCGGTCTAGCACAAATGTCCTCGTCCTCTGTCTTTGATCAGCACCAAACACAGTCCTTCGGTCTGGCACAAATCTGTCCTCAGGTTCTTCTCATAGAACCAATGCACCTCTGTCCTCAAGTTCTCTGATAGAACTATCAACCTCAGCTTCACAAGTCCTCTCGCTAAGACCTGTCCAAATCTGCTCACAAGTCCCCACAGAACCTCCAAAACTCGCTCACAAGTCCCCAATGGAACCTCGTCCAAAACCTCGCTCACAAGTCCCCAATGGAACCTGTCCAAAACCTCGCTCACAAGTTTATCAAGAACACTTGCTTGGCATGAACCCACAAAGAGAATGGTTAGAGACCCAATGTGATTCATCCACCTCATAGAAGCATAAAGAGAATTGTTAGAGACTCAATATGTTCTATACTTAACTCCCAATCTCAATCTCAACTCAATCTCAAATCTCAAAAGAATAAGATAGATGTAGTATGCTATTCTCAAGAACATGAAACACAACCCAACAATTGCCAACCATGCAATATCTCATATAACAATGATACTCATGTTCTTTCCAACAACCAATATCTTTTCTTAACCAATTTGGGCTTCAACAACAATGCTCATAGACAAGGTTTAACCAACATCATTCAACTCAACATTAACCTTGAAGCATTCTACCAATCATCACTAGAAAAGGAAACAAGTAGAAATCCTTTTCCCTCCAAAGATATTTGAACAAAACAACCACCCACACAATATCACCAATCATACTCATAAGAAGAATGTGCCCATACCTTATTGAAGTGAAGGAAACCCCTTTGGAAATCTGCCACCATCACAAAATTCTTTTGCCAATCTTCACAAGGGTTAGTAGATCACAACATAATCAACATTACTCCACTTTTCAATAATCATCACCAAGGTCTTTAATTGCACAACTTCCTTATCTCTCCTAAAACCACTTGTACCATAAAATAAAATAAATCACAACATTGCATAACCTTATAACTCCCAAAACCACTTATGCCATAAAAGTAAAATAAAACATTTTATATCATGCATAACCATTCCACACTTTAGTTATGACTCCCCTAAACCTTTGATGTCCAATTTACTTTTCAAACATTCAAATAAAAAATATTTTATTTCCCTTCACCTTATAACTCCCTAATTGAATGTGCACGTCATAACATAAATTAATTAATTGAAACACCTTATGACTCCCTACACGAGTGCATACCACACATCAAAAATTATTTTACTTAAAACCTTATGACTCCCTCATACGACAAGACGTAGACCACAATAACCAAGCATTTTATGACATACCTAAAAAGTGCAGCCGCATAATTCGAACACGAGTGCTCTCCTTTCCTAGCACCTTAGTTCTGTCTTGGGAACCACTCGGGCTACGCACCCTCTTGGATTTTACACCGCCCACACTCTTATTTGTCACTTCCTAGAACCGCAAACAACATTCGGCACGCGCACATGAGTTTTGACCCATCAACCTCTAGTATCTCAAATCTGTCCGCGACCACCTGGGTTGGATCTCTTTGTTCTCAATGCTTACACAACAACCATCAACCGATTCCCCTATGTTTTCATCTTTATCCTCTTCGAAATCCGTGCCACTTCTATTCGATGTTGTATCGCCGAAAAATCAAATCACATGCTCTTTGTTTTCTTTTGTCGCACGATTGAGAAACAAATTACGTGCACCCTCTCTTCTTCCAAGGTGTGGCTATCGCATCATTTTTATATCCTTACACCTTCGACCACGCAAGCGAATGTCTTCCTCCTTCGTTGGCGCAGGGGCTCAATGACGAAAATGAAAAACACGGCGATTAATATCAAATGCCCCTTCTTAATATTTCACACACACCGTCCCTTCGCTGGCGCAGGAGCTTAATGCCGAAATCGAAAACATATCAAGTATTAAATATCGAACTCCATCCCACCTTTTATATGCACTAAGATGCATTGATTAATACGTCGGCACTTTAATTTATTTTAATATTTTAATTTAAATTTTAAATAAATAAAATTTAAACTAAATATTTAAAATTAAATATCTTCATCACCGGGGCACCTTTTTCAACGAAACGAAAATCCAGCTTGGGTTTTAAGAAAAACCCACTTCAAATCTGTTGTCCATGGTTTTAAATAAAACCTTTTATTTTGTTTGCCTTGGTTTTCACAAAAACCCTTCCGCTTCTTGACATCAATGACAACATCAACACTTGAGCAAAGGCAATGTACCCAATGTAACAGGACAAAGAACCTATGGTAGAACCTGAATTATAGAGAGATTCTAGAGAGGAATATTTATATGAAGAAGGTAAGGAGGAAGCTGAAGATGTAGAACCTAGAAATCCAATTTTGAGGAGATTATATCGAGAGAGAATACTTTCAGATAGGTATATTCCTTCAAATTTTTATTATGCATTTAATTTTTTAGTTACTAATGAAGAACCCAAAATGATGAAGGAGGGACTTTAGTTAGGTGAGAATAAGTCTTGGAAAAGGGCTATGGAAGAAGAAATGGAGTCCCTCGATAAAAATAAGATATGGGACTTGGTGAAATTACCTCATGGAAGAAAACCTATTGGTTGTAAGTGGTTATTCAAGAAGAAGTAAATTGTAGAAGAAAAGTTGGAGAAGTACAAGACTCGCTTGGTAGCAAAAGGATTTTCTCAGATTGAGGGAATTGACTTTGGTGATATTTTATCTTCTATGGCTAAGCTTAATTCAATTAAATTTATGTTGGCTATTTCTGCTACTTTTGATTTTGAAATAAAATAGATGAATGTAAAGATAACTTTTCTACATGGTGAACTTGATGAAGATATATATATGTCACAACCATAATGCTTTAGGGTAAAAGTTAAGGAGGACCTAGTATGCAAGTTGAAGAATTCTCTTTATGGGTTGAAGCGGTCTCCAAGGATGTGGAACCAAAAAAATTGACAATTTTTTCTTGACACTTGGGCTTAGAAAAAGCAAAGTAGATCCATGTCTATATTTCAAAAAGGAAGGTGAAAAATGTGTTATCATTGTATTGTATGTGGATGACATGTTGTTAATTGGTAATACTATGGAGATGATAAAGTTACTAAAATCTCAATTATCTTCTTAGTTTGACATGAAGGATTTGGGTGTTGAAAATTTTATCTTGGGTATGGAAATAATAAGGGATCATGCAAATAGAAAGTTGTGGTTAAATCAAAGAAAATATGTTTATTTGATACTACAAAAGTTTAGGATGCATGATTGTAAACCAATATGTACTCCATATCTGATTGGTCAAAAGTTATCTACTAAATAGTATCCTAAAATAGATGAGGAAATTGAAGAAATGCATCATGTTCCTTATGCTAGTATTATGGGTAGCCTGATGTATGCAATGGTATGTCCTAGACCTGATATTGCACATGCAGTGGGAGTAGTTAGTAGATATATGTCAAATTCAAGAAAAGAACATAGGACTATTGTGAAGAGGATCTTCAAATACTTGCGTGGAAAAATTATGCTATCTATTATGGAGGAAATTTTGGAGGTAATGATATTGTAAATCTACAAGGGTTTGAGGATGTTGACTGGGTTGAATATATTGACAAGAGAATGTCCACGAGTAATTATGTGTTCAGGCTATTTGGAGGGGCAATAAGTTGGATGAATAAAAAGTAATCTTTTGTTGCTTTATCCACTATAGAAGTAGAGTACATTGCAGAAACTCATACCTGTAAAGAAGCAATATGGCTATAGATGTTGTGTTCAATAGTTGGTCTTAAATAGAAGGCTATGAGAATTAAGAGTGATAGTCAAAGTGAAATATTTTTGGTCAATAATCCTGGTTTTCATGATCGATCAAAACATATTGATATCAAGTACTATTTTGTGATAGAGATGGTTGAAGAGAACCGGGTGATATTGATATAGAGAAGAATATTGTTGATTCATTAACTAAGGTTTTACCTACTCAAAAAATTTCTTGGTGTAGAATAACTATGGGTATGGTTGCCCTTGACAATTGAAAATGGTAGTTTTTTGCCCCTATGGAAGGTATTCAACAAGTGGGAGAATGTTGGAAATATGTTGAATATTTTCCATGTTATTCTAGTGGGGCTGACACTCAAATATAGTAGACACTCTGTACCTATACTCGTTGGGGTTCGAGGTTAGGTTGGGCCTCGAATAGGGGTTCAGGGGTGGTACCCTTCCAAAAAGTAGGTGTCCAGGGGTGGTAGCCCCTAGCCAAAAATTTTAGGGTTAAAGTTATTTTTAGACCCATATGGGATTTTAGGGTTACTATATTTGAACCCATGCTTTTTTGCCCATGATATTTTAAAAATTCATGCATGTGCCTTTCTTATAAATATCACACTTGCATTAGGGTTTAAAGTGACAAAAGGAGAATATTATTGTATTTGATACGATCAAGTTAATGAAATCATAAGATAATACTGTGTTTGTTTTTTCCCAGTTGAGGGTTTCTAGGATAAATATTGTGTAATGTGTGAATATGTGATCTTCTTATTTTTATTATGTTATTAATTATTTTAGTTTTTAGTTTATTGGGGCACTTTATTTCTCTTTATTTTCTTATCAAAACAAGGATGATGTATTTGGGCAAGTATAAACATATATATGGGTATTATCTCTAAATATAATTATTATTTCACCTACAATGTAAATTGATCCCTACATTAAAATCTAGATCTAGTTGTAAGCATATATTTGCATGTTCATGGAATGTTACATAGGTATTGATATGGTCACTCTAACTAGTTTAGTTCTATGTATACGCTCTTCATGAAGGGCTGAAACTTCAAGTTTAAAGTTGAGATAAGGATATTCTTGAGTTTCATTTGGATGGGTGGTAAAGCACATAGATGGTACCTTTCCTCCATTCCTCTTATAAGCAAGAAGAGGAAAATAATGAAAGTAATTTTTAGCAATGTATACTTTAGAAAATTAAGTTCCAATAAATTGTATTATATTGCATAGTGTATAAACTAGTATGAGAATGTAATAAATTTTAAACTTAATTTACATTTTTTGAATGATTGATATTACAAAAAATTGGCATGTTGTCATCATACATATGTTTAAAATGTTATTATTCTTTTTTTACATTTTTTATGTAACAACCCACGAATACAAAAACACGAAAAACACACCAAAAAAAAGAAAAAATGTTCATATAATTTTTTTTTATCAAGGAGAAGGATTTATAAATCTCTATTCAACCTTAGACCAACTTAATAAATGATATCCCCTAAGTTTCTCAAGAACCATACCACATGAGTTTCCCCTCATGCAAGTTCATTCTACGTAGGTCTATATCATGTCATGCATTTAAGTCCATCCATAACACCATTCTTGATGAGCTAGACTTACCACCCTCAATCATTGGAAGGTATACATGCATCTTCATACCATGCATAAACTATTATATGTGGGCATGCTACATATATTACGAGTTAAGCTATCAATATCGTAATCTGGCAAGCTATATTAACTCTTGGTACAAACTTCTAAACCTAGATAACCCATCTCCCTAAGGGGGTCTTAAGCCCTTAGGTCATCCTCTATGTTCACCTAGAAATTAAATTTTATTTTTACTTTTTTAAAATACATAAGAACACCAAGGAGGAATCTAGATACTAAATCTAACAAAACAAGCAAATTTAAACAAGCATGAACATTCATAAAAATAACCATGCGATAGCAATTAAATAACATTACAATCAAAAAGGGAAAACATAATATAATAATAAACAATGCTCATTTAATCCATTGAGGAAATCTTCTCGTAAATCTAATCTATTGCATTATCAAACAAAAAGTAAAGTAAAGAGAAAACTTGTGAAGTAGTCCATCTCCTGAATTTGGTCCTTCCACTCTTCCATAAATCAAGTGAAGATAGTAGGGGATCAGGACACTCATGGATCCGGATAGACATGCTTCTAATGCATTTACTCATTTATTTTTTAAATTGCAACAATACAATTAACCCAAGCAATTCGAATTTCTAATGCATAAATATTATCATAGATCTTCCCTCTCTATGACTCCACTCACCCACTTATGAGAGTCATTCTACCATGCATCCCATATTATGCTTTATTTGCAATAAATGATCTAGCCCTCACTTAACAATTAAATTCCCATACCCTTGACTGTTAAAGCACTGGGTTATTTCATCTTATTTAAATCAAGCAACCATATTTTAGTTTGTGCCACAAATATTTCTCATCATTTCATAAAGCAATATCCCATACCCTCATTTCACAAAATGAACCATAACATAATATATTTTTCATTCCATTTCATAAAAGCAATGTCCCATACCCTCATTTCACAAAATGAAACATAAATACATTAGTTTCCATAAAATCCATTTCATTTCATTTCATAGATCAAGGTCCCATACCCTCATTTAACAAAATGAACCAAAACATAATATATTTCCCATTTCATTTCATAAAGCAAGGTTCCATACCATCATTTTATATAATAAAACATAAATACATTAATTTCCATAAAATCCATTCCATTTCATTTTATAAAGCAAGGTCCCATACCCTCATTTCAAAAAATGAACCATAACATAATATATTTCCCATTCCATTTCATAAAGCAAGGTCCCATACCCTCATTTCACAAAATGAAACATAAATACATTAATTTCCATAAAATCCATTCCATTTCATTTTATAAAGCAAGGTCTCATACCCTCATTTCATAAAATGAACCACAACATAATATAAATTAAATTAGAAGTCTACCACCAAGATATCCTTCTCCTAATATGAGCTTCCTACTCGACTAGAGCCTGAAGGGTAATTTTACCCACCATCCTACGATATTAAGACGGTTCTTCTAATTCGCTATGTGCATAACCCTGCAACTTAGGGCACAAAAAAATCATGAACTGTGCTTACATTTCATACATGAATTATTTTGTCATATCTACCACCTTTTCCCAAGTGGCATTTATTTTTGAGAAATGGTCCCATTGGACCTTACACTGCTTAAGGGTTTGATTCTGCAAAGCATTAGAATGAAATTTGAGAATTATCACTAGCATCACTTTAATTACTTCTGGGTTTACCATCTATAAATTAGAAACATCCCATACATGGTTAGGGTCAAAAACATATTTTCTAAGCAAAGATATTTGGAAAGTGTCATGGATTTTTATAAAATTTTGCGGCAAGGCGAGTCGGTAAGCAATTGGACTAATTTTTTCATGATATCAAAGGGTCCTACAAACTATGGATCCAATTTTATGGATTTTATAGAACTTTTCATTGGTTTGACTCTTAAGAACATTTATATCCTATCAATTACTCTCAGGGAGTCCTCTTTAGATCGACATAACTCTTTTTCCTATCATAAGCTTCCTTTAGTCTTTGCCTAATTACCCTAAATTTTTCTTCCATTTCCTTGAACATTTCTAACCCAATTATAGTTCTATATTTAGGGTTATCCTAATATAATGGTGTTCTACATCTTCATTCATACAAAGCATCAAAGGGTGCCATCCCTAGGGAAGAGTGATATCTATTATTGTAGGTAAATTATACTAATGGTAGAAAATATTCCCATCAAGTCTTGTGATCCATGCAATACATGTGGATCATGTCCTCCAATATTTTGTTTTTCACTTCATTTGACCATCCATTTTAGGGTGGTATGCTGAAATCATGTGCAATTTTGTACCTATTGCCTGGTGAAGGGTTCTCCAAAATTCAAAAGTGAACTTGGAATCCCTATTCGATATGATTACCTTTGTAAATCCATGCAATAAAAACACTTCCTTGACAAATCTATTATCCACTATTTGAGCATTGTCATTGGTGCTCCCAAGTATGAAGTGTGTGACCTTGGCCAAATTTTTGACCATCGCAAAAATTGCATCATGTTGATACTAGGTACACTATGAGGGTACAAATATCCTGTGGGATGTTTGCATTCTGGTTTGACCTTCTGATATTGAAGGTATCGAGCTACAAAATTTGTAATATTCTTCTTCATTCCTACCCAAAAGAAGGTCTTCTTCAAATTTTCCCTCATTTTTGCCCCTCTAGGGTGAGTTGTATAAGGATATCTATGGGCTTCTTGCATTATTAGCCTCTTTTAATATCCTGAATTTGGTACGATGACTCTTAATTTATAGCACATAAGGTCATCTATCACCCCAAACTCCTTATTGGTCTCGGGATCTTTGCTCATTCTTGCTCAAATTTCTTGGCAATACTCATCATATTTTTACTCTTGTCTTAGTTGGTCCATGAGCTTTACATGGCTCCTAGTTAGGTCTACTAAGTATCTTCTTCTACTTAAAGCATATGCCACTTTATTTTCTTTCCCTTTTATATACTCAATCTTAAAGTCATACTCAATGAGAAACACGACCCACCTTCTTTGCCTTGCATTGAGTATTGGTTGGGTGAATATGTAATTTAGGCTTTGATAATCAATTTTTAATTCAAAAGGTCTTCCTACCAGATAGTGGTGCTAGAACTTCAGGGTGTGTACTATAGTAGCTAATTCCAAATCATGAGTAGCATAGTTGAATTTGTGCTTCTTTAGCTTCGTGAAACTATACGCTACTATGAACTTCCTTTGCATGAGTACTCCCCCTAATACTTCAACAATGCATCCGTGCACACTATGGAATATCCTTTAGGATATGGAATATTTAGTGTTGGTGTAGCACCCCAAAATTGGCGTAGTAAACCTTAGCAAATAATTAAAATTACTTTAGTAATAATTCAAAATTCAATTTTAACCCCGAACCGCCCGTTAACCGCCTGTTAAATAGCTTTCCCCATTTTTTGTGCCATTTTTAGGATTTGTTGTGACCGTTGGATGATATCGTCTCCGATCAGACGATATCGCCTCAGATCGAACGATTTCTTCTAGAGCAGAACGTCCAGACGATCTCGTCCCAAACTGATTTGTGCATAATTAGATTATGTTCCAACGGCGTCTCTAATCTGGGCAAAAGCGTGTCTACACCGTTAGAGACCCTCCCCATTGGAGATCTTCCAGATTAGGATGATCCCCAACCTCCTAACCTCCCTCCTAAGCCTATTTAAACCTTAGGACCCCCCTTGACATTCCCCTGGCTGAATTTTCCTGTAACTTGACCTTTGCGCGCATTAGAATACCCTGGATTACCATCTGCATTTGTGCTTTCCAAGTTTTCTTGTAGGGACCTCATTGATTTTCAGTCGGAGCAAGCTCAGATCGTCGTAGATGATCCTGTACAATCTTGGACGATCCCATCAAAATTCGAGATGATTTTGACTACAGTCTGCATTGGGGGCAATCAGTGCCCAGAGTTTGCACTTTTCCTATACTTTGCTACTATTTTATTCTGCATTTAGTCAGTTTTATTATTATTTCTTGTTATTCTGCATCTTGGAGTTCACCCATGTAGTTTAATTGCATAATAAAATCATGATTAGCTATTAAAGCATCGTAATTTACTTGCATTTCTATTCGGGATTATCTTATTAACATCCTTATTATTATTTCACATCATTTTCCTTTATCAGTATAGTTGCATTTTCTGTATTTTGTATCTATTTCTCTGTTTGTAGGTCTCTAACGAATTTGTCTGATGAATTCGTCAGATCTCAGATGATCTTGTCTGATTTCAGACGATCCTATCAAATTCGAGGTGATCTGGACTGCTTCAAAAATTAGAATCTCCATCAGACATCCGGAATCAGGTATGGCTTTTCTCATCTAGCATATTCTCTATGTTTTATGTTTAATTCTATTTTCTGTATTCATTTAATTTGCATTTTCATAATAGAACAACTTAGATTCATTTGGCCAAACCTAGGATTTGAATGTTTAAAGATAAAATTGAACACATTAAACACATTCCCAACCTAGGCGTGGAGACTGCCACTAAACGTTTCCTGGTGAACCCCACCATCCATCAAAAAATCACCTTAATACACCTCCCCCGAGAGGCGGGACCTTCAAAGGGCCTCTCAGTCCGAGGTATTGTCCCATCCTTCCCGCATCCCCCTTCTGGGCGCGGATCCTTTAGCCTGAAGGTAAGGGTGCGGAAAATTTGGAACGATACATTTTGGTGAACCCGACGTGAAACTAAAACCTTTTGAAAAAAAAAAAAAAAAACAAAAACATAGATGCATTTAAAATCATTAGAAAACTACTAAGTTGCATATCATGTCTAGATGGTAGCTCCTAAGAAAAGACTAGTTGTCACTATAAATGTTGAAAACCAATTAGCAGCCATAGAAGTTAATTATGTGCTTAGTGTGCCTGAAACAGATAGAAACCAACTTTTGTGGAAAGAACTTGATAGGAGGCTAGGTATCATTTCATCTAGATCAACACAACTTAAACAAATCAAGAGGTTTGCCCTAGATAGGATCCTGGATCCTCATCAACTCATTTTTTATCATGAACTTCAGAGAGCCTGCCATAGGTGGTTAGCTTATAGGAGAGCTCTTGTGTCTTCAGAATTGTTCACCTTCGAGGAATACCTCGAGAACGCAGTTGTTATACACCAATTCCTAGGTCATGTAGAAGTCCAAGAAGCTGATCTTATGATTAGAAAAATGTGGAGTAGAGTTCCTAGAGCTATGTTATATCGAGAGTATTGCCACAAACTTTATTTCTACCAACCAGAATCTGAGATAGATAATATCACTATAGCACTTTTTGTCAAATTCTTGAAAGAAAATTTTCAATTTGAAGAAGAACACTTCATGACTCCTGAAGAACTCGAGCCCATTAATGATATTTATAAATTGTTTATAGAAAACTAGATCATTGCTTTCATTATTATTATTTCTTGCATTTAGTGTGTTGTTTGTTATCTTTATAATATTGTTACAAAAACAAAAAATAGAAAAAACAAGAAAAACCAAAATATAACAAAACCAAAACATTTTATTTTAAATACTATAGTAGGTATATAATTAAAATATATACCTCTTAAGCTTGTTGCACAAAAAAAAAAAAAAAAAAAAATATATATATATATATATACAAGTATATATATATTTTCTGAAATCTAAATTTAAGCACAATGCCTAGACTTAGGAATGGTAAACAAACTGAAGAAGAAGAAGAAGATTGGTTAGGAGACAAAACAAAAAACCCAAATGTCCTTCCTGAGGATTCAATTTCGGAAGGAGGAACTCTAGAACAGCTAGAAGATGAGCTTGTTGTAGATGAACAAGAAGAAAATCTTAAAGAGGAAGGATCCTCATCCCCTAGAATGGCTCCAGATGGAACTATTGCTTTTGATAACTTAGATCATTTCTGGAAATTTTTCAATAATAACATTGGTGCTCTTAATATGGCAGTTCGTATTGATAGAGGACAAATTAGTGACACTCAAGCAGCCATGGAAGATATGTTTAACATACACACTAATCCCTTGTCCTTTGTTGATCAAGAAAGTGATAAGATCTGGACCATCCAATAGAGATATGGTCACTATGATTCAGAACATGCAAAAACAACAGGTTACCCAACCCCCTAAGGAACCTTTTATTGAGCCTAAAATCATTCCCACACAAAAGAAACCTTCATTCACTGCTTTATTTTGCCAAACTATTGATCAATATGCTTCAAATCGACAAAAACCTAAAATGAAGCCAAACACCAATTTTCAACAATCGGGATACAACATAATACAACTTCAAAACTTCTTCATAACACCCTTCCTACCAACAATTTACACAATAGCAATATAGCATCTAATCTTCATGTCCCTCCATCATATGCTCACAAATCCCATATTAATACCCTACCGAACCAATATGGTGGGCAAACCAGTAATCTGGAAGCCATGGTGAAATAGTTAGCTTCGCGTATGGACCAGATAGATCCCTACCATCCCTCGTACAATTATCGAGAGATGTGTAGTCAGCCTTTGGATCCCATAGTTGTAGCACAACCATACCCTAAACACTTTCCCATGCCCGTCCTGCCTATATATAAAGGAACTGAAGATCCCATAGAGCATCTTCGCATGTTTAGGATAGCATGTCATGATATATCACATGATGACTTGCTATTACTAAAAATGTTCCCAAAAAGTTTAGGAGGAATGGCATTAGAGTGGTACTATCAATTGCCCACTCATTCTTTGAGAAATTTTGAAGAAACAGCTGAATCTTTTGTCCATCAATTTAGTGCCTACATCGAGAGGCATGTCACCATTAAAGATTTATACAACTTAAAACAAGACAAAGATGAATGTTTTGCTGATTTCTTAGCTAGATGGAGGCAGTTGATAGGAAAACTGCACTTTGTGCTACCTTATAGGGAAATGTTGGATATTTTTATCAATAATTTACAAGAACAAATATCCTATGAGTTATCAACTGCTACCTTGACCACCTTCGATCAAGCTATAGACTTAGCTCGAAGAGTGGAAGATGCTCTCATTAGGAGAGGCCAGCTTAGGAAGAAAGATGATGAGAAAACATCCAGAAATCAGTATAAAAATAAACAAGTTGTAGGTGACGGAGTCACTGACAGCAGAAATGTTGCTAATATCAATACAACGAAGACAACAAAAAAATTTATATTGAAACCTCCTGATAAACCTCCTCGAGAATTTACTAGACTCAATCAACCATTATCAACTATTCTACCCCAATTACTCGAAAGAGGTTTGATTCAATTACCAACTATCCGGGAACCTGATCCAACTATACCCGGATACGAAGCTGATTTACATTGTGATTTTCATAGAGGACCTGGACACTCTACAAACTCTTGTAAAATATTGAAACATAAAATACAAGATCTGATTGATAATAATGAAATGGAGGTGCAAGCCTTCCAACCTAAACAAAATGCTCCTAATAATGCTCAAAAGACCATTCCCCAAAATCAGAATCAAAATGCTAATCAATCATTGGATATATTTCAACATCCTTTACCAAAACATGGTAAAGAGGTGGCCAATCAAATTGAGCATCATAATGTCCCTCCTCCTACCCGATATGTAGGAACTATTAGCGGACATTTACCTAATCATGATTTACAAAAATTTGACACAACTTTATCCATGGTCACGACCAGGCCCCTATATAATACTCAAACTCCGGATCTCAGTGATGTAGAATCGGATACTGAAAGTGAAATAGACATCACCTCAAATCAATCGAATAGTTCTAAAAATGAATCAGACCCTATTCAACCTATCACAGATTCTATGGTTCCAGAAGAACCATTTCCTAGAAGAGTTACTACTTGACCCTCTTCTAATCAGTTCCTTCCTAATGAACAAGCCATAAACGCTCAACCGAGACCAGTTCAACGTCCTCAATATAACATTGTAGGTACCATCGGAGCCGTTACCAGACAACAGGCTCAAAATTCTCAACAGGATCAAACTCAGAATGATGGATCAGCTCCATTTATTTTGAAAAATCCCAATAAAGGGAATCATATGTCTAATGTTCAACCAAAACCTCCTTACAATATTAACGAACAATTATCCAATACTATAGCCAGAATTTCCCTTTTGGACTTGTTAAGATCTTCTCCTACCCATAGGGATGAATTAATGCTCACATTAAGCCAAATGATGGTACCTCAAAATATTCAACCTGAAGCCATGTCCAATACTATCATCACTCGAGAAGTCGATTGTATTGACTTTCGAGATAAAGATATACCACAACATAGTCTACATAAGGATAACCCCTTATATATTACTGCCCTAATTGGAGATGTAGTTGTTAAACGAGTCTTGATTGATAATGGTTCATCTCTAAACATATGCACTTTTGACTTCTACCAAATATTTGGCTTTAGAAGTGATGAAATGAAAAGAACGGATATGATTATCAAAGCCTTCAATGACGAGACACAAGAAACGTGTGGAGTCATTACTATACCCTTGCAAGTTGGTCCTAGAACCCTAGATACAATCGTGTTTATTGTACATTGCCCCGCATCGTACAATATACTCTTGGGTCGCCCTTGGATCAATGCGATGCGGGCTGTCCCATCAACTTTACACCAATGTGTTAAATTCGAATTTAAAAATCAGTTGGTCACTATTCATGGTGATCCTAGACCCTTTGATATGTGTGCCTTGGTAGAACCTGTTGGAGTTCAGTTTTGCCCTGCTCTGTCATCCACACATCCTAATTCTTATTTTTCATCTAAAAGTGTGAAACACACACCTACAAATTCATCTATTTCTCCTCCATTAATTTCACCCCCATGTATAGCTCAACAATCTTCCGAACAAACCACACTAGAACCTCAAAAAGATCTTAGATCTACAACCAATCCTTCATGTTCCATCCCTATAATTTCAAAACCTATAGACCCATTTATTAACACCTCCACATTATCTACATCTATCATACCTTCCACATCTAAAGATATAGGGAATGATCCTTCTACATCTTATGCTCTTTCTGATGAGCTCTTACCGGATTTATCTAAAATTTTAATATCAGAAAAAACAAATGCTTCTATGCAAGATTCACTTCTTTTAAATAATTTGCCGCCATCTCCTCATACTTTGGGCCTCCCACAACCTATGGGAAGTACTTACCAAGTCGGGAGTTGTGCTTTTATTTATAAAGGATATGATTGGGGAAGAATACCCCGAAACATCAAGACGCATTGTGATGGATATGCTCGATGCTATTTTGCTAATGAATATATTAAAGCTAAACCTATAATGCTTAAAATGGGATATAAAGGGAAAGGCTTGGGACCTTTCCAAAATGGTATGAAAGAACCTATTGAGGTAGAACCATGGCCCGCCCGATGTGGTGTGGGCCTATTTCCTAGTAAGGGTCAACCCTTCCCTTTTGAAGGTGATGATCAACTCATATGTTATCAAGATTATCTAGATAAACAAGATTCTTTGTGTCCAAAGAATAATCCCTTTACATGCAATATGCTATCCATAGCTTACCCTGAATTGATTGTTGAATCCGATGATGAGTTGGAAGGAGATATTTTCCATGATGTCTCCGTTGAAGAGTTGTTACACAATGGTTTTTATTTTGATGGTTCTATACCTACTATAGCCCAACTTGAGGCCACGACTCCTCAAGATGAATTCTCCAAGTTAACCTTAAAAGAATTACAAGAATTGGGCGTCTCACCCACCCCACCTAATTTTGAAAGAGATCTACACATGGAAGTAGAAAACGTCATTAAAGTTAACATTGGAACTGAGGATAATCCTCACATAATCAATATTGGATCAGAATTAAGTCAAGAAAAACAAGATGAATACATTGCATTTCTTAAAGAATATGAAGATGTCTTTGCTTGGACATATGAAGACATGCCAGTTCTGGACCCTTCTATAGTCATGCATCATCTAGTAGTCCATCCGGATGCTAAACTTGTTAAATAGAAACTTAGAAAAATGCATCCCAAAGTGGCCTTGCTAGTCAAAGGGGAGTTAGAAAAACTCCTGAATGTTGTTTTTATACAAGCTATTGATTATGCTGAATGGATCTCAAATGTAGTTCCAAGTCACCAAGAAAGAAGCTACCAAAGTTAGGGTTTGCACAGACTTTAGAGATATTAACGCTGCATGCCCTAAAGATGATTTTCCTCTTCCCAACATGGATCAAATCATTGATTTTACTATGGGGAGTGGAATGATGTCCCTAATGGATGGATTTTCTGGCTATAATCAGATCAGGATAGCTCCTGAAGATCAGGCTAAAACAACCTTTATTACCCCTTGGGGTACCTTTTGTTGGAAAGTGATGCCATTTGGTTTAAAGAATGCAGGTGCAACATATCAACGAGCCATGACTTATATCTTTCATGATATGATGCATGATATCCTACATGATTACGTAGATGATATTATAGCTCGCTCTATTAAAGAAGATGATCATTTAGATGATTTGAGAAAAGTATTTAATCGGTTAAGAGAATACCTTATTCGATTAAATCCAGCCAAATGCATATTCGGAGTTAAGTCCGGTAAACTATTAGGGGTTTTAGTTTCTTTACGTGGTATCAAAATTGACCCTCTCAAGATTGTGGCTATCACTGATATGCCCGCACCTACCAATATATCTGAGTTACGAAGTTTACAAGGTAAACTTCAAGCCATCCGTCGCTTCATCGATAAGTTGGCGGACAAAACCGGTCCCTTTCTTAAGCTTCTTAAGAAGGATGTCCCTTTTAATTGGGACGACGAATGTAAGGAAGCTTTTGAACTTCTCAAACAATACCTCCTTAACCCACCTGTGCTTTCACCGCCTAGACCTGATCGCCCGTTTATCCTGTATATTTTAGCTTCAGATTTTGCTTTAGGAGCTATGCTAGCTCAACTTGATGATGAGAAAAGAGAGCGTGCTAATTATTATATTAGCCGAACTTTAATTAGTTATGAAACCCGCTACACAGCATTAGAAAAACTATGTCTAGCAGTCATATTTTCTACGCAAAAATTATGCCATTATATGCTTAGTCAAAAAACATATGTCATTGCTAAATATGATCCCTTGCGGTATCTTATGAGTCGACCTTATTTATCGGGTCGTACAACAAAGTGGGTTCTTGCTCTAAGCGAGTTTGAACTCACATTCATAGGACAAAAGTCTATTAAGGGTCAAATCATAGCAGATCAATTAGCTGCTGCACCCTTAGAGTCTACCCATCCCCTCATCATTGAGTTTCCTGATGAATGCCTTCAATTAGAGGCAGACCATGTTGAACAATGGTCCTTATACTTTGATGGAGCCCGATGCATGAGTGGGGCTGGTGCGGGTATTATTTTAATATCCCCACAAAAACATCTTATACCTTTGTCCTTTAAATTAACATTTGCTTGCACCAATAATATTGCTGAATATGAGGCTCTAATCCTTGGATTACGAGCTGCCTTGGCACTAAAAATCAAACATCTGCTAGTTTTTGGTGATTCTCAACTTGTTATAAACCAAATTAATGAATTTTATCAAACCAGAGATGATAAATTGCACCCATATAAAGCATATGTTTTACAGTTAATATCTCTATTTGATCAAGTTACTTTGGAAGCTATTCCTCGAACTAGCAACCGTGTGGCTGATGCTTTGGCCGCAGCTGCATCTCTTCTGCCCTTGGAGTTAGATGACGAATATGCCACCATCATTATTCATCGACTCTAGGAACCCGCTTCAAATAAGTCATGTTTAGAACCTTTGGATGTGTTTCTAATCAATGAAACTACTCCTGAACCTTGGTATACGGATATATTTGATTTTCTTCAAAATGGGACTTTCCTTGCCAATTCTAATAGAAACCAAGCATCGGTTATTACGTAGACGAGCAAGTCGATTTGTAATAATTGGCAATACTTTATATAGGAGATCTTTTGAAGGTATCCTATTGAGATGTTTGAATCTAGAAGAATCCAAATCAGCTTTAAGTGAAGCCCACGATGGATCTTGTGGAGGACACTTCAGTGGTAGTGTCATTGCTAAAAAGCTCCTTAGGATAGGATACTTTTGGCCTACCATGGAAAATGATGCACATGATTATGTGTGCCATTGCGACAAGTGCCAGAAACATGTTGACCTTGTCCATGCACCTGCACAAGAGCTACAGGCTATTTCATCTCCTTGGCCCTTTTCAAAATGGGGCTTAGACATTATTGGCAAAATTAATCTTGTGTCATCTGATGGACACAAATTCATCATAACCGCCATCGAGTATTTCACGAAGTGGGTTGAAGCTATGCCTTTAGCTTCCTGCACTGGAACACAAGTCTCTAAATTTATTTTTAATCAAATCATTTGTAGGTTCGGAATTCCTGCAAATCTCATCTCGAGACAATGGAACTTGTTTCAAAAATAAATATGTTAAGAAATTATGCCAAAAATATAAGATTCAACATCGCTGGTCCACTCCCTATTATCCTCAGGGTAATGGTCAAGCAGAAGCATCTAACAAAACCTTAATCAAAATTCTCAAAATATTGGTCAATAAATTTGGCCACGACTGGCACATTCAATTATATCCTACTTTGTGGGCATATCGCACTAGCGTTCGAACTCCCACTGGAACTTCACCTTTTGTCTTGGTTTATGGTGTTGAAGTTGTTTTTCCCTTTGAATTAGAAGTTCCTTCTTTGGCTCTACTACTTCAAGATACCGAAGTAGGAGATGAATATCGAGTATGCAGACTCAGTCAGCTGGAACTCCTAGATGAAAAGCGCATCAATGCTTTGGAGCATCTTCGTGCCTACCAAAACAAGCTTAAAAGATCATATGCCAAGAAAGTTCGTCATCGATCCTTTGAGGTCGGTGACCTTGTTTTAAAAGAAAATAAAAAAAATACTAATGCAACTAAAGACCTTAAAGGTAAATTTGAGCCCAACTGGCTTGGACCATATATTATCACTACTAAATTTGAATCGGGAGCATACAAATTAGCTACCTTAGATGGTAAAGATTTAAAAGAACCTATGAATATTATGCATCTTAAGCGATATTACGCATAAAATTTAGTCATTTCATTTGTATATATTTTGCATGTTGTCTCATTTTAAAAATATATATAAAACTATTTAAACAAAAACAAACCAAAAAAAAATAAAAAGAAAGAGAGAGTCAAAATTATCAAACTCCTCAAAAATATTTGTTGTATATATTTCTTCTTAAAGTATTGCAGTTATATTTTCAAATTATTTTGGATAAATTAGCATTTATTTGGAATCCCTCACTTTTGCAAACACAAAAATAAATATCTTGATTTTATCTGGCATGATTACTAATCTCTCTTATATCAAAGTCCACAAAATTTAATTAAATAAAGTTTGAGCATAGAGAATTGATCTTGTTATTTACTTAAACCAAGCATATTCTTTCACAATAAAATGATTACATTTGTAATTTCCATGCTATGCTACATAGTAGAAGTGGTTTCTTGAGCGAAAAGTTTCCCCTGCTATCCTATCATGCACATGGTCTAGAATCTTTGAGAATTGACAAAAGGACAAGCTCACCCCTACCCGGAATAAAAATCCCTTGCTCTACAGCTAATCCGAGCAAGTATCCCTAGCATAGGAAGAAAAAGAAAAGAAATTCAAGAAAATTATGAGAAAAAGAAGCATTATTCCATAAATCATTCTGAGTATTTTCAGCATTATCTCAAATATCAAAGCAAAAAAAAAAAGTACAAAAATACAAAAAAAAAAGAAAGCAAAAAAAAGCAAAAGCAAAAGCAATAAAATCCCTTTCCCTACCCATTGAAAAGAAAAGAAGGGTTGATGAGCTTGAATCCCCATAATTCTCAATTATTCGAAAAGCATGAGGTAAGCCCCATAACAGGTGGTTTGTGCCCAACCCGCTTGGCCTTGGGTAACTCCTAGCATGGTGATATGTCCGTCACATTAGCGACCTTCTTTTGTATCAGACCTATGTCTGCTTATGGATTAGCTAGCTCTTGATAACCCGACTTACATAGTAGTTTGGTATGGTTATATGCATCTAAATCATGGTTAATGAACACTTATTTGGTTAATTCAAATCACTTGTATCAAATTATCTTGCTCAAAACTGGTAAATGCACAAAGCAATTGCACACACATTTGTATTTGAGAGATTTTGTGTATCATTATGATAAATCAAGATTGGTAATGAACTCACATACGCACATGGGATTCCTTATAAATCTAACTTTTGTCTTTAAGATACTTTGAAATATTTTTGCAAATTGTTTGGAATAATTTCATTTTCTTATTTGAGAACAGTTGTTTAGTATAAAGACAACTACATACATTTTCAAAAAAATCAAAATTTCTTTCAAAACATACACTCAAATCATACATATATTATCGACTTTCGTGACGATGGTATAGTTCCAAAACTTAAATTGGAATTTTATGCCTAGCGCAAGTCCTCATCTTCATATTATCTGTTTATTTTCAAAAAATTAAAAAATCAACCATGCAA
Organism: Wollemia nobilis; assembly: GCA_028583015.1. Classification (NCBI taxonomy): domain Eukaryota; kingdom Viridiplantae; phylum Streptophyta; class Pinopsida; order Araucariales; family Araucariaceae; genus Wollemia; species Wollemia nobilis. The sequence continues at coordinate 700,079 of JAQPPZ010003183.1, forward strand.
TAAAACTATCAATTTCTTCTTTGGATTTCGCGATGATGGTATAAGTCTATACCTAAATATTCTATGCCTAGCGCAAACCATTGTACTAATTTTATTTCCCATTTATTTAAAATTCATCAAAACATGTGACTTAAATCATTATGTTACACAATTATGCTTTAAACAACAACGCACATTGTTTCTATTTCATGTCATTATGTCAACTTCAATTTTGCAATGATGGTATAAATTCCTAGGGAATTATTCAAAAAATTTATCACACTTAGGAATTTATGCCTAGCAAAAATCATCTTTAATATATTTCATGCATAATATTTTCATGGAAATCTGAAAACAAATCACCATCATCATCATCATTTGCATCATCACAACAAAGTCTTAAGACAATCTCTTAAGCACTCTTTTACTTTTAACAATATTTCTATACCGGGATTAGCTTGACGACCGAGTGAGCAGCGACTCCATGAAATGGTCTATAATAGCGACAATGTCCTTTGAAATTATTGTTAGAAGTCCCTTTTATTTTTTATCAAATCACACCACAACCACCAATTGTTTACATCAGATTATTTCATTTAAAATCTTACAGCATGACATCAAAATTATAATATTTCAAAATGACATAATTACATGAATCCTCAATCCAATAAGCAAACAATTCAAAACATTAAAGCATCATAAAACATATACACAAGTCATATCATCAAAAATATCATCAGAGAAAATGAATAGTAAAAATGAATTAGGGTTTTTCCCTATTTTCTTAATTTTATTCAAAACAATCAACAACATTTTAATTTTGCTTTTCTGCATTTTTACCTCAAACGTTCGATTTGGGTAAAAACACGGAGGGGGCACCATAGTAAGCTATCGTACGATTCGACCTAGAATCATCGCCTAAAAATGGGAATAAATTTTTGCTTTCTCGTAGATCGAGAAGAACTCGTCTTTAACGCATTTTCTTCAAAAAATTTGCTAAAGAGGGGGAAAAATGTAGCACCCCAAAATTGGTGCAATAAACCTTAGCAAATAATTAAAATTACTTTAGTAATAATTCAAAATTCAATTTTAACCCCGAACCGCCCGTTAACCGCCTGTTAAACAACTTTCCCCGTTTTTCGTGTCCATTTTTAGGATTTGTTGTGACCGTTGGACGATATCGTCTCCGATCAGACGATATCGCCTCAGATCGGACGATTTCGTCTGGAGCAGAATGTCCAGACGATCTCGTCCCAAACTGATTTGTGCATAATTAGATTTTGTTCCAACGGCGTCTCTAATCTGGGCAGAAGCGTGTCTGCGTCGTTAGAGACCCTCCCCATTGGAGATCTTCCAGATTAGGATGATCTCCAACCTCCTAACCTCCCTCCTAAGCCTACTTAAACCTTAGGACCCCCCTTGACATTCCCCTGGCTGAATTTTCCTGTAACTTGACCTTTGCGCGCATTAGAATACCCTGGATTACCATCTGCATTTGTGCTTTCCAAGTTTTCTTGTAGGGACCTCATTGATTTTCAGTCGGAGCAAGCTCAGATCGTCGCAGACGATCCTGTACAATCTTGGACGATCCCATCAAAATTCGAGACGATTTTGACTGTAGTCTGCATTGGGGGCAATCAGTGCCCAGAGTTTGTGCTTTTCCTATACTTTGCTGCTATTTTATTCTGCATTTAGTTAGTTTTATTATTATTTCTTGTTATTCTGCATCTTGGAGTTCACCCATGTAGTTTAATTGCATAATAAAATCATGATTAGCTATTAAAGCATCATAATTTACTTGCATTTCTATTTGGGATTATCTTATTAACATCCTTATTATTATTTCACATCATTTTCCTTTATCAGTATAGCTGCATTTTCTGTATTTTGTATCTATTTCTCTGTTTGCAGGTCTCTGACGAATTCGTCAGATCTCAGACGATCTTGTCTGATTTCAGACGATCCTGTCAAATCAGAGGCGATCTGGACTGCTTCAAAAATCAGAATCTCCATCAGACATCCGAAATCAGGTATGGCTTTTCTCATCTAGCATATTCTCTGTGTTTTATGTTTAATTCTATTTTTTGTATTCATTTAATTTGCATTTTCATAATAGAACAACTTAGATTCATTTGGCCAAACCTAGGATTTGAATGTTTAAAAATAAAATTGAACACATTAAACACATTCCCAACCTAGGCGTGGAGACTGCCACTAAACGTTTCCTGGTGAACCCCACCATCCGTCAAAAAATCACCTTAATACACCTCCCCCGAGAGGCGGGACCTTCAAAGGGCCTCTCAGTTCGAGGTATTGTCCCATCCTTCCCGCATCCCCCTTTCGGGCGCGGATCCTTTAGCCTGAAGGTAAGGGTGCGGAAAATTTGGAACGATACAATTGGTACAATAGTGATTTTTTGCTTTAACATCATGAAAGTAGCCTCACACTTTTCTATCCATTCGAATTTCTTTCCTTTATTCTAAAGGTTCGTTATTTCCAAAGTAATATTTAAGAAACCTTTTATGTGATGTTGGTAATAGCTTGCTAAGCCCATGAAGCTCCTTACCTATGTAATTTTGGTAGGTGGTGGTTAGTTTAGCATGGCTTCTATTTTATCTAGATCCACTATGATCCCTTATCCTTAGATGATGTGCCCTAAATAGCGCATCTCTGAAATATAGAACTCACTTTTGGATAGGTTTCCATAGATTTGATTTTTCCATAGTAGCTCCAACATGACTTTGAGATGCTTGGCATGCTCTTCCTTGCTCTAATAATATATTAGGATGTCGTCTAAGAAAAAAAGGACAAACTAGTCCAAATACCTTCTAAAAATATTGTTCATTAAATTCATGAAGGTAGTGGGGCATTAATTAGCAAAAAAGATAGGACAATGAACTCATAATGTCCATACCTCATCTTAAATATTGTTTTGTGAGTTTCCTCCTCACGTATCCTTAATTGGTGATATCCTAAATCTATATTGGTGAATATTGTGACATCTCTTAGTTGGTTGAATAAATCTTCTATTATAGGTAGTGGGTACCGGTTCTTGATGGTAGCTTTATTCAACATTCGGTAGTCGATACACAATCTTAAAGATCCATACTTCTTCTTTATAAATAAAATAGGTGCATCCCAAGGTGACACACTTTTTTTTATCAACTCCTTATCTAATAAACCTTTCAATTGTACTTTTAATTCTTGCATATCAATGGGTGACATCCTATATAGATATTAGTGAATTTGTTTCACTTCTAATATAAGATCAATGGTGAAGTCAAATTCTCACACCAAGGGAAGTCCAAGTAAATCCTTAGGAAATACATCCTGGAATTCTTGAAAATTTGGATAAGTCTTAGATATTTGTCCCTTCAGGTTCCTTTTGACTTCATTCATATTTACAACATATAAAATCCCTCCTTTCTTGAGCTCTTTCTTTAATTTCATAGCTAACAAAATTTGGGGTTTAAATACCCCTTGATTTCTATGAATTCATTATTATGCTTCACCTTCCTTAGAATACTTGATCCATCTATCCTGGAAGCTGACTATGAATTTACGGGCTTGTAGGTAATCCATCCCAAAAATTACATAAAATGCATGAAGTAGGGCTACATATATGCATCCTTCCGTAGTTCCATCGGATAAGGTAATTTCCATCATTATGAAACATTAGTTTACGGAGTAGGTCTATCTAGATCTATACTCAAACTTCCATCCATTAGCCAAATATCCTAGATTTTCTAGAATATATTTGGTTAACTTAAAAGAAATGAAACTATCAGTAGCTCCACTATCTATTAATATATTTACTTGCTTGTCAAACATATTACCTTTTATGATCAGCAGAATGGCATGTCCTTCAATTTTATAATTCCTAGTTGCAGCATAGATATTATTCATCGGTTCCTTTCATTTAGTGCTAGGTGTGCTTGGCCCGAGTCGGTATAGGCACTGGTTAGCAAAATGTTCTCCTCAACAATGATAGTATCCATCCTTGGGTCCTTATTTATTTTTTGTTTTTTGTTCTTCATCCTTAATTGTTGGAATGGGGCCTAGTAGTTTTTGTGAAGGGGGTTTAGCATTATTGGATTTGTGGCCTTTCTTATAAAAGTTCATTTTAAACTTCTTTTGGCCTCCATTGAATTTTTTCTTTGGATAATAGGGATTCTTAGCCTTCCATTCTTGCTTAGCCTTCCACTTTATAAACCTGTTGCTATTCCCCTTCTTTAATTCTTATCATTCCTAATTAGTCAAGGTTTCATATTGTGACTTTGCTTTCTTTGTCATGTCATATATCTTTTGTAATGACTTAGGTTCCTACATCTCTACATCATGCTTCAGCCTTGATTGCAATCCATGGGTAAACTTATGAATCCATATTTTCTCGTTATAGGTGGGTACATATTTTAGTAGCTTTATGAGATTCCTATAGTATATCTCCACTGATTTGGTTCCTTGTCTTAGACTTGCAAACTCCTCAAATTTTAGAGCATAAAAATGCTCCATAAGGAACCTCTTCTTGAAGATATCCACAAATTGTTTCCATGGAATGTCTATCGGATCTATTTTGGTTTCCTTATAATAAGTCTCCCACCAATATAGGGTAGCTCCTTCAAGGTATATAGTAGTCCAAACTATTCGGGTTCCCGAGAAATATCCCTTTACTATAAAGAAAACTTCTAGCTCCCTTAACCAAGCCTCAATTGCATCCCCCTCTCCTCCATAAAACTTGGAGATAAATATATTCTTTAGGTCTCTTACTATATCATTTTCAAAGAGGGTTCTTAATTGCTTTTGTTCTACTGTCAGTCCCTCAATTTGATTGACTTCTGAATCTCTAGCCTATGAATTTTGATTTTCCATAGTTTCTAGTACATGCCTTAACTGATCTTGTAATTCAACAACTATAGTAGTAAGTTCTTCTATTCCCATATTAGGATTTCTTCGATCCACATTTTGGATATCTTCTTCAATATTACTTTTTTGAGTCTGTCTAGGTGGAGGCCTCTTTGTCCTATCCTTAGGTGGCATCTTTATTTTGTTCCAACCTAGAATATAATTAGATCCTAGTTTATTCGTTGATTCACAAATTCTCAACCAAATTACAGAGTTCTTTCTTTCCAATAATTAGAAATTTAATTAGGACAAGGTTCCAATTTTATGATGTAAAATTAACACCAAATCCTATACTAAGGTATCACAATGTTCATATCTCCTTAGGACTTATTCCACTTAGATTCTAAATGATCAAAGACTCTAGGTTATTCCACCCTTTTTTTCTTAACCTTAAGCAAGATTTCATTAGACATACTCGAATCCCTTTTTGTACATAACAAGCTCTATATCAAAACTAGAGCTCTAATACCAAATGTAAAAACCCATGAATATGAAAATAAGAAAAATACACAAACAAGAAGAAAAAAGGTAATTTTATTTTTGATAAAGGAGAAGGATTTATAAATCCCTATCCAACCTTAGACCAACTTAATGTTTGACATCCCCTAAGTTTATAAATAACCATACCACATAAGATTCACCTCACGCAAGTTCATTCTACATAGACCTATCTCATGTCATGCATGTAAGTCCATCCATCTCACCATTCTTGATGATCTAGACTTACCACCCCCAATTATTGGAAGGTACACCCGCATATCCATACCACACACAAACCATTATGTGTGGGTATGCTATGTATATTATGATTTAATCTATCAATATCATCCTCTAACAAGCTATATTAACTCTTTGTACAATCTTCTAAACCTAGATAACCCATATCCCTAAGGGGGTCTTAAGCCCTTAGGTCATCCTTTAAGTTCACTTAGAAATTACAAATTTTATTTTTATTTTTTTTAAAACACATAATAACATTGAGGAATCTAGATACTAAATATAAATAAACAAGTATGAATATTCATAAAAAAAACCATGTGATAGCAATTAAATAACATTACAATCAGAAAGGGAAAATATAACATAGTAATAAATAATGCTCATTTAATCCATTGGGAAAATCTCCCTGTAAATATAATTTATTGCATGATCAAGCAAGAAGTAAGGTATAGAGTAAAATTGCAAAGTAGCCCATCTCCTGACTTTGGTCCTCTCGCTCTTCCATTGATCAAGTGACATAGTAGGGGATCAAGACACTCATGGATCTGTATAGATATACTTCTAATGCATTTACTCATTTATTTGCCAAATTGCAACTATACAATTAACCCAAGAAATTCAACTTTCTAATGCATAGATATTATCATAGAGCTTCCCCCTCTATGACTCCTCTCACACACTTATGAGAGTCATTCTACCATGCATACCACATTATGCTTTATTTTTAATAAATGTTCTAGCCCTCATTTAACAATTAAAGTCCCATACCCTTAACATTTAAAGCACTAGGTTATTTCATCTTATTTAAATTAAGCAACCATATTTTAGTTTGTACCACAAATATTTCTCATCATTTCATAAAGCAAGGTCCCATACCCTCATTTCACAAAATGAACCATAACATAATATATTTCCCATTCCATTTCATAAAGCAAGGTCCCATACCCTCATTTCACAAAATGAAACACATACATTAATTTTCATAAAATCCATTTCATAAAGCAAGATACCATACCCTAATTTTACAAAATTAACCATAACATAATATTTTTCCCATTCCATTTCATAAAGCAAGGTCCCATACCCTCATTTCACAAAATGAATCATAAATACATTAATTTCCATAAAATCCATTCCATTTCATTTTATAAAGAAAGGTCCCATACCCTCATTTCACAAAATGAACCATAACATAATATATTTCCCATTCCATTTCATAAATCAAGGTCCCATACCCGTATTTTATAAAATGAAATTTAAATACATTAATTTCCATAAAATTCATTCCATTTCATTTTATAAAGCAAGGTCCCATACCCTCGTTTCATAAAATGAACCACAACATACTATACATTAAATTAGAAGTCTACCACCAAGGTAACCTTCTCCTAAGATGATCTTCCTACTCAATTGTAGCCTACAAGGTATTTTTACCCACCACCCTATGGTCCTAATATGACACGTCTAATATACTATGTGCACAACCCTAAAACTTTGGATGTACAACAACATTAAACTACACTCAGTGATGAGATACACTCGACTATGGTCAACACCATAATATAACTATACCATGGCAATAAGCTTTGCTCAGCCACTACAGAGGTAAAGAGCAATGCTCATCCAGCACACAACTATTAACAAAGCTAGACAAGCGATGAGATTTTATTAGCCACTACAAAGGTAGCGAGCAACACTCGGTTAATAGAGAGCTAACAAAGCTTATAGGAAATATAAAGCAAATGGTGATATTTACTCAACAACTACAAAGGTAGTTAGTAACACTCGTCCAATAGAGAAATAAAAAATCTTATACTAAATCTAAGGTAAGCGACGAGCTTCAATCGATCGCTATAAAGACAATGAGCAATGTTCAGCCAATAAAGAGCTACTAATAAAACTAAGCAGATGGTGAGCTTTGCTCAACCACTACAAAGGTACCAAGCAATGCTCAGTCACTAATAAAACTAAGCAAATTACAAGCTTCGCTCGACCACTACAAAGGTAATGAGCAATGCTTGGCCAACAAAGAGTGAACAAATATTATAGCAAATCTAAAGCAAATGATGATATTCACTCATCCACTAGAAATGCAATGAGCAATGCTCATCCAATAGAGATCTAACAAATATTATAGCAAAGCTAAAGGAAGTGGTGATCTTCGCTCAACCACTACAAAGGTAGCGAGCAATGCTGAACTAACAAAGAGCTACTAATGAAACCAATCAAGCTAAAACAAATCATGAGCTTCAAATACCAACCTGTCACCTAGTCTTCGAGTTTGGTACTCCTATTTTTTGTTCTCCTCCTCCCTTTTTTCGTTTTTCTCCTATAATTTATTTCCCTCTCCTTTTTCCTTATCACTCTTCTTTCCTCTTTTCTTGATATTTTTCTGCCAAACACTGTCATTACTTCTACATATCACCCCTTCGTCAAGTGGTAGAGGATACGTCCCTTCCTTACCTTTCCCATGCACTTCGCATTGAAGTAATTTTCATTTACATAGAGGGAACTATACTCTCACTCTAGTTGAGCCATGCCTCTTGCCAGCTAGGCTCTACTTCGGTTGGCCCACCCAATTTTGAGGTAAGTGAAAATATATTTTATTGCCTTTTTTCTATTCTTTTATTTAAGAATACACTCAGTTATCATTTAGCATAAATCTTACCATTTTATTAATTCTGCCTAAAATAAGGTATTTAAAAATCTAATTATCCTTTAATTAAATTCACCATTTATTTAAAGGAATGACTATCTAAGACATTCTTTTATTTAAGAATAAATCTATTTATTTTCTAAACTAAATTTACCATTTATTCAAATGAATGACTATCTAAAATATTCTTTTATTTAAGACTAAATATTTTTATTTTCTAAAATAAATTTACCATTTATTCAAATTAATGACTATCTAAAACATTCAATTATTTAAGAATAAATCTATTTATTTTCTAAAATAAATTTATTAAGAAGTTATGAAGACAATACATTCTTTCCAAATTTCCATTGTTGAGGTGAAGTGTTGAAGTAAAATATAAATAAGTATGAGCAAAAAAAAAGAGGGAGATATTTACATCAATTTAGTCACTCGTATTTGCCTCAAGTACCTACGATAGCTACTAGGCCATCAGTTTGAGGCTCAAGGTGGCTATTTATTAATGATTATCCCTAACCGAATGCATACCTATATGAAGGTATCTATCCTTGTTACCTTTGAGCTATCATGTCATCATTTCCTCCAACCTCAAGTACCCTCGTATTTGGTGGAGGACTAAACTTCTTCCACTTACGAGTGCACCTCTACACATTGGAAATTTGTTAGCAGTAACATATTCTCCATTATATTGTAATATTATACAACTGCTTTATTGCACACAAAAAAATGAGTATTGAAGCATCATTATTTAATACATTGTTTCTTCATTTTAAATTCCATCTGGGAGGGTCATGACAGTTGAAGTTAAGGATGATGGGAATGAAGTTTAAGCCCTTGTTCTGTTTAAATAACATCATGCTTTTTCCCTGTTTGGAAGGATATCCATAATAAATGTTGTCCTCTAAATATATTGAATACAAAGCTCTATCATGAGGCTAAAAGTGGTATAGTATTGATGTGTTGCATTAGTTGTAAACTAAAGAAAGACCCCTTTGACTACTACTATCAATATATCTTCATTAATAAATTAAGGTGATTAAATATTGATATATTAATTTTTGACACTAAAGTGAACATATTATGATAGAATAACAACAAAATTGTGTTAAATCTGTAGAATCTATAATATCACTCTATAGTCTATCACATTTAGTAATTAATTTTTATGGTTGTTGTCCATCCTATTGTAAATTAACTATAAAAAGTATGACTATTCTATACTAATGATATCTCAACCTACTATAGCAAGGACTTAGTAAAATTGGTAAAATCATTTTATTAGGTTTTTTGGTTTATAATCTTTATGTGTGAACTCTTGGGAATTAATTACCCTATTATAAAATGAAGTGAAAATTTTACACAAAATCATATTAGCTAGAACAGAGATGGTCAAGAAGCAAGTCTCATAAAATATTGAATGGACATAATATGAAAATTTTATGTCATTGATGTCCATTGAAAATATATTAGATTGTAGACATAGGATGAGAGAGAATATCAAGGTTCAAGATTCACATCATTGGTTTAGGAAGAACATAGAGAAATGATGACAAACATTAGAGTAAGTATTATGCTTGATGAAGTGTTAATTTTAAAATTCTTTTTATGATAAAGTTAAATAAGTCTTGTAGATTTTTAAATAGATGGAAAGGACCTTTTTAATGTTATTTTGGGAAGGAATTAAAAGGTGAGATTTTTCACATTTAGATACCAATATGTCCAAAATATTATATTTCATATTTAAAAAACCTACTTTATATATTAAATTCAACTATCATTTCCCTTCATTTAGTCCTAATATGATATTATTTGAAGAGCCTTTGTCTTATATGCACATTTATTCTAATTTTTAGATTTATTGCTAGTGGCTTCCACTAACTTCCACTAATAATTATTAAACATTAACATCTTGTTATTTTAATCATCATTTAACTTCATCATTGGTGTTTTCTTGAGGAGATATTTAATTTGATTAAGTAGAAATACAAACTTTGTTTACAATTTCTCTAGTTGTATTCCTTTCACAAGTTGTTTTATTTCAAGTCAAATGTTTTTTCTTAATGAAAATAAAATATGATCCTTTGGGGACAATGTAAATTGCTAAAAAAAAATTGTTTCATGTTAATTTCCATTGAGGGTCCTAGGAGACTCCTTTGCAAATTGTATATTTGAATAGAATACTTTTATAATACATAGGTTATTCTTAGACATACCTCATAATTCATTGATTTATATTATTTAGTAGATACTTTCAATCTATATATGTTCACACCATTCTTACATAAATATGTACAAGTTTTATAGACATTGATTCATCCCATTAACCTCTTTATTTGCAAGAATTACATTGACCATTACAAAAATATTCTACATATAACTTAATAAATTAAAGTATAAATCATTATATATTTATACTTTTGAAAACATTGGGATAATATTTCTAGAATCTATATTGACCTACCTATATAGGGATTTTAAATTGGTTATTCAAGTTACTTAAAATATAAATTGTTATGCATATTAAAAAGTAATATTAATATTGATGACTACCTTTCCTCTTGGAATCTTGGATGGATATATAAAGTTTATGTTTGAAATTTTTGTTATAAATTATTTATTGGGATATATTAAAAACCATATATTTTTAGTTTCTTAAATTTGTATAGCCCAAATTATTATAGTAAGAATTATTTTGAAGGGAAAATTATTTAAGCAACTTACATAATTTTTTATTGTTAACATCAAGAATGTAAACTTGTTAGTAAAAGATTCCTAATTTTTATTTTCATCTTCCCATTTATGAGAAAATCAGAGGAGACACACACACATATATACTCAATGTTAGATACTTTTTAAATTACTAGTATGTAGTACTCACCATGATGCCTTATAAAGAAGGATATAAGTGACCTATCCCAAAAAAATGTTCACCTATCTCATGCATCAATAGAAACCAACATAAAAGCATAAAATGACAAACAAGATTGCATATAACACTGAAATGGATGTTTCTTTTATTAATATTGAAAATGGATCTCAGTTACAATCATGCCCCTCTTAGGGTCACCCAAAATATTGATACAATTGATACAATTCCAAAGGCCCCAACGGGGTAGGCACACTATTAATGCTCTTCCAAATAGTCACAAACTCCTCTAGGGTGGAGTTAGACCTCTTCTTCGCATTTAGAAAGGAATTGAAAGATTGAGTCTCCTCCGAACCTACTTTCATGCGGTCAAGAAACAACACAAAAGCATTATACAAATATGCAACCTCTCATGATGAGGCATTTTGAGGAAAATATACGTAAAGATATCATAAAAACTAATCAAGAAGATGGATAAAACATATTAAACTTGTGCAAGATTTATAAATATTGTTAGAAACATGAAAGTAGGAAGTACAACTATCTATCTAATGGATCAATTGCATGAAATTAAGCATGTTAGCATAAAAATAAGCCATTAGATTGTCTCTAAACATGAATTAATCCAATAAACTAACTAATATAATCTAACTAAGCATACTGTAAAAGAAACAATAAGGATATCTATCACCTGTTGCAAACCGTAGCTCTGATGATCGGTTTGCACTGTAAACCGTGACTGTCGGCCATGACTAGAAACCAAGTAAGTTTAACCTCTAAATCTAGGGTTGTGGGCTTGATATCCCTTGTCCAATTGATGGTTAAGGGTTGCCTTAGTGTCCTTTGATATATTTGGTAGTTGAATTTCTCTATAGGGCCTCCATTTACCTAAATTAGCGTTTCTTGGCGTTCTAGCTCCTTAGGGCATCCATGGCACAATTTGACATGATGCTTGACAAATTAGCAAAGGAATTGGCAACAAATATCTCTCAATACTCTTAGGTGAGTATACAATTTGATAGGGATTTGCTACTCTAATCTCCCATACTCCATTGATACTTTTGCCCTATTTTTGAGGGGTACTTATAGGACTACCCAAGGGCTAGAGGTGGCTTCATGGAGAAGCCAAGAACAAGAAGGGGTGGTTAGGACAATTAGATTGGAAGCTTCCATCCTTTAACCACCTTCTTCTAGAAAAAATGGTTGTTTAAATCAATCTGGTTTGGATGAAGGCCAACTGAACTTTAGTTAAGATCATAGGTGACAGCTGTAGTCCAGACTATAAATCACAGGTCTTAGTCGTGGTTCAATCTGTAGACCATAGGTCTCAACTATAATTTAGACTAAATAGGCCAAGGATCCCAAATTAAGTGGTTAGAACCATTGCTCTATCTTGTAATCTATCCAATATCTTCCATATGGTCTTGTAGCATGTCCATATGAGTAGTCGCCATCAACATGACATGTTTTAGGCATATAAATATGCCCCTTTTGAGATGCATTGTGAGATCCAAAAATGCATGAGAAAAAATAAACCTCCTAAAATGATTTCAAAGGTTCTATGATGATCATTAGTTAGATCAACATTAGATGCCTCAAGTCCAGCAAAAGGATGCACATCTTGGAATCATTGCTTCCAACTGGGTGAAAGGATTACATTTGAAAATCTTGTGCCCTTCTCATCTCGTTCACTGCAACTATACATTCCATAGGTATATTCTAACCCATAGATTCGAAAGGCAGAGAACAAAAATCAAAATTGTCATATTTGCTATTTCCCCCAAGCAAAGGGATAAGCTTATGATAGTTGTTGACAATCATTCGCAAGGATGAACATAATTTTGATAAGATCAAGGGATCTACGATTTCAAGGATCTTATGTTGAATTTGACTATGATTTGATATGATGACTACCCTCTCAAGCGATGAGTCGATGATGGTAATGACAATGTATGAAGCAATGAGATCGCTTGACCACAATGAATGATCTGAACAAACTTAGAATTGAGCACTTAATTACTTGGCTAAGCCTAGTTCAGCTTATGATTCCAAATGTTAATAGTAATTGCACATTTCTATCCCATGGAGAAGTCAGGCTACAATAGCCATCTTAGGGAATCGAAATTATGTAATTAAATTAGTTTTGTGTTGAATCAATTTTATCGATGATTTGCTAAAAAATATGTCATAGAAGAAATGACATGAAACGCCTCGTTCCCATGGAGCAATCCAGCCTCAAAGGCCTTCTTCAGAATTGAAAAGAAGCATATCAAATAAACAATGATAATTTTACCCCAAATGTCCTTATGGTTATTTACTCATCTCACTAGATTGCATGGAGTACAAGTCAATGCAACCACCAAGTGTATAGAGTAAATAACTAAATACGAGGTGCATTTGGCTTTTGATTATTTGATTTTTTTGAATGTTTTGAATTTGGAATTGAATTTATTTATTTGGCTGGGAGGTGCGGTGCTCCATGAAAGGATTGTCATAGTGATGACCTCGATTGAATGTACTTTATAATCTTAGCCAGATATTTTATTTTTAATTGGATCTTGGTGCTTGATCATCACCAAATTTACAAATTGATTGATTTTCTTAAAATTTGATCCATTAGGAGATATTGATTTATCATTTAAGACCTTCACATGGTGGTATTTTACTATTTTTGATACCATTTACACCATAGGTGCATTATACAGTTGGAATTTTCAAATTTTGGGAACCGCATGTCTAACCCACGGGCAGAAAACCCTAATCCTGGGACCGCGAGTGTCAACTGTGGTCTGACAAAAATAGGAAAAGGTTTAAAAATTTGTCATTTTCAAAATTCCTCATTATTCCTTGACAATGACTCCATTTTTAAGAGATTTGAGAGGTTTGAAAGTTAAACTTGATGCAACTGAAACCCTATTATCTTTCACACATCAGAATGGCAGACCGTGAACAACCTTCTTTCAGTTGAGGCCTTAGTGCGGGCAAGGTAATTCAAAACCAAGTCCTCATATTCATTACCAATAAAATAAACCAAATTAATTAATTGGTTAATCAATCACATTAAATTGTTGGCAATGAATTGCACCCTGGGTTAGGCTAGCTTATATTAATTTTAATTAATTAATTTTTTTTGTTTCTTGGCTAAGAAAAGACCCGAAATGGGTCGTATCCCTAGACCACAGCTGCCATCTATGGTTCCCATTTGACCAATTTGGTATCACAGGTATCAGCTATGGTTGGGTTTGAATTACAACAGTTACAAATTTGATCGTTGGGCAGACCGCGGGTTTGACCTGCGGTTCCCTTTTTTGTGAAAATTTTTCAAAATTTTCAATTTTTTTGTGATTTTCTTGGCAGTTAATGCTATTTTATTGCACCTATGAGATGTATTTTTAAAATTTTTGATCATTCTTAGCATAATTTTGCATTGTTAGCTATTTTTTGCTTGATATATCTCTTTTTAGGTTTTTTTTAGCTGTTTAATTAGCCTTTAATTAGATTTTTCCTTATACTATATCTCTTTGTAGAGACTGGCCTCTAGAGCTAGGGAGCCAGAGCTCCTTAACACTCTCTACCCACTGTTGATTGACAGGGAGTGGGAGTGGTTTAGGGTCATAGGTTTCAGCTATGTTTTGGATCTACCCACTATTAGCAAGGTTATGCATAGTGGCTATTTTCGCAAAATTGGCTAAAATTTGGATTTTCAAAATTTGGAATTGGCTAATATTTGGGACCCTTGACCAGGGTCCATTAGCAAAAAATTTCTAGGTGCAATTTTTTTTTGGTTGATTCGCCCCAATTTTATAATAATTTGACCATTTTAAGTTTAAATTTTCAACATTACCCCTAATAATAGTGAACCTTCTACATGTGTTTCAAAACTATTCACCTAGATTTTGAAACCGATTCACCAAATTTTTATAAATATATTTTGGGGCCGACCCCTTATGCATAACATTGAATATCAGGGTAGATCAAGATTACATTACTACGTTGACCTAGAGATGGAATACCCATACCAACACATTTCACCTGCTGATAGGTGAAATGACTATCACACTCAAGGACATCTACAGGATCTTTAGGATCCCTATTGATGGGGATGCCATCACTCCCTCTACCTTTCAGAGTAGGGGAGATATTTTTGATGAGATATTTGATGATCGGAGCTTGGAGGCCTAGTGAAATATCAACCATGGAGGAGTTCCCATTGGCTACTAGTATGGGGAGCAGGTCTTCTCCATACAAGAGGTAGTTTTCATGCACCTAATCATTTATATTGTCCTTCCAAACTCCTCAAGCACGAGGATTCCATGGAACCTTATAGCCTGTGTTAGGAGGGTCATTCGGAGATCTAAAACTGAGCCACTACTCCTAGCCTAGGGGTGCATGTTACTATGATAGCTCTACCAGGAGCTATTCCAGATTACTAGTAGGAGCCGAGTAGGAATCAGTTGTAGTATACTCCTACAGATCTAGGGTTGGAAACACATTTAGATTGAGAGACCTACAAAGTTGCCCCTAGATATTACTTCTATTGAAAATGATCTACAATGCTATGCCACATGCTAGCCCCATGAGGAGGAGGATTTTTAGAGCAGGTCCCACGCAGGGGACATTGATCATTACATCAACCGATTTGCAGCACTAAGCCCTAGGGACATTGAGTGGCATCCATATGTGGATTTGCTTGCATGGACGGAGGTTGGTGAGTTGTTGCACTAGGCTCAATGAGATAAATGGTTACCCTACTACAAGACCAAGATTTGTGAGCACCAGTTCTACTCGTGGGTCATATGATAGTTCAGCATGGTGCAGGATATTCTAGAGCTACCTATTATCTATAGGCAGCTAGTTCTAGAGATCGATCTACAGTGTGTGTTTCCTATAGCTCTGGGTGATACTGCAGATGATTTTTAGGATTTTGGAGTTGGTATTATTGGGACCACCCTAGTGTATAATACCTAGTGGTATTTATTTCTATGGTAGGGATCTAGGCCTCTCAGTCAGGTTTATTAGGCAGTAGAGGTTGATCCATAGGGGTGCAATGTGTGCCTGCAAACTAAGGGTGAATGAGATGCAGAGGATGCACCACTAGTGGAGGACAATGATGATGGTCTAGATGAGGGTGAGGTACCTCAAGACAATGAGGTAGAGCAACTTCTAGCCCAGGTATCATATTTGCAGAGCTAGGTTGGGAGGCTATAGTCTTAGCAGTTATAGCAGGATACATCTATCACCATTTTAGAGGTGAAGTTATCTGATAGGGAGAGGCAACTTTAGGAGGCCCAAAAGCAGGCCACAACTATGATAGAGTGTGCTACAATAGTAGAGGTACGAGTTCAGGAGTTAACCCAAGCACTTAAGCTGGAATAGACATGACGAATGGCAGCTATATTAGAGAGGGACTTGGCTTAGTCCCAATCTCAGATAGGCAACCTGTCATCTTCTTGTCCTATCATAGCACCATCTTCAGCACCAGCACTCAGACTGCCAGTAGACTATGACTATATGGCTGAGATTAGGCAAATTTTTTCCCTCGTATAGTAGGGGAATTATTTATGCGATGTGAGGGCAACTCGCATCTCTTAGTTGGAGGGATGGATTAGACTAATAGGTGGGCAAGTTGTAGAGGATCCACATGCTTCAGGGTCCTAGCAGACCATATCCAGGAATACAGGGTAGTCATCCATGAGCTCAAGTCACAGGACTCATAGGACTAATAGGACACATAGATCCTCTAGTACACATGGTGCTAGCTCTTACGGGAGGCACAAGGATGAAAAATGTGATACTAGTGACTCTCTGGCTAGGGGTGCAGGCCCTCCATAACATATACATGGGTTGCTATTTTGATGTACTATTTTTGTAAGGTCGAGGACCTACATGGATGTAGCATGTGGGTATTTTTGATATACCTCTATGTACTCATTTCAAACACATATATATATGAGATTTGATCATTTTGGCTTATTATGTGTACTCATTTATTTATGTATTTTTTATTTTATGTGATGCACATGGATGCAATGCTTATGTTAATTTGATTCTATATGATGTGATGTATGGATGACATGCACTAGATAGCTATTGTATTTATAATGATGATGATATATAGTGATCTAGATGTTTATATATGCTTATTGATGATGAATGCATATGGATGTGATGCTTTCTCTTAACGCATATTTGATATTGCTTTATTGTATGCATTAATTTGTGATGATGTCACACTATGTTGGTACAATATATGTAATGCTTTATTTACATGATGGTAATCTAATGTAAATGAACATGTATGCTTTAATCACTTAAAACATAAGGAATGAATTCAATATGTTTTTTAACAATCTAATGGACGACACACCAAAATATGTAAAAATCATGAATGTAATTGGAAATCCTCATAATAATAATTTGATCAATTAATCACCCATATATGAAATGCAATGATATGCAATGTTATGATGTGAATGATGCAATATGTCATTCTATTTTCTTTTTGCACTTTTGAATTATATGCACGATATAGTTAGTGGTCGTCTAAATATCATTTTCAATATCCATCCAGTATTTATCCTATATATTGATTTTGCTCACTGTTAATGATGTATCGCTTATTGGATACTCTGCAATTTTATGATTTGAAATGACTTTTACCTTTTATGGTTTATGATATTTGACATTTGTTGCTATTAGAGAGATTTTTGATGTTTTCAATGAGACTTAACACCCTAATTGACTTATCAAAAGTTGTATACTAACCACACTAGACTTTTGAGATATAAGGCTTTTTCTAGGATAGGCCCTAACTGTTCATTATCCATGTGTGTGCATGAGTATATTAAGATAAAGCATACGCATACCCCGATGTCAGACGGGATTCTTTCAGCCCATTACTAATATAAGGGATCCATGAATGTTTATCCAATCCTAGTTTTAAATTTCAGTTGGACTAAGCCACTAGGTGATACAGGATACCTAAAGCTAGCTCTTCCACATTCAAACATTGGTCTTGTACATAAGCGAGATGCTAATGTGTTAAACATATCATCATGCATAAGGTATAGTAGTGCTGGAAATTCTAGGGATTCAGGCTCATCCCTCTCTTTTCTTTCATTTTTTGGGATACTTGCTCATATGTAGTGAAGCAAGGGAGTCGATTGCACTTTGACTTTGAATTTTTTTGGATCTTCATTTGAACTTGCTTTTCGATCTTCATTTGATTTGGATTTAAACTTTTATTTATGATATTCACTTGATATTGATGTGAAATTTTATTTTTGATCTTCATTTGATATTTACTTTTTGGAATTTACATTTGATATTTTTCTTCAAAAACTTTCCTTTGGGGGGGAATTATTTCTGCAATATCGATTAAGTGTATCGATGTATGATATCAAAATAGGATATCAATATGGGATGTCGATCTTATGATATTGATATAGGGTATCAATCTTGAGGATTGATGTGGGATATCACTCTGGGATATTGCTCATTTTATCATAAGAAAGGGATTCTAAGTATGGAATACACTTGTCCTTTTGCCAATTTACATATTTCCCATATTGTTTGCACATGGGGATAAGCAAGAATAATTATTTTCGCCTCAGGATATCTGGTCCTTCTTCATGGCTTTCATATTCCCCTATTCCTTATTAGGATTGTTTAATTTGTTGATTAGTGATAGGATTCTGATATGCTAAGGGCTATACTAACTGGACCTTAGATGAAAAAGCAAAGTAAACTTTCTATCAACTCTTGATAAGACCTCTAGGTATGGTTGAGTGACCGAAAAACTTGAGTACATCCTTCTTAGCAACATTATGGGTTGTTTTAAAAAACACATTTACTCACATGAATGATGGATTATGATAAATGCAAAGGTGCATGATTGAAACACAAATGTGGTATCGTTTGTAAGACTAACAAACACAATTCCTTCTACTGTGAAATGCAATTGATGATGAATGCCTATATGAAATGCAATGATGAAATGCGTGTGGAATATGAACTGCCATGATGCAATTGAAATGTAAATATTTTTTTTTAATTTTATGTTTTATCATTTTTTTTGGATTTTATCGATTTTATATTTTTTATTGATTTTAAACCTTTATATTTGACCAAACGACGAGTACATGCCTTCGGAGCCTTTAAATTAACCAAGTGATTCTTAGGAAACCTTGGAACTTTTAGGATTTACCAAAGGGATTATGACCACCTTTGGGGCGTTTTGGGATGACCAAGTGATTTTTAAGAACCCTTGGAGCTTTTGGGTTGACCAAAGGGATTATGAGCACCTTTGGGGCATTTTGGGATGACCAAGAAATTTTTAAGAATCCTTGGAGCTTTTAGGATTGACCAAAGGGATTATGAGCACCTTTGGGACATTTTGGGATGACCAAGCAATTTTTAAGAATCCTTGGAGCTTTTAGGATTGACCAAAGGGATTATGAGCACCTTTGGGGCATTTTGGGATGACCAAGCGATTTTTAAGAATCCTTGGAGCTTTTGGGTTGACCAAGCAATTTTTTAGAAACTCTTGGTACCTTTTTATTGACTAAACTACTCATATATGAGCTTGGATCCTTTTAGGATGATCGAGTGATGTTTAGAAAACCCTCAAAGACTTTGGGATTGATCGAGCAGTTTTAAGTAAACTCTCAAAGCCTTTTATTGACATGACCAACCAGTTTCAGAAACCCTTGGAGCTTTTGCTACACTCTCAAGCATAGAATGCCTTAATATGGATGATGTTGAGAGGTTCAGGATCTTCAAAACCCCCTAGCGATGTTAGGTGATAGGTACCTAGACTAATATTTTTAAATATGATATAAGGTCCTAGCCAATTAGCCACAAATTTATTTTGCATATCTGGCGATAAATTTGAGTTCTGTTTGTTCTATTTCAATATAAGATCCCCAAATTCAAAGTCTCTCTGGTGGAATTTGATATTGTAATATCATTTTAGTTGCTCTTGATAAACACAAAGATGCTCTAAGGCATTCATGCGACGTTCATCAAGCAGCATCAGTTGATCTAGTCGAGCTTTTCGTGCGGTATCATCATCAATGAACTCTTTCAATGCGACGTGCAATGTTGGAATTTATAGTTCCAAGGACATAATGGCATCAGTGCTATATACTAGTGAAAATGGCATTGCCCTAGTGAGTGTCCGAATACTAGTACTATAAGCCCATAATGCAAGGGATAGTTGGATATACAAATCTTTATGGTTTTCTTGGACCATATTTTTCAAGATGACCACCACTATCTTATTTGAAGCTTCAACTTACCCATTTGCTTGTGGATAGTATGGAGTCACAAAAATATGTTTGATTCTATATTTAGATATCAAAGCTCTCATAGTTTTGTTCTTGAATGACTTTCCATTATCTGATATTATTTTGGATGGAATCCCAAAATGACTTATAATATGCTCTAGTATAAACTCTGCTATACAAGATCTAGTGGTCGTTATTAAGGGTATTTCTTCCACCCATTTTATGAAATAGTCAGTAGTCATGATAATAAATGTATGTTAGCTCGATGACGGAGGAGATATCTTGCCTATAAGATCTAATCCCCATTGATAAAATGGCCAAGCTGCTTGTATGGCCTGTAAGGCCTATGATGGCAAGTGTATAAGATTAGCATGATGCTGATATTTGACACATTTATTGACATACACATTACAATCCTTCTCCATAGTGGGCCAATAGCCACCCATTCTAAGGATGCGCTTGACGATGGCCATGCTGCTAAAATGGCCATCGCATGTACCATCATGAGCTTGTGAAATTATCCAAGACGACTCTTGGGGCTCTAGATAATGAAGGGGAACTCCATCATAACCTCGTTGGTACAAGATGTCTCCTATTAAGATAAATTTAGTCACTTTATATTTAAATGTGTGTTTTACGACACACGACAATCTCCCTGATATTATACTAAGTTTCAAGAAGTCTTGAATTTGTGACATCCAGTTTTGATAAGCCTTAGCTTTGACTGCTATGACAACTTGCTCCCCCTGTGTATTTACTTTTGCAAATGCATACTGGGAAACAACCCTATGGTGAATGGTAGTACCACTTCTCATCAGAATCTAAAAGGTTAATGACCCCCTAGATGCCTTCTTCAAAAAGTCTTCAGCTCTGCAGAACCATTCAGCTTTTGGTTCTACGCTAATCATGTTGATTGATATTTTATTATCAAAGGCTTCTCGCTCTACTATAGGATGTGAGAGCATTTTAACATGAATGGTAGTGAAGTTAGCATATGTATTCTGAGGGATTAAGGATCCCAAATATGCCATGGTGTCTATGAACCTATTTGATGAACGAGGGATTGCCTCGATGTCATACCATTCCAATTTGGCCAAATATGTAATCACAAAATATTTGTAGGCTTTCAGTACTGGACATCAACACTGAGAGAGCCCCTTAACTTGATTTACTATGAGAAAGGAGTCACCAAATATGTTTAATATTTTAATATTCATGGCGATGGTTGTGTGGAGGCCCAGCAGTAGGGCTTCATACTTAGCATTGTTATTGGTGCATGAAAAGTCTAATTTAAATGACAAGGGCATTGGAGCTCCTTACGACATGAAAAACACTATTCTTGCACCACATCCTTGCTCGTACTTCAAACCATTGAAGAAAAGAGTCATACTAGCATTGTTATTTGGTTCCTCAGGTTTGGGAGCTTCAGATATGATAAATATTGCATTTTCCGGAAGCTCTATGGTCATAGACCTACTGTTTGATAGTGTTGCCTTAGCTAATTGATCATCTATGACATGTCTCTTACTAGAATTTTGGCTTATGAATTCCAGATGGAATTATATGAGTAGCATTATCCTCTTCATAGTATGCTTATTATGATACATCTTACTCATTATGTACTGCAAAGGATTTTGTTTTGATATAACATATGACGTATGACTTAGCATATAGTGTCACAATTTCTTTGTAGCGAACACTACTGCTAAACATAGTTTTTCCACATATGCATATCCTAGCTCATAACTCACCAAGGTTTGACTAATATAATATATGGGTTGTTCTTTGCCTTGCACATTCTTTTGGGCTAACATCATACCTAATGCAAAGTTGGTCACCGATATATATAGCATAAAAGGCACATCTGGCCTTGGTGGAGCTAGCACTAGTGGCATCACCAGGTATTGTTTTATTTCAATGAAAGTTGCTTGACAGTCCTCATACCAATTGAATGGGACTCCCTTGTGTAGCATTTGATTCATGGGTCAACATTTATCTGATAACTAAGCAATGAATTGCTTTATTGATGCTACTTTGCCCTTAAGGCTCCTTAAATCTTTAATATTTGAGGGAGGACACATCTATAAGATAACCTTGACCTTCACTAGGTCAACCTCAATGCCTCACTTTGAGACGATGAATCCTAATAGCTTACCAGAAGTTACACCAAATACACACTTCTTAGGATTCAACCTAACATTATATCCTATTAGGCGATCGAAGACCTTCCTTAAGACCTCTGCATGCTCAGCACATAGCAATGACTTGGCAAATAAGTCATCCATGTAATATTCTAGAATATTATGCATATAATCATGAAAAATGTATGTCATGGCCCGCTGATATGTTGCACCAAAATTTTTGAGGCCAAATGAAAAAAGTTCCCCATGGCACTATAAACACGGTTTTATGTTGGTCTTCAGGTTTAATCCAAATGATTATAACCAAAAAAATCATCCATTAAGAAGAGCATTTTGTGACCTATAGTTGCATCTACAAGAGCATCAATATTAGACAACGAAAATGAATCTTTGGGTGTTGCCTTATTGAGGTCTCTAAAATCTGTAAAAATATGGATTCTTCCATAAGGTTTTGCCATGGGTACTTGTTGAGTGGTATTTTCACCCGATTGTGAAAACACACTCTCCGATAGGATTTGGGTTCTAAATCCTCTCTTGCAAAGAAATCAAACAAATGACTTCTCCAAGGTCTCCGCTATATTAGCATTTTACATCTGTGTATTAGTAATCTCAAATAAAGATATTCAATTAAAATGCTTGGAACACCTTAGTGGTTGCAAGTAATTGAAAACAAGGGGCAATGTTGGTTTATTTTACTGTGAAACTTTAATGATTGTTCGTTGAACCCGAATAAAGCAAATGTGATTTAGTCCCTATATGACCATGCTGTACCTTCAAAGTGGAAATTGACAAAATGCCATAAATGGTGGAACTATTTTTGGATTTTGAAGGTTTTTAATTTTTATTTTTATTTTAATGCCTCGAGAATTAAAATAAAGTTAGAACTTCGAAAAAAGTAAAGTGCAGAAAAAGAAATTAAAATGCAAAAAAAAAATGAAAATGAAATTGCATTCAGTTTGATGCTATCCTGTTTCAACAAAACCGAAGATGTGAGGTTTCCATGCATGCAACCTAACCTATTGGACCTGCATGACATGCATAATCCCCATAGACTAAGTGCTAGTTCCTAGGGTACGAAATAAAGTTTAGATTTCAAATATTCGACTAATGTAACCCACAAAGGTGGTATTTAACATTATCTATAAATCTGAAATCTAAAAGAAAGTGAAAGAATAAACATTAAATCCATAGCATGCATAGAAGATCTCCTTCTTTCTTGCCCATAAGATGCAAATTTTTGAATACTTCTGCATTAAAAATATGTCATGTTACAATAGTAGAATGTCTAGTTTTTCCAAACCAGTCTATGGAAGAGAAATAGCTCAAATAGGCCCAGAATGGCCTTCTCCCTCAGCTCTGCAACCTTGTTCACAGCGGTTTTCGACCAGTCCATGTGGAAGGAAAATATCCAAGAAAAACCTAGTGTCAAGGCCTTGCCTTCATTCCTGCAATATTCTCTGAACAGTTTTTGACCCCTGTATCTGTCCTCGGATTTTGCTTTTAAACCCTTTGGCAATGCTCTCTGTTTCGCCCTGTGATGCTTCGCTTCATCTCCCAAATCGCTTCATTTCACCTTCCTCGCCTTTTCGTTGCTTTTGAATTTATGCTCGACATTGAGACGCTTGATCTTCTCTCATGAAATGTAACTGCTTATGTAGCCCTTACACTTTTATGCCACGTGTTTCATGTTTCTCTGCATGTTCCATAATGGCCCCCTGTAAATCGTGACCAAAAATAGCATGTCACGATATCGTGATGTTTTTATGTCTGTAGCTTAGCTTTTCTTCTTTCATCACGAAAATGAGACATGTCGCGATATCGTGACATTTCCTTGTCAATAGCCTCGTTCATCCTCATGCATCGCGAAAATGATACATGTCGCGATATCGTGACATTTTTCTACTTCGGGCCGCATGGATGCAACCTGTCACGAAATCATGACATTTTCCTACTTTGGGCTATCTCGCTACAACTTGTCGCGAAATCGTGACATTTTTCTGTTTGGGCCACGAGGATGCAACCTATCGCGAAATCGTGACGTTTTTCTCTTTCGCTGTGTTTTGTTGTATCTGTCGTGAAATCGTGACACTTTTTCATTCGACATCATCTCACTGCTTTCTATCGTGAAATCTGACACTTTTCTTTATTCACCTTTTGCTTTTGTCAAAATCGTGACGCTTTTCATCTTTGCCCTTCATCTCGTCTTCAGGTCACGAAATGGCGACATGTCACGAAATCGCAACAATTTTTTGTTCCGTACCACTTGGCTATTTTCTATCATGAAATCATGACGCTTTTATTTTCCATACCATCTCGCTGCTTGAGCCACGAAAACACAACACGTCGCGATATCATGACACTTTTCATTTCTAGCCGCGATGGAGCAACATGTCGTGATATCGTGACACTTTTCATTTTTTGTCGCGATGGAGCAACATGTCGCGATATCGCGACAACTTTTCATTTTGGTCGCGACGGAGCAACATGTCGCGATATCGTGACACTTTTTCATTTTTTGCCGTGATGGAGCAACATGTCGCGATATCGTGACACTTTTTCATTTTCTGCCGCGATGGAGCAACATGTCGCGATATCGTGACACTTTTCATTTTTTTGCTATTTTCCTTTGATTTTGAGCATCTGGGCCACTGCAGTTTTCTTTGAAAGCATGCAAAAAAGGTGGGTCCCCAATTTTGGGGTGTGTTGTGGATCAGCCACAACAAATGGTGACTCTGCTGTCAAATGCTCCTGAGCATTTTGGTGAGAACCCAACCTGAAGTATACAAGCTTAGATACAGACGACATTAGCACATAAGAAATATAAATAAATGCCCATAGATCAGAAATACATGAAACATCAGAATCATTAAGTATCAGCTCGGTGTGTGCAATGTGTTTTCATTCCCTATCGCTTGAACTTGATCAACATTCCATTGTTAGTTTCACTTATGATTTGTATGCAAGGCTATGAATGATTTGTGCAGGATTTGATGTATGATGAAGATGCTAGAGATATAACAACCTGCTTTACAAAGGTTCAAACCTTCTAATATCATGAACAAACATATTAAAGCTGTCAAACCCTCTTAGGACCAAATATATGTATACTGAATTAATTTACTAGATCCCAAAGTTGGTTATGTGTCACTACCATCTTGAACCCATGTGCAAGTGTGAGTGAAATCAGAACTTTGGGGAATAGGATTCCCAACCTAAGCGAGATGGGAATTTAACCCTATCCTTACTATTCTGATTTGGAGTTCATTACCTCATCTTGAACAAAATGATTTAACCTATTATGGATGAAATGGTCAGGCTAGTCTATCCATATGAGCAATCAGTGGTCTTGCTTTTAGACAAGACATGTTGCCACGCATGAGCATACTTAACTCCATAATCCATGACTTGGCTTCATTCATTCTTTTTCTTTTATTTCTTGGACCTTTGGGATGACTACCCATCCTTGCTAGGGACATGTAGTACGATCCTTCCAATCCAAGATTTATGAAATGGGAAATATTAATTTTTTATTTCTTGGACCTTTGGGATGACTACCCATCCTTGCTAGGGACATGTAGTACGATCCTTCCAATCCAATATTAAGACAAAATGGGAAATATTAGTCAATTTTATTACTTGGACCTTTGGGATGACTACCCATCCTTTGCAGAGGACATGTAGTACGATCCTTCCAATCCAAGCTTTATGATGAAATGGGAAAAAAATGGAAGCTTTGGGGAATCGGATTCTCAACCTAAGCGAGATGAGAATTATGTCCTATCCTTACTACTCCATGTAGGTCAACTCAGAGCTTTGGGGAGTTGGATCCTCAACCTAAGTTCGATGAGGATTTAACCCTATCCTTACTACTCTGATTTTAGGCTTTAAGCATTATGGGAGTGGTAAAAACCACTATTTTAAGGATTATGTTGCATGATAGGACAGACATGAAATATTCTTTTCGCCTCTCCTTTTCTTCCAAGTATGGTCTTGATCATTTTGCTCAAGATTCCTTTTAATGTGTATAGAATGTGCTTGGTTCAAGATAGTTCGGGCATCAGTTCCCAACCTTAGGATCCTTTTAATATATGTTATGTAGTAATCCTAAGAGGATTCAACACCTTCTCAATGATTGCACATGAAATGAAAATGTACCTGAGATGACATGTATATGCAATGAGGAATATGACATGAGATATGAATGCACTGCTTCTTTTGAAATGTGGATGGAATATATCATCTACTTTATCATAATGTGTAAAACTGACAACTTCATGCATTACAAGATTCAAACGATATTATTTAAGATGTTTGTGTTACTTGTGGAGCTTTCTACAACACAATTCCAATATTTCATACTCTCCTGATCTTAGGCATAAGTTGACATCTCAATTTTTTTCTTTTTTTTTTATATATAAAAACAAACTAAACATGTCAAATGAAATCAAACACACAACTTAAATCATGATTAAACTAACAATCCAAAAAATGAAACTTGAAAAACACAAACCAAAACCAAAACCCAAAAACAATCCCAAAAACAAAAACTTGAAAGCCCACACCAAAAAACCAAAAATTATATACACTATTGTACAAGATGATGCCAAGCTTGGACTATTACTTTCCTGGATCCCAAACATGATTAGAACATATCAAAAAACATATGACACAATACACATGCCAAATTTTGTAGGAATCCAACAATAATAAGATCAAACCAAGCAATGCAACAAATTTCAACTTGCCATGCTCACCATACCAATTTGATTTAGTTCTATTACCAACATCATAGGTGAGATTCAAATCAAATTGATTAGACAATGGTTGGTATTCAATTTTATCTTGTCTATTCTTTAAAGTGCAAGTTTCATCATTCCATTCATGATTTAGAAGTAGGCTTTCCTTTTCAAATGTGAGATGTTGCAAACAAGAGCCTATTTCTAAAAGTCTTGAATTCAAATCATTTTCCAGGATTTTAAAGCAATCAAAATCATTCAAAACTTGACAAGCATCAACAAAATTTGGCATTTCCTCATTAATGATGTTAGCATCCAAAGGGACATCATGTAACCTATCACTTGAAATTTTTGTAGCTACTACCAAAGGTAAAGATTTCACCTTGTCATCCATACTCAACCCATCATGGTTAGAATTTACCACAACTTGATGAGTGTTAGTAGCTTTTTCTTTTTCCTCATTGTCTTCTTCATCGTCCAATACCTGTTCAAAAACACCAAAGTTAGGTACCCAATCAAACATGCGTCCATATTTTTCAAAACAAGAGCCTAGTTTTTCAAGATATGTGTCGCGTGACACCTTTCCATGATCAATGGCTTGAGTTGCCTCAAAATCCATATTTTCATTAGGATCATCAATAGTATCAAACCCACACCACTTAGGTTTCGTAATTTCCTCATTTTGAGATGGCATAGACATTGTAGAAACAATAGGTGGGTCAAGATTTTTGATTTCTTGCCCCTCAAGGGGAACAAAAACAATTGATTCTCCTTCTTCATCCATGGTAGTAGAATCATTATCCTTCTCCAACCTTTGATGAGATTCCAACCCTTCTTCCAAAACATTCTCAGATTGTACAGGACTTGTAATATCCTCATATGAAAGGGCAATTGTATTATCCTGCATATCAATAGGCACACAAATTTCATCAGAAGGTTTGGAGTGAGCATACTCTTCCCAAGAATCATAATGATCATCTTTCAAAATCAAATTGTGATGCTCAACTATTTCTTCATCATCTTTTAATTCATCAACATGTTTCTCATCAAATTTATCTTCTCCTTCCTTAGATGGTTCAATTACTTCCAAAATTGGGTTATTGCTTGTATTCAAATTGATAAGGCTATCATAATCCACATGTGTAACCCATGATTCACGTTTAACATGATTTGGAAGGTGTGAATTTCCTAGGCCATTACTTTCAACAATGTCATCCAATGTGTCATCCGAATCAGATTCATCCTCATAGAATTCATCTTTTGGTGAGTCAAGGGTTTCCAATCTGTCACATGTTTCCATACTAGTTGGATCTAGTACTCCTCCCTTGCCTAAAATCATATTCTTATGAAAATCATTGAAATTGATTTTAGAAACATCTTTTGAATCAAGATGAGTATTTTGAAGTTGATTCATACTTAAGAAAGATGGTTGATCTTGCATAGTAGGTTGAGGATTTTGAAATTGATTGAAGCTTGGGAATGATTGTTGATTCTGAAATTGATTCACACTTGAACTTGGTTGAGGTGGATAAATCATTGGGTGGGTAAGGGAGGTATTAAATGATTGAAGATTATATGATCCAAAACCCACACCATAATTTTGATAACTCAATTGTTGCTCAATTGCCATTGCTTGAGTATAGGCTTGTGACAAAGATGTAATTTGAGGCATCCCTCGCAAATATGTGGAAATGGGTGGGTCAAGAGCATTGATGTATATTTGGAGAGCCACTTCTTCTTGAAGAACATAAAATGTCACTAATTGAGTATATAATCCAAAGAACCTTTCAGAAAATGACTTCACATTTTCACTCGATTCTTTTCTAATATAGACCAACTGATTGTACATGAGGATTGGGTCAACTCGCTCTTTGTTGAATTGATTAAGAAATGTTGCCTCTAACTGAGCCCAAGAAGTGATAGACCCTAAAGGCAGACTTGTAAACCAATCATATGCCACTTTGTCCAAGGTGTAAGGGAACATTTTACAAACAACATCATCATACCAAATTGTTAAGTGATTCACAACAAATTTGAATGCTTGAATGTGTTCTTCTGCAGTATTTGTCCCGTTAGACGAAAATCGAGGAAGACATCCCTCAAAACCAACGGGCAAATAATGTTGAACTCCCGGTATGTTCAATGGGCTACCTGTCATCCACGGTGTAAACATAGCCATTAGTGAATCTTAAAGAATATAACTTTAATACCCAAATTTTTTTTTAAATTTATTTATTTATTTATTTTTTAAATCAAATCAAATCACATTATTCCTGTATGAACAATCAAAGCGTTAGGAAAGTGCATAGCAATTCATGTCCTCCTTTTAACAGTACAAGGTTGTATTGTTAAAAGAGGGCTAAAGATAATAACCAATAGGGCATGAAATATTCAAAATTTAAACCCCTATAGCATTTAAATCACACTGAAATAAACCTACTCAGGCCCTCCTTCTAGCGCCAATCTGTTGAGT
Source organism: Wollemia nobilis (assembly GCA_028583015.1). Classification (NCBI taxonomy): domain Eukaryota; kingdom Viridiplantae; phylum Streptophyta; class Pinopsida; order Araucariales; family Araucariaceae; genus Wollemia; species Wollemia nobilis. Next base: position 729,839 of record JAQPPZ010003183.1, read on the forward strand.
GGTATTTTCACCCGATTGTGAAAACACACTCTCCGATAGGATTTGGGTTCTAAATCCTCTCTTGCAAAGAAATCAAACAAATGACTTCTCCAAGGTCTCCGCTATATTAGCATTTTACATCTGTGTATTAGTAATCTCAAATAAAGATATTCAATTAAAATGCTTGGAACACCTTAGTGGTTGCAAGTAACTGAAAACAAGGGGCAATGTTGGTTTATTTTACTGTGAAACTTTAATGATTGTTCGTTGAACCCGAATAAAGCAAATGTGATTTAGTCCCTATATGACCATGCTGTACCTTCAAAGTGGAAATTGATGAAATGCCATAAATGGTGGAACTATTTTTGGATTTTGAAGTTTTTTTTTAATTTTTATTTTAATTCCTGAGAATTAAAATAAAGTTAGAACTTCTGAAAAATAAAGTGCAAAAAAAGAAAATAAAATGCAAAAAAGAAAAGAAAGAGAAAACTGAAAATGAAATTGCATTCAGTTTGATGCTATCCTGTTTCAACAAAACCGAAGATGTGAGGTTTCCATGCATGCAACCTAACCTATTGGACCTGCATGACATGCATAATCCCCATAGACTAAGTGCTAGTTCCTAGGGTACCAAAATAAAGTTTAGATTTCAAATATTCGACTAATGTAACCCACAAAGGTGGTATTTAACATTATCTATAAATCCGAAATCTAAAAGAAAGTGAAAGAATAAACATTAAATCCATAGCATGCATAGAAGATCTCCTTCTTTCTTGCCCACAAGATGCAAATTTCTGAATACTTCTGCATTAAAAATATGTCATGTTACAATAGCAGAATGTCTGGTTTTTCCAAACCAGTCTATGGAAGAGAAACAACTCAAACAACAGGCCCAGAATGGCCTTCTCAACTTCGGCTCTGCAACCCTGTTCGTAGCGGTTTTTGACCAGTCCATGTGGAAGGAAAATATCCAGGAAAAACCCAGTGTCAAGGCCTTGCCTTCATTCCTGCAATATTCTCTGAACAGTTTTCGACCCCTGTATCTGTCCTCGGATTTTGCTTTTAAACCCTCTGGCAATGCTCTCTGTTTCGCCCTGTGACGCTTCGCTTCATCTCCCAGATCGCCTCGTTTCACCTTCCTCGCCTTTTCGTTGCTTTTGACTTTATGCTCGACATTGAGACGCTTGATCTTCTCTGTGAACTGTAACGCTTCTGCAGCCCTTACACCTTTATGCCACGTGTTTCGCGTTTCTCGGCATGTTCCATAACGGCCCCCTGTAAATCGTGACCAAAAATAGCATGTCGCGATATCGCGACGTTTTTATGTATGTAGCTTTGCTTTTCTTCTTTCATCGCGAAAATGAGACATGTCGCGATATCGCGACATTTTCTTGTCAACAGCCTTGTCCGCCTTCATGCACCGCGAAAATGAGACATGTCGTGATATCGCGACATTTTCTTGTCAATAGCCTCGTTCATCCTCATGCATCGCGAAAATGATACATGTCGCGATATCGCGACATTTTTCTACTTCGGGCCGCGTGGATGCAACCTGTCGCGAAATCGCGACGTTTTCCTGCTTCGGGCTATCTCGCTACAACTTGTCGCGAAATCGTGACGTTTTTTTGTTTCGGGCCGCGAGGATGCAACCTGTCGCGAAATCGCGACGTTTTTCTCTTTCGCTGTGTTTTGTTGTATCTGTCGCGAAATCGTGACACTTTTTCGTTCGGCATCATCTCACTGCTTTCTGTCACGAAATCGTGACACCTTTTCATTTCGTACACTTTCACTGCTTTTTGTCACAAAATCGTGACGCTTTTCATCTTCGCCCTTCATCTCGTCTTCAGGTCGCGAAATGGCGACATGTCACGAAATCGTGACAATTTTTCATTTCGTACCACTTGGCTATTTTTTGTCGCGAAATCGTGACGCTTTTCTCTTTCCATACCATCTCGCTGCTTGGAGCCGCGAAAACGTGACATGTCGCGATATCGTGACACCTTTTCATTTCTAGCCATGATGGAGCAACATGTCGCGATATCGCGACATTTTTTTATTTTCTGCCACGACGGAGCAACATGTCGCGATATCGTGACATTTTTCATTTTCTGCCGCGATGGAGCAACATGTCGCGATATCGCGACATTTTTTCATTTTCGGCCGCGATGGAGCAACATGTCGCGATATCGCGACAACTTTTCATTTTCGGCCGTGATGGAGCAACATGTCGCGATATCGCGACACTTTTCTCTTTTCTGAAATTTTTTCTATTTTCCTTTGATATTTTGCATCTGGGCCACTACAGTTTTCTTTGAAAGCATGCAAAAAAGGTGGGTCCCCAATTTTGGGGTGTGTTGTGGATCAGCCACAACAGGTACCATATTGGACACCCATTCTGTATAGTCGATGGAGATTACAAATTCTACGTCCAACAACTTTTGTAGCTCATCTTTCACCATTAAGGCTATTGTTGGATGCATCTTTCTAAGTTTTTGCTTGACCGACTTCTTCGTTAGATCTAGCGAAAGGTTATGAGTAACCAATTTTGGGTCTAACCTGGCATATCTTTGTATGCCCAACCAAAAATATTAGGTCTCTCTTATAGTAGAGGGATGAGAGTGGCCCGCTCATTTGGAGTGATAATTTCTCCAAATTTAACCTTCCTTGGATTGGTGGGATCATTACTGATATCGACGTCAAAGGTTTCCTCTACTGACATATGCGAACCCTTCTCAAGATGATGAGGCATAGGAATAAAATGGATGCCATCCATTGGGTTCATAGGTTCTATGTTGGAAGCATCCTTTGCATGATACACATCGTAAGCATAGCCTGGTGCAAAATGGAATGGTTGCAACATTTCTTTGTTAGGGAAGAAATCTTCAGGCTTTATAGGCAAGTTAGCATGATCCCAGTTGATAGCATCTACATTGATATGCAATGGTTTAGAAGTATCTTCTAGATTGTGGAGTGGTCAAATCAATGGAGACCATGTTTATGGAATGGTATTGATATCCAAGACCACACGGATAAACTTCTACATAATCGATTTAGTCCTCATTCCCATGATCTGGCTCTAACGAAATGGGCACAAATGGGTCTTCTCTATGTGAAGTACGGACAATTGGATCCTCCCTATGCACTTATTGCAAAATAGGATCATTTGGCTCAACTAGCTCCATGTAGGTCAATGGAGGAGGATTAACCAACCGATAAATTTGATCCAAGTTTAGTCATCTCGCTCTCAGACAAGGACCAGTATGTAACTAATTATAGACCTCATCTATATCAATGGGTTGATGATGGTAATGCAAATAATGAGGACCAAGGTAGACCCTCTCTAACTCATATTATTTTTCATTGTCAGACAACCAAAATCCATTATTCGCTCCCACTCTTGTGGGGCGCTCTGGTAAATGCAGCCTCATGAATCTTACTTCCTAATTGTTGTCCTCACTATCCAAAAAAATTGGATAATTATACCGTAAATACGACATTGCCAAGAAGTCTGGCTTTGCCTCTTCCTCCAAATGATCAATGTTGGGAAGAGTCTCTTTGGTAGCATGTGTCGACTCTACAAGTAGTAGGTGATGCACATACAAAGGCCTTATATATCCACCCTCAGCTTCATCCTCATATTGATCATCATTTGAGGATTTATTTTTAGTATCATAACTTGGTCCACTTATATCGTATGTGGACTCTTCTCCATCATCGCTGTGTAGATATCCTGACTTGAGATTGCCCAAAACTATGGGGTTATGTCCCTGCACACCTCTGTTATTGGTTTCATTATGGATTTTATAACCCAGTTTACCTCTAGGGTTCTACTCTATATCAGCATCCTCTAAGAGCCCTTCATGATCTTCTTCAAGTGGCTTTGTAGTGATGACATATTCCATTGAGTGAGTCCTCCATAAGCTGGATGGATCAAGATGATATGGGTTAAAGTCCACATCATCCCCTAGACTAAGGTACAAGTGATCTAAGGATGCTACAAGAAATTCATCTTGTCCTTGTATCTATAATCCCAGCCTGAACCTATCAGTTGCTAGCTGATAGCTTGGCTCGAGCGAAGTCCTACGCCCTTGTTCAAACAGGCTAGGTCCATACCCATGCCAGTGATAAAACTTAAAAATACGCATGGAGTACTTTAGGTTGGATAAGTAATGAACATTTACTATGAAAGGTTCATTGCCATCTTCATCCATAGGCATTCACACTGGAAGTTGATCCAGTCTAGTGTAAATGAAGTTAGTCTGATTGGGTGGCTCTCCCAATGGTACCATTGATCCAACCAAAAAATGATGGGTATGTAGTCGGCCCATCTCCTATGCAATCTCTAAAATAGGTCTGAAGGTTACATTATTCACAATATACTCGCCTAACCCTATATTGGTGAGATGTATAGTCACACACGGTGCATATGACCCTACTGATGATGCACGCAAGGTAGGCTGAGGTACCTCCTTGGATATATCTTGGGCTTCCTCTACTTCCATGGGGATGGAAGCCTCCTCGGTGATTGGTTATGGCATATGTATTTTCTCTTTTTTATCCATTTTTACCTTTAACTTCCTATTATCTCGAAGCATCACTGATGCAGTTGGTCTCAAGGAAGTAGCAGTAGTGTGCTCAAATCTGTGTGACACATATATTGATGGTTGAGCACATACTCTTTTTTTTTCTTCTAGACACTTAATCGATGATTTTGGTTGGATGTTCAAGTGCGTTTATGGTAGTATGAAACCCCCTAGTAGATAATCCATGTTCATGAATTTAAATTGTTCTCCATCTGAAGACACCACATGAACCTATCCCTTGTGGATGTACTTCATGCATTGATGTAATATCGAGGGAATGCAATGCATATCCCAAATCCAAGGTCTACCCAACAGGATGTTATACTACATGACACATTCTATCACATGACACATCATAGGTATGGTCTTTAGACCTACCTAAATGGGTAGGACAATCATGCCAACAGTCGAATATAATGCATCGTTAAATGCTCTCAACGTGAATGTAGTTGGTACAATGTGTGATTTAGGCAGCTTCAAGGGACTCAACACCTTGGTCATTATGATGTTGATCGATGAACCAATGTTGATCAATACCATTTTTAATGGTACATGGTTTATACATGCAATAATATACAATAATGGGTCAGCCGTATCAGTGGGAACCATCGTGCTTTTGTGATCATAAAATTGGATCGTCGATTCCTAGAACTACTGTACATGTCCCATGAAATTTGTGAACACTTGAGCATCATAGGATTGTACTTCGATGGACCTTAGAATGTCCATAAGAGTCCCTATGCCTAGGGGACTATTTTATTATTTTATATATAGACAACTTCATAGGGGCTATCTACAGGTTTTGGACTAGCCTACTCTATATGGTCACCACCAATCTCGTTGGTGGGCCTGGAATATTCTGCGTCGACTATTGATTCAGCGTGGCTTGTATTCTTATAGGATCATATGGTTGATTCACCTACTCATATCTCCCATGCCTTGTAATAATATTAACCATACCTATGAACCCCCTACTTATATCTCCCATGCCTTGTAATAATATTAACCATACCTATGAACCCCTAGGTATATGGTTTGGCGTGTACCTACTTGATGTGACTAGCGTTTTTGCAAGACACCTCATGGTTTGGAAGTGGATTTTTGTAAATCCCCATGTTCTAGTTTTTGGGCACTAGCGGGTTACTTGGTACTACAATATCACCCTTTTCTATCATGTTTTCCACAATATACTTTAAGTACCAACATAATTCAATGTCATGACCCTTCACTCGATGAAAGATGCAAAACAGGTCATCCTGGTACCCCTTTGACTTGGGTTGATTTGGATCGACCATATTAATATTGGGTAATTTGATTGCTTTGGCCTTGTACAAATGGTGGAATATCAACGTCAGTGATTTTTTCAAGGGTGTGAATTTGCGAGGTGGGTGTTGCTCTTTTTTATTGCCCTTATAATTATTATCACACTTTTTTTACTGTGTGAGAGGAGGTTGGGCCTAATAATTTTGCTTTTTGTTGCCATTTATCCTCTCTCTGGAGGTTTAGCACCACTTGGTTGATGTGGGTCTACTTTCCCTTATGTTTCGTGGAGCTCTTCTTGGGCCCCTATTTTTTGTTCTTAAGCTTTAGGTTGCCTTCCTGCAATTTGATGTCCTCAATTACTTTGGATTGCACCAACGCTTCCTCGAATGTTGAATACTATTGCAATTGTAACAATAGCGAGATGTGCTTGGCACAACTCTTGGTAAATATTCAGGTCAATTCCATAGTAGGAATAGGGAATGTAAGATTTGCCATCAACCTCATACATATCTTTATGTACTGTTAAATTGGCTCATCATCATGCTTAGGTAGTGTTGAGAAGCAACACACCCGCACTGAAAAATGAGATTCCATCCTTAGAAAGCCCTGAACTTCCATTTTTGCAGCAGGGACCCTCTTGATAATTTTCAGGTTTAAATCCAATTTTGCTTGCCTCTTTGTTAAAGTTGTGCCTTTTTCCAAGTCTTTCTAGCATTGTTATTTCAAGCTTAACTTTCTACATGCTAGAATCATTCATGCACAAAGAAAATCTCGCACCGGTACCGAGAAAAATCTAGAAAACAGTTGCATAAATTCACTGAAAACCAAAACTTTCCATTTTTGGTAGTGTCGCGATATCGCGACACTTCCATTTTCGGAAATGTCGCGATATCGCGACGAATTTTGGCAAAAGCAGCTAAGTCGGAAAAGTGTAGCGAAATCGCGACACTTTCCATTTTTGGAAGTGTCGCGATATCGCGACGTTTCCATTTTTGGAAACCGTCGCGAAATCGCTACCGACGAGGAGGAGAGAGAAGGAAAGTTGTGCGGAAGGGCGCGATTTTGCGACATGTCGCGAAATCGCGACATGTCGCAATTTCGCGTCAGGAGAGAGAAGAAGGGTTGCAAGAATAAAAAATTGGCTAAGTATGAAAATGGTCACGAAAAAAAAACAAAAAAAAAGCAAGAGAAAATGGTCGATTTCGCGACATGTCGCGAAATCGCGACACTTTCCGGAGAGAGAGGAAAATCATACTCAGGAAGCAAAATCAAGTTGCATGAACAATCTAGGGGAAGCCAAGTGCAAGGGCAGGCGCGATTTTGTGACATGTCGCGAAATCGCGACATGTCGCAGTATCGCGGCTTGCAAAGGAAAGGTTGTGCGGCGGCCAGGAAGGTGTCGCGATTTCGCGACATGTCGCGAAATCGCGACATGTCGCATTTTCGCGACCAAGTTGGGAAGAAGAGCTGCTAGCGCCAGGGACGTCGCGATTTCGCGACATGTCACGAAATCGTGACATGTCGTAGAATCACGGTAGGAGAGAGAAAGTTACATGAAAGGCCTAAAAATGCAAAACAGCTGTAAACAGAAGGCGTCCTGGGATAGTGACACGTGTCAAAGAGCGTATCAGATAAAACAGAGGCCGACATGCAAGTTTACTTTGCGGTTTTAATCTGATTTTAATTGTTAAAGCTTTAATTTAATGATTTTAAAATACTAATGCATCTTTTTGTCTTTCATATAGGAAGCCATCCGTCACCTACGGGACAAGCTGGAAAAAGGCCGTAAAGACAAAGTTAAAGTGCAGATTTAATCAAGGACCGCCATGCTAGAGGAGAGGAGGCCGGTAAAAGCATTCAATGGAGATTTATTGCAGACTTAATAGCTTGAAGACCATTTCAACTCAAGGATGGATATGCGAGAGATGGAATAGCGGAGAAGTGATGACTCATCCGGCTCACCCGCAAAAATTAATGAAAGCATTTATTTGCAGTTGCGGGTGAATGCAAGTGGCATTCGAATTTCATCTTCTCCATTTATGGCAGCTAACTGCACTGATTTGCAAAGGGGTTAAGTTCTATCCGGACTTTGATTTTAAAGTGGCTTTATATTGTAAAACCCGGTCCTAGGGTTTAAGTGTGATAAGATTTAGGGTTTGAGCAAGATATTTTGAAAAGATCAGGGTCTATCCTGAGTCTATAAATACAAGTTCTAAATGTAATCGCGACAGGAAGAGACTTAGAAATAAAAGGCTTATAAGCAATTTCTTGCAAATTTTGTGAAATCCTTTGTTTTACGGATTTGGGAGTTGATGTGCTTTTGCTGTTTTCCGTGGTAGCATGGCCGGGAGCCTAATATTTTACAGATCTGTGATAAGTGTATCTTCTTCTATTATCCGTTCCATTAAAGTTTGTTAGATATATGCTGTAAATCTGCCATTATCAAGTTTAAATATCTTTGTTAGGCTTCAGTTGTTCTATTGTTCGCTAGGGGAAATTACAGATTTGAGGTTAAGTTTGTTCTAATTGCTCTGTCTTCACTGTGTGAGCTAGGCTGCCGGTGAAAGATACCAATTTTAACCAGCTGCCCTTGGATTTATAATTTTCTGCTAGATCTGTTCCACTTTGCCTTGTGCTCCTAGTTGAAAGTGATCTTAGAAATCTGGACACTTTCTTCTTGGATTTGTTCTGTTGTGAAGCTAGTAGTATAGATGAAATTGGTAGTTTTAAGTTTTACAGTTTAAAGTTTGATAAACTTCCCTTTCTGCCTTACCCTACCCTCTCTTTGCTTACCGTGAATGATCCATTTTTACTTTCTTTATTTGCCTTTTATTTGAATCTGCTGACCCATGAGAGCCAGATCAAGAATCAATTTCAAAACCTGATTGTTAACAAGTAACAACTCCTGCAACTACTGAACAAGTTCAAGAACCCCCTGTAAGGTAACAGACGATCCATATTGAAATCTATTCCAGAAGCGAAAAAGAGTGAATAGACATTCGACCCGACTTTGTAACTCGCACCTTGGATAACCGGATAGATCCTAAAGTGAGTGGGATTCATCCCGTGGGTGTCTCCGGAGCTTCCTGCTCATCCTTCGCAGGGTGTGTATGAAAGCCGGACCAACATCTAATTGGCGCTAGAAGGAGGGCTTGAACGTCAGTGCAGAGAAAGTTGAGCTGTCGTATTTTATCTTTTCTTAATTGGCGCTAGAAGGAGGGCCTGTTGAACTCAGTTCAAGTATTGTAAGTTTGTGAGTGCTGATTTAAAATTCTGTGGTTAGAGTTTTTGCCTGAACAACAGCACTTATCACCAACATTTAAACGCCCGGAAAAGGGGGAGTTGTCGATACAGTTTTTAAAATTGCCAGAGAAGACCTCAAGTTAAGAGCAGTTTTATCTTCACTTGCAGTTATCCAATCACAACTCAAAATATCACTTGTCGGCCAAGTAATTAATGGCAAATTGGTTGGGCCCAACTGCTTTGAACATCCCGGGTATAGCCCATGACCTGCCCGGAAGCCCGGAAAGGTATCTCCCCGGATATAAACATGATGGGACAAGAAGCTGTAGAAGAACATCTGCTAGCTTTCAAAAATGCTCTAAAATTGTTGAATATACGACATGAAGATGTTGCCTGCAGATTGTTCCCGTTCACTCTCCAGGAGGGAGCTTATGACTGGTTTCTAAATCTCACCAGCAATTCCATTACTAGCTGGGATGACCTAGAGAAAGCTTTTATATCACAATTTGGGGAAGTGATAGACCCCAGTGTGTTATACCAACAATTTTCCAGCATCAAGAGAGAGTCGGGAGAAACCTGTCGGGTCTTTCAATATGAGGTTCCAAAGAGCTTACGGTAGAATGACTGGCCATTACATCCCAAATGCAAATCTGGCCTTAGAAATCTACAAGAATGCATTGGATTCGGTGACCTCTATTTTCCTCAAGAGAGACATTAATATCACAACCCTGGCAGGGGCTTATAAAGAAGCCTTAATTCTTGAAAGACAGTTAGGGCCTCAAATTTTGAGCAGTCCTTTGATATCCTATGTTACACAGAACATGCCTATTTTGAATCCCATTCCACATCATGAGTTAGTGCCAACATGTCATGCTCTACCCAAGGAGACTCCGTTAACTGTGACATCCACTCAGCATGTGCAAAATATAGAGAAAAGTTTTGACAAGCTCAAAGTGGAAGTGCTTGAAGTAAACAGTTGTGATCTAGCATTACCCAAATCTGAAGTTTTTCCTGGTGAGTTAAATTTTCCTAGAGATCAAAGAAATATTGATATTTCTAGTTCACCCAAAAATAGTACAACCAGGGTTTCAATTCTTTCACTTTTCCTGAAGAGACAGAAAGTCTTGTACGGACTCCTGTGGATGAAATGCGAGATTTTCAACGAGTTCAAAATGGACAGTTATAATTTGAGATGTCGAGTCCAGAACCTAACAATGATCCTTCCTCATCAGAGGATGATGAAAGTGAGATTCAATGTCACTATGCAGAAGTAACTGAGAAAGAGGATAACATCATTGAGGATATGAGGGAACTTAAAGCTGACATCACCCTCTATGAACTGCCCCAGATTGTTGAACAAAAGGATAGCTTGATTGAGGCTTACTCTGGACCACCTGTTGAATTTCAAGAAAAGGAGGAAAAGATAGTAAATATGAATGTGGTCAGCCAACTTGGAATTGATGAACTGTCTCAACATAAGCCTGCAACTTCTGAACATAATGTCAAAGAGAAGGTTGTAAATCATGTTGATGTAAATATTGGAGTTTATAAGTTGGCAACTGAAAAGGTGGGAACGGTTACAACTCTAATCCATCACAACAGTGACAGTTGGATATTACACATTGATGAGGTTAAATCTAAGCAAGGCTCAGGTGAAAAGGCAAATTGTAAACATTCTGCTAGAGAGATAAAAATTGAAGTCCTGGATATTGAAGCAGTACAGCAACCACAAAATGTTCAAGTTGTTAAGAACCGGGGCATACAGATAAAACATGATTTCTTTCAGTTGTCACATAATTTTGAAGATGTGGTGGTCTGGGTCTGTCAAGATTTTAAGGTATTTGATCCTGGGGGTTTTTGCATTCAGTCCTTTTGAAAGAACTCTGCAAACCCTTCAATTAGAAGCATAAACATGTTATCATATGATTTGTTATTATATGATTTGTTTAATTTGAAGGAGTTGCAGATTTGTTTTTCAAATGGGACGGGGAAGACAGTAAACACAAGTCTTTCCCAGATAGCAAATTTTTGAAGCATAGTCTGGAGTGCATTTCGTCAATAGGACCTGAAAGGTAATTTTTCTAAATTACTTGCACATGGTCAAAAAAATTTTAAGGCACCATTTCTCTGCTCTTCCATCTGCTACATATTTTGAATGATCAAAGAAGTTGTAACATATGTATACATTGTAAGTAAGCTTTGAAGTTTTTTAGTTTTATTTCTTTGTCAGTTCAGTTTTATTTTTAAATGTACGTACGGTTTAATCTGTTTCAGTTTAATTTTAATGCTCTGCAGTTCTTTTAGTTGCTTCATCTTAATTTTTAATCTTTAATTTTCCTTTAGCTTGCTTTATTTTTTTTTTCTTTTTATTTAATATCTTTTGTTTTAGTTTTATTTTATTCCTACAGTTTTATTTTCTTCCCTCAATTCCTTTTCTTTTTCCTTCAATCTTTTGTTTTAGTTTTATTTTGCTGCCTGTACAGTTTTAATTTATTTGCTTCAGTTTTAATTTTAAAAGTCTGTGCAGTTTTATTTTTGTTTTGCTTTAGAGGCCTGTGTTCTTCCTTGGAGGTCTGTGCAAAGTTCTTCAACTTTTGAAATCTGTCCTTTAACCTCTGCCTGAGCAATCAATGAAAAGTCAGCCTGCTAAAAAAAATTGTTTTATTCTGAGCTGATCAACCCAGTCTCCACCCGGTGTTCATTATTAAAATTGAGATAGTCTGCTTAAATTGAACAGTGGAACTATTTTGTTAGTCAGAACAAAGGTAGAGAGATGATTGGATTTTGTGTCTTGCTTGCCACAGTTGTTTTAATGATAGAAAAACTGCTATCTCTGTTTGGTTGGAGGAACTCCTAGGGAATCCAAGAAAAGGTGGTTATAAGAGGGGACTATGGTTCATGCAATTATTTGGGTGTCACCAGAGGCTATCAGTGCCTAGACTGAAACAGTTCCAGATTGATCAAATGATAAAAGAAAATTGTAATTTCTCTAATGCCTTTCAGGTGTTGATATATAAAAAAAAAGAATAAAAAAAAAAATAAGAAAAGAGAGAAAAGCTAGGGTTCTTTCAAAAGAGGCAGCCATATACTTTCCAAGTTTCCTTCCTTACGAGTTGTAAATTTGGGTCGTGTAAATCTAAAGGGTAACTCTGTCTAGACTGTAAAAGGCTAAACTAGTAAACAGAGCTCTACTCGGTTTCCCCTTTTTACAATTTAGAAAAGCTGATCAGTCCAAAGTTCATCATTCAATCCAGTCATCCTGAAGAAAGTTTTATACCCTTTGTAATTGCACATCAGAAATCTTCCTTGAAGTATTTCAGCCTAGTATGTCCTTGGGAAATTTTAACAGCTAGCAGTTGGCAGTCAATTTATTGTGAAGAATGTCTGTGGCAAGGCATGATGCATGGTCTTTTTGTTTTGAAACTAGAGTCCTGGGTTCTAAAATAGTGCTACTATTTTACCCACGAGATATCGCCATTTGTTGAGAAGCAACACACCCCCACCGAAAAATGAGATTCCATCCTTAGAAAGCCATGAACTTCCATTTTTGCAGCGGGGACCCTCTTGATAATTTTCAGGTTTAAATCCAATTTTGCTTGCCTCTTTGTTAAAGTTGTGCCTTTTTCCAAGTCTTTCTAGCATTGTTATTTCAAGCTTAACTTTCTACATGCTAGAATCATTCATGCACAAAGAAAATCTCGCATCGGTATCGAGAAAAATCTAGAAAACAGTTGCATAAATTCATTGAAAACCAAAACTTTCCATTTTTGGTAGTGTCGCGATATCGCGACACTTCCATTTTTGAAAATGTCGCGATATCGCGACGAATTTTGGCAAAAGCAGCTAAGTCGGAAAAGTGTAGCGAAATCGCGACACTTTCCATTTTTGGAAGTGTCGCGATATCGCGACGTTTCCATTTTTGGAAGTGTCGCGATATCGCGACGTTTCCATTTTTGGAAACCGTCGCGAAATCGCTACCGGCAGGAGGAGAGAGAAGGAAAGTTGTGCGGAAGGGCGCGATTTTGCGACATGTCGCGAAATCGTGACATGTCGCAATTTCGCGTCAGGAGAGAGAAGAAGGGTTGCAAGAATAAAAAATTGGCTAAGTATGAAAATGGTCGCGATTTCGCGACATGTCGCGAAATCGCGACACTTTCTGGAGAGAGAGGAAAATCATACTCAGGAAGCAAAATCAAGTTGCATGAACAATCTAGGGGAAGCCAAGTGCAAGGGCAGGCGCGATTTTGTGACATGTCGCGAAATCGCGACATGTCGCGATATCGCGGCTTGCAAAGGAAAGGTTGTGCGGCGGCCAGGAAGGTGTCGCGATTTCGTGACATGTCGCGAAATCGCGACATGTCGCATTTTCGCGACCAAGTTGGGAAGAAGAGCTGCTAGCGCCAGGGACGTCGCGATTTCGTGACATGTCGCGAAATCGCGACATGTCGTAGAATCGCGGTAGGAGAGAGAAAGTTACATGAAAGGCCTGAAAATGCAAAACAGCTGTAAACAGAAGGCGTCCTGGGATAGTGACACGTGTCAAAGAGCGTATCAGATAAAACAGAGGCCGACATGCAAGTTTACTTTGCGGTTTTAATCTGATTTTAATTGTTAAAGCTTTAATTTAATGATTTTAAAATACTAATGCATCTTTTTGTCTTTCATATAGGAAGCCATCTGTCACCTACGGGACAACTGGAAAAAGGCCGTAAAGACAAAGTTAAAGTGCAGATTTAATCAAGGACCGCCATGCTAGAGGAGAGGAGGCCGGTAAAAGCATTCAATGGAGATTTATTGCAGACTTAATAGCTTGAAGACCATTTCAACTCAAGGATGGATATGCGAGAGATGGAATAGCGGAGAAGTGATGACTCATCCGGCTCACCCGCGAGGAATTAATGAAAGCATTTATTTGCGGTTGCGGGTGAATGCAAGTGGCATTCGAATTTCATCTTCTCCATTTATGGCAGCTAACTCTACTGATTTGCAGAGGGGTTAAGTTCTATCCGGACTTTGATTTTAAAGTGGCTTTATATTGTAAAACCCGGTCCTAGGGTTTAAGTGTGATAAGATTTAGGGTTTGAGCAAGATATTTTGAAAAGATCAGGGTCTGTCCTGAGTCTATAAATACAAGTTCTAAATGTAATCGCGAGGAGGCGGAGACTTAGAAATAAAAGGCTTATAAGCAATTTCTTGCAAATTTTGTGAAATCCTTTGTTTTTTGGACTGGGAGTTGATGTGCTTTTGTTGTTTTCTATGGTAGCATGGCCGGGAGCCTAATATTTTACTAGATCTGTGATAAGTGTATCTTCTTCTATTATCCGTTCCATTAAAGTTTGTTAGATATATGTTGTAAATCTGCCATTATCAAGTTTAAATATGTTGTTAGGCTTCAGTTGTTCTATTGTCTGCTAGGGGAAATTACAGATTTGAGGTTAAGTTTGTTCTAATTGCTCTGTCTTCACTGTGTGAGCTAGGCTATCGGTGAAAGATACCAGTTTTAACCAGCTGCCCTTGGATTTATAATTTTTTGCTAGATCTGTTCCACTTTGCCTTGTGCTCCTAGTTGAAAGTGATCTTAGAAATCTGGACACTTTCTTCTTTGATTTGTTCTGTTGTGAAGCTGATAGTATAGATGAAATTGGTAGTTTTAAGTTTTACAGTTTAAAGTTTGATAAACTTCCCTTTATGCCTTACCCTACCCTCTCTTTGCTTACTCGTGAATGATCCATTTTTACTTTCTTTATTTGTCTTTTATTTGAATCTGTTGACCCATGAGAGCTAGATCAAGAATCAAGTTAAACTCGATTGTTAACAAGTAACAACCCCACGCAACTACTGAACAAGTTCAGAGAACCCCCTGTAAGGTAACAGACAGTCCATATTGAAATCTATTCTAGAAGCGGAAAAGAGTGAATAGACATTCGACCCGACTCTGTAACTCGCACCTTGGATAACCAGCTAGATCCTAAAGTGAGTGGGATTCGTCCCGTGGGTGTCTCCGTGGCTTCCTGCTCATCCTTCGTGGGGTGCGTATGAAATCCAGACCAACAGGTAGCACAACCAAATAAAAAAGGTTAGCATGTTTCTTAATGCCAAAAGAAAAGTGTTTAAGGAAAGTGTCAGCCAGTTTCTCAAAATTGGTAATGTTGTGCCTCTTTTGCTGGTTGAACCACTCCTGAGCTAGGCCTAAGAGGGTCATGACAAATGTGTGCAAAATTAAGGCATTATTGCTCACAATTTGGAAACAAAAATCCAAAAAGCCCATGACATGCTCCTGTGCATCTTCGTCATCTTTAAATTTGTCTAGCCTAGGCATAACGAAATGCTCAGGATAGGTAGGATAAGGTATCAAGAGGTCCAAAGGCTCATTGTGAATCTTCATTAATGTCATACTTTGAATAGTCGCACCTTACCTCTCAGTCACTTTTACTTTAGTTGTTAAGGCTTTATAAGCCTTCGAGGATAGAAAGTCCTCCTCCCTAAGCTGCCATTGGGGCGGTATTGGAGGCACATTCTTCATCTACCGAGGTGGAGGGTGTTGCTCTTCCTCCTCATCAACTTGGGAGTCTTCGGGATACTTTATCATTTACCACTCCTTCCTTATATTGTTTTTCCCTCTCATGTTCGAATGGTGGTGACCGTTCTCTTGGTAGGGCACTAATATGAGTATGAGCATCTCTGCGCTCCTGCTACACATTGGCTTGTGAAAAAACCTTCCTATGAATGCACTCTCTATTCTTGACATGAGTATATAGAAAAACCCTAGC
The DNA here is from genome assembly GCA_028583015.1 of Wollemia nobilis. Taxonomy (NCBI): domain Eukaryota; kingdom Viridiplantae; phylum Streptophyta; class Pinopsida; order Araucariales; family Araucariaceae; genus Wollemia; species Wollemia nobilis. Next base: position 745,677 of record JAQPPZ010003183.1, read on the forward strand.
TAACCTATCTTCTTGCTCTACACACTCCTTTTGGGAAAGGATACATTCCTCATGTGTGCACTGCTCGTATAGTATTTGTCTAATGAGCCTCTACGATTGAAGATTCTCTTCTTCAATGCACTACCTTTCTAGACAAGCATCCTCTAATTGATCTTGGAGGATTTGTCATAATTGCTTAGATACCATTCTATGTGATATATCAAGGTCATTGGTCATCACAGGCCTTTGGTATGCATGCTCTGTGCGAGCAACCTTATGGGTTCTATACACATCTGACTAATTTGTGACACTTTTGCCCTTGTTTGTAAAGATGGAATTGGCATCCTGTTGAGCTTTGTGCTTTGTGCCACCATGCGTGGATGGTGTATGTGTCACATGAGGGTGCTTATAAGCCTCTCCATGTTCTCTAGTAGTCTTAATAGAATTCGTAGTACTCTCACTTCGGGCACGAGTGGGCAGAGCCAAAGTCTTATAGCCTAGATGCTCAAGGATGCTACCTAAGCCATCTGATTTTCTCGATCTCCACTACTTGTGTAGTGGTGTGCCATTGGCTCCCACCTTAGCCATATCAATAGTGATATTTTGATGTTCACTACGTGCGGGATTCTTCACAAGCCTATGCTCAATGGTGGCCTTGTTTGTGTACCCCTGAATAGGCAGATATTGATGCCATTTGTACTCTAAAGGTGGATCCATGGGTTCTCCTTCAAACCAATGACGTAAGGTCACTAACTTAGACCCCTAGATAACATACTATTCGGTCGATCCTATGGATGCGCATGCAATGTAATCTTGATAATGGATTTTGAGTGGAACACCCTCATGCTAAGAGGTTCCCTACTCTATTTTATACCCATAAAAATGCATAGAAACTCCTCTATTGGGGGTATGCTCAGTAAGTTCCCCTCTTGTCGAGTTGTCTCCTCTAATGCTTATCGAATGACATTCAGGAAGTGCATGTGGGCAAGGATTCGACATGTGCTGATGTGAATCTGTTGGTGCTTCGTCATGGGTTTCAGTCTTGTGCCTTTACTGACCATCCTGTATCTTCATCATGGTGTATCTAGCATCTAGATTTATTCTTAATTACACAAACAAGGTATACAATGGTGTTTGTATTGTATTAATTTTTAAAAGCTCTAGATTGTTTGATATTGTTTCAAGTTTTTTGTATTAGTATAGAACTTCTTATCATGTTCTAAAAAGTGTTGAATGATATTCTTAGTTTAAATTATCTTTCACTAGTATGCTCACAACTCAACAACCTGGATGTGACTTCCAGGCCACATAAATCCCTCGTGTGTGGTAATGAAAGTCCACACTCAGACAAGGAGCATAGGTCCTGCCAGATCCTCACCCAATCTCACCCAATCAGTGTTATACCCTTCAAAGAGAAGTACATGTAAATTTTGTAGGTTACGAATGGTTCTTGGATTTGGTATTGGTCTAGTATCCAAGGGTACATAGGATTTGGGCCAACAGATGGAAATTACGCCCACTGTCACTGAAACCTAATAGTGGTTGGATGTGACTCCCAAATCACTAGTGTTTAAGTGAAACATGGTGTGTGTGGTTCGTTTTAATATTTTTGCATAAAGTAAAATGCATAATATAGCATAAATTATTGTTTCCTACATGATATGTAAAAATAAACATTTTATTTCAAAAGATATGCATGTTATATCCTAAATGATTCTTGACAATGTAATTACAATGATATAGTCCTTGATTGGGCCTCAAGCATGCAAACCAACACATTATTTTTATCAAGCACACTCTATTCTAGGGTGAACTACACTCAGAGGTCTGATGTTCCTAGTAGCGCATTTCTAATGATGCAAAAAATAATGCAACTCTAGGACCTAAGTTTGTTTCTCTTTTTTAGTTTCCTAGTTGCATTGCAAATTTTACATTCTATAAAAATACAGAGACAAAAAAAATGACAAAGGGTGAAAAATAGGACCTACCTCAAGTCCACATATGATCTGTGCTTTGTCCTCTATTTTTTTATCTTCCTGCTATAGACCATAGGTCTGATTTGTGATCTAGACTATAAACCGTGCCTTAAAGTCATGGGCCAACAATGAGATCATAACTGTAACCTATGGTTTGAACCTGATATCAAAAAACATAGAGGTTAGATATCAGTTGCATAAATTGCGGAGTTCCACCATGATCACCTTTTGACCTATCCCAAAAAGCATGCACCTATCTCATGCATCAATCGGAACCAACATAAAAGCATAAAATGATAAACAAGATTGCATATAACACTGAAATGGATGTTTCTTTTATTAATATTGAAACTGAATCTCAGTTACAATCATGTCCCTCTTAGGGTCACCCAAAATGTTGATACAATTGATACAATTCCAAAACCCCAAACGGGGTAGGTACACTATTAATGCTCTTCCAAATAGTCACAAACTACTCTAGGGTGGAGTTAGCCCTCTTCTTCGTGTTGAGGAAGGAATTGAATGATTGAGTCTCCTTCGAACCTGCTTTCTTGCGGTCAAGAAACAACACAAAAGCATTATACAAATAGGCAACCTCTCATGATGAGGCCCTTTGAGGAAAATATGCATAAATATATCATAACAACTATGAAATCAATAAGATGGATAAAACATATTAAAATTGTGCAATATTCATAAATATTGTTAGAAACATGAAAGTAGAAAGTACAACTATCTATCTAATGGATCAATTGCATGAAATTAAGCATGTTAGCATGAAAAGAAGCCATTAATGTCCTACTTTCTATGATGAAAATAAGATTGATTAAACCCTAAATATGTCGGTTAGATTATCTCTAAACATGAATTAATCCACTAAATCAACTAATCTAACCTAACTAAGAATACTGAAAAAGAAATAGTAAGGAGATCTATCACCTATTGTAAACCGTGGCTCTGATGAGTGGTCTGCACTATTAACCATAGTTGTCTACCGCGACTAGCAACCAAGTAAGTTTACCTCCAAATATAGGGTTGTGGGTTTGATCTTCCTTGTCCAATTCATGATCAAGGGTCCCTCAATGTCCTTTGATAGATTTGGCATTTGAATTCCTCTATAGGGCATATGTTTGCCCAAATTAGTGTTTCTTGGTGTTCTAGCTCCTTAGGGAATCCATGGAACAATTTGACATGATGCATTATGAATTAGCAAATGAATTGACAATAAATATCTCTCAATACTCTTAGGTGAGTATACAATTTGATAGGGCTTCATTGCTCTAATCTCCCATACTTCATTGATACTTTTACCCTATTTTTGAGGGATACTTATAGGACTACCCAAGAGCTAGGGGTGGCTTCATGGAGAAGCCAAGAACAAGAATGGATGGTTAGGAAAGTTGGATTGGAAGCTTCCATCCTTTAATCGCCTTCTTCTAGAACAAATGGTCATTCAAACCGATTTGTCTCAGATGAAGACCAACTGAACTTTAGTTAAGACCGTAGGTGACAACTATGGTCCAGACTGTAAACCATAGGTCTCAATCACGGTTAAATTTGTAGACCGCAAGTATCAGTTGCGATTTAGACTAAATAGGCCAAGGAGCCCAAATTGAGTGGTTAGAACTACTGCTCTATCTTGGAGTCTGTCCAAGATCTTCCATATGGTCTTGTAGCATATCCATATGAGTAGTTGTCATCAACATGATGCGTTTTAGGTGTCTACAATAAGTAGGGATCACTCTATCCAAAATGATTTGATTAAAAATCTATAAGCAATATTTAATTATTTTTATAGCTATCATGGACTCAAAAATTTTATTAGTTATATGATCTTAATTATTATATTTCTTCAGGTTTGTTTACTTAGAAACTACAAGAAATATAAAAATGGAATAAAATATCATAGTGATGAGAGAAATGAAAGGTAATGTATTTTAAATAAATAAATCCATCAATAATAATAGTCATATCATCTATACCAAGCTTATTAAGTTGTAAAAGTGTTAAAATTTATAACGTTTCATGAACATTATACTCTTCAGGAAATATGAATTGAGATAGCACTACTAAAATTAAATATGGAATCAAATAAACTAAAATATATTTAAAAAATGCAATTAGATGTATCTAAGGATAGATATGAATATGTAAGAGTAAAATATTTAATACTCATGCTAGTGTATTGAGAAATATATTCTAATTAAGGAATCACCATTTTTTTTTCGTAGATGTTTTTTATTGCCCTTACTTATTGATTTTCCATTTTTATAATGTTATCACGTAGTATCTGCTCACAATATAACATACACATATTTAAACCAATATGATTTTAGAATATTTAATTAACAAAAGGGATATCAAGTATGACCACAATCATAAACAGAACAATAATTTTTTTTTTAACATATAACATAAAATATTCTAGCATTCATAACCTTGAAAAATATAATAGATCATGGAATCTAATCAATAAATTACATTAAATAAATAATTGAAGATGTGTATAAGAAGTATTGCTAAAAAAAAAAAATAATTGAAGATGAAATTTTTAAGAGTGGTCCTTCATGTATGTGAGAAAACATTTAAAAGTATGCCAACACAAATTAGTTACAAATAATATACTAATGCTCTATAAATTTCCCCATGCTCTCTTTTATTTGATTATATCATATCAGACTATATATATTTATTTTTTTTATGTTTGTACATGATGGTAGTTAATAATCATGCTATCTATAAATAAAAACCACTTTATTGCTCATTTATTCCACTATCAATATAAAAATATTTTTGCATAGAAAAATCTTAAATGTTATAAAAAATTCCAAATTAGTGATAACTGATTTGAATATAATTATCTCCTTTAAGATATATTTCTTTAAATGGAAATATCATTTTAGTATTACTTTCCTAAAAATTCCTATAAGGCAATTGAATGCTAAATTTAAAGCTACATCCACATTATTTCATGAAATTGATAATGACCCTAAATATTAAATACATAATTTTGAGAGAGATAATTAGAAATCAATTGGTGAACCTGTAAGAATAATTTTTTACTATGAATGATCATAATGGGGCATTCAAAACTTTGAATGTTTGAGTTTAACATTAAGTAGACCATCATGGACTGCTTGGATTATTGATATCTCCACATTCTTGTAGGAGAACAACACTTTAAAAGATATAGAGAACATATGAAGTCTCCTTTCATTGTCCTTCAACTTCATGATAATCAATGTCATTATATTAATATTTAGCATCAAAAGTTAAATAGACCTATTTTTGTTAGAGATAAAATGGAAACATATTACTATCCAATTTAGATATTATGACCAATCATGTGAATCTATTAGAACTCCCAATTTATACTTTATTTAAAGATATATGTTTGGTGTAGGATATTAATATCACATGAACTTGGTCACTTGGAACATACTTCTAAAAATACATATCTAAGTGCTTGTTGTAGTACATGGCTGATTAATAAAATTGCATGAACATACATTCATATCAGTTTCAAATGAAACGGGCATATATCCTCCCAATCACAACTAATAAAATACTAGAGAACAAAGAGTAATGTATGTGCATGTAGGATGTCATTGAATTTAGTATTATTATCTTCCAATAATTTAGAAATGATAGGTCCGATGTGTAGACCAATTGGTTCATCCAAACCCTATAAGGGGGGCGGAGGTCCAAGGTTCAAATATCGGGCCTCGTCGGACTGAATGCTTGTCCCTTTACTATTGCTTTCAGCGGCGTAAAAGGTTTAAAATGATTGTGGCATGGTGGTTATAGTGGCAAACTGTGCGAAGATCTATGTGGTGGCTTCTGGGGCGAACAACACAGAATACTATGGTGGCCATAAAAAGCTGGACAGCCTACCCAGATTCGTGGCGGCTACCGATTCCACCATGTAAATTCAAAAAAAAAATGTGCTAGATTCGTTACACTACACATTAGTAGTTAAATTTAAAGTAAATTAAGTTGAAATACTTAATTTTTTTAATAAGGACTATTTCAATTAAAATTGTCCTAATTATGGTGATGCTTCATATAATCTGAATTAATAATTGAAATTCATATTCTACCTATAACAATCTAAATAAAAATTGAACATGAATTCTATGAACTATTATTCTTCATCATAGATATCAAAACCAACCCAAATTATTAATTGAGATTCAAATAAATTAAATTAAGGCATTATAATTTTCTTTGCATTCATATAGCAAGTTCATGAATTTCAAAGCATCAAATCAAATGTGAAATAGATAAGTTTTAAAAAAGCATAATAGTAAAGTAGTAAGTGAAGAATAAGAGTAAAACTATAACATAATTATTTAAATTTTATATAGTATTATTTTATTTTCAACAATAATAATACATAATTTAACAATCTTATCTACCTTATAAGCATGAAATTCAAAATTAGATATGATATATTGAGTTAATTGTTTAGTACTTATGCAACTATGGAGAGCTTTTGGAGCTACAACTATGGAGAATTTTTAGAGCTAGGGTTTTTGGAGCTACAACTATGGAGAGATAGGGATTTGTTGGCATTTTGGCCACACTATTTTTGTTGTTACTGTTCATGCAAAATATTGCACAAATTGTAGAGATACTCACTCCTCTGTTTCTCCCTCCAAGCACTTTGAAAGGGAAAATACAAAAATCTCTACAAGTTTTGTGTTAAAGCAAAGTAAGTGTAAGATGTTGCGATATCGCGACATGTCGTGATATCGCGACCTGTTGCAGTTTTGCGGCGTCCGATGCAGAAAAGAGCTAAGTATAGAAAATGTCGCGATATCATGACATGTCACATTTTCGTGACCTATCGTGTTTTCACGCTAGGAAATAGCAGAGGGAGCAGTAACGGCAAATTTGTCACAAAATCACGACATGGATTTTTGTGACTTGTTGCGGTGAGGAAGTGAAAAGTGAAAAGTTGTCGTGATATCGCGACATGTCACATTTTCATGACTTGCAGTGGCAACAAAGCAAAGTGATAGGAAAATGTCACGATATCACGACATATAGTAGCAAAGAGGAGTGCTAAGGGAAATTGTCGCGATATTGCGACATGTCACATTTTTGTGGCTAAACACGACGAAAGATCCAAGGAGGAGAAGAATGTCATGATTTCATGACATGTCCTATTTTTGTGGAAGGGCTAGGGATAAACACAAGGTCGGAGAAAGATGTCACGATTTCATGACATTTGTGGAAATGAAGCCAAGCAAGAGAAACATGTCGCGATATCGCGACAGGAAGCGACCACGAAGGAGAAGACAAAAAATTGTCACGATTTCATGACATGTCACATTTTCACGAGGAGAAACAAGAAAAGTACAAGGAGGAGAAGTATGTCGCGATTTCACGACATGTGATTTCACAAGGAGAAAGTGCAAAAGCAACCAGATAGTATGGAATATCACGATTTCACGACATGTCAAATTTTCATGGGGCAAAAGTGGAAACAAGGGGAAGATAGAAACATGTCACATTTTTGTGACCTGTCACGTTTTTGCGGAACGAATGCTGAAAAGTACAAGGCAGAGAGAAATTGTCATGATTTCACAACATGTCGCATTTTCGCGATGAAAAAAAAGAAAGACAGTGCCAAGTATGGAATGTCATGATTTTTGCCACTTGCAAGAAGATGAAAGCCAAGAAAGAGAAGGATGTGATTTTGTGACATGGTATGTTTTCACGGGTATAAAGCAGAAAAGGATCCAGGAGGAAGAAATGTCACGATTTCACGACATGTCATGATTTCATGATGAGAAAGCAGACAAGATAAAATGAAGAGAAGATGTCATGATTTCATGACATGTTGCATTTTCATGACTGGTGGTAATAGGAGAAAGCAATAGGTTGAAAATGTCACGATATCGCAACATGTCACATTTTCACGACCTGTCATATTTTCGCGACAGAAGCAACAACAAAGGCCCAATAAAGTTATGTCCATATTTTCCTTCAAAATTGCATAGAAGAATGTGAGGAGAAGATAAGGATCGAACAAAGTATCATTTTGAAAGCTCTCCAACTGATTTTGAGATCGTGGTCAAACAGGTTCCAAGATTAAATGCTTTGTTGTTTACCTATGTGCGCAAGATGGGAGATCATGTTAAATCAGTTTGTTCTCGAAGCCACCAAAATTAAAGATGCCTCCAGTATTAAAATATCTTGTTTGTGATCTCTTAATGCTTCAAGCATGCTCCAAGAATGGTCATTTAATGAAGAAATCTGGTCCCTTGTTTTCGTTTGATTTTTAGTTTTGATCCATAAAAGCAGGGAACATGTTTTCTCTAAGGGGGATTGTTTCTCTTTTCAAGTGCATATTTTATGGATCGCCTCTTCAAAATATGTTTTATGTTTTAAATTTTGTAATGCGAAAGGGAGAGGGAAGACCTCTATAAATACCAATGTAAATCTCAAGCAAAAGGAGGAGGACCTTTTTGCAAAAATTGAAGCAGAAATCCTAAGTGCATTTTGCTCTGTTCTTAGTGTCTTTTGAGTTGGTAATCCAAACTGTTGTTCAATTTTGTTTTCTGTCTGATTCACTTCTTCTTAGTCCAGTGTTAAAATATAAGTTGAATTCTACTATTATGAATTTGACTATGTTTTCATTTGAACATTTGAAGTATAATTGAAGGTGACTTATGATCAATGTTTGATCCAATTTCTGTATGTGAATTCTAAGAGTTAGTTGTTGCTTATCTTCAGGATCTAGTTGAGGTTATTTTCTATCTGAGGTTGTTCTCCCTATCAAATGTCGGCTTTGGCCATATTTCCATCTCTTTCTATTATTTCCCTTTCTTTCTGCATTTTCCATTTCTTTCCCGCACCCTTATCTTCAAACAAGTTTAGATTAGTTTGGGAGCCAGCCCTCTCTAGAGATTGTCCCGAGAGACTTATCTTTCTCTCGGCCTTTAAATGTTGGTCGGGTCTAGGGCGCATTTCATATGACTAGGCAGATTCATGACCAACAGGATTTTAGAGCTATGACTATGGAGAGATTTCAAAGTTGCAAATATGGAGGTTTATGAACTGTTGGCAAATTTTACCACACTAAATTTTGTTGTAAAATTTTGAAAGGAAAAGAAGAAGAATAATGATGCAATTATGTTGTTTTTATGATTTTAATAAAATATTTTTTTCCTTCTTGTAAACATTTCCATTAAAATAAAAACATTAATTTTGTTTTCATAAATGCACTGTAAAATTATCCCTGTAGAAATTAAAGGTGCTCATGCTTGAAACGTAAAAGGAAAAGAACTAATGCAAGGAATGTCTTAGGGATAAGTTTGGGATAGTTGCAAAATATATGAAATGAAGTGAAAGCACCACTTTGGTATTGTCCATTCAAGGTGAAAGTGCCAAAAAAATTGAAGTAAAAATGTTTTCACCCCAGGGAGATGCAAAATTCCATTGCACCCCTCGTTTGTGGTGAAACTACTTTGATAAATGATTTTGCCAGTTGAAAGCAGAGAATGGGAAAATGTGCAAGTGAAGTGATGGGTCAAAGTCAACATCACCCATGAAGAGGGGCAAAAACTATTTTTACCCCTCTTAGGGGTAAAATCCAAGCAATAGATTCTTTAGGCCAAAAATAGAAGGGAGAATGAGTTGGGTCCAGTCAAAATCAAGATCGCCCCGTGACAGAGGCAAAATTTATTTTTGCCCCTTTTAGGAGTGAAACTCTAGTAAAAATAATTTTCAAAGCACAAGAATGAGGATTACATTATCTAGACATAAAAGGAGAAGTCAAAGTTAACTTCACCCCTCAGAGGGGGCAAAAATCCTTTTCGCCCCTCTTTGCGGCAAAAATCCAAGAGGAAATAGCTTGAGGTGAAAGTACTCAAAAATGTAGTCTTCTTTCTGGTCAAAGTCAATTACTTTTTTAGTCCTCCTTTACAAAATATATTCTCTATATTTTTTGAGGTAAAATCATCTAGGAAATAGGAAACTCATATTATTTGACTACAATCTGAATAAGAAGACGTCGAAGATAAAATTAGTTAAAATAGAAGAGCAAAATTCCATATTTGGAGGTAACTATCAACACAATTATCTTCTCAAAAGTGCCATAACAGTAGATATTTTCAGGAAAGGTGAAGATTGATAAAATTGAATGCTTGGGGTAGAAAGATCCATGATTCAAAAATTTTGTAAGAATTAAATGCCACATCCTAAAATCTGGTGTGATCCTAACAATTTTCAAGGCACTTCATTCCTTTTCAAAACAAAATTAAATTTCACTGATTTCAATCGACAAGGGTAATATTTTGAGTTGAGACAGGGAAGAATGTAATGGTACCCAGAATTTAATATTCAAGCTCTCGATTGTTGCATGTCTTTGCTAATTCTCAATGTACCGATGCTTGGAACATTCTCTCTATCATCCATTTTTGTTGATTTTCCAAGTGCACTCCCTAATAGTTGGATCAATATCTCTTAAATATTAATCTAATTTGAGCATCGCCATTACCGAGGAAGGAATTACTATCATGAATTTTGATCAGCCAACATTTTTTTGTTTTGTGCATTTAATGAAATAGGTGAAATCATTTATAAATACTAAGCATTTCAATGTAAAATATAAGGATAGACATTCTATATAAAAAGACTTTAAGTTTTATGCATTGATAGAAAGATATTCGGCTTATGGTTCCTTGAATAGTCTTGTGGTTGATCACTTTCTACTTATCATTTATGTGTACATTTGTCTCCACTATTAGCTACCTTTAAACTTTGCATCTAAATTTAATCACCACTGGTAAGGGAATGAACACAGAAATGTATTTTAAATGTTACCTCTACAAACTATGAGTGGTTCCAATGCTAACCCTTTCTTTTTCATGCTAATTAGAACTTAATATTATTTCATTTCCCATTTATTTCCTATTACTCTAATATTTAAACCAGATTAGATTAGTAAGGGAGCTATCTCTCTTTGGAGATTAGCTCGAAGTACATTTCTCTCCTTCAGCCTTTCAATGTTGGTTGGGTCTAGGGTATACAAGTAGTAATATTTTATACTTAGGCAGATTTGTGATCAACAATTTTTGGCATTCTCGATAGGAAATTCAAAAATTTCCACTTTCAATAGTATTGGGGTTTGATGTTTGCCTTTGTACTATATGATTAGAACATCTGGCGACTCAACTCTACCTAGAAGCCTTCGAATGTGAAGTGAGTGAAAGCTTCCTTCATGATCACAAAATCAAAGGTCAAAAATATAGAAGACCCCATTGAGTTTTATGAACATGACACCCAAATTCTAGAATAACATCCTAAGTTAGTCACTCGAGTTGTCCCATAAAGTGTAACGTATTCTCAGTTAGTTGGTGTGTTCTTTAATCCTTTGATTCCTACTAGCACAGCCACCAGTTTTCCACCTCCCCAACCACACACACCAGTTGACATGGCTCAAAATCCACCACCATAGCCACCAAGGTAGTTTCTAGTATGGAACCACTCTAAACCTCTAAATATGCAAGCTTAGAACCTGATTCGATGAAGGATTTACCTACTTATGATAATATGAGGAAGATATCCTATGAGAATGTTCAAGATATAGCTACCTTGGTGATAATCCATGGTATCACATATGAGGATATAATGGTAAGATTACTTATTCTCTCTCTCAGAGGTAAATTGCTTTATTGGTACCGGTCATTACAACATGCGACTATCATTACCTAGGACCAGTTGGCTAAATTACTAATCAAAGGATTTAATGAACAAGTGGATCCATTCTCCCTACTGCATCAGTTCACTACTATTCATAGGTATCTATAGGAGAAAATCATGGAATTCAATGTCAAGTTTGCTCAAACTTTGCATAGAGTTATTGATTATCTCTGATAGACTCTCGAACAAGCAGCATTTTAATACCTCTGAGATTTTAACTCCGATATTAGTATGGCCATATGTCAGTCCACTGTCAATACATCCCTGATTTGTATTTTTCTATGCAAAAGGTTGAACTTTATTTGATTGCTATCGGTAAGCTTCTACAAAAAATGACCATGCCTATTTTCCCTGACCTTCCGTAGTAATTGTATGCTAATGCATCTTCTCAGCCTTTGCTAATGTCACCCATGTATCCAATCCCTTAATGGAATTTGACTACATCATAGACCATAGTGATAATTCCTATCCCTCAAATCCCTGCTCCAACCATTTTGTAGTTACTAGCCCTAGTTCCATTCCCAGCACTACCATATTCATATATCCAATTACTATTACCAACTTCTCCAACACCCTCAAACCTTGATTCACAAGACAAGATACTGAAGGAGTTGCAGTCCATGAAATCAACCATAAGAGCAATGGGTAATGAAATCATCATGATAAAAATATAGCAATATAAAAATTATTTCCAACCTAGGATATTTCAACCACCGTAGATCACCAATGAGCAAGGAGCTTCAACCAGCAAAGTGTCTGAGATGAATCCAACAATGATGAAAAATGAAGAAGTTGGCACATTAGACAAAGCATACTGGTGCTCCATGTGCAATTATTTACATGGTGAGGAAACTTGCATGGTTCATCTAAACTACGTGCAAACATTGGAAAAAAGTACTTTCATTGGTCAAGTCAATATGATAAAAGAAGTGGATCATAATTTCATGGTCCCTTCTAAAGACCAAGTTTTAGTTATCACAAGAGCTGGAAGAAAACCTATTACTATGGACCCAGCTAAGTTGGAGCTCTTGAAGGTACCTACTGACTCAAAGGCACAAAATGAGAAGAAACAAGCACAAGCAAAGGTAGCTATTCTGACACCCAAGCCAGATGCACCCATCCTAATGAAAAATATTTTTTCTCAATGAGCAAGAGAGAAAGTGAAATAAAATGATTCAAATTCATAGGCAAGAGTTGAAATGGAGGATCAAACTAGAGAAAAGCTTAAATATCCATATTTGATAAAACATCAGAGGATGGAGGTCACACAATAATATCTAAGTAAATATGAAACTGCCAATGAAGCCAAAGAGTCCTACGCATCCATGTATAATATCATTGAAGAATTGAAAAGAGTCCCAGCCAAGGTGAGTCTCTATGATGCATTGTAATTTCCTGGATAAGTGGATTTGTTGCAATAATAACTAAAATTTGTGAAGTACAAGGGGAATAATTCACATAAGACAGTGTTAGCTCAAATGCTGACAACTTCCACCATGGGAAAAAATAGACCTTATCCTTTCTACATGTCCCTTAGGATTGATTGTTGGATTGTGCACAATTGCATGATCAAATCAGGTGCTGCAATGACTATCATGCCAAAGGCAGTATGTGATGTTATGGGCATGGAACATACAAGGAGTAGCCCTAGTGTTTTACAGTTAATGTAACCCCCATAAATATAGTGGGAGTCATCAAGTACATCCCCATCATATTACACAAAATGTCATAGATAATTGTGATTCGATAAGTGGTCATGGTCGATCTGGATACCTACTTCAGCATGTGTCTATCACGGGAGTTTACTGCTAAGTTAGGAGTCTACCTTTATCTTGAATATTCTCATTTGGAAAATCTAGTCAAGGGGAGAAGAATCCAAATTTATAATGAAAAGCCTTCAACTTATCACATAGAAAATATTGAAGAAGAAAACACACCCATGAATTCAGAAAACTTGGTGACTAAAGAATTGGAAGAATTGGACCTAATGGAGGAGACTTTAGACAAGCTCTGAACCAAATATGAGTTCTCAATACTCAACAAGATAATAAAAGCTAGAAAATAATACACTTTAGATGAACTCAAACAAATTAAGAAGTTATGTCATGAGTTATCGAATATTGTTGCCTAGAGCTATCATGATCTAAAATTCTACAACAAAGACATGATCCAACATACCATTGAGTTGTAGGAAGGACTAAAGCCATTTAAATAGAAAAAATGACCTATTAAGTAATAATGAAGGTAGAATTACTGAATATGTTGGAGGTAAAAATCATATATCCTATCAAACACTCAACTTAGGTGGTGAATATGGTCCTAGTATGCAAGACATTCGCTTGTGTGTGGATTTTCATAATTTGAATTAGGTGTCACTGAAAGACCATTATCCCTTGCTACAGATTGACCAAATTCTTCATGTAGTTGCTAGAGCACAAATATTCTCACTGCTATATGGTTTCTTCAGCTAAAACCAAATCTAGGTGAAGGACGAAGACCAACATAAAATGACGTTCACCACCAAGTGGGGCACTTTTGCCTACCAATGAATGTCTTTCAGTCTGTCCAATTTTGGCACCACATTATAGAGAGCAATGGACGTAGCCTTTGATGAGTTATTGAATCACATTATTGTGATATATTTGGATGACATAACTTTTTTTTCTCACAACAATAAAGAGCATGGTTCTCACCTAAGACAGGATTTCGAGAAATGTTGGGAGTTTGGAATTTCTATTAACCCTAAGAAATTGATTTTTTCTATTAAAGAGGGGAAATTATTGGGTCATGTTATTTTGAAGGATGGGTTGGCCATTGATCTTGCTAGAGTTGATGCCCTTTTGAAGTTGCCACTACCATCCAATAAGAAATAATTACAATCATTTTTTAGATAAATCAATTTTATTAGAAAATTCATTGCATACTTTGCTCAAGTCATGAAGCCAATGATTGAGTTCATTAATAAGAACATAGATTTTAAGTGGATAGAACAAAGTAAGAAGGTATTTCAGGAGATCAAGGAGAGAGTTTTCTAGGCACATGTTTTAACCAACCCAGACTACTCAAAGGATTTCATCCTTTATGCCATAAGTGAGTAGGAAAGCTATGTTGTAATGCTCATGTAGAAAGGAGAGGATGGATATGAATAATCAATTGCTTTTTCAAGATAGGTTATTCAAACACATGAAAAATATAATTTTATTGAAAAATATGTTTATGCAGTTATGAAATCCTAGAAAAAGTTTTGATATTTTATCTCACAGAGTAAGACTATAGCCTACGTCATTAATCCAAATGCAATGAGTTTCATTATTCAAGGGAAATTGGATGACAAGAGATCAGGTTGGGTTTCAAAGATCCAAGAGTATGATGTTGATATTTTACCGACCAAATTGGTCCACGGTCGGGCACTTTGTCAGGAGCTAGCTAAAATCATTGCTTCTCAGTCGATAGTACCACTACAAGATGAAGTTATCAGCAAGAGCAATCTTGCAAATCAATCGACAAGTGATCACGATTGGATAGAGGACCTTATCAAATTATTTACATCAGGAAGGTGTCCAACATATCTAAACTCCTCATCGATAAGAAGATTCAGGTTGCAAGCCCTCATATTGCTCCCAAGTGGTTTATTTCATAAAAAATATATGGAGTACTCAGATGCATAAAAGAATATAAATAACAAAATATTCTAGAGGAGTTCCACTCTAGCTTATCAGATGACCATTATGTAGGGAGGGCTATGGCATTGAAGATCATCAGAGACAATTAATTCTGGCATAATATTTTTGTAGATGCACATAAAGTTAGCTAGAGCTACGATAATTGTCAGCGGTATATTGGAAAGAGTAAGAAGGCATCTTTGCCTCTCCACCCAATCCAAGTGGAAGCTCCATTTCAATAGTGGGGCTTAGAATTTATCAGGGTCATTTATCCCCATTCATCTACTAAACACAAATACATCTTGATGGCAACTGACTATTTTACTTGATGGGTAGAGGCTATTTCAACCAAGAAGGTAGATCTAGAAATACTTATCTCTTTTCTCAAGGGATTGATCACCCATTTTGGTTTACTAGATGTAATCATGATAGATAATTGGAATCCCTTCATCGTGGTGAAGATCATTGAATTCACCTATAGGCATGGGATCTATCTAAAAATTTCATCTAATTATTACCCATAAGGAAATGGTCTGGCCGAGTCTACAAATAAGAACTTTCTTAGAATTTTGAAAAGAACCCTTGGAATCAAAAAGAGAATTTGGCATATGCATTTGAATCAAGACTTATAGGAATATTGTATATCGGTTAAGAAATCGATCAAAGCTTCTCTGTATTCCCTGGTGTATGACAAGGAAGTAGTCCTACCCATACATATCGAGCTCCCAGTTTTTCAAACCTTTTAAATGCTCAATGATTAAAATGATGAATCTAGTCCTATGAGTGCAAATTTAGTCCAGCTTTTGCAACTTGAAGAAGAAAGGGAGAAAGCATACAATTTTTTTATGGATCATGCCAAGATGACACAAAAGTAGTTCAAAAAAAGGACAACTGAGTAGAAGTTCAAAGTTGGTGATTTGGTGACGGGGCACCGGAAACCCACCCTTCAACAAACTTGCCTTTTCATTAAAATTAAAAAAAAAAAATTACAAGCTTGAATGAAATAGCCCGCAGGCTTTACAAAGGCCGAGTTCGGCTCTGTTCTTCCCCTGTACTACCTCCTCTGTTCTCCGGTCCACCGTCCCCTCCTATTACAGATTTTTGGGTTTTTATCGAGGCCCCCCGATCCTCACAGCCCTCATTGCCCGCCTAACAAAAGTTTCAAATTCGGATTTTCCACCTCTTCCTGGGTTTTCAAATTTTTGGTCATAAATGGGCCATCTTCCCGATCCACCATGAGGAACCCCCATTAATGATCTTCTCTGACCTACCGACGTTGCCTTGCTCAGATCGTACTCTGCACTGCTGTGTTGCCAGATGCAATAAAACATATGCGTGGCCGTCACCTCCCTTACCAACCTCCACGTTCCTTATCTTTGTTTTCTTAAACATGGCCGACCACTCGTAATTCTGACCATGCCTTCTTCTTGATTAAAAAAAATAATCGATACATGTACTGCCCTCCATGACTGTTTGATACACATGGCATCCACGTGTCGAATTTGGCCTTACATAGCCTTCCACTATTTTCTTCGGCCTTGACCTTAATTGGTCCCGATCGACCCCTCCACCTTTGTCTTCAACTTGCCGAAGTCCTTTGCTTTGATCTTGGATCTTAATGCTACTTAAAAACCATGCCACGTGGTAGTTTTGCACTGGTCGCGATATCGTGACAGGTCACGAAATCATGACATGTCGCGATATCGCGACCAACGGCGCCTCCTCTAAGCCAAAGTCCTTTGGGGTCACAAAATCATGACATGTCATGATTTCGCGACCCCCACTCCTCCTTCTGCCTTCACTTCGACTAAAGTCACGATATCACGATGTCGCGATATCGCGACGTCACACTTCCCTCCACCTTTGCTCTTATCAATCGTCGCGATATCGCGACGTCGCGATATCGCAACGTTGTGATATCGCGACCTCTGCCACTGCCTTAACTCTTCTTCAAACTGTCATCGTGATATCGCAATGCAGCCAGCCCAAGCCTTGCGCAAGCCTTATGAGGTCATGATTTCGCGACATGTCACGAAATTGCGACATGTCATGATTTTGTGACCTCCCTCCATGCTTTGAGAAACTTACTCCCTCTGCTCCCTTTGCCCCATTAAACTTCCTCAAATCGAAAAATTGCTTTGCCAAACCTCCCCCAAGCTGGAAAATGCATGATTGCTCGACTGCAGCCGGATGCTCCTGCATCAGACACCCGGGGTAAGTGAAGAAGTGATCTTCACTTCTGCTGGGTCCGGTTGCTGCCTCCCGCAACACTTTCGAACTCATCTCTGTCTCTGCAAACTGCTTCGACCTCGGCTCCGGGCCCACACTTCTGTCTTCAACCGGACAGATTTCTCCACTGCTGCAAACTTCTACTGCAGCCGACTTTAACTCTTCCTCTTGCACAGAATAATCTGTGCTTTCTTCCGGGCAGGTCCCGGTACTGCTGCTCTCTTCCTCTACAGCCTCCTTCATCTTTTCTTCCTTTTTTCTCTGTCTCTCTTCCCACCTTTTTTGTCGTTCTTCTTTCTCCCGTAACTTCATTGCAAGCCACTCCTTTTGCAATGATTTTAATTGCCGCTTCAAGGCTAAATACTCTTCTTCTGAAACCACATCCTCCTGGTTATCCCGTCTTCTTCAGGAATGCATTCTTCTTGCTTGCTTTTCTCACAAACTTAACTGATCCCAGTGTAGCTGCCTCACGTCCGGCGGTCTGCTAACACACTCGGGAATCCTCAACTCTCCTTCTCTCTCAACTCTCCCGTAGGTCCTGGTGCGACTGCCTCACTTTTGGTGGATCTGCTGCACTCTCAGAAACTCCCGCTCTGATACCACTGACGGGGCACCGGAAACCCACCCTTCAAAAAACTTGCCTTTTCATTAAAATTTAAAAAAAAAATTACAAGCTTGAATGAAACAGCCCGCAGGATTTACAAAGGCCGAGTTCGGCTCTGTTCTTCCCCTGTACTACCTCCTTTGTTCTCCGGTCCACCGTCCCCTCCTATTATAGATTTTCGGGTTTTTATCGAGGCCCCCCGATCCTCATAGCCTTCAATGCCTGCCTAACAAAAGTTTCAAATTCAGATTTTCCCCCTCTTCCTGGGTTTTCAAAATTTTGGTCATAAATGGGCCATCTGCCCGATCCACCATGAGGAACCCCCATTAATGATCTTCTCTGACCTACCGACGCTGCCTTGCTCAGATCGTACTCTGCACTGTTGTGTTGCCAGATGCAATAAAACATATGCGTGGCCGTCACCTCCCTTACCAACCTCCGCGTTCCTTATCTTTGTTTTCTTAAACGTGGCCGACCACTCGTAATTCTGACCATGCCTTCTTCTTGATAAAAAAAATAATCGATACATGTACTGCCCTCCATGACTGTTTAATACACGTGGCAGCCACGTGTCGAATTTGGCCTTACATAGCCTTCCACTATTTTCTTCGGCCTTGACCTTAATTGGTCCCGATCGACCCCTCCACCTTTGTCTTCAACTTGCCGAAGTCCTTTGCTTTGATCTTGGATCTTAATGCTACTTAAAAACCATGCCACATGGTAGTTTTGCACTGGTCGCGATATCGCGACCAACGGTGCCTCCTCTGAGCCAAAGTCCTTTGGGGTCGCGAAATCGTGACATGTCACGATTTTGCGACCCCCACTCCTCCTTCTGCCTTCACTTCGACTAAAGTCGCGATATCGCGACGTCGCGATATCACGACGTCACACTTCCCTCCGCCTTTGCTCTTATCAATCGTCGCGATATCACGACGTCATGATATCGTGACCTCTGCCACTGCCTTAACTCTTCTTCAAACTGCCGTCGTGATATCGCGACGTCGCGATATCGCGACGCAGCCGGCCCAAGCCTTGCACAAGCCTTATGAGGTCGCGATTTCGTGACATGTCATGAAATCGTGACATGTCACGATTTCGTGACCTCCCCCCATGCTTTGAGAAACTTACTCCCTCTGCTCCCTTTGCCCCATTAAACTTCCTCAAACCAAAAAATTGCTTTGCCAAACCTCCCCCAAGCTGGAAAATGCACGATTGCTCGACTGCAACCGGATGCTCCTGCATCATTTGGTGCTCAAATGGAATGAGAATAAAGAAAAGCTAGGAAAGCACTATAATTTTGAGGTAATTTGGGAAGGTCCATTTTAAATTTTGAGTGTGAACTCATTTAATGCTTATCATCTCCAAGGCATGGATGGTCGAGAGTTGCCAATTCTAGTAAACAGTCTTCACTTTAAGGCCTATTATCACTGATAAAATCATAGAAATAAGTATGTATATATGTACAGATGTTTTAATTTTATTTTTCAAAAGTATTTTATTACTTTAATATTATATATATATATATATATGACTCCGTCAATAGAGCTATGTTCTACCCCGAAGCATCATTTTCATCCCCAAATATTTTTTCATTATCTAAAAATCAATTTCACCCTGAAAATGTTATTACATAATACATTATTAGTTTTGGGTGAAATTAAGTAAAATATTTTATTAATTTGCCTTAGTTGTTCATTGCTGAAAAAAAAAAAAAAAAATCAGAGGATATGAGGAGATATGCACACACACACACATATATAGAAGTATTTCTTTAATTTTACCATAAAATTTTTATTTTAAGGGTGAAATTAAATTACATGGTGAAATTAAAAAAAAAATGCATGCTTTTTAGAAAACTCCAAGTTATCAAGGTTATTTCTAGAAAAGGAGGGTGAAATCGATTTTTAATTGCTTTTTAATAAAGCACTACTAGTTTTTTTCCCAATTTGGGATGAAATATGAGAAAGGAAATTGTTTTAAAAGGAGGGTTTCAAAGCATAACATTCATAAGTAGGAGAAAAAGATGATTTTTCGGAGCATAGCTAAAAATGAGTGCATTATCAAATCAATTTTATCCATTAAAATATTCTGCTAGTTGGAGCACCCGATTGACATCATTGGTCAAGTTGGAGCACCCAAAGAAAATTTATTTCACCCATTTTAAACTTGGTTGATGTTCAATGTTTTCATTCCTAAAAGTGTGCTTTGCTCACACATGGTGAATTACTTTTCTAAAATTAGTTGTTGGATATCCATATTGCACCCTTTGAAGTTAAAGTCAATTATGCACAAGGATCAAAGAAGATTTTAGGCAAAAGTAAATTATTTACAATTAAGAGGTAGTTCGATAAATTGTTATAAAATGTGCAGGGCGCATGAACCAAGATGCATGTTTGTCCTAATCCCTTAAGCACAATAGCTGCAATAAATTTGGTAGTTGAGGATGAAAGATATAAGAAAGACAAAGTGAAATATTGTAGAGCTATGATTTCTAGGTTAAACCAATGAGTGGGATGGATCATAGTTGGTCCAAAGCAAGAATGAAATTGCATAGCTATTTTGCTCAGTTAGAGCTAGCAAGAGAAGCTCAAAATTTGATAACTATGTTTAAGTAGGAGCATTGTGTTTTTCTTGTATATTTTGAGGTTTTGGTCAATGTTGGATTTCTGAGCTTCGTTGATGAGCAGAGTGAGCCATTGCCAACAAAAGAATTGAAGATGACCTGACAAGATTTCATAGGAGATACTTCAAAAATTGATGGCTGGGAGGAGTCAATAATAGAGGAACAAGCACTGCCTTGAATAGAGAAGCTCACCCACATCAAATATTCCTTACTAGAGCTACAAAAAAGATCTAACTCCATTAGCCTGGATTAGGTTGAGATGTTGCGCTTTATCATAGATTCACTGAGTACATTCTTAGCATTCACATATGATGCTTGGGCTAAATAAATTGTCATGTATGAAGCTCTGAGTGAGAGCCTCACCAAGCATGAAGCCCAATCATGAGTAGAAGTAGAGCAACAAATGGAAGAAGAATAAGAGAAGCAGGTGCAGGAGAAAAGAGAGAAGTAGGAGGCTGCAACATTAAACACGCCCTCTAATATAGCCAAAAAATATAATGCAGTCGGTGGCACTGATAATTGAGCCCAATGGATGAAGGCCTAGGGTCGATTGCATTCAGAAGAACTGAATATCCCAAGAGATATCAAAAGTGTTGGAAAATTTTGCCACACTAAATTTTGTTGTAAAATTTTGAAAGGAAAAGAAGAATATGAATGATGCAATTATGTTGTTTTTATGATTTTAATGAAATATTTTGTTTCCTTCTTGTAAGCATTTCCATTAAAATAAAAATGTTAATTTCATTTTTGGAAATGCACTGTAAAATTATCCTTGTAGAAATTAAAGGCTCTCATGCTCAAAATGTAAAAGGAAGAGAACTAATGCAAGGAACATCTTTGGTATAAGTTTAGGCCAGTTGCAGAATAGATGAATTGAAGTGAAAGCATCACTTTGGTATTGTCCATTAAATATGAAAGTGCTAGAAAATTTGAAGTAAAAATGTTTTCACCCTAGGGAGGGGCGAAAGTCCTTTGTGCCCCTCGTTTGTAGCAAAACTACTTTGATAAATGATTTCACCAATTGAAAGTAGAGAAGGGGAAAATGTGCAAGTGAAGTTATGGGTCAAAGTCAACATCACCCGTAAAGAGGGATGAAAATAGTTTTACCCCTCTTAGGGGATAAAATCCAAGCAATAACTTCTTCGACTAAAAATATAAAGGAGAATGAGTTGGGTGCAGTCAAATTCAATATCACCCCTTGATAGGGGCAAAAATAATTTTCACCCCTTTTAGGGGTGAACCTCTAGTAAAAGCAATTTTTAGAGTGCAAGAATGAGGATTACGTCGTACAGGCATAAAAGGAGAAGTCAAAGTCAACTTCACCCCTCAGAGTGGGTGAAAATCCAAGAGGAAACAACTTGAGGTGAAAGTCCTCGAAAATGTAGTCTTCCTACTGGTCAAAGTCAATGTCACCCTTAGACTAGGGTGAAAATCATTGTCACCCCTAAATCACTTTACTTTTTCCCTCCTCCTTTTTAGAAGACGTTCTCTATATTTTTTAGGGTGAAATCATCTAGAAATTAGGTGAAAGTATTTTTAAGGGTGAAACTCATATTATTTGATTGCAATACGAATAATAAGATGTTGAAGATGAAATTATAGAAGGGTGAAATTCTAGCTTTAGAGGAAACCATGAACTTTGTTATCTTCTTAGAAGTGCCATAATAGTAAATTTTTTTGGGAAAGGTGAATATTGATAAAATTAAATGCCTAGGGTAGCAAGAGCCATGATCTAGAATTTTTCAAGAATTAAATGCCACATCATAAAATATGGTGCGATCTCGATGATTTTTTATGTGCTTCATTCCTTTTCAAAATAGAATTAAATTTCACTGATTTCAATCGACAAGGGTAATATTCTGAGGCAAGGCAAGGAAGAATGTAATGGCACCCAAGATTTAATATTCAAGCTCTCATTTTTCATGTGTCTTTTCTGAGTCTCAATGCATCGACGCTTGGAACTTCTCTTTATCATCCATTTTTGTTGATTTTCCATATGCACTCCCTGAAAGCTAGATTGCTATATCTTGAAGAAACATCTGATTCAAGCATCACCATTACTGAGGAAGGAATTGTTTTCATGAATTTTTGACCAACCAATATTTTTTTGTGTTGTACATTTAATGAAAGAGGTAAAATATTCTATAAATACTAAGAATTTTAGTGTAATAGAGAAGGATAGGCATTCTACAGAAAAAAAGACTTTATGTTTTATACATTAATAGAAAGATATTCAGCTTATGGTTCTCTAAATAGTCTTGTGGTTGATCACTTTTTTCTTGTTATTTCTACGTACGTTTGTCTACACTATTAGTTACCTTTAAATTATGCATCTGAATATAATTACTATTGGTAAGGGAATGATCACTAAAATACGTTTAAATGTTGCCTCTAAAAACTTAATGTGATTTCTTGCTGTTAGTTTATCCCCACTACACTTTTATGGCTTATAGCCATGAAGAATACAGGCTTATACTGAGAAGGAGGGGTGAACAGTATATGACCAATTTTTACTTCTCTTTCGCAATCACTATTATCCAATATTATCAATGACAATATCAATCGTAGTAATCAAATCAATGCACAAATCATCACACACAAGAGAGACACCAATTTAACGTGGTTCACCCAATGTGGGCTACTCCATAGAGAAAATATTTTTTCTAATTTTCTCAACAAATATTCTTGGGAATAAATTCCCTATTACAATGTTTATGGACCTTTGTCCAAAGGAGACACCAATCCCCTATGCTCTGATTTGTGGATCTCTCTCCATAGGAGAACTCTTTTCCCTTTCTATAGTTCGTGGAACTTGATCTAGGAGAACTCTATCTCCTCAACTGGTTTGTGGATCTCTCTCCATAGAAGAACTCTATCTTCCCAGTTGGTTCATAGATCACTCTCTACAAGAGAACTCTTTACCCTAGCTCTAGCTCATGGATCTCTATCTACAAGAGAAATCTATCCCCTCTACTCTGGCTGATGATATTCTAGAAGAATTCTATCCCCACTACTCTAGCTTGTGGATCTTTCTCTATAGGATACCTCTATCCCCACTGCACTAGATAATGGATCTCTATCCACTAGAGATTGCTATCATATTTTCTCTATCACATCCAAAGCTTTATCTTAACTTTGTCTCAAATATGTGTCAAACTCTATCCCAAGTCTAGTACAAATCTACTCTAACTTTTCTTACAAATATATACTAATATTTGTCTCAACTTTTTTATGAAGCCTTAACACAAAGCTTGATCAAATCACCAATCAACTTTGTTCAGATCTGCCCCAAGCCTTAACACAAAGATTGAACAAAACAAAAATCAACTATGTTCATACATGCCCCAAGCCTTAACACAAATCTTTATCAAATAATAAATCAACTCTGCTTCGATCCGCCCCAAGCCTTAACACAAAGCTTGAACAAATCAACCATGCTCTTAATGTTGTTTCAAGTCTTAACAAGACTTGCTCAAATTTACCTTCAAGTCTTCACAAAAACTTGCTCAATTTTGTCTTCAAGCCCTCTCAAGAACTTGCTCAATTCTTCTCTCAATCCTTCATAAATACTTGCTCAAATCTACTCTAGCACATGCTCACACTTGCTCTAACACATTCTCAAAATAGCTCACAAGATATGCTCAATCAATATCAAATCTTGCACACAATGTTATCAAATGCTTTGTCTAATATTCAAAGTAATTCCTTTAACTTGAAGCAGTTTAGACATATTCTATCCAAAATTTATTTAACCTTTGGAACATATACAAAATGATGTACTCTATCAAAAATTCAATATGTTTTACTGAATCATTAAGTCTATCACTTCCACATTGTATTATTTTTATTTCTCTTT
Source organism: Wollemia nobilis (assembly GCA_028583015.1). Taxonomy (NCBI): domain Eukaryota; kingdom Viridiplantae; phylum Streptophyta; class Pinopsida; order Araucariales; family Araucariaceae; genus Wollemia; species Wollemia nobilis. The sequence continues at coordinate 770,320 of JAQPPZ010003183.1, forward strand.
TAAATATAGATCTAGTCTAGCACATGACACCTATCTTCCTGATTTGCACATTCACTTTCAGTATCACTCAAAACTAATTCTCAAGCATTTCATACAATCATTCAACCAATGAAGCACAAATTTCTTACAAACCCTAACCAAGTTTTTCACACTTATTCCAACAAAGAGCACAATGTAGGTCTCAAACCCTAACTCAAATAATTTATAATATCTATCTCAAATGTTCTCAAAGCATTCAACAATGAATCACATAAAACTCACTCAAATATTTCCAACAATACCCATTAAACAATCCTTTTTACTCCACCTTATGTTTCACAACATTCAATCTAACAAACACTTCAAACAAAGGATGGTGTGCCCATACCTTTTTGCTTTGATGGAGATATGTCTTCAAAACCTGTATCACTCACAACCAATTCCTTTTGTGCTACTTAAAGGTTAGATAACAATAGTCTATCTCAAAAACCTCCACATGAATATTCCCTCAACAAGATGCTCAAATAATTCTGAAAATAATATTCTAGAATTCTTCTTTATTTTTCATGGACAATGCAAAAACTCTCTCAACATTTTTTGTTTTTATAAAACACGATTTACAAGACTTTTACACCTTTTATCTCCACTCTTTCAAAATAATTTTCACTTCAATTTATTTTCAAATAAAAATCAATTACAATGATAAATAAACCAATTACAAACTTATCACTCCAATCTCAAAAAATAAAATAAATGATATTTAACCCTTTAATTATAATGCCAAAAATATTTCCCCTTATATCTTTCAAACCATAGGTCAAAATATCATCTACCAAATATCACTACAACCAATAATGCAAACCTTACAAATTAATCATGGTGCATACCTTTATAAAAATTTAACTTGCTTTGTCATGGATGGGAATCGACCCTTCGACCTCAGCCCACCAAGCGTAGTGCCCGATCGCTTGTGCTAGCCAAGTGGTTGAGACTAATATTTAGCCTCAACCACTTTATACTCGCTGCCTCTAACAAATAAAAATTAAAACCTTCAATCCTGCACTAGGGGGAATCAAACTCGAAATCTTCCTTTTGCCAACGACTAACTCAGGACCCGCCTGCCACTCGGGCTACTAGCTCTTGCTGCACCAAAGTGCTCGCCACCCTTAATTTATTCCTTTGCCCTCATTCATCAAATGAGAAACCTCCACATTTCCCTTATCCTCTTCATTCGAATTCTTTCGCATGCTCATATACCCTAGCTAGTTGAATTACATTTTAATTATTTTATTTTACTCATTTTATATGCTTCCAAGGTTCTTTCATGACATCGGAAAAAATTGTAAATGCCTCCAAATTAAATTTGATTTTTGGTGCCTTTGCCATTTTCAAATTTAATTATTTATTTAATATAATATTTAACTTTAGGTTAAATATTATATTATTTAATTTAGTATTAAATAATACTTTTGTATGGGGGTCTTTGTCAATTCTTTTTTCTTCTTTTTAATAAGCCCTTCTAGCTTAATTATTATAATATTAAAATATTATAATATCTTCTTTTCTCTTTAAAACCATGGGGGTAATATTTTGTCTTCAACCTTTTAGACAACCTTTTTGGTTTATAATATAAAATATTATAACCAATTATTTTACCACTTTGCTTGTACCTGTAGACACCTAAATCATGTCATGCTTAGGGGAGCTACTCACATAGACACATTCATAAGATCATATGACATAATATTGGACTTTCCAAGCATCAATAGTGGTTCTCACCACTCATTTGGGGCCTTTTCAAGCCATCCAAGCCTAGCCACTCAATCCAAGAGCGACCAGATCCTAACCACTCAAGCCTAGAGCAGCAAGACCTTAGCCACTACAAATGACAATGGCTAGATATTAGTCACTGCAGACGATAGCAGCTAAGCCATAAGAAGCAGTTTTGCTAACAAACAGGCCTAATCACGGGTGGAAGTGGTAGTTTGCATGCAATAAAGGTGAGAAGGAGTAACTTTGCATTCCTTTTCACGACCAGTTCACATAGGAGACTTGAGTTTACATTTAGACTTTAGTTAACTAGTCTCCAAACATAAAAAAAGGACAAAAGCTTCTCATGCTAATGACTAGTTCGCATAGGAGACTCAAGTTGGCAGAGATATTTTAGATAACTGACCTCCAAACATAGAAAATAAAAAAATATTCTCATGCTAACTTGCACTACATGTGAGAAATTCATTCCTAGGGCTTGGACATAGACATAGGGTTTCACATTATAAAAGGTGCAAGCCTAAGAGCATCAAAGAGAGACATATTTTATCTAGAGAATCGATCTTTTATCAATCTTGGTCATTGAGAGCTTTCAAGACTTGAAGAGTTTCCTTGGAGATCATGAGTATAGTGAAGCCTTGACATATTTAAGAGCATAGCACCATTATTTCAACATCGAATACAAGCTTTGGTCCATAGCTTTGGAGCAAAGAGGATGAGAGTCACTTTAGCGGCCGTTGTCTTGTACAGTGGCCCATAGGCTTAGCTTAGGGTTTTCAACATTAGATCCATTATTTTATTTAGCACATCATTAGCATAACATCATTTCATTCATTCACATCCATATCATTAGTATAATTTACATTTGCTTTCATTTTTTATATTTAGTACTAAAAACCTCATCTAGGGAGGCATTCTCAGACATCTAAGTGTGTGTTGTTGTTTTATTACTTGCAGGGCCACAGGTTGATCAGACGAAATCTGCAACATACGAGAGCAAAAGAGATACCTCTAGGAAACAAACCTAGAGAAGGAGGCATCTATAAGCCCTCATACATTTTCATGTGTGGAACTGGGAAGGTTTTTGAAAGTGCACCACCTCTTCGCGAAAGAGGCACTCTTTACCTATTTGTAACCTTATTGTATCAAAATGAGTTTCCCTAAGAGGGATCGACATGTAACCAGGTTTCAATATGAATAAAGAGATCCATATTTGTTATTTCTATGTTATATGCTTTTCATTGTCTTTAATTTCATCTTGGGTTTTTAATACATTTCAAGTAGCATAAAAAGAGCGATGCGTGTGTGTCGGGGTCGCTATAGATGGTGATCACAGTGGGACCTCCATTGATTTTTTATTTGCCACCAAAATACTTAGTTTTGTGTGCATGTCTAGCTGCTATGAGCTACAATGGTCAGAAATTAGCCACTCTGAGATATAGTGGCTAATAGACCTTTAGTCGCTCTGAGCTATAATGACCAAGAACCAGCCACTTTAGTCAATAGTGACCAGAACTGGAGTGCAGCAGAGGTCAAAACACTGACTCTCTAAGTTGGATCAAAGGTTGGTATAGCTTATCTAATATTTTACAACTTTCTATCTTCTTCTGTGTGTCTAAAATAGAGAAGTTAAAATACATTTATGGAAATTGAAAGAATAAAAGGAGAAAGAATTGAGCATTTTGCATATCTTAGATCTTCTTTTAAATTTTCCACTAGGTGTTGCTAGGAAAAATGGCTTATGCCTAAAAAATTCACCCTAGAATCCAACGTGCTAGACATTGTATGTTGTTTGCTTGCTTTGAGGCCCTGCTAGAGGCCATAAATGCATGAAATAAAGTTTGCTCATACAAATCATAGTAGTTCATGCATCTTTCTAAATATTGAAACGTATTTTTGCACTTAGGCATATAGAAAATATTCATTGCTGCTATATGATGCACTTTATGTTATGCAATCTTAAAATGAACACCACACATGCATGTCTCATTTAAAAATTGGGAAGTTGGATTTCATCACCAACCTTCAATTCAGTCTAGTGATGTTGGAATTCATCTCCTTCCATTATTTTTCCCCCTAGAGCTTCCTATAAATGGATTGAGAAACTTACTTATAGTGATACTAAGTTACTTGTACTCAAACTGTCTCCCACTGTTGGAACAATCATTGGTTCATAGTGGAAGAGCTAGGTGAACCCTCCATTGGGTCTTCAATGGTGTACCCTATATTATTTTGAGAAAATCATGTTTGGCATGGGTGTACTTGATTGTCACTATGAATGAGTCTTATCATTCTTATTTTAATAACAAGAGCAATAAATTGAAAGAACAACACATCAAAACACACCAAACAGTTTAGGGCACACTTAAATCGGTAATCAAGATAAACATTTGTTTGGTATTGTGTGGATATTCCTAAATTGCAACTCAAAATATCAATTCATAAAAAACATGGTAAAAACAAGAAGTAAGCATCCTCGGTCTGATATTGAGGGAGAGATTGAAGCAACTCATACCCATAGATAGAGTCATAGTAACATTGAATGACCTACCCGTAAGACCGTGAGACGTAGCTTCATGAGCCTAAGGGGTGATAGTTCAACCATTGGGGGATATCCTAAAGAAATCCCAAGTAAGGAACCACATCATGGAACAAATTCACATAAACAAAAATATGCTTCACAGCCATCGTCATCAAGGAGACATGAGTAGACTTCAAGAACCTCCTCTAAACACACAAACATCTCAAATACATGAGGAATCTTCAAGGGCCTCTTCCTCGCATGGACATAAAGAAGGTTTTAAAACTAATTCTTCACATAGGGATGATGAGACTACTACATCTCCATCCACATGGAGAAAACATGTCACAAATCCCTCTTCATCAAGAAGGCATGCAAGAGTCACAACACCCCAAGATTCACAAGAAACATATGAAAAGGGTCTGCCTACTGAAGGGCAATAAACTAGAGGTACATATAGACATGGGAATCAAATAGAAGAAACCCTTCACACAAAAGTAAATATTCCCATAGACTATGAACTCATAGGAGTGAATGGCACCCCACGAGACCAACCATGGAAAATAAGACAAGTAGATGGGTTGTATGGATTTCCTACATGACCAAATCAAATAACTATAACTACTAAGAACTCTACATTTGGAAGCTCATGAACTGTGACTTCTAAACACATCTCTAAGTTTGGGATACCTCAGAGTGACCCCATAGTAAACACCTGGAGTCCGATCATCGAAATACTCAATAATACACTTAACAAGTCACATTAGCTATCAAGAGTATAGGTACAACAAAAACCTCCTCGAGGAATCTACAAGTCAATACAACAAGAACAGATTCAGATGAGTCATTTGTAACAACACAAATTGACCGAATTAGGTGGTTATAAAATACATTATGTAAGAAGTGAGAGCTAGTGGAATCTCTCGAATAGGATAAACAAAGAGAAATACTCTTGCTCCAACATAAGCAGTGCTTAAGAGAGCAGGTTGAGAGGCTAGCTCTTAAAAATTTATAGATAAATGGTGGTAACCACCAAATAACTAGACACACTGACTTGCCTAAAGAGAGGCACACTAGAAAAAATAGCCCACAACTAAATCCCCCACCAAACCATGAATGAAATCCAATTAGTTGGGAAAGGGTAAACATAACAAACTGGGATCACAATCTCGAGTCCCCTTGTAAGAGGGAGAAAAATTACACAAATCAAATGGATAGAGAGTTACCTCTATTGCCACTATGGGTAGATCTACAAGAGGAGGAAATTCGTGCTTCAAAGGCATTTCAAGAGCTTGCTAAAAATATGAAATCCTTTGAGAAACAAGAGGCAACTGGGACTCGCCAACATTGATAAAAATACACAATTAACCATTGTGCCCATCGATCCCTAGCCTTCCATATCCTAAGAACTTTGAGATGCCTAGGTTAGAAAAGTTTAAGGGTGAAGAGTATGCACAATAGCATGTCACCAATTTTATCAATACCTATTTTCATATTGAAGACAATGACTCTCTCATGCTAAGAACATTCATAATGACATTTTTAGGTGCTACCACTCAATGGTTCAACAAACTATCTAAGCATAGCATAACCAATTTTGAACAACTAGTAAATGTATTATTAAAAAATTTCTCCTTTGGTGCTAAGAATAAAGTGAACCTTTCAGACTTGGCCAACTTGAAATAGTATGATGATGAGCCAGTAATGGATTATGGGAATAGATGGAGAAAAGTCATGGCAAAATTATCATTCTTTGTTCCCACAAAAGAGATCATTCGCATGTTCACCAAAAGTTGCTCTAAACACATCTTCCTCTTGCTACAACTTCAGAAGTATCCTTTGTTTGAGGAAGCTTTGACATAGGCCAAGCTCATAGAAGAAATAAAAGTAGATGATAGAACCATTAAACTTCGAAACAAAAAGGAGTGGACCAAGAATGGTAAGAATGACAAGTACAAGCAGAAGAAGGGCAACCCTACTCTAGTCAATCAAGTCGTATTGGCTACACCCAAGGATGGGGATACACAAAATCCCTAAAATTATCAAGCACATCCCCCACCAGCCAATTACAATCAAAAGAACAATTAGGGAAGAAACAACATGCCTTTGACAGAATCAATGCAATCAATATTTAATAAGTTGAGCGAGGCCAAGAAGATCATATTTCTTGATATACCTCTTATATATCCCAACCATCCTAATCCAAAAGGATATAGGGAAGATCAATTTTTCTCTTATCATAGGATACTGAGGCATGACATTGAGGCCTGCGTTGGGTTTAAGCATCAAGTGCAAAACATGATTGAGGCAGGAGAACTCAAATATGAAAACCCACTGGCTCTCGATAACAGAGACATGGGTATATACAAAAACCCATTTCCCAACCATGAGGTTCGTAGAGAGCAAGGGGCCCAAGTCAATCAGGTTCGAGCTTACATACCTACCCACAGATGGATTGGGATGGATGATATTATTAACATAGCAACAATAACTAGGCAGTATGGTCAACCACAGCCACCTACAGCTCCCATGAATATCCTAGTTGCACCTAGGCACATGTAAGACAACCTTCCAGGTCCACCAACACGACCTGTGGTAACTATATAGAGTAGATTGGATCAAAATATATAGACGACTCTAGCTAAGTTATCCATATATGATCTCATACAATAGTCCCAAAATCATAGGGAGACTTTAATGGAAATTTTAAGCACAATTGAGCTTTAACCACAAGATGTGAATGCATTCACTCACTTTGTGGGACAAGTACAAGAATACCAGGAGCTTGTAATTTTATTCTATGATCATGAGATTAAAATAGTTCTTGCTACCTTACCAGACCCTCCCCTAAACATTGTAGTAGTAATAAACAAGTTACATTTCAAGAGGGTCTTGTTTGATATAGGTTCATCGATAAACATCATCACAACAACAACAATAGAGCACCTCAAGATGCCCAAGTCCAATATCATTCCAAGAGCTTACACATTGAGAGCTTTTAAATATGCTTTATGCAATACTATGGGAATGATAGTCCTACCCATCACGGTGGGGCACAAGACCATCCCTATGAGGTGTCATGTCTTGGAAGGAGCTATGTAGTACAACATCCTCTTAGGGCATACTTGGATAAGGTCCATGAAGTGTCTACCTTCGATCTTGCACCAATGTGTCAAGTATGTGCATGAGAACAAAGTCTATGTGGTTCTAGACAATAAAGAGCCTTTTAAATATGTCCATCAGGTGGACATTCTAGGAGAATTTTTAATCCCTTCTATCAACCTGTACGTAGTGCCTTCATCCCCAACCACATAAGTGGATAACGAAGACAAAGGGGTAAGAAAAGAACCATGCACATAAAAACCTCCTGGTGCACTCAAAATAGTCAATGCTTCTAAAGTACCATCAACATCAAAACCAAAATATAATCAAAAGCTAAATGTACCCTTAGTTAAGGAAGAAAGGCCCAAGGAAGTGCTAACTATAGCCATTGCTGGAATGCCAAGTCCTATGGAAGAAGAAGATCTTCAAGATCAAGATGAAGATAGTGATTATCACCCTGCTTCACCAATGTCATCCGTAGGGTTATCTACATCACATGCATAAATACACTTGGCAAGCACAGGCATATGGGAGTACCTTGTGTAGAACATTACCTTTACGCCTATCATTGATTATGCAAAAAATATGGGAAGACCTAAGGAATTGAGGCCACCAGTGGGAATAGTGGTTCCACTTGGAATCCCTCCCAACTAAACCAATTTTATCTATGCCAACCTGGACTATGCCCATAAGTCTTCAGATATAGAAGAGGATAGTGATGAATTATTCATGGTCAATGTTTATTACCTCTCTAACCCTGAGTTTTATCTAAACTACTTTGAGTGTTTCCATTGGTATGGCTATGGCCTTGGCATATATGATCAGGGCACATGCGGCCATACGAGCCATAATATCAGCTTCCCTCTGACAGATTTGGCTTAGGATATTGTATCAGAGGTCGATATGACTCTCTTGCAGTGGCATTGGATAGATTAAGCTTAGGGTTAGGAGAATACATTGATTTCATTCCCTATCACCTCCTAAGAATAGGAAATTTGAGCAATAGACAAGTGGCCATGGTAAATATACCACCACCAAAAATTTATTATCCAAACATCTCAATTTATTCCACCCAAATAGGGTATAACTCGTGGGATGAGGATAATGGATATGAAGCAAGTTATGATGAGGTGCAAATTGGCTTAGACTATCATGGGCCTCAATATTTACAAATATTCACATGATCTATCCATGATGAGAGTGGATATACACCAGAGGAAAATGACTATGAATTAGCAGACTCAATAGAAAGAGCCTACTCAGGACTGAGCCATCAACCCCTGACTTTGGGGCAAGAAACAAATGCAAATGGATTCTTCATAAGTGATGAAGAATATGAAGATGAAACAGAGATGGTCTACTTAGGACCAAGACATGATCTCCTTGTATTAGAGTCACATACCAATGCTAACGATTTCTAGATAAGTGATGATGACTTTGAGTATGAGATCGATATGGCTTATCTTGGGCCTCGCCACTTGCAGCAAGTCAACAAGATAGTAAAGATAGGCATCACTCCTTGCTATAGACCATCATATATGATTTTTTGGAAAACCTATTGACCTAGCTATCATTCACCAGATGGTCAATCCCCCTCCATCGACATTTAGAGAGCAATTAGAGCCCAATGATCCTATTGTATTCCCTGCTCATGGGCTAGATCCAAAAAATCTGATTCCTCCAAAACCTCATTACGAGTATGGAAGAGAAACCCCTAAAACAATATTACACCCATGTGGTCCTCAATATTTCATCCCATCCATCAACATGATCTCCATTGATTTGGCCACTCCACTTCATAATCCAGTAGATCCTACCAAACCATTGCATCTTGATGTAGAGGTTAATGATTGGAATCACACTAATTTGCCCATAGAGCCTGAAGATCTCTTCCACAATGAAGAGATGTTATAGCTATTCTATTTTTCATCAGGTTGTGTGCATGACATCTTCCATGTGGTTTGGAACCTGAGTCAGTAGGTCCTATAAATCCCACTGATGACATTCATTTGATACCCACGCCTCATCAGCTAGAGGATGGGTAACATATGGCTATAGAAGCGACTTTCAAGGTTGACATTAGTGATGATCCTACCCAACCAAGAAAAATCAAGTTTGGATAAATTCTATCTCTAGAGGAACAAGTCGTCCTAATTCCTCTCCTCAAAGAGAAGCCCAACATTTTTTCTTGGACTTACAAAGACATTCCAGGGATAGATCCAAAGTTAGTCATTCACAACCTCTCATTGAATCCAATGAAGAATCTAATCAAGAAAAAGCTAAGGAAGATGCATCCAACCGTTAGTTTGATGGTGAAAAATTAATTGCAAAAAATATTGGAGGTAGTATTCATAGTTGCTATCGACTAACCTGAGTGGGTGTCAAACATGGTACCCGTGGAAACACCTGATGGAAGATTTTGTATTTTCATAGATTTTAGAGATTTAAATAGGGTAACACCAAATGATTCATTCCTATTGCCAAACATATATGCTCTTGTAGATGCAACCACATGTCATGAGATGCTTTCCCTAATGGATGGTTTCTTCGGATACAACCATATCTGGATTAATCCTAAAGATCAACATAAAACTACTTTCATTAATCCATGGAGAACATTCTATTACAAAGTGATGTCATTCGATCTCAAAAATATTGGTGCCACATATCAGTGACCCATGACATACATATTCCATGACTATATGCATAATATATTGGAGGATTACATGGATAACTTATTGGCTAAGTCCCTATTGCGGTAAGAGCACACTGAATTCCTTAGACAAGTATTTGATTGCCTCATAGAACACAACATATGATTGAATCCTAAGAAGTATGTATTTGGCGTAACTTCTGGAAAGCTTTTGGGATTCATCGTATCCAAGAGAGGCATCGAAGTCAATCCTAAAAAGGTAAAGTCTATACTAGAAATGTTCGCCCTACCAACATTAGGGAGTTGAGGAGCCTACAAGGCAAAATAGCATCCATCTAAAGATTCATCGTGCAATTATCAAATAAATTCCAACCTATGAATCTGTTGCTATGCACGGAGGTCACCTTTCATTGGGACAAAGAACGCCATCAAGCCTTTATAGAGATCAAAATTTATCTAGCAACGCCGCCAGTATTGGCTCCACCAAGGCCATACATACCATTTTTACTATATATATCAGCTACTGATTTCGCATTGAGCACCAAGTTAGCCCAAAAGAATACACAAGACAAAGAGCAAGCCATAAATTACATTAGTCGCACCTTGGTGAGTTATGATCTAGGATATGCGTATGTTGAGAAATTATGTTTAGTAGTGGTCTTTGCAACTTGAAAGTTGCAACACTACATGTTGAGCCATACGTCCTATGTCATATCAAAACAAAATCCTTTGTAGTACATGATGAGCAAGACATATCATAATACACGTACCGCAAATTGGATAATGCTATTGACAAAATTTTATTTAGATTTCATAAGACAAAATTCCATCAAGGGACAAGTCATAGCAAATCAATTAGCAGAGGTGCCTCTTTAGGATAACAAGCCTCTCACTATATAATTGCCTGATGATGCGGTCTTTGCATTATCAGATCCATGAGAACTTGAAGAACCTAGGAAAGAAAGAGACATGTCATTATTATTCAATGGTTCAAAGTGTGACAAATGGGGCAGAGCAAGGATTATATTTATCACACCACAGGGTGCTCCATTACCCATATCATTCAAACTAGAATTCCTATGCATAAAAAACAATACAGAATATGAAGCATTGATACTGAGACTCCAAACAACCATAGCAATGGGTATTAAAAGATTGAATATCTTTGGTGACTCCTTATTCATAGTAAACTAGGTCAAAGGACTATTTCAATGCAAGTGCCCACTCCTAAAAACTTACAAGGAACTTTTTGATACATACCTAGACCGACTAGAATGGTATGATATCAAGGCAATCCCTTAGACGTTAAATAGATTTGTAGACACCATGGCCTCTTTGGGATCCTTAATCCCTCAAAATATATCTGCTAATTTTACAACCGTTTATGTGGAGGTGCTTTTGCACTCAACAATACGTCGTGAAGCTATTGACAATCAAGAATCAGTCAACATCATCAACATCAAGCCAAATCAAGATTAGTCCTTTGCAGCCAAAGATTTCTTGCAAATGACACCTTGGGGGTCTTTGATATCCCAAGGACCTGTGGAGTGTGGTACAACCATACACCATAGAATTATTCCTCAATACGTGTTCACTAGCTTGGAAATATAGGAAAAGAAAGTCGTATTTTCTATAGAAGTCGTGGCTTATTAGGATTGGCTTTCCCAACTATGGGACTTCCTAAAGCTTGGAATAGTACCTCAAGGTTTGTCGCATACTAAAAGGTGAAAATTTAAACAAAAAGCAACAAGATACATCTTGTTAGGAGAAATCATCTACAAAAGAGGATATGATGGAGTATTACTCCATTGTCTTGAGCCCCAGGAAGCATCCTAGGAAATTTTGCAAGCTCACGATGACACATGTGGAGGTCATTTCAATGGCATGGCCATAATTAAGTGCATATTGAGAATGGGTTATTATTGGTCCACCATGGAAAGGTACTATTGTGAGAATTTCAAGAAATGTAGTAGGTGCCAACATCATGCAAATATAATGCACTTACCATCTCAAGATTTGTAGCCCATCCAGGCAGCATGGCCATTCTCATAGTGGGGACTAGACTTGATTGGGAAGATCTCACCCCCGTCCTCAGGTCGACACATATTTATTATAACGACCATAAAATACTTCACTAAATGGGTGGAAGTTATCCCCTTAACATCAACAACTGGACCAATGATTACGGAGTTTATACTCCATAACATCATAAGTCATTTTGGGGTCCCTTCAAAGATAATATTGGATAATGGGCCATATTTCAAAAAAAAAAATGTATGTGCTTTAGTGAACAAATACCATATTTAGCATAGTTTTTCAATGCCTTATTATTTGCAAGCAAACGGGCAAGTAGAAGCCTCAAACAAAACAATAGTCTCCATATTGAGGAAGACGATACAAGACAATCACAAGGATTGGCTCATATAGTTGCCTCTTGCACTATGGGCATAAAGGAATAGTATACAAACGCCCACTGGGGCAACAAAATTTTCACTAGTATATGGCACTGAGTCAATCATGCCACTAGAGTTGAAAATTTGGACTCTATGCATAGCATTAAAGGACTTCATAGATGATGATATCGAGTGGCAAGGCCGCCTTGATCAGTTGATGCTTCTTGATGAACACCGAGTCAATTCTTTAGAGCATCTTCGTGTTTACAAAGATCGCCTTGCGCGAGCTTACAATAGTAAAGTCCACCTAAGGGAATTCAAGGTTGGAGGTCTAGTGCTCAAAGAAAACTAACAGAATTTGAATCTATCATCGCATCTACGAGACAAGTTTGCAAAAAACTAGATAGGCCCATATATGATTTCATAGAGGGTTGGGTCTGGAGCATATCATATTATATCATTAGATGGTGTTGAGGATCCTGAGCCTCTAAATATTATTCACTTAAAGGTATTCTACACATAAAAACAAAAACATTCAAATATGTCAAAAATACAAAAAATATTCAAATATTTCATAAAACACAAAAACATTAAAATATGTCAAAAATACAAAAAGAAATTCAAATATGTTATAAAACACAAAAACATTCAAATATGTCAAAAATACAAACAAATCATAAAAACATAAAATTTCAAAATCAAATAAAAAATGCTCCAGGGGTATTCAGACCGCTTGGTCAACTCCAATCAAATCAAAATGCTCCAAGGGTATTCAAGCCGCTTGGTCAAAATCAATTCAAAATGCTCCAAGGGCATTCAAGTCGCTTGGTCAAAATCAATTCAAAATGCTCCAAGGGTATACAAACCACTTGGTCAACTTCAATCAAAAATATCCAAGGGTAATTCATCCCACTTGGTCAAAATCAAAAAGCCCCAAAGGCATAATAAGCCCTTTGGTCAAAATAAACAAAAGTACAAAAACAACATATAAATAAAAAATACAAAAACAATTGCATCTCACATCTTGCATCCACATCATTGCATTGCATTTTCATATCCACTAACAATTGCATATGTCATGAGAGCCTTAAAAGTGATACCATAGTTTGTTGTGCAAATCATTCAAATCCATACCTCCATTAACACATGTGTGTAATTACATTTTTCAACACAACCATTATTTGTTGCTATACATAATATACTAAGGTTTTTTGGTTAATCAACCACACCTAGTGATCTTATCAACTTTTGTGGAAAACAACTTTGATTAGTAGAAGGTAAGGTCTAGCTATGATAATGCCTTGGATATTCAAGATCCCATCACTAATTGAAACACTAAAATCCTAGCTGGTACAAGGAAAATATGAAAGTTGCAAAGTGGTCTAGGTCACCTTAAGCGAAAAGAATTTTCCTTGCTTATCCCCCTATGCAATTGGTTTAAAGGTGCTGAGAATTGGCAAAATGACAAGATTTACCCTATCCAAATCCCTTACTTAAATCAAAATAAACAAAATCCCAAAGCAAAGTACATATTCAAAAGGCCAAGCATACAGTCCATAATTCAAAGCAATAATTTGATACACAAATCATAAATTCAAAGAATCCTCGCTCAAATAAAAATTAATAAAAAATAAATAGTGATTTTCATAACTACATATGAGCAAAATAAATAGTGATTATCATCAATACAAAAAAATCCTTGCTCAAAGAAAAATCAATAAAAAATAAAAAGTGATTTTCATCACTACATATGAGCAAATATCCAAAGCCAAAAGGAAGTCAAAAAAGGAATAAATCTTGAATCCCTGTAATTCTTAGCATTGTACAAAACTGGAAGGAGAGATCCTTATGCATGATAATATGTCTACCACAATTGCTTCATGCATTTGTGTAGACCAATGTTTTAATATGGATGAGCTAGCTTAGGTAACCCAATATTGCCTAGTGGTATAGTCCAACTAATTCCAACATAAGGATGAGACGAACACTTGAGAATCCTTGATCTTAGCAATGGGCTGAAAGAATCCCACCTGACATCGGAGGAAATACTTGAGTTCTACCTCAAAATATACAATCACTTGCACACATAGAGATCATGAAAAACTAGGTCCATGGTAAAAGCCTTACTTTTCAAAAGTCTAAGTGGTCAGTAGACAATTGTTGATAAGGTAACTAGAGTGTTTGAATCTCCGAAAAACCCCAAAAATTCTTACATAGCAACAAATCATATCATCATTCACACTATCATTTTATTTATAAGATTCTATAAATTAGGGGGTATCAACATAGTAGAACAGATACCGCATATATATTAGAAATAGTATCTAGACATCCACTGACTACTTTATATCCTTTAATTTACATAAACTTATCAAGAAAATACATTACACACCATTACATATCATATATGCATACTTAATAAATTCTTATGATAAGAGTGATTATTTAAATTCATGATTATTTTTTTACTTTATGTGGTATCACCCATTCAGATTGTCAATATCGTATGCATTTCGTATGTTTTAAGTGATTAGAGCATACAAGTTCATTTATACCTTCTCATCACATAAGTTAGATGCACACAATTAAAAAAAATTAAACATGCATTTAAAAATAACATCACATCCGCAAATACAATTCATTAATCATCCATCATCACATCATAAAGCACATTATAAAACATATAGGCAATATCCATTTGCATACAATCATGAATTCATCATTCATCATCAAAGTGCATCCCGTCACATCATCAAATCATATAAGAATTTAATACATCCATATAAGAATCTACAATATCATCTATCATATAACATATACATCAAATCTTCATAATACCATCATCACATCACATCATAAAACAAAATAACAACAAAAACATGAGCAATAAATGACACACATAATGAGTCACAATAAAAAATATCATAAAAAGTATGTGTTTCAAGTCCATGGATGTACAAAAATGCCTATGGGCGACAATCATATAGGTTAGCCTAACCTCAAAAATGAATCAAAACCAAGAGTATCATCAATCAAATACTGGGCCTACACCCCCTGCAACACCACCCCCTATGGCTGGATCTCTGGGAGAATGGTGTAAGCTAGACCCTGCTGGTCTCTCTATGCGAGGCCGAGCCCCATGACTAGGTCGAATGGAAGACTACCCTACTGTAGAAATATTGCTAACCTATGAGCCACATGTGGCTCCTATCGCCCTAGGGATGGTACCTAGCATAATGATCTACCTTGAGAGAGTAGCAATATGGGATGCATCCTCAATAATCTGAACGTCACTCTCATACAACAAAAATTGTAGATGATGGATCTTAGTCTCGAGAGCTACCCTCGAAGGATCCCTGGGAGTAGAAGGGGAAATAATAACATGCATATGGGTAGCTCCTACTATAACAACATGTAAAGCTCATATCTAGTTTGATAGTTGAGCTATGGTAGTATCCCTCTTAGCTATGGTGGCATCGCTTTGTTGTATCTATATCTTGGTTAACTAGAGCTCAGCTTCCACATAATGTAGTTATGCCCTAAGAGGAGAATCTCTCTCCTCATGCTCCATATCCTCCTCCATCTCCTTAGGAGCCTCTTGCTCCTTCGCTGCCACTTGCTCTACCTCCTAGCTCCACACTATACTCCTAGCATGAACCCTGTGCCCTACAGGATCTGCCCCATCTCTACCATCATCCTCTCGGCCTAGGCTACCCTAGCCATACCACATCAGGTTGCCCCACCACCGTGCAAATGCCTCTATGACTCCACCAACTACTCTAGGATCAACAACTAGGGCATCCTCCTTATCATCCAGATCTATAACCTATCGAGGAGAGAGGTCTCTCTTTGATCTGATGCACCTATACAAAAATGATACTAGTAGCACATCCTACTGCAACCTATACTAACGAATAACCTGAGAGTAGAAGTACTCTAGAATGCTAATCTTGTGGTCGATGAGCCACTGATTGCATCACATCCTAGTAGTAAAGCTATTAGGATCATACCAAGCAGGACACTCATGATAAGGGAACCATTTGATATCTCCATCTCAGAGTCTAGTGAAAGTATCAGTGTAATGAGCCAGCTCCCCTACGAATGTGTCGCTCTTACGATCCTTGCTCTCTCTGGCCCACCTAGCACCATAGCACTGCATCCTCCCGTCCATAGCCATGATCTCAATGGGAAGCCCCTTAGGGTGATCTACCATAATGTGCTCCCATCCCCAAACCTGTAGAAGCCAACTATAAGTGATGCTGATGCAACCCCTCTAGCAGATATGATACAACTCATCATAAAACTGAGCCAATAAAGACCTACCCCATGCATATATGATAGGCTTCTCACTGTATATTAGGTCCTGAACCATTGCAAGGAGGTTCCAAGGGAACCTCAAGCCTGAGCAATTTGGGATGAGGACATTGTTGATGACCATCAGCAGCATTGCATACCTCATTGTGAAAACATGCTCCTGATACCAATGTATTATAGATACTCCTCCAAACTTATTGTCCTTGAGAGCATCCTCATAATACCTCCCAAAAACCCGAGTGAAGACAACTGTCTTAGCATTAATGGTTGAAGAAACAATAGCCACCCCATCAAAAGGGATCTAGAAGATCCTGTACACATCCTCCGACGTAATGGTCATATTGCCGGTTGGGAGGTGGAAGGTATTAGTTTGAGGGTCCCAGTGATGGGCCAAAGCCATAAGATAATCCTGGTCTGACATGAGGTGAGGTAATATGGTAACATACTGGAGCCCGCGAGCCTTAAACCATGCCTATTCCATGTTGTCCAAGTGATTAAGAAGGTCAAGCAAGAGCTTTGGGTCCTGAGACCGAGTGGTAAGGATATAAACAAAGGAAAAGAAATATGGAACATGACTACAGTGCAATACAGGCTAAAGAATAGTTCAAAAATTTGAAAAAATTCAAAAACTATCTCAAAATCCAATAAAATAAAAAATTGTGCAACAAAAATGGTTGAGGGATTTAGCCGCTATTGCCTATAGCGATCGAAAATTGGCCGCTAGAGACAACAACGGCCAATATCCAACGATCAAATTGTTGACCATTGGGGTTCAAACCTGGCCGCTATGAGCAACAACGGATCAGAACCTACCACTTTGAGTGATAGTAGCCAAGGGATGACACAGAAAACTCATGAACCCTCAGCCAGAAAAGAACAAAAAAAATCAAAATATTGCAAAATGACATAAAAATATCAAAGAGAGAGGGGAAAAAAAAAAACTAAAGGTAAATTCCCACTTAGGAATCAAGACAAAGCTAAGTCCAAACATGCTTAAAATGGTAGCAGCAGGTGAATAATAGAAAAAATTAGAAACCCTAGGCTAAAGCCACTAATAGAAAAACAAAATAAAAAATGGGAACTAACCCACCAGAGAAAAAAGTAAGCTAAACCTAGCTACGGGTTTTGATTCGTTACTAGCAGGTTTAGTGAGGTTCATTTTACAGATTACTTAGTGAGGTTCAATTTTACCCAAATAAAGGAAAAGAGAGCTAGGGTTTAGAAAAAGAGAAATACCCGAGAAGCTTTGGCTCCTCCAACAACTGATGTCTCACCCTGTGTAGCCATGTCCTCGACGCCAAGTAAACTCCAAAGTCGCAATCGTCACTATCACACCAGAGCTCTGGAAAGTGAATCTTCAACAATAAAAATGAAAGGTCAAACCCTAGAAAATGTAAACTTTATATTTCTTTAATTACGCCTTGGCCGCTACTGACATCAACAGCCCAAACTTCTTGGCTGCTCAAGGTGACAATGTCCATAAGCAGGAACTCATAGGCCACTGGACCTGACAATGGCTAGATCCACAGATCAAAAAAAGAGGTTTCCTCCTTGAGAAATCACACAAAAATAAAAAATATACATACTTTGATGGTTTAAGATCATCATAATGTTCAAAATAACAAAAAAATCACATAAAAGCACAATCTCAGGTAGGCCTCGTATTCAATCACCTACTCTATCAACTCAATGATTGCAATGATTCACACTCCATGTATTTAGGTGAGATGAGTAGATAACCATAAGGCCACTTGGGACAAAAACAACTCATTTTGGAATTATGATGTACCACCCTTCAATCTTGAAGAATATCAAGATGGTTAGACTGCTCCACGGGTGTGAAAGGATCATCCTAATTCCCCTATGATATCAAAAACATTAAGCCAAAGTGATACAATCTAAACATAAATAGAATCACTCATCCTAACTCCCTAAGAAAGCTATTGATAGTTGGACCACTTCTCGAGATAAGGATAGATGATTATCATAAACAATTGGAATCACACTTGGATGTAGGATTTCCCATTAAAAGCAACAAATGCTAGAAAGGAACCAGATTAGTCATATTGGTCAAGAAACTTGTTGCTTCATTCATTGTCATTTCTTCACCAATCCTTTGTGTGGGTAAGTAGTTCAAAACTTCAACCTAATCATAATTAAAATTAGCAAAAGATCACTTGATCATAAAAAAATTGTGTTCATCCTACAAATCATTGCATACAAAAAATCACAAATTTCCCTTGTTTTTTGGGAACGTAAGCAGACATGACATCTTCAATTGTAGCTCTCCTACCGATCGAAATTGTTGTAGAGGGTGAAGCTACCCGATTGAGTTTGAGGAATGAGTGAAATTTAACATACCAAAGCCACTGAGCTAAGTCCTTCGAACATTGAGGCAATGATTCAAGGGATGCATGCCATCTTGCATGATTGGGCCATCCAGCGTTGATCAGACCATTGATCACCATACACCCTACAAGCAGATCAGTCTATGTTTCTGCTTAGCGTTGTGTTTTCCACATAGTGCGTCACGAAAAGGGACATATGTAGACACCTAAATCATGTCATGCTTAGGGGAGCTTATCACATAGACACATTCATAAGATCATATGACATAATATTGGACTTTCCAAGCATCAACAGTGGTTCTCACCACTCATTTGGGGCATTTTCAAGCCATCCAAGCCTAGCCACTCAAGCCAAGAGCAACCATATCCTAGCCACTCAGGCCTAGAGTGACCAGACCTGCCATTGCAGACGATAGCAGCCAAATATTAGTCATTGTAGACAATAGTAGCTAAGCCATAAGAAGTAATTTTTTTGACAAACAGGCCTAATCATGGGTGAAAGTGGCAGTCTACATGCAATAAAGGTGATCGGGAGTAACTTTACATTTCTTTTCATGAATAGTTCACATAGGAGACTTGAGTTTGCATTTAGACTTTAGTTAACTAGTCTCTAAACATAAACAAAGGATAAAAGCTTCTCATGCTAGCGACCAGTTCGCATAGGAGACTCAAGTTGGTAGTTATATTTTAGATAACTGGCCTCCAAATATAGGAAATACAAAAATATTATCATGCTAACTTGCACTACGCATGAGAAATTCATTCCTAGGTCTTGGACATGGACCTAGGGTTTCACATTATAAAAGGTGCAAGCCTAAGAGCACAAAAGAGAGACATATTTTATCTAGAGAATCAATATTTTATCAATCTTGGTCATTGAGGGGAGTTTTCAATACTTGGAGAGTTTCCTTGGAGATCACGCGTATGGCAAAGCCCTAGACGATTAAAGAGCATAGCACCATTATTTCAACATTGGATACAAGCTTTGGTCCATAGCTTTGGAGCAAAGAGGATGAGAGTCACTTTAGCGACCACTATCTTGGACAATGGCCCGTAGGCTTAGCTTAGGGTTTTAGACATTATATCCATTATTTTTTTTAGCACATCATTAGGATAGCATCATTTCATTCATTCACATCCATAGCATTAGTCTAATTTGCATTTTATGTCATTTGTTATATTCAATACTAACAACCTCATATGGGGAGGCATTCTCAGACATCTAAGCATGTTTTGTTGTTTCATTGCTTGCAGGTCCACAGGTTGATTAGGTGAAATCTGCAACATACAAGAACAAAAGGGATCCCTCTAGGAAACAAACCTGGAGAAGGAGGCATCTGTAAGCCATCATACATTTTTGTGTGTGGAATCAGGAAGCTTTTTGAAAGCGCACCATCTCTTCATGAAAAAGGTACTCTTTGCCTATTTGTAACCCTATTCTATCAAAATGGGTATCCTTAAGAGGGACTGACATGTAACCGGGTTTTAATATGAATAAAGAGATCCATATTTGTTATTTATGTGTTATATGCTTTTCATTGTCTTCCATTTCATCTTGGGTTTTTAATACATTGCAAGTAGCATAAAAATATTGGTGTGTGCATCCCGAGGTCGCTACAGTACCAAAATGGATTTTGCCTTGCACCAAACACTTGACATCAATGAAAACCTTATTACTTAAAATTTCTAACAATATCCACCTTTGTCATTAATGGCAACCCCTTTTTTTAAACATCGCTTTCTCCTTTTTCCAATTTTTCTCCTCCTAACTGAATGCTCTCCCCCTTACTCAAATCTCTCCCCCTTTGACATCAATGGCAAAGGGACACCTTTGGGGCTAAAGATAAAACTCTTAGCTCAGCCCCCTCACCACCTCCTCTCCTTGAGGTGATTAGTTATGGGGTGGGAGTAAATCTACTCCCATATTACAATGCTCTTCTCCCTTATCAGCTTTCTCTTTCCATACTTTTGAAGTCATACCTTTTTGAACCTTTTGAGAATCCTCTTTCTTGCATGTCCTTGGAAGTTCTAGAAATTTTGTTCTACATAACCTTGTTGTATGCCCAACATTATTGCAAATAAAACACTTGATGTTGTGGTTCCTAGGAGGTGCAAATATCTTGAGATTCCTCCTGGTATAACCATACCTATTTATGTCATGAACCCTGCAGTGAATTGCTTTATGATCAAATCTATTGCAAGAATAACAATACCCTTGAAATAAATGTCCATTTGTGAAGTTCCTCTTAGTAATACGATATTCCTTCTTTCCATGAGTCTTGCAATGCATAGCCATGTGACCAAACCTATTACATGAAAACAATATCCTTTGAATAACTCTTACCTTGAAACCACTTGTCTCCTAGTCCTTTCTTATCTATGATGATCCCTTTTCCTTATTTATGCATTGTTTGCTCCCTTTTTGATATTATCACTTTTCAATACATCAACGTAAGTCTTAGGTTCTTCTTCAATTACTTATTTTGATGTTTTTTCCTCTTTTAAGCTTGAGCTTGACCCTTTTTATTATTTCCCTTATCCTTATTCGAAACAAAGTCTTGTCTTGATAAATGAAGATCTTTGTGCATTGATAATCTTGTCTAAAGTCTTTGAAATTTTCCCAAGCCTGTGTACATTGTACTTAGAGTCTTTGACTTCCATAATTAGTGAAACTACTTCATGTTCTAGTCTTTCACACTCTAGCTCTTTCACTTTTAATTTTTCAACAGTATCTTCCTTAATTTTCTTTACCTATTCAACCTTAACCTTAAGGTTAGTGAGATCTTGTAGAAAATTTACCTTTGTTTCCTTATCCTCTTGTACTTGGGCTTTCAATTTTGAATTATCCATTTTCAACTCAACAAGTTTCTTAATTGTAGCTTCCTCATTTTATTTTTATGTTTCTTCCTCTTATTATAGATATTCAAGAGTATCTTCATACTCTTCAATTTCTAAGAGACTTTCATAATTGTCAGTTGAAGTACTACTTGCTGCTTCAATAGGAGCATCTTCTTTTTCTTCTATTACCGAAAGTATAATTTCCTTTATACACCTGATTTGACTATCCCTATTTTATTTTTCATCTTTACTGCTACTAAAACCATTACAATAAGCTACATTGTGGCCAAGGTTACCAAAATATTCTTCTTCATTGCTACTATACCCAAATTTTGAACAATGATCTTCAAGATGACCAAAGTTAGCACAAATAAAACATTTGATTCTTCTTGGTTCCTTCTTATTATTTTTTATACAATTAGCTTATTTTTTACTTATAGATCCTATTTCTACTTCTACTATTAGAGCAAAATCTCTTTGAGAGAAAAATCAAATTCCTTTTCCTCATTTTTGCTATTATAACCATTTTGTGGACAATAAAGTTACATGTGACCAAGATTAATCTCAAAATCAAATTCTTCTTCCTTTTCAAGTATCATGGTTCTTATTTTGACTTTCCTTGCCATGTGTATTCTTGTAGATCTTTCTTCAATATGTAAGGCTTCCGTGAAAAAACCGGCTCTGATACCAATTGAAGAACATAGGCTTATACTGAGAGAGAGGGTGAATAGTATACGACCAAATTTTACTTTTATTTCCCAAATAATATTATCCAATATTATCAATGGTAATATAAATAAAAGTAATTAAATAAATGCATAAATCATCACATACAAGAGATACACCAATTTAACGTGGTTCACCCACTGTGGGCTAATCCACAGAGAAAATATTTCTACTAATTTTCTCAACTAATATTCTTGGGAATCTATTCCATATTACAATAAGTATGAACCTCTATCCAAAGGAGACACTAATCCCCTATGCTATGATTTGAAAATATCTCTCCACAGGAGAACTCTTTCTATTTTTCTCTGGTTCATGGAACTTGATCCAGGAGAACACTATTCCCTAAACTGGTTTGTCAGTCTCTCTCCACAAAAAAACTCTATCTTCCCAACTGGTTCATAGATCACTCTCCATAGGAGAAATATTTTCCCTAGCTTTGGCTCGTGGATCTATATCTACAAGATACCTCTATCCCCTATGCTCTGGTTGATGATCTTATAGAATAATTATGCCCCACTTCTCTAGCTTGTGGATCTCTCTCCATAGGAGACCTCTATCCCAATTGCACTAGCTAATGGATCTATATCCACTGGAGATTGTTGTCCTCTTTGATATTTCACCTCCAAAGCTTACTCTCAACTCTATCTCAAATATGCACTAAACTCTATCCCAAGTCTAGTACAAATTTGCTCTAACTCTACTCACAAATCTCTATCTCAACTCTATCCTCAAGCCTTAACACAAAGCTTGATCAAATTACCAATCAAATTTTTTCAGATCTACCCCAATCTTTAACACAAAGCTTAAACAAATCAACAATCAACTCTGTTCATATCTACCCCAAGCCTTAACACAAATCTTGATCAAATCATCAATCAACTCTACTTAGATCTACCCCAAGACTTAACACAAAGCTTGAGCAAATCAACCCTACTATTAATGTTGTTTCAAGTCTTCACAAGACTTGCTCAAATATGCCTTCAAGTCTTCATAAAGACTTGCCCAATTCTACCTTCAAGCCCTCTCAATAACATACTTAATTTTACTCTTAAGACTTCATAAAGACTTTCTCAAATCTACTATAGCACATGATCAAACCTGCTACAAAACATGCTCAAAATAGCTCATAAGATATGCTCAATCAATCTCAAATATTGCACACAATGCTATCAAATGCTTTGTCTAATATTCAAAGTAATTCCTTTAACTTGAAGCAGTTTAGACATATTTTATTCAAAATTCATTTAACCTCTAGAACATATAGATAATGATGTACTCTATCAAAAATTTAATATGTTCTACTCAATCACTAAGTCTGTCACTTCCACATATCTTTCTTTTATTGCTCTTTTAAAGATAGATGTAGCCTAGCACATGACACCTATCTTCTTGATTTGAACATTCACTTTCAGTATCACTCAAAACTAATGCTCAAGAATTTTGCACAATCATTCAACCAATGAATCACAACTTTCTTACAAACCCTAACCAAGTGTTTCACACTTCTTCCAACAAAGAGCACAATGTAGGTATCAAACCCTAACTCAAATAATTTATAATCTCTATCTCAAATATTCTCAAAAAATTCAACAATGAAGCACATAAAACTCACTCAAATATTTCTAAAAATGCTCATCAAAAAATCATTTTCACTCCACCTTATGTTTCACAAAATTCAATCCAACAAACACTTCAAACAAAGGATGATGTGCCTATACCTTTTTTCTTTTATGGAGATATGTATTCAAAACCTGCCTCACTCAAAACCAATTCCTTTTTTGCCACTTAAAGGTTAGATAACAATAGTCTATCTCAAAAACCTCCACATGAATATTCCCTCAACAAGATGCTCAAAGAATTCTAAAAATAATATTCTAGAAATCTTCTTTAGTTTTCATGGACAATGCAAAAAATCTCTCAAAAATTTCTCATTTTATAAAACAAGAATTACAATCAGATTATAAGACTTTTACACATTTTATCTCCTCTCTTTGAAAATAATTTTCACTCCAATTTATTTTAAAGAAAAAAAAATTACAATGATAAATAAACCAATTACAAACTTATCACTCCAATCTCAGTAAATAAAATAAATGACATTTAACCCTTTAATTATAATGCCAAAAATATTTCCCCTTATATCTCCTATGTTTCAAACTATAGGTCAAAATATCATCCGCCAAATATCACTACAACCAACAATGTAAACCTTACAAATTAATCATGGTGCATACCTTTATAAAAATTTAACTTGCTTTGTTGTGGATGAGAATCAACCCTCCAACCTTAGCCCACCAAGTGCGATGCTTGACCGCTTGTGCTAACCAAGTGGTTGAGGCTTGCTTTAGCCTCACCCACTTTATGATCATTGCCTCCAACAAATAAAAATTAAAACCTTCAATCCGACGCTAGGAGGAATTGAACCCCAAACCTTCCTTTTGCCAATGACTAATGCAAGATCGACCTGCCACTCGAGATACCAGCCCTTACTACACCAAAGTGCTTGTCACCCTTATTTTATTCCTTTTCCCTAGTTCTTCAAATGAGAAACCTACATGTTTCCTTTATCTTATTTGTTCAAATTTTGTCGCATGTGCATATACCTTAGTCATTTGAATTACCTTTTAATTATTTTATTTTCCTCATTTTATATGCTTCCAATGTGATTTCATGAAGTTGGCTAAAATTGTAAATACCTCCAAATTAAATTTGATTTTTGGTGCCTTTGCCATTTTCAAATTTAATTATTTATTTAATATAATATTTAACTTTAGGTTAAATATTATATTATTTAATTTAGTATTAAATAATAATTTTGCATGGGGGTCTTCGTCAATTCTTTTTTCTTCTTTTTAATAATCCCTTATGGATTAATTATTATAATATTAAAATATTATAATATCTTCTTTTTATATTTAAAACCATGGGGGTAATCTTGTCTTCACTAGCCAACCTTTTTGGATTATAATATAAAATATTATAACCAATTCTTTTACCACTTTGCTTATACCAAAATGGTCTTTGCCTTGCACCAAATACTTGACATCAATGACAACCTTATTAGTCAAAATTTCCAACAAGTCATATTTCCCATATCTTTCTGTCATTTCCCATTTATTTCCTGTTACTCTAAGATTTAAACCAAATTAGATTAGTAAGGGAGCCATCCCTCTCTAGATATTGGCCCAAATAAAATTTCTCTCCTTCAGCCTTTCAATGTTGGCCAGGTCTAGGGTGCACAAATAGTAATATTTTGTACTTAGGTATATTTGTGACCAACATGAACCTGATGAGCGATAAGGTGGAGCTTGACGTGGTGAGCAGTGTGGTGGCAGGTGGGGTGGTAGAAAGTGGTGAAGAGGTGGACATGGATGTAAATGGGGTGGAGTGTGATGAGGATTCAAGTCGTGTTGTGGACCCTATGAAACAACTTGGATATACAGAACCCTCTTGGTACTTGCCAGGCCTTTTATTTCCTTTTAACCTAGGTGCTTCATCCTTTTTTATTTTTTTTCTTCCAAATCTCGTAAACCAAAGTCTCCTATAGTTTTTTTAACCTTATTTTAGAGGATACCTCATTGAAGGTTCCATGATAATTGATACACCTAACTATGGATGAAAATACTTTCAACCTGATAGGTAAATTCATGGGAACCTACCTTGATATTGATTTGATTAAGAAATGGGCTTCCCTTAAATGGTCTCCTAAGGATTTCATGGAGTTTATCACTCTTCCCAAAGGATTTATCCCCATAAATATCAATGAGGAGTAATATGTTTTCCAAATATTGGAAGGGGGTCCATGGTTCTATGAAATGAGGAGTCTATTTCTTAAGAAATAGGGAATGGATTTTGACCCTAATTTATAGAATATTAACATGAAATCTCTTTCGATTAGACTCCTTGGCCTTCATTTACAATTTTTGTGTGAGGATATCCTAAGAAAAATTGCTAAAATATTGGGAGATCTAATTTTTATTGATTCCACCATAAGGTATAAATATAAAATGGTGTACGCTAGGATGTGCATGAATGTGGACCTAACATCTAGTATCCTATACACAGTCAAGTTTATTTCATATTTTAGGACCAAAAACCAACCTATGGAATATGAAAATAGACCCTCTATATGCTCTGTTTGTAAGAGAATGGGGCATGTGACCATCCACTACCTTAATAAGGTCCTCCAACATATTAATGTCACAACCTATAGTTCTCTATCTCTATATATAATTTTTTTTAAAACCCTAAGGATCTCATCAACACTTTACCTAATAATTTTTATTTGAACTCTCCTAAGGTACAATTATCTCTAAATTCAACATAAATTAGTCTAAATAAATGTACTAGGTGCTAGTCTTTAGTACACTAGCTATCCATCTCATTGGATACCATGAGCTAGCTAGTCTTCTTCCATTATAGTGAAATAAGTACACCATCCATGCACATTACATATGTCCATCTATGCAAGTGCTTGGTGTAAGAAGATTCAACTATCTTTCTCATCACTACGATGAGCTAGCCCATATTACTAGGCCTCTATTCAATTATACTCAAGGAGTCCTTACTTTATTTTTTAAGATTTACAACTTAAACAATTACCCCATAAAGCAAGACATTATTCCAATTCTATTACTAAGGAGAATATAAAGTGTTATCTTAGTTCATAGCATTATCACAATAATACATGATACACATTACAAATAGCATTAAAAATTCCTTACTCAATGAGTTCTATTTCATGAGTCACTTTCCATCCATTAGTGGCTATCCGTACTTAAAATGATTCTATCAAATAATCCCTTACTCATAAAGACATAGAAAGTATCCAAAATATTATTTCTTATTGTGTTAATTTCCTTGCCATAATATTTCCTTATGAACAAGCACATTGCAACTTACAAAAGTATAATCATTACATAAGTTTATTCAAATTTCCAAATTAATGATATAAACAAGAATTACTGAAATAATGTACTTAAATATTGAAGTTACAACTGATTACACATGCTACATATAAAAAGGTGTAATCATTCCATAGGTTCATTTAGAATCCCAAACTCTATGATTCAAACCAAATTTTCTATTATAAAATGACCAAGCATGGAAGATACAAATATTTCATTAATACATAAAATAAAGCATTGTTGTAATGACAATCTCCATAAGAAAACCCACAACAAGATATTTACCCTAGGAAAAACCTTGTAGGGAAAACCTAGCCTCAAAATTCTCTATAATATTTCATTAATCAATTTATCCTTTACATTGGATAATGATATTCCATAATGTCTTAATTTCATCTAGGGACATAACATGTCCACCAGATTCTATGTATGAATTACTACCCAATCCATAACAATTCTCCATTCTGGGTCATGGGGTCAACTCCCATGACCTTATTCCCATTATCATAATAGTATTCATGTTCTATTGTAAAACATTAGAATATCACCCATCAATATGATTTGGAAGAGTCTCTTAGAATTTGTCTCAAGCTAGAGTACTCACTTCCACATGTTAACTATCATTGGTGATAATAACTAAAATAAACCTAAAGACAACCATACTCCTTAATATACAATGAGCTTGACACCCCAAATTGGAGGTCTTACAAATCTGACACACATAAAATACCTCTACTTATTTAAAACCCACACTGAATCAACTACACCATGATATCATACTAGATCTCAATAGGATAATGGATTCAAAACTTCAATAAGGAGATTCTATTCTAGCATCAACCCAATTCAGCATAACAATCTACCTTACCAGAAAATTCACCATAAAACTAGAGTTCCCTCCCACTTAAGCATATAATACTTCCAAAGCCAAATTTTATATCCAACCAATCACATATAAAATAGCTTTTCTCTAAAATATGTAAATAACATACATCTAGAAATAAAATGCTCTTGCCATAGAGGAAAACACACAAACCTCAATTTGGCTTGGATAGTCTAATCCAATGTATTCATATCCTACTCATATAGAGCTTCAAGTAGACTCTCAAGTCTCAATTATCATTAGATTCCTAGAAATATATAATCTCAAGAGAAGAGAACATATTTAAATAGTTTCATTCTATAGTTTAGCTATCTCCTTTTTGGTCATTAAGAGGAATACTTGGTTAGATCATCAAGGAATTCTAAAATAATGCAAAGAGGATTTCATGTCCAATGAATATTATCTATTCTAATAATTTACCTCTATCAGTGCAAATTCTTATCCGTAACAAAACTAAATATTTTTTAAAATAAAACACATCCTAAACATTGGATATGATGATTTAAACAAACCATTTAACTCTATGGCTACTAGTAAAGCACCATTCCTAAGTTCCCAAAATATTGATGTTCTTCTCATTAGGAATTAAGTCTCATAGTGCAATAAATTTGTCTATTCATGTGATAGCATTCATAGATTACTCTAGTTAAATTATATTTCCACAATTGGATTCTCAAACAAAAGAAAAATATCACAGGTTTCCAATTATCCAACTTGATAAAATAGTAAAACCAACTATAAAGTTACCTCTTCGAAATGCCTATAAAAAAAGTGGAGAACTTTCTTTTTACCAGCAAGTAAAACTAATTGGTTTCTATTCCATATAATTTTTAATCAAATATCCATTACTTTGGGTGTTATAATGGTTAAAACTCTACCACATAAAATATTCTAAATAAAATATGACAGTTTAAGAGTAAATCTACCTATATTCTCTGATTCAATTCCCAATTTATATGGTTGATTCACAATGATATGGTTGATTGCATGGTATTTATGATCGATTGCATAGTGATATGATCGGTTTCCTAGTAGTTATATTGATTGCACAATGATATGGTCAATTTCCCAGTAGTTCGATCAATTGCACAATATTATGGTTGATTCCACAATGTCTCTGAATCACCCCCTCCTTATCTCTCTCTACCATTATCATACCCCTTCCTAGAAAGGCTAACCTTTCTCCTCATTAATTCCATCTAGATCCATTGAACATCAATGCTAGTCATGCGTTCACTCTCTCTCCCCATCTATTCTTGATGCACGATCACTTCCTTGATGCCTTCAAGGTGGTGGATCACTCCACATTCTTAAGAAAAGTGAATTCATTTAATTTCCTAGCATCATTAGCTTCCATTATTTATACTAATTCAAGATCACACAAAGTTATAAATCATAAAATAATAATTTCTTCTCCTCTAAGTCAGACCTTACCATAAGAAACATAACCAAAACCAGTTATCAACCAACAATCAAATTTAGTCTCAAAACCCAATATATTATACTCATACATATTTTGTGATACTCTACTATAATAAATGAACATTCATTCACATTGTTCACAATATTCTTTAAATAAAGTAATCATATTATATAACCATCTAGAGACATGTCATCTCTAATAAATTATATTCACTCTTCCTCAACATAACCTATTCTTGGAAGACATGCCCACTATCAGCAATCATAATATAGTTTAAAAAATATTAACTTGAGTATCCATTTATGAAATAACCAAACATCCATAAATGAATTATATCACAACTTCACAAAATATAAATATATACATATAGATATATTTTGCACAACTAAACAAGAAATTGCCCATCATTTCATCAAAATAACATAGCAAGACTTAATGCATTTTAATATAAAAAAATCTTCCAAGGGAGGATCATGACATCCCCCCATTAGGTTTAACACAGTCCTCTATGTTTTATCAAAATTCTAGTCATAAAAAAAGAAAATAACAATTGCATATTATTTTCAAATAAAAATGGAAAGTGTCTTTGTATATCTTCTACTTTCTCCCAAGTAGCATTTCTCTCATATTAACGATCCCAATGGACCTTACATTTCTCTAGAGTCCCTTTACTTATTTATTTGGAACATAACTCAAGGACTATTATAGGTTGAACCTCTATTGTCTTCAGATCTGCCATATGTAAATTTGAAAATCCCACATATAATCACGGTTAGCTATATATTTTTTAAGCAATAATATGTGAAAGGTGTCATAAATCTTCAATATACTGTGTGGTAAGGCATGTTGGTATGCCACAAGACTAATATTTTATATAATTTCAAAGGGTCCAATAAAATGTGAATCAATTTTTATGGATTTAATAGCACTCTTCATTGGTCTCACTCTCAGAAAGATTTTTTCACCTGCAGTAAACTTTCTTGGTAACCTCTTTAGGTTAGCATAACTCTTCTAATGATCTACAACTTCTTTCAACATTTCTCTGATTGTTATCAAATGTTGCTCCATTTCATTTACCATATCAGGTCCAAGCACAATTGTGTCCTCTAGATTATCCCAAGATAATGGTATCATACAACTTATACCATACAGAGCTTCAAAAGGAGCCATGCCTAAGGTCAAAAGGTGATAATTATTGTAGGTAAATTTTACCAAGTGTAGGTAATCTTCCCATCGGGTTTTTTGATCCATACAATACATGTGAAGCATGTCCTCTAAAAATTGGTTTACTATTTTAGTTTGCCCATCGATTTTTGGGTGATATGTAGAACTGATGTTTAATATAGTACCAATGGCTTGATGCAAGGCTTACCAAAACTTGGATGTGAATCTTGAGTCTCTATCTGAAATGATCACTTTTGAAAACCTATGAAGTTTAAATATTTCTTTGGAAAATCTATTAGCCACAACTATGACATCATCCTCAGTATTTTTAGGTATAAAGTGTGCAACCTTGGTCAGTCTATCGACCACAACTAATATTACATCAAGCTACAATATGGTCTTGGCAACCCTATAGTAAAATCCATTGAAACCACCTACCATTTTTGTGTTGGTACATCATGAAGGTATAATAGCCATACTAGATATCTATTTTCTACCTTTACTTTCTGGCACTCAAGACACTTGGTCAAAAATTTAGCTATGTCTTCCTTCATCCCTGGCTAGTAGAAGGTTTTATTAATATTCTCTCTCATTTTAGCCCCTCTTGGATGAGTAGAATATTGAGATCTATGAACTTCATTCATAATAATTTTATTCAAACCATTAGTTGTTGAAACTACTACCATATCCTTGAAGCATAAGAATCCATCCTTGATTCTAAAATCCTTACATTCATCGGATTTCCTTTCCACACTTTCCTAAATTTGATTACAAAACATATCATGTTATTACATTTTCTTAACCTGATCTATCAAGTCTACATGAATGTGAGATAATATAATTATATGTCTTCTCCTAATGAGTGTATTAGCAACCTTGTTTTCCTTCTATTTGATGTATTCAAGGCCAAAATCATATTTGGTGAAAAATTCCATCCACCTTCTCTGCCTGGAATTTAGCAAAGGTTGAGTATATATATACTCTAGACTCTGATGATTTGTTCTCAACATAAAGGGTCTTCCTAAAAAATAGTGTCATCAAATTTTAAGAGCAAAAACCATTGCTGCCAATTCCGAATCATGAGTTACATAATTGACCTCATGGTGTTTCAGCTTCCTATATTAGTAAGCTATTACTACTTCATCTTGTGAAAGCATACCTCCCAAAATTTCCAATGATGCATCTATACACATAGAAAAGCTACCTTGAGGGTCTGGTATCTTTAGTATGGGATATGTAAAGAGTTTTTATTTGAGTAGAACAAAATCTCCCTCACGCTTATCCATCCATTTGAATTCTCTTTCCTTCCTCTAAAGGTTAGTTATCGAATCAATTATCTTGGTGTAGTCCTTTACATAACACCTATAGTACACAATAAAATCCATAAAACTTTAGACTTCCATAACATTAATCATAGGTGGCCAATTCAGTATAGCTTTTATTTTATTAGGATCCACTAGGATCCCTTCTACCAATACAATATGCCCTATATATTGTACTTATGACACAGAATTCATACTTCAATAATTTATCATACAACTGATTATTTCATAGCAATTCTAACACTATATCAAGGTGTCTATTGTGCTCAGTATTATTCTAGGAATATATCAAAATACCATCCAAAAATACAAGAAAAAATTGATCCAAAAGCTTCCTAAAAATATGTAGCTTTTGATGCATTATCCATGAGAGATAACAATCACAAGATGCAAAATAATATGCAATAAAGTAAATTTGCTAGATGAATGAAGAATATTGAAATATAAAATGATATAAAATATTATAATGAAGCTATGGAGGAAGTGAGAACTACATTAACAAAGCTACATATCTACATCATATCCATCACCAGTAAATGGTGTGGAACACAATCCACTGACATATGCTATCAAACAATGTCTCTCGAATTTCCTATACCTGTCATACTCCTATATATCTAAGAGGCCATCCTTATATATGCAAAAATAGGATGCTTATCCAAAAATCTAACTAGTTGTGCATAGGACACCTTGCACATGTACAACTTGCACATGGACACTTGTCCATTTATACAATGCATGAAATCACTAGATAACTTGCATAGGACGTAATCTAGGTATGTATCTTGGAGGATACATTTACATAACCTAAATGATGAAATATACATTATTTTCAACACCCCATATATTATATTATTTGGGTATTAAAGGATTTAGTCTTCAATATGTATTCTCTTCATTTACTTCTGCTTGGTATTCTGAGTCTTCTTCTTCTGTATTATTTGTATTTAGGTTCAGCAGGTAATTTGTGTCTTCATATGATGTAGAGTAGGATGCTTCTAGGTATTCTATTCTCATTGGATAATTTTTGACATATTCATGTTCATATTCTATCCAACCACCTTTAAATTCCTCCTTGCAATTATCTTCATTTGATTCTAATTGTTGATGAATAATTAGGTGTAGAGCGGAAAAATGGTTCACCTAGCAAAGGGAAATAAAATACATATATTTTTCTTTCTAAGTATTCAAAAGTGACATTAAAGTAAGCATAAATGACAAAATAAGTGAAATAAATTGGTGGTTCTCTTTATATTGAATGCATTTGCCAAATATGTGGTTACAAAATGTCCCTTTGAAGGATCTTAAATAACAC
Organism: Wollemia nobilis; assembly: GCA_028583015.1. Taxonomy (NCBI): domain Eukaryota; kingdom Viridiplantae; phylum Streptophyta; class Pinopsida; order Araucariales; family Araucariaceae; genus Wollemia; species Wollemia nobilis. The sequence continues at coordinate 803,981 of JAQPPZ010003183.1, forward strand.
AATCTATTATAATTTCCAAAGGATCTAATCCTTTCAAAAACTCAAGGTGCACTTTTAGTGTCTTCCTCGCACTCACAATTGAAAAGTGATATTTTGCTTCCACTGTGATGATATATCCATGTTCAAACTTGTAACTCCTTCCTTGCATAGTGGATCTACACACAAGAAACTGAAATTGATTAATAGCATGTGCGGATTAATATGAAATCATAAAGATGCATGCAACATTGAATACAAAAAAGTGCAATAAATGATGCAAAACTACTCCAAATTGTACCAAAAATTATAATAATGTATATTATCTACTTTAGAAATGATTTATGCAAAAATTGAAATGAAATTGCAAGCTGAATCCATGGCCATCCTTGGGTGTTCCAATTGGGACTATCATCACAAAAACCCTAATTGAAGGTCCAAAACTACTCCAAATCTCACCAAATTTTAGTATGATGTATATAAGCTAATTTAAAATAATCTACACTAAAATTAACTTAAGATTTTATGCCAATTCATGGCCATACTTGGGTGTTCCAATTAGGATTGTTAACCGTCCCATGGGGGACGACCACCAATCCTAGTGGTTTTAACCACCAATTCCTCTAGGATCTAGTCTAGAATACTCCTAGGGGTTTTGTCATCATAGAAATGGGTGGGTTTTGGGATGTATGTGCATATTTGGGTATGACTTGGAAACTCCTTCGATTTATGAATATTCCAAGGGTAAATACATGGGTAAAATGGGAGAGTAAATCTCGGAAGCACTTCGTGGTGAATTGTTGCAAAAACATCTCTCCAAAATTTGTTGGAAAGACTCCAATTTATAGCCCAAGAGTGCCACAAGGTCAAAGGGGCAATTTGGGGCATGCAAGGTAGGTTCTACCACTTGTCAAAAATATTACCATGCATTGCGTGGAAGAGACCTCCAATTTGGGCCTTTAATTTATAGGTTGTGATGGCTTTGGATGGCCCTCAATTTGTCATAAGTTATTGGGTGGGATAAATTGTAAAATTTTATTGCCATTTATCCCAAACTTGAATTTTTGAGGGGCCTAGGCCATGGCCATCCCACCCAATGACGATTTCTAGTGGTCGTCCCTAGGTGGGATGGCCATGAACTGTGGTCATCTTGGGGTGGGAAAACCATGGCTACATGGCCTAAAACATTTCAAGAGTGGGGTAAAGCTTCCTAATAATGGTTAGGACCACTACTTAACCCTTGAGGGTTTCCCAATGGAACCATATGGTGCTTGTAAGAGTGGTGTCATCATAGTCTAATTGGATTGACATGATTTTAGTGTCTATAAATACCCCTTTTTGGGATATGTTGTGTGAAACAAAGTGCGGAGCAAAAATAGATGATTAAACTATCAAATAATTAAGGTTATTTAGTAACCTAACAAAATTTAGATGCATTCATTGTGGACATATAATACATTCTGGGAATCCTTGATTTTGACATAATTGAAGGATTTGAATTTGGTATACCTTTCAACCACACTGCAATGGCAATCTTAGGGGCTTAGGGTATACTTGGTCTTGGTTCCTTATTTAGATTATAAGCCTATTTTGGGATACATGTCCTGAGGCTTCCAAGGATACCAAGTCTTTGTTTTATTGAATTGATGTTGAATTGTATGCCCTAATGTAGGCTAGAAATTTATCTTTGGCAATGATTCTTTTGAATGTATGCAAATTGCACTTTTGAGTGTTTGAGTGTTGATTTTGATTATGAATTCATTATTATGACTACCTCATAAAGTGATGAGTCAATAAGGGCATGACCAGTGATGAAAGTAACAAGTTGCTTGACCAATAGGATTTGATTGGGATTCCTTCAGCTTTACCCATTGTAAAATTTATCAATTTTGCTAGGATTTTGATGGTTTTGTTGATATTTCATGAAAGAAAAGAAATGAATACCTTGTTTGTGTGGAGCGATCCAACCGCAATGGCCTTCTTGAGGATTGAAATAGAGACTTTTCCATTAATCCATGAAATTTTTTGGTTCCATATTGATACTTTGTGAATTTTATCAGTTTTGACCTATTTTTTGTGGTTTTTAGGTCATTTTATTTACCTTTTCTTCTATTTTTTGAGTGTTTTTGATGATATTTCATGGAATAAAGGAAATTAATACCTCATTCTTGTGGAGCAGTATGATCACAATGGCCTTATTAGGGATTAAAGTGAATATATTTCAATTCGACAATGAATAATTTGGTTCAAATGGCCTTATGGTAATTTACTCATATTGCCAGATTGCATGGAGTGCAAGTCACTGCAACCACCAAGTTTATAGGGTAAATAACTAAATATGAGGTGCACTTGAGATTTTTCTTTATTTGATTTTTTTGTTGATTTTATGATTTTTGAATATTTTGGACTGGTAGATATGCTTAATTGTCCTTTATGAAGCTCCTTGTGGTGAGTAAATATGTGCATGTATATCTATTTTTTGTGTTTGCTGATGCATTTATGGATGCAATATCATGGATGCATATATTGTAATATGATGTTGGTTGATATGTACATGTGTGTATGCATAATGAAATTGATTATTTATTAATATGTACTGATGAATTATGAATACTATTTGACACACTAGATTCTAGCACCATAGAATGTATAAAATTCATCGATTCATTGATCTTTACCATAAGACTATGTAATGGATTGTGAAAATGTAAACTAAAAAACATGTGATAAAATGTTATGGAATGATATACATAGTAAGATGTTATATAATGTCTTTGATATTTTTATGAGACTTAAACACTCTAATGATCTAGTCAAAAGTTGTATATTAACCATGTAAGACTTTTTGACAAGGTATAAATCTGCTAGGATGACCAAGATATTCAATAACCCTATGTGTGCATGTGAGTTCATTGTTATGATAATACATACAGTTACCTCGGTGCTAAATAATATTGATGCAACCCATCTATACTAAATATCACCCTATGAGTATCATTATCCTGAGTTTTATACGTAGTTGGATTAGACCACTAGGCAATACAGGCTACCAAAATCTAGCTCATCCGCATGCAAACATTGGTCTATACAAAAGCAGGTCGCTAATGTGATAGATGTATTGTCATGCATAAGGATACTGCCAGTGCCAGGTAGGCTTCATGCCACCCAACCTGTAATGAGGATCACCTTATGGTTATCAAATTTTGAGAATTCCAGGGATTCAAGTTCAGTGCTCCCTTATTTTCTTTAATTTTTGAATTACTCCATGGATTTGCTCTTTTTTTTGGTGAGAAAGGGATTTTGGTAGTGGTGAGAACCACTGTTTATTTTACTTTTTGCTTTTATGAGTGGTAAAAACCACTTTTTATTTTTATTTTTAGTTTTGTTGCTTTTTGGATATTTGCCTAGATTTTTTGTGGGTCAAGGGATTTTGATTGCTTTGGGTACGGAAGAGCTCATCCTTTTGTCAATTCTTAGAATATTTAAACCATTCGCATAAGGGGATGATCAAGATAAATTTTTTGCTTAAGGTAACATGGACCACTATGTAGGTTTCATCTTTCCTTGTGCAAAACATGGATTTATTAGTGCAAAAATGTGTTGGGATTATGACGTATACAAGTTATAATCAAAGAAAAAATCTACCTTCTAAAAATTAGGATAGCTTTCTATAAAATCTGAAAAGAAAACTAGAGACGTTGAGTGATTGAAAAAACCTAAAGATACCTTATAACAAATGACTAGGTGAAGGGCATCAGATAAACATACGAAAGGTGGAAAATGTAGATGGAAATTATAATTGTGATGTAGATGAGTGTTAATAATGAATTTTGACAAAGTTGATTTTTAAGGATGGCTATTATACATACCTACTGGTAGACATGTATGATCAAATATATAATGCAAAATGTCATTATGGATATGATTAATGCAAGTGATTGTATAATGCACTATGCAGTGATATGAAATGTACTGCAATGCAATATTTTTGGATTTTTGATATTTTAATGATGTTTTTTTATTTTGATAAATATATATACAATTGAAAAATGGCCTTAGTGGATGCCATTGGGGATTTTTGTGTGACTAAAGGGATTATAAGTACCTTTGGATATTTTTGGATGATTGAAGGGTTTATAGATGCCTTTGGAGATTTTTGGGTGACCAAAGGATTTATGGGTACCTTTGGAGCTTTTTGGGTGACCAAAGAGTTTATGGATACCTTTGGATATTTTTGGGTGACCAAAGGGTTTATAAACACCTTTGGGGCTTTTTGGGTGACCAAAGGATTTGTAAATACCTTTGGGGCTTTTTAGGTGACCAAAATATTTATGGGTACCTTTGGGGATTTTTAGGTGACCAAAGGGTTTATAGATACCTTTGGAGATTTTGAGGTGACAAAAGGATTTATGGGTACCTTTGGGGATGTTTAGGTGACCAAATGGTTTATAGATACCTTTGGGGCTTTTTGGGTGATGAAAGGATTTATGGGTACATTTGGGGATTTTTAGGTGACCAAAGGATTTATGGGTACCTTTGGGGCATTTTGGGTGACCAAAGGGTTTATGGGTACCTTTGGGGCTTTTTGGATGACCAAAGGATTTATGGGTACCTTTGGGATTTTTTGGGTGACCAAAGGATTTATGGGTACCTTTGGAGCTTTTTGGGTGACCAAAGGGTTTACAGATACCTTTGGGGATTTTTAGGTGACCAAAGGGTTTATAGATACCTTTGGGGATTTTTGGATGACCAAAGGGTTTATAGAACCCTTTGGGGATTTTTTTAGTGTGATGCTTTAAGCATGAAAATATCGCAGGTGAAGGATATTCAAGGGTTTAGGTTCCTCACATACTTCAATGGAAGCTAGGTGATAAGTTCTAGGTCCAATATGACTAGTGATAATATATGGACCTAATCATTTTGCTACAAATTTGTCCCATAGATGGGGTAACAAGTTAGAGTTTTTTTGGTTATCTTTTAGAACAAGGTCACCAACCTAAAATTATCTAGGATGGACTTTCATTCTATAGGATCTCTTAATCCACTCTTGATAAATACGTAGGTGCTCAAGAGCTTTAAAACATAATTCATAAAGTAAATTTAATTGGTCTCGATGAGCCTACCATGCGGTGTCATCATCAATGAACTCTTGCATGTATATGTGCAAAAATGGGATTTCTCACTCTAGAGGCATGACAATCTCAGTATCATACACTAGTGAAAATGACGTTGCCCTATTGGATGTTCAAATACTAGTGTGGTAGACCCAAAGGACAAGAGGTAATTGATTATGCCAATATTTGTGATAATCCTTAATGATTTTCTTTAAAATGGCAATTATTGTTTTGTTTGATGCCTCAGCTTACCCATTGGCTTATGGATAATAGGGCATAGAAATGTTGTTTTGGATGTTATATTTAGTTGTTAAAGCATGCACATATTTATTCTTGAAAGGTGGCCCATTATTTGAAATTATTTTAGATGGGATACCAAAACGAAAAATGATATTATGTAGCATGAACTTCGCAATGCGAGGCCCAATTTTACTGGTAAGGGGAATCACTTCCACCCATTTTGTGAAATATTCAGTGGTCGTAATGATGACTGTATGATATCCTTAGGAAGAGGGTGAGAATTTCCTAATTAAGTCAAACCCCCATTGCGAAAAAGGCCAAACCACTTGAATTGGTTGTAAGGCCTAAGAAGGTACGTGTGTCAAATTAGCATGGTGTTGACACTTTATGCACTTCTTAACATAAGCACAACAATATTACTCTAAAGTTGGCTAATAATAGCCCATGCTAAGAATGTGTTTTGCAATGACCATACTACTAAAATGGCCACCACATGTTCCATCATGCACTTGGGCAATTAACCAAACTAACTCTTGAATCTTAAGGTTATGCATAAGGGATTGGACTCAAAATGTACTTGTAAAAAATGACAAATCCTAATCAAAATCAAGGTGAATCATGGATAATCCTAAGAAAATTATAAAAAAAATGGGGTATTTAAAGACCTAAAATGTAAGTTCATATTTGGGGCCACTTTTGACCTATTAAATCATATTATAACTTCATAAAAATACCACCATTAGATTATGATTAAAAAGAGCTTTCCAACGAGTATAAATATACCTATGTTTGTATATATATTGTGGCAAATTGATCCTAATAAAAAATTGATCTTGAAAATTTTAAGTGAATGGGCCGACGTCGAGGGTCCTCATATTCACCAATTTCCAATTTTGAAAATCCTAAAATTTTCCCAATTGGTGAATATTCGCCACTATGCATAACTTCTAATCAAATACTCTAAGCGACAAAGGAGGATACCCTCATAGCTTCGACGATACAATATATCTCCAAGTAAGATATATTTTATCATTTTTTGCTTGAATGTGCATTTAGTGGCATGTGACAATCCATAAGGGATGCTACTAAGCTTTAGGTAATATTTTAGCCAGATGGACCAATATTACTTTGAAGAAGCCTCAATTGCATGAATTGCTTGATCATTTTAAAGTTCATCTCTCACAAATGGTGATTGGGAGAGAACTTGTAAATATAGCGTTGTGCTACTATCAAAAGGATTTTGAGGGAATAAATTTCCCCAAGTGATATTATTTAAGCAATTGTGAATTTGAGAGAACCGTTCATGATAAGGTTTAATTTGAATCATGTGGAATTCTGGCATGGAGTGAAGTTCCTCATGCTTAGTTGTAGATTGCGATAGCATTTTGACTTGAATGGTTGTGATATCATCAAAAGGGTTCTACGGGATTAAAGACCCTAAGGAGGCCATTGTATCTACAAAATGGTTAGATGAACAAGGAAGTGCCTCAATATCATACCATTCAAATTCTAAAAGTTTATCCACAAGGGTTTTTTAGGCTTACGAAATTGGGCATCTACATTGGAATATTCCCTTGAATTGATTCACTATGAGCAAGGAATCACCAAAAATATGAACTTAGATTGTCATTTGAAGGCCTATGAGAAGAGCTTCATAATTGGCATTATTGTTGGTGCATAGGAAATTAATTTTGAACGACAAGGGTATTAGAGACCCTTTATATGTAAAGAACACAATTCCTACACAACCTCCTTGCTCGCACTTAGAGACATCAAAAAATAGAGTCATATCACAAGATCTTCAAGATTAGGTGATTATGACACTTGAGATATGCCATCATCGAGGAGCTCTACACTAAGAGGTTGGTTATCTTGAAGAGGAGCCTCTATTAGTTTATTAGCCATGACCTGGCCTTTAATTTTTTTTATACGATAAATTTGAGGTTAAATTCCATCAAAAAATAAACCATTTCATTGTGTGTCTGTTATGGTAAGTACAACTATTCATATATCGCAATGGATTATATTTGGATACTACATACGTGGTATGATTGAGCATATAATGGTGTAGCTTTTTATTGGTAAAAACCATTGCTAAGCATAGTTTCTCAATGTATGCATAATTTATTTCTTAACTGACCAGGGTGCGGCTAATATAGTATGTAGCTTGTTCTTTATGCAATTAGTTCCCATCGCAAGCTCAATAGATGAGATGTATAGATAGAATGGTACTCCTGGTCAAGGAGGATCCAATACTAGTGGTAAAGCCAGATATTATTTAATATCATCAAAGGTGGTTTGACACTTGTCATCCCACTTAAATGTGATCCCATTATGTAACAATTTGTTCATAGGTCGATACTTATCTAAAAATTATGCGATGAAGCACTTGATGGATGAGACCTTTCCTTGTAGACTACATGGCTACTTGATAGTAGTGGGAGAAGGCATTTCTAATATTACCTTGAATTTATTTGGATCAGATTCTATGCCTCATTTAGAGACTATGAATCCTAAAAAAATTCAAGATGTGATGCCAAAGATGCAATTCTTGGGATTTAGTCTAACATTGTGTTCAATGAGGTGATTGAGGACTTTTCACAATACATCAATGTGATAATGGTGGAGTAAAGACTTAGCCAATAATTTATCTATGTAATCTTCCAAAATCCTATGCATGGATTCATAGAAGATGTAATTCATAGCTCACTAGTAAGTAGCACCAACATTTTTGAGGCCAAAGACATGACCTTATAACAAAATGTCCCCCAAGGCGTTGTGAATGTCATTTTGATTTGGCCCTCTGGATTAATGTAAATTTTATTATATCTTGAGAAATAATCCATTAGGGATAACATCTCATTACCTACTGTTGCATCCAATAGTGCATCAATGTTTGGCAAAGGGAGTTCATCCTTAGGAATCACTTTATTTAAATCTTGAAAATCAATGCAAACGTGAATCCTTCCATCAAGTTTTTTGAAAAGTACCATATTGGAAACCCATGATCTATACTAAACTGATATTATAAATTTGGTACCTAAGAATTTTTGCAATTTATATTTCACCATTAAGGCTACTGTTGGATGCATTTTGTATAGCTTTTGCTTAACTAGTTTTGCATTTGGATCAATCGTAAGATTATGCATGACTAAATTTGGATCTAGTCCTGTCATGACTTTATAAGACCATGCAAAAGCTTTCTTCTTCTCTTTTAGAAGAGATGTATACTGAGTTTGATTAGTAAGGGATAAGCCTTACCCTAACTTGATGAGATGGGAATTATTTGGATCTATGCCTATATCCCTATAAATTTTTTGTTCGATTGACATATGAAATACCTCTTCCAATTGGTGTGGAGTAGCGATCAAATGAATATCATCAGATAGATTTATATTCTCAATTATAAACTCATGCGTAGATCTTGGACAAAAATGAAATAGTTGTAATATTTCATCGCAAGGCTAGTACTCTGATGAATATGGGGGAGAATCTCCACAATAAAAATCAATTGCTTCAAGGTCAAGGTGCAATGGCTTTGATGGGTTATTCGAATCATGCAAAGGTGCAGTAATATCTATGGAAATTATATTAATGGATGGATGATATCCACTGGATGGGCGATTCGATCTAGTGATAAGAGGTTGTCACAAGACTTGCAGGGGTGGTTGAGGTGGAGGTGGAATTATTGGAGGTGGTCTATGTGGAATGTGATGAGCTTGCTCCTTGAGTGGCAAAAGTTGTAGCCAGATGGGATGTCACAATGAAAATATACATAGATAGAACTATTCTTCATCATCCAATGGGATAACCTGCTTGTATTCCTCATCTAAACTAGGGTAGTTGATAGGTGCTACACCATAATTTGATTCATCATCAATTGTCTATTCATAATGGGAACCTTGATCTTCTTCCTCATCATCAGATGGAAGAGTATGCAAAACTTCACTCTCTTCATAGGATCAAGTGAAATTGTGAGATATCCCTTGATCTATCATATTTACAAGAAAATAATCCTCCAAAGAGTGGACATGATTAGGATTAGTGTAGGTATCATGTGCAAGATAATCCCTATAGTTCAAACCTAGGTGCTCTAAAATATCTATGAGGACATCAACAGGCACATGTTTGTTTTATCCTAACCCAGATTTATCATAAGGCAATTGATATTGTGGTTGAAAAGGAATATGAGTACCTTGTTCATAAAACCCCAAACCATAGCCATGCCAATGACAGTGATGGAGATATCACAAGGCATAGTTGGGATTGGACATATAATTGATATCCTCAGAAAAGGATTATTCTATCCTCTTCTTGCTGAGGAGATGGTTTCGTGCCATATTTAATACCCCCATATATTAAATTCATTTGATTGAGAGGTATGCCTAGAGGTATCATGGTATCTATGGGAAGATGAGGTCATCACATATTTTGTATTGTATCAATGGTTGGAACTGTTGTGATATTCCTCACTAAATAATCTCCTAAACTCGTAGTAATCAAATGGACTATGACCTAGGATAGTGAAGATGGAGGAGATGAAATTGAGGCTTGATATGACTCAAGGCTTACCTCATGAGATGGTTCCTCATTAGTTAGACTATGAATCTCTTCCGTAGAAATGGTGGATATGATTGGAGAGATCTTATGAATAGGCCTCTTTGACATGTTCCTCTATGGAGTATTTGAAGATGATGAAGGTGTATCTTAAGGTGCAATTGATGAAGGTGTTATGGAAGAAGATGGTAATGAATAAATGGAAGGTGATAGTGAAGGATTCAAACCTTGAATGCACGTATTCAATTGAAATTCCACATGAGTTTATGGTAAGGTCGACTCGAGGATGTGTTGCACCAAGTTGTAGTATTTGAATGGCTCAAGGTCTACGAAGACAACATGAACTTGCCCTACTCCATGTCCCTAATCTAGGGTCTCCCCAACAAGATATTATATGTCATTTTACCCTCTAGAATGTGATACAACATTGGTATGGTTTTTTATCCCATATAAATAGGTAAGTCTATAGTGACAACCATTAAGCATATAGTATCATTGAATTCTCCAAGGGTATATGTGGAGATAATAATGTGAGATGCTGGAATAACTAGATATTTGAGAGCATTTGTGATGATGATATTGCTTGAAGAACTAGTGTCAATTAGAACTCTTTTATAAGGTGTTCCATTCACACATGCAATTATGTTTAAGAGAGGATCCACCACCTCATTTGACATTGATTCGAGTTCATTTTCATGAAATATTATAAGTGGCTATTTGCATTGTTGAACATGCCCCACAAAATTGATAAACAAGTTAGACTCATGGGGTTGTATTTAAATCAACTTGAGGATCTCCATAAGATCTTATCGATGAGGTGGATACTGTTGAATAAGCTCATAGATAGAGAGTCAAGTTGATGTTGTTCATAAACTTTGAGCAAGCTTAGTCTTTATGGTGACCACTAGATGAGATGGAAGGCTTTGCACTGGAGGTGGTGGAGGCTGTTATGTTGAGAGAATATCATTTAAAGTTACAGGTGGTGCAACTTGATTTGGATAACACCTATTCCTTGTCACAATTATAACCATCCCAATGAACCCCTGTTGAGGGGGTGTCTGTAGCACCCTAAAATTGGCATAGTTAAACCCTTAGTAAAAAGATAAAAATTTAAATTTTAACCCCAAAACCTCCCGTTAATCGCCCGTTACCCGCTCCCCTCATTTTTCGCACCATTTTTAGGATTTGTTTTGACTTTTGGATGATATCATCGATGATCAGATGAAATCGTCCCAGATCTAACGAATTCATCTAGAACAGAACGTCCAGACGATTTTGTCCCAAAACTAAATTTTCATAATTAGCTTCTATTTCAACAGCTTCTCTAACTTGGGTAGAAAGCATGTCTACACGGTTAGAATCTCCCCGTTGGAGATCTCCCAAATTGGGGTGATCTCCAACCTCTTAACCTCTCCCTAAATCCTATATAAACTTAGGATTTTTCTTGACTTCCCGTTGGCTAATTTTCCCTGCAAATTTAGTTTATCATGCATTAGAATACCTTTGTACCATTGTTTGCATTATGTATTTCAAGTTTTTTTTGCAAGAATTTTATTGTTTTTCATCTGGAGCAAGCTCATATCGTCGCTGGCGATTCTAGATGATTTTGGACAATCCTATCGCAGATCGGTGATGATCTCATACGATTGGAGGCGATATTGACTACAGTCCAGATTGGGGGCAATCAGAGCCCGGAGTTTGCATTTTTTTTATCTTCTCTCTTCATTTCCTTATGCATTAACTTAGTTTATTCTATTTTTGCATTCTGGAGTTCATCTCATTTAGCATAGATGCATGATAAAGTTAAAATAAATTATTAAATTAATGCATTTCCTTTAATTGTTATATGGATTTATCATTTAGGCAGGTTTATTGTTATTTCTATCATTTCTCCTTGCTTTTGTAGTTGCATTTTTGGTCTTTGGTATCTGTTTCTGTGATTGCAAGTTTTTGACAAATTTTTTAGGTTGACAATGATCTCGTCTGATCTCAGACGATCGACTGTGATATGAGATGATTCTATGCAATTGTAGATGATCATGTAAGATTTGAGATGATCTGGACTTCTACAAACCTCAAAATATTCATCAGACATCCATAATTAGGTACATTCTATCTTATTTAGCACACTTTCTGTGTTTAGCTCTTATTCATGCTTTCTGTATCCATATAAATCAGCATTGGCATTTAGAATAGCTTAGATTCATCTTGGCAAAGCCTAGGAATTGAATAATTGAATATAAAAATGAACACATCAAACACACTCTCAACCTAGACGTGGAAACTACCACTCAAATTTTCCTAGTGAACCACACCATCCATCAAAAATTCACCTTGATACCCCTCCCTTGAGAGGTGCGAACTTCAAAGGGCCTCTCAGTCCGAGGTATCGCCTCATCCTTCTTGCATCCCCCTTATGGGCACGAATCCTTTAGCCTGAAGGTAAGGGCATGAAAAATTTGGGTCAATTCATTTTGGTGAGCCCGACATGAATAACATAGGCATCTTTTTGATTCAAAAAAAAAAAAAAAATCAATATATATATATATATATATATATATATGTATACAAGAAAAAAAAAATCTACAACAAAATCATCATTTCAAGATTATAAGTTTTAGATTCAATTCTAAATAGTAGATATTAAATATTACTTTTAGAAGTACTAAAGAAACCATGAGTTTTTACTCAAATCAATATGAGCCCATCAGTAATGTTGGAAGAATTCAGCCAAATACATTTGTTGATTATGACCAACCTCATCCGTATTCAACATCACCTCCATCACACTTTTATCATTTTTCATCCTTAACCCAACAGGACAATCCCTTTTCCAATCCTCTTCATAACGATATTATCTATTCTCCCATATATCCATATTATGTCTATCAATCCACATACAATCCTTCACCACCCTTTCAATATTCTTCTTTCAATACAACACATCCATTTCAACAAGAAAATACTTATTCTTCCAATCGTACCATGCACTCACACCATACTTCACAATCTTCCTATCATAATTCTACCCATAATAAAGAAAAGAGAGGTAAAAAACCATTAGGTCCTTTTATGATTGAACTCCTAAGGCACTTATCAAAAACCTCTCGAAAACCTTCATCACGTACATTTACAAAGCTCAATCAACCAATGGATATAATTCTCAAGCATTTACTTGATACAAATAATATTGAACTCCCTTCCATAAGACAACTTGATACCACAACAGATTGGTTTAAACCTGAGCTACATTGTGAATATCATAGAGTAGATGGACATATGACACAAAATTGTAAATATTTAAGATGTGCAATTCAAGATTTGATTGATGAGGGTCTTTTTAATATAAAGGAATTACAATCTACAAGATTATAAATCTCCAGTAAATAATCAAACTCCTACACAACAAATACCAATAATCAATCAAGACATGGGGATCTCCCAAGAACCCCTACTCAATTATCAACAACAGGAAACCAATCAAATATTGCATGTTAATGTGTCCCATCATGATGATATTACTAATATTGTAACATAAACTACAAATGAGTAGCCTCAAGTTCAATCAACTCAATCTGATATTCAAGATATGGATTCCTCATTTGACCAACCTTCAAAACTATCTTTGGCTCTAGAGAATGATCCAAAATGGAATGTAAGCATAGAAAGCTCATATTTAGAATCAAAATCTCAATATGAAATCCACTTTGACATCCAACAAAAAGTGATTAATCATCAAGCAAAGATATCTCTTTTAGAAGTATTACAAAGTTCTCATAAGGAAAATTTGTTCAGGATACCTAGCCAACAATTTTTTCCTCATGATATTTTCCCTAAGAACATAATTAATGGTGTAAGCCCTCTTGAGGTTAACCATATTTCATTCTATGATGAGGAGATTCCTTCCTCTACTCTACAAGAAGACTCCTCTCTTTACATTACAGGATCTAGTAAAGAAACATTTGTTAAAACTATCATGGTAGATAATGTCTCCTCTCTTAATTTATGCATTTATCAATTATTCCAAAAACTCAAATTAAAGGGGGAAGATCTTAGTGAATCAAATGTTATTGTAAAATATTTTAACAATGAAATTCAAGAAGCTCAAAGAACTATAATTTTTCCCCTTAATATTCGATCCAAGATCTTGGATACTTTGTTTTATGTAGCATATTGCCCTTCACCTTACAACCTACTTCTCAGAAGTCCTTGGATTCATACGATGAGGGTTGTCCCTTCCATTCTTCGTCAATGTTTGAATTTTGAACTTGCAAATAAAATTTTTACCATACATGGTGACCCAACATCATTTGAAGAATATTTAACGGTTGAAACATCCAGTTCTATACATTCTCTATTGTCACAATTATCTTCTATCCATCACTTTTCTTCATCCATATATGATCATCCTTGTTTATCAAATAAAACCCATGCATATCTTTCATATATGCTCCCTCCATATTATCAAGACTTGGAAGATAGTGATAAGAATGAAGAACCTTATTATCCTTCTGACATATTTTATTTTGTAACATGATCAATTTTACACATATAAAAGTAAAATATTTTGCTACATTATTCTACATTATAACAAAGCTTTTGTTACTGCTACCTTTTGTTCTTACCTTCACCACAACCAAATTATCCTTCAAAACCTCCTTTGATTTTGAAGCAACCTTAGACATGCTATATGTAAATAACCTTGTATAGTGTATATAGATCATCTTGTACATACCACCAATTCCATCATCTAAAAATTCATATAAAAATTTCAAAAAAATAGTAATATTATTTATTCTTTCAATTCATAAATTAAAACCAAAATATAACAAACATCAAAATCATCAAAATCTTCAAAAAAACATTTTCTACTGTATTGCAGTCATATTTTCAATTATTTTGGATAAATTAGCATTTATTTGGAATCCCGCACTTTCACACTCAAAGTCCATAGTTGAATTAAATAAAATTTTGAGCATAGAGAACTGATCTTGTTATTTACTTGAACCAAACATATCTTTTCACATTAAAATGATTTCATTACAAATTTGATATGATGCTACATAGTAGAAATGGTTTCTTGAGCGAAAAGTTTCCCTTGCTATCCTATCATGCACATGTTCTAGAATCTTTGAGAATTGACAAAAGGGAAAGCTCACCCCTGCCCAGAATAAAAATCCCTTACTCTACAACCAATCCAAGCAAGTATCCCTAGTATAGGAAGAAAAATAAAATCAAGAAAAATCATGAGAAAAAGAAAAATATCATTTTGTACCATCTCAACAATATTTCAGCATTATCTCAGTATCAAGCAAAAAAAAAAAGAGAAAAGAAAAAGCAAACAACAATAAAATCCCTTTTCCCTACCCTTTGAAAATAAAAGAAGGGTGAATGATCTTGAATCCCTGTAATTTTCAATTATTTGAAAACTGTGAGGTAAGCCCCATAACAGGCGGTTTTTGCCCAACCCGCTTGGCCTTGGGTAATTCCTAGCGTGGTGATATGTCTGTTACATTAGCGACCTTATTTTGTATAGACCTATGTCGGCTTATGGATTAGCTAGCTCTTGATGACCCGACTTACATAGTAGTCTGGTACAGTTACATGCATATAAATCATGGTCAACGAACACTTATTTGGTTAATTCAAATTACTTGTATCAAATTATCTTGCTCAAAATTGGTGAATGAACAAAACAATTGCACCCACATTTGTATTTGAGAGATTTTTGTATCATTATGATAGATCAAGATCAGCAATGAACTCACATCTGCACATGGGGTTCCTTATAAATCTACATTTTATCTTTGAGATAATCTAAAATATTTATGCAAATATTTTGGAATAATTTCATCTTCTTATTTAAAAGAACATCTGTTTAGTATAAAGACAATTACATACATTTTTTTCAAAAATCCAAAATTTCTTTCAACAACATATTCAAAAATCTAGTAAAGAAAGTCACATTTATATAATACTTTCGACTTCCACAATGATGGTATAGTTCCTAAAAACCTAAATTGGAATTTTATGCTTAGCGCAAGTCCTCATATTTTATATTTTCTGTTTATCTCAAAATCAAAAACCAATTATGCAGTAAAAATATTTTTGGATTTCGCGATGATGGTATAAGTCTATACTTATAATTCTATGCCTAGCGCATACCATTGTTCTAATTTTATTTCCCATTTATTTAATTCATAAAAAAATATCGCTTAAATAATTATGTTACACAATTGTGCTTTAAAAAGAACGAACACATTTTTCTATTTCATTTCATTATGTCAACATTCAATTTTGCAACCATGGTATAATTCCTAAGGAATTGTTCAAAATTTTATCACATTTAGGAATTTTATGCCTAGCAAAAAATCATATTTTTAATATTTCATGCATAATATTTTCATGAAAATCTGAAAACAAATCATCACCATCATCATTTTTCATCATCACAACACAAAATCTTAAGACAGTCTCTTAAGCACTCTTTTAATTTTAGCAATATTTCTATACTGGGATTAGCTTGAAGACCTAGCGAACGGTGACTCCATGAAATGGTCTATAACAATGACAATGTCCTTTGAAATTATTGTTTTTTTTTTTCTTGTATTTACATGGTGGAAACGATAGCTGCCACGAATCCGGGCAGGCTATCCAGCTTTTATGGCCGCCACAGCATTTTGCGTTGTCCACCCCAGAAGCCGCCACACAGATCTTCATGTAGTCTGCCCCTATAACCACCATGCCACAATAATTTTAAACCTTTTACGCCACTGAAAGCACCAGGAAAGGGACAAGCATTCAGTCCGACGAGGCCCGAGATTTGAACATTGGACCTCTGCCCTCCTTATGGGGTTTGGATGAACCAATTGGTCTACACCTCGAACCTCCTTTGAAATTACTGTTATAAGTCCCTTTTATTTTTAATCAAATCACACCACAATAACCAATTGGTTTACATTAGATTATTTCATTTAAATTTTATGGCATGACATAAAATTATAATTTTCTTCAACGACATAATTACATGAATAATCAATCAACAATTCAAAACTTAAAGCATCATCAAACATATGGACAAGTCATATCACAAAAATATAATATATATATATATATATATATATATATATCAAAATATATGTACATCATATCACAAGCTGGATTGGTATGCCACAATCTATACCCTGGCATACTCAATCCTCTCAAAAATATACAGTCCAACCAAAATAAACAGTAAAAATGAATTAGGGTTTTACCCTATTTTTCTTAATTTTATTTAAATTTTTTTTTTTTTTTAATTTTGTTTTTTTACGCTTTTACCTCAAACGTTCGATTTGGGTAAAAACACGGAGGGGGCACCATAGCAAGCAGTCGTACGATTCGACCTAGAATTGTCGTCTAAAAAATTGAGTAAATTTTTGCTTTCTCATAAAATGAGAAGAACTCGTCTTTAACGCATTTTCTTCAAAAAAATTTCTAAATAGGGGGCAAAATGTAGCACCCTAAAATTGGTGCAGTTAAACCCTTAGTAAAAAGATAAAAATTTGAATTTTAACCCCAAAATCACCCGTTAACCGCCCGTTACCTGCTCCCCTCGTTTTTCATGCCATTTTTATGATTTATTTTGACCGTTGGACGATATCGTCGATGATCAGATGAAATCATCCTAGATCTGACGAATTCGTCTGGAACAGAACGTCCAAACGATTTCATCCCAAAACTAAATTTTCATAATTAGCTTCTATTTCAACAACTTCTCTAACTTGGGCAAAAAGCGTGTCTACGCGGTTAGAGTCTCCCCCATTGGGGTGATATCCAACCTCTTAACCTCCCCCTAAATCCTATATAAACTTAGGATTTTTCTTGAATTCCCACTGGTTGATTTTCCTTGCAACTTTAGTTTCTCGTGCATTAGAACACCTTCGCACCATTGTTTGCATTGTGTATTTCAATTTTTTCTTACAGGAATTTTACTATTTTTCAGCTAGAGCAAGCTCAGATCGTCGTTGGCTATTCTAGACGATTTTCTATGATCCTGTTGTAGATCGGTGACTATCTCATACGATTGGAGGTGTAGCACCCTAAATTTGGCACAGTTAAAACATTAGTAAAAGATAAAAGATAAAAATTTGAATTTTAACCGCAAAACCACTCCAAAACCGCCTGTTACCCGTTTCCTCATTTTTCGCACCATCTTTAGGATTTGTTTTGACCGTTGGATGATATCGTCGCAGATTAGACGCGATCATCCCAAATCTAACGAAATCATCATGGACAGAACATCTAGATGATTTTGTCCCAAAACCGAATTTTCATAATTAGCTTCTATTTCAACAGCCTCTCCAACTTGGGCAGAAGCGCATCTACATAGTTGGAGATTTCCCTATTGGATATCTCCCAGATTGGGATGATCCCCAACCTCCTAGCCTCCCCATAATCCTATATAAACTAGAATTTTTCTAGTTTATACCCTTGAATCCCCATGATTCTGATTCCCATGAACCTCTTTGCTGATGGATTTAGATCCTTATTCACTAGAGCATCCTCGTACTACTGTCTGTATGCTACATTTTGCATTTTCTTGTAGGAACTCTACTATTTTTCAATCGAATATAGCTCGGATCGTTGCAAACGATCTCAGATGATTACAGACAATTTTTTTGAGGAGCGTAGATGATCTCGTACGATTTGAGGTGATCCTGACTATAGTCCAGATTGGGGGCAATCCGAGTCCAGAGTTTTCATCTTCTTAACTTTCTTGCATTTTTCCATTATAATTATGCATTATCTTAGGTTATTATGTTTATGCATCTTGGAGTTCACCTCATCTAGTACAAATGCATGATAAAATCAAAATAGATTGTGAAGTTGATGCTTGTCCTCTTTAATTACTGTTTGGATCTGTCATTCAGACAAATTTATAGTTATTTCTATCATTTCCCTTCACTTTTGTAGTTGCATCTTGGGTATTTTGTATCTATTTTTGTGATTGAAAGTTTCTGATGAATTCGTCTGACGAATTCGTCAGATATCAGATGATCCTGTATAATCTCAGATGATTATGTATGAACTGAGGCAATCTGGACTACTACAAAATTCAGAATCCTCATCAGACATCCAGAATCAGGTATGATCTGTCCTAATTTGCCTATTCTCTATTTTTAGCAACCATTTCTATTTTTTGTATCTATTTAAATCATTATTGGCATATAGAATAGTTTAGATTCATTTTGGCCAAACCTAGGAGCTGAATGATTGAGTATAAAATGAACACATCAAACCCATTCCCAACCTAGGCATGGAAACTACCACTCAAAAGTTTCTTGGTGAACCCACCATCCGTCGAAAATTCACCCTTATACTCCTCCCCTGAGAGGTAGGACCTTCAAAGGGCCTCTCAATCCGAGGTATTTTCCCATCCTTCTCGCATCCCCATTTTGGGAACGGATCCTATAGCCTGAGGGTAAGGATGCAAAAATTTTGGAGCGATACATTTTGGTGAACCCGACGTGAAAACTAAAAACCTTTTGAAAACAATCCAAAAAAAAAAAGAAGCAAAACATAAATGCATTTAGAATCAAATATTGCATGTCATATTTAGATGGTAGATTATAATAAAAGACGAGCCATCACCATTAATGTTGAAAATCAATTAGCATCTATAGAGATTAATTCTTTGCTTAGAGTAGCTCCAACATATAGAGTCCCACCTTTATGGGATGAGCTTAATAGGAGATTGAATCTCATTTCATCTAGAGCAACCAAACTTAGGCAAATCAAGAGGTTTATCCTAGATAGAATCTTGGATCCCAATAAAGTGACTTTGTATCATGAGCTTCAGAGAGTTTGCCATAGGTGGTTAGTAGATAAAAGAGCCCTTGTGTCTTCTGAGTTGTATACCTTTGAGGAATACCTCAATAATGCAGCTATAGTACATAATTTTTTGTCTAATTTTTGTCTCCTATAGAGAACCAAGAGTTCATTCTTACAGATAGACAAACATGGAATAGCGTCCCCAGAGCTATGTTATATCAAGAGTATTGCCATGAGATTTATTTTTACAAGATAGAATCTGAAACAGATAATATTACTATAGCACACTTTATCAAGTTCCTGAAAAACCATTTACAATTTGAAGAAGAGCATTTTATGAATCCTAATGAACTTGATCCTATCAATGACATTCATAAAATCTTTTTAGAAGACTAAGCTATTATTTTATTATTGTTATTTCTTGTATTTAGTGTGTTGTTTGTTGTCTTTATAAGCATAAAAAAAAAAAAAAACAAAATCATAACAAAAAATCAAAACATTTTATTTTTAAGCATTATAGTAGGTATATAATTAAAATATATACCTCCCAAATCTGTTGCAAATATATCAATATATATTTGCTAAAATCTAAGATTTAGACATAATGACTAGACTCGGGAATGGAAAACAAATTGAGGTAGAAGAAGATTGGTTAAGGAAAACAGAAAATAACCCAGATGTCCTTCTTGAAGACCCAATTCAGGAAGAAGGAAATCTAGACCAACAAGAAGAAGACTATGTTGATGCAAATGAACAAAGAGAAAATGTTAGGGAGAAAGAATCCTCATATCCTAAAATATCTCCAGAAGGAGCTGTTATTTTTGAGAACATGGAACATTTCTGGAAGTTCCTCCATGATAATATGGGCACCCTTAATAGAGCAGTTCATATAGATAAAGATCAAATTAGTGACACTTAAGCAACCCTAGAATACATATATCACACATGCACTAATCCTTTGTCCTTCGTTGATCAAGAGAGTGATCAAGCTAGACCGTCCAATTTGGGCATAGCTACTATAATCCAAAACACATGACAACAACAGGTTACCCAACTACCTAGAGTGTTTGTTACTAAGCCAAGGGTTATTCCCACACAAAAGAAACCTTCATTCACTACTCTATTTCGCCAAGCTATTGATCAATATACCTCAAATCAAAAAAAGGCTAAAACAAAACCAAATGTTAATTTCCAACAATATGGGATACAACATAATGCTACCACAAATATTCTCCGTAATACTCTTCCTAACAACGATTTGCATAACAACAATATAGCATCTAATCCTTATGTCCTGCCTTCCTACGCTCACAAATCCCATGCTCATGTACCACCGAACCAATATGGTGGGCAAACTGGTAATATGGAAGCCATGGTGAAATAGTTAACCTCCCGTATGGACAAAATAGATCCCTATCGTCCCTCGTACAATTATCGAGAGATGTGTAGTCAACCTCTAGATCCTATAGTTGTAGCATAACCATATCCCAAACACTTTCCTATGCCTATCCTACCTATATATAAAGGAACTGAAGATCCCATAGAGCATCTTCGTATGTTTAGGATAGCATGTCATGATATATCACATGATGACTTGTTATTACTAAAAATGTTCCCAAAAAGTTTAGGAGGGATGGCATTGGAGTGGTATTATCAATTGCCCACTCATTCTTTAAGAAATTTTGAAGAGACTTGAGTCTTTTGTGCATAAATTTAGTGCCTATATTGAAAGGCATGTAACCATTAAATATTTGTACAACCTAAAACAAGACAAAGATGAGTGTTTTTCTGACTTCTTAGCTCGATGGAGGCAATTGATAGGAAAATTACACTTTGTGTTACCTTATCGAGAAATGTTGGATATCTTTATCAATAATTTACAAGAACAACTATCCTATGAATTATCAACTGCTACCTTGACCACCTTCGATCAAGCTATAGACTTAGCCTGAAGAGTGGAAGACGCTCTCATTAGAAGAGGTCAACTCAAAAAGAAAGATGATGAGAAAACATCCAGAAATCAATATAAAAATAAACAAGTCGTGGGTGATGGAGTCACTGATAGCAGAAACATTGCCAATGTTAATACTACAAAAACAACAAAGAAGTTCATATTGAAACCTCCTGATAAACCACCTTGAGAATTTACTAGGTTAAATCAACCTTTATCAACCATTCTCCTGCAACTATTAGCCCGAGGATTGATCCAATTACCAACTATCCGAGAACCTGATCCGACCATACCCGGATACAGAGCTGATTTACATTATGATTTTCATAGAGGACTTGGACATGCTACCAACTCTTGTAAATGGTTAAAACATAAAATACAATATTTAATTGATAACAATGAGATGGAGGTACAAGCCTTTCAACCTAAACAAAATCCTACGAATAATGTTCAAAAGAACACCCCTCAAAGTCAGAATAAGAATGCCAATCAATCATTGGACATATTTCAACATCCTTTACCAAAGCATAGCAAAGAGGTGGCTAATCAAATTGAACATCATAATGTTCCCCCTCCTACCCAATATGTAGGAGCCATTAGTGGGCATTTACCTATTCACGATCTAGAAATATTTGACACAACTTTATCCATGGTTACGTCTAGACCCCTATATAATACTCAAACACCTAATATTAGTGATGTAGAATTTGATACTAAAAGTAACATGGAAATCACCTCTAATCAATCGAATAGTTTTGAAAATGAATCAGATCCTATTCAACCCATCACAAATTCTATGGTTACGGAAGAACCATTTCCTAGAAGAGTTACTACTCGACCCTCTTCTCATCAGTTCCTTTCTAATGAACAAGCCATAAACGCTAGACCGAGACCAATTCATCATCCTCAAAATAATATTGTAGGTACCATCGGAGTCGTTACCCGACAACAGGCTCAAAACTCTCAACGGGATCAAACTCAGAATGATGGATCAACTCCATTTGTTTTGAAAAATCCCAATAAAGGGAATCATATGCCTAATGTTCAACCTAAGCCTCCGTATAATATTAATGAACAATTATCCAATACTACAGCTAGAATTTCCCTTTTGGACCTTTTAAGATCTCCTACCCATAGGGATGAATTAATGCTCACATTAAGCCAAATGATGGTACCACAAAATATTCAGCTTGAAGCCACGACCAATACTATCATAACTCGAGAAGTTGACTGTATTGACTTTCGATATAGGGATATACCACAACATAGTTTACATAAGGATAACCCTTTATATATTATTGCCCTAATTGGGGATGTAGCCATTAAACGTGTCTTGATTGATAATGGTTCATCTTTAAACATATGCACTTTTGACTTCTACCAAAGATTTGGCTTTAGGAGTGACGAAATGAAAAGAACGGATATGATCATAAAAGCCTTCAATGACGAGACACAAGAAACATGTGGAGTCATTACTATACCCTTGAAAGTTGGTCCTAGAACCCTAGATATGACCGTGTTTATTGTACATTGCCCTGCATCGTACAATATACTTTTGGGATGCCCTTGGATCAACGTGATGTGAGTAGTTCCATATACTTTACATCAGTGTGTTAAATTCGAATTTAAAAACCATTTGGTTACCATTCATGGTGACCATAGACCCTTTGACATGTGTGCTTTGGCAAAACCGGTTGGAGTTCAATTTTGCCCTACTTTGTCATCCACACATCCTAATTCTTGTCAACCATCTAAACGTGTGAAACAGTCACCCATAACATCACCTACCTTTTCCCCATCAACTACACCTCTACATATAGCTCAACCACCTTCTAAACAAACCACATTAGGACCTCAAAAAGATCCTAGAACTACAACCAATGTTCCTTGTTTTACCCCTATAACTTCCACACCGATAGACTCATCCATCACCATCCCTATAACATCACCATCCACTACATGCATCCTTTCCACATTAGAAGATCTAGGAAATGTTCCTTCTACCTCTTATGCTCTTACTGATGAACTCTTACCCGATTTATCTAAAATTATTATATCAGAAGAGATCAACACTGCCATGCAAGCTTCCCTTATTTTAAATAAACTCCCACCTTCTCCTCGTACCTTGGGCCTCCCACAACCTATGGGAAGTATCTACCAAGTCGAGAGTTGTGCTTTTATTTATAAGGGATATGATTGGGGAAGAATACCTAGAAACATTAAGACACATTGTGATGGATATGCTCGATGCTATTTTGCTAATGAATATATTAAATCTAAACCCATAATGCTTAAATTGGGCTATAAAGGGAAAGGTTTGGGACCTTTCCAAAATGGTATGAAAGAACCTTTTGAGGTAGAACCGTGGCCTGCCCGCTACAGTGTGGGCCTATTTCCTAGTAAAGGTCAACCCTTCCCATTTGAGGAGGATGACCATCTTACATGTTATCAAGATTATCTCGATAAACAAGATTCTTTGCTTTCAAAAAATAATCCCTTTACCTATCATATGCTATCTCTCGCCTACCCTGAGATGATTGCCGAATCCAACGATGAGTTGGAAGGGGATATCTTCCATGATGTCTCCATTGAGGACTTGTTACATAAATTTTTTTATTTTGATGGCTCTATACCTAGTGTAGCCCAGCCTGAGGCCTCGACTCCTCAAGACGAATTATCCAAGCTAACCTTGGAAGAATTACAAGAATTGGGTGTTTCACCCGCCCCACCTAATTTTGAGAGAGATTTACATATGGAAGTTGAAAATGGTATAAAAATTAACATTGGAACCGAACATAACCCTCACATAATCAATATTGGATCATAATTAAGTCAAGAAAAACAAGATAAATACATTTCATTTCTTAAAGACTATGAAGATGTCTTTGCTTGGACATATGAAGGCATGCCAGGTCTGGACCCTTCTATAGTTGTGCATCATCTAGTAGTCCATCCAGATGCTAAACCTGTTAAACAAAAACTTAGAAAAATGCATCCTAAAGTGGCCTTACTAGTCAAAGCAGAACTAGAAAAAACTGTTGAAGGTCATTTTTATACAAGCCATTGATTATGTTGAATGGATATCAAATGTAGTTCCAGTAACTAAGAAAGAAGCCACTAAAGTTAGGGTTTATACAAACTTTAGAGATATTAATGCTGCCTGCCCTAAAGATGATTTTCCTCTTCCTAACATGGATCAAATCATTGATTTTACTGCTGGAAGTGGAATGATATCCCTAATGGATGGATTTTTTGGTTATAATCAGATCAGGATAGCTCCTGAAGATCAGGCTAAAACAACCTTTATTACCCCTTGGGGAACCTTTTGTTGGAAAGTAATGCCATTTGGTTTAAATAACGTAGGTGCAACCTATCAACGAGTCATGACTTATATATTTCATGATATGATGCATGATATTCTACATGATTATGTAGATGATATTATAGCTCGTTCCATCAAAGAATATGATCATTTAAATGACTTGAGAAAAGTATTTAATCAGTTAAGGGAGTATATTATCTGATTGAATCTAGCCAAATGTATATTCGGAGTTAAGTCCAGTAAATTATTGGGGGTTATCGTTTCTTTACATGGCATTGAAATTGACCCTCTCAAGATCGCGGTTATCACTGATATGCCCGCACCCACCAATATATCAGAATTACGAAGTTTACAAGGTAAGCTTCAAGCTATTCGTCGCTTTATTAATAAGTTTGCAGATAAAACCGGACCCTTTCTTAAACTTCTTAAGAAAGATGTCTCTTTTCATTGGGATGACAAATGTCAGGAAGCATTTGAACTCCTCAAGCAATATCTCCTCCAACCACCGGTGCTTTCCACTTCTAGATGTGATCGTCCATTTATTTTTTACATTTTTGCTTCTGATTTTGCTTTAGGAGCTATGTTAGCTCAGCTTGACGATGAGAAGAAAGAGTGTTCTAATTATTACATTAGCAAAACCTTAATCAGTTATCAAACTCGCTATACCATATTAGAGAAGTTATGTCTTGTAGTCGTATTTTCTACAAAAAAACTATGACAATATATGCTCAATCAGAAAACGTATGTTATTGCCAAATTCTACCCTTTGCGATATCTTATGAGTCGACCATATTTATCTGGTTGCACAGCCAAGTGGGTTCTTGCGCTAAGCAAGTTTGAACTCACGTTTATAGGACAAAAGTTTGTTAAAAGTCAAATCATAGCGGATAAATTAGTTGCTACACCCTTAGAGTCTACCCATCCCCTCATCATTGAGTTTTTTGATGAATGCCTTAAATTAGAGGCAGACCATCCTAAACAATGGTCCTTATACTTTGACAGAGCCCGATGTATGAGTGGGGCTAGTGTGGGTATTATTTTAATATCTCCACAGAAACATCTTATACCTCTGTCATTTAAATTAACATTTTCTTTCACTAATAATACTTCTAAATATGAGGCTCTAATCCTTGGATTACGAACAGCTTTGGCATTGAAAATTAAAAAATTGTTAGTTTTTGGTGATTCCCAACTTGTCATAAATCAAATCAATGATTTTTATCAGACCAGAGATGATAAATTATGCCCATATAAAACATATGTTTTGTAATTATTATCCTTATTTGATCAAGTTACTTTGGAAGCTATTCCTCGAACTAGCAATCGTGCGGTTGACCTGCTATGGTCTGCAACTGCATCTCTTTTGCCCTTGGAGTTAGATGATGAATATGCTACCGTCATTATTCATCAACTCTAGGAACCTGCTTCAAGCAAATCATGCTTAGAACCTTTGGATGTGTTTCTAATCAATGACACTATTCCCAAACCATGGTACACTGATATAATTAATTTTTTGCAAAATGGATCCTTCCCTAATGGTTATACTAGCAACCAATGCCGATTATTACGTAGACAAGCAAGTCACTTCGTAATTATTGGTAATACCTTGTATGGGAGATCTTTTGAAGGCATATTATTAAGATGTTTGAATCAAGAAGAATCTAGATCAGCTTTGAGCGAAGCCCACGATGGATCTTGTGGAGGAAACTTTAGTGGTAACACCATTGCTAAGAAGCTTCTTCAGATAGGATATTTTTGGCCTACCATGGAGAACGATGCACATGATTATGTGCGCCATTGCGACAAGTGCCAAAAATATGCTGACCTTTTCCATGCGCCTGCACAAGAGTTGCAAGCTATTTCATCTCCTTGGCCCTTTTCAAAATGGGGCTTAGATATCATTAGGAAAATCAACCCTGTGTCATCTGATGGACACAAATTTATCATAACCGCTACGGAGTATTTCACAAAATGGGTTGAAGCTATGCCTTTAGCTTCTTGTACTAGAACACAAGTTTCCAAATTTATTTTTAATAAAATTATTTGTAGGTTTGGAATTCCTGCCAATCTCATCTTAGATAATGGAACTTGTTTAAAAAATAAAGATGTCAAAAAATTATGTCAAAAATATAAAATTCAACATCGTTGGTCCACTCCCTATTATCCTCAGGGTAATGGCCAAGCAGAAGCATCTAATAAAATATTAATCAAAATTCTCAAAAGACTGGTCAATAAATCTGGTCGAGATTGGCACATCCAATTATATCCTACTTTGTGGGCCTATCGAACTAGTGTTCGCACTCCCATTGGAAATTCACCTTTCATTTTGGTTTATGATGCTGAAGTTGTTTTTCCCTTTGAATTAGAAGTTCCTTCTTTGGCTCTACTAATTCAAGATACTGAAGTAGGGGATGAATATCATGCTGGCAGATTTAGTCAGCTGGAACTTTTAGATGAAAAGCGCATCAATGCTTTGGAGAATCTTCATGCCTACCAAAACAAGCTTAAGAGAGCATATCTCAAGAAAGTTCATCCTCGATCCTTTGAGATCGACGACCTTGTCTTAAAAGAAAATCAAAAAAATACTAATGCTACTAAAGACCTTAAAGGTAAATTCGAGCCCAACTGGCTTGGACCATATGTCATCATGGCTAAATTTGGATCGGGAGCATACAAATTATCTACCTTAGATGGTAAAGAACTTAAAGAACCTATGAACATTATGCATCTCAAACGCTACTATGCATAAAATCTGGTCATTTCATCATTGTATATATTTTTATTTTGCATATTGTTTCATTTTAGTCATATATATAAAATTTTCAAAAACAGTAACAGTATTTATTTTTTCAATTCATCAATTAAAATCAAAATATAAAAACATCAAAATCATCAAAATCTTCAAACACATATTTTATTCATACCTGTCAATTCTTGAAGTATGGCAGTTATATTTTTAACTATTTTGGATAAATTAGCATTTATTTGGAATCCCGCACTTTCACACTCACATGCATAAATATCTTGATTTTATTTGGTATGATTATTAATCTCTCTTATATCAAAGTCCACATTGGCATTAAATAAAATTTTGAGCATAGAGAACTGATCTTGTTATTTACTTGAACCAAGTATATCTTTTCACATTAAAATGATTTCATTGCAAATTCAATATGATGCTACATAGTAGATGTGGTTTCTTGAGCGAAAAGTTTCCCCTGCTATCCTATCATGCACATGGTCTAGAATATTTGAGAATTGACAAAAGGACAAGCTCACCCCTACCCAAAATAAAAATCCCTTGCTCTACAACTAATCCAAGCAAGTATCCCTAGCATAGGAAGAAAAAGAAAATTTCAAGAAAAAGAGAAAAATAAAAATGTTATTTTGTATCATCACAACAATGTTTCAGCATTATCTCCAATATCAAGCAAAAATACAAAAAAATAAAAAGAGCAAAAGAGAAAAGCAAAAGCAAAATGCAATAAAATCCTTTCCCTACCCCTTGTAAATAAAATAAGGGTGAATGATCTTGAATCCCTAGAATTTTCAATTATTCGAAAACTGTGAGGTAAGCCCCATAACAGGTGGTTTGTGCCCAACCCGCTTGGCCTTGGGTAATTCCTAGCGTGGTGATATGTCTGTCATTAGCGACCTTATTTTGTATAGACCTATTTCGACTTATGGATTAGCTAGCTCTTGATAACCTAACTTGCACAGTAGTCTGGTACGGTTATATGCATATAAATCATGGTCAATGAACATTCATTTGGTTAAGGCAAATTGCTTGTATCAAATTATCTTGCTCAAAATTGGTGAATGAACAATACAATTGCACACACATTTGTATTTGAGAGATTTTGTGTCATTATGATAAATCAAGATCATTAATGAACTCACATTTGCACATGAGGATCCCTTATAAACCTACATTTGTTTTTGAGATAATTTAAAATATTTCTGTAATTCTTTTCAGAACAATTTTATCCTCTTATTTCAAAATTTTGTTTTGTATAAAAACAATTATATACATTGTGTCACAAAATTGCAAAACGATTTCAAACAACATGTTCATCATTATTGTAACTTGCAGGAGGAGGTTGGGCCTAATAGTTTATCTTCTGAGGCAATGTTGGTTGCACAGGCCCTGGAATGCTAATGGCAACTTGATTAACTATTGGCAGCTTCAGTTGTGTCGGATTGTCCTTTGTGTTCTTATTCCACTCCTTTTTGTGGGGTTTTGTGATTTCTCCCTCTTAAATTTTGATTTCTTTTATTGTTCTAGCCTATGCTATAGCATCTTTAAGAGTTTGGTATTGTTGGAGTTGTAGCAATAATGAAATTAGATTTAAATAACTCCTAGAAAACATGCAATTCAAATCAAATGTTGTTAGTAGGTATGGTAGATTAGTGAGAAGCGTTCACCACCTATTACCATTGTCTATGATTGACTCATTTTCATACTGCTTCAACCCCATGAGGTCTGTTAAAGTCATATTTCACTTAGTGTTAAAGGTGAAATGTTCCATGAATGCATATGCAAATTATTCAAAGCTATGGATGTTGTGCCTTGGGAGTTTATTGTACCACTCTATAGTTGGACAAGAGGGTATTAAAAAATATTCTTAGAAGTAAGACATCATTATCCTAGATACTGAAGCATTGGTTCATGAACCTAGTCACATACTCCTGTGCATCTTACTCTTATTTGAATCTATATAACTTGGGCATTTTGAAATGCTCTAGGTATGGAGGGGAAGGTATTGATGGGTGAAGCAGTTGACTACGAAGCTAGTGTAAAGTGGGATTTTGAAGCCCAGATCCAGCGGTCTTGCTTTCTATGGTTTCTATGCATTCAAGCAATGCTTTATACGCATCATAGAATTCGATATCATCTTCTTTGATTTGGCCCCATTAGGGAGGGTGAGGAATTTCAATAATATGGCATGGTGGTTAATTTTAATCAACCATACCTCCATAAGGTGCTTCTAGGTATTCCTCTTCTAGTTCTAAATTATCATCAGCTCTGTAAGTTTTTTTTTAATTGACCTACAAGGAGGAAAAAATGCATGTGTAAGGTGATCTATGTTAGGCCTAGGAGGAAATTCCCGATTAGGCCTAGGAGGTCGAGGAGGCAACATTTTGTTAGGCCTAGGGAGCTTATTTTGATCAAATATAGATTACCTCTAATGAACCCCCTATTTATGAGTACTTGGTATAGGGCCCCATTGCGTAAGGTCTCTTGAATATATTGTTCAATTCTTTGTTTCTCTAACTAATGCTGGTGGTCCAAGCATTGTTTATCTAGTCGAAGCTGATTGAATTGAGCTTTATGGTCAACATATATTTTAAATAATTGGTTAATATTCTTGGTTGTGTGAGGTCTATAATACCTATCACTATTACCATTATGCATATCTTGTTCAAGAGGATATGAAAGATCAACTACAAGCTTCCCTCGATTGAGAGAGATCATATTCACTTGAGGCTCACTCCTAAACTAATTTTATTTATACTCAAATTATGTAGAAGCACATCCTGCTTACATCAAGAAATGCAACCGAGGATAATCAAGATTCTCCTTAGATCTTCCTTCATAAATGAGGAAGGGAAGGGCAAAATTTTCTTACACATGGTGATGAGTATCATACTCATAATGGTATTTATACTTATTAGACCTATAAGGACAATTTAAAGGCATATTTTGATCATTTTTCCCTGCCCATGGTGAATAGACTTGATCCTACATGTAGGTGTATTAAGTAGACCAAGCAGGCACATGAATGCATGGTATTACTCTATGTGTTTGTGCCTCAATGCATGGTTGCCATTATTGAAAGAAGGCATGTGAAGTGTCTATATCTGGAAAGTAAGTTCCCTGATTAGGACCAAAACCTGTAGGTTTATCTCGAGTAGGGGTCCCTTGTAGGCTAGGTTCTTGATTTGATATTTTAGGACATAGGCGAGTAGGAGGCCACCAAGGAGGTATAATCATATCCTTGCGGTCAAATCAGAGATGGTTTAAGTCTCCTTGCCTACTTTTTGTAGTGTTAGCCCTTCCATGGGATTGGTTGTGGGTGCATACTATAACTACTTAATTCCAAACCCTACATGATTATCTCCTTTAAAAATTTTAATGATTCAACACACAAAAATAGAAACATACAATAATACAAGTGTTTATCTCTTTTAATGCTTTTTATGTGTTCCTAAAACTATTTGGTGTGTTTTTTATTTATTGTTTTGCAAAGAGATCTTTGTTCATGTGTTTGAAGATTGCTGATGTAATTCTCAATTTGTTTAAAGTATTTCACATGTATACTCATAGCTTGACAACCAAAAATAAAATTTTGGTCATGTAAACCAACCAAAGTATTGAGATGAAGCCCATATTTGATCAGGGAGTATAGGTCCTACCAGTCTTCACCCATATTAACTATGGGCAATGATATACCCTTCGAAGAGGAGTGCATGCTATTTTCCATGGCTAAGACGGTTCTTGGATCCAACTTTGGCCAAAAGTATGGTTCATATAATGCAAGCCAATGGGTAGAGATGAATCCCATTGTCATTTGTCTCTATTAGTGGTTAGCGATCAAGTTCCAACTTACTAATGTTAAAATGTGGCATGGTGTGTGTGGTTACTTTTATGCTTAAATAAAGTAAAACAAGAGAGCACTCAATGATAATTCACTAAATGCAAAAATAACGTTTCACTTTCAAAAGTATTTAACAAATAAAGGAACCTACAAAACACATATCTTTTATGGGAACCGGACCATTAGGTAGGTTGCAAGTAATCGAACCATACAAGTTCATACTTAAGCTATTCTTTTCCCTATTTTTCTTCTTTTTGTTGTTTTAAAATTTAGGAAAAGCAAAATCTACCTTTCAATCAACAAGGAAAAGACATAAAAAGCTAAATTTAACCTTCCTTAAACAATATTAATGCAAAGTGAAGGTTTGGATACATACCTTGAAAGCCTAGAATGTTGTTTTTTTTGTAAATTTGAGCTACAAACCCCCTATTTTGTAACCATCCTAGGGTGGGATGGCTGCTATGGCCATCCCTGGGTGTTCCAATTAGGAATTCAAGGGTTGTTTCAGTTTTAAAAGACAAAAACAAGGTTAAAAGTTATAAAAATGAAATGGGATTGGGGTCCCACCATGATCACCATTGTAAAGTGGAAAAATGGTGCACCTATAAAAGGGAAATGAAATTAATCTATTGTTCTATTTAAGCATTCAAAGGCAAAATTAAAGTAAGCATAAATGATAAAATAAGTGAAATAAATGGACGGTTCTCTTTATATTAATGCATTTGTAAAATATGTGGTTACAAAACGTCCCCTTGAGGGCTCTTAATTGATACAATCCATTACAATGTCCAAAGGATCTAATCCTTTTAGAAACTCAAGGTGTGCTTTCAATGTCTTCCTCGCACTCATGATTGAAGAGAGGGATTTTGCTACCACTGCGATGATCTATCAATGTTAAAACTTGTAACTCCTTCCTTGCATGCCGAAATGCTTGGATCTACACAAAAGAAATTGAAATTTATTAATAGCATGTGCATATTAAGATGAAATCATAAATATGCATGCAACATTGAATACAAAAAGTGCAATAGATGATGTAAAACTACTCCAAATTATACTAAAACTTAGCATAATGTATATTATCTAATTTAGGAATGATTTATGCAGAAATTGAAATGAAATTGCAAGAAAAACCCATGGCCATCCTTGGGTGTTCCAATTGGGACTATCATCACAAAAATCCTAATTGAAGGTCCAAAACTGCTCCAAATCTTACCAAATTTTAGTATGATGTCTATAAACTAATTTAAAAATGATCTACACTAAAATTAACTCAAAATTATATGCCAATTCATGGCCATCCTTGGATGTTCCAATTGGTAATATTAACCATCCCAAGATTGAAGACAACCAAACCTGGTGGTTTTTA
Source organism: Wollemia nobilis (assembly GCA_028583015.1). Classification (NCBI taxonomy): domain Eukaryota; kingdom Viridiplantae; phylum Streptophyta; class Pinopsida; order Araucariales; family Araucariaceae; genus Wollemia; species Wollemia nobilis. Next base: position 836,922 of record JAQPPZ010003183.1, read on the forward strand.
CCACCAATTCCTTTGGGATCTAGTCTAAAATACTCCTAGGGTTGTTATCATCAAATTTGGTAATCTAAGGGTAGTTTAGATGACTCAGGGACATGATGGCTTTCCTCCTAATTTTTTCCAAACCTTTTGGGACATAGTTGGTCCTGATGTGTGTATGGCTATAAGAGAATTCCAATCCTCCAAAATAATTTTGTGAAGCTTTAATTCTACCTTTATTGCCCTTATTCCTAAAAATCCCACTACTAAATATTTGTCTGACTTCAGACCCATTAGCCTTTGCAATGTTGCATATAAAATCCTAACCAAAATCATGGCTAATAGGATGAAAAGCATTATGCCAAACATCATTGATCCTTTCCAAGGAAGCTCTATCCAAGGTAGATCAATTCTAGATGGTGTCATTTCCATTCATGAAGCTCTACATTCTGTATCTCAAACTAAAAAATCTGCCTTTGTTTTCAAACTCGACATGAATAAGGTCTATGATAGAGTCAACTGGGACTTTCGTTTAGCCATCCTACTCAATTTTGGATTCCATAATAAGTGGATTTATTTAATCAAAGATTTCATTTATTTGCCCTAGTTTTTATTCTTCATCTACGTATCCATAGCAGGTTACTTTCAAAGTAGTAGAGGACTAAGGCAAGGGGGTCCCATATACCCCTTCTATTTATCATTATCACTGAAGCCTTAGGAAGGACCATCAAAGCAGCTTGCATAATAGGACTCCTATCAGGAATCAAATCTTCCTCCCAGACTCATCTTGATTTGTATCAAGAATTTGTGGACGACACTATTTTATCTACTAATGCTTCCATGTTTGAGGCACAGGTTATCAAATTTATACTCCACCTGTATGAGAAAGATGTCAGGTAGAAATTAAAATTCAATAAGAGAAAGTTGTATTTCCTAAATACACCTATCCAAAGATAAAACAAGATCACTAGAATCCTTGAATTCTCTGTGGCTACTCTCCCAATCACTTACCTATGCCTCCCACTTTTTTTTGGTCAACCCTCTGCTTCTATGTGGAACAACGTCATAGAAAGGATCCAAAATAAACTTGTAGGATGGAAGGGAAACCTTTATCCTAAGCAGTTAAAAGTACCCTCACATTAGCCTCCCTCCAAAGCATTCTCATGTATTTCCTTTCTATTTTTAAAGCCCCTATTGATGTGTACCATAGAATCAAATAAATTCAAAAAAAAATTGTGGTCAGGAACTAAAAACAAGCAATGGTTGCACCTTGTTGCTTGGGATAAAGTGTACAAACCTAAAAAAAAGGAGAAATTGGGCTCAGAAGGATTAAATCCCTAAACATAGCTCTGATAGCCAAGCAATCCTGTCATTTGGTTATTAATACCAAAAATGAGTGGATATCCATAGTTCAAAAGAAATATCTATAAGGAAGTAATTTCCTCAATGATGTAGCCTCCACAAGAGGATACACCTTCTAGAATTTTATTATAAGTACCAAGACACTATTGAGAAAGGCCTAAGATGGAGTTTGGGTTACGAGAGAAAAATAGACTTCTAGAAAAATAAATGGATTATATAAAAACCTCTCATTGAAGATCCTTCTTTGTCTAGACTAAAAGCCTACACAGACCTCATAATAGGACATCAAGTTTTAGACTTCATAAGGTTTTAGAATAATAGAGCCAATTGGGAAATCATCACATGTAATGGTCATCCTATCGAACCCACCCACATGAATTCCCTCCTGCATTCCACCACCATCCCCTTCAAAAATTCAAAATATCTCTTTTGGGAGACTTCAAAGAGTGGAGAATTCACTATCAAGTCTACTTACAAACTTCTTATTGAAATTGAGGATATTTTATTTCCTTGTAACCTTGTGTGGATAAAATCCCTTATACCTAAAGTATCTTTCTTTTCCTGGATCACCATTCAAGAAAGGATCCTTACTATTGACAATCTGATAAAAAAAGGTCTTACCATTCCTAATAGGTGTTCCCTATATTTAGCTGCGTGGGAATCCCCCCATCACATATTCATCCACTACCCCTATTCCTCATCCATTCTTAAATATATTTTCAAATATTTCCACATCTTATGGGTCAAACCCTACTATATCATTTATATTTTCCTCCAATGGCCTAGCCCCTTCCATAACCCTCATATCAAGTTCCTTTGAAAAATCTATCTTCACCATTTCCTTTGGCAAGTATGGCTTGAAATAAATCATAGAATCTTCTCCTAGTGGCCTTCTATCCTAGATATCATTTCCAACAAGATCCTAGCCTATGCAAAAGAAAATTCTAGCCTCATTCCTCCTTCCCCTCACCCTACCTCCAGTTATGAGCTAGCCTTAGGAAATTCTTTGGACTTGTCCTTGGAGGATTTTCATCCTTCAACTAATACTAGGATCAGTTCTAAATGGATTGCTCCACTAGCAGGGTGGTTTAAAATAAATTTTTATGGGGCTATGAAAGGAAACCTAGGAAAATTAGGAGTAGGAGGCACCCTTAGAAACCATCAAGGATAAGTGATCCTCATATTTGTAGAAGGGTTGAGAGTTTAGACCAATCATGTTGCTAAGGCTAAGAGCATGTGAAGAGGTCTCTACCTTGCAAATAAGTTTCCCAAGAGGTTAATTATTGAAGGAGACTTCCTAAATATCATCAACTACCTAAAAAACAATAGCAATCCTTCTTGGAGGGTCAAATATTACATTGAGGGTGCCAAGAGTTTGATTATTGATATGCAATAAGTAATCTTCCAACATGCCTTCAAAGAAGCCAATGGTGTAGCGAAAATATTAACTAACCTTGAAGTCCATGCACCCAACATTCTTACGTGGACAAATGACATCCCTAATGAAATTTGCACCATTATGGATCAGGAAAAGCCTCAGGTTGATAATCCTAATATTCTTCCTCATTAGGATCTGCTTCTTCAGTATCCTCATCCTATGCCAGATGCATTGCATCAGTGTCACTGCCAGTTGGCTACTCACATGGGTAGGGAATATTCCCTAAGAGGCTAAAAGGAATGTGATCCAAGAACTCTCTACCATGATTGGGCACCATGTGTCCATGCATATCGATCTCCATCGCAATAATAAAATTTTTGATAGTTTCTATTTTTTGGAAATCCACACTAATATTTTTTTCAATTGGTGGCAATATTTTTCACTTGTGTGTAGTGATTTGGGTGGTACTCCAACTTCCAACAATAAACCATTTCAAAAATATATTTATTCCAAAACCATCAATTGCTTCCTATCGCAGTATTACATCAACATTGGACCAAGCAATAACCAAGTCCAAGACACATCGAAACAATTCTTCACAGTCTCCAAAGATTGAATTACCAATGGAAATTTGGCTTGGATGTGGATTGTCTTCATGGTATGGGAAACCGAGAATGTTTTTAGTCCCAAGATCATGCATGGGTGTCTGAAGCTTATCCTCCCAAAGGTTATTGGTAGTAACGACAATGTGTGCCATAATTCCAAAACCATATGGTGCAGCCGTATACCAAATATATGCGAAGGACGAATATTTATCATGACCAATCACCCTAATATTCCTAGGGATTTGCCATCTCTAGGCAATAATTTCCAAAAAATCTTTGATAATTCAAAAACTCTAGTGATGAATTCAAATTCCTACATAGATATCACTAATAAAAACTCTTGGAAAGAGGGGCGTTCTCTGCGGGCCTTTTCCTATAAATCCATCACAAGCACCCTTTGTGTCCCCATCACTTACGATTCAAAATTCCTTCCTCTATTCACCCCCATCCTCACTAGTGTAGAGAGTTACCTGCCTTGTATTCCCATGTTCCTCCCTTTGGTTATTTTCCAATCCTCATCCGTCAGACCATCATGAATTTAATTGAGCCTCAAAAATTTGATTCTGATATCCTCACTGAAAAAAACTTTTTCCCCTTCCTTCACATGTTTGCTAGTGAGGAGCTTGATATTACCATAGCCTTTTTGTATTCCTGTGAGAAAGGTTGTGTTACGGTCTGAGGAAGGAGCTTTCGTATGGATGTTAATCTCCTATCTCTTATAACTGGTCATCAAATAAAAGGGGGCTCTATCCATAGAGATAAACACAATTGGGAGGTCAAACTAAAGGAGTTAAAAGACAATTATAGAATATTCAAAGAAGCTAAGGTAGGGATATTTAGGAGGGAACTCTTAACATTGTGGAACGACATAATGAATCCTTTCATGGAATTCATCATGATCAATGACCCTAAGAAAGTTCTATGGAGATTTCACCTTTCTTTCGTAAATCACTTTTGTGATGTCAATCTTATCAACATACCTCAGTTTCTAGTCAAATCAATGAACTAGTACATCATATCCTGTAGGAAGAAGAAAGACATAGAACTTCCATCTCATCAAGGTCTGTTCAAGGTTATCTACAGCCACATCCTAGCCCATAGTCCTAGGGTCAACCCAAGTAAACCCAACCCAAAAATGAAGTATAATGGGCTCCTTGCCCGCCTATCCCTAGCAAAAAAGAAAAGAAAATCCATTGAATCTGTCACATAGCTTAGGGTAAGGAAGAGCATCAAGTTTGAAAAAGTAGAAAGGCCCATAAGGAAACCTACTCGTCTTCAGGATCGGGCTGGGAAAGAAAGCTAGAAAGTGATAGATATCAATATGGGTGATGAGGAAGATGAAGTTAAGCATCTAAAGGAGTTTATCATTTCCACCATGACCAACATGATGAATGCCATGGTAAACTCTATCATTGACCTCAGGGAAGCCCTTCATATGCTTTTATTTGGAGTGCAGATTGGCTAGGAGACCGAGGGTGGTTATGATGTAGAGGACATAGTTACTATCAAGGAGAAGCCCAAGGATCCTATGAAAAATAAGGGCAAGGATGAGGACAAGGAAACCACTAAGGATTTATTTTCTCAACCACCTCTATTTTTTCTATGGCTACCCTACATGGAGCGTGTTTGTTTTTATCTGTGGACTGTTATTCTATGACAGTGTCCTCTCTTCTCCTATTTCTCTTTCCATATAAAGCTACATCCTCTACTATATTTTTGTTGGTTGGGATCAGGGCCGCATCCCCCACTGGAAATATGTTCTATATACAACATTTAGAGTTGTTTTTGTACTAAGGTTTTGGGATCCTTAAAACCCATCGTAATGAAATATTTTAATTTACAAAAAAAATTGGTAATCTAAATCATATAAATGGGTGGTTTTTGGAATGTATGAGCGTATTTGGATATATCTTGGAAACTCCTTCGATTTATCAATATTCCAAGGGAAAATACATGGGTAAAAAGGGAGAGTGAATCTTGATAGCACTTCGTGGTGAATTATTGCAAAGACCTCTCTCTAAAATTTGTTGGAAAGACTTCAATTTATATTCCAAGAGGACCACAAGGTCAAAGGGGCAAGTTGGGGCATGCAAGGCAGGTTCTACCACTTGTCAAAAAATTTACCATGTGTTGGGTGGAAGAGGCCTTAAATTTGGGCCTCTAATTTGTAGGTTGTGATGGCTTTGGTAGGCCCTCAATTTGTCATAAGTTATTGGGTGGGATAAATGGTAGAATTTGATTGCCATTTATCCCACCCTTTCATTTTTGAAGGGCCTAGGCCATTGCCATCCCACCCAGGGATGATTGTTGGTGGCTGTCCTTGGGTGGGACAACCATGAACTGTGGTCATTCTAAGGTGGGACAACCATGGCTACATGGCACAAAAATTCCCAAAAGTTGGGTAAACCTTACCAAAAATGGTTAGGACCACTAAACCCTTGAGGGTTTCCCAATGGGATCATATGGTTCTTGTAAGAGTGGCATCATCGTAGTTTTATCATATTGATGTGATTTTAGTATCTACAGTAGGGCATGATGAAATTTTCCTCTCATATTTTTGATCCTTTTGTACTTACCTTTTTGATGTACTGGTTCTTCATTTTCTTGAACCTGTTCTTCTACAAATGAGTAAAAAGCATCTTGTAACACCACATTATATTGTGGTATTTCCATTGATTCTAGGATATAAGTATTTTCATCGACTAACCTTGTTGCTTTTATTCAATATTTATTCATAATGAGACATGTATTGACCCCATTCGTATATCAAAAATTAATCATGTAGTTGTTTTCTACTAGCGTGCTCATTGAGATGATATTGAAAGTTAAACTAGGAACATACAAAGCTTTTTGTAGTAGAATATTTGGAAAATATTTGCTGGGAGATACACATTTGTATCCATGAATAATATATTTTTATCTATTGGTAATTCTTAATATGTAACCTTTGATAATTTCAAGATAGTCAAACCATTGTATATTTCCTATCATTTGATGACTAGCTCTTGAGTCAATAAACCATCTGTGATTATGTTTTATGAGATGGTTCTTGTTAGATCAAGTTTTGCAATCATTGTATGACATTCCTTTACCCATTGGAAAGGTTGAATTTGAATAATTGAGAGAGAATGACTCTTAAGTAGAATATAGTGCTTTTTGAAATATGGTTCAAATTTGGTTGATTTTGTACAAGTCTTGTGAGAATCAAAAATCAAATTTTAACACCTTATCACTCCAAATTGAACTACGTACTATTTCAGTTTAAATAGGTTTTGATGTTGGAAGTCTTGTCTCCATTTAGAGATTTGAGAAAAGTAAAAATAAATTTATACAACCTAAATAAAATCCCTTAATAACATCTTTTATATCCCTTAGATTATTTCTAATTTCTAGATCAAATAAATTTAATGGAGTAACCCTTATGACTTCCAAGTTTAGAAATTTAGAGAAATGATAATAATATTTTCAATATAGATTAATCCAAGTTAAATTCCTTATTTCTTCTAAGTAAGATTGCAAATATTAAAATAATAAGATAAGTCACCCCTTAAGATTTCAAAACCCTAAGTTTCAACCTTAGTTTAAAATCCTTATAACTCCCACTTATGAAAGCAATGAATAATGGGATTTAGACCTTACCTTTTATGTAATATCTCCATGATGTTAAGTGATTTCAATAGTTGAATATAAAAATGTCTTTAGTGTACCTTGAGCACTCAAATTAATGGATATTCAACATGAATGTTGTACGTAGGCGCTAAGAATGTTGAACTTCCAAAAATGGGGAGTCTTAAATGCTCCTTCTCTTTTGTCTTCCACACTGTAGAATGTTTCTGCTTCTTCTCTCACACCCCTTTACTACGCTATGTCTGTCCTTTGAACATATTGATCGTGCTTCACACTTGCATGTTGGTCTTGGACTATATGATACCTTTGAAGCATGATGGATCATTGGTATTGTGACAAGTGTCACGTTCGTTATGAGTGAGTGCTCTCTTCTTTGTGTAATGCTCCAGAATCATTTACCAATGCTTCTTGAAAACGTATAGGCCCTTGTGTGAAGCTAATAAGTGGCACGTATTTTCTTGTAACTCCTTCATAGAAGCCTCTAGAACATTGAGAGGAATAATGACTTAAATGCCAAGCATCAATTCTGCATGGAGATCCTTCTAGTAATGCCTTCGAAGATGGAGATTATAACTTCAGACCATTCTATATTTTTAATATTTCTTGGGCAGCAAGCAAGCCTTCTTGTAACACCCTCAAGAATGGATATTATAACTCCATTTCTCCTTTTATTTTCCAATTTTTCTTTGGTAGAAAGCAAACTATATTTTTTGCAAGTGAATAGGTGATGCACTATGGAGCTTGGATGATAGTCGATGCTTCCTTTGGTGAGTGGTCTTATCCAAGGTTGAGACCATGAATGTAACACTCTTCCCTTTTTTTATTTATATCTTCAAATTTTTTACTTTTGATACTACTAATTTGACATTATTTTTAAATTGAAGTGCACTCGCTCATCTATGTAAATGTGGCTCTGAAATGAGCTTTGCTTCTATAGGTGCATACGTCCAACGATGAGCTCTTGAATGACTACTTATATCTTGGGAGGAGGAGTGTTAATATACAACCTTTAATGGTTGTTCTTTTACCTGTAGGAAAATATAACCTAATATGGCACTTCCAAATCTACACCTTATTCTGTCAAAAAATAGATTAGAGGAGTGCAAGATGATATAATATATTTCATAATAAGGCTTTTAATAAACCTTCTTTTGCACTCTTTTTCCCAGATTTTAGATTATGGTTTTATGAAATATTTTCTTGCAATATAAGGGTTTGAGGATTTATTTGACAATAGACACATCTTCCAATTTTTACTCAAAAAATTTTGATAGCAAGTCCATGTCTCAATAACAGTAGATAGAAATTTTTTTAATTGATGCAAATTGTCTACTTTTTTTTTTCTTTTTGCATGTACTTGTAATGGTTCTTAGTTTCATAAGCTTATATCTCTATTTTTTTTTGGTTAGTTATGTTCTTCTCCAAATCAGGAGGATTCTAAACCTTATTGGTGGCTTTTATTGGCCCCACCAAGTTGTAAATTTTTGTACTTTAATAGTGTCTTTAGACACTTGATACAAATAAGATTTTGTGCCTTTCAGGAAACACAAAAACTAATTTCTTTTTTAGAGTAGGATAATAGTACAAAATTTTTAATGCACTAATATAACACCTTATCACTCCAATCAACTCTAAATGAATTGCACGTAATAACCTAAAAATAATCTTTAGGAGTTGATTTAGAAATTTCAATACAATCAAAGTTGTAGGACTTAGTCTATTTTTTTCAATAATATATAATAGGCAGTTGATATAAAATAATATGGAATGTAATCAAATCCTAATAAATGTGCAATTGAATATTTAAAAGAATTTGTTTTTTTTCCTTTGAACTTTAGAAGACTGAAAATCTGATTTCCTTTTTGCAACTTTAATCCAATTTCATGTACCCTAATAAATTTATTAAGTAGTTATATTTAATGAGTCTTTTTGCACCATAATTTGCATAAATTATTTTGTAGCTCTTCTCCTACCATTGTAGAGGATGTAGGCCTTCGTATCTAGGAACACCAAGTTGTTGCTTATGGTAGGATGTCATTCATAACTCCTTCTTCACCAAATTATGGTATTGAACTATATTTTATGAGCATAGGATTTGGTGTCTTGTTCTCCTATTATGTTCTCCTCCTTTCGCTATATATTTGGAGAAATCTATGTCTCTAGGGCGGTGCCTTCTTTCTTTGAGAGATAATCTTCAAATATTCAGGATTTGGTGAGCTTCTTTTGTCTTCAAGTCCCCTTCATGAGTTCTGACTTCAGGTAGGTTCTTCTTCTAGGGTTTGACAATCCTTGCCAAAATTATTCTTCTTGGATTTGGCACTCATTGCCAAATTATCCTATTGCACTTGTTGTCGGATGGTGACAATTGTCTCAAGTCCTTAACTATCAGGGACTTCACTTGGATAGTGGATTTCTCTAATGATTTCTCAAAGAACTCTCTTTATGTTTAGTAAGGCTCTCCTAACATTTCTTGTATGCTTGAAGAGAACTTCTCAAGGTCTTTGATCTGGTATATTTTTATGGTATTCCCTTAGATAATTTATTCAACCTTATGCTTCTAAAAGTTTTTTTGGTGAGATCTTCTCCTAGATATTTTAATTCTGCTACTTCTGGCTTTGAGTAGGACTCTTCTAGTCCCTCTTCTTCTTCTAATATTGGAAGTTCTTCAATGAGATATTATCCTGATCTCTCCTCTTTTGCTTTAGGATAAGTTGATTCTGAAAATTGATCTTCCTAACTCTCTTGCAGGAAGTCTCCGAACTCACTAGATATTTTGTTCCCACAACAAGAATATTAGTACTAAAATTTATAATCCATTTCTGAATAAAATATTTTCTTGAATTCTTCTTCAGGATCAAGGCTTATGTGGTCTATTTTGATGCTAAAGCTTCTATGTCCTTTTTTAGTACCAAGGATACTATGGTCTTTTTTAGTATCAAGGCTACTATGGCATTTTTCAATATTAAGGCTTCTATGGCCTTTTAAATATAAGACTTTTGTGGCTTCCTCTGCAAGGCTTATATGGATTTTATGTATCAAGGCTATTGTGGCTTGTTCTTCAAGTATGGATTTATGCAATCCAAAATGGAGATATTCAGTCTCCTATATTCACTAGGATCCTTAACAGGAAGTCTTATTCCACAGTATTCTTCTATCACATGATGAACTAACCTCTATACTATGAGGGCACTTTGATCGTTGGGAAACAAAGTTGGATTATCCTATATATTTATTGTAGGAGGAGTGCCAATAATCTAAGGATTAATTTATTGCAACAAAATAAAATTTAGGTACCTGTTAGAAAACTCTAGATATCCTGGATGATCTTCACTAGATGATATATCAACCTAGTGGATCAAAATGTTGAATTCTAGTCTTCACAAGTTTTCATAAAAAATCTATGGAATAGACTCTAGATGAAAATGATCTCAGTATTTCTAAAATTGATATTCCTTTCAGTCCTATCTTTGTGACTTTCCCAAAATCAGCCACCTAAATACTCTTTAGATCTTTTTCCAGTGGTTGTTCCAATGATGCATTAGTTTGACAAAAATCTCAAGCAAACCAATAATGGTGGTTTCTTAAATACCCACACATATTATATCTATCATAGCTCTGATATAATTTTTATATTTTTATTCATGATCCATGAGATATAACAATCACAAGATGTAGAATAATATGTAATAAAGTAAATCTGCTAGATGATTGAAGAATGCTGAAATATAAAAGATATAAACTATTACAATGTAGCTGTGGAGTAAGTGAGAAATCCATTAAAAAAGCTACATATCTACATCATATCCATCACTAGTAAATGGTGTGGAACACAATCCATTAATCTACGCTATTAAATAATATCTCCTGGATTTCCTCTAACTATCATACTCCTATGTATCTATGAGGCCATCCTTATATGTGCAAAAATAGGAAGCTTATCCAAAAATCTAATTAGATATGCATAGGAAACATTGCACATGTACAAAATGCACATGGACACTTGTCCATTTATTACAATGCATGAAGTCACTATATAACTTGCACATGAAGTAATCTAGGTATGTATCTTGGAGGATACATTTACATAACCCAAATGATGGAATAGACATTATTTTCAATAAAATATTGTTCATAAAATTCATAAATTATGTTGGAGCATTTGATGGACCAAAAGGCAAGACAAAAAACTCATAATTCCCATAAATATTTTTGAAGGCTATCTTATGGGTATCCTCTTCTTGAATCTTCAACTAGTCGTAACATGACTTTAGATCAATATTTGAAAATATAGTGGCATACTTAAGCTAATAAAAGAGGTCTTTTATTCTTGGTAAAGAATATCTATTTTTAATGGTTGCCTTATTCAACATCCTATAGTATATACATAGTCACGAGGAACCATATTTTTTATTGACAAACAGTACTGGTGCACCCCACAGTGATACACTTGGTATAATCATATCTTTTTCCAACAATCCTTGTAGTTGTACTTTTAGTTATTTCATCTCAATAAAATTCATTCTATAAGGATCTCTATGAATAGGTTTTGTTCCAAGTTGAAGTTTAATTATGAAATCAAATTCATGTTTAGGAGGTAATCTAGGCAAATCTTTTGGAAAAGCATCTCTAAAATTCTAAAGTATTGGGTGTTTCTCAAACACTTCTTCCTTATTTTTAGTTTCTATCTCATTTAAATTGACCACATAAATTGTCCCTCCTTTCTTCATTACCTTCTTAAGTTGCATTGCAAAGAAGATCTGGGATCAAAAAGTCCCTTGTAGGTTGTACACCCTCTATACTTTCTTGCCATATTTTGAATATTAAATCTATATATCCTAGAAATTGATTAGCCTTATGTGATTGCAAGCAATATAATCCTAGTACTACATCAAAATCATGTAGCAGTGCTACATAAAGGTAGCCTATAGTCGTGCCACTAGGTAAGATAATTTTAGCCATAGGGTAACACTGATGTAAAGAGTAGATTTATCCTTATCCATACTCAAATTTCCATCCATGTGCTAACATTATTGGTATTTCTAGTATATATTTAAGTAAGCTAGTGGAAAAAAATCTATCTGTGGAACCATTATCAATCAAAATTCTAACATTTCTACCAAAAATCCTACCTTTTTTTTAGTAGTGGTGTGGCTTGTCCTTCCAAATTATGACTTCCTATTATTTCATAGATAATTTTTGTGGGTTCCTTATAGGGTATTTTAAATTGATCCTAATTTAGGTGGATATTTACTAGCGTAATGTAAACCACCACATTCATAACATCCTACTTTGGGTCTTTGATGTATTTAATGCTTCTATTCATCTTATATTTGTACTATTTGTGAGGGATTGGCCTAACCTTGTGTTGGTGATATTTTATCCCTGTTATTGTGATTGTTAGAATTGTGGTACTTCCCCTTGAACCTTTTCCTAAACTTCCCTTTTTTTCGATCATTCCTTTGATCCTATTTTGGGGAACACTTATTTTCTTGCTCACTTTCCCATTTCATGAATCCTACATTAATTTTTTTCTCACTACCTCTTTGTCTTACTTTGATGCCCTTTCATAATTGAAGTATTGAGATAAGTTTCAACTTTCCTAGCCAAATTGTAAGCCTTTTGAAGAGTACTAGGTTCTTGCATGTTCACTTCATGCCCTATTCTAGGATCTACCCCTAGTATAAACTTATGTATCTTTATTTTATCATTATATATGGGGACATACTTTAGTAGCTTGGAAAATTTTTGATAGTACACCTCCATAATTCTAGTCCTTTATCTAAGTTTGGTGAAATATTTAAATTTTTGGGTGTATAAGTGTTCGGTGAGAAATATTTCTTTGAATTTTACCACAAAGTTATTCCACTTTAAATCAACAACCTTAATACCTAGTTCCCCACCAATCTAAACTAACCCCTTGCAAATGCAAATTAGCATAGGACATTCGGGTCCTAGTGGAATAGTTCTTCATATTGTAGTAGGTTTATATCTCTTTTAACAAAGCTTTTGCTTTGTCACCATCTTCCTCTTCATTGAAATTAGAATATTTTAAATGTTTCATATATTTTTCCAAATTGACCTCTAATCAGACCCTAGCCTATTGTACCTGTATAAGGGGTTAATTCTCTTGTTTCATCCTAGAACTTCCAGCTTGTGAATCTTGATTCACTATAGCTTCTAATAATTATTTCTATGCTTCCATTTGTTTTTTCAACAAGAAAACTATTGCTATAAGATCATCCCTAACATTATTAGGATAATTCATTCCTATATCTATGGTCTTAACCTTTATATTATTTTAATATGTTTACCTCATCGATGAGACAACACTCCCTCTTCTTCTCTTGGGTGGCATTTTCCATGGCCACATGCAGGAGAGATAGTAAGAGTCAGTTTATATTTATTTATTTGAATAGGTTCACATAAAAGCAAATATATTCCTAGTTATCCTAACTAGGAAAATGAGGTCTACCATTATATACACTACTCTTAAAGGTATAAAATTTACATGTTTTATATCCTACTACACCCCCATATATTCTTGTGCAAGAAAAGTTGTATTCCATAAAACCTAGCGTTCTGATACCAAATGTCACAACCCATAATTCCCTATATCTATATATATATATATATATATATTTGTTTTTTTAAACCCTAAGGATCTCATCAACACTTTACCTAATAATTTTCATTTGAACTCTCCTAAGGCACAACCATCTCTACATTCCACATAAATCCTTCTAAATGAATGTACTAGGTGCCATTTTTTAGTACACCAACTCTCCATCTCATTGGATCCCACGAGCTAGCTAGTCTTCTTTTATTCTAGTTAAAGAAGTACACCATCCATGCACATTACATATGTCCATCTATGCAAGTGCCTAGTGTAAGAAGAGTCAACTATATTTTTCATCACTATGATGAGCTAGCCCATATTACTAGGCCTCTATTCAATTATACTCAAGGAGTTATTACTTTATTTTTTTAAGATTTACAACTTAAACAATTACCCCATAAAGCAAGACATTATTCCAATTCTATTACTAAGGAGAATATAAGGTTCTTTCTTTAATTCATAGCATTATCACAATAACACATGATACACATTTTAAATAGCATTAAAAAGTCTTTACTCAATGAGTTTTATTTTAGGATTCACTTTCCATCCATTAGTAGCTATCCATACTTAAAAATATTATATCAAAGAATCCCCTACTCATAAAGACATAGAAAGTATCCAAACTGTTCTTTCTTATTGTGTTAATTTCCTTGCCATGATATTTCCTTATGAACAAGCACATTGCAACTTACAAAAGTATAATCATTACATAAGTTTATTCAGATTTCCAACTTAATGATATAAACCAGATTTACTGAAATAATGTACTTAAACATTGAAGTTGCAACTGATCGCACATGCTACATATAAAAAGGTGTAATCATTCCATAGGTTCATTTAGAATCCCAAAATCTATGATTCAAACCAATTTTTCTAGTATAAAATGAATAAGCATGGAAGATACAAATATTTCATTAATACATAAAATAAAGCATTGTTGTAAATACAATCTCCATAAGAAAAACCATAGCAAGATATTTACCTTGGGAAAAATCCCATAGGAAAAATATAACCTCAAAATTATCTATAACATTTCAATAATAAATATATCCTTTACATTGGATAATGATATTCCATAATGTCTTAATTGCGTCTAAGGACATAACATGTCCACAATATTCTATGTACGAATTACTAATTTACTACCTAATCCATAACAATTATTCATTTTGTGTCATGGGGTAAACTCCCATGACCTTATTCCTATTGTCATAACAATATTCATGTTCTATTGTAAAACATTAGGTAATCATCTATCAATATGATCTAGAAGAGTCTCTTACAATCTTTCTCAAGCTAGAGTACTCACTTCCACACGTTAACTCTTAGTGGGGATAATAACTAAAATACACTTAAAGATAACCATACTTCTTAATATACAATGAGCTCGACACCCCAAATTGGAGGTCTTACCTATTTTACACACACAAAAACACCTCTACTTATTTAGAACCCACATTGAATAAACTACATCGTGATATCATACTAAATCTCAATAGGATAATGGATTCAAAACTTAAACAAGGAGAGTCTATTCTAGAATCAACCTAATTCCACATAATAATCTACCTTACCATAAAATTTATAGTTAAAATAGATTTCCCTCCCACTTAAGCATATAATACTTCCACAACCAAATATTATAGCCGACCAATCACATATAAAATAGCTTTTATCTAAAAGATGTAAATAACATACATCTAGAAAGAAAATTCTCCCGCCATAGAGTAAAACACATAAACCTCTATTTGGCTTGGACAATATAATCCAAAATATTTAATTCCCACTCAAATAGAGCTTTAGGTGGATTCTCAACTCTCGACTATCATTAGATTCCTATAAATCTATTCTTTCAAGAGAAGAGAACATATTTAAATAGCTTCATTCTATAGTTTAGTTATCTACTTTTTGGTCATTGAGAGGCATACTTGCATAGTTCGTCAAGGACTTCTATAGGAACACAAATATGGTTGTCTATCCAATGAATATTATCTATTCTAATAATTTATCTCTATCAATGTAGCTTATTATCTACAACAAAACTAAAGATTATTTAAAATAAAATACATCCAAAACACTAGGCACGATGATTTAAACAAACCATTTAATTCTCTATCTACTAGAAAAACACCATTCCTAAGTTCCTAGCATATTGATGTTCTTCTCATTATGAATTAAGTATCATAATGCAATAAATTTAGCCATTCATGCAATAGCATCCATAGCTTACTATAATTAAATTCTATTTCTATATTTGGATTCTAAAATAAATGGAAAACTTCATAGGTTTCTAGTTATTCAAGTTGATACAATAGTCGAACCAACTCTAAAGTTACCTTTTTGACTTGCCTATAAAAAAAGTGCAGAATGTTATCTTTACAAGAAAGTACAACTAATAGGTTTCTATTTCATCTGATTAGTAATAAAATATTCATTACTCCAGGTATTATAATGATACAATCTCTACCACATCAAATATTCTAAATGGAATTTGATAATTTAAGAATAAATCTACCTGGATTCTATTAGTCGATCCCTAATTAATATGGTTGATTCATAGTGATATGGTCGATTGCATAATTATATGGTTGGTTCCCTAATAGTTCAATTAGTTGCACAATGATATGGTTGATTCCCCACTAGTTTGATTTATTACACAGTGATATGGTCGATTCCACAATATATTTGAATCACCCTCTCATTCTATCTCTTTATCATCATTATACCTCCTTCAAAAAACTAACCTTTCTCCTCATCCTATACACACCCACTAAACATCAATTCTAGTCATGTACTCACTCTCTCCCCATTTATTCTTAACATATGATCACTTCCTTAGTGCCTCCAAGGTGGTTGCTCACTCCACGTTCTTAAGAATAGTGAGTTCATTCAATTCCCTAGCGTCGTTAGCCTCCATTCCTTAGACTAATTAAAGCTCATTAAAATTAATCTAACACCAAGTTCTAAATGGTAAAATAATAATTTCTTCTTTTCAAAGTCAGACCTTACCATAAGAAACATAACCAAAACTAGTTATCAACCAATAATCAAATTTAGTCTCAAAACCCAATATATTATACTCATACATATTTCATGATACTCTACTATAAGAAATGACAATTCATTCACATTATTTATAATATTTGGGCTCCAACACAATAAGTTAAGTCAACCTAAGAATCAATCTTGGATAGAAATAAAAAATTTGGGCTCATAGACCCTTGGAAAAGGAAAATATTTGGTCTCAATCAACTTCAACTAATCTTATGTAGAGATACCCCATGTTAAAAGAGTCCCATTGGAAGAGGAACTAGAAGCGTTGGTAGATCCTATTATTTATGAATGTAATCCAGTACCCTCCCATGTTCCTCTCTCTTCCAATCATTTGGTAGGTAATCCATTTGAAATTCTAGCCTTCGATCAACATTTTCTATTGAGGAGATTGATTTATTTGAATTGGTTAACTTTAATTCACAAGCCTTGATGATAGAAGCATCCTTGTTCAGGTAGAATAGGATGTTAGATGTAGTTATGATAGATCCTCTAAATTTTTTGGTGGAAGATTCTCCTTCTAAGCATATTAAAAGTCTAATATCCAGAGGCAAACAACTATAGTGTCAAGGGAAATGGGTCCCTTGGACCTATCACAAGTAATAAAAAGAAAGATATTGTGAATGTTATATCTAAAAGAAAAGTGGGTAAAAATTCAAAGAAAGAACTTAGGAAATGAACCACTACATCGGATATTGCAAATGAAAGTCAAGAGACTTTGAAGCTATACATACATACATACATACATACATACATACATATATATATATATATATATATATATATATATATATATATATATATATATATATATATATATATATATATATATATATATATATATATATATATCGTGTGTGTGTGTGTGTGTGTGTGTGTGTGTGTGTCGATCAACATTTTCTATTGAGGAGATTGATTTATTTGACATGGTTAACTTGACTTCACAAGCCTTTATGATGGAAGCCTCCCTATTCAGGTAGAATAGCATGTCATATGTAATTATGATAGATCCTATGATTTTTTTGGTGGAAGATTCTCCTTCTAAGCATATTAAAAGTCTAATATCCAGAGGCAAACAACTATAGTGTCAAGGGAAATGGGTCCCTTGGACCTATCACAAGTAATAAAAAGAAAGATATTGTGAATGTGGGATCTAAAAGAAAAGTGGGTAAACATTCAAAGAAAGAACTTAGGAAATGAGCCACTACATCGGATATTGCAAATGAAAGTCAAGAGACTTTGAAGCTATACATACATACATATATATATATATATATATGTATGTATGTATACATACATACATACTAAATAATACATATTTTTAGTGTAATTATTAAGTCAGAAATAGATCATGCTTAACCTATAGTCAAATAAATTTGTCATTATAATACTATAAAATAATACATCATACAAATCCATATAACATTTCTTTTTATCATTCATAATAGATATATAATTTCCACTAAATTCTAAATAATACATATTTTTAATGTAATTATTAAGTCAGAAATAGATCATGCTTAACCTATAGTCAAATAATTTTTTCATGACGTCCCGTAAGGTAGATGCAAAAGGAAAGCGTAGATGTTAAAAATATGCTTATGCTTTAAAGAAATAAATTTGAATGGTTAGAGGTTGGAACAAGTATACTAAAACACATGCATTTCATAACGGTTGTGTTCATTATCATTTTCTTTATTTAAATTTATTTATAAAATGTTTATATGTTTATAAAATTACACATCTCGATACATGACAAATTGGAGGGTGACAAATTGGAGGGTGGATGGTTAAAGGAGAAACCGTTTGTATAATATATGTCTCCAATGATTTGAAGCTTTTTTTTAATATTAAAAACATACAACTTAATAATAGATATTTTAAAGTCAACCTGTTTTTGGTTTAAGATTAAAATAAATAATTGGTGTAGTGTTATTAAGGTTTAAATTTCAAATGTGCTGAAATTAAATAATCTTTTTAAAATCTTACTCATGAGTAGTTAAAATTTGAAGTGTTTTTTTAAGAAAGACTCAAATTAAAATCACTGTGAAACATGCACAAAAACAAATCCTACTCTTTCTAAATAAATAAATATTCTAGCTTATACTTGACGTTCCCTTCATGGCACTACGTGTGAACAAACGAATGCTATTTCTATGAGACCTAATTGGAAGTTGACGTTAAGCTGTCGAATTGTCCCTGAAATTATAGCGTCGGATGCGATTTGACAGGTCTCTTGTGACGTTGTACTTTTTATTTGACTATTTTTTTCCCTCTGCTGTCGAGAATAGATATCCACTTTCCGTCCCGACTGTGTGCTCTAAAGGTACAACGCCCACTGCTAAAATAGCCGTCCTGCGAAGACAATATCTTTAGATGTAAAAATTTTATTCTGCTTTATGAACCGATCAAATTAAAGCTACTTGTATGAAAAGTTGAATGTAAATGTAAAGAAGTGGTGATTTAAAGGTGATTTCTTATTTGTCATAAATTAATAGAAGTTATTTGCTGTGGTATTAAAAATTTGGAAGGTGTTAAATTTAGACACATCTTTAAAAAAAGAAATAAGGAAGCTGATTTGTTGGTCAATTAGTAGAATGTTTTCAAATATGGATGAAGTATTTTCTTACCTTTTTAATTTAGTATGGTCTGGTTTTAAATTCTAGTCTCTTTTAATTTCTAGTTGATAAGGTCCTACCTCTTGCTTTTTGTTGAAAGTCTTTTTTTCTTTCTACCTATTTGTGGCTATTTTGTTGTATCATCTTGTACCTTGGAGTTGTTTTCCTCTTGATCCGCTTATGTTTCTTGTTTTTATATAAAAAAATAAAGATCCTTTCAAAATCCTATGTTTTCATACCTAATAAAAAAATACATTGAATGTGATTTATTTTATAATTGTCTTATCAATTTAAACAAAATAATATTATAGAGGTCTATTTGGTGAATTTTAAATTACAAATTCATTGAATATCTAATTGTTGAATCTAAGAAAATACATAAAACTTAAGTAAGATCAACTGAAATATTAATCTTTTTTTTGGCATTTTTATCTACCATGTCTACATTTCTTGGAATATTTAATTGTTGAATCTAAGAAAAATAGATAAAGTTTAAACAAGATCAATTGAAATAATATTTTTTTTTAATATTTTTATCTACCATGTTTTCATTGCTTTATCATTTATTTTGTTAAAATTATTAACAAATCATTTTTTAACCCAAACTCTATATCCAAATTTATTCCAAAATTTGAAACATAAACTCAAACCTTTTAATATAACCTTTAATCATCAAAATATATAATACAAAATTCCATAAACAAAATAATTGATAAATAATATCATACATAAAAATTCAAAACATAATCACTTTAGACCTCACTTTAAAAAACCAAATAATTCTTCATATAAAATGCCTTTCATGTTTGCTTAACAATTCCAATTTAATAGTATTGCAGAGTCTATATTTATTTTAATACTATAAAATAAAACATGATACAAGTACATATATCATAAAATTATATATATATATATATATATATATATATATATATATATATATATATATATATATATTTTCTACTGAATTTGGATAATATATATTTTTAGTGTAACTTTCAAGTCAGAAATAGATCGTGCTTAATAGTCAAATAAATTTGTCATGACGTCCCGCAAGGTAGACGCAAAAGGAAAGCGAAGATGTAAAATACATACTTATGCTTTAAAGAAATAAATTTGAATTGCTGGACGTTGGAACAAGCATGCAAAAACACACATGCATTACATACATTTCATAATGGCTGTGCTCATTATTATGTACATTATTTAAATCAATTTATAAATTGTTTATATGTTTTATAAACTTACACATCTCGATAGTTTTCTCAACTACATTACAAAGTGGAGGGTGTAAGGTTAAAGGAGACAAGTTGAACCGTTTGTATAATATAAGTATCCAATGGTTTGAGGCTTTTTTATATATTAAAAACATATAATTTTTTTTTTTTAAATTTGTGGAAAACATTTCAAAAGGGATGCCACTTTCGGGTAAGACCTAAGGAGGCAGGGGTATCCATTCCGTAAAAAACGCTCGACTCGGATCTGGCCTACCACCTTTGACATACTCAAGGAGCAAACAAACACACGAAACCAAATTAAAAAAAGTAAATAACAACAAAAATAATAAAATAAAATAAAAAACATGCTCCTTGAGTATGTCAAAACCAAAAGCACAAACAAACACACACAATAAGATAAAAGAAACCACAACACAAACCACATAGAAAAACACAAGAACCACATAAAAAAACACAAACAAGACAAAAACAACAGAACACTACAAAGACATAACCCAAAAAAACATGAAAAATAAACACAACCAAAACCTAAAAAATAAAATAAATAAAATAAAAATAAAAACAACCAACAATAGATGATAAACAAAAAACATAGAAAACACTCACACATAAAAAAATGAAATAACATAAATAAAGAGAAACCTAAGAACAAGAACGAAAAAAACATAAAAAAAAACAAAACAACAAAAACACAAGAACACCAATAAAAAACACAAAGAACACGAAAACAAAACAAAACAAAAGAACCCACCCACCTTAAAAAACTAAACAAAAAAACAAAGAAGACAAAAGGAAAAAAATGAATAAAACAATGACCTATCTAGACTAGAAGACAATTAATGCAAGAATCAACACAGGAAACAAAATAAAAAATAGAATGAGCTAGGGAACTAAAAAAACTAAATGAACCAAAGAGAAAAAAAAAACAAAAAAAAAAAAAGAAGAAACTAGGTACCTTCAGAACTGGAGCCATCCAAAGAAATGATAGAAAGAAGAGCTTCCCTAATTTGAGAAGCCCACCATATAGGAGGGTGGCCATAACAAGTAAGATCACCTTTGTCCAAAGCCCAATTAGCCAAAGCATCAACACTCTTGTTTTGATCTCTGACCACATGATTGTAATCAACTTTCAAAAATCCCATTTGGATTAACTGAATCTTCTCAATAATTATTTTTATTCTCCAATCCACCTTATGATTCTTAGAAGGAGTCTTCAAGAGATTAATCATAAGTTGAGAGTCAGACTCAACTAACACCTTATCCCATCCAACCTTAGTAGCCTCTTGAAGGCCTCTAAGGATACCATACCCCTCAACAAGGTTATTGGAAAGAATACCCAAATTCTCAGCAAAAGTAAAAACCAGGGAGCCATCTGAAAGTCTACCAATTCCTCCCACACTGGATTTTCCAGGGTTCCCTCTAGAGGCTCCATCAGTATTGACTTTTCCAAAATCCTTAGGAGGAGGTTGCCAATTTCTAGTCCTATCCATCTTACTAATACTCACATTCCATTTAATTTGGTTGCCCTTAGAAGGTTTAATATTCAATATTTGCATCACTTGATCCCATATTTGGTGGGAGTTTTGGGGGTGATTAAGGAGTTGATGGACTGATTCAACTAAGTTGGATATGGTCTTTTGCAAAATATAGTGAATATCCTTCCTATCTTGATTAAAAATTCAGTTGTTCCTTTCATTCCAAATATTCCAAAGAAGAATGGTAGAACCCATCCAAACTAACTACCTAATAAAATGATCAACACCCTCTTGATTAGGCCAATCCCTCCAAAGTTGTTCAAAAGTGAAAAAATTGGACCACTTGTAAGCCAAGTAAATTTGCCATTCTCCTCCATAGCTCAGAGGCTAAAGTACACTCAATAAAAATATGGTTGATATTTTCTACATTCTCTTCACACATTTCACATCTAAAAGGTCCATGAAAACCACGCTTCATAAGTTGTTCACCAGTAAGCACCCTACGATGCAATAAAAGCCAATTAAAGAACCTCACCTTAGGCCAGAGCTTTTGAGCCCACAATTGAGAAAATATGTCAGAAGAATGGTTGGGATTATTATGGCATAAGGTCAAATAACCTTGAGCAACTAAATACTCACCCTTAGTAGTGTTTTTCCATTCAAAACAATCTTTTTCATGGGACCAAGAGAGGGATCTCATATGAAGGATGCCTTGGATATCTTGTCTTTGCCTTTCTAGGATTTGAATAGGCCAGTACTCAATAGGGATCCAATATCTACCAACCTTTGAATTACCAGTATGGTATCGATAGTAATTAGCCACCTTTATATGATTAGCTTGATGAAGCTCCTCCATCCAAGGCCTCCAATTGGGAAACTGAGTTATCAAAGGCTTGTGACCATCCCAAGAATCTGTCCAAAAATTTGCATGTTGACCATTATGAATGATCCAAAATATTTTTTTCTTTATCAAATCCTCACCAGTCTTAAGAACTACTAAAATGGGAGAACCTTTGGTAGGAATTTGATAGCAAACAAGGTCTTCAAGACTTTTGTTCTCAGCATATTTAGCACGAATATTATTGGCCCAAAGAGCATTGGGGTTATGCAACATCCTCCAATATAATTTAGCAACTAAAGATTTGTTGTTATTAATTGAAGACCGGAATCCTAACCCCCTTCACTCTTAGGAAGACATAAAGTATCCCATTTCACCAAGGCCCATTTTCTTTTCTCCTTAGTACCACTCCAAAGGAAATGATGACTGATTTGATCCAATTCTCAAAGAACAGACCTTTGGGATATTCAAAATGAAAGAAACATAAATAGGAATAGCTTGAAGGATTGATTTTACCAAGGTGATTCTACCCCTAGAAGAAAGCCACTTGTTGGTCCACTTTCCAATTTTCTTCTTGACTTTGTCCAACAACCAATTCCAATCTTTATTTTTTTGCCTTTGAATATTTATGGGAATACCTAAATAATTTATTGGAAGAGAGGTCTTCTTATATCTTAATTTATCCAAGACCATGGATTCCTGTCTAGAAGAGCAATGAAAGAAAATAACTTTAGATTTGTCTTCATTGATCAACTGCTCGATAGCCTTAGAAAAATAGCTAATGATTTGCTTAATATTAGAAGCTTCCTTAACTATAGCTTTACCTAAAAGGGTAGAGTCATCCAAAAATTGAAGATGAGAGATAGGTCTAGCTCCATGAGCAATGGTAACTCCCTCAAGGGTTTTGTTTTCCCTCTTTTTGGTTATAGTCCTACCCAAGCATTCAACAAGAATGATGAATAAATAAGGGGAAAGCGGGTCACCTTGCCTAATACCTCTGGAAGCTGGGAAAGACCGAGAAGGCCTGCCATTGATAAGAACTAAGTAGGAAACTAAAGAGATACATCCCATAATCCAATCCATCCAATCCTTAGAGAAACCAAATTGCCTCAAAACTTTGATAAGGAAGTGCCAATCCACTCTGTCATAAGCTTTGGATAAGTCTAACCGGATGAACATAGAAGGAGAATTTTGCATATCCATGGAATGGATGGCTTCCTAAGCAAGAATTATCTCATCTACTATTTGACGTCCTTCCACATATCCCCCTTGCTCTGGGGAAATAATCTTATGTAAAAGAGGCTTCAACCTTTCTACCATGATTTTAGTAATAATTTTGAGAAGAACATTACATAAAGCAATAGGTCTAAAAGCTGAGATATGATCAACCTCTTGAGCTTTTGGAACAAGAGTAATATAAGTTTTATTGATAACCTTCAAAATTTCTTTGGATTTCCTGGCTTCTTCCACCACCTCTAATAAATCAACATGAAGGATATCCAAGAAATCTTGGTAGAACTCAATAGGAAAACCATCAGGACCTGGGGTTTTCCTTTTTGCATTTTAAAAACTACTTGTTGAAGCTCATTGATAGTAACAGAAGTAGTCAAAATAGAGTTCTCCTCATAAGTGATAAGAGAAGGGATTGCTTGAAGAACATTTTGTTGTGAAGCTGAGTCAAGAGGAGTAACAGGAAAAAGATTGGAAAAGTAATCAACAACAATAGAGTTCATGCCATCCCAAGTATAAAAAACATCTTCAAAATCTGATTTTTTAAGGAAGAAATAAAGTTGTGAGATCTTCGAGCTAGAAGAGATTTGTGGAAGAAATTTGTGTTTCGATCTCCTTCTTTGAGCCATTGAATTCTAGATTTTTGCTTCCATAAGATTTCTTCTCTTTTTTCCCATTCCTCTAACTGAGTTGTGAGTTTAATTTCATCTGCACTTCTCTTCTCTGTGAGGCCATCTAAATGGATTTTATTATTCAAATTTTCAAGATGAGCAATAACTTCATGTTATTTTTTATGAACATCCCCAAACTCTTTCCAATTCCAAGTCTTGATTTTGGATTTAATGTATTGCAGTATTTTGGCAAAACAGAACATCTTAGTCCCATGCCTAGGTTTACCTTCCTTCCACCATTATTGCACACAAGGTCTGAAGGAAATGTCTCTAAGCCACATTAATTGAAAATGAAAAGGAGAGAAACTCACATTGGTTTTCCACATTTCCACCATGACTGGCCAATGATCCGAACCAACATTATTAAGAGTCTTCACTTTAGGAATGTGACCATGGATTAAGAAATTTTTAGAGAGGAAAAACCTATCCAATCTCTCCATTATACAAGCTAATCCTTGCCTTCTGTTAGACCAAGTCATAAGGCCATTATCTGGTTGGATATCCACAAGATGGAGGTTTGCAATATATTCGCTCATGAGGTCAGTACTTTTATCCAAATTTCTATTTCCACCCATTTTCTCATCCAGAGATAGGATGGTATTGAAATATCCTCCGATCAAGATCCAAGATTTAGGAAAATGAGAGATAATATGAGTAATATCCTTCCACTGTCTTCTTTTTTCCTCCAAAGAATTCGAGGCATAAATAGTAATGCAGAGCATAATCTGGTTGGAATGTCTACTTTGAATAGCTATAGCCAAAAAACCCCAACTGCCAACCATATGGTGAATAACTACCTCTTTTGGGTCCCAAAGACAAGCAATGCCACCCGAAGTCCCTTGGGAACTGAGGGAAACCACTTTTCTATCTGGCCAAATTTTATCGGCAATTAAGTCCATATCCTCCATTGACATCTTTGTTTCTTGAAGGAAAACAAGATGTGGATGATTTATCTGAATCATTCTTCTAATTTCATTTTGTTTTGAAAGACTCCCTTTGAGTCCTCTAATATTCCAAGTGATGATCTTCATTAATACCAAGGCTAAAAATGTTGGGAAGGGCATTAATATTACCTTCCTCTACAAGCTTTTCACCTTCTTTTACCATATGATATTGATTGGTCTTGCGACCTACTTTTTTATTAGAATCCATCTTCAATTTTTTTTCCTTGTTTCTTGACTTATTCCAATTGAATCTGAGATGGCTTCTAACCTTGAAGAATGCTCATACACAGCCAAAATTTTACTAGATGGTTCAATGGAGTCTATATTGGGACCTGCATTATTTGAAGTTTTGGCATTTGAAATATTGTTTTTCTTGTGTAAATTTTCACATTTTTTCTTCTGTTGAAAACCTTTGATTTGTTGGTTTGTCTCTGAGTTCTTTCCTTCATATTTAAATTGTGTTTCTAAGATTTTAGTTTCCATTATTTCCTCTTCCTCACTTGGGACATCATTTGTGTAAAGGATTTCAAACATATTAGCAAATGACTTTGATTGATCCTTCATTACTATTTTTTTTAGTGTTTTTCTTCTTAGGTATTTGGAAACCTGCTGAGTTTATATCTTCTTTCTTTTGATCAAGAATTTTATTTGGGCAAGCACTGGCCAAATGACCATATTCATGGCAAATTCTACAATGAAAATGAATGTTCTCATAGTCCACTACTTGCTGCCAAGTGTCTCCCCCAAATTGTAATGTGATCTTTTTAGGTAGGGGTTTGTCAAAATCCATTAAAACACAAATTCGAGCATAAATAATATGTTCAAAAATTTGAGTACAATCAGCAGTCATCATAAAAGTTCCTAAAGAGTTTCCAATTGAAGAAAAAATAGTAGTATTCTAAAATTCAATAGGGAGGCCAAAGAGTCTAACCCACACGGGAGCTATAGAAGGCATCTCTTCTTCAACTTTAAATTTAGCATGCCAGGGCTTCATGAAAAGCCCTGCCCTTCCAAAAAACCAAGGACCCCCTTGAAAAGTTTTCTCTCTATCTTCATTATTAGAAAATAAAACAAGAAAATGACCATTTGGATAAATAGAGATTTGTAACTCACCTTTAGTTTTCTAGCTTTTTGCAGCCCAGAATTTGAAAGCAGATAGACTCGGACAAAAACCCACGAACCGACAAATTAGTCCTTTTTTTTCCAAATCTTCAATGCCAGTTTGAATGTTACCCATATCAAGCTTAACAATAGGAGTTCCATCAACTGCTTTAAGACATCATGACTCCGTTTTATTGGGATCAATCTTAGGCATTCTTAGAGGTTTATGAGAAGCTCTAATATTGATATTAGCATTGGGTTGAGGTTGTCCACCATGAAGGGCATCCCTAAAATTCATTTTTGGGAGTGAGTCTTCAAAATTCTTACCCTTGACAGGGGTTTTCACAGTAGAATTATTTTGTGGGTGCACCTTAGCACCAGATTCACTTGAGATATGAGCAATTTTTTGATCAACTGCTTGAAACTTATTTCGTGGTCTCTTTAATCCTCGCCCTAGATGTCGTGGAAAGGTATGGTTTTCACTTTTCTTTTGTGCAGAAAATTGGAAGCCGTTGTCACTCAAGTTCATAATATGATCTGTTGAAAGACAAATTTCTAACCCATATTGTATCCCATGTAACATTTCCTGCTAAAATATTGAGCATAAACCACAAAAATATTGGCCGCTAGGGCCCGAAGGCCCTAAAAACCAACCTCTAGAGCTGCTTGCACTCAACCCAGATGAAACCCTCGCATAGCCGCTTGCCAAATATATCATTCACACATAAGGATGCGCTAGGATCTGTGTTACTCCAAATGATATGAAAATTGGTGGAGACGTTCTAGGGTTTTTCAGGCATCTACCTTCAATTTTTCAGCTCAATCCGAGTTTGGATGAGTGAGATATGGCCGAAACGAGTTCGGTAATTTGGGCAGTCCTACGAAAAACGTCTAACTTAAAACTCCTCGCTTTCTTTGTAAACTTTCAATTCAACATATAAATTAATAAATATAATAATTTGGGCATTTTTGGCGAAATGGATACCTCTTGGGTCTAAAGTGGCATCCATTTTGGGATGTTTTCCACAAATTAAAAATAATAATTTGGGCGTTTTTGGCAGAATGAATACCTCTTGGGTCTAAAGTGGTATCCACGATGTTTTCCACAAATTAAAAAATAAATAAATAAATAAATATAATAATTTAAGTTTAAAAAAAAATTGGTTTAAGGTTTGAATAAATAATTGATATAGTCTTATCAAAATTAAAATTTTAAATATGAATAAATAAAAAAGTAACTTTTCAAAACCCTATTTAGCTTCGTTCTTCATGGCAAGGTGTAAACAAACGAACGCTATTTCTGTGAGACCTAATTGGAAGTTGGCGTTAAGCTATCGAATTGTCCATCAAATTATAGCATCGGATGAAATTTGACAGGTCTTGTGTTCCGTTGTACTTTGTATTTGACTATTTTCCACTTTCCGTCCCCACTGTGTGCTCTGAAGATACAAAGCCCACTGCTAACATAGTCGTCCTGCGAAGATGTAATAATTTTATTCTACTTTATGAACCGATCAAATCAAAGCAAGTTGTACATAAAAAACGATAGTGCAGCTGGATGGATCTTTAAATAGAAGATTTTAAGGTATAAATTTGAAAAAGTAATATATGTATTTTTTATAGCAGATAACTAGACACTATTATCTTTTCCCACTCATAATAAACCTAGAAAGAAGAATAGTCTTTTCCCACCTAGATAGAAGAATAGTCTTGTCTTTTGTCACCGTAATAAATCTTTAAAAAAATATCAAATAGGTTTAACTTGTTTATGTTTTTTTGGTCCAATCCCATTCCAGAGACTTTCTCGATTAATTGAATGAAGAGTTGTCTACACTTGGTGTTTTCTTTTCATAATTTAGACGCTTGGCCCACCCATGGATGTATAATACTTTTCGTCTTAATACAATAAAAAATCATCTACACTTGCCATTTTCTTTTGACAATTTAAATGCCTGGCCGACTAATGGATGTATAAAACAAAGGTGCAATCCCCCGTCTTCTCAGGCAAATTGAGACCAGCGAAGCATAATTGTTAACGATTTTCAATTCAAATAAATAAAAATAATTTTCAATTCAAAAAAATAAAAAGAAATAAATGGACGGCAAGAAAGTGATTGTTGGTGCCATGTGCCCATATTACTAATTTATGCCACTTTTATTTTTAGAGAGAAAGAAACCACCATGGCCTGTTGGAACATCCACTTGTACTAGGTGATGCATATCATATATAAACTTAACCCAAATATTCTTGGCAATCTGCCATTATTACAACATTGTGTGTTAGATATTCCTTACAATAGTTATATTATTAGTTTTTTTTATTGAAACTAGTAATTAAAGGTTATAATTTATACGTTCAAAAATAAATTTTTAAAAATGAATACACATACACAATTAAGCATAAAAAATAAACTAAAATAAAAAATCATAAACTATATCTCTAAATACCAATCTTTCAAAACTACAATCTAGTGCTTTATCATTTGCATTTGTTCCTCATATCTAGGGTTAAAGTCGAGAATTCAAACCCTAAGATTTATTGAATATCGTTCTTATTTTCTCTAAACAATTTGATTAGACGTTTATCCAGAGGTTATTAGGGCTACAAGACTACGAAAAGACACAATGGATTAGACTAGCCACTCTCTCGAATAGTAGGACCAAGGAAAAAGTAGTACCAACACCCTTTGGAGTCCTCCAAGAGTCCCACTCTAGGCACTTGCTAAGGAAGCTCATCATCATCCAACGAAAAGATCAATACTCTATCCAAATCTTGCTTACCAGTGGAAAGATGGTGTGAAGAGGATAGCCACAGCCTTAGGGCAACATATAATCTACAAATGACGGAAATTAGTGGTTCTGCTTATCTTTATTACAGTCATAGCTGTTTTGCTATTTCTTCCGTGCAACCTTCCCGTATGACACATTTATGCTGCGAATTGAGCTAAAGTGTAGTTTTCTAATATTATCATATTGCTCAAATAATCACGGATGCACTTAATAAAACTAGAAAACAGCAATACGATACTAAATATTCCTTGCCGGCCGACAATTCCATTAAGGCGGCTCAAGCATTGTTTTTGCCAGTGGCAGAACTAAAGTAGCTCACGGTATTACTGTATGGGAGAGTGACTAAAAGAGAGACTGCAAGATAAAAATGGTACACCTAAGCCAGACAAGCTTTCCCATTCTTTTTTAACGTGGTGAGAGTTATATGATGTTCAGATCACCGATCTAGCCATATTGTGATTGCTTCGCTTTATTAGGATAGTGCCCCCTCTTATGCAGCTAAGTAGGGGGAGAACCCGCCTAAATACATACATATCAGGGTTGAGATTTGTTGGGAAAATATCACTGATGATTTCGCCCTATCCATGATAATCTTACGTCGAAATAATTAGAAACTAGCTGGCGGCCGCTAAAGTGCAATCCACCGTTTTTACAAAAGTTTAATGCAAAATTTGTATTTAAAAAGAAACGATTACCACCGTGAAAATATTTTATTAATAAAATTATTTTTTTTAATTTAATTAATTTTTTATTATATAAATTGATTGTTAAGATAAGATTTAAATGGTCTCTATATTTTAAAATATTTTATTCAACCATAATATCATGGTATTCCGATGTGAATTACCACATGCCACATTATATCCATCACAATTAGAGGGTTAAACTTGGGTTGTGCTTTAGAGGGTTAAATTACCACATGGTATTTCAATGTGAATTAGCACATGCCACATTAGAAAGTGGATATCCATCAAAATTAGAGGGTTCAATTTAGGTTGTTCTTGTACAAGTATATAACAATTTACGGTTACTCATAACAAGGATATATTATTAAATAAAATGATATTACTCAAAATATAACCTTATTATTAATATTTTTATTTTTAAAGTAGAAAAAAAAATTAAAATATTTTTTAATAATATATGAATAATTATGAAAATAATATTGTAATAGTATTATATGATTTCGGTATATAATATTGAAGGGGCTTACTTAAATCATTTATAACAATTATAAAATTACATATGAAATTAAAACCTACTTATTTTATTTACATAATCTAATTTAAAATGAAGAGTTTCACAACATAAACCATGTTTTATGAGTAAATCTTAGCATTTACCCCATCTAATTTATGGAATGTAGTTAGAGCTAGAGATTTTTTTAATCTTGGACCAATATTTAAAACCCATTGGTGAACCTTAACCCTTAGGACAAAATTTGGTTTCCTCTTTATATATGGGGTTGGAGTTGCAAAGGAATGAGTATTGGTGGGAGGATTCTAAAAATGTAGAGTTACAAATTTGAAATTAGGGGTAAAATTTGGTTGGAAATTATGTAAATACTGAGGAAAGAATTGATAAAAATATCACTTTATATATATATATATATATATATATAGATAGGAGTTTCATAATAAGTAATTTGATATCCAATAACTTACAACTAATCAAGGAACATATCAATTGGTTGGTCAATGGCGACAGTTTTGTATATTATTTTGTTGAAAATTGATGTCTATTTGTTTCATACATATTAAAAGATAAAAAATTATTTGATGTGAGCAATAGTTCTAGATCATGTATTTATCTTAACAAATTACTTCATCGGCTAGTTCAACTAAATACTACTTGAGCTTCAAAATATTCTTTATAAGTTTATTTTTTTTTATTTTATGTGAATTAATTATTTGGTTTTAGAGTGATTATAATTTTCTATCTTAATGATGATTGGAAGAATATTTATTCCCTTGAGGCCATTATATAGGCCTCAATATTATTTTGGTTAATATTCCAATAAAACTTCTTATAAATGATTATTTGCTAAGAAGAGAAATCATAGATATTTTAGGTTTCACTAATGTAAGAAAAATTTATAAATATCATGTCATTTGCTACTTCAATGTCCATTTACTTAGATTATTTGGGAATTTTTTAAAATAATTAGAATGAACTTAGTATATCGATCAACATTGTAAGTTTTTATGAAAAAATTGATTAATTATTTCAAATATAAAGTATTATGTTATTATTTGTTAGATTTTATGGACTGATAGGAATAGTAAATATTTTAAAAATAAATTTCAAAATGATGTGCATGTATGAAATCATATTAATACATCTCCTACTCTTATAAAATATTTGTAGATATCATACCCATTATATGTCTTAAATGTGGGAAAAAGTGTAATAAAAAGGGAACTAGTACTACGATCAAATGTACAACCTCTAGAAGACTTTAAATTCTATTTTACCCTTCAAACAAATATAGAATATTTTTTTTGGTACTATTAAGAAGAAATAGGGTTTTGAAGGGGACCCCAAAACATTTTACAAAGCACCCAACAACATAGGCAACAAAAAGAAAAAATAACACACACAACATAACAAACACACAGAAGAAGGAGGCCCCCCAAACAGCAAGGAAAACCAGACGATTCAACTAATGAGTGAACCGAGATAGTTCTACATCATTGAGTCAAAATCATTAACAATATTACCAGACATTTGGGCGGCCTCCTCAAGCATAATCAAGAGTCAACTTAAAAGAGCTCCAAACTGTGCATTGTTTGATTTTCATCAGACATAGACTATGTAGAATAACACTTTTCTTCATTGTAGCTTGATCGAAGAATAAACATCAACCACTGATTTGTATTTAATTAAATTTCTAGGAAGAACCTCCACAACATCCTCTTTGGAAAGAGAACAAGAATCCACAAAATCCCTATTTTTTCCACTAAGCCAAAAAAACTTACGGGTACCACCACCATCCACCTTAAAACCAGAAGAAAGTCCCTCTAAAACTGGAGAAGCAATAGGAGAATTCTTAATAATCTTGATGGAAGAGTTCCTCACTGCCAAACCCTAAAACCCTTTAGCAAAAACAAAAAACTTACGAGAAACCTTTTCTAAACTAGAACCCATGGAGAAGGAGTACACATCCTATGAATCCATACTCGATCTCACCAACACCTACAAAGAATGACTAGGAACCGAGATAGGAAGAGAACTCAGAGACTTTAAAATGTTCTCCACAACCACCCCTTCCTCCATAGTAGCACATTCAAAAATCAGTAGATCCAAGCCCTATTGCAAAGGAAACTGATCCCTCCCACCTTGAACAACCAACATTGATTTGTGCATATAATTATATAGGAACAGAGGGATGTTCATCCACATTTGCCTCTATAGGTGATTTAGGAACATAGCATGAAAACTACAAATAATATCATACAAGGAGTCCAAAGTGAAAAAATCCATAATCACCTTAATCACCTTATTCCACGATGAAGACAAAGCCTTAGCATTGAATCCATTTTGAATTCTCGATAAGAATTCATCTCCTTCCAAGAAGAAATTGATCTCCTTTAACAAAGAGTGTGTGGCGCGCACCATCTAGATCTAACCTCATGGTGTGGCTAACTAATTCTGTTGAGACATCAAAAGACCATGACCCAACTCTAACCCAATCCTCCTTCCATGTAGTAGCCATTCACTTAGAAAGAACTGGGTTGTGATCATGGAATTTTTGGACACAATTCAACAAACCCCTGGCCTTTAGAATGGATAGAACATCCTCATCTACAGTAAAAGCATCAGGCTCGACCCTTGACTTAGATTGCTTAATATTATGACTATTGCATTTAGCCTTCCCCATATTCAAGAGGGCCATAAGAGACCAGAAAAGAAAGACCTATACTGACCACATAGAGAAAATAGAGAGGAAAACGTCCACACACACATCAAAACATAAAAGGCCCCATAACCGACTCGAGCATAAAAACAACATCACTCCAAAACTAGGCCAAACAAGAACTCCAAAGTCAAAAGTAAATGACCTCCCCACCAAAATCTCATGAGCATCAGTAATAGCCACTACGCAAAAACTCCTCCACAAGAACATAGAAAGGAGGAGAGCAAGCTTGAAAAAATGTATAAGCACGGAAATAATAAGGAACTCTAAAAACAAAAGCAACGACATGGGCCTCATTCTAGACATAAGAGGGATAGAGAAGTTACCACCAAGCACATGCCCCACCATACAACACCAAACCCCACTTCCAGCTGGTGAGAAATAAGAAATAATATGGGTAGGTGGAGAAGAAACTAAGGGGCACAAAACAAATGTCAACTCCACAACCAAGGACTAAAAGGGGTGAAAATTCCAAGGCATGAATTTTAAAAATGAATGAACAAAAACCAATCCTGACAAAAAAAATATCACCATCCTAGGAACCATACTGACAACAAACCCAAATGAGAGGTCTCTAGATACCAATGAGCATGATAAAAGACACCCAAAAGAGTATCCAGAGCTAGTCCAAAAAACAATGTCTAAACTTGGTACAAAAAACAAGAGAAGATCTTTGGGTAGAGAACACCTTGCAAAGGAATCTAGAGAAGCTTCGAGACATTCCTTGATAACAGAAATGAGGAGGCAATGAATTTTGAAATTTAAAATTTGAAAAGCAAACATCTCCACAATACCAAGTGGATAAATACTAGCCGCCCACCTACTACAGCTGCCAGTCCAAAACTTCAACCACCAAAGCAAGAATCCACAAATTACCTACCAACAATTAATGAAGGTCATTATGAATGCATTGGATGATATCAGGAGGAAAATCCATTTGCAAAAACTAAAATCCTTGAATATTTGACCCAATATTTACCATTAAGTCTACAACAAAATTTCCCTCTCTAAAAATATGCCTTATAAAAATATCGTTTAGGGATTAAGAAATATCCACAACCTCATTGATCAAATTAGCCACCCTCCAACTGACGTGGCAAGAACCATTTAGCATCTTGATGATGTTTAATGAATTTTACTCAATGATAAATTTATGAAAACCAAAATTTCTAATCAAAGATAAACCTAAAAATTAGCCCTCACTTCAGCAAATTAAGACGAATTCACACCAATGAATTCTGCATAGGCAAGGACC
Organism: Wollemia nobilis; assembly: GCA_028583015.1. NCBI lineage: Eukaryota > Viridiplantae > Streptophyta > Pinopsida > Araucariales > Araucariaceae > Wollemia > Wollemia nobilis. The sequence continues at coordinate 871,616 of JAQPPZ010003183.1, forward strand.
AAATTTCTACTATCATCATGAATGAACCCCCAATGCCAGCAATCCCTAGATTTTCATTAGAGGCCCCATAAAAATTCAATTTGTACCAACCCATAGGTGGAGGGGTCCAATGAACAAAACTCCTAGGATCAAGAACTGGCAGAGAGCGATCAACATGCACAAAACTAAGGCTTTTATCGATCAAAAATTTACTGGGAATGGAGACCTCCACAAGCTCAGACTCCTTGCAGGCACACAAGACATTCTCTACAATATTCCCTAGAATACGGGCACTCAAACGATGAGTTGAAGAATACTTATATTTAAAAACCTGACATTCCTCGCCTTCAAACCCTCCACATAACATGGGGTAAAAGAAATTTCTAAAAACACTTAAGTTTGAGCAATGAGAAGGGAGGAATCCACTGTAAAATACAATCCAACATAGAATTAGGGAAACCCAACTAACACCCAACCTCCCTAGAAAAGACAACAAAATTTCTTGGAAGACTTCATAGTTAAGAAGTAAGTGCGAAGTCAACTCCCAATCTCCTTTGCACATATAGCACCTATTCACCAAACACCACCCTATTTTGTAGAGATTCTCAATAGTAAAAATATTGTTTTGTGCAGTCAACTAGAAAAACATATTAACCATAGGATTTAAATGCTTTAGAAAAATTGAGCCATGAGGAGAAAGCCATCACCATCATCGCTGATAATATCATAAGTAGAATTAACTGAGTAAATACCAGCATTGTCCACTCTCCATATCAGGAGGTCCTCCACATTAATTTGTTGAAATACATATAGACAGAGTTCCTCCATAAGCAAGGACCAAAGCTAGGAATCCCTAGCATTTATAACCATCCTCGGAGGATTGGACCAAATTGTTCTATTACCATGGACCTCAGTAAAATCCACAACTTTCTCCAATACAAAAATCCTTGATCCATCAATTAGGTATCTAAAGTGAATGTCTTTATTCAAGGGGTAATATCTCAACCAAACATCATCCCAAAAAATTTACCATCCTCCCATTGTTTACAATCCATCTGTAGTGAATATTAATGAAATCCCCAGATTCCATCAGACTACCTCAGAATGCCAACCCACCAGAAAGGAGAAATTCAAAAATGAAAGAGTCAAAATTATACTTGGCCTTCAAAATTTGACACCACAAATGACCATCATTGGAGGTGACCTTCCAACCTAGTTTTACCACCAGAGCCTTGTTCATCCTATATGCACTCTTAAGATTCAAACCCCCAACATTCTTTCTTCTGCAGAGTTGCTCCCAAGAAACCAGATGAAATTTACCTTTTAACTTCAGGTCTACCCATAAAAATGCTTTACAAATGCTATCCACCTTAGCAACCACTTTACCTAAAATATGAAATAAGGACATAAAATAAATAGGGATACTCTGCAAAGTGCTCTAGACAAGCAATGCCTTACCCGCATAGCTCAGAAAAGCCCCCTTCCATGCAGATAATTTGCATTGAATTATTTTGATCATAGGGATCCAGATAGAGTCTTTTACCCTTCCAACAAAAAAGGGAGACAAAGATACGAATAAGAAAGAAAAGTAATCTGGCAATTCAAAATGTTAGCAATCCTCCTTTGTTGCACTTTTGGGGTGTTATTAAAAAATAGATTACTCTTTAGAAATATAATCTGCTGACCTACCGACTTCTCATAACAATATAAAATGGCTTTGACTTCCATGGTGATAACCATCGATGCCACACATGATAGAAGCATATCATCTACAAATTAATGATGTAAGATCAAATTACAAGGAATAGTTGGGCTCATATTCATATCGTTACGATGCTTAGAAATCGTCCTCCCCAAAGCCTCTGCCATGAGAATAAAAAGGAAGGGATACAATTTATCCCTTGTATCAAACAATGACAAGAATGAAAAAATCCCTTCGGAGAACCATTGACTAGAACAGAAAAGCAAGCCAAAGAAATGCAAACCTTAACAAGATTGATCCAGTCCTCACAAAAACCAAACTTCCACAACATGCTAAAAAGAAAGGCCCAAGAAACCCGATCATAAGCTTTATTAACATCTAATTTAAAGAAAAACCCCGCTCTAACACTTTTGTACACATAATGCATCATTTCATGAATAACTATTGTACCATCAAGAATATGCTTTCTCGGGATGAAGGCACTCTACGTCGAATCAGTAAAAAATCATAGAAGCGGTTTAAAATTAAAGTATTATTTTTTATGTTTGAAGATTAAGTTAAAGAAGTAGCTCAATTTTTTTTGAATGGTGGAAAGGGTTTTCAAAGGTCCCTGAATCTTGTATAAAGAGAAACAAGGTAAAAATAAAAAAAACCACAAACAAAAAAGGGATTTAACCACTTAAATAGAACAAAGAACAACCAAAGAAGGAATAGACCAAGGGGAGTTGGAGGGAAACCCTAAAATAAAAGGAAACTAGGATGCAAAACAAAAACCATAGCAAACCAGATTACTCTGGAGTTAACACTTTTGTACTTTTCTTCTTACTAGTTTGACCTGGGAGGATGGCCTTGAAAGTTTTACTTTTGCTACCAAAGATCACTTTGGAAAATCGGATCATATTTTATAGGTTGGTTATGGATCTATTCTAGGACTGGTAAATATTATCCAATATTTCAGTTAGGATCTCTTAAGGATCACGCCTGGCCCTAGCCATAATTTTGGCATCCATGATGGACTGATCAAGCTTAGGCTCTGTGCTCTCCATCATCGTGGACTCGTTGGGCTTCAAAATTTGATCTAGGCATTTATTTTTGCCTAGCTCATTTTTGGATTTGCTTCTATGGTTCCAAGAACTATGACTATTCATCACAACCTCAAAAAAAGGATTTTACTCTTCAAATTAGATAAATGGGTTGATAGTCACCTTGGCTACCACTTTCTAGAGCATATGATTGTAAATTATAAGAAATAAGCCTTGGTGCTTGACATGAGGGGAAGCTTTCTTTTGGACACACTCGATGGAAAAATCCATGGATATTCTGAGATATTCGGGGACATTTACCTCTTTGAAATCCCTAACATGGTTTAGTAATGTCAAATGGAAAGTCCTCATCAGTTCATCGATCTTGTTAACTATGATGTAATGCATCATAGGGATTAAATTTATACACCAAGGCTCTAGAAAATATTTTCTAACAATACCTTTCTGGTTTCTAATCATTTTCTTGCCCTTATTAGTGAAATGCTTTAGCTCTTTTTGGATGGTATGATTATCTCTAGGCAGCTTAAAACTATCATTTGGGAGTTCAATTATCTCTTCTAGAAGAGTCATGGTGATATTGAACTTCAATACTCTGACAATGACCTAGCTATTCATCCAAGAATTAATAAAATTATTCATTATTTCATCATCGGTACCCCTAAAATTCCCAAGAAAGGTAAGGAAACCATAGTTCTTGAAAATATTTTTGATGTCAGGTTTCAAGCTAAGGGTGTCAGGCTTAATTATGTCTATGGTTAGGAATAAAGGATCACAGGGAACAAACAAGGGCTCAATAGGGAATACTCTAACATTCTTGAGAGAAAGGAAAACATGAGGATTATTTAATAGCTCGTAAATATCACACATGGGCTTAGTCATCCTTGGACCCTTAGAAACTCTAGGGACTAGTCCAGAGTGGACTTTGGTGTGCGACTTGGCCATAGTAGTGAGGGTGTAAGAAGAAATTATGCCATCCATGATGACGTGGATGGTGAAGAGGGATTCCTAGTAATTCATGTGATCAAAACTAAACCAGACCTCCTTGAGGATACAAAGACTAAGCATGTTCTACCAATCACTATTAGAAAGAAGTGCATTCACCCAAAGCTAAATATCTGCCATGCGAAAGTTGATGTTTTCATCCCTGAGGGTGGCACAGAGATAGGGGCTTCTTGAAATATGGTAATAGTGAATTTCCTATAGAAATTTGAGAAAACCTAAGTTGCACAATTCAAATATGAAAGCATGCATTGCCAGATACAAAGGGGAATTATTGCCATGTTGTGGGGTGTATGAAGAGACATGAAGCTTAGAGGTAACTCTTTCTTGGGGAGTCAAAACACCACCCTTTATCTTTGTGTTATAGCATTGGGGATCAAAAAATGGGAACCAATTCCATGATAATTGCTCAGGGTCTAGGGGAGTGACCTTGTGAAAGCTGACTAGGTGCCAATGCAAATCTTCCTTGTTGCCCGAGGGTGCCACAACATTGGAAATCAAACTATAAACTTTCCTAGAAGCCATGATGGCAACCTCATAATGATTACATGATACAAAAATCATCATTGGAGTTTACAGTTCTGACATCACGCAGGAAATAGTCATTCCACACCTAGATGGAAATTTCTCTAACACCCCTATTAGCTAACCAATCAACAACTGTGTTTCCCTTGTAGTAGACATACTGGATGAAAATGTCATTGTACTTGTTGATGAACCTTTTGAATTCATCTAAGATGTTTCTTAAGGACTAGGAATGGGTATAGTTCCCTTTAAGGCAATTGACGATGTGGAGGGAATCCCCTTCAATAACCAGTCTAGTAATGTTCAAATTTTTGATAACAAGCAGACCTTGGTATAACACATGGGCTTAGGCCATGTTGTTCATTTGGGTTCTAAGAAATTTTTGTAAATGCTAGATAAATTTGAGGATGCCTCCTCCACCAGCAGCACTACGGTTCCCTTTTGTGGCTCCATAAAAGTTGAATTTGAGCCATCTAGAATGCGGAGGGGTCCACTTGATGACATAGATGTTGACAGAAGAAGAAGAAACACTTGAAACATTAGTAAGCTTGAAATTTAACATAAGGCTAGCTTCAAGGCCAGGTTTAGGAGCTTCAAAGGAAGAGATAGTAGGGGTATTTTTAGTGGCTAGGGATAAAACTTTGAGGGTGGTTATGTGAGGGGTATTGGCCTGAGTTTTGAAAATTCTATTGTTGTATTCTAACTAGATTTTCCAGAGGTAGTGGTGAAGGCAATATGTCCAAAGGAATCTAAGCTACGCATTTTAAAAGGGTCGAGGCAATTGATGGAATAGCTAAGAGATATATGGTAGTTGGGCCCAAGAAATGATAAAATTTTCAAACAAAATATTTAATACATCCAACGAAAAAGGATATTCCAAGAAAATATGGGTGGTCAATTCCCAGTTCGACTTACACAGGACACACCAATTAGGGATGAAAATGCCTTTGCACATAATATTGTCAATGGTGAGGATTTTATTCTGGAAGGCTAGCCATGAGAAGAAAGAGAATTTGGGTATAACATTTTTTTCCCAAATAATCTTGGCTATATTTAATTTTTCTAGAGGCGTATCTTGACCATAGTAAGCAGTTTTGATGGTGAAATCAGTCTTCAAATGTATTCTAGACTGGGAAATCAGAGGCCTGGTTTTTGGGGATGACATAGACCCTAAGGATATTTTGGAGGGTCCTGGTTGCATCATTGATCTAGATAACTGGGCTATAAAGAAGGATTGATTTCCACTATCTTCTATTGGGGCCTTGAATAATAAAGTCTAAAACTTTGTTACCAAAAATAATATTAGTAATAAGTTCAAGGATTAACAAATTTCGATCATTAACGAGAGGTTTGTCGTGAAGCCAGGTATCCTCCCAAAAATTGATAAATCTTCCACATCCCAAGCATCATCAGAGTTATTTCTTGATGATGTCCCTAGTCTGAGTAATGGAGTTCCAAAAATAAGACCCCACTTGTAGGCGATGATCACCCATGAAAGGCAGGTGCTAAAGATACTTTTACTTGATAATGTCTATCCAGGTTACTTTCTCATGTTTAGCTATCAAAGCAAGGTTCATTTTACTAATCCTTCTGAAGTTAAGGCCTCCTTGATATTTTTTGAAGCACACTCTATCCCACACCACAAGGACGAATAGTTTCTTATTCTCATTGCCAGCCCATAGGAATTTGCATTGTATTTATTCAATTTTATGGTAAATTGATATTGGAGCTTTAAAATATTATGGGAAATAAACTGGGATACTCTAGAGGTAGGCTTGCATTAGCATAGCCTTAGCCACCTGACTTAGCATTGTGCTCTTCCACCCTGCAAGTTTTTTACTGATGCATTCAAATATGTTTGACCACATGTTTGTTGATATTTTCCCATGGAACATAGGTAACCCCAGGTAAGTGGTGGGGAGTTCAGAAATAATGCATCCTAATATTTATACAATTTTTTTCTACCTTTGAAGAGGTGTATTCAAAAAATATAATCTACTTTTGTTTTAATTTACCTTCTATCCTGCAACCTTTTTGTAGGAATCAATAATGTATTTAATGATTTTTGCTTTAGGGATGGAGGAGGATGATGCCAGAATAGTGTCATCAACAAATTGTTGGTGGGTGATGGACCTGGACACAGACGTGGGTTTAATTCCTGATATAATCCCTCTAGAGAAAGCTACTGAAAGGGATATACCTAGGGCTTCAACCATAATAATAAAAATAAATGGGGATAGGGGGTCACCTTGTGTTATGCCCTTGGAGATTTTGAAGAATCCAACATAGGAGTTGTTGATGATGATTGTGAACCATGCATTGGAGATACATTCTTTGACAAGGAAAATATAGTCTTCATGGAAGCTGAACCTTCCCAAGATCTCAAATGAGAATTGCCATGAAACTTTAGAAAAAGATTTGTTCATGTCAAGATTAAGAAACATAATAGATTTTTTATTTTTAACTACTGAGTGGACGGGCTCATGGATAGTTATAATTTCATTAGTAATAAATCTACATTTCACTGAAATCCCTTGACATTGGTCGATTATGAATGGGAGAATATATTTGATTCTATTGGCCATAACTTTGGTAATGATTTTGTACACCACACTATAGAGGGTGATGATTCTAAAGTCAGAGATAGACTTACAGATTTGAGATTTCGAGTCTAGGACTATGAACGTAGAATTTACCTCTTTTGGGATCTTCTTGGACTTTTGAAAGAATTGAACTTCTTCATAGACTTCTTCACCCAAAACATCCTAAAAATACTAGAAAAAATGAGGGGGGAAACCATATGATCCTGGTGCTTTATCTGGTTCCATTGAGAATAATTCTTCCTTAATTTCTTCCTTTGTGAAGTCTTTGAGAAGCCCCGAATTGAGATCATGAGAAACCACATGGATAATGTTCTAAAGAAGGGGGTTTCCAACATGGGGGGGCAAGGAGGACTTGGGATGAGAATTTTCTCAAAATGTGAAACAACTTCATCCCTTATTTCTTGAATATCATTAATTTTGGATCCATATCCTTTGGTTAATTCCTTTATTCAATTTGTTCTTCTATGCCTAAGAGTGGATGTGTAAATTTTTTTGTATTAGCGTCCCTTTCCATCAACCATAATTCTTTGAATTTCTACCTCTAGAAATTTTCCTCTTTAGAAATATTATTGTGGAAATCCATGAGGAGGAATTTCTCTTCTTGAAAAATATATGGCCCTGGGGTGTCCATATTGGATGAGCTTCTCTATGGTGCCAAGTCTTTCAATAATTTTTTTCTTTTCAAGAAACAAGTTCCCGAACACTTATTTATTCCATGCTTTGAGTTTAAACTTGAAAAATTAGAGTTTCTTCAAGAGCTTGATAAGAGTATTTCTAGGAATATCTATCTACCACCACTCATCAATGCAATTCACAAAATCTGGGTGACTGAGCCACATTTTTCAAACCTAAAGGGAGTTTTGAAAAACTGCCTTGGGTGAGAACAGTCTAGGACTAGAGGGTTGTGATCTAAACCTATTTTAGGATGTGCATACAAATTGGCATCTCCTAAGTAGTGAATGATTTCTTTGGACATGAGAAACTGGTTTAGCCTTAATTGGATCAGTTGGTTACTAGGTCTTCTATTGTTCCATGTGAAATTTTATCCTTACAGTTGGATGTTCATCAGTTCATTGCCATTGACAAAGTCGTTAAATTTTTTTGTGCATCTAGGGGGGATAGGTTTTCCTTTTTTATTGAAAGGAAAGAGGGGAGAGTTAAAATATTTGGAAAGTAGCCATGGTTCATTCTCAAAATTACTTCTCATCACTAATAGAGTGTTCCTGAAAGTTCACCTTCCAAAGGGGTTTTTGGTTCATAAATGTTGGATGTAATCCATTGGAGGTTTGTTTCTCTGTTAATAAACAAGATGTTGATTAGTCTATCAGAGGTGAAGAGGATTCTACCTTCAATATATTATGGGTATCATAAATAGAGAAGACCACCATAAGCCCCCTGTGTTGGGCTGTAGGTAAATTTTATGTTCTTCCACAAGGATCTACAGACTTCTTCATTGTTTTGAGCATCTAACTTGGTTTTATGTGATAAAATTATGTTTGGTTTTATTTCTTTTCTTATTGATCTAACTATCTATGTTTAGCTACCCCATTGAGGCCTCTTACATTCCAAGATAGCATATTCATCTGGAGGTCCTGGATGTGGATATATTTCCCCTAACTCTTCCTTGATACGAAGGTTATTTGGTTCTTTTCCTTCATAAGATTGAAGTTCCGTGTTTGATGTATCTGGAAGGGATGTCAAGATAGTCGATTGAAGACCATTTGCTATGGCATCCTCTATTTATTTCTACCTTTTTTCAAAATTTGTAGGTCTACCTCTTTTTTCACTACCTATGTCAACATTGACAAAAGGTTTTCTAGGTCTTGGAAGCTAATCGATAACTATAGAGGAAGATAGGAGTTGTTGTATGGAGATAGAGGTGGACTTGAAACCCCAAAATAGTTTTTTTATGAATGGTTTTTGGGATAAAGGGATGGTATCAGAGGAAGGGAGGGGAATGGGAATGGTGAGGGTGGGACTGATAGGATGAGAGGAAGGGGGGCTAGAAGGTTTAGGGTTCAGGTGGGAGAGTGACAGGGCTACAATATTTTTATCCACTTTAGATAGGGGGGATGGTAAAATGGACCATAATTCGAGGGGGAGCTAGTAAGACCTTCAAAAAACTCTTCCAAATGGTACGAATATGGGCAAGGGAAGGATTGGATTCATCATTACAAAAAATTTAATCATCATTGTGATGGTTTTCTAAAGGTATGAAAGGATTAGCTTTAGAAAAAATAGAGCAAACCTAATTTGACTTCAAAAAAATCAAGGATACTAGTTGCGAATGAGGCAAGACCTGTTTGAATTTCTTAGTCTAAATTTTTTTCTAAAAATGTAACCTGTTTAGGGTTTCGATGAGAGGCTTCTTTCTAAAGATATTTCTTAAAAGTTGGACACTAATATTTGAAATGCCCTTGGATATTTCATTTGATGCAATAGTATGGTTTATTTTCATATTCTATGCCTTGATGTCACTGATAAGAGCATATGACTAGATCAACAAATATTGGGAGAGCAGAGTCCAGGTTTGACATAACACAAATTCAAGCATAGGTCATTCTGGATATAGCATTGGTATCTGGGTCAATAGCCACCAGCTCTCCAATAGTTTGACCTATTCATTTGAGAGCATCATGGTTGAAAAAATGTAAGGGGAGATCATGGAGTTTTACCCAAATGGGAGCCAAATTGATACTATGGATTTTGATGTTAAAATCCTTCGCCCACCTATGAATGAAGAGACTTCATCTATCAAAAAATAGGGACCTCTAGTGAGGATACGATTTGAATCTTGGGCATTGTTAAGCCTGATCATGAAGAAATTGCGAGGAAAAGTGACCAACTCCATGTTTCCTGAGAGGTATCATTTTGAAATATCCCATTCAAGGATGGACTCGATGCCAGGACAAGCCCCTAAAAACTTTCCAATCAAAGATATAGAATATTAGGGGTTCCATTGCTCCACACTGATAGGAAACTTCACTACCCGAGACAAAAAAAGGAATGGTGCTTTGGAAAGGAGAAACCCCTGAAGAAGCACAAACTTTATCAACAAAGGAAAGAGAGGTCAAATTCCATGGAGGATCTTTGGGTTTTTTTTCCTGACAAAATCCTAACTGCTTCAGGATCACCACTGCCATCTTCACCATCAGGTGAATCCCCATGACCGCTCTTTGAACCATTGAGATTCCTGCCATCGAAGGATTCAAACTACTGTAAACCCCCACCTGAAGACATTGTTGATGCCCTTGTCGCCATTGTTGCTTCTGTCACTGCCATTTTTATACTTACCCTATATTCCTCACTTTCAAATACAAGTAGCTCAATTTTTTATTTCAAATGTGATTTAAAAGATCACCCACCATAAACTAATACATAAAATAAAAATCAATAATGACAAGATATAAATATGATTATATAAAATGTTAAATCAGTAAAAAACATTTAGTGTATGAGGAACCTATATGAAATAAGTTTGATATCAACAAATTCTATAAAAGGTATTATTATTTAAAGTGTGAGGAACCTCTATTGAAATAACTCTGATATCATAAAATTTTATAAAAAACATCATTTATATTTATTTCAGTGAAATTTTCATTTCATGTCCCATTAAAATTGATGGCTTAAAATATTAAAAGAAAAGAATTAAATAGATAGGGATTATAGTGTTATCTTATTTTAATTGGTTATATGGGATTAAAATGTGTTACACTTGTATTACATCATGAACATATAATGGTAAAACAACAATATGACAATTATGCATGTATCACATTGTTAGATGTAAAATTGGGTGTCCTTGAATGTTTTATTGGTTGAACATGTGTCATTTAGTCTATAAAATATTAACTTAATGCACATTATAAATTATATTTGAAAAAAAAACTTATTTATATAGACAAACAATTAATATCAGATTTTTTTATTATTTATGATTTTCTTGTTTATTAAATTTTTAATCCCCTTAAAAAATGATAATAAAAAATTCTAATCCTTTGTTTTTATCTACATCATTTTTATTTTAAAAGTATCCTTCTAATAACTATTGTATTCATATGTGAATATCGTAAGCTTATACTGAGAGGGGGGGTGAATAATATAAGATAAATTTTACTTTTCTTTCTCAATCAACATTATCCAATGTTATCAATTGCAATAACTTTCCAAACCAATATCATCAATAGCAGTAGCAAAGCAATGCATAAATTATCACACACATTAGATACATATATTTAATGTGGTTCACCCAATGTGGGTTATGTCCATGGAGAAAATATTTCTTATAAAATTTCTCAACAAATATCTTGGGAACCAATTCCATTTTACAATATTTATGGACCTCTATCCAAAGGAGACCTCAATCCCCTATGCTCAAGTTTGTGGATCTCTATCCAGATGAGATCTCTTTTCCCACTACTCTAGTTTGTGGACCTCTATCCATAGGAGACCTCTATACCCACTATTCAATTTTATGGACCTCTATCCATAGGATACCTCTATCCCCACTACTCTGGTTTATGGATATCTATCCACAAAAAACCTCTATCCCCACTACTATGGTTTGTGGACTTATATCCACAAGAGCCACCAAAATCCTTTTCTTTGGTCTACTCCAAATCCTGATCTCAAATATGCTCTCAAGCCTACTCAAATATGCTCTAAGCCTTCTCACAAGGCTTACTCTCTACTCTACTCAAATATGCTCTAAGCCTTCTCACAAGGCCTACTATCTACTCTGCCCAAATCTAATCCAAGTCTTCTCACAAGGCCTACTCTCTACTCTTTCTAAATCTACTTCAATACTTCACACAAGGCCTACTCTCTACTCTACTTAAATATGCTTCAAGCCTTCACACAAGGTCTTCTCTCTACTCTACTCAAATCTGCTTCAAGCTTTCACACAAGGCTTGCTCAAATATGCTCCACACCCTGCACAATATTTCTCACAAGCCTTCTCAAATATTCCCCAAGCCTACATATAAGTCTTGCTTAAATATTTTCCAAGACTACACAAAAGGCTTGCTTAAATATTTTCTAAGCCTACACACAAGGCTTGCTTAAATATTCTACAAGCCTACACACAAGGATTGCTTAAATATTTTCCAAGCCTACACAAAAGGCTTTATTATATATTTTCCAAGCCTACACACAAGACTTGATTAAATCTTCTCCAAGACTACACATAAGGGTTGCTTAAATCTACTCACTAAAACTGCTCAATCTGCTCACAGATCCTGCTCAAAATATATACACAAATTTTCTCATAACACATGCTCAAATATTCTCATAACACATACCCAAATATGCTCATAACACATACTCAAATTTGATCATAACACATACTCAAATATACTTCAATCCTGCTCACAAAAACTGCTCAAACATTCACAATTCTTGCATACAAACAATTTTATATATTATTCTCAAAAGTGCTTTCCTTTACTAAAGTAGTTTAGACATATTCTATCCAGAATTCGCTTAACCTCTTGAACATATAGAGAATTATATGTACTACTAAATTCCCAATATGTTCTTTGCATTCACATGTCTCACATTTATTTCATTTTAATGGTAGCTCTAGTCTAACATTTTGATAACCAACCTTCTTATGTATTTCCCACAATCAAAACTGATGCACACATTTGCTTCACAAATCTAATTTCTAACACTTGCACATTCACTTCCAATGTCACTCAAACCAATGCCCAAATTCTTCACAAATACATTTTACAATGATGCACAAATTTGTTATCAAACCCTAGCACAAGCGTTTTCAATTTCTTTCCAAGATAAAGCACAACTTGTTCTCAAACCCAAGCACATATATTTCCACAACCATTCAACAATAATGCATACTTTGTTCTCAAACTCTAGCACATATATTTCCAAAAATTCTCATGAAATCAATCCTTTTATCTCCACCTCATATAACAACACAAGTATTCTTTCCAAACCAAAACACCTTGAGAAGGAGTATAAACACCATACCTCATAAGGCTACCTTGAAGAAGATGTGCAATTAAATACTATCTCAAAATAATTTCCTTTATTTGCACCAAATATGCAGGGCGTAAAATATTTTTGTGATCTGCATTACCCAACCTTCAATGCTCACAATGAAAAGGATGTCATAGGGTTTTGAACTAGAAACCTCTATTATAACAGTACTCACACCAACCATCCAACCACTGGGTCACCCCAAGTGGTTGGAAATATCTCAAGCACATGGAGTATATCAATGTTCAGCACATGCATCCTTCTCAAATTGTTGTCCTATTTTTCGTTGTCCTTCAACCTTAACACAAGATAATAACCAATTTTTGCATCAAAATATTAAAGCATAAACATTAGCACACATGGGAGTTGGGATAAATAGAACCATTTTTATTTAAAATATATGCACTTTAATGTTATTAGTTTATTCAGCTCACGTGCTTGAATTAGAGTTTAGACCTTGCTTTCAAATTGACATTGGCGCCAAAAACATTATGAAAATATTATAATATTTAAAAAAATATTATAATAAGACTTTTAAAACTTTGACCCACAAGGAAATTCCTTTTAGAAACATTGCCACCTTGTCCAAAATTAAACCTTACTTTTAAACCTTTTGCTCTTAAAGAAATAATAAATGAACCTTGCTTTTTCTTAAAGCCAAAGAACTTTAAACCTCTTGGACCTCTTCTATAATATTTAAAAATAAATATTATAGACCATTTCTTTTTACCTTGCTTTTTCTTTGATCCAAAATAATTTAAACCTCTTGGACCTTATTTATAATATTTAAAAGTAAATATTATAAACCATTTCTTTTCACCAGTTTTCTTTTGTTGTGAGATACACCTTGCCATGCATAATTGTCTAACCAAGATTTATTTTGACATCAACCCTTTGACATCAATGACAACTCAATATGATTGATATTTCCAATAATCTCCCCCATTTTCTTTGATGATAAAACTTTAAAAAAATATTATTTTAGTGCAATTGGATACCAAAATTACTCCCCCTGAGAAGTTGCTCCCCCTCACTAATATTTCTCCCCCTTACTGAAATATCTTCCCCTTTAACATCAATGGTAAAGGGCTCCATGGGCCTAAAAATAATTACATGAGTAGCAATGACCTTGAAATAAATATCCATCTTCAAATGAATTTAAGTTCCTCTTAGTGAAGCCATAATTATTCTTTCCATGAATCCTACAGTGTATAGCTTTGTGACCAAAATGATTACATGAGAAATAGTAACCTTGAAAGAAATATTCATCTTGCCTTGGAGGATATGGACCCATGGTTCTTTCTTTGCATTTCTAGGATAATACTTGTACCTTGATTGTGCATTATTTTCTTCCTTTTTGATGCTTCCATTTTTAACACATTAGCATAAGTCTTAGGTTCTTCTTTAATCACTTATCATTATTCTAATTATTTTGACCTTGAGCTTGACTCCTCTTCTTGTTTCCCTTGTCCTTCTTCAAAACCAAGTCCAGTATTGATAAATGAAGATCTTTGTGCTTTGAGAATGTCATCCAAATATTTTGAGCTTTTCTCAAACCTATGTAGCTTATCATTAGAATATTTTACTTCCATCCTTAGAGAAACCACTTCATGTTCTAATATTTCACATTCTAACTCTTTTGCCTTTAAATGTTCGGTCATACCTTTTTCAAATTTCTTTACCTCTTCAACCTTAAATTTTAAGTCAGTGAGATCTTGTAGAAGCTTTGCCTTTGTTTTCTTATCATCTTGTACTTGAGCCTTCAATCTTAAATTCTCCATTTTTAACTCTTCAAGATCAACATCAAGTTCCTTTTCCATACCAATTGTGGCTTCCTCTTCCCTTTATGAATATTTATAATTTTATATGGATTTAATAACAAGAGCATCCTCTTTTTCTTCTTCTTGGTCTTTATTTATAGGAGCATTTTCATTCCCTTCTTCTTGGTCATAATTGTAGCTATTTTTATTTTTATGATAAAATATTCTTTGATGTTTCTACTTATGATCTTCAACAAGAGCATCTTATTTTTTTTCTATTATCAAAAATAGAATTTCCTCTTCTTCACAATATGATAGGCCTTCATCACTGCTACTTCCAAAAAATATATTCCTCTCATACCTGTTTTGACTGTGCCTACTTTTCTTGAATTTATTTTCATATTCACTGCTACTAAACCCATGAAAATGAGTTTCATAGTGACCAAATTTACCACAAACAAAACATTTCTATTTTCTTAGTTCTTCTTCCATGTCCACCATAGTTTCCTCTTTCTCTCCATTTTATTGAATTTCAATTACTGGAGCATCTTCCTTTTCTTTCATAGCCATGTGTGTTCCTTCCTTATTAGGAGGGTGTGGTCTCATGGTTCTTATTTTATATTTCTTGTCTATGTGTGTTCTTGTAGGATCTTCCTTCAAGTTGTTAAGCTTTCTTAAAGGAACCTGGTTTGATACCAATTGAAGAACACACACTTATACTAAGAGGGGGGTGAACAATATAAGATAACTTTTACTTTTCTTTCTCAATCAATATTATCCAATGTTATCAATTGAAATAACTTTCCAAAACAATATAATCAATAGCAGTAGCAAAGCAATGCATAAATTATCACACATATGAGAGATATAAATTTAACGTGGTTCACCCAATGTGGGTTACGTCCATGGAGAAAATATTTCTTATAAATTTTCTCAACAAATATTTTGGGAACCAATTCCATTTTACAATGTATATGGACCTCTTTCTAAAGGAGACCTCAATCCCCTATGCTCAAGTTCATGGACCTCTATCCATAGGATACCTCTTTCTCTACTACTCTAGTTTTTGGACCTCTATCCATAAGAGACCTCCGTCCCCATTATTCAAGTTTGTGGAATTCTATCCATAGGAGACCTCTATCCCCACTGCTCTAGTTTTTGGACCTCTATACATAGGAGACCTCTATCCCCACTACTTTGGTTTGTGGACCTCTATCCACAAGAGACACCAATCTCCTTTGCTTTGGTCTACTCCAAAGCCTACTCTCAACTCTGCTCTCAAGCCAACTCAAATATACTATAAGCCTTCTCACAAGGTTTGCTCTCTCCTCTACTTAAATATGATCTAAGCCTTCTCACAATGTATATTCTCTACTCTGCTTAAAACTTCTCCAAGCCTTCTCACAATGTCTTCTCTCTATTCTTCTCAAATATGCTTCAAGACTTCACATAAGGCCTTCTCTCTACTCTACTCAATTTTACTTAAAACCTTCACACAAAGCCTACTCTCTAATCTGCTTAAATATGCTTCAAGTCTTCACACAAGGCTTCCTAAAATATACTCCACACCCTGCACAACACTACTCACAAGACTTATTAAATCTTATCGAAGCCTACACATAAGGCTTGCTTAAATCTTTTCTAGGCCTACATAAAAGGCTTGCTTAAATATTTTTCGAGCCTACACAAAAGGCTTGCTTAAATATTTTCCAATCCTACACACAAGGTTTGCTTGAATATTATCCAAGCCTACACACAAGGATTTCTTAAATATTTTCCAAGCCTACATAAAATTATTGCTTAAATATTTTCCAAGCCTACACACAAGGCTTGCTTAAATCTTCTCCAAGCCTACACACAAGGCTTGCTTAAATCTGCTCACCAAACCTGCTCAATATGCTCACAGATCCTACTCAAAACATATACTCAAATCTGCTCATAACACATGCTCAAATTTTCTCATAACACATACCCAAATATACTCATAACACACTCAAATCTGATCATAACACATACTCAAATCTACTTCAATATTGCAAGATCCTTTTCACATGAACCTCTTCTTAAAATATGTGCACAATAATTCTTGAAAATAATCCTCTATAACTCTCCTTTGATTTCACAAGATAATGCCTTCAATTATAAACCAAACCCTCAAAAATATCATGTGAAAATTACAAACTATTAAAAGACTCAATACACCTTGTAAATTCCTCTTTCAAAAATTTCAACCTAAACCCTTCTACACTTAGACAATAATACAAATATCAAATAACGTTATACACCATAAAACACCTTCTTTCAACAACAAACCCTTCTCACAATAATATGTAAATTATAACCAAAACCAATATATTACACAACTCCCACTTCTCATAAACCTTATAAAATATTATTCATATTAATCCAATGTATGCACCAAATGCCTCCCACGAGGCTATTTAATCAAATTAATTAAAAAACCTTTCTTCACTGTCATGAATGTATGCAGGTTTAATAAAAAAAATTATGTGTACCTTAACACTATTGTAATTCGAACCCACGACCTCTCAAGAGCCAGTGCTCACACAAGCGCCTTCAACTAGATGTGCTACCACAATAGATAACACCAAATATAGGGGATGTCCAATACATCTATGATCTGCGTTACCCAAACTTTAATGCTCATAGCCAAAAGGATGTCAGAGAGTTTCAAACCTGAAACCTCTACTGTAACAGTGCTTACACCAGCAATCCAACCGCTGGGCCATCCCAGGTGGTTTAAAATATCTTAGGCACACAGAGCATATCAATGTTCAACACTTGCACCCTTCTAAAAATGTTGTCCTTCTATTGTTCGATGTCATTCAACCTTAGCATAAGATAATAATCGATTTTCGCATCAAAAGTTTAAAGCATAAACATTAGCGCACACGGGAGTTGGGAGAAATACAACCATTTGTATTTCATATATATATATATATATATATATATGCACTTCAATGTTATTAGTTGAGTCGCCTCACATGCTTGAATTGGAATTTATACCTTGCTTTCAAATTGACGTTGGCACCAAAAACCTTACGAAAATATTATAATATTTAAAAAATATTATATTAAGACTTTTAAAACTATGACCCACAAGGAAATCACTTTTAGAAACTTTGCCACCTTGTCCAAAATTAAACCTTTCTCTTAAAGAAATAATAAATGAACCATGATTTTTATTAAATCCAAACTTTGAACCTCTTGGACCTCTTCTATAATATTTAAAAATAAATATTATTGACCATTTCTTTTTACCTTGCTTGTTATTTAAGCCAAACAACTTTAAACCTCTTGGACCTTCTTTATAATATATAAAAATAAATATTATAAACCATGTCTTTTCACCAATTTTCTTTTTCCGTGTGAAAGCATGTCTATGGAAGCACGATGTACCGGGTGCGTGTTACACACCAAACCTAGCCGTCGGCTAGGTATTCCAGGAGTAAAACATTTCATATATATAGTAGATAGATTATTCAAAATTAAATCATCGTGTTTTATTTTTTATTATCTGCATTTCGCAATTGCCTTCACGACGGGGACGTGCCCTCCCTGAGTGGCGAACTATTTTCCATTTGATTTAATTTATTTACTGCTGTGGTTTTCATATTGCTTCGTCATATTGCATTTGAGGAATTTGATCAGAATTAAATATAAACGAACGAAGTTAAATCGTTCCAAGTGGTATCAGATTCAGGGGGTGTCCTCGGTCTCACTACGTACGCAAATATTGTGCGTGGTTCTGTCGCGCAGCAATAGAAGGTTACAGTCAGTGGAGATTACCAGCGTATACGAATAAGCTATAAGGCGAAGATTACAGGCATGACGCGGTTTGTTTCAACTTCCCATCACCGTTCGTTCAAAGATTATCGACGTACACGAATAAGCTCTAAGGCAGAGATTACAGGCGTGATGCGGTTCATTTAAATTCCCCATCACCGTCCGTTCAAATTCTTGTCCCAAAACTATAGCAACGGCATCCAGGGTCTCAAATCCTTCCTTCGCGATCAAAATCCGAAAGCCAGACCGTAAAATTGCACACAGTCAATCACAACCATTCGCAAGCATCGTCGTCCAATCATAATTCAGGAAATATTCAATAAATCGGGAAAAACTAAGGTAGTTTGTTTAATTTCGATTGCTGACGTCAGATAAAAATTTTTCGTGGCATTGGGCTTAAATCTTTATCCCACATTCAATGTATTAAGTTCGTTTAGGGGTTTAAAAGGCATAAGTCACACCTTCTATGGTGTGACTTCGGTCACACGTTGGAGTTCCTCCGCGCATAGTCTTCTTCGTCGATTTACGGTCCAACTGTCGTCTTTCCAGTTGCTAGCTGTCATTGTCGTGTTTAATCGTCGGTCGTTCCAGTTTTTCATGTTGTGTCTATCGTGTTCATGTTGCGTTCCATTCCCCCGTGTCTTGAGGGTTGTTCCCTGTCCTCCGTGTCTTGTGTCGCTTTGTCGTCTCTGTTGTTCGTTGTCTTGTTCTCGCGTCTTGTTCCGTTCGTCGCATCTCGTATCCGGTCCGCTCGCGTCCTCGTTGTCCGGTCTACGTCCGCTCGCATCGTCGTTGTCTAGTCCGCTCGCGTGTCGTGTCAATTGTTCGGTCCTTCCTCGTTGTTCGGTCGTAGCAGTACGTGTTGTCTTGCGGTCAGTTCTAGTCAAAATTGAAAAGTTGCTGGCATTGTCCAAATTACAAAATTGTTGAAAGTTGTTGTCCCGAGGCAGCCCAAATTCAAATCCGCGTCGTAGTTGGAGTGACAGTTGAAGCGGAATCCAAATTTTTGCTAAATTCAACCAACTTTTTGCAGCCGTCAAAGCTCAAAAGCTCCTAAGCAGGTTATGCTAACAAGTGCATGAGCAAAAGGTGGACCAAAGGATCTGACGGTCGACTATCAAGTTCGAAAATGACCAATAACAACGCACGAAGACCTCATCGAAGCCCAGGTACAAAAAATTCTCCTTCTCCTTTCAAAATTGGCAGTTATAATCCACATCATCCACTAGTAGACCCTATGGCTACTAACCCTCCCCCAACTCACGAAAACATCACACAAGGAGACTCAAGTAACTCGGCCATTTCCAACGATGAATCTCTTCGACTCTTAATAGATGGTATGCGCGAAATTAGTATCAACCTAAAAACCCTAGTGCGAGCACAAAACCAGCTTAATCCCAATACTAATCCCCAAAATCACTCCCATGCCCAAAGGAATGAAGAAAATGACGATCAAGATGACGATTGGGAACAACAAAGAGGCAATTCGGATAATTACAGGGATCGCTATCATAGACAACGGTATAACCAAGATCAAGAAAGGGATATGGGTTATCACCAACCGAGAGGCCCTAATAATTTTCCACGCATTGATATGCCCACTTTTGAGGGTCATGATCCTCGTGGTTGGATAGCCAAAATGGAAGGCATTCTCGACTTATACCAAATTAAGGAATTTGATAAAGTCCCTTTCGCTGCATCAAAATTAGGCACTGAGGCCTACCAATGGTTCGTATGGCTTAAGCGAGAGAAAGGAGCTACTATTAACTGGAAAAAATTCACTACCTCTTTTTTAGAAAGATTTGATGAAGGAGCTACATCGTCATACACAGTAAGACTGTTATCTCTTAAACAAGAAGGATCGGTTAGCGAGTTCGTTTCGGAGTTCACCAGTTTACTACCATATACTTTAGACCTCAGTCCCGACACAGTGGTAGGAGCTTTTCGCAATGGATTGAAAGAAAATATTAGGGTGGAGGTAGACATTCAAAATCCAACCTCGCTGAACGATTGTATAAGAATAGCCAAGCCGGGTCGAGAAGAGAAATCAGTTGTATGCACGACGTGAAACTTATAGTCGTCCTTCGTATCGCAACAATTCCTTTCATAGAAATGATCAACCATCAAGATACTTTTGCTATAAATGTCGCACTCATCACCCCAGGGAACAAGCATGTGCCCAAAAACAAAACTTTCATATTGAATGCGATCAATATGAAGGAGAAGAGGAAGAAACTTACCACCAAGAAGAACCTATGCAAGAAGAACTACCAAGTACTTTAGAAGAGAAGGAAGAGGATACAATGGCGATCTCCGTGCATGCCCTCATGGGGTTAACCGCCCACCATACCATCAAGGTACCAGGATTTCTCCGCCAGAAAAAGGTGAATGTGCTAATTGATTCTGCAGTACCCACAATTTTATCGACATCAAAACAGCAAAAGCTTTGAATTTATTCATTAACTCTTCCAACAAAGACAAATTCCAGGTTCTAGTGGCCAACGGGGTGAACGCGCAATGTGTTGGTCGAACATCTCAAGTTTCCATAAAAATGGGAACTTATACCTGGTTTGGATCCCTTTTCGTCATGAATTTAGGGAACTTTGATGTCATTTTGGGAGTTGAATGGTTGGAAACATTAGACACGGTTAGCTTCAATTTCAAAAAATTATTTGTGGAATGGAAGGAAAACGGACGAGTCATTCGCTTACAAGGCATTACTACTCCTCCATCACAAATGGTGAGCTCTCATAGTATGGAGAAGATGTTAAAAAAGGGTGGATATGGATTTATAGCTCAAATTAATTGTTTGGAAAAACAATCTCGAGCAAATTCGGATATTACTGCTCCAGAGTTACGAGACATCATAACACAATACGAAGAGGTTTTCCAAGAACCTAAAGGATTACCACCTAAACGATCTCATGATCATGCCATCCATTTGATTCCAGGGAGTGTCCCACCTAACAATCGTCCTTACCGCTATCCTCAACCACAAAAGATAGAAATCGAACAGATCGTTCAGGATCTGCTAGATCATGGAGTCATTCGTCACAGCACTAGCCCTTATTCCTCACCTGTAGTTCTGGCTCGACGAAAAGATAACTCTTGGCGTATGTGTCCTGATTTTCGTTCTCTCAATAAACTCACTATCAAGGACAAATTTCCTATCCCTGTCATAGATGACCTACTAGATGAGTTGCATGGTGCAAAATTTTTTACAAAATTAGACCTTCGCTCAGGATTTCACCAAATCCGTGTCAGAGAAGAAGACATTCCCAAAACTGCTTTTCGTACTCATGAAGGTCATTACGAATTTTTGGTCATGCCTTTTGGTCTCACCAATGCACCATCCACATTCCAAAGTCTCATGAACCAAGTGTTTCGTCCACTCCTCCGTAAGTTTGTGTTAGTTTTTTTTGATGATATTCTCATATACAACAAAACTTGGACGGACCATTTACATCATGTGGATAAAGCCCTTCACATTTTACACAGAGAAAAGCTATTTGTCAAACGTTCCAAATGTTCATTTGGTGTCCAAGAAGTCGAGTATCTTGGTCATATAGTTTCACACGAGGGTGTCAAAGTCGACCCCAATAAGATTAAGGCAATTCAAGAGTGGCCTTTACCTAAAACCATCAAGAAACTTCGTGGTTTTTTGGGTCTCACGGGCTACTATCGCAAGTTTGTACGAAATTATGGTAAGATTGCAGCACCTCTCACAACACTCACAAAGAAGGATGCTTTTCGTTGGTCGAAAGAAGCCACTCAAGCCTTCGAAGCTCTTAAGAAGGCCATGTGTACAACTCCAGTATTAGCAACTCCCAATTTTCACAAACCATTTATTATCGAATGTGATGCATCAGGAACAGGAATTGGGGCTATATTAATGCAAGAAGGTCATCCGTTGGCATTTGAAAGTAAACAGCTCTCCGAGAAAAATTTGGGAAGATCAACATATGAAAAAGAAATGTTGGCTATTCTTCACGCAGTAGAAAAATGGAGACACTACCTAATCAGTAGCCGCTTCATTATAAAAACAGATCATAGTAGTCTCAAACATTTTCTTGAGCAAAGGTTTTCATATCCGAAACAAAATAAGTGGTTAACCAAACTATTGGGCTATGATTTTGTTATCGAATACAAGAAAGGGAAGGAAAATATAGCCGTCGATGCGCTGTCCAGGAAATATGAAGACGAAGTAGTCATTAACGCTATTTCAGGTCCTTGCTCCCAATGGGTGAATCAATTACAAGATGAATGGTTGTCCAATAGCGAAACTGCTCAGATACTTCAAGAGTTATCTATAGGGTCCTCTAAACACCCTTTGTTCTCTTATGAAGATAAAATCCTCCGGAAGAAGAACCGCATTTACATTCCACACAATTCAGAACTCAAATCAAAGATCCTCGACGAATCGCACGCTTCTCCATCAGCGGGACATTCAGGATTTTTGAAAACATATTTAAGGGTCAAACAATCATTTTGTTGGAAAGGATTAAAAGCAGAAGTCAAACAATGGGTAGCAGAATGCGAAGTTTGCCAACGCAATAAAGGAGAAACAGTCAAATCATTAGGGTTGTTACAACCATTACCCATCCCCGAACGACAGTGGGAACATATATCCATGGATTTTATTGAAGGTCTTCCAAAGTTAGAAGGCGGGACAGTAATCTTCGTAGTCGTAGACCGGTTATCCAAATACGCTCACTTTCGGGCTTTACAACATCCATTTTCCGCAAGCAAGGTGGCAAAGGTATTTATGGATTCAATTTTCAAATTACATGGTATGCCAAAAAATATTGTAAGTGATAGAGACCCCATCTTCACTAGTAACTTTTGGCGGGAATTATTTCGACTTAGTGGTACCAAATTGAACATGTCCTCAGCCTACCATCCACAGACAGATGGTCAAACAGAAGTAGTTAACAAATGTTTGGGTACGTACTTAAGATGTTTCGCTCAAGATAAACAATACCAATGGAGCCAATGGTTAGCATTGGCAGAATGGTGGTACAACACTTCTTACCATTACTCAATTAAGATGTCTCCATTTGAAGCATTGTATGGCACCAAGCCTCCAACCGTCGTAGATTACGTACAAGGATCATCCAAAGTAGCCAAAGTGGATGATTGGTTCCAACAAAGGCAGTCTACACTCACCATCCTCAAAGAGAATTTAGTCCAAGCACAAAATCGTATGAAACAACAACAAGACTTGCACCGATCAGAGAGAACTTTTAATATAGGTGATTGGGTTTTCCTAAGGTTGCAACCTTACAAACAATCATCGTTAAGGATAAAGTCCAGCCAAAAGTTGGCTCCACGATTCTATGGTCCTTACAAAATTGTGCGCCGCATTGGAGAAGTAGCCTATCAATTAGAGCTACCTACATCATCACGAATACACCCGGTATTTCATGTTTCATGTCTCAAAAAAGTAATTGGTCAGAAAGTGCAAAGTCAATCAGAATTACCAGTGCTCGATGAGGAAGGACGCATACATCTCCAACCCGAAGATATACTACAACACAGAATACGAAGACTGAGATCACGTCAGATTCAAGAATTTCTCATCAAATGGCAAGATTTACCAGAGGAGGATGCCACATGGGAACCTGAAAGTATTTTCCAGACATTTCCAGCTTTGAGGACAAAGCTTTCCGAGGAGGGGAGTCATGTTACACACCAAACCTAGCCGTCGGCTAGGTATTCCAGGAGTAAAACATTTCATATATATAGTAGATAGATTATTCAAAATTAAATCATCGTGTTTTATTTTTTATTCTCTGCATTTCGCAATTGCCTTCACGGCGGGGACGTGCCCTCCCTGAGTGGCGAACTATTTTCCATTTGATTTAATTTATTTACTGTTGTGGTTTTCATATTGCTTCGTCATATTGCATTTGAGGAATTTGATCAGAATTAAATATAAACGAACGAAGTTAAATCGTTCCAGTGCGATGCAAACAAAAGCAGATGTATAATGAAACGCTAAGTCCTACGAAAATGCGAAGAACAAGTGCATGAAAAGGGAAAACGACGCAATGAAATGAGATGTAAAGCAAAACTAAAGTGCAGCCTCTTTTATTAATGTTGCTTGTGATCCGGTTACAATACGTTCCCCCACCTTTCAGGGGCTCGGAGCGTTCGATACAATTTTGTTACACCAACGGATGGTACGCTTCCCTTCGGGATCTTCCGCGTGCCCACATTCGAAATGGGCGGGCCAAATGTCATCGCCGCTTGTGTGAGTGCATCCGTCATTCCTTGCTGCCCCTTCGGTGTTGAGATCCTGCGTACAGAGAAACAACAAATGGTTAATAGCATATGCGGATGGAAGGAAACATGCAATCCCCAAGACCTCCGGCTAGTGAATACATGAAATAATAAAACAGAGATCAAAACGTGTCAGAATGAGATGAAACTTGAATAGGAGCATCCAGACATCATTAGGGACACATTGCAAAAATAACAGTCGGGAAATCATGCGTGGATTTCTAATCGCTCTGGGGTGGGATGCTGGGGACTATCACAAAATGTGCGAAAGTGACCTCCCAAATGTCCTATCCAGAGGCCTCCAAAATACCTGTAAACTTGGGGTTAGGCAAAATGGGGCATTTTGAGATGACCCAGAAGGTCGGATTTGGCAGATTCTGCCCATATTGCCCTATATCCGAAGGCACCCCCTGTAGGTTAGTGAACACGTAAAATGATAAAAACACAGTCAAAATAGGTCAGAATGTAGTGAAAATTGAACAGTAGCATAAAAAAATCACATACAACATGATGCAAAAGAAACAGTAAAGAAATATAATGTAGATTTCTAATCGCTCCGGGGTGGGGCGATTAGGACTGCAATAGTGCGGGGGCGCCGGGGGCAGGACGCCCGCCGTTTGGGGCTTGGTTTTGACACCAATCCACTTGGGATGGGTCCAAAACCTCCTAGGGGGTTGTGTCAAAAAATTTGGTGTGGGATTGTGGCTGATTGTTCGGGTTTTGGGTCCAGATTGCGCTCCTAGTATTCACCCGATAACCTCCCTTCCAAAAGAGAGATCAAGGATGTAGGAAGCACAATGAGGGGTGAGGGTATAATTTGGCAGCACTCCGTTGCTCCAAATGCTCCTGCTCTATCTTTTTTGGGGTGAGAAGGCTCACCATTTTATAGACCTGAGGGTCTCCTTTGAATGCGCATGCAGGGGCACCACTTGGCCATCATGCCTTGTCAGGGGAGAGAAGATTCCTCCCTGATTAAGGGCTCCTTGATTTAGGCCTCCATGACTGCCTCTTTGAGCTCTGAAATGCTCACTCGCACTCCCATGCCTTGGAGGTGGAGTTGAGTGGCGGATCTGGGCTGCCATTTGTCAAGGTTTGACTTTTTTCCCATCAAACCTGCTATTCATCCCACCCTAGAGCGATTGCTGCTAATCATCCTGAGGTGGGGCGAATAGCATTCTAATCATCCCAGGGTGGAACGAATAGGGAGCAGAGTGCTTGAAAGGTGCCAAATTGACCTCTGACCTTCCAAAACTACTTTGGGAGTGGTTAGGACCACTATTTAACCTCTAGGGGCTGCCCTAGGGGCTATGTATGCCAATTCGATCAGTGCTTGTAGCCACATAATCGGATTGGTGTTGTTTTGGTGTCTACAGATGCCCCTTTTTGGGATGCACTGTGCATGGCGTAGTGTTGAGCAAAAATAGATAACCAAAGCACTTAATGATTAGGGTTTCTCAGTAACCTAACCAAATTTTGATACCCCAAGTATGGAAAGGGCATGCATTCTTGAATCCTTGCTTTTGACGAGCTAAGGAGCTTACTTCAAGTGTTAACCTTTTTCGGTGAGGTGTTACTTGATCTTGGACATTGTTCAATCATGAATAGGCAAAGGGTGCAACCTTTTGTCTGTGGGAACCTTGAGTTCATGATTCCAGAATGCCAAGTGTTTGATCAGCTTGTGATTATTGCTTGTTTGCTACCCCAAGCAGGGGCATGATTGTCTTTGTCAATGATTCTTTGAATGCATGCCATTTCCTTGATCGGGTGTGTATTTGTTGATTGGTAACTGAGTGTGACTACCCCCTCAAGCGATGAATCGATGAGGGAATGACCAAAATGAGAAAAGTGACGAGTCGCTTGACCCAAGATGAATTTTTTAAGGGTGCCTTCAGGTGTTTTTCGTTGAACGCTTATGCAGTTTCCCAACAATCTGACCTATTTTTGGTGGGTTTTGACCCTTTTGTGTGACGTCGATTGGGGTTGAAATTATCAAAAATTCATCCTCCCATGGAGCGGTCCAGCTATGGTAGCCTTCTTAGGGAGTAGGATAGTGATAATTTGTGGTCCCGACATCAGTTTTTCATGCCAAGAATGTCAGGTGCAAAGGCACCTTTATTCGGCAGAGTTATTGCTATTTTTTGGTGGGTTTGGACCCTTTTTGTGATGTCGATTGGGGTTGAAATTGTCAAAAATCCTTCCTCCCGTGGAGTGGTCCAGCTATGGTAGCCTTCTTAGGGAGTAGGATAGTGATAATTTGTGGTCCCGACATCGGTTTTTCATGCCAAGAATGTCAGGTGCAAAGGCACCTTTATTCGGCAGATTTATTGTTGCTTTTGAGTGGGTTTTGACCCTTTTTTGTGACGCCTTGGGGCTGAAATTTTCAAAAATCCATCCTCCCGTGGAGCGGTCCGGATATGGTAGCCTTATTAGGGAGTAGGATAGTGATAATTTGTGACCTCGACATTGGTTTTTCATGCCAAGAATATCAGGTGCAAGGGCACCTTTGTTTGGTAGCTTTATTGCTTTTTTTGGTGCATTTTTTGGATGCAGTTTTGGTTGCTTTATTTCTTGCTTTGTAATCGTCCCAGGGTGGGACGAATACCAATTTTGTAATCGTCCCAGGGTGGGACGAGTGCTAACTAGAGTGCTCATCCTAGGGTGGAATGATTACAGGCCTAAGAGCCTTTATAAGGGCCAAAACTAGGTTTTGGGCTCATTTGCAATCTTTTTTTTCTGGCGATTTGGAGCTGTGAGGAGTGCGAGTTTGCGTAGCGGAGCGCTACCAAAATTTCATGGACACCATGAGTGCAAGGACTGGATCTTCGAGTGGTGGAGCCGAGGCGAGACCGGTAGGTGCTCCTTCTCTCTGCTTTATTTGTTTTTCTTTTGTCTAAGTACAGTTAAAACCGTAATTAATTTTTTGTATTTTGTTTTTGCATTTTAGACTAAGATTAAAACCCTAGTTAATGTTTTTTTTTTTGTTTACATTTAGACTAAGGTTAAAACCCTAGTTAATGTTTTTTTTTGTGTTTACGTTTAGACTAAGGTTAAAACCCTAGTGAATTTTTTGTTTTTTTGTGTTTGCGTTGTTTATTTGATTTTTTGAATGTTTTTGTTGTACATTTTGTTAATGTTTTTGTTTTGTTGTTTTTTCGTTTAGTCTAAGGTTAAAACCCTAGTTAATTTTTTGTTTTTTTTTGGTGTTGCATTTAGACTAAGATTAAAACCCTAGTTATGGTTTGTTGTTTTTTTTGTTTGTATACACTGCTGTACATTTGTTTTGTTGTACAATTTTTTTTTGTTTTTTTTTGTATACACTATTGTACATTTGTTTTGTTGTCATGTTTTAATGTTTTTGTGTTGTTTTTGTTTTTCAGGTTGTGAAGAGTCGGTATCGCCAACCGACTGTGTTCTCAGATGCTCGGGATGCGCTGACTATTGTAGATTGGGAGTGGCTTGATGCCCTTGGGCTCAAGCAGGTGATGCGGTTGGAGCCTGTGGTGGGGGATCGGGCATATCTGATTGCCTTGATCAATTTGTGGGATCCTCGCACCAACACCTTTCATCTCCCAATAGGGGAGATGACGGTTACTTTGGAGGACGTGTATCAGATTCTATGGATTCTGATAGATGGACTGCCCATTCGGATGACTCCCCGTGATCAGTGGATGAGTGGTGCTGACACGGTGCTTTGGGTAGGTGGCAGAGATGGGGGTGGATAGGGTTGTGGAGAGGGCAGAGGCGGACTGCCTGATTGGTAGGATTCTGGTGCGGTGGTGGTTGGAGAAGGGCATTTTGGGGGTGAGGCATGCGTTGCTCATGACCCTCATCTCCAACATGTTGCTTCTCGACTCCTCAGGTGCGAGGTTCCCTTGGAACCTGCTTGAGGTGGTGTTCAGACTGGTGGAGTGTCCGACAACAGTGCCACTTATTATGAGGTGGGGTCAGACACTATTGGCATAGCTTTACGATGAGTTGTACAAGGTCCGCTACCGAAGGTGGAAGGGGATCGGGTGCAGCTATCTTTTGCAGTGCTGGGGGTGGCAGCACATAGCTGTGGAGCGGCCGTAGGGGTTGCCTTGGACCACTCGAGGTGAGATGGTGGATAGGGAGATTGGGTATGCTGCTCTATGGTGGAGGTCGGAGGAGCATGGGCAGAGTCGATGGTGGGCAGGTGACGTAAGTCACTATACTGATGCCTTCTCACGTCTTGCTCCAGGGGAGGTGTTCTGGCGGCCATACCGGGACTGTCCAGCCTGGCTTGAGGCTGGAGAGTGGCTCCGATGGGTGCATAGGGGGAGATGGTTGATCGGGCAACATGGGACAGAGCAGGAGTACTTCTCGTACATCTGGGTGACTCGATAGTTTGGGGTGCACCAGGGATTTCCTGGTGAGCCCTTGATCTATCGGCGTCGGGGCGACGAGAGGACTCTAGCCTAGCCGATTATTGAGCCACTGGGTGAGGAGTCTGATGTAGTGATTGATGTCCCCAACGTGGACAATTTTGGGGTGACTGTAGAGTACGACCAGTGGTGGACGATGCGGCGATGGTGGGGTGAGGGGCCTCTAGGAGGTCCGGATGCAGCAACAGCAGGCGATGGGGGTGCGGAGGCACCGATGGAGGGTTGGGGGGCTCCACTCGATGATGCGGATATGGTGGAGGTAGATGACTTCACTGGGGATGATTTAGGGGTTCTGGAGTAGCCGAATACACAGGACGTCCCAGAGTAGTGGGTGCTAGAGCAGCATGCCATCCCGGAGATGCCCATGCCTCAGGCAGTCCCAAGGGATATGGAGGCTAGGTTTCATGCTGAGATAGCATGATTGGAGGATCTACTATGGAGATGGGATGAGGAGCACAGAGTCGAGAGGGATCTCCTACGGGCTTAGTTGGCGTAGCGGGATGACGCATTGGCTGCGTACCATCGACGGGATGTGGAGTGGGGTCGATGCCGGGTGGAGTTGGAGGCCGAGATTATCCACCTCGGTGGACAGTTACCTGAGCTCACTGGAGGTGGATCGTCATACCGTACGAGAGGTAGTGAGACTGAGTAGTCTGCATCCTCTCATCGTAGGCGGGTGGGTGAGGGTAGCATTAGTGGGCATGATGCGAGGGTTGGCAGCAGCCACCCTGAGAGGTCCCATAGGACCCACACCACTAGGGGTAGTTCCAGTCGCACCGATCCTACGTGATCATGGTGGCCGACTCCCTAGGCTTTGGGGATTTTGAGTTTTTGATTTTTTTGTGAGGTCAAAGGACCGTTTTATTGTAGCCTGAGGGCATTTTTGACTTAATATATACATGACTCTCTTTTTGGATTATTTACTTGTTATGGTTTATTGCTCTTTTATGCACATTTATTTATGTTGATGTATGCATATGTTATTATGAATGCAGATGTTTCTGACTATATGGATGTATGCATATGGAATGGATGAAATGATTTGTTGATATATTGGTGGTGGCACCATAGACTGTACAGGATTTACTGGCTTTCTGTACTATGTGATTGCTTTGTGAGATGACTTTTCATGTGTAATTTTTTTTTTGTTTTGTATTTTTTGATGGTGATGTAAGTAATGAAATGTACCACAGTTGTTTTAGAATGTAGTTAAGGTTTTTCTGAGACTCAGATGTTTTAACTAACTAGCCAAGACTGTACGTTTATCTTACAAGACTTTTGAACAAGGTACGAATCAGACTTGAGTTTGACCAAGTTATTTCACTTCCCTGTGTGTGCGATTGAATTCGTTTATGTGGTATTTGTCAGGATACCGCCAGTGCTAGATAGGCTGTCAACCAAACCTATACTGAGGATCACCTAATTAGCTCCACTAACTCCTTTGTTGTATTTAGTAAGATTAATCTGTGGTGCAATCTAGGATACCATAAGCTAGCTCATCCACATGCAAACATTGATCTGTACACAATTTAATGCGATAGATATATCGTCATGTGGGAGGTTTTGCCACCAGTGACCAGCAGGCTATCCACAAAACTGGTACTGAGGATCACCTCATGACCTTTCGAA
The DNA here is from genome assembly GCA_028583015.1 of Wollemia nobilis. Taxonomy (NCBI): domain Eukaryota; kingdom Viridiplantae; phylum Streptophyta; class Pinopsida; order Araucariales; family Araucariaceae; genus Wollemia; species Wollemia nobilis. The sequence continues at coordinate 902,351 of JAQPPZ010003183.1, forward strand.
TGCTGAGAGTTCCAAGGATTCAAGTTCGACTCCCTTCTTTTCTTCAATTTTATTGGGATACTTGCTCTCATATGTAGTGATAAAAATCACTGTTTATTTTTGTTTTTTTTTCTTTTGAGCAAGGGATTTGAATTTTGAGTGATGAGAATCACTATTTCTTGTGCTTTTTGATGTGTGCACTTTGAGGATTTTGATGTCAAACTTTGGAGTTTGTACTTTGACTTTTGCAATTTTTTTTTTTTGGTGTTTTGCAACTTCTTGAGAATTTGGGATTTTTGACAGTGGTAAAAGCCACTATTTATTTTAGGGAATTGGGTAGGGAAGATGCTTGTCCTTTTTCCAACTCTCAGCATTCTTGGGGTCATTTGCATAGGGGGAGGAGTGAGATAACATTTTCACTATATGGTATCCTGGATTGCTTTGCATGTTTCATCTTTCGTTCACACAACTTGGGAATTTTTATGTGTTTTAACTTGTGTTGGGATGCTACGTAACAAGGTGTGATCCAAGTAAAACTCTACCTTTGTAAAATCTGTCTGACTTTGTACAGTTTTTGGCTAGAAATCTAAAGACAGTTGAATGACGAAAAACCCTAAATACATTAGAAGACAACTGACTATGATATGGTGAAAAATGTGGATGGCGTTATTCTTGTTGGATCATTTACAAAGTGGAAAAATGTGGGAAATGATGGAATTGCCGAGTAATTACAGTCTATGGTGCATTTGACCTGTATGGTCAACAAATATGCAATGTATGTATGCGATGCCTAATGCAGCTTATTTTTTTATTTTTTTTTTGTGTTTTGATTTTTTAAGAGTATGCATGGAAGTGAGATGCAATTTTTTTTGTTATTTTTGATTATTTTGTTGTTTTTGAATATTCGTTATGGTTGGTTTATCCCGAATGGGTGCGGACCAAGTGATTCTTACGGATCCTTGGAGGTTTTGACCAAAGGGATTATAGATACCTTTGGGGCATTTTGGTTGACCAAGCGATTGTGGGAATCCTTGGAGCTTTTGGTTTGACCAAAGGGATTATGGATACCTTTGGGGCATTTTGGGGTTGACCAAGCGATTGAGGGAATCCTTGGAGCTTTTGGTTTGACCAAAGGGATTATGGGTACCTTTGGGGCATTTTGGGGTTGACCAAGTGATTATGGGAATCCTTGGAGCTTTTGGTTTGACCAAAGGGATTATGGATACCTTTGGGGCATTTTTGGGTTGACCAAGCGATTATGGGAATCCTTGGAGCATTTGGTTTGACCAAAGGGATTATGGATACCTTTGGGGCATTTTAGGTTGACCAAGCGATTATGGGAATCCTTGGGGCGTTTGGGGTGGGCCATGGCTCTTTTAAATGTGGAATGGCCTCAAATGACTGATGTTCAAGGGTTCTAGTTCCTTGATTCCATCAAGAGAGGCGAGCCGGTATGTTCCAGGTCCTATTTTACTATTGATTACATACGGACCTAACCAGTTTGCCATGAACTTGTCCCTTAAATGGGGCGGCAAGTTAGAATTTTGTTGGTTCTCTTTTAAGACCAGGTCACCAACCTGAAAGTCCCTCAGGTGAACTTTCATGTTGTATGCTTTCTTAAGTCGCTCTTGGTAGATACGTAAATGCTCGAGAGCATTGACGCGTCATTCATCGAGCAACGTAAGCTGGTCTAATCGGGCCTGCCATGCAGTGTCATCATCGATGAACTCTTGCATTGATATGCATAGGGAAGGTATTTCCAACTCGAGAGGCATGACTGCCTCGGAGCCATACACCAACAAAAATGGAGTTGCCCCAGTGGGCGTTCGAATGCTAGTGCGATAAGCCCAAAGAGCAAGTGGTATTTGAATGTGCCAATCCTTATGACTATCTACGACTATATTTTTAAGGATGGCAACTAGCATTTTGTTTGATGCCTCTGCTTGCCCATTTGCCTGCGGATAATAAGGTGTCAAAAAACTATGCTGAATTTTGTACTTTGTTGTCAAAGCACGCACATCTTTGTTCTTAAACGACGTCCCATTATTCGAGATGATCTTGGATGGAATACCAAAATGACATATGATGTTATGTAAAATAAACTCCGCAATGCGGGTCCCAGTCATAGAGGTAAGCGGAATTGCTTCCACCCACTTGGTGAAGTACTCTGTGGCCATTATGATGAACGTGTGACGACCTGACGATGCAGGGGAGATCTTTTTGATTAGATCTAAGCCCCACTGCGAGAACGGCCAAGCCGATTGGATCGGCTGCAAGGCCTGAGAAGGTACGTGTGTCAAATTAGCATGGTGTTGACACTTCACGCACTTTCGCACATACGTGCAACAATATCGCTCTAAAGATGGCCAATAATAGCCCATGCAAAGAATGCGCTTGGCGATGGCCATACCACTAAAGTGGCCACCGCATGTACCATCGTGCGCTTGGGTGATCACCCAAGTGGACTCCTGCTGGTCCAAGCAATGGAGGAGGATTCCTTCGTAGCTTCGATGGTACAAAATGTCTCCTAGCAAGACATGTTTTGCCACTTTCTGTTTGAATGATATTTTCACGGCGTGTGACAATCCAAGTGGGAGGCTACCCAACTTGAGGTAGTCTCTTATGGGTGTGTACCAATCTTGTTGATCAGAAACCTCGATGGTATGAACGGCCAATCCCTCTTGAAGTTCGTCCCTAGCAAAAGTTGAGCAGGAAAGAACTTGTAAGAATAGCGTTGTGTTGCTATTAAGAGGGGTCGGGGAGAACAAGGACCCCTAGTTGGCATGATTCAGACTATCATGGATTCGAGAGAACCTATCCTGAGATGGTTCAATCTGGATCAGGTGGATTCTTGGCGTTAGGTCAGAGCTTGCACGCTCCATCGTGGATTGCGATAATGTTTTGACTTGAATGGTTGTCATATCACCAAAAATGTCTTGCGGGATTAGTGACCCCAAGGAGGCCATAGTGTCTACAAAATGATTCGATGATCGAGGGAGTGCCTCGATGTCGTACCATTCAAGATTTGCCAAGAATTTATCCACAAGGGCTTTGTAGGCCTGCAGAACTGGGCATTTGCATTGGAATACCCCTTTCACTTGGTTGACAATTAACAATGAATCACCAAAGATATTCAAGCATTTGATGTTCATGGTGATGGTTGTCTGAAGACCTATGAGCAAGGCTTCATATTCCGCATTGTTATTGGTGCATGGGAAATCAAGTTTAAATGATAAAGGCATTGGAGCCCCTTGCGGTGTGAAGAATATGATTCCCGTGCCACCCCCTTGCTCACATTTAGAACCATCAAAAAATAGGGTTATGTCGGCCCGTGACTCAGGCTCATCGTAATCTGGCGATTCTGAGACATGGAAGACCCCATCATCGGGCAGCTCTATGGTCAGAGGCTGATCATCTTCGAGAGGAGCCTCTGCTAGTTGATCGACGATGACTTGACCTTTGATGGACTTCTATCCAATGAATTCGATGTCAAACTCCATCAACAACATGATCCATTTTGTCGTGCGGCTACTATGATAAGTATGACTCATCATGTACCACAATGGATTCTCCTTAGACACAACATACGTCGTATTTCTCAGCATGTAATGGCATAGCTTTTTGGTGGCAAATACCACTGCTAAGCATAGCTTCTCGATGTATGCATAGTTAAGTTCATAACTGACCAGGGTGCGGCTAAGATAATAATTAGCCTATTCTTTATGTAGTTCATTTTTTTGGGCTAGCATGGCATCCAGTGCCACCTCAGTAGCTGAGATGTATAAATAGAATGACACTCCTGGTCTAGGTGGTGCCAATACTGGTGGTGAAGCCAAGTATTGTCTAATGTCATCGAAGGCAGACTGGCACTCGTCATCCCAATGAAATGCTACCCCCTTGTGTAATAATTTATTCATGGGTTGGCACTTGTCAGATAGCTGCGCTATGAAGCGCTTGATTGACGTGACCTTACCCTACAAGCTTCTGAGCTGCTTGATGGTGGTTGGGGGAAGCATTTCAAGGATTGCCTTGACTTTATTTGGATCCACCTCGATGCCTCATTTTGAGACTATGAAACCCAAGAGTTTTCCAGATGTGATGCCAAATACGCACTTCTTGGGGTTTAGCCTAACTTTGTGTTCGATGAGGCGATCAAGGATCTTGCGTAAGTCATCGAGATGATCTGGGCACAAAAGAGATTTGGCCAACAAATCATCCATATAATCTTCCAAAGTTTTATGCATGTGATCATGGAAGATGTATGTCATAGCGCGTTGGTAGGTGGCGCCAACATTTTTAAGGCCAAAGGGCATGACCTTATAACAAAATGTCCCCCAAGGCATTGTGAACGCCGTCTTTAGTTGATCATCGGGATTGATATGAATCTGGTTGTATCCCGAGAAACCATCCATGAGGGAAAGCATTTTGTGGCCTACTGTAGCATCTACCAATGCGTCGATGCTAGGCAAGGGGAAATCATCCTTGGGACTCGCTTTGTTTAGATCTCAAAAATCAGTGCATATGTGAATCCTCCCGTCAGGATTTTTGACGGGTACCATGTTGGACAACCATGGTGGGTAATCTATGCAGATGACAAACTATGCATCCAACAGCTTTTGTAGCTCATATTTGACCATTAAGGCCACTGTTGGGTGCATCTTACGTAGCTTTTTCTTGACTGGCTTGACTTTCGGATCAAGCGTTAGATTATGCATGACTAGCTGTGGGTCTAGCCCCGACATGTCTTTGTAGGACCATGCAAAAACCTCCTTCTTCTCTTTGAGAAGGGCAATGTAATCGGCTTGCTCTTCGGGGGATAGACTTACCCCTAGCTTGATGATCTATGGATTCATTGGATCAGAGTCGATGTCTACGTCAGTCATCTCTTCGACTGACATGTGGGACCCATCCTCCAACTGGTGTGGAGTTGGGATCAAGTGGATATCATTTGCTAAATTTAGATCTACGTTGGGAATGTCGGGTTCCTCTTCAGCATGGAAGATATCTTGAGTTGGTCCTGGGGTGAAATGAAGCATCTCACCGCAAGGCCAGTACTCTGATGGGGATGGTGGCGAGTTAGCGCGATCCCAGTCTATGGCATCTAGGTCTAGATACAATGGTCATGCTGGATCGGCTGGATTGCGGATGGGGGCGGTTAAGTCAATGGAGATCATGTTGATGAAATGAATTTGGTCTCCATTACCATGAGGGCGTTGACTCGGACTTCCTTGGTGATCCTTATACCCCGGATCTGGCTCTGTGGGTATTGGCACGAATGGATCGGCCCTATGTGCGGATAGAAGGATAGGGTCTGCCCTTGGCACTGATGGCTCTATAGGGTCTCTGGGTGGAAGGTGCTCTTTGTATGCCTAAAGTGGTGGATGCAGCACTTGGTCCAACTATGCTTGGTTCAAATTCCACCTATGCCTTGGCCCCATGTTTAGCTGTTCAAACATATCGTCAATGTCCATGGGGTGTTGTTGTTGCCGCATATGGTTGAGATATGCCATCTCAGTCTCATCCTCATAATCGCTATCGGAGATCCATAGGCCTTCATTGGCTTCGACAACTATGTGCGGTATGTGAGGCTCGTTCTGTTTGAGCAAGTTGATTTGGTCCCATCTGGGTTGTTCCGCTCTCTATGGGAGGACCAGATTCTCTTGAGGTGGCAATTGCTCGATTGGAGCATTCAAGGGGAACATTGTCATGAAGTTCTCCTGATAGTCATCTATGGGTGTCACTTGTGAGTGATTGCTATCAGATTCAAAAGGGTCCCAAGGTGCTACCTCATACTCTGACTCATCTTCAGAAGATCCTCCTTGACCTTGTCTATATCCCTCTTGGAGGTAAGTTCTTGAACTTTCCCCTTTCTCGATCGAAGGGAAGGAGTTGTTGAGGTCAACAAGGTTTGTTGTTAACAATGGGAGATAATCCCCCAATGTATATGTTGTGTTGGGATTGGCATATGGATCTTGTGCCAACCCATCCTTGTTGCCTAGCCCTAGGCCTTGCATGTTTTCTACCAAGATGTCAAGGGGCAAAGGGTGGTTGAACCCTACTCCTGATTTATCGTATGGCATCTGATATCTTGGTTGACAAAGAACGCGCATTCCTTGTTCGTATCTGCCCAATCCATATCCATGCCAATTACATTGGCCAAGGTATTTCAAGGCAAAGTCCGGGTTGGACAGATAGTCGACGTTCTCAGCAAATGGCTCTTCGTCCTCTTCCTCTTGTAGGTAAGGTTCGATGCCGTTGTCGAGGCCCCCATATACAAAGTTTGTCTGATTTGGTGGGTAGCCTAAAGGGACGATAGTGTCGATGGGGAGGCGAGGTCTCCCCATGTCTTGCATGGATTCAAGCATGGGTGTTGCCACAATGTTCCACACTAGGTACTCCCCCAGGCCCGTATTGGCCATCTCAATGGTAATCATCGACGGTTGAGGGGGAGGGAATGGGAGTTCTTCCTGAGTCCACTCCATGTTGGGTGAACCAGGTGTCTCGACTTCCATTCGGCTGGGCACCTCTTCGGTAGAGATGGTTGAGACTAATGGTGGTATCTCTTCTAGGGGATTCTTCCCATTGTCCTTCGATGTGGCCACCATAGGTGGCATCATTGGTGAAGGAACAGATGATGAAGATGGGCCTTGTTGGTGAATTGAGGGACTTAACAATGGGGATGTAGGTAGAATCGGACCCTTATTTGGATGGGTTCAATTGAAAGTCCAAATGTGTCAATGGAAGGGTCGATTGTGGCATCAGCTGCATCGCATTGAAATACTTAAAGGGCTCTAAGTCTACTGGGACTACATGTACTTGCCCTTCGTATGTATATTTTAGGCATTGGTGGGCTATCGAAGGGACACACTTCATGTCCCTGATCCAAGGCCGGCCTAGCAAGATATTGTAGGCCATATCACCCTCGAGGATGTGACACAACATAGGAATAGTCTTTTGTCCCACTTGGATGGGCAGGACAATTGTGCCAACCATCGAGCATAATGCATCGTTGAATGCCCGAAGAGTATAGGTGGAGGCCACAATATGAGATGCTAGAAGCTTAAGGTGTTTTAATGCCACCGTTGTGATTATATTGTTGGACAAGCTAGTGTCCACCAACACCCTCTTGAATGGAATCTTGTTGACCCAGAGAGGGTGGATCCACCATATCACCAGTCACCAATTTTAGTTCATCTTCTCTAAAGGTTATGACTGGTTCTGTGCATCATTTTACATGTCCCACAAAGTTGTTGAAATAATTTGCTTCATGGGGTTGTAGCTCGATGGCTTTGAGTATCTCCATTAGAGCCTCCCGATGGGGCGATGATTGTTGGATGAGCTCATAAATGGAGAGCCTAGCCGACGTGGTCCTTAAAATTTGAGTAAGTTTAGTCCAAATCATGGCCACTGTTCTAGGTGGGGGAGGTTGTGTAGGGTGTTGTGGGAGTTGTGACGTTGATGGAACATCTCCTGTAGCTATAGCGGGGGCAGTTGTGCTTGGGTATCTCTTGTTTCGTGTCACTATGCTTATCATCCCTACGTACCCTTGCATGGGGCATTTTTGTGTCACCTCATTTACTTGTAAAGTCTTTGCCTACGCATCATGGGTAGGCAGGGGGTCTTTGAAGACCTCCATCTATTGGTTGCTCAATGCTATGGGATTATCCATCACTAGCATTTTTTTGTCTATCAGGTCCTGCACTAAGCTTTTGAATTTCCAACATGCGTAGATGTCGTGTCCTTTTTGTCGATGAAATCTACAATATAAATCTTCCCTATAGCCCTTGGGTTTTGGCATGTTGGGGTCTATGGGTCGAATTTTCAGCAAGTTTATCAAGTTTGCCATGAACAAGTGGTCAAACAAGGAGTCTTTAGACTCTATGAAGTGTGTGAATTGTCACCTAGGATGACGCTACTGATTCTGCTCTTGCTTATGATTTTCCTTTTCATAGCTATCAAGAGGAATTGCCTGATAATTAGCCTTTGGGGGTTGTGTCATTTGTGTAGGCTTTGGTATGTTTATGGCAACCTGATTGACCACGACGGGTTTCGGTTGCGTGGGCCCAGTTTTGGAATTTTTGGGCCACTCTTTCTTATGTGGCTTGGCAATCTCACCATCTTGTATCTTGATCTCCTTAATTGTCTTGGCTTGTGCCAGGGCTTCCTTGAGAGTGGCATATTGTTGCAACTGCAATAGCATGAAGATTGACCTTAGGAAACTCTTCGAGAACATTTGGGTCAGGTCGGCCATGGGAGGGAGGTAAGGTAGCTTTGAAAGCAATGTCCTCCACCGATTTCCATAAGCAGCCATGGTTTCCTCCTCATACTTCTTGAGGCTAGCTAGGTCACTTAATGATGCCTTCTTCTTGGTGTTGAAGGCGAAACATTCGAGGAACGTGTCCACTAGCTGGTCCAGGTTATTGATGCTATGCTTCGGCAACTGGGTAAACCAATCCAAGGCAGGGCCTACGAACGTGGTTATAAATGTTCTTAGAAGCAATGCATCATTGTCCTGAATGCCAAAGCATTGACTTAGGAATCTTGTCACGTGCTCTTGGGCATCCTCATCCCCTCTAAAAATTGCCAATTGAGGCATTTTGAAGTGTTCAGGGTATGGGGGTGCCGACACTGAAGGATGCACATGGTGACTGCGGAGCTAGCGTAATGTGGGCTTTTGGGGCCCAGAAGTCTTGGTCTCCATAGACTCTAAGTGCTCTAGCAACACTTTGTATGCATCAGAGGATTTGATCTCTTCCTCCTTGGTTTGTTCCCATTGTGAATTACGAGGAACTTGAGGCCTATGGAGGGGTAGCCGGATAGCTCCCCCTGCCTTGGTAGGGCGTTTCAGCTTGCTCTTCTTCCCCCTAAAATTCCTCATAGGCTTCTTGAGGAGTTCCTAGGCGTGACCTATAAACATGGGTGGGTGCCCGAGGAAGGTGCCCATCATTGGTTCTAGGAGTGGCCTCCCACTCAGGTCTAGGAGGTCTTGGAGGCAACACTTGATAAGGTCGTGGAGACCTGTCTCACACCAAGGGGTTGTGCCTCTCATAAATTTCTGTCTTATGCGTGCGAGGGGTTGGAATCCTCTCATGCATAGTGTTTTGGAGTAACTCATCTGTTTCACACCGAATGCACTCTTTGCTAAGATGATACAAGTGCTCTAACTATTGCTGATCTTGCTCAAGATACATGATTTGTGCTTGGCGGGTGGCATGTTTGGCAAATACCAAGTCAATTTGTTCCATCGTCTTAGGTCTAGGAGGCATAGATGCCTCTCCTACATATATATCTTGATCGTGGTGATCTGAGATCTCTATAGGTCACTTCCCTCTGTCGACGTTAGTAGCATTCACCTGAGGCTCTGACCTTAGTAGGTGATCCTTATAATTAGCAGGTGCAGAGGTGCATTGCTCCTGCACTATGTATTGCTCTTAAGGAATATAGTGGTTTTCCTCGTGCTCCCTTTCGTACATGTGAAAGGGGCGAGAAGAGTTGGCCCGCCCTGTCTGAAGAGCCTTTTGCTTTGGATTTTGCCTATTATTTTTGACAGTAATGAGGGGTAGAGGAGGGATGATATAATCATGTGGGCCCTCCTTATGAACCCTATGCTATTCCAGTGCTTCATCGCATGGTGGCCACTCATAATGAGTGTCTAAGGGGGTCTTCCCATGTCTATACTCCTCCTAAGAGGGTCCATGTTGAATGGGAGTGCCCCTCGAAGGGGTGCCTCTATAGTCCTGTTTCGTAATGGTATGATGTGGACTATTTTGTGGGTCAGGATGCCAAGGTGGTATGACCAAGTCCTTGGGGCTATAACGAAGGTGACTTGTGCCTCCTTGTACACTTTTCGCAGCTTCTACCCATGATTGGGCTTGGCTACGGGTATACACCATGGTGGTGGTTCTCTACAAGATATGTATGTTTTTATCTCCTTTATGATTTTTTATGCTACACCAAACAAAAAGGGACCACACAAACAAAGAAATGATTATCTCATTTACATATTAAATGTGTGTCCTAAATCTGGTTCAATGTATTTTGATTTTTGTTGTACAAATCGTGTAAAGAAATTTTTTTTATTCATGCATGATGAGGGATATTATATCTCCAAAATGGTCACCCCTTCAATATACCACTACCAGGCCATTATACCGAACCTCTCAATATACCCACCCTTACATGAGGGAAACTATTGGTATGCGAGAGCAGAATAGTATGTGGAACATAGGTGGTACAAAATGGAAATCACTCTATTTTTGACACCTAACATAGAAGAATTATCCTCATGCATTGGGAATCACCCCCACTACACTTGGTCAGCTTTCGTTATGATTTACATCTAGCAACAGTCGCGATCAGGGTTATGTATGCAAAATCCAAGCCAAGGTGGTGATGAAATCCACCATTGGTATTGATCAAGTGTTGGGGTTTTAATACCAACTCCTTGATGTTAATATTATTATGTGGTGTGTGTGGTTCCTTTTAATTGTGCAAATAAAGAAAAAATGCAGAAAACTTCCCTATGCAAGCAAAGAAAACAAAAAATTTACAAAGACAAAAACAAAAAAACATAGAGGATGTTTAGAAAACCTACCTCTTCTCTGCCCAAACCATATGCCTCTGAGTTTATGCTTAGAAAATATACATAGAGCTAATCATACTAGGGTTGGATGAATAGCAGGTCTGTATTCGTCATAGGGTGGGACGAACGCCTATTCATCTTGGGGTGAAACGAATGCCAGTCTGTATTCATCACAGGGTGGCACGAGCAGCAGTCCAGCGCCCTAAGGATTAACACACCTGCAAGAAAAACATAAAATTTTGATCAAAAAATTGATCCCAATAGTAGGGGACAGAGTCCCACCATGATCACCACTGAAATCATGTCTACGAAAGCATGGCGTACTGGGTGCAATGCAAACAAAAGAAGATGTATAATGAAACGCTAAGTCCTACAAAAATGCGAAGAACAAGTGCATGAAAAGGGAAAATGACGTGATGAAATGAGATGTAAAGAAAAATTAAAGTCCATCCTCTTTTATTAATGTTTCTTATGATCCGATTACAATGCGTTCCCCCCATTTCAGGGTCTCGGAGCGTTCGATACAATTTTGTTACACCAACGGATGGTACGCTTCCCTTCGGGATCTTTCGCGTGCCCACATTCAAAATGGGTGGGCTAAACATCGTTGTCGCTTACATAAGTGTGTTTTTCATTCCTTGCTGCCCCTCCAATGTTGAGATCCTATGTACAGAGAAACATCAAATGGTTAATAACATATGTGGATGGAAGGAAACATGCAATCCCCAAGACCTCCGGCTAGTGAATACATGAAATAATAAAACAGAGATCAAAACATGTTAGAATGAGATGAAACTTGAACAAAAGCATCAAAAAATAATTAGAGACACATTGAAAAAATAACAATCAAGAAATCATGCATGGATTTTGTAGCACCCTAAAATTGGCGCAGTAAAATTGGAATAATTACATTCACCTTAGTAAATAAATTTAAATTCAAATTTAACCTCCCAAACCGCCCGTTAACCATCGAGAAACCCGTTTCCTCTTTTTTTGTGCCATTTTTAGCAGTTGTTTTGACCGTTTGACGATATTGTCTCCGATCAGACGATATCGCCCCAGATTTGACGATTTCGTCTGGACTAGAACGTCCAAACGATTTTGTCGCAAAACTAAATTTACATAGTTGGAATCCATTCCAACGGGTCTCCAATCTGGGTAGAAGCGTGTCTGCGCCATTGGGACCCTTCCCCCATTGGAGATCTCCCAAATTGGGATGATCTCCAACCTCCCAACAACTATCCTATGCCTATTTAACTCTAAAACTTTTCCTTCCCCAACCCCTGGCTGAATTTTTATGTAAATCAACTCCCTATGCACTAAAACACTTCAAATTTTCTCTTGCACTAGTCCTATATTAATTTTATTACAGGTACACCACTGGTTTTCAGTCGAAGCCAGCATCTATCGTAGCCGACGAACCTGTCAAGATCGGAGGCGATCTCATCAAATTCGAGACGATCTCATTCTGATGCGAGATGATTTCGACTGCAGCACACATCGAGGCAATCAGTGCCTAGAGTTTGCTTTTATTTCTCTTTCTCTGTCATTTTATGCTATAAATTAGATTGTCTATTCAGTTTTTATACTATATTGCATCTGGATTTCACCCATTTTGTCTAGTTTGCATATTAAGATCATATTATGCTATCTAAACACAGTTATTTGCATTTAATTTTGTTCTTGTATATTGTTCAATACTCATATTACTTTTTCATATAGTTTGCCCCTGTTTACAAAATAGAATTTCTTGTATTTCGCATTTGTTTGCTGTTTTGCAGGTCTCTGATGAATGTTTAAAAATAAAACAAATTCATCAAAACTCATTCCCAAAACCTAGGCGTGGAAACTGCCGCAAAATGTTTCCTGGTGAACCCACCATCCATCGAAAAATCACCAAAATACACCTCCCTTGAGAGGCGGGACCTTCGTGAAGTCCTCTTGTCCGAGGTACCGCACCATCCTTTTCCCATCCTCCTTCCGGGTGCGGATCCAATAGCCTGAAGGTAGGGATGCGAAAAATTTGGAGCGATACATTTTGGTGAACCCGACGTGAATGTATTGTAAACCTTTTGAAAACAAAACAAAATATATATATATATATATATATATATATATATATATATGTATACAAGAAAAACAAAAACAAAATCATCATTTCAAGTTTATATGTTTTAGATTCAATTCTAAATAGTAGATGCTAAATACTACTTTTAAAAGTACTAAAGAAACCATGAGTTTTTACTCAAATCAATATGAGCCCATTAGTAATGTTGGAAGAATTCAGCCAAATACATTTGTTGATTATGATCAACCTTATCCCTATTCAACATCACCTCCATCACACTCTTCTTATTTTTCATCCTTACCCCAACAAAACAATCCCTTTGCCAATCCTCTTCATAATGATATTATCTATTCACCCATATATCCATATTATGTCTATCAACCCACATATAATCCTTCTCCATCCTTTCAATATTCTTCTTCCAATACAACACATCCATTTCAACAAGAAAATACTTATTCTTCCAATCCTACCATGCACTCACCTCCTACATCGCAATCTTCCTATCATCATTCTACCCATAACAAAGAAAGTAGATGTGAGAAACCATTAGGACATTTTATGATGAAATTCCTAAAGCATTTATCAAAAACCTCTCAAAAACCTTCATCACGTACATTTACAAAGCTCAATCAACCAACGGATATAATTCTCAAGTATTTACTTGACACAAATAGGATTGAACTCCCTTCCGTAAGACAACCTGACACCACAACAAATTGGTTTAAACCTGAGCTACATTGTGAATATCATAGAGTAGATGGACATATGACACAAAATTGTAAAGATTTAAGATGTGCAATTCAAGATTTTATTGATAAGGATCTTTTTAATATAAAGGAATTACAATCTACAACTGATTATAAATCTCTAGTAAACTATCAAACTCCTACACAACAAATACCAATAATCAATCAAGACACGGGGATCTCCTAAGAACCCCTACTCAATTATCAACAACAGAAAACCAATCAAATATTTCATGTTAATGTGTCCCATCATGATGATATCATTAATATTGTAACAAAAACTACAAATAAGCAACCTCAAATTCAATCAACCCAATCAGATATTCAAGATATGGATTGCTCATTTGACCAACCTTCAAAACTATATTTGACTCTAGAGAATGATCCAAAATGGAATGTAAGCATAGAAAGCTCATCTTTAGAATCAAAATCTCAATCTAAAATCCACTTTGATAACCAACAACAAGTGATTAATCCTCAAGCAAAGATATCCCTTTTAGAAGTATTACAAATTTATCACAAGGAAATTTTGTTCAAAATACCTAGCCAACAATTTGTTCCTCATCATATTTTCTCTAAGAACATAATTAATGGTATAAACCCTCTTGAGGTTAACCATATTTCATTCTATGATGAGGATATTCCTTCCTCTGCTCCACAAGAAGACTCCTATCTGTACATTACAGGATCTAGTAAAGAAACACTTGTTAGAACTATCATGGTAGATAATGACTCCTCTCTTAATTTAGGCACTTATCAATTATTCCAAAAACCCAAATCAAAGGAAGGATATCTTAATGAATCAAATGTTATTATAAAATATTTTAACAATGAAATTCAAGAATCTCAAGGTACTATAATTCTTCCCTTTAATATTGGATCCAAGATCCTGGATATTTTATTCTATGTAGGATATTGTCCTTCACCTTACAACCTATTTCTCCAGAGTCCTTGAATTCATACGATGAGGGTTTTCCCTTCCACTCTTCACCAATGTTTGAAGTTTGAAATTACAAATAAAATTGTTACCATACATAATGATCCAACACCATTTGAAGAATATTTAACGGTTGAAACATCAAGTTCTATACATTCTCTATTATCACAATTATCTTCTATCCATCACTTTTCTTCATCCATATATGATCATCTTTGTTTACCAAATAACACCCATGCATATATTTTATATATGCTCTCTCCATCTTATCAAAACTTGGAATATAGTGATACAAATGAAGAACTTTATTATCCTTCTTACATTCTATTTTGTAACATGATCAATTTTACACATATAAAAGTCAAATCTTTTGCTACATTATTTTACATTATAACAAAGCTTTTGTTATCACTATCTTTTACTCATCACCTTTTGTTCTTACCTTCAACACAACCAGATTATCCTTCAAAACCTCCTTTGATTTTGAAGCAACCTTAGACATGCTATACTCAAATAACCTTGTATAGTGTATATAGATCATCTTGTATATACCATCCATTTCAATTCATAAATTAAAATCAAAATACAAAAAAAATCAAAATCCTCAAAATCTTCAAAAAAAATACTAATGCAACTAAGGACCTTAAAGGTAAATTTGAGCCCAACTGGCTCGGACCATACATTATTACTGCTAAATTTGAATCAGGAGCGTATAAATTATCTACCTTAGATGGTAAAGAACTTAAAGAACCCATGAATATTTTACATCTCAAACGTTATTATGCATAAATTTGATTATTTCATCCATGTATATATTTGTTCAAAATCATTATCGTGTATTTCTTTCAATTTATTCAAAAACCTCAAAAACATTCATAAAATCTTCAAAAATCTTCAAAAATATTTATTGCATTTTTTAAAAGCACTTGTAAAGTTCCTTTTGCTCCAAAAAAAAAATCAACATAAAAATCCAAAAACAGCTATATGCTTGACTCTTTCAAAACCAAAACAATATACAGAATAAAGAGAGAGTCAACATTCTCAAAAATTTCTCAAAATAATTATTTTCTTACAATTATTGCAATTCTATGTTTCAACTTATTTTGGATAAAACTAGCATTTATTTGGCATCCCTCACTTGCACACTCACACAATAAATATCTTGATTTTATCCGCCATGATTACTAATCTCTCTTATATCAAAGTTCACAAAATTCAATTAAATAAAGTTTGAGCATAGAGAATTGATCTTGTTATTTACTTAAACCAAGCACATCTTTTCACAATGAAATGATTATATTTGTAATTTCCTTGTTTTGCTACATAGTAGAACCGATTTCTTGAGTGAAAAGTTTCCCTTGCTATCCTATCATGCACATGGTCTAGAATCTTTGAGAATTGGCAAAAGGACAAGCTCACCCCTACCCAGAATAAAAATCCCTTGCTCTACAGCTAATATGAGCAAGTATCCCTAGAAAAAAGAAAAAGAAAAGAAAAATTCAAGAAAAAGAGAAAAGAAAAATGTTATGTCAGCAATGTTCCAAGCATTATCAAGCAAAAGAAATACAAAAAGAAAAATAAGCAAAGTTCAAAAGAAAGCAAGAAAAGCAATAAAATCCCTTTCCCTACCCTTTGAAAAGAAAAGAAGGGTGAATGAGCTTGAATCCTTGGAATTCTCAATTATTCGAAAAGCGTGAGGTAAGCCCCATAATAGGTGGTTTGTGCCCAACCTGCTTGGCCTTGGGTAACTCCTAGCGTGGCGATATGTCTGTCACATTAGCGACCTTCTTTTGTATAGACCTATGTCTGCTTATGGATTAGCTAGCTCTTGATAATCCGATCTACATAGCAGCCTAGTATGGTTATATGCATCTACATCATGGTTAATGAACACTTATTTGGTTTCTTCAAATCCCTTGTATCATAGTATCTTGCTCAAAACTGGTAAATGAACAATGCAATTGCACACACATTTGTATTTGAGAGATTTTGTCTATCATTATGATAAATCAAGATTGGCAATGAATTCACTTATGCACATGGGATTCCTTATAAATCTAACTTTTTGTCTTCAAAATACTTTGAAATATTATTTTTGCAAACTTGTTTGGAATAAACCAAGTACAATTATTTACCACAAAGATAACTATATAATAGAAAAAATCAAAAATTTCAATCAAAACATATCATATATATCTTATCGACTTTCGCGACGATGGCATAGTTCCAAAACCAAAATGGGAATTTTATGCTTAGCGCAAGTCCTCATTATCATATTTTCTGTTCATCAAAAATTAATCATGCAATAAAACTATCCTTTATTTGATCTTCGCGATGATGGTATAAGTCTATACCTACATATTCTATGCCTAGCACAAACCATTGTAACAATTTTATTTCCTAATTTATCAAATATCATACAAAACATATGACTTCATTTTACACAAATTATGCTTTTGCGAAAGCAAATACTTTTTTACTATGTTATGTCATTATGTCACCTTTGCATTTTGCAATGATGGTATAATTCTTAAGGAATTATTCACAAATTTTATCACACTTAAGAATTTATGCCTAGCAAAAATCATTTCACAATATTTCATGCATAATATTTTTATGGAAATCTGAAAGCAAACCATCATCATCATCATTTGCATCATCACAACAAAGTCTTAAGACAGTCTCTTAAGCACTCTTTTCTTTTAACAATATTTCTATCCTGGGACTAGCTTGACGACCGAGTGAGCAGTGACTCCATGAAATGGTCTATAATAGCGACAATGTCCTTTGAAATTATTGTTAGAAATTTCTTTTTATTTTTTATCACATTTCATTACAACCAATCAATTTGTTACATCATATTATTTCATTTAAAATATTTAAAGCATGACATCCAAGTTATAATATTTTCCAAAATGACATAATTACATGAATCATCAATAAAATCATTACATCAATCAACTCAATCAATCAATCAAACATAAAAAGCATCATAAGCATCACATAAGACAAGTCATATGATCAAAAATATCTCATATATATATATCAACAGAATATATACATCATCAACACTGGATTGGTATGCCACAATCTATACCTCGGCATACTCAATCCTCTATCAATACAAGTATAATACAATATCAGTGGCAGTATCCCGCCCTCTAGCCTCGAGAGCCTCTAGAGCTCTCGGCCTCATCTCCTCCCCCGCCTTGCGGAGGACGAGGTGGTCCCATCGCAGTATGTGTGGTACTACGAGTCCTCATCATCGACCGGGATGAGCTCCTTGTCGACCCTGTCCTGATAGGATCTGCTATGGCAGGTGGCACTTGTATCCTCTGGCCCTCTGGAACCGCCTGGTAGTATAGCGTCGGATAGAATGCAGTCTGAGAAAATGATCGCATCAGCTCCTGAGTGCTCACCCCTCCGCCTCGTGCCCCTGAGACAAGCATTCTCGTCTCGTAGCTACGACACCTCAGCCTGGTGCTGTGCAGTTGCATCCTGTAACGTCTGCACTTGAGCTCACAGATGATCTCTCTCTGCCCAGAGAGTAGCCATCTCGCTACTCTCGCCAATGTCCACACCCTTGCCCTTATCAGGTGATGGTGGCCTCTGTGGAGATGGGGGTCTCGCCTCCCTCATCTCCCTCTCCCTTTGTCATGGCCTCTCCTGTGCCTGTGGCCTCCTCTACTCTCCTCTGTCGTGACCCCGGGCTGCCTCTACTGCCGCCTGGCATCGCCTCCCTATCTGACACACAACTGCATGGATCGGTCCCTGAGCCCTCGTCATCCGAGGAGGGCGGATGCCTGCGTACCAAGAATCATAGCCATCGGCTACCCCTGCGTCATCCCCATCCACTATTTGAATGGGGGCATCGTCCGCGTCCTGACTCCAGAATCGCTACAAATTTGGAGCCCCGCTAACTGTGGTGTTACCCCAGACAGTTCGAGAAAACTCATAATCCCTGAGAGATGGGATCCCCTGCTGTAGACCAAACTATCGCAACACTCGATCATAGCGGTGGAGCTCCACCTCTCCCCTCTCCATCTGTAGCCGCAGACTCGCCCGATGCGAGCCGGCTCTCGTGCGTCCTCTCGCCCACCCTGGATGCTGCCTCCACGGCCTCCAGGTGATCTGGTCTGGGACCAAGTCATCCAGTAGTCTTTGGGACATCGGTAGGTCGATCCGTCACTGTGCCCCTCTCCGGAGCCACCAGTAGAAGACTCGGGGCCTCTCCCTGTCAACCCCTATCAGTGGAAGCCCTATCGGCCTCCGCATCGGAATGTGCTCCCAGCACCAAATCTGTAGGAGCGATGTCATGACCAGACATTGCCTGCCCTTGTACACGACCCCGTAAAGGATCCTATACAACCAGAATAGAATAAAGCAGCCCTAAGAAAATCTGTAGCCATGGTCGTGCATGTCGCAGATCACATCTGCCAGCATCCATGGTACCCTGCATCCGCTCTGGTGGCATAGCAGAAGTCCACCAACCACCCTAGCCAAAACTCGTGTCAGTGTAGATGCCCCAGGCATCTGTCGTAGTGCCTCGATGTTCACTCCGCCCTTCTCCAGGGCGAAGCTCGGGTCATCGTAGAGTCGTCCCATCGCATGGCCCTAATTGGTCGCAGGTGTGATCATCCTACCTTGTATGGGGATTCTAAGAATCCTCCATACATCCTCTAGTGTGGGAGTCATCTCCCCTGTTGGTAACCAAAAGCATGAAGATCCCGGGTACCACCTCTCTGCTAGGGCTGTCAGTAGCCCCATGTCAGTAGAAACCTGCGGCATCTCTGCCACATGTTGCAAGCCGGCCTGTGCCAGCAGATCCCACTCTGCCTGGGTGAGAGCGGCCAAGTCGTCTCTCAGCCCGTCGTATTTCCACTCTCTGCTCTTTAGTAATCCTCTCTGCAAGCATAAACAATCAAAACAACAAACAATCATTAATAACAATTTTAGCAATCAATAATGCCACTTAAAGATCAAATTTTTGCAATTGATGATATCGCCCACTATTGGCCGATATCGTTTGAAATTTGAGCAAAATCGTCTCCGATTTTGCGTGTCGAAATCGTCTCTAATTTGACGAAATCGTCCCTTTTTCACCGATTTCACCCTTGGGCGAAATTGACAAACTTGAGACAATTTCGTCCAACTAGGGACGATTTCGTCCGAACGACGTCGATGGCCAAAAACGGCCGCGATGCTCAAAATTCATCCTAAAATTCATTTACAAAGCATGTAAATTCAAATTAAATCAATTCACCTCTGCAGATCTGTGCACTGTCTCTACCATTTTTGCTCCAAAGCTCTAAAAACAGTAAAATGAATAGTAACAATGAATTAGGGTTTTACCCTATTTTTCTTAATTTTATTCAAAATAATTCACAAATAATTTTTTGCTTTTCTGCGTTTTTACCTCAAACGTTCGATTTGGGTAAAAACACGAAGGGGGCACCATAGTAAGCTGTCGTACGATTCGACCAAGAATCGTCGCCTAAAAATGGAAATAATTTTTTGCTTTCTCGTAGATCGAGAACAACTCATCTTTAACGCATTTTCTTCGAAAAATTCGCTAAAGAGGGGGCAAAATGTAGCACCCTAAAATTGGCGCGATAGAAATTGGAATAATTACATTCACCTTAGTAAATAAATTTAAATTCAAATTTAACCTCCCAAATCGCCCGTTAACAGTCGAGAAACCCGTTTCCTCTTTTTTCGTGCCATTTTTAGCAGTTGTTTTGACCGTTTGACGATATCGTCTCCGATCAGAAGATATCACCACAGATTTGACGATTTCGTCTGGACTAGAACGTCCAAACGATTTTGTCGCAAAAATGAATTTGCATAGTTGGAATTCGTTCCAACGGGTCTCCAATCCGGGCAGAAGCGTGTCTGCGTCGTTGGGACCCTTCCCCCGTTGGAGATCTCCCAAATTGGGATGATCTCCAACCTCCCAAAAACTATCCTATGCCTATTTAACTCTAAAACTTTTCCTTCCCCAACCCCTGGCTGAATTTTTATGTAAATCAACTCCCTATGCACTAAAACACTTCAAATTTGCTCTTGCACTAGTCCTATATTAATTTTATTGCAGGTACACCACTGGTTTTCAGTCGGAGCCAGCATCTATCGTAGTTGACGAACCTGTCAAGATCGGAGGTGATCTCATAAAATTTGAGACAATCTCATTCTGATGTGAGACGATTTTGACTGCAGCACACATCGAGGCAATCAGTGCCTAGAGTTTGCTTTTCTTTCTCTTTTCTCTGTCATTTTATGCTATAAATTAGATTGTCTATTCAGTTTTTATACTATATTGCATCTGGAGTTCACCCATTTTGTCTAGTTTGCATATTAAGATCATATTCTGCTATCTAAACACAGTGATTTGCATTTAATTTTGTTCTTGTATATTGTTCAATACTCATATTACTTTTTCATATAGTTTGCCCCTGTTTACAAAATAGAATTTCTTGTATTTCGCATCTGTTTGTTGTTTTGTAGGTCTCTGATGAATTCGCTCGACGAATTCGTCAGATTGCAGACGATCCTATCAGTTTAGACGATTTTATCAAATTGAAGGCGATCCTATTGAATTGCAGACGATCCAGATTGCTACAAGTAATCAAAAATTTCATCAGACTTCCGGATCAGGTAATCTTCATTGGCCTCCTGCAAATTCTCTGTTTCTGCTTTCTTTTCATTTCTTTGTATTCATTTAAATTGCATTTTCATGTAGTTTAAGTTAGAATCATTTGGCCAAACCTAGGATGAATGTTTAAAAATAAAACAAACTCATCAAAACTCATTCCCAAAACCTAGGCGTGGAAACTTCCGCCAAATGTTTCCTGGTGAACCCACCATCCGTCGAAAAATCACCAAAATACACCTCCCTTGAGATGCGGGACCTTCGTGAAGTCCTCTCGTCCGAGGTACCGCACCATTCTTTTCCCATCCTCCTTCCGAGCGTGGATCCAATAGCCTGAAGGTAGGGATGCGAAAAATTTGGAGCGATACAGATTTCTAATCGCTCTAGGGTCGGACATTGGTGACTGTCACAAAACGTGCAAAAGCGACCTCCCAAATGTCATATCCAGAGGCCTCCAAAATACCTGTAAACTTGGGTTTAGTCAAAATGGGGCATTTTGAGATGAACCAGAAGGTCGGATTTGGCAGATTCTACCCAGATTTCCCTGTATCTGAAGGCGCCCCCTATAGGTTAGTGAACACATAAAATGATAAAAACACAGTCAAAACATGTCAGAATGTAGTGAAAATTGAAGAACAACATAAAAAAATCACATACAACATGATGCAAAATAAATAGTAAAGAAATATAATGTAGATTTCTAATTGCTCCGAGGTGGGGCGATTAGGACTACAACAATGCCGAGCGTGCCCGGGGGCAGGTTTCCTGCCATTTAGGGCTTGTTTTGGACACCAATCCACTTGGGATGGGTCAAAAACCTCCTAGGGGGTTGTGTTGGCAAATTTGGCGTGGTATTGTGGCCGATTGTTTAGGTTTTGGGCTCGTATTATGCTCCTAGTATTCACCCGATAACCTCCCTTCCAAAAGAGATATCAAGGATGTAGGAAGCACAATGAGGGGTGAGGGTATAATTTGGTAGCACTCCATTGCTCCAAATGCTCTTGCTCCATTTTTGTGGGGTGAAAAGGCTCACAATTTTATAGACCTAAGGGTCTCCTTTGAGTGTGCATGCAGGGGTGCCACTTGGCCATCACGCCTTGTCAGGGGAGAGAAGATTCCTCCCTAATTAAGGGCTCCTTGATTTAGGCCTCCATGACTACCTCTTTGAGCTCTGAAATGCTCACTTGCACTCCCATGCCTTGGAGGTGGAGTTGAATGGCAGATTTGGGCTGCCATTTGTCAAGGTTTGACTTTTTGCTCGTCAAACCTGCTATTCGTCCCACCCTGGAGCGATTGCTACTAAATCATCCCGAGGTGGGGTGAATAGCATTCTAATCATCCCAGGGTGGAACGAATAGGGATCAGAGTGCTTGAAAGGTGCAAAATTGACCTCTGACCTTCCAAAACTGCTTTGGGAGTGGTTAGGACCACTGTTTAACCTCTGGGGGCTGCCCTAGGGGCTATGTATGCCAATTCGGTCAGTGCTTGTAGCTACATAATCGTATTGGTGCTATTTTGGTGTCTACACTATGAGATAAACCTTGCTATCCATAATTGTTTGACCAAGATTTCTTTTGACATCAACCCTTTGAAATCAATGACAACACACCATGCTTGATATTTCCAGCAATATGGTTATATATTTTTATTTCTTATGTGTGTTACTCAAGCTATGATTTGATTCATGGACAAGGCAAAATTATGTCTCATAATATTAGAGAGGCCTAAGGGAATTCATTGTAAAATGTATAGAATTTATCATAATATTTCATTATGTAATATTATTGTGGTTAACATTGTTACTGTTAAATCCATGTTATAAACTTATAATTAACCTTAAATTTGTTCTTATCATGTAAAATTAAGGTTAATTTAATTTGATCATCAAAGAGGTTTTATTATTATCTATGATAATATAGTGTTTATTTAGAGTCTGCATTAGTACCCAATATATATTTTTATATCTTGTATTAATTTATACTTTCTATATAAGATTTGAGTGGATGGATTGCTTTTGTTTATTTCTAGAAAATATTATGGATTTTGATATGGAATCAAAGAGGATATGAAGAAATATAGATTTTTTTTAAGTTTATAAGATTATATATTATATGATATAGGGAATGGTATGGGAGGAAAAACTACTCTGCTAGGGTTTGATGAGGAAAAACTGCTCTGCGGGGATGGCAGCAGCTTCTGGAGGAGGTCTAAAAAATTGGAGAAATGTCGTGATGGCATCAGGTCCATCATAGAGAGTGCATGCTCACAATATTTTTCATCTGAAAATGACTAGAAGGAATAGTATTTTCCAATGCATACTGGGAACCTCTTGTTAAATAACAATGAATGTTTGGAATGATGTGAAGCCAGGCTGGTTCTAGTGGTTCAACCAGACTCGGTGGTGGAATATGTGGAGTATCTAACCAAACATGCACTTATTGGAAAATTTTTAGGCATCTAAATTTCTCTCCCCTTTATGGAGGCTTGGGTCAGGAAGACTTGGAATCTTGAAGTCAATGTGGAGGTGATGTTGAGTGCAAACAACTATTTTATGGTGGTTTTCTCTTGTATTACAGATCGTAACAAATATTTTGAAGGGGGTCCTTATTTCTATAACCAAGCGAGTCTCTTTCTTAAACCCTAGAATGTGGGTTTCAACCCGATAGAGGATAGGTCATCATGGGTTCGAGTATAGGTTCAGCTTCTGTGGCTCCCGTTGGAATTTTTGGAGAACTGATATCTTGCATAAGATTGCCCTTCTTCTTGAGAAGCTGGTTGGACCATCACAATAGACAAGGGATAAAAATGTAATCTCTGTTACCCGTATCTGTGTTGAAATTGATTTAAATAATCCTATTCTAGATTCTATTGAAATACAATTTGGATCGACTACATGGGTTCAAAAAATTGACTATGAAGCTCTTCCATTTCGTTGTCGAATTTGCCATGAATATGGCCACCTGTAAATAAAATACCCTAAGTTTGTCCCACCTGTGGCTTTAAATCCTATGCCCTCTCAGTCTGGACAAATTTTGGATAAAGGAAAATCCCCGATAAAGGAAGGGGAATGGGATAAGGAAGACTTTTTTCTGATAAAATCTTGAAATAGAGGAGAAAGGGAAAATAAAGACCTTAAATATAGCCAACCAGATGCTCTACTCAATCATTTTGAAATATTAGAAGATCTTGATCAGTGCATGGAGATACCTAAAATGTTGTTAACTGATATAAATATAATAGGGCCAAATCATATGTCTCTTCTTGATGTGGAACTTAAGGAATAATATCTAGGGGGTTTAAATGAAGAACAAAGGGCTTTGGATCTAAGTATAGATGACATGGTTGGATCTATACCTAGAAGGGAAAATATTTTTAAAAGTGGTACAAATTTAGTTATGCCCTCTCCTAATTAGGAACTGATGCAGCCATCCTTGGACTGAAAAACTCCTACGGTGTTGGGATTGGAGCAAAAAATAATTAAAAAAAAAAATCGCATAAGAATATGAAGGTGGGTCGAAATAAGGACCATGATAAAAAGTTAATGGGGGATACTTTGGTGGAGGCAGGCTTGGTGAGAACATTGGACTCTCATTTTTCTAACCCCCAAAAATTATTATCCTTTCATGGAATATAAGGGGATTGAACAACATCCCCAGATAAAAATTTGTTTGTGATTTGGTCTGTGTACATTCTCTAGATGTGGTGTTTATTCAGGAGACTAAATTGGCTATTTATAGTATGTTCAATATTGGTCCCAAGTTGTGGAGAAGGGGGTAATGCCAGTGTATTGGTGCATGTGGATATGTTGGTGGCGTTGCTTGTTTATGGAATCTAGTTAAGATATCCCCTCTTACTTGGATTTCTAGCAGATGGTGTATTTCAATGATCAGAAATGATAATGAATCTGGTGAAACCATCCTACTTACAAATGTGTATGCTCCTATTGATTACAAAGTGAATTTGTGGGAGCACATTTGCTTTGTGAGAAGTCTATCTCCCCTATACCCATAGATTTTCGCTGGAGACTTCAAATCTATCACTTTTCTGGAGGAGAAATATGGTGGGGTTGACCATCTCAAGCATTTTTCTTCTATATTCAATGCTCATATCCAGGCCTTGAACTTGGTTGAAATCAAGCCAGATAATGAGATATTTACTTGGCACAATAGAATGTGTGGATAAGATTACATATTTGAGAGACTGGATAGGTTTCTGATATCCAATTATTCGATGGGAAATAATAGAAGTGGTAGTTCTATGATTTTGAAGGGTAGGGTATCTGATCATTGGCATATCAAACTCTCTGCTCTGGAGTTAGGGCTAAATAAGAATCCTTCCTTTATTTTTCAACTTATGTGGCTTCATGATCCTAATACTCATGATTTCATGCGAGGTTGATGGACAACTAGAAAACCTCCTTATGGCACTGCTATGTATTCCTTTATGAAGTGACTATAATTTGTAAAGCATAAATTGAAGAGATGGAATAGACAAAATTTTGGGAACCTTTCCTTGGCTAAGCTGGAAGCTCTTAGGAGGGTGGAAGAAACTTCAAGGAATATTAGAGGTTAGGGACTCACATAGGATCTTCTCGTTGAGGAACCTGAGGGTGCGAAAGACCTTGTTGAATTGGAACTAAGGGAAGAATTTTTTTGGAAACAAAAATATCGAGTAGATTGGCTTCAGGAAAGGGATAGGAAAACAACCTATTTTATAACTCAGTTAAGGCTCACCGTAATGGTGACCTGATTACTTCTCTTTTGAATTCTTAGGGCACCCTGCTTTCTTCTTTCAAGGATATTTTAGAAGAGACTAAGAGGTATTTTTTCTCTCTCTTCAAGGAGGACTCCATCTCAAATGATGATAATGAAAATCTTATTCTAAACTATATTCCATCGATTATATCTAGAGATATGAATGAGCACTTGATGGGTCCAATTTCCCTTGAGGAGTTGGAAAATGTTGCATTCAAGATGAAAAAAGGTAAAGCCCCAAGTCCAGATGGATTCTCGATTGAGTTTTATCAGGAGTTTTAGAATTTAATCAAATTTGATCTTCTAGAGGTTGTCCATGAGTCTCAAAAGAAAAAACATATTCTAAGGGCCCTAAATTCTACCTTTGTGGTGCTTATTCCCAAAAAAGAGGGAAAAAAATCCTTGGATATGTTCAGGCCTATTGCTCTCTGCAATGTTGTGTTTAAGATCATCACAAAAATTATTGCTGAGAGGCTAAAGATATGGTTGAGAAAAATCATCTCTAAGGAGCAAGGAGGGTTTGTTTCTAGTCGACAAATCTTGTATGGGGTTTTTATTGCTGCAGAAGCTATTCACTTGATGGAAACTTCTAAGAAGAAAACTATGTTAATTAAGTTGGACATGGCCAAAGCCTATGATCGGGTTAGATGGTCCTTTCTTCAGAAAGTTCTTGCTACTTTTGGATTTGAGGAGGAATAGATTAGATGGATGATGAGTTGTGTTTCTTCTTCTTAATTATCTATTCTTGTTAATAATGAGCCATCATAGCTGTTTGAGGTCTCAAGGGGATTGAGGCAAGAATATCCTTTTTCTACTTATTTTTTTATCATTATGGCGGAAGGGTTGGGAATATTTCTCAAGTCTCAAGTCAGGCAGGGTCTCATTTAGAGGTGGAAGTGGGATAGTAGTTTTCCGCCTCTTTCCCACCTTTAATTTTTTGATGATACTACTTTTTTGGGAGTTACTACTATCAGGGAAGCTGGAAATATTAGATATTCTCTTGAAATATATCTTGGTGCTTCTGGATAGTTGATTAATGAGGACAAGTCTTCTATTTTCTTCTTCAATACCCCTCCTATTATTAAAGTAAGGATTGCTCGTATTCTAATATTCCATATCGGGACTCCCCCTTCATTCATCTATTCCAATTTCATCTCATCCTCTACCTAGATCTTCTTGGAAGTCTATGCTTGATAAGTTTAGAAGGAAGGTGAATCACTAGAATTTCATATGGCTATCCACTACAGGTAGAGTGTTGCTTTTAAAATATTTTTTTCAAGATTTACCCATTTATAGATGTTTTGTACAAATAGCTCCCTCTCATTTCATCAAGGATATGGATGCTTTGTCAAGATAGTTTTTATGGTTTGGAAAACTTGATCAATATAAATAGAGTTTCATTAGGTAGGATTCTATATGTAGGCTGGTGTAAGAGGGAGGCCTTGGGTTGCGATAGATAGCTATTTTTGGGTAAGCTTTGGCTAGAAAACTTTAATGATTTTTGCTTCAGGGATGGAGGAGGATGATTCTAGAATGATGTTATAAATAAATTGCTAGTCGGTGATGGCCCTAGACATAGATGTGGGTTTGATTCCTAATATAAGCCCTCTATCGCAAGCTACTGAAATGGATCTACCTAGGGCCTCAGCCATAATAATAAAAATATATGGGGATAGGGGGTCGCCTTGTCTTATGCCCTTGGAGCTTCTGAAGAATCCAACAGGGAAGTTGTTTATGATGATTGTGAACCACGTAGTGGAGATACATTCCCTGACAAGACCAATATAGTCTTCATGGAATCTGAACCTTCCCAAGATCTCAAATGATAATTGCAATAAGACTTTATCGAAAGCTTTGTTCATGTCAAGCTTAAGAAACAAACTAAATTTTTTGTCTTTAACTACTGAGTGGAAGAGCTCATGGATAGTTATAATTTCATCAGTAATAAATTTGTATTTCACTAAAATCCCTTGACAGTGGTCGATTATGAATGGGATAATATCTTTGAGTCTATTGGCCATAACTTTGGTAACGATTTTTACACCACACTATAGAGGGTGATGGGTCTAAAGTCAGAGATAGACTTACAGATTTGATATTTTGAGACCAAGACTATGAACGTAGAATTTACCTCTTTAAGGATCTTCTTGGACTTTTGAAAGAATTGAACTGCTTTAGAGACTTCTTGGCCCACAACATCCCAAAGATACTAGAAAAAATGAGGGGGGAAACCATACGATGTGGGTGCTTTATCTGGTTCCATTGAGAATAATTCTTCCTTAATTTCTTCCTCCGTGAAGTCTTTGAGAAGCCTTGAATTGAGATAATGAGAAACCAGGTGGAGAATGTTCTAAAGTAGGGGGTTTCCAACATGGGGGGGCAAGGAGGACTTGGGCCAAGCATTTCCTCAAAATGAGAAACAACTTCATCCTTTATTTCTTGAATATCATTCATTTTGGATCCATCTCCTCTAGTTAACTCCTTTATTCAATTTGTTCTTCTGTGCCTAAGAGTGGATGCGTAATTTTTTTTTGTATTAGTGTCCCCTTCCATCAACCATAATGCTCTGGTTTCTACCTCTAGAAATTTTCCTCTTTAGCAAGATTGTTGTGGAAATTCGCAAGGAGGTATTTCTCTTCTTGAAAAATATATAGCCCTGGATCTCCATCTTGGATGAACTTCTCTATGGTGTCAAAACTTTCAGCAGTGAGCAGTGTGTTTCTTTTCAAGAAACAAGTTCCCGAACACTTCTTTGTTCCATGCTTTGAGTTTAAACTTGAAAAATCAAAGTTTCTTGAAGAGCTTGAGAAGAGGATTTCTAGGAAGATCTATCTACCACTACTCATCAATGCAATTCACAATATCTGGGTGACAGCCATATTGTGATTGCTTCGCTTTATTAAGATAGTGCCCCATCTTATGCAGCTAAGTAGGGGGGAGAACCCGCCTAAATACATATCAGGGTTGAGATTTGTTGTGAAAATATCACTGATGATTTCGCCCTATCCATGATAATCTTACGTCGAAATAATTAGAAACTAGCTGGCGGCCGCTAAAGTGCAATCCACCGTCTTTACAAAAGTTTAATGCAACATTTGTATTTAAAAAGAAACGATTACCGCAAAATTTATATCTTAAATCTTAACACTTGCCTTTTCAACTGTCCATCAACTGTCCATGACGTTAGAATTTAAGGGGAACCGAAAGTTATCTACCTCCACTCTATGTTGTCGTCCTTTGTGAAGGTCGACGAGAAATGTTAATAGTCTTCCTTATTTTTTTTCCCCTTACACGTGGAGAATTGCTTTAAGTAAACATATATGAATATAACTACTATCACTCGATGATATATAAATTAAAAAAGTGGAGTGTATTATCAAGATGTGTGATACAATTAAATTATATATAATGTTTTGTATATTTTACACTCCGTCACATATTTTAAATTTAAAATTTTTTTTAGGAAGGTGTTAAAAACTTACATAAACTAAAATTACACCAACTTATCATATTTGAGTTGATCACTTATCACGGTCATGTGGTCGAAAATCTAGTGATACTTAAGAAGAATTAAACTAAATTAAAAAAAAAAAACCTTCTTCAACAAAAACTAATTCCAACTTACCATATTTATAAGTTGATTACATAATTGAAACTTGAAGACATTTAACAAGAATTTATTTTCATAAAATTGAAATTATTTTTTAAAAGTATCATAACTTATATTATAAAAATAAAATTATATTTTTCATAATAAATAAATGTATTAAGAATTTAATAAAGAACATATGAGTATTATTTCTATTTCTTTAGAAAATTTTATTGATGGTATAGTTTTAGACAACTTCTAAACATGAAAAAAATTAATTCCAATAGGCATTGATTTCATCAAATTTTTGTACATCATGTATAAAATCAATAGAATGCTATCTCATTACTCAAGCCTTAATTAATATTGGTCTTCAATATAGCTTGTTTCCATCTAATCATATGATAAAATGCTTATATACATATTAACAATTGGGCATGAAAACAAGGAATGCAATGTCCTTCATTGAATAATATGACTTATGTAATAAATTAATTCATCTAAGATATTCATAGTAGGTTTAGTCCTCATATTAAGCACTTGTTGAAATAAACCAATTCAAGAGATTAGAAATGGATAAATGACCATTTCAAATAATTCCTTACAAGAAGTGATTTTCTACCTTGCAATACCAATTAAATGCATAAATTGATAGAGGTATATATATATATATATGAGATATACATAGACCTAGAAACATATGCAAAACCTAAATTACAAAGTACAAAAGGATTATAAATGGAAAGTACCATTACATTCCAAGGAAAAATTAAAAAAAAAATCCAATGAACCTTCATTTTAGAAAAGAGAAATTTAATTTTAACTCTTTGGAATAGTTTACATTTTTAAAGACAACAAAATAAATAAAAAGTACTTAGATTTTGTAATAATTTAAAAAACAAAATAAGAAAGTTAAATGTAAACTATTTATTCTTTGTTCTTGGTTCAAAATGCATACCCTTTATTTTGATTATCTCACAAACACCCTTGTGGAGAAAAAGTGTGTGGTTTTTATGATGGTGTTGGTACCTTTGTAAGAGTGGAACCTATGGTTTGGTTAGTTATATTATGTAAAGAACTTATATGTCCTATGCTCTCAATTTACCAATTTAAAGTTGGGTGATAGACCAAGGCATATTATCCAAGTTTGAATTTGGTGTTATTTATTACTTTGGCTTATTTTCAAGAACATGACAATTAAGGGGGCTACATGGTAGCCAATGTGGAAATCTATAATGATATGGAATAACAATATATATATATATATATATATATATATATATATATATATATATATATATATATATATATATATTTATTTGATGGATTAAATTATAAATGTTTTCTTTCCACATATGGTGTTTGAATTTGGTGTTATTTATTATTTTGGCTTATTTTCAAGAACATGACAGTTAAGGGGGCTACATGGTAGCCAATGTGGAAATCTATAATGATATGGAATAACTATATATATATATATATATATATATATATATATATATTTGATGGATTAAATTATAAATGTTTTCTTTCCACATATGGTGTTGATTTTTAGTGGTGAACATGTGGTAGAATATATTTGGTATTCATTATTAAATGAGTGTCTATCATGTGGTAAACTGCAGTTGGCTTATTTTAGAAATCATTGTAATGGTTCATTAAAAATTGTATAAAATGGATCCTCAAGTATACTTTACTTTATTTAACAAAATTAATTACAATATATGCTCAACTAAAATAATTGGGTTATTGTAGAGTAAAAATATTTGATACACCTTCAAATCTAAGATATAAATAGCCCTTGATGAAGTAAATCACTAACATGGAGATGTCAATGCTCTTGGACTATTTCCCATATTGATTGAACCAAATTTACTTTTTTATATCAAACAAAAAATTGATCCTTTATTGTAATAGTTGTGGTAGACATGAACATAATATAAAGAAATGTTGGGACCTTTATTTTTGTGACATTTATGGAGGAAATAATCACCCTAAAAAATCTTATCAATATAAAGAAAACAAAAGAAAAAAATTTAAAAAAAAATTGTGGATTGAATGTATGTATGATTGGGATAAGATGAAAGAAATGTTATGTGGTTTATTTAAAAGGAAACCAAGTGTAGTGATAATTTAATGGTTATTGAGTATAAAGAATAATGTGATTTTTCCCATGAAAAAGTGAGAAATAAATAATTTCATATTATAACCCAAGAACAACTTGGAAGATGACTTGTAAAGGAATACTTATGCAGATGTTTCCAATGATATTTTGTAGTAGTGATTTCTTAGATATAATTTAACCATAGTTTTTAACCTAGAGGTAATGCTAATCAAAAGTTAACCTAAAGGTAGAGTCTAAGAGGTATCCTAAGATATTAATGATCCTAAGGTAAATAACCATACCTATTGACCTAGATGTAGATAAATATAATTCGTAGAGGTGGACTTAGTGGATGTTACATAGATGTAGTAGAGTTAGAGCTAGAGGTACAACATCATATTTACACAAAATAATTTAATATGTGGTGTGTGTAAGAGAATATTATATTATTTGGTATTTGATATTTACACAAAATATTTTAATATGTGGTGTGTAAGAGAATATTATATTATTTGGTATTTGATATTTTTATAATTTTATAATAATTTGGTATTTGTAATTATTGAAAGTTTAATAAATATTTCTCCCATGGAAAATTAAAGAGACACATCTTCTAAAATATTGAAATATAGTTGAAGATGAATGTGAAAAGAAAATAAAAATAGAAGAGTCTCAAGAATACAAAGAGTCTCCATTATCTACAAAACTATAGCTTAGATAAAAATAATGCATCAATGAGAAAAATATGTATCATATTTGAATAATATATGAGTTGTAAATTTTTCTTACATGAAAATTTGTTATAGAACTTGGAAATTTAGTAATAGATATTGGTGGCCTATTAGGATATTAATTCTTGTTACCACATTTCACAAGCACCTCAATAGGATTTATTATTTGATCCAACAATAGAACAAGTGGATGAGGTCGTTAGCCAATCTAACAAATTGTTACTTTTCTTAAGAACCTTGGTATTAAGTGGATACTTATGTTTATTAATAAAGATGATTATGTTTATTAATAAGGGTAAAATATGTATCTATAAGAGTCAACAATTAGGTTTTCTTAAAGTATATATCTAAATTTAAATATAGGATATGGAAGTTTAATATTTTATATATCCAAATGAATTTTGGCTATGTGATTCAACACAAAGAAGTGTTACTGATCAACATGGTTGTGTTAATTTGGATCAAGAGAATATTAAATCTGTAAGACCACCATTTTTTACTTAAAAATATCTAATATTGAATAAGATCTTCTAGTAACGATATTATACAATGCCTAAATACATACATATTGTAAAAATATCACTCATGATTTCACCCTACGCGTGATAATCTTACGTCGAAATAATTAGAAACTAGCTAGCTGCCGCTAGAGTGCAATCCACCGTCTTTACAAAAGTTCAATGCAACATTTGTATTTAAAAAGAAACGATTACCACAAAATTTCTCTCTTAAACCTCAACACTTTTCAAGTGTCCATGACGTTAGAATTTAAGGGGAACCAAAATTTATCTACCTCCACTGTATGTTATCTCTCTTAAACCTCAACACTTTTCAAGTGTCCATGACGTTAGAATTTAAGGGGAACCAAAATTTATCTACCTCCACTGTATGTTATCGTCCTCTGTGAAGGTCGATGCTAAATGTTCAGTCTTCTTTATTTTTTTTCCCCTTACACGTGGAGAATTGCTTTAAGTAATATCTCCAAGACATATATGAATATAACTACTATCATTCTATGAGATATAAATTAAAGAAGTGGAGTGTATTATCAAGATGTGTGATACAATTAAATTATATATAATGTTTTGTATGTTTTTTTTTATTTAGTTAGTGTGAGAAACTTTTATGATAAACACATAGGGTTGAATAGTCTCTTTCATGATCCCTCATAAAACCGAGAGCTATATTTATTAATAAATAATTTAACACAAAGTTGAAATTTTAGGGATACATAAGAAGAAATAAAAAAATAAAAATACTGCAACAAAAGATAACTCCAACTTACCATACTTTAAGTTGATTACATAATTGAAACTTGAAGATATTTAGCAAGAATTTATGTTGGTAAAATTGATATTATTTTTTAAAAAGTATTATAATTTATATTATAAAAATAGAATTATATTTTTTATAATAAATAAATGTATTAAGAATTTATTGAAGTAACATATAAGTATTATTTCTATTTTTTTTAGGAAATTTTATTTATGGTATAGTATTAGACAACTTATAAACATAAAAGAATTAGTTCCAATAGGCATTGATTTTATCAAATTTTCATACATCATGTATAAAAGAAATAGAATGCTATCTTATCATTCAAACCATGTATATTAATATGGGTCTTTATAATAGCTTGTTTCCATTTAATCATATGTAAAAATACTTATATACATATTAATAATTGAACATGAAAACAAGGAATGCATACCTTATATATAAAGAAAGAGTGTCCTTTATTGAATCATATGACTTATGTAATAATTTAATTCATTTAAGACATTAAGAAGTACATAAAATATGAGCTATTAGAATACATTAAGCACTTTTTGGATTAAACCTACTCAAGAGATTAGAAAGACCATTTCAAATAATTCCTTACTAGAAGTGATTTTCTACCTTGCAATGCCAATTAAACCCATAAATTGATAGTGATATATATATGAGAGAGAGAAATATATTTTTAATACATAGATATTTAAACATAAAAATTACAAAATACAAAAGGATAATAAATGGAAAGTACCACTACATTCCAAGGAAAAATAAAAGAAATTCAAAGAATGAAGAGAAATTCAATTTTAACTCTTTAGAATAGTTTACATTTTTAACAACATAATCAATAAAAGGTAATTAGAATTTGTAATAATAATAAAAAATCAAAATGTTAAATGTAAACTATTTATTCTTTGTTCTTGGTTGAAAATTCATACTCTTTATGTTGATTATCTCACAAACACCCTTGTGGAGAAAAATTGTGTGGTTCTTATAATGGTGTTGGAAACTTTGTAAGAGTGGAACCTATGGCTTGGTTAGTTATATTATGTAAAGGACATAGATTCTAAGAGTCAAGTTTGAATCCTATACTCTCAATTTACCAATTTTAAATTTGGGTGGTAGGCCAAGGCATCTTACCCAAGTTTGAATTTGGTGTAATTTTTTAATTTGGATTACTTTGAAGAACATGGCAATTATTGGGCCTACATGGTAGCCAACGTGAAAATCTATAATGATATGGAATAACAATATTTAAACATATATATTTTTGATGGATCAAACCATAAATGTTTTATTTCCATATATGGTGTTGATTTTTAGTGGTGAACATGTGGTAGAATATATTTGATATTCATTAGTAAATGAGTGCATATCATGTGGTAAACTGCAATTGAATTATTTTAGAAATCATTATAATGGTTCATTAAAAATTGTATAAAATGGATCCTCAAGTATATTTTACTTGCCTTAACAAAAATAATTACAATATATGCTCAACTAAAATAATTGGGTTATTGTAGAGTAAGAATATTTGATGCAATTTCAAATATAATATATAAGTAACCCTTGATGAAGTAACTCACTAACATAGATATGTGGATTCTCTTGGACTATTTGCCCTATTGATTAAACCAAATTTAACTTTTTATATAAAAAAAAAAAATTAATTCCTTATTGTAACTGTTGTAATTGTTGTAATTTTTGTAATTGTTGTGGTAGACATGAACTTAATATAAAGAAATATTGGGACCTTTATTGTTGTGAAATTTGTGGAGGAAATAATCACTCTAAAATTTCCTATTAATATAAATAAAATAAAAATAAAAATAAAAAATTGTGCACTGATATATATGTATGAAAGGATTGTTATGTGGTTTCTTTAAAATAAACCAAGTGTATTGAAAATTTAATGTTTGTTGAGTGTATAGAAAAATGTAAGTTTTCACATGAAGAAGTGAGAAATAAATAATTTCATCTTATAACCCAAACACAAATTGGAATATGACTTGTAAAATAATACTTATGTGGATGTTTCCAATGATATGTTGTAGTGGTGATTTCCTAGCCATGATTTCACCATAGTTTCTAATCTAGAGGTAATTCTAATCAAAAGTTAACCTAAAGGTAGAGTCCTATAGGCACCCTAAGGTATTAATGATCCTAAGGTAAAGAACCATAGTTATTGACCTAGAGGTAGACAAAGACAATTCATAGAGGTGGACTCAGTGGAGGTTACATAGACCTAGTAGAGCTAGAACATCATATTTACATCAAATAATTTACTATGAGTTGGGCGTAAGAGAATATTACATTATTTAGCATTCAATACTTTTGTAATTTTATAGTATTTTAATATTTGTAATTATTTGGTATTTAATAAATATCTCCCATGGAAAATTGAAGAGACTAAATATGAATATGAAAAGAAAATAAAAATAGAAAAGTATCAAGAATATGAAGAGTCTCCATTATCTATAAAAATATAGCTTAGATAGAAATAATGCATCAATGAGAAAAATATGTATCATATGTGAATAATACATGAGTTGTGAATTTTTTCTTAAATGAAAACATGTTATTAAACTTGGGAATTTAGTAATAGATATTAGTGGCCTATTAATAGGAAATTAATTCATATCACCACTTTTCACAAGCACCTCAAAAGGATTTATTATTTGATCCAATAGTAGGACAAGTGGATGAGGTTGTTACCCACTATAACAAGTTGTTGCTTTTCTTAAGGACCTTGATATTAAGTGGTTGATTATGTTTATTAATAATGGTGAAATATGTATCAATAAAATATAGGAATCAACAATTAGTTTTTCATTCCATTGAGGGTATATTTGATCCATTTATTTGAAGTATATATCTAAATTTAGAGATAGGATGTGGAAGTTTAATATTTTGTATATCCAAATGACTTTTTGGCTATGTTATTCAAGACCAAGAAGTTTTATTGATCAACATGGTTGTGTGAATTTGAATTAAGGGAATATTTATTTGTGAGACTTCTATTTCTTCCTTATAAATACTTAATAATGAATAAAACCTTCTAGTGACAATATTATACAATACCTAACCAATAAACATAGAAGAGTAACTAAGGAGGATTACTTTCTAAATATGAAATGCTAACAAAAAGTTGTTTTTGAAGTAGAAAATAAAAAATATTTTCATACCTATTCAAAGAGGAATGAAGTACCAGATTCCTAAATAACAAAATAAATTAGATTTTAATTTGGAGACCATTGAAGGTATAAACGATATTTTTGGTTGTAACAATATATTTAATATATTACTTTGGAGAGCAAGTGGGTAGTTAAACCTATCTAGTTGCTGAGAGGCCCAGGTTCAAATCTCTCGCCTCACATGTGGTGGATATGTTATGTAATGGTTCCCTCGTGGTCACGGTCTGTTTACCCCTTGTGGCCACCACCAAAAAAAAAAAAAATGTTATAATGATGCTATGATTTCATATTATAATGAGTTGGGTTATTACGATCAACAGACATGATTAAAATTTCATGCAAAAATTGTAGTTATAAAATAAATATTTTAAAAGTTCTAATAAATTTGAATATCATCTTGTTGATTCTTGATTCTAGGTAATGATAAATATTATCAGTAAACAAATTTAATGCATGTTTTAAATTAAAATTAAAAATTTGATTTTACTTTTTTTTATCAATATTTATCTTAATTATAATAATGGTAATGCTCAATAACTAATATCCATGTGCATGTGTAAGGTGCTTGACCCAAGGTAAAATATGATGCATACAATATGAAAATTTTGATTGTCATAAATATTTTGTTCCTTAAATTAAGATTTTAAAATAATTCCATCGTTGTATTCTTTATTCTCAAACTTAATGAGACAATATAAAATATTTTAAAATAATTTTAAATAAAAAATTAAAGAATTAGAGTTAGATATGTGAATATCATCCCAGGAACTCTATTATGAAACCATAATATGAAATGACATCCATGTTAATTGCTATGAAATATACTATACATTTTCATATTTCTAAATTTATTTTATGTTGAAGGAAAGGGTTAGTAAACTAAGAATATAATTTTCACTTTTAATTTTTATTTATTTAATGTGTGGGGTTTTAACCTGCTTAATTTGTGTCAACTAGATGATATTGAATAGTAGATAAGATTGTATTTAACAACTTTATTGAGATGTCAAATAGATGATACTGAATAGTAGATAAGATTGTATTTAGAAACTATAAAAAGTTTACAATGTATGAGCCCGACATGAAAATAAAATTAAGAATATAATTTTTACGTGATTTAGGGTCTTAACATTAATAAGATGTCGACTGATAACACTGAATAGTAGATAAGATTGTATTTAGAAACTACCAAAATTCAAGAATGTGTAAGCCCCACATGAACATAATCTAATTACATCTAGCATCCAATATATGTTATATGGACGAGTTTTTCTATACTAATATTTATTTACTATTCAAAATTTTCCATAATATATCAATATTTGAATTTTATTATTTTAATTTGTTAGGTGTTGACCGATCTTTACATTTTTGTTAAACAAATAATCATATTACTTTTACTTTTATTGTTAGGAATAATATTTATAGTTTTTAGTTTTCTCTTATTCTAACTCTCATGGAAATAGATTTTTCCAAATGTGAGTAAATATTATTATTTTATAATGTTTACAGGAAAGAAAACATGAACAAGAAAATATTTATTAACTGAAACACTAAATGTTATAACCTTAAATACTTAAAAATGCAACAAAATATTTTATTAATAAAATTATTTTTTAATTTAATTAATTTTTTATTATATAAATTGATTGATAAGATAAGATTTAAATGGTCTCTATATTTTTAAAATATTTTACTCAACCATAATATCATGGTATTTCAATGTGAATTACCACATGCCACATTATATCCATCACAATTAGAGGGTTAAACTTAGGTTGTGCTTTAGAGGGTTAAATTACCACATGGTATGGTATTTTAATGTGAATTAGCACATGCCACATTAGAAAGTGGATATCCATTAAAATTAGAGGGTTCAATTTAGGTTGTTCTTGTACAAGTATATAACAATTTACGTTTACTCATAACAAGGATATATTATTAAATAAACTAATATTACTTAAAATATAACCTTATTATTAATATTTTTATTTTTAAAGTATCAAAAAGGATTGAAAATATTTTTTGACAATATATGAATAATTATCAAAATAATATTGTAATAGTATTATATGATTTCAATGCTAATATCAATATTAAGGCTTTCCATAAACCTCTAAGAATGCCTAAGATTGATCCCAGGAAAAAGGAGTCAGGATGTCTTAAAGCAGCTGATGGAACTTCTATTGTTAAGCTTGATATGGGTAACATTCAAATTGTCATTGAAGATTTGGAAAAAAGAGGACTAATTTGTCGGTTCGTGGGTTTTCATCCGAGTCTATCTTCTTTCAAAGTCTGGGCTGCGAAAATCTGGAAAACTAAAGGGGAGTTACAAATCTCTATTTATCCAAATGGTTATTTTCTTGTTTTATTTGCTAATAATGAAGATAGAGAGAAAAATTTTCAAGGGGGGCCTTGGTTTTTTGGAAGGGCAGGGTTTTTCATGAAGCCTTGGCATACTAAATTTAAAGCTGAAGAAGAGATGCCTTCTATAGCTCCCGTGTGGGTTAGACTCATTGGCCTCCCTATTGAATTTTGGAATCCTACTATTTTTTCTTCAATTGGAAACTCTTTAGGAACTTTTATGATGAGTGTTGATTGTACTCAAAATTTTGAACATATTATTTATGCTCGGATTTGTGTTTTAATGGATTTTGACAAACCCCTACCTAAAAATATCACATTACAATTTGGGGAAGACACTTGGGAGCAAGTAGTGGACTATGAGAACATTCCTTTTCATTGTAGAATTTTCCACGAATATGGTCATTTGGCCAGTTCTTCCCCAAATAAAATTCCTGATCAAAAGAAAGAAGATATAAACTCAACAATTTTCCAAATACCTAAGAAGAAGAACACTAAAAAAAAACCAGTTATGAAGGATCAATTAAAGTCATTTGCTAATATGTTTGAAATCCTTTCCATAAATTATGTCCCAAGCGAGGAAGAGGAAATAATGGAAATTGAAATCTTAGAAACACAATTTAAATATGAAGGGAAGAACTCAGAGACAAACCAACAAATCAAAGGTTTTCAACAAAAAAAAAGGAGAAAATTTACACAAGAAAAACAATATTTCAAATGTTAAAACTTCAAATAATGCAGGTCCTAATATAGACTCCATTGAACCATCTAGTAAAATTTTGGCTATGTATGAGCATTCTTCAAGGTTAGAAGCCATCTCAGATTCAATTGGAATAAGTCAAGAAATAGGGAAAAAAAATTGAAGATGGATTCTAATCAAAAAGTAGGTCGCAAGACCAATCAATATCATATGGTAAAAGAAGGTGAACAACTTGTAGAGGAAGGTAAGATTAATGCCCTTCCCAACTTTTTTAGCCCTGGTATTAATGAAGATCATCACTTGGAATATTAGAGGACTCAAAGGGAGTCTTTCAAAACAAAATGAAATTAGAAGAATGATTCAGATAAATCATCCACATCTTGTTTTCCTTCAAGAAACAAAGATTTCAATGGAGGATATGGACTTAATTGCCAGTAAAATTTGGCCAGCTAGAAAAGTGGTTTCCCTTAGTTCCCAAGGGAATTCGGGTGGCATTGATTGTATTTGGGACCCAAAAGAGGTAGTTATTCACCATATGGTTGGAAGTTGGGGTTTGTTGGCTATAGCTATTCAAAGTAGACATTCCAACCAGATTATGCTCTACATTATTGTTTATGCCCCAACTTCGTTGGAGGAAAAAAGAAGACAGGTGGAAGGATATTACTCATATTATCTCTCATTTTCCTAAAGCTTGGATCTTGATCGGAGGATATTTCAATACCATCCTCTCTCTAGATGAGAAAATGGGGGGAAATAGAAATTTGGACAAAAACACTGACCTCATGAGTGAATATATTGCAAACCTCCATCTTGTGGATATCCAACTAGATAATGGCCTTATGACTTGGTCTAACAGAAGGCAAGGCTTAGCTTGTATAATGGAGATATTGGATAGGTTTTTGCTCTCTAAAAATTTCTTAATCCATGGTCACATTCCTAAAGTGAATACTCTTAATAATGTTGGTTCGGATCATTGGCCAGTCATGGTGGAAATGTGGAAAACCAATGTGAGTTTCTCTCCTTTTTGTTTTCAATTAATGTGGCCTAGAGTCATTTCCTTCAGACCTCGTGTGCAACAATGGTGGAAGGAATGTAAACCTAGGCATGGGACTAAGATGTTCTATTTTGCCAAAATACTGCAATACATTAAATACAAAATCAAGACATGGAACTGGAAAGAGTTTGGGGATGTTCATAAAAAAAAACATGAAGTTATTTCTCATCTTGAAAATTTGATTAAGAAAATCCGTTTAGATGGCCTCATAGAGAAGAGAAGTGCAGATGAAATTAAACTCACAACTCAGTTAGAGGAATGGGAAAAAAGAGAAGAAATATTATGGAAGAAAAAATCTAGAATTCAATGGCTCAAAGAAGGATATCAAAACACAAATTTCTTCCACAAATCTCTTCTAGCTCGAAGATCTCACAACTTTATTTCTTCCTTAAAATTAGATTCTAGAGATGTTTTTTATACTTGGGATGGCATGAACTCTATTATTGTTGATTACTTTTCCAATCTTTTTGCTTCTACTCCTCTTGACTCAGCTTCACAACAAAATGTTCTTCAAGCAATCCCTTCTCTTATCACTTCTGAGGATAATTCTATTTTGAATGCTCCTGTTACTATCAATGAGCTTCAACAAGTAGTTTTTAAAATGCAGAAAGGGAAAACCCCAGGTCCTGATGGTTTTCCTATTGAGTTATACCAAGAGTTCTGGATATCCTTCATGTTGATTTATTAGAGGTGGTGGAAGAAGCTAGGAAAGCCAAATAAATTTTGAAGGTTATCAATAAAACTTATATTACTCTTGTTCCAAAAGCTCAAGAGGTTGATCATATCTCAAATTTTAGACCTATTGCTTTATGTAATGTTCTTCTCAAAATCATTACTAAAATCATGGCAAAAAGGTTGAAGCCTCTTTTGCTTAAGATTATTTCCCCAGAGTAAGGGGGATATATGGAAGGACATCAAATAGTGGATGAGATATTTCTTGCTCAGGAAACCATCCATTCCATGGATATGCAAAATTCTCCTTCTATGTTCATTCGATTAGACTTATCCAAAGCTTATGACAGAGTGGATTGGCACTTCCTTATCAAAGTTTTGAGGCAATTTGGTTTCTCTAAGGATTGGATGGATTGGATTATGGGATGTATCTCTTCAATTTCCTACTTAGTTCTTATCAATGGCAGGCCTTCTCAGTCTTTCCTAGTTTCCAAAGGTATTAGGTAAGGTGACTCGATATCCCCTTATTTATTCATCATTCTTGCTGAATGCTTGGGTAGGACTATAACCAAAAAGAGGGAAAACAAAACGCTTGAGGGAGTTACCATTGCTCATGGAGCTAGACCTATCTATCATCTTCAATTTGTGGATGAATCTACTACTTTAGGTAAAGCTATAGTTAATGAAGCTTCTAATATTAAGCATATCATTAGTTGTTTTTCTAAGGCTACTAGGCAGTTGATCAATGAAGACAAATCTAAAGTTATTTTCTTTCACTGCTCTGCTAGACAGGAATCCACGGTCTTGGTTAAATTAATATATAAGGAGACCTCTCTTCTAATCACTTATTTAGGTATTCCCATAAATATTCAAAGGCATAAAAATAAAGATTGGAATTGGTTGTTGAACAAAGTCAAGAAGAAAATTGGAAAGTGGACCAACAAGTGGCTTTCTTCTGGGGGTAAAATCACCTTGGTAAAATCAATCCTTCAATCTATTCCTATTTATGTTTATTTCATTTTGAATATCCTAAAGGTTGTTCTTCGAGAATTGGATCAAATCAGTCATCGTTTCATTTGGAGTGGTACTAAGGAGAAAAGAAAATGGGCCTTGGTGAAATGGGATACTTTGTCTTCCTAAGAGTGAATGGGGGTTAGGATTCCGATCTTCAATTAATAACAACAAAGCTTTAGCTGCTAAATTATATTGGAGGATGTTGCATAACCCCAATGCTCTTTGGGCCAATAATCTCCATGCTAAATATACTAAGAACAAAAGTCCTAAAGACCTTGTTTGCTACTAACTTCCTACCAAAGGTTCTCCTATTTTAGCAGTTCTTAAGACTGGTGAGGATTTGATAAAGAAAAAAATATTTTGGATCATTCATAATGGTCAACATGCAAATTTTAGGATAGATTCTTGGGATGGTCACAAGCCTTTGATAACTCAGTTCCCCGATTGGAGGCCTTGGATTGAGGAGCTTAACTAAGCTAATTGGATAAAGGTGGCTAATTACTGTCGGTACCATACTAGTAATTCAAAGTTTGGTAGATATTGAATCCTTGTTGAGGATTGGCCTATTCAAATACCAGAAAGGTAAAGAAAAGATATACAAGGCATCCTTCATATGAGATCCCTCTCTTGGTCCCATGAAAAAGATTATTTTGGATAGAACAACACTACTAAGGGTGAGTATTCAGTTGCTCAAGGTTATTTGACCTTATGCCATAACAATCCCAACCATTCTTCTGACATATTTTCTCAATTGTGCACTCAAAATCTCTGGCCTAAGGTGAGGTTCTTTAATTAGCTTTTATTGCATCGTAGGGTGCTTACTGGTGAGAAAATTATGAAGCGTGGTTTTCATGGCCCTTTTAGATGTGAAATGTGTGAAGAGAATGTAGAAAATATCAACAATATTTTTATTGAGTGTACTTTAGCCTCTAAGCTATGGATGAGAATGGACACTTTACTTGGCTTACAGTGGTCCAATTTTTTTACTTTTGAACAGCTTTGGAGGGATTGGCCTAATCAAGAGGGTGTTGATCATTTTATTAGGCAGTTAGTTTGGATGGGTTCTACCATTCTTATTTGGAATATTTGGAATGAAAGGAAAAACCAAATTTTTAATCAAGATAGGAAGTATATTCACTATATTTTGCAAAAGACCATAGCCATCTTAGTTGAATCAGTCCATCAACTCCTTAATCACCCCCAAAAATCCCACAAAATATGGGATCAAGTGATGCAAAGATTGAATATTAAACCTTCTAAGGGCAACCATCTTAAAGGG
The DNA here is from genome assembly GCA_028583015.1 of Wollemia nobilis. Taxonomy (NCBI): domain Eukaryota; kingdom Viridiplantae; phylum Streptophyta; class Pinopsida; order Araucariales; family Araucariaceae; genus Wollemia; species Wollemia nobilis. The sequence continues at coordinate 946,045 of JAQPPZ010003183.1, forward strand.
AATGTGAGTATTAGTAATATGAATAGGACTAGAAATTGGCAACCTCCTCCTAAGGATTTTGGAAAAGTCAATACTGATGGAGCCTCTAGAGGGAACCCTAGAAAAGCCAGTGTGGGAGGAATTGGTAGAATTTCGGATGGCTCCCTGGTTTTTACTTTTCCTGAGAATTTGGGTATTCTTTCCAATAACCTTGTTGAGGGGTATGGTATCCTCGGAGGCCTTTAGGAGGCTACTAAGGTTGGATGGGAAAAGGTGTTAGTTGATTCTGACTCTCAACTTATGATTAATCTCTTGAAGACTCCTTCTAAGAATCATAAGGTGGATTGGAGAATAAAAAGAATTACTGAGAAGATTCAGTTAATCTAGATGAGATTTTTAAAAGTTGATTACAATCATGTGGTCAGAGATCAAAACAAGAGTGTTGATGCTTTAGCTAATTGGGCTTTGGACAAAGTTGATCTTACTTGTTATGGCCACCCTCTTATATGGTGGGCTTCTCAAATTATGGAAGCTCTTATTTCTATCATTTCTTTGGATGGCTCCAGTTCTTACGGTACCTAGTTTCTTCTTGTTTTTTTTTTTATTATCTTTGGTTCATTAAGTTTTTTTTAGTTTCCTAGCTCATTCTATTCTTTATTTTGTTTCCTCTGTTGTTTCTTGCCTTAATAGTCTTCTGGTTTAGATAGGTCATTGTTTTATTTAATTTTTCTTTTTTTCTTCTTTGTTTTTTTTGTTTAGTTTTTTAAGGTGGGTGGGTTCTTTTGTTTTGTTTTATTTTTGTGTTCTTTGTGTTGTTTTTTTTTGTTCTTGTATTTTCGTTGTTTTTTTTTTGTTATTGTTCTTGTTTTTTTTTCATTCTTGTTCTTGAGTTTCTCTTTGTTTGTGTTATTTCATGTTTTTATGTGTGAGTGTTTTCTATGTTTTTTGTTTTTGTTTATTGTCTGTTGTTGGTAGTTTTTTATTTTTATTTTTATTTTATTTTTTAGGTTTTGGTTGTGTTTATTTTTCATGTTTTTTTGGGTTATGTCTTTGTAGTTTTCTGTTGTTTTTGTCTTGTTTGTGTTTTGTTATGTGGTTCTTGTGTTTTTCTATGTGGTTTGTGTTGTGATTTATTTTATCTTATTGTGCGTATTTGGTTGTGCTTTTGTTTTTGACACACTCAAGGAGCATGTTTTTTATTTTATTTTATTATTTTTGTTGTTATTTATGAAGAACACAAGATTATATTGAGAGGGAGGTGAACAGTATAAGACCTCTTTTTACTTTTTCCTTTATACTTCAAAATAGTAAAGCAATATACCCAAAACAATATCAAAGCAATGCATAATATCATCCACAAAGTGACACCAATTTTAATGTGGTTCACCCAGAATGGCTGGGCTACGTCCACAAAAATTTTCTCTAAAAGTTATCTCAAAGTTCTTTTGGAATCCTTCCCAATTACAATGCTTATGAGCCTTGGCCCAAATGAGATACCTTCCACCAATTATAATTTATGAGCCTCTGCTCAAAGGAGATACCTTCCCCCAATCAGAATTTATGAGCCTCTGTTCAAAGGAGATACCTTCCCCCAATCAGAATTTATGAGCCTCTGCTCAAAGGAGATACCTTCCCCTCTACTCTGGAAATGATCCCTCAGAAGATCAACTGCCTCTACCTCTTGCCAGCACGTGGAACTCCTTTCCACCGAAGACCTCCTGTCCTCAATGCTTAGCCTAAGAGACCTTTGCCTTCTATGATAACGTCCACAATAGCTCAGCAACCTCTACCAAACATAGTCAGTCAGTCTAGTACAAGTCTTCCTCTATCTGTCAGATCTTTCCAACTCTTGAACAAATCAATCCTCTGCATACAAGCCTTCTCAAAGACTTGCCAAATATATCCTCAGGTTATTCTCATAGGACCAATGCACCTTTGTCCTCAAGTTCTTTGATATAACTATCAAACTCAGCTCACAAGTCCTCTGTTAGGACCTGTCCAAATATGCTCACAAGTCCCCATTGAAACCTGTCCAAAAACTGCTCACAAGTCCCCACCGAAACCTGTCCAAAAATTGCTCACAAGTCCCTACTGGAACCTGTCCAAAAACTGCTCACAAGTCCCCACCGGAACCTGTCCAAAAACTTCAGCAAGCTCACCAAGAAAAACTTTCTTAGTAGGAAATCACAAAGTGAATTGTTAGAGACCCAATGTGATTTGTCAAAATCATAGAAGCATAAAGAGAATTGTTAGAGACTCAATATGTTCTATACTCAAATCCCAATCTCAAAACTCAACTCAAATCAACTCAACTCAATCTCAATCTCAAATCTGAAAACTCAACTCAATATCTGAAATGGATAGGATAGAATGTCTTCTTTCAAGAACATGAAACCCCAACAATTGCCAACTATGCAAAGAATCACATAACAATGATACTCATGTTCTTTTCACCATCAGTTAGGGTTTCAACAACAATGCTCATCAAACAAGGTTTAGTCAACCAACACCATTCAACTCAACATCAACCTTGAAGCATTCAACCAATCATCACAAGAAAAGGAAACAAGTAGAAATCATTTTCCCTCAAAAGATATTTGAACAAAATAGCCACCAACACAATATCACCAAATGCAAAGAATAACTTGCTCAAATCAACTCAATGGAGTAAGCCCAATATCATGAATCAATTAAAGCAATAACTTGATCAAACAACCTCTATGGAAGCAACTCAACCATAAAACTCAAAACAGCCAACCAAGGGTTCCACCAACTCAATGCAAATAGCTAGACTCACAAATATAAACCCTAGTGCACAAAGCTTCCACTATCTCAAACCAAAAATTATGCATTCACCAAAAACTCTCCTTAAGGTTAACAATGCATAAGTAGTCTTCAACAAACCAGAAAATAGGATTTACACCTAGCCAAAGGATACCTATTAGAATACCTTTTCACTCCAACCTTATTTCAGAAAACATACACCAATCATACTCATAAGAAGAATGTGCCCATACCTTATTGGAGTAGAAGATAATTGAACCTTCAAGCTGTCACCACACACAAGTCTCAAACTTATAAATCACTGTCCAAGAAACTCTGAATTTTGTGACATAAAGACGTTGTAATAAAAATGTGTGTTACTCTAGCGAAGCACCCTCGCGAGACTCAAAACGGTGACCTCCGCCAATGCAGTGCCCAAACAGCAGCCTTCGCTGCCACTAGCCCACACGGGCTAGAAAGTTCACAAGTGAACTTCCCTCCACTTCACCCTAAAAAAAAACTCTCGAAGACTTTTCAACCGCACGTGCTTCTAAGTCTTCCTTCGATCGCAGCGAATACAGAGCACAAACACCACAAATTGCATTTGGGGAATTTGAATTCATTAGCCTTCCAACGTTAGGAGTTGGATAATAAATAGTCTCTTCGAAGAGACCTTGACGTCGGCGAAAATAAAGACCATTTCGAAATTAATCAAAAGTCTTTTCAAAAAGGGTTTAAAAACCCTTAATTAATTAAATAATTAATTAATTAAAACCTTGAAGGGTTTTAAATAATAATTAAATAAATAATAAAGAGAACCTCCATTGGTTTTAATAAAAACCATTTAACTTGGTTTTAATAAAAACCCTATCCAACTTGGTTTTAATGAAAAACCCTTGCCAATGGAATCTCTCCGGATTCTCTTAAAAAGATTCTCTTGGAATCTTCCACCTTTGAAGCCAACACATCCTCTTAACATTAATGCCATTTCCTTTTGACATCAATGACAACTCATAAACAAGAAGCTAGGATCTCAAACCCAAAATTGCCAACAATCTCCCCCTTTGTCATTGATGGCAAACCATGCTTCTCAACAACACAGAAAATCAACATAAACAGCTCCCCCTATCTTGAGGCTCTCCCCCTTACTCAAATATCTCCCCCTTTGTCATCAATGGCAAAGGGTCACCTTTGGGGCTCGGGACTAAGAGTGAGCCTCTTATCTTAGTCCCTCCCATTAGGCACGGATCATCATCAGCATATATAACTTCCTTTGCGGGCCTTCTCTTGAACTCTTTGTCCATATTCCTGTTCCTATCACTGTTCTTGTTCTTTTTCTCATCCCTATTCTTGTCCATGCCTTGATACTTGGACCTGATCATGCCACTGTTCTTGTTCCTGTATTTTGGAATTTTAGCTCTACACTGTCTGATTTTGTGACCTTCATTGTTGCACTTGAAACACTTGACGATGTTGTTTCTCTAAGGTAAACCTGATCTTTGAATCCACCAGTTCTGACCAAACCTGTTTTGACCAAACCTATTCTGACCAAACCTGTTCTGACCAAACCTATTCTAGCCAAACTTGTTCTGACCAAACCTATTTTGACCAAACCTATTCTGGCCAAACCTGTTTTTACCAAACTTGTTCTAACCAAACGTGTTCCTGTTATTTGCCTTGCAATAAACTGCCTTGTGCCCAACCTATTGACAAGAGTAGCAATACCCTTGAAAGTAACTAGCACTTCTGAAACTATCATTTACCTCCTTCACTTGAGCCATGCAATGTGAAGCCATGTGACCAAACCTATGACAAGAAAAACATCTACCTTGAAACTTTCCTTTAATTGACCTCTTAGGTTCTGAAAACTTCTTCTTCTCATTCTGAATTCTATTTTTTGTTTATGTGCATCTATCATTCAAGGACTCCTTTTCCGAAATACTTTCCTCATAAGAACTCTCTTCCTTTTGGAGTCTCTTACTAGACTCTCCAACTTGTTCCTTGTGTGGCTTAACAAAACCAAGACCTATTTTAACTATTGTCTTTCTTTGACCTTTGATGAGTGACTTAACCTTTTTGGAGCTATCTTGGAACCTGTAAAGCTTATCCTTGTACTCTTTAGTTTCCTCTTTCAAAGAAGCCATTTTCTGTTCTAACTCACTATACTCAAGAACCTTAGACTCTAACTCATCCTTGAGTTCTTATGTCTTAGCTATAGAGAAGTCAATACTTTCTATAAGATCATCTCTCTCCATACAAAATTCATCTAACTTATCCTTGAGTCTAGCATTCTTCTTTATTTCCTTTTTCAAAGCACTAAGAGCACTAATAAGTTCACCTTCAAGATCTACTTCACCTTCCTCTATATCTTCCTCTATTTATTTGCTTTTTGAATCATCAATACATTTTTTAGATTTCTTATCACTAGAGGTGCTACCCTTTTCAAAAACCATACATGCATATTCCTTATAATTTTCTGAAGCATCCTCATACATATTAGAAACCAAATCATTATTTATGCAATCATCCTCAAGGTGACCAAAATTTCCACATCTAAGACATTTCATGATAATGAATCTATGTTTCGGTTCTTCCTCTTTTTCTGATATAAGCAACATCTCATTTTCATTATCACTTGAAGAACTTTCACTATCACTACTAGAACACTTACTTGCTTGTCTAGGTAGAAACTCTTCTTGTGCTTGTGAGAATACCTCTTTCCTTGATTGTTGTGCTCATATTTGTTCTTCCTGTGATGCTTGTGCTTTTTAGAATCCTTGCTCTTAGAATCCTGTTTATCTTCATCACTTTCATTCTTGGGAACAGTACAATTAGTAGCATAATGACCAAAATTTCCACAATTGAAACATCTTATATTTTTCACACTTTTGTGTTTTCTAGAGAACTTGCCTTTCTTGCTATAATATGCCTCTTCATCACTAGAAGACTCATCACTATCTTGAAGTTGTTTACCCTTGGAATTCTTGGTAGCATTGAAAGTTGCCTCTTTCTTGACATCAACCTTCACTTGATTTCTCAACTCAAATGCTACAAGTATACTATGGATCTCATCCTTTTTCAACTTATCCAAATCTTTAGCTTCCTCAATAGCAAAAATCTTTTCACTAAATCTATTAGGAAGAGATCTTAAAATCTTATCACAAACATCATTTTCAGCAAGCTCAAGACCTAAGTCTTTCATGGAGTTAACAACCTCATCCATACGAAGCATGTAGTCACTAATCCTTTCATCATCATTCATATTGAGTTGTTCAAACATACCTTTGAAGTGTCTCAACTTGGCCTTTTTGACATTTGTATTACCTGTATGAACCACCTTCAACTGATTCCACATTTCACTAGTTGTCTTGTAGTGAATCACTTTGGTGAGATCTGCTTTCTGTAAGCCTTTAAGGATTGCATTCATTGCTTTTGAATTGTTGTGATGTAGGAGCCTTTCTTCTTTAGTATTAGGACCATGTTTAGAAATAGTGTACTCATCTTCAATCACTTCCCAAACTTCATTCCCAAGTGCCATTATATGAACCTTCATCCTTGCACTCCAAAGACCAAAATCTGACCCATCAAGAATAGGTGTTGCATTGCCACTTGAATGATCCATTGTGTTCTTTACTAGCTTTTCCTTCAAGCTATTAAACTTTTCGAAGGCACCTGCTCTGATACCAATTGAAGAACATAAGCTTGTACTGAGAGGGGGGATGAACAGTATAAGACCTCTTTTTACTTTTTCCTTTATACTTCAAAATAGTAAAGCAATATACCCAAAGCAATATCAAAGCAATGCACAATATCATCCACAAAGTGACACCAATTTTAATGTGGTTCACCTAGAATGGTTGGGCTACGTCCACAAAACTTTTCTCTAAAATTTATCTCAAAGTTCTTTGGGAATCCTTCCTAATTACAATGTTTATGAGCCTCGGCCCAAAGGAGATACCTTCCCCCAATCAAAATTTATGAGCCTCTGCTCAAAGGAGATACCTTCCCCCAATCAAACTTTTTGAGCCTCTGCTCAAAGGAGATACCTTCCCCTCTGCTCTGGAAATGATCCCTTAGAAGATCAACTGCCTCTACCTCTTGCCAGCACATGGAACTCCTTTCCATCGAAGACCTCTTGTCCTCAATGCTTAGCCTAAGAGACCTCTGCATTCTATGATCATGTCCACAGTAGCTCAGCAACCTGTACAAAACATAGTTAGTCAGTCTAGTACAAGTATTCCTCTATCTATCAGATCTGTCCAACTATTGAAAAAATAAATCCTCTGCATACAAGCCTTCTCAAAGACTTGCAAAATCTATCCTCAGGTTCTTCTCATAAAACTAATGCACCTCTGTCCTCAAGTTCTCTGATAGAACTATCAAACTCAGCTCACAAGTCCTCTGCTAGGACCTATCCAAATCTGCTCACAAGTCCTCATCGAAAATTTTCCAAAAACTACTCACAAGTCCCCACTGGAACCTATCCAAAAACTACTCACAAGTCCCTACTGTAACCTATCCAAAAACTGCTCACAAGTGTCCACTGGAACCTGTCCAAAAACTTAGCAAGCTCACCAAGAAAAACTTTCTTAGTAGGAAATCACAAAGTGAATTGTTAGAGACCCAATGCGATTTGTCAAAATCATAGATGCATAAAGAGAATTTTTAGAGACTCAATATGTTCTATACTCAAATCCCAATCTCAAAACTCAACTCAAATCAACTCAACTCAATCTCAATCTCAAATCTGAAAACTTAACTCAATATCTGAAAAGGATAGGATAGAATGTTTTCTTTCAAGAACATGAAACCCCAACAATTGCCAACTATGCAAAGAATCACATAACAATGATACTCATGTTCTTTTCACCATCAATTAGGGTTTCAACAACAATGCTCATCAAACAGGGTTTAGTCAACCAACACCATTCAACTCAACATCAACCTTGAAGCATTCAACCAATCATCACAAGAAAAGGAAACAAGTAGAAATCCTTTTCCCTCTAAATATATTTGAACAAAACAACCACCAACACAATATCACCAAATGCAAAGAATAACTTGCTCAAATCAACTCAATGGAGTAAGCCCAATATCATGAATCAAGTAAAGCAATGACTTGATCAAACAACCTCTATGGAAGCAACTCAACCATCAAACTCAAAACAGCCAACCAAGGGTTCCACCAACTCAATGCAAGTAGCTAGATTCACAAATATAAACCCTAGTGCACAAAGCTTCCACTATCTCAAACCAGAAATTATGCATTCACCAAAAACTCTCCTTAAAGATAACAATGCATAAGTAGTCTTCAACAAACCAAAAAATAGGATTTACACCTAGCCAAAGGATACCTAGTAGAATGCCTTTTCACTCCAACCTTATTTCAGAAAAACATACACCAATCATACTCATAAGAAGAATGTGCCCATACCTTATTGGAGTAGAAGATAATTGAACCTTCAAGTTATCACCACACACAAATCTCAAACTTATAAATCGCTATCCAAGAAACTCTGAATTTTGTGACATAAAGACGTTGTAATAAAAACGTGTGTTACTCTAGCAAAGCACCCCCGTGAGACTCGAAACGGTGACCTCTGCCAATGCAGTGCCCAAATAGCAGCCTTCGCTGCCACTAGCCCACGCGGGCTACGAAGTTCACAGGTGAACTTCCCTCCACATCATCCTAAAAAAAAAACTCCCGAAGACTTTTCAACCGCACGTGCTTCTAAGTCTTCCTTCGATCACAGCAAATACAGAGCACAAACACTGTAAATTGCATTTGGGTAATTTTGAATTCATTAGCCTTCCAACCTTAGGAGTTGGAGAATAAATAGTCTCTTCGAAGACACCTTGACGTCGGCAGAAATAAAGACCATTTCAAAATTAATCAAAAGTCTTTTCAAAAAGGGTTTAAAAACCTTAATTAATTAAATAATTAATTAATTAAAACCTTGAAGGGTTTTAAATAATAATTAAATAAATAATAAAGAGAACCTCCATTGGTTTTAATAAAAACCATTTAACTTGGTTTTAATAAAAACCCTATCCAACTTGGTTTTAATAAAAACCGGTTTGGTTTTAATGAAAAATCCTTGCCAATGGAATCTCTCCAGATTCTCTTAAAAATATTCTTTTGGAATCTTCCACCTTTGAAGCCAACACATCCTCTTAACATTAATGCCATTTCCTTTTGACATCAATGACAACTCATAGACAAGAAGCTAGGATCTCAAACCCAAAATTGCCAACAATTTACTTATTTTTAAATTGGTTTTGTGTGTTTCTTTGCTTCTTGAGTATGTCAAAGGTGGTAGGCTAGTTCCGAGTCCTGGGAATTTTTGGCGGAATGGATACCCCTACCTCCTTGGGTCTTACCCGAAAGTGCCATCTCTTTTGGGATGTTTTCCACAAATAAAAAAAAAGTATTATATGATTTTGTATATAATATTGAAGGGGCTTATTTAAATCATTTATAACAAATATAAAATTACATATGAAATTAAAACCTACTTATTTTATTTACAGAATCTAATTTAAAATAAAGAGTTTTAGAACATAAACCATGTTTTATGGGTAGATATTAGCATTTACCCCGTCTAATTTATGGAATGTAGTTAGAGCTAGAGATTTTTTTAATCTTGGACCAATATTTAATACCCATTGGTGAACCTTAACCCTTAGGAAAAAAATTGGTTTCCTCTTTATATATGGGGTAGGATTTGCAAATGAATGAGTATTGGTCAGAGGATTCTAAAAATGTAGAGTTACAAATTTGAAGTTAGGGGTAAAATTTGGTTGGAAATTATGTAAATACTGAGGAAAGAATTGATAAAAATATCACTTAATATATATATATATATATATATATATATATATATATATATATATATATATATATATATATATATATATAATACATAGGAGTTTCATAATAAGTAATTTGATATCCAATAACTTACAACTAATCAAGGAACATATCAATTAGTTGGTCAATGACGACGGTTTTGTATATTATTTTGTTAAAAATCGATGTCTATTTGTTTCATACATATTAAAAGATAAAAAATTATTTGATGTGAGCAATAGTTCTAGATCATGTATTTATCTTAACAAATTACTTCATCAATGTTAGTTCAACTAAATACTACTTGTGCTTCAAAATATTCTTCATGAGTTTATATTTTCAATTTTATGTGAATTATTGATTTGGTTTTAGAGTAATTATAATTTTCTATCTTAATGACTTTGATTGGAAGAATATTTATTCCCTTGAGGCCATTATATAGGCCTCAATATTATTTTGGTTAATATTCCAATAAAACTTCTTATAAATGATTATTTGCTAAGAAGAGAAATCATAGATATTTTAGGTTTCACTAATGTAAGAAAAAATTATAAATATCATGTCATTTGCTTCTTCAATGTCCATTTACTTAAATTATTTGGGATTTTTTTTAAATAATTAGAATGAACTTAGTATATCAATCAACATTGTAAGTTTTTATGAAAATTTGATTAATTATTTCAAAGATAAAGTATTATTCATTCTATGAAGGATTAGTTGTGTTATTATTTGTTAGAGTTTATGGACTGATAGGAATAGTAAATATTTTAAAAATAAATCTCAAAATCATGTGCATGTATGAAATCATATTAATACATCTCCTACTCTTATAAAATATTTGTAGATATCATACCCATTATATGTCTTAAATGTGGGAAAAAATGTAATAAAAAGGGAACTAGTACTACGATAAAATGTACAACATTTAGAACACTTTAAATTCTATTTTACCCTCCAAACAAATATAGAATAATTTTTTTGGTACTATTAAGAAGAAAAAGGGTTTTGAAGGGTACCCCACAACCTTTTACAAAGCACCCAAAAACATAGGCAAAAAAAATAAAAAAGAACACACACAACAAAACAAACACACAAAAGAAGGAGACCCCCAAAACAAAAAGGAAAACCAAACGATTCAACAAATGAGTGAATCGTGAAAATTCTACATCATTGAGTCAAAATAATTAACAATATCACCAGAATTTTGGGCGGTCTCCTCAGCATAATCAAGAGTCAACTTAAAAGAGCTCCAAACTATGCATTGTTTGATTTCCATCAGACATAGGCTATGTAGAATAACAATTTTCTTCATTGTAGCTTGACCGAAGAATAAACATCAACCACCGATTTGTATTTAATGAAATTTCTAGGAAGAACCTCCACAACATCCTCTTTGGAAAGAGGAGAGGAATCCACCAAATCCCTCTTTTTACCACTAAGCCGAACAGACTTACGGGTACCACCACCATCCACCTTACAACTAGAAGAAAGTCCCTCTACAACTTGAGAAGCAATAGGAGAATTCTTAATAATCTTGATGGAAGAGTTCCTCACTGCAAAACCCTAAACCCCTTTACCAAAAGCAAAGACCTTACAGGATTCTTTTCTAAACTAGAACCCATGGAGAAGGAGTACACATCCTTTGAATCCACACTCAAGCTCACCAACACCTACAAAGAATCACCAGGAACCAAGATAGGAAGAGAAGTTAGAGACTTTAAAATATTCTCCACCACCACCTAGCAGATCCAAGCCCTATTGCAAAGGAAACTGATCCCTCCCACATTGAACAACAAACATTGATTTGTGCATATAATTATATAGGAACATAGGGATGTTCATCCACATTTACCTCTGTAGGTGATTTAGGAACAGATAATGAAAACTATGAATAATATCATATGAGGAGTCCAAAGTGAAATAAATCCATAATCACCTTAATCACCTTATTCCATGACAAAGATAGAGCCTTAGCACTAAATCCATTTTGAATTCTCGATAAGAATTCATCTCCTTCCAAGAAGAAATTGATCTCATTTAACAAAGAGTGTGTGGCACGCACCATCCAGATCTAACCACATGGTGTTGCTAACTAATTTTGATGAGACCTCAAAATACCATGACCCAACTCTAACCCAATCCTCCTTCCATGTAGTAGCCATTCACTTAGAAATAATTGGGTTGTTATCGTGGAATTTTTGGACACAATCTAGCAAACCCATGGCTTTTAGAATGGATATAACATCCTCATCTGTAGTAAAAGCATCAGGATCCACCCTTGACTTATATTGCTTAATCTTATGACTATTGCATTTAGCCTTCCCCATATTCAAGAGGGCCATAAGAGACCAAAAAAAAAATACCTATACTGACCACACAAAGAAAATAGAGAGGAAAACATCCACACACACATCAAAACATAAAAGGCCCCATAACCAGCTTGAGCATAAAAACAACATCACTCAAAAACTAGGCCAAACAAGAACTCCAAAGTCAAAAGCAAATGACCTCCCCACAAAAATATCATGAGCATCAGTAATAGCCACTACGCAAAAAATTCTCCACAAGAACATAGAAAGGAGGAGAGCAAGATTGAAAAAATGTATAAGCACATAAACAAGAAGGAACTCTAAAAACCAAAGTAAGGACACAGGCCTCCTTCTAGACATAAGAGTTATAGAGAAGTTACCACCAAGCACATGCCCCACCATACAACACCAAACCCCACTTCCAGTTGGCAAGAAATAAAAAAAAATATGGGTATGTGGAGAAGAAACTAAGAGGTACAAAAAAAATGTCAACTCCACAATCAAGAACTGAAAATGGGTGAACATTCCAAGGCATGAATTCCAAAAGAGAATGATCGAAAACCAATCCTGACAACAAAAAATATCACCATCCCTGGAACCGTACTGACAACAAATTTGAATGAGAGGTCTCCAGATACCAATGAGCATGATAAAAGACACCCAAAAGAGGATCCAGAGCTAGTACAAAAAATAGTGCCTGAAATTGGTACAAAAAACAAGAGAAGGGCTTTGGGTAGATAACACCTTGCAAAGGAAGCTAGAGAAGCTTTGAGACATTCCCTGATAACAAAAATGAGGAGGCAATGAATTTTGAAATTTAAAATTTGAAAAGCAAACATCTCCATAATACCAAGGGGATAAATACCAGCTACCCACCTACTACAGCTACTAGTCCAAAACTTCAACCACCAAAGTAAGAATCCACCAATTACCTGCCAACAATTAATGAAGGTCATTATGAATGCAATGGATGATATCAGGAGGGAAATCCCTCTGCCAAACCAAAAATCCTTGAATATTTTACCCAATATTCACCATTAAGTCTACAACAAAATTTCCCTCTCTAAAAATATGCCTTATCAAAATATCGTTTAGGGATCGAGAAATATCCACAGCCTCATCGATCAAATTAGCCACCCTCCAACTGACGTGGCAAGAACCATTTAGCATATTGATGATGTTTAATGAATTTCCCTCAATGATAACTTTATGAAAACCAAAATTTCTAATCAGAGATAAACCTAAAAAAGTAGCCCTCACTTCAGCAAATTGAGACGAATTCACACCAATGAATTCTGCATAGGCAAGGACCAAATTTCTACTATCATCATGAATGAACCCCCAATGCCAGCAATCCCTAGATTTTCATTAGAGGCCCCATAAAAATTCAATTTGTACCAACCCATAGGTGGAGGGGTCCAACGGATAAAACTCCTAGGATCAGGAACTGACATAGAGCAATCAACATGCACAAAACCAAGGCTTTTCTCGATCAAAACTTCACTGGGAATGGAGACCTCCAGAAGCTCAGACTCCTTGCAGGCACACAAGACATTCTCCATAGTATTCCCTAGAATACAGGCACTCAAATGATGATTTGAAGAACACTTATCTTTAAAAACCTTGGTATTCCTCACCTTCAAAACCTCCACATAACATGGGGTAAAAGAAATTTCTAAAAATACTTAAGTTTGAGCGATGACAAGGGAGGAATCCACTGTAAAATACAATCCAATACAGAATTATGGAAACCCAACTAACACCCAAATTCCCTAGAAAAGACAACAAAATTTCTTGGAAGACTTCATAGTTAATAAGTAAGTGTGAAGTCGACTCCCAATCTCCTTTGCACATATAGCACCTATTCACCAAACACCACCCTCTTTTGTAGAGATTCTCAATAGTGAGAATATTTTTTTGTGTAGTCAACTAGAAAAACATATTAACCATAGGAGTTAAATGCTTTAGCCAAATTGAGCCATGAGGAAAAATCCATCCCCATCATCGTTGAGAAGCTCATAACCAGAATTCACTGAGTAAATACCAACACTGTCCGCTCTCCATATCAGGAGGTCCTCCACATTAATTTGTTGAAATACATATAGACAAAGTTCCTCCATAAGCAAGGACCAAATATGGGAATCCCTAGCATTTCTAACCATCCTTGGAGGATTGGACCAAATTGTTCTATTACCATGGACCTTAGTAAAATCCACAAATTTCTCCAATACAACAATCCTTGATCCATAAATTATGTCTCTAAAGTGAATGTCTTTATTCAAGGGGTAATATCTCAACCAAACATCATCCCGAAAAATTTACCATCCTCCAATTGTTTACAATCCATCTGCAGTGAATATTAATGAAATCCCTAGATTCCATCAAACTAATTCAGAATGCTGACCCAACAGAAGGGAGAAAGTCAAAAATAAAAGAGTCAAAATTAAACTTGGCCTTCAGAATTTGACACCACAAATGACCATCACTGGAGGTGATCTTCCAACCTAGTTTTACCACCAGAGCCATGTTCATCCTAGATGCACTCTTAATATTCAAACCCCCAACATTATTTCTTCTACAGAGTTCCTCCCAAGAAACTAGATGAAATTTACCTTTTAACTTCAGGACTACCCATAAAAATGATTTACAAATGCTATCCACCTTAGTAACCAATTACTTGAAATATGAAATAAGGACATAAAATAAATAGGGATACTCTGCAAAGTGCTCTAGACAAGCAATGCCTTACCTACTTATCTCAAAAGATCCCCCTTCCACGTAGATAATTTGCATTGAAATATTTTTTTCATAGGAATCCAGTTAGTGTTTTTGACCCTCCCAACAAAAAAGGAAGATAGATATACGAATAAGAAAGAGAAGCAATCTGGCAATTCAAAATGTTAGCAATCCTCCTTTGTCGCACTTTTGGGGTGTTATTAAAAAATATATTACTCTTTAGAAATATAATCTGGTGACCTACCGACTTCTCGTAACAATATAAAATGGCTTTGACTTCCATGGTGATAACCATCGATGCCATACATGATAGAAGCATATCATCTACAAATTAATGATGTAAGATCAAATTACAAGGAATAGTCGGGCTCATCTCCATATCGTTATGATGCTTAGAAATCGTCCTCTCCAAAGCCTCTGCCATGAGAATAAAAATGAAGGGATACAATTGATCCCTTGTATCAAATAATGACAAGAATAAAAAAATCCCTTCGGAGAAAAATTGACAAGAACCGAAAACCAAGTCAATGAAATGCAAGCCTTAACAAGGTTGATCCAATCCTCACAAAAACCAAACTTCCTCAACATGCTAAAAAGAAAGGCCCAAGAAATCCGATCATAAGCTTTATTAACATCTAATTTAAAGAAAAACCCCGCTCTAACACTTTTGTACACATAATGCATCATTTCATGAATAACTATTGTACCATCAAGAATATGCCTTCTCAAGATGAAGACACTCTACACCGAATCAATCAAAAATTGTAGAAGTGGTTTAAAATTAATTTTTTTTTTTTTGTTTGAATATTAAATGAAAGAAGTAGCTCAATTTTTTTTTGAATGGTGGAAAGGGTTTTGAAAGGTCCCTGAATCTTGTAAAAAGAGAAACAAGGTAAAAATCAAAACAACCACAAACAAAAAAGGGATTTAACCACTTAAACAGAATAAAGAACAACCAAAGAAGGAATAGACCAGGGGGAGTTGGAGGGAAACCCTAAAATAAAAAGGAAACTAGGATGCCAAACAAAAACCATAGAAAACTAGATTACTCTGGAGTTAACACTTCCATACTTTTCTTCTTGCTAGTTTGACCTGGAAGGATGGCCTTGAAAGTTTTACTTTTGCTATCAGAGATCGATTTGGAAAATTGGATCACATTTTATAGGCTGGTTATGGCTCTATTCTGGGACTGGTAAATATTACCCAATATTTCATTTAGGATCTCTTAAGGATCATGCCTGGACCTAGCCACGATTTTGGTATCCGTGATGGACTGATCAAGCTCAGGCTCTATGCTCTCCATCATCGTGGACTCGTTGGGCTTCAAAAGTTGATCTAGGCATTTATTTTTGCCTAGATAATTTTTGGATTTGCTTCTATGGTTCCAAGAACTGTTACTATTCATCATAGCCTCAACAAAAGGATTTTACTCTTCAAAGTAGATAAATGGGTTGATAGTCACCTTGGCTACCACTTTCTATAGCATATGATTGTAAATTATCAGAAATAAGCCTTGGTGCTTGACATGAGGGGAAGCTTTCTTTTGGACACACTCAATGGATACCTCCATGGATCTTCTAAGATATTCGGGGACATTTACCTCTTTGACATCCCTAAGGTGGTTTAGGAATGCCAAGTGGAAACTCCTCATCGGTTCATCGATCTTGTCCACTATGATGTACTGCATCATAGGGATTAAATTTCTACACCATAGCTCTCGGAAAATATTTCCTAACGATGCCTTTCTGTTTTCTAACCATTTTCTTGCCCTTATTAGTGAAATGCTTTAGCTCTTCCTGGATGGTGTGATTATCTCTATGCAGCTTAAAACCATCATTTGGGAGTTCAATTATCTCTTCCAGAAGAGTCATGGTGATATTGAACTTCAAGCCTCTGACAATGACCTAGCCATTCACCCAAGAATTAACAAAATCATTCATTATTTCATCATCGGTACCCCTAAACTTCCCAAGAAATGTAAGGAAGCCATGGTTCTTGAAAATAGTTTTGATGTCAGGTTCCAAGCTAAGGGTGTCAGGCTTAATTATGGCCATGGTGAGGAAGAAAGGATCATAGGTAACAAACAAGGGCTCAATAGGGAAGACTCTAACATGCCTGAGAGAAAGAAAAAATTGAGGATTATTTAAAAGCCCAAAAATATCACACATGGGCTTAGCCATCCTTGGGCCCAAAGAAAGTCTAGGGACCAGTCCAGAGTGGACTTTGGTGTGTGACTTGGCCATAGTAGTGAGGGTGTAAGAATAAATTCTACCATCCATGACCACGTGGATGGTGAAGAGGGCTTCCTATTAATTCATGTGATCAAAACTAAACCAGACCTCCTTGAGGATACGAAGACTAAGCATGTTCTACCAATCACTATTAGAAAGAAGTGCATTCACCCAAAGCTAAATATCTGCCATGATAAAGTTGATGTTTTCATTCTTGAGGGTGGCATAGAGATAGGGGATCTCTGAAACATGGTAATAGTGAATTTCCTATAGAAAATTAGAAAACCTAAGTTGTACAATTCAAATATGAAAGCATGCATTGCCAGATACAAAGGGGAATTATTGCCATGTTGTGGGGTGTATGAAGAGACATGAGGCTTAGAAGTAACTCTTGCTTGGGGAGTCAAAACACCACCCTTTCTCTTTGTGTTATAGCATTGGGGATAAAAAATGGGAACCCAATTCCATGATAATTACTCAGGGTCCAGGGGAGTGACCTTGTGAAAGCTGACTAGGTGCCAATGAAAATCTTCCTTGCTGCCCGAGGGTGCCACGACATTGGAAATCAAACCATAAACTTTCCTAGAAGCCATGATGACAACCTCATAATGATTACATAATACAAACATCATCATTGGAGTTTCCAGTTCTAACATCATGCAGGAAATAGTCGTTCCACACCTAGATGGAAATTTCTCTAACACCCCTATTAGCTAACCAATCAAAAACTTTGTTTCCCTTGTAGTAGACATACTAGATGACAATGGCATTGTACTTGCTGATGAACCTTTTGAATTCATATAAGATGTTTCTTAAGGACCAGGAATGGGTATAGTTCCCTTTAAGGCAATTTATGATGTGGAGGGAATCCCCTTCAATAATCAGTCTATTAATGTTCAATTTTTTGATAACAAGAAGACCTTGGTATAACACATGGGCTTAGGCCATGTTGTTCATTTGGGTTCAAAGAATTTTTGTAAATGCTAGATATATTTGAGGATGCCTCCTCCACTAGCAGCACTAGGGTTCCATTTTTTCGCTCCATAAAAGTTGAATTTGAGCCATATAGAAGATGGAGGGGTCCACCTGATGACAGAGATGTTGACAGAAGAAGAAGAAACACTTGAAACATTAGTAATCTTGAAATTTGATAAGAGGCTAGCTTCAAGGCCAGGTTTAGGAGCTTCATATGAAGAAATAGTAGGAGCATTTTTCATGGCTAGGGATAAAACTCTGAGGGTGGTCATGTGAGGGGTATTGGCCTGAGTTTTGAAAATTCTACTATTGTGTTCTAACTAGATTTGCTAGAGGTAGTGGTGAAGGCAAGATGTCCAAAGGAATCTGAGCTACGAATTTTGAAAGGGTTGAGGCCATTGATGGAATAACTAATAGATAGATGGCAGTTGGGCCCAAGCAATGATAAAATTTTCAAACAAAAGGTTCAATACAACCAATGAAAAAGGATATTCCAAGAAAATATGGGTGGTCAATTCCCAGTTCGACTTACACAGGACACACCAATTAGGGATGAAAAGGCCTCTGGACATAATATTGTCAATGGTGAGGATTTTATTCTAGGAGGCCAGCCATGAGAAGAAAGAGACTTTGGGTATACCATTTTTTTCCTAAATAATCTTGGCTATATTTAATTTTTCTAGAGGTGTATATTGACTATAGTAAGCAGTTTTGATGGTGAAAGCATCGTCTTCAAATGTCTTCTAGACTGGGGAATTAGAGGCCTGGTTGTTGGGGATGACATAGACCCAAAGGATATTTTGGAGGGTCCTGGTTACATCATTGATCTAGATAACTGGGCTATCAAGAAGAATTTATTTCCACTATCTTCTATTGGGGCCTTGAATAATAAAGTCTACAACTTTGTTACCAAAAAGGATATCAGTAATAGGTTTGAGGATTGACAAATTTGGATCATTAACGAGAGGTTGGTCGTAAAGCCAAGGATCCTCCCAAAAATTGATAACTCTACCACATCCCAAGCACCATCGGAGTCCTTTCTTGATGATGTCCCTGGTCTAAGTAATGGAGTTCCAAAAACAAGACCCCACTGGTAGGCGATGATCACCCATGAAAGGCAGGTGTTGAAGATACTTTTCCTTGATAATGTCTATCCAGGTTGCTTTCTCATTGAGAACAACTCTCCTACTTGGCTATCAAAGCAAGGTTCATTTTACTAATCCTTCTAAAGCCAAGGCCTCCTTGGTATTTTTTGGAGCACACTCTATCCCACACCACAAGGGCAAATCTATTCTGGTTCTCATTGCCAGCCCAGAGGAATTTGCATTGTATTTATTCAATTTTATGGTAAATTGATATTGGAGCTTTAAAAATTGATAGGAAATAAACTGGGATACTCTAGAGGTAGGCTTGCACTAGTGTAGCCTTAGCCACCTGACTTAGCATTGTGCTCTTCCACCCTGCAAGATTTTTACTGATGCATTCAAAGATGTTTGACCACATGTTTGTTGATATTTTCCCATGGAACATAGGTAACCCTAGGTAAGTGGTGGGGAGTTCAGAAATAGTGCATCCTAATATTTCTACAATTTTGTTCTACCTTTGAATAGGGGTATTCAAAAAATATAATCTACTTTTGTTGTAATTTACCTTCTATCCTGCAACCTTTTCATAGGAATTAAGAATGGATTTAATGATTTTTGCTTCAGGGATGGAGGAGGATGATGCCAGAATGGTGTCATCAACAAATTGTTGGTGGGTGATGGCCTTGGATAGAGATGTGGGTTTGATTCCTAATATAAGCCCTCTAGAGAAAGCTACTAAAAGGGATATACCTAGGGCTTCAACCATAATAATAAAGAGGAAGGGGGATAGGGGGTCACCTTGCCTTATGCCCTTGGAACTTTTGAAGAATCCAACATAGGAGCCATTGATGATGATTGAGAACCATGCAGTGGAGATACATTCCTTAACAAGACCAATCTAGTCTTCATGGAAGCTAAACCTACCCAAGACCTCAAATAAGAATTGCCATGAAACTCTATCAAAAGCTTTGTTCATGTCAAGATTAAGAAACATACTAGATTTTTTTTTTTAACTATTGAGTGGACAAGCTCATGGATAGTTATAACTTCATCAGTAATAAATCTACCTTTCACTAAACTCCCTTGACAATGGTCGATTATGAATGGGAGAATATCTTTGAGTCTATTGGCCATAACTTTGGTAATGAGTTTGTACACCACGCTATAGAGGCTGATGGGTCTAAAGTCAGAGATAGACTTACAAATTTGAGATTTTGGGACCAGGACTATGAATGTAGAATTTACCTCTTTTGGGATCTTCTTGGACTTTTGAAAGAATTGAACTGCTTCAGAGACTTCTTCACCCACAACATCCTAAAAATACTAGAAAAAATGAGGTGGGAAACCATCCGATCCTAGTGCTTTATCTAGTTCCATTGAGAATAATTCTTCCTTAATTTCTTCCTTTGTGAAGTCTTTGAGAAGCCTTGAATTGATATCATGAGAAACCACGTGGATAATATTCTAAAGCAGGGGGTTTCCAACATGGGGGGGGCAAGGAGGACTTGGGATGAGCATTTACTCAAAATGTGAAACAAATTCATCCCTTATTTCTTGAATATCATTAATTTTGGATCCATCTCCTCTGGTTAACTCCTTTATTCAATTTGTTCTTCTGTACCTAAGAGTGGATGTGTAAATTTTTTTTGTATTAGCATCCCTTTCTGTTAACCATAATGCTTTGGATTTCTACCTATAGAAATTTTCCTCTTTAGAATTATTGTTGTGGAAATCCGCAAGGAGGAATTTCTCTTATTGAAAAATATATGGCCCTGGGTCTCCATATTGGATGAGCTTCTCTATGGTGCCAAGTCTTTCAACAATGTTTTTATTTTCAAGAAACAAGTTGCCGAACACTTATTTATTCCATGCTTTGAGTTTAAACTTGAAAAAATAGAGTTTCTTGAAGAGCTTGAGAAGAGGATTTCTAGTAAGATCTATCTACCACCTCTCATCAATGTGATTCACAATATCTAGGTGATTGAGCCACATTTTTCAAACCTAAAGGGAGTTTTGAAAAATTGCCTTGGGCAAGAATAGTCTAGGACCAGAGGGTTGTGATCTGAACCTATTTTAGGATGGGCATATAGATTGGCATCTCCCAAGTAGTGGATGATATCTTTGGACATGAGAAACTTGTCAAGCCTTAATTGGATTAGTTGGTTACCTGGTCTTCTATTGCTCCATGTGAAATTTGATCCTTGCAGTTGGATGTCCATCAATTCATTGCCATTGACAGAGTCACTAAATTCTTTTGTGCATCTAGGGGTGATAGGATTTCCACCTATTTTATTGAAAGGAAATATGGGAGAGTTAAATTTTTTGGTAGGTAGCCATGGTTCATTCTCAAAATTACTTCTCATCACTGATAGAGAGTTCCAAAAATTTCACCTACCAAAGGGGTTTTTAGTGCATAAATGTTGGACGTAATCGATTGGAGGTTTGTTTCTTTATCAATAAAAAAGATGTTGATTATTATTTTAGAGATGGAGAGGATTATACCTTCAATATATTATGCATCCCATAAATACAAAAGACCACCAAAAACCCACTGTGTTGGGTTGTAGGTAAATTTGATGTTCTTCCACAAGGATCTATAGACTTCTTCACTGTTTTGAACATCCAACTTGGTTTCCTATAATAAAATGATGTTTGGTTTTATTTATTTTCTTATTGATCTAACTATCCTCTATTTAGCTGCCCCATTGAGGCCTCTTACATTCCAGGATAGAATCTTCATCTAGAGGTCTTGGAGGTAGATTTATTTCCCCTACCTCTTCCTTGAGATGAAGGTGGTTTGGTTATTTTTCTTCATCATATTGAAGTTCCATGTTTGATGTATTTGGAAGGGATGTCAAGATAGTCGATTGAAGACCATTTGCTATGGCATCCTCTATTTATTTATACCTTTTTTAAATATTTGTAGGTCTCCCTCATTTTTCACTACTTGTGTTAGCATTGAAAATAGGTTTTTTAGGGCTTGGAAGATACTCAAGAACTGGAGAGGAAGATAGGAGTTGTCATATGGATTCATATCCTCCTAAGAGGTGGACTTGAAACCCCAAAATAGCTTTATGTGGATGGCTTTTGGGAGAAAGGGTTGGCATCAAAGGAAGGGAGGGGAATGGGAATGGTGAGGGTGGGATAGATAGGATGAGAGGAAGGCGGGCCAGGAGGTTTAGGGTTTTTGTGGGAGAGTGACAGGACTACAATAGATTCAGTCACTTTAGATAGGGGGGATGGTAAGACAAACCATAATTCGAGGAGGAGCTAGTAAGACCTTCAACAAACTCTTCCAAATGGTATGAATATGGGCAATGGACAACATTCACAGAAGGATTGGATTCATAATTACAAAAATTTGAATCATCATCCTGATGGTTTACTAAAGGAATGAAAGTATTAGCTTTAGAAAAAAGAGGGCAAACCTAATTTGACTTCAAAAAAATTAGGGATGCTGATTGTGAATGAGGCAAGACATGTTTGACTTTCTTAGTCTGTAATTTTTTCTAAAAATGTTGAACTCAGTTAGGGTTCTGACAAGATGGCTTCTTTTTGTAGATATTTCTTGAGGGTTGGGCACTAAGATCATATATGCCCTTGGGTATTGCATTCGATGCAATAGGATGATTTATTTTCATATTCGATGCCTTGACGCCATTGATAAGAGCTTATGACTAGATCAACAAATGTTGGGATAGCAGAGTCCAGCTTTGATATAACACAAATTCAAGCATAGTTCATTCTAGATCTACCCTTGGTAGCCAGGTCAATAGCCACCAACTCTCCAATAGTTTGAGTTATTAATTTGAGAGCATCGTGGTCGACAACCTATAGGGGGAGAACATGGAGTTTGACCCAAATATGAGCCAAATTAATACTCTAGGTTTCAAAGTCAAAATCCTTCGCCCACCTATGAATGAATAGACTTCATCTATCAAAAAACTAGGGACCTCTAGTGAGGATCTAATTTGAATCCTGGGCATTGTTAATCTTGATCATGAATAAATTGCGAGGGAAAGTGACCAGCTCCATGTTTCCTGAGAGGCACCATTTTTAAAGAGCCCATTCATGGATGGACTCGATGTTAGGCTAAGTGCCTACAAACTTCCCAATCAAAGAGATATATTTCTAGAAGATTAGGGGTTCCATTGCTCCATGTTGATATGAGACTTCATTGCCTGAGATAGAAAAAGGAATGGTGGTTTGGAAAGGAGAAACCCCTGAAGAAGCACAAAATTTATCAACAAAGGAAAGAGAGGTCAATTTCCACAAAGGAGCTTTGGGGTTTTTCACCTGATGAAATCCTAACTACTTTAGGATTGCCACTACCATCTTCATCGTCAGGCGGATCCCCGTGACCACTCTCTGAACCATTGATATTCTTGCCACTGAAGGATTCAAACTACTATAAACCCCCACCTGAAGATATTTTTGATTCCCTTGTCACCATTGTTTCTCCTGTCACTACCATTGTTCTACTTACCCTATATTCCTCACTTCCAAATACAATTACCTCAATTTTTCATTTCAAATGTGATTTAAAATATCGCCCATCATAAAGTAATACATAAAATAAAAATCAATAATGACAAGATATAAATATGATTATATAAAAATTTAAATGAGTAAAAAACATTTAATGTATGAGTAACCTATATGAAATAAGTTTGATATCAACAAATTCTATAAAAGGTATTATTATTTAAAGTGTGAGGAAACTATATTGAAACAATTCTGATATCATAAAATTTTATAAAAAACATCATTTATATTTATGTCATGTCCAATTAAAATTAATGGCTTAAAATATATAAAAAAAGAATTAAATAGATAGGTATTATAGTGTTGTCTTATTTTAATTGGTTATATGGGATTAAAATGTGTTACACTTGTATTACATCATGAACACATGATGGTAAAACAACAACATGACAATTATGCATGTATCACATTATTAGATGTAAAATTCGGTGTCCTTGAATGTTTTAAAGTTTTATTAGTTGAACATGTGCCATTTAATATATAAAATATTAACTTAATGCACATTTTAAATTCTATTTGAAAAAAAAACTTATTTATATAGACAAACAATTAATATCATATTTTTTATTATTTATAATTTTCTTTTTTACTAAATTTTTAATCCCTTTAAAAAATGATAATAAATCATTCTAATAATTTGTTTTTATCTATATCATTTTTATTTTAAAAGGATCTTTATAATAACTATTGTATTCATATGTGAATATCACAAGCTTATACTGAGAGGGGGGTGAATAATATAAGATAACTTTTACTTTTCTTTCTCAATCAAAATTATTCAATGTTATCAATTGAAATAACTTTCCAAACCAATATCATCAATAGCAGTAGCAATGCAATGCATAAATTATCACACACATGAGAGAAAAAGATTTAACGTGGTTCACCCAATGTGGGTTACGTCCACCGATAAAATATTTCTTATAAAATTTCTCAGAATATCTCTTGGGAACCAATACCCTTTTACAATGTTTATGGACCTCTTTCCAAAGGAGACCTCAATCCCCTATGCTCAAGTCCATGGACCTCTATCCACATGAGACATATTTCCCCAATACTCTAGTTTGTGTACCTCTATCCACATGAGACCTCTGTCCCCACTATTCAAGTTTGTGGACCTCTATCCATAGGATACCTATATCCCCGCTGCTCTGGTTTGTGGATATCTATCCACAAAAAACATCTATATCCACTACTCTATTTTTTGGACCTCTATCCATAGGAGACACCAATATCCTTTGCTTTGGTCTACTCTAAAGCCTACTCTCAACTTTACTCTCAATTTTGCTCAAATATGCTCTAAGACTTCTCACAAGGCTTGCTCTCTACTCTACTCAAATCTATTCTAAGACTTCTCACAAGGCCTACTCTCTAATCTTCTCAAATCTAATCCAAGCCTTTTCACAAGGCCTACTCTCTACTCTTCCCAAATCTACTTCAATCCTTCAAACAAGGCCTGCTCTCTACTCTGCTCAAATTTTCTTCAATCCTTCACACAAGGCCTGCTCTCTACTCGACTCAAATTTTCTTCAAGCATTCACACAAATCTTTCTCAAATATGCTCCACACCCTGCACAAGATTGCTCACAAGCCTTCTCAAATCTTCTCCAAGCCTACATATAATACTTGCTTAAATATTTTCCAAGCCTACACAAAAGGCTTGCTTAAATATTTTCCAAGCCCACACATAGGTCTTGCTTAAATCTTCTCCAAGCCTACACACAAGGCTTGCTTGAATATTTTAAAAGCCTACACAAAATGCTTTCTTAAATATTTTCCAAGCCTACAAAAAAATCTTGCTTAAATATTCTCCAATACTGCACACAAGGGTTGCTTAAATATACTCACTAAACCTGCTCAATCTGCTCACATATCCTGCTCAAAACATATACTCAAATTTTCTCATAACACATGCTCAAATATGCTCATAACACATACCCAAATCTACTCATAACACATATTCAAATATTATCATAACACATACTCAAATTTGCTTCAATCCTGCTCACAAAACCTGCTCAAACATTCCCAATTCTTGCATACAAATAATTTTATATATTATTCTCAAAAGTGCTTTCCTTGACTAAAGAGGTTTAGACATATTATACCTAGAATTTTTTTAACCTCTTGAAAATATAGAGAATTATATGTACTACTAAATGCCCAATATGTTCTTCACATTCACATGTCTCACATTTATTTCATTTTAAGGGTAGCTCTAGTCTAGAACTTTGATAACTGAACTTCTTATGTATTTTCCACAATCAAAACTAATGCACACATTTGCTTCACAAATATAATTTCTAAAACTTGCACATTCACTTCCAATGTCACTCAAACCAATGTCCAAATACTTCACAAATCCATTTAACAATGATGCACAAATTTGTTCTCAAACCCTAGCACAAGCATTTTCAATTTCTTTCAAAGATAAAGCACAACTTGTTCTCAAACCCAAGCACATATATTTCCACAACCATTCAACAATAATGCATACTTTTTTTCAAACTCTAGCATATATATTTCCAATAATGCTCATGAAATCAATCCTTTTATCTCCACCTCTTATAATATCACAAGTATTATTTCCAAACCAAAACACCTTGAGAAAGAATATAAACACCATACCTCATAAGCCTACCTTGAAGAAGATGTGCACTTAAATACTATCTCAAAATAATTTCCTTTATTTGCACCAAATATGCAGGGCGTAAAATATTTCTGTGATCTGCATTACCCAACCTTCAATTCTCACAACCAAAAGGATGTCATACGGTTTTGAACCCGAAACCTCTATTGTAACAGTACTCACACCATCCAGCTAGTCGTTGGGTCACCCCAGGTGGTTGGAAACGTCTCAAGCACACAGAGTATATCAATGTTCAACAAATTATTGTCCTTCTGTCGTTCGTTGTCTTTCAACCTTAGAACAAGATAATAATTGATTTTTACATCAAAATATTAAAGCATAAACATTAGCACACACGATAGTTGAGAGAAATAAAACCATTTGTCTTTCAAATATATGCACTTCAATGTTATTAGTTGAGTCAGCTCACATGCTTGAATTAGATTTTAGACCTTGATTTCAAATTGACGTTGTCACCAAAAACAATTATGACAATATTATAATATTTAAAAAATATTATAATAAGAATTTTAAAACTTTGACCCACAAGGAAATCCCTTTTAGAAACATTGCCACCTTGTCCAAAATTAAACCTTAATTTTACACCTTTTGCTCTTAAATAAATAATTAATTAACCTTACTTTTCTTAAAGCCAAACAACTTTAAACCTCTTGGAACTCTTCTATAATATTTAAAAATAAATATTATAGACCATTTATTTTTACCTTGCTTTTTCTTTGATCCAAACAACTTTAAACCTCTTGGACCTTCTTTATAATATTTAAAAATAAATATTATAAACCATTTCTTTTCACCAATTTTCTTTTGTTGCGAGATAAACCTTGCCATGCATAATTTTCTAACCAAAATTTCTTTTGACATCAATGACAACTCAATATGCTTGATATTTCCAATAATATCCCCCTTTGTCATTGATGGTAAAACTTTCAAAAAATATTCTTTTAGTTCAATTGGATACCAAAACTGCTCCACCTGAGAAGCTGCTCCCTCTCACTAAAATCTCTTCCCCTTTGACATCAATGGTAAAGGGCTCCATGGGGCTAAAAATAAGATATTTAGCATAGCCCCCACACCACCTCCTCTTCTTGAGGTGATTAATTTTGGGATGGGAGTGAAACTCCCAAATTACAATGCTCTTCTTCTTTTTCAATATTTTTCCACACCTTTGTAGTCATACCCTTTTGAATCTTTTGGACTTCCCTGTTCCTACTTGTTTTTGGAATTTCTAGAAACTCCGCTCTACACCATTTTGCTTTATGTCCAAAATTGTTGCAATTGTAACACCTGATGTTGTAGTTCTTGAAAGGTGCAAATGATCTAAAATTTCTCTTGGTGAAATCATAATCATTCTTACCATGAACCCTGCAATGTATAGCTTTATGACCAAAATTATTACATGAGTAGCAATGACCTTGAAATAAATATCCATATTCAAATGAATTTAAGTTCCTCTTAGTGAAGCCATAATTATTATTTCCATGAATCCTACAGTGTATACCTTTGTGACCAAAATGATTACATGAAAAATAGTAAGCTTGAAATAAATATTCATATTGCCTTGGAGGATATGGACCCATAGTTATTTCTTTATATTTCTAAGATAATCCTTGTACCTTGATAGTGCATTATTTTATGCCTTTTTGATGCTTCAATTATTTAACACATTAGCATCGATCTTAGGTTCTTTAATAACTTCACGTTCTTCTAATTCTTTTGACGTTGACCTTGACTCCTCTTCTCATTTCCTTTGCCCTTCTTCAAAACTAAGTCCAGACTTGATAAATGGATATCTTTGTGCTTTGAGAATGTCATCCAAATATTTTGAGATTTTCTCAAACCTATGTAGCTTATCATTAGAATATTTTACTTCCATCCTTAGAGAAACCACTTCATATTCTAATCTTTCACATTCTAACTCTTTTGCCTTTAACTATTTAGCCATACCTTTTTCAATTTTCTTTGCCTCTTCAATATTAATTTTTAAGTCAGTGATATCTTGTAGAAGCTTTGCCTTTTTTTTCTCATCATCTTGTACTTGAGCCTTCAATATTAAGTTCTCCATTTTTAACTCTTCAAGATCAACATCAAGTTCCTTTTCCATATCAATTATGGCTTCCTCTTCCCTTTATAAATATTTCTCTTTTTATAGGTCTTTAATCACAAGAGCATCTTCTTTTTCTTCTTCTTGGTCTTTGTTAATAGGAGCATCTTCATTCCCTTCATCTTGGTCATAATTGTAGTTATTTTATTTTTATGATAAAATATTCTTTGGTGTTTCTGCTTCTGATCTTCAATAAGTGCATCTTTTTTTTCTTCTATTATTGAAAATATAATTTCCTATTTTTCACTATCTGAGAGGTCTTCATCACTGCTACTTCCAAAAAAGATATTCCTCTCATACCTATTTTGAATATGCCTACTTTTATTGAATTTATTTTCATCTTCACTACTACTAAACCCATGACAATGAGTTTCATAGTGACCAAAGTTACCACAAACAATAGTGACCAAAGTTACCACAAACAAAACATTCATGTTTTCTTAGTTCTTCTTCCATGTCCACCATAGCTTCCTCTTTCTCTCCATTTTCTTGAATTTCAATTACTAGAGCATCTTCCTTTTCTTTCATAGCCATGTGTGTTCCTTCCTTATTAGGAGGGTGTGATCTCATGGTTCTTCTTTTACCTTTCTTGGCCATGTGTGTTCTTGTAGGATATTCCTTCAAGTTGTTAAGCTTTCCTGAAGAAATCTACTCTGATACCAATTGAAGAACACACACTTCTACTAAGAGAGGGGTGAACTATATAAGATAACTTTTACTTTTCTTTCTCAATCAATTTTATCCAATGTTATCAATTGCAATATCTTTCCAAACCAATATAATAAATAGTAGTAGCAAAGTAGTGCATAAATGATCACACATATGAGATATACATATTAAAATTGGTTCACCCAATGTGGGTTACATCCATGGAAAAAATATTTCTTATAAACTTTCTCAAAAAATATCTTGGGAACCAATTCCCTTTTACAATTTTTATGGACCTCTGTCCAAAGGATACCTCAATCCCCTATGCTCAATTTCATGTACCTCTATCCATAGAAGACCTCTTTCCCTACTACTCTAGTTTGTGGACCTCTATCCATAGGAGAACTCTATCCACATTATTCAGGTTTATGGAACTCTATCCACAAGAGACCTCTATCCCCACTACTTTGGTTTGTGGACCTCTATCCATAGGAGACCTCTATCCCCACTAATTTGGTTTTTAGACATTTATCCACTAGAGACACCAATCTCCTTTGCTTTGGTCTACTACAAAGCCTACTCTCAACTCTGCTCTCAAGCCTGCTCAAATCTACTATAAGCCTTCTCATAAGGCTTGCTCTCTCCTCTACTTAAATATGATCTAAACCTTATCACAAGGCTTATTCTCTATTTTTCTTAAAACTAATCCAAACCTTCTCACAAGGTCTTATCTCTACTCTTCCTAAATTTGTTTCAAGCCTTCACATAAGGTCTTCTATCTACTCTACTCAAATTTGCTTCAAGCCTTCAAACAAGGCTTGCTCTCTACTCTGCTCAAATCTACTTCAAGCCTTCACACAAGGCTTTCTCAAATCTACTCCACAACCTGCACAACACTGCTCATAAGCCTTATCAAATATTCTCCAAGCCTAAACATAAGGCTTGCTTAAATATTTTCCAAGCCTACACAAAAGGCTTGCTTAAATATTTTTCGAGCCTACACAAAAGGCTTGCTTAAATATTTTCCAATCCTACACACAAGGCTTGTTTAAATATTCTCCAAGCCTACACACAAGTATTTATTAACTATTTTCCAAGCCTACACAAAATTCTTACTTAAATATTTTCCAAGCCTACACACAAGGCTTGCTTAAATCTTCTCCAAGCCTACACACAAGGCTTGCTTAAATCTACTCACCAAACCTGCTCAATATGCTCATAGATCCTACTCAAAACATATACTCAAATTTTCTCATAACACATGCTCAAATTTTCTCATAACACATACCCAAATCTGCTCATAACACACTCAAATATGATCATAACATATACTCAAATCTGCTTCAATCCTGCTAATAAAAACTGCTCAAACATTCCCAATTCTTTCATACAAACAATTCATATATTATTCCTAAAAGTGCTTTGCTTGACTAAAGTAGTTTAGATATAATCTACCTAGAATTTTTTTAACCTCTTGAACATATAGAGAATGATATATACTATTAAATGCCCAATATGTTCTTCACATTCACATGTCTCACATTTATTTCATTTTAACGGTAGCTCTAGTCTAGCACTTTGATAACTAATCTTCTTTGTATTTCCTGCAATCAAAACTGATGCACACACTTACTTCACAAATCCAATTTCTAACACTTGCACATTCACTTCCAATGTCACTCAAACCAATGCCCAAATGCTTCACAAATCCATTTAACAATGATGCACAAATTTGTTCTCAAACCCTAGCACAAGTTTTTTCAATTTATTTCATAAAGCACAACTTGTTCTCAATCCCAAGCAATATATTTCCACAACCACTCAACAATAATGTATAATTTATTCTCAAACTCTAGCACATATATTTACAACAATGTTTATGAAATCAATCCTTTTATCTCCACCTAATATAACAACACAAGTATTCTTTCCAAACCAAAACACCTTGAGAAGGAGTTAAAACACCATACCTCATAAGGCTGCCTTGAAGAAGATGTACCCTTAAAAACCTGTCTCAAAATAATTTCCTTTCTTTGCAACTTTAAAATATTAGCAAGACCCTTTTCACATGAACCTCTTCTCAAAATATGTGCACAATAATTGTTGAAAATAATCCTCTATAACTCTCATTTGATTTCACAAGATAATGACTTCAATTATAAACCAAACCCTCAAAATATCATGTGAAATTACAAACAATAAAAAGACTCAATACACCTTGTAACTTCCTCTTTCAAAATTGTCAACCTAAACCCTTATACACTTGGACAAGAGTACAAATATCAAATAACTTTATACACCATAAAACTCCTTTTTTCAATAACAAATTCTTCTAACAATAATATGCAAAATATAACCAAAACCAATATATTACACAAATCCCACTTCTAATTAACCTTATAAAATATTATTCATATTAATTCAATGTATGCACCAAATGTATCCCACTAGGCTATTTAATCAAATTGTTGGCAATTTTGGGTTTGAGATCCTAGCTTCTTGTCTATGAGTTGTCATTGATGTCAAAAGGAAATGGCATTAATGTTAATAGGATGTGTTGGCTTCAAAGGCGAAATATTACAAGAGAATATTTTTAAGAGAATCCGGAGAGATTCCATTGGCAAGGGTTTTTCATTAAAACCAAACCAGTTTTTATTAAAACCAAGTTGGATAGGGTTTTTATTAAAACCAAGTTAAATGGTTTTTATTAAAACCAATGGAGGTTCTCTTTATTATTTATTTAATTATTATTATTTAATTTATTAAAATTATTTAAGGGTTTTTAAACCCTTTTTGAAAAGACTTTTGATTAATTTCGAAATGGTATTTATTTTCGCCGACGTCAAGGTGTCTTCGAAGAGACTATTTATTCTCCAACTCCTAAGGTTGGAAGGCTAATTAATTCAAAATTCCCCAAATGCAATTTGCGGTGTTTGTGCTCTGTATTCGCTGCGATCGAAGGAAGACTTAGAAGCATGTGCGGTTGAAAAGTCTTCAAGAGTTTTTTCGAGGGTGAAGTGGAGGGAAGTTCACTTGTGAACTTCGTAGCCTACGTGGGCTAGTGGCAGCGAAGGTTGCTGTTGGGCACTGCATTGGCGGAGGTCACCGTTTCAAGTCTCGCAGGGGTGCTTTGCTAGAGTAACACATGTTTTTATTAAAACGTCTTTATGCCGTGAAATTCGGAGTTTCTTAGACAACGATTTATAAGGTGTGATTAAATTTTATGAGTTTTGGATTTTATGATTAGCATTGAATAAAAGCTTAGGAGAAATAAGGGCATATTTCTTTGGATGTATTTTTAAGATTATTCTTTGCTATGGTAAAATTAAAAATGGAGGTATAAGGTGTGAGTCTATGATTGTTGATTTATTGGAATGTTATGGTGGTTGTGTTTAAATAAGTGGAGCTAAAAGGTGTAATAAAGGAAGTTTATATTATTGCTCATTTCTTTTTATTCTAGCCCTAACTTGGTTGGAAGTTTGAGAGTTGTGTGTGGTGACGGCTTGAAGGTTCAATTATCTTCTACTCCAATAAGGTAGGGGCACATTCTTCTTATGAGTATGATTGGTGTATGTTTTCTGAAATAAGGTTGGAGTGAAAAGGTATTCTACTGGGTATCCTTTGGCTAGGTGTAAATCCTATTTTTTGGTTTGTTGAAGACTACTTATGCATTGTTATCCTTAAGGAGAGTTTTTGGTGAATGCATAATTTTTGGTTTGAGATAGTGGAAGCTTTGTGCACTAGGATTTATATTTGTGAGTCTAGCTACTTGCATTGAGTTGGTGGAACCCTTGGTTGGCTATTTTGAGTTTGATGGTTGAGTTGCTTCCATAGAGGTTGTTTGATCAAGTTATTGCTTTACTTGATTCATGATATTGGGCTTACTCCATTGAGTTGATTTGAGCAAGTTATTCCTTGCATTTGGTGATATT
Source organism: Wollemia nobilis (assembly GCA_028583015.1). NCBI lineage: Eukaryota > Viridiplantae > Streptophyta > Pinopsida > Araucariales > Araucariaceae > Wollemia > Wollemia nobilis. Next base: position 978,849 of record JAQPPZ010003183.1, read on the forward strand.
GTGTTGGTGGCTATTTTTTTCAAATATCTTTCGAGGGAAAAGGATTTCTACTTGTTTCCTTTTCTTGTGATAATTGGTTGAATGCTTCAAGGTTGATGTTGAGTTGAATGGTATTGGTTGACTAAACCTTGTTTGATGAGCATTGTTGTTGAAACCCTAATTTATGGTGAAAAGAACATGAGTATCATTGTTATGTGATTCTTTGCATAGTTGGCAATTGTTGGGGCTTCATGTTCTTGAAAGAAAACATTCTATCCTATCCATTTCAGATATTGAGTTGAGTTTTCAGATTTAATATTGAGATTGAGCTGAGTTGATTTGAGTTGAGTTTTGAGATTGGGATTTGAGTATAGAACATATTGAGTCTCTAAAAATTCTCTTTATGCTTCTATGAGTTTGAAAAATCACATTGGGTCTCTAATAATTCACTTTGTGATTTCCTACTAAGAAAGTTTTTCTTGGTGAGCTTGCTAAGTTTTTGGACAGGTTCCAATGGGGACTTGTGAGCAATTTTTGGACAGGTTCCAGTGGGAACTTGTGAGTGGTTTTTGGACAGGTTTCGGTGGGGACTTGTGAGCAATTTTTGGACAGGTTTCGGTGGGGACTTGTGAGCAGATTTGGACAGGTCCTAGAAGAGGATTTGTGAGCTGAGTTTGATATTTCTATAAGAGAACTTGAGGACAGAGGTGCATTGGTTCTATGAGAAGAACCTGAGGACATATTTGGCAAGTCTTTGAGAAGGCTTGTAAGTAGAGGATTGATTTGTTCAAGAGTTGGACATATCTAAAAAATAGAGGAAGACTTGTACTAGATCAACTGGCTATGTTTGGTACAGGTTGATGAGCTGCTGTGGACGTGATCATAAAATGCAGAGGTCTCATAGGCTAAGCATTGAGGACAGGAGATCTTTGGTGGAAAGGAGTTCCACGTGTTGGCAAGACGTAGAGGCAGTTGATCTTCTGAGGGATCATTTCCAGAGTAGAGGGAAAGGTATCTCCTTTGAGCAGAGCCTCATAAATTTTGATTGGGGGAAGGTATCTCCTTTAAGCAGAGGCTCATAAATTCTGATTGGGGGAAGGTATCTCCTTTGAGCAGAGGCTCATAAATTCTTATTGGGGGAAGGTATCCCCTTTGGGCCGAGGCTCATAAACATTGTAATTAGGAAGGATTCCCAAAGAAATTTGAGATAACTTTTAGAGAAAAGTTTTATGGACGTAGCCTGACCATTCGGGTGAACCACGTTAAAATTGGTGTCACTTTGTGGATGATATTGTGCATTGCTTTGATATTGCTTTGGGTATATTGCTTTACTATTTTGAAGTATAAAGGAAAAAGTAAAAAAAGGTCTTATACTTTTCACCCCCCCTCTCAGTATAAGCTTGTGTTCTTTAATTGGTATTAGAGCAGGTGCCTTCGAAAAGTTTAACAGCTTGAAGGAAAAGCTAGTAAAGAACACAATGGATCATTCAAGTGGCAATGCAGCACCTATTCTTGATGGGTCAGATTTTGGTCTTTGGAGTGCAAGGATGAAGGTTCATCTAATGGCACTTGGGAATGAAGTTTGGGAAGTGATTGAAGATGAGTACACTATTCCTGAACATGGTCCTAATACTAAAGAAGAAAGGCTCCTACATCACAACAATTCAAAAGCAATGAATGTAATCCTGAAAGACTTACAGAAAGTAGATCTCACCAAAGTGTTTCACTACAAGACAGCTAGTGAAATGTGGAAATAGTTGAAGGTGGTTCATACAGGTGATACAAATGTCAGAAAGGCCAAGTTGAGACACTTCAAAGGTATGTTTGAACAACTCAATATGAATGATGATGAAAATATTAGTGACTACATGCTTCGTATGGATGAGGTTGTTAACTCCATGAAAGACTTAGGTCTTGAGCTTGCTGAAAATGATGTTTGTGATAAGATTTTAAGATCTCTTCCTAATAGATTTAGTGAAAAGATTTTTGCTATTGAGGAAGCTAAAGATTTGGATAAGTTGAAAAAGGATGAGCTCCATAGTATACTTGCAACATTTGAGTTGAGAACTCAAGTGAAGGTTGATGTCAAGAAAGAGGCGACTTTCAAGGCTACCAAGAAATCCAAGGGTAAACAGCTTCAAGATAGTGATAAGTCTTCTAGTGATGAAGAGACATATTACAGCAAGAAATGTAAGTTCTCTAGAAAGCACAAAAGTATGAAAAATGTAAGATGTTTCAATTGTGGAAAGTTTGGTCATTATGCTACTGACTGTACTATTACCAAGAATGAAAGTGATGAAGATAAACAAGATTCAAAGAGCAAGGATTTTTAAAAGCACAAGCATCACAGGAAAAACAAAGATGAGCACAACAATCAAGGAAAGAGGTATTCTCACAAGCACAAGAAGAGTTTCTACCTAGACAAAGAAAGTAAGTGTTCTAGTAGTGATAGTGAAAGTTCTTCAAGTGATAATGAAAATGAGACGTTGTTCATATCAGAAAGAGAGGAAGAACCAAAACATAGATTCATTATCATGAAATGTCTTAGATGTGGAAATTTTGGTCATCTTGAGGATGATTGCACAAATAATGATTTGGTTTCTAGTATGTATGAGGATGCTTCATAAAACTATAAGGAAGATGCATGTATGGTTTTTGAAAAGGGTAGCACCTCTAGTGATAAGAAATATGAAAAAGCCCTTGATGATTCAAAAAGCAAACAAATAGAGGAAGATATAGAGGAAGGTGAAGTAGATATTGAATGTGAACTTATTAGTGCTCTTAGTGCTTTGAAAAAGGAAATAAAAAAGAATGCTAGACTCAAGGATAAGTTAGATGAATGTTGTATGGAGAGAGATGATCTTATAGAAAGTCTTGACTTCTCTATAGCTAAGACACAAGAACTAAAGGATGAGTTAGAGTCTAAGGTTATTGAGTATAGTGAGTTAGAATAGAAAATGGCTTCCTTGAAAGATAAAACTAAAGAGTACAAGGATAAGCTTTACAGGTTTCAAGATAGCTCCAAAAAGGTTATGTCACTCATCAAAGGTCAAAGAAAGACAATAGATAAAATAGGCCTTAGTTTTGTTAAGCCACACAAGAAACAAGTTGGAGAGTCTAGTAAGAGACTCCAAAGGGAAGAAAGTTCTGATGAGAAAAGTATTTCAGAAAAGGAGTCCTTGTATGATAGATGCACAAAAACATAAAACAGAATTCAGAATGAGAAGAAAAAGTTTTCAGAACCTAAGAGGTCAATTAAAGGAAAGTTTCAAGGCTTGTCATAGGTTTGGTCACATGGCTTCACATTACATGGCTCAAGTGAAGGAGGTAAATGACAGTTTCAGAAGTGCTAGTTACTTTCAAGGGTATTGCTACTCTTGTAAACAGTTTGGGCATAAGGCAATTTACTGCAAGGCTAATAACAGGAACAGGGTTAGTCAAAACAAGTGGATTCAAAGAATAGGTATGCCTCAAAGAAATAACATTGTTACTTGTTATAAGTGCAATAATGAAGGTCACAAAATTAGACAGTGTAGAGCTGAAATTCCAGAATACAGGAACAGGAATAGTGGCATGATCAGGTCCAAGGATCAAGGCATGGACAAGAATAGGGATGAGAACAAGAACAAGAATAGTGACAAGAACAAGAATATGGACAAAGAGTTCAAGAGAAGGCCTAGCAAGGAAGTTATAGACGCTGATGATGATTAGTGCCTAATGGGAGTTTTACTCCCACCCCGAAATTAAACACCTCAACAGGAGGTGGGGGAGGGACTAAGCTAAGAGGCTCATTCTTAGTCCCGAGCCCCAAAGGTGACCCTTTGCCATTGATGACAAAGGGGGAGAGATTTGAGTAAGGGGGAGAGCCTCAAGATAGGGGGAGCTATTTATGTTGAGTTTTTGTGTTGTTGAGAAGCATGGTTTGCCATCAATGACAAAGGGGGAGATTGTTGGTAATTTTGGGTTTGAGATCCTAGCTTCTTGTCTATGAGTTGTCATTGATGTCAAAAGGAAATGGCATTAATGTTAAGAGGATGTGTTGGCTTCAAAGTTGGAAGATTCCAAGAGAATATTTTTAAGAGAATCCGGAGAGATTCCATTGGCAAGGGTTTTTCATTAAAACCAAACCGGTTTTTATTAAAACCAAGTTGGATAGGGTTTTTATTAAAACCAATGGAGGTTCTCTTTATTATTTATTTAATTATTATTATTTAATTTATTAAAATTATTTAAGGGTTTTTAAACCTTTTTTGAAAATACTTTTGATTAATTTTGAAATGGTCTTTATTTCTGCCGACGTCAAGGTGTCTTCGAAGAGACTATTTATTCTCCAACTCCTAAGGTTGGAAGGCTAATTAATTCAAAATTCCTCGAATGCAATTTGCGGTGTTTGTGCTCTGTATTCGCTACGATCGAAGGAAGACTTAGAAGCACGTATGGTTGAAAAGTCTTCCGAAGTTTTTTCAAGGGTGAAATGGATGGAAGTACACTTGTGAACTTCGTAGCCCACGTGGGCTAGTGGCAGCGAAGGCTGCTGTTGGGCGCTGCATTGGAGAAGATCACCGTTTCGAGTCTCATGGGGGTGCTTTGCTAGAGTAACACACGTTTTTATTAAAACATCTTTATGCCATGAAATTCAGAGTTTCTTGGACAACGATTTATAAGGTGTGATTAAATTTTATGAGTTTTGGCTTTTGTGATTAGCATTGAATAAAAGCTTAGGAGAAATAACGACATATTTCTTTGGATGTATTTTTAAGATTATTCTTTGCTATGCTAAAATTAAAAATGGAGGTATAAGGTGTGAGTCTGTGATTGTTTATTTATTGGCATGTTATGTTGGTTGTGTTTAAATAAGTGGAGCTAAAAGGTGTAATAAAGGAAGTTTATATTATTGCTCATTTCTTTTTATTCTAACCCTAACTTGGTTGGAAGTTTGAGAGTTGTGTGTGGTGACAGCTTGAAGGTTCAATTATCTTCTACTTCAATAAGTTACGGGCACATTCTTCTTATGAGTATGATTGGTGTATGTTTTCTGAAATAAGGTTGGAGTGAAAATGTATTCTACTAGGTATCCTTTGGCTAGGTGTAAATCCTATTTTTTGGTTTGTTGAAGACTACTTATGCATTGTTATACTTAAGGAGAGTTTTTGGTGAATGCATAATTTTTGGTTTGAGATAGTGGAAGCTTTGTGCACTAGGGTTTATATTTGTGAGTCTAGCTACTTGCATTGAGTTGGTGGAACCCTTGGTTGGCTTTTTTGAGTTTGATGGTTGAGTTGCTTCCATAGAGGTTGTTTGATCAAGTTATTGCTTTACTTGATTCATGATATTGGGCTTACTCCATTGAGTTGATTTGAGCAAGTTATTCTTTGCATTTGGTGATATTGTGTTGGTGGATGTTTTGTTCAAATATCTTTGGATGGAAAAGGATTTCTACTTGTTTCCTTTTCTTGTGATGATTGGTTGAATGCTTCAAGGTTGATGTTGAGTTGAATGGTGTTGGTTGACTAAACCTTGTTTAATGAGCATTGTTGTTGAAACCCTAATTGATGGTGAAAAGAACATGAGTATCATTTTTATGTGATTCTTTTCATGGTTGGAAATTGTTGGGGTTTCATTTTCTTGAAAGAAAACATTCTATCCTATCCATTTTAGATATTGAGTTGAGTTTTCAGATTTAAGATTGAGATTGAGCTGAGTTGATTTGAGTTGAGTTTTGAGATTGGGATTTGAGTATAGAACATATTGAGTCTCTAACAATTCTCTTTATGCTTCTATGAGTTTGACAAATCACATTAGGTCTCTAACAATTCACTTTGTGATTTCCTACTAAGAAATTTTTTCTTGGTGAGCTTGTTGAGTTTTTGGACAGGTTCCAGTGGGGACTTGTGAGCAGTTTTTGGACAGGTTCCAGTGGGGACTTGTGAGCGGTTTTTGGACAGGTTTCAGTTGGGACTTGTGAGTAGATTTGGACAGGTCCTAGCAGAGGATTTGTGAGCTGATTTTGATATTTCTATCAGAGAACATGAGGACAGAGGTGCATTGGTTCTATGAGAAGAACCTGAGGACAAATTTGGCAAGTCTTTGAGAAGGCTTGTAAGCAGAGGATTGATTTGTTCAAGAGTTGGACAGATCTGATAGACAGAGGAAGACTTGTACTAGACCGATTGACTATGTTTGGTACAGAGTTGCTGAGCTGATCGTGGACATGATCATAGAAGGCAGAGGTCTCCTAGGCTAAGCATTGAGGACAGGAGGTCTTCGGTGGAAAGGAGTTCCATGTGCTAGCAAGAGGTAGAGGCAGTTGATCTTCTAAGGGATCATTTCCAGAGCAGAGAGGGAGGTATCTCCTTTGAGCAGAGGCTCATAAATTTTTATTGGGGGAAGGTATCTCCTTTGAGCAAAGGCTCATAAATTCTGATTGGGGGAAGGTATCTCCTTTGAGCAGAGGCTCATAAATTCTTATTGGGGGAAGGTATCTCATTTGGGCCGAGGCTCATAAACATTGTAATTGGGAAGGATTCCCAAAGAACTTTGAGATAACTTTTAGAGAAAATTTTTGTGGACGTAGCCCAGCCATTCTAGGTGAACCACGTTAAAATTGGTGTCACTTTGTGGATGATATTGTGCATTGATTTGATATTGCTTTGGGTATATTGCTTTACTATTTTGAAGTATAAAGGAAAAAGTAAAAAGAGGTCTTATACTGTTCACCCCCCCTCTCAGTATAAGCTTGTGTTATTCACAAATTAATTTAAAAACCTTCGTGACACTTCAGTGTCACAAATGCATGCAGGTTTAATAAAATAAAATTTTTGTGTACCTTAGCACTATTGTAATTTGAACCCACAACCTCTCAAGAGCCAATGCTCACACAAGTGCCTTCAACTAGTTTTGCTACCATAGCAGATAGCACCAAGGATGGGGGATATCAAATATAGCTATGATCTGTGTTACCCAACCTTCAATGCTCATAGCTAAAAGAATGTTAGAGGATTTCTAACCTGAAACCTTTACTATAACAGTGCTCACACTAGCCATCCAGTCGTTGGGCCATCCCAGGTGGTTGAAAATATCTTAGGCACACAGAGTATATCAATGTTCAACACTCGCATCCTTCTCAAAATGTTTTCCTTTTATTTTTTGATGCCCTTCAACCTTAGCATAAGATAATAATCGATTTTCACATCAAAATTTTAAAGCATAAACATTAGCGCACATGGGATTTGGGAGAAATACAACCATTTGTCTTTCATATATATATGCACTTTAGTATTATTAGTTGAGTCGGCTCACATGCTTGAATTGGAGTTTAGACCTTGCTTTCAAATTGATGTTGGCACAAAAAACCTTATGACAATATTATAATATTTAAAAAATATTATAATAAGACTTTTAAAAATTTGGCCCACAAGGAAATCCCTTTTAGAAACTTTGCCACCTTGTCCATAATTAAACCTTGCTCTTAAACCTTTTGCTCTTAAAAAATAATAAATGAACCTTGCTTTTTCTTAAAGCCAAACTTTAAACCTCTTGGATCTCTTCTATAATATTTAAAAATAAATATTATTGACCATTTCTTTTTATCTTGCTTTTTATTTTAGCCAAAAAAACTTTAAACCTCTTGGACCTTCTTTATAATATATAAAAATACATATTATAAACCATTTCTTTTCACCAATTTTCTTTTGGTGTGAGATAAACCTTGCTATGCATAATTGTCTGACCAAGCTTTCTTTTGACATCAACCCTTTGACATCAATGACAACACAATGTGCTTGATATTTCCAACAATATGGTTGTATTTTTTTGTTTCTTATGTGTGTTACTCAAGCTATGATTTGATTCATGGAAAAGGAAACATTATATGTCATAATATTAGAGAGGCCTAAGGGATTTCATTGTAAAATGTATAGAATTTATCATAATATTTCATTATGTAATCTTATGGTGGTTAACATTGTTACCATTAAATCCATGTTATAAACTTATAATTAACCTTAAATTTGTTCTTATCATATCAACTTAAGGTTAACTTCATTTGATCATCAAAGAGGTTTTATTCTTATCTATGATAATATAGTGTTTATTTAGAGTCTGCATTAGTACCCAATATATATTTTTATATCTTGTATTATTTTATACTTTCTATATAAGATTTGAGTGGATGGATTGCTTTTGTTTATTTCTAGAAAATATTGTGAATTTTGATATAGAATAAAAGAGGGTATGGAGAAAAATTTATTTGTCATGCATAAAGTACATTTAGAGATTTTGATACTTTCTTCAAATTTTAGTGTAGATTATTTCTAAAATCTTAATAAGCACATTCATCATATCAAGTAGAAAACATATTTTATTCCAGTAGTTTTCATTCATTCTTGAAAAAATCTTAGAGAATTTATACCTACTATAGAGCTCACTTCATTATCATTGAGGTGTCTTTCACATTTTATACATAGATTTAAAATTCATTTATATGTGTTTTGATATCCTCTATTTTCCTTAAAAGGATAATAAATCTATGGCTTAAAAAGTGAAGGGAAGGTTTAGTAATTTAAATATTCTATGTTCCCTACCTATTCCATTGTTTTATTGATGTGCATCTTATTAAAATATATCCTTAGTGTTGATGCATTGGGTGGAACTCTTGTTTATGGAGGGGAGACCTATTTTGACATTGTGTGGACATGTGCCAAGATGGAAACATGGAGTGATACAAGGTATTTATTTAGTGAAGGTATTGGGATCAATTCCAAAAAAAAAATTGGTTAGTAGAGATAAAATAAATATGTTAACCCTAGATGGTCTCATGTTTGAGTAGTAAAAGTGTGATTTTTTTCTCTTTTTAGAACTTTGGTCATCCACACTGTAATTATTTATGGAGCTACCATTACTTTGGTCATCATGGTACTCATCATTCAACTAGCTATATGAATACTAATAATAAATTGGTATGCATATTAACTTAAGTTTAATTTTTCAATATATAGAAAACTTGTATTTTTTTTGTAGAAATAACCATAATTATAGAAAAGGATTAAATGATTATGTATCAAATGTCATGTACACTAGTGGTGGCCAAGTAATGTAAACTAAGTGGTTGACACTAATGAATGAGAAAATGACACTAGGTTATGATTTGAAATCAATTTCCTAAGGTTTGGTTAATTTTTTAATTTTTTTATGATTATTAGGGTAAATATTTTAGAGGTCATAATTTTTATACATAGAATTGTTTTGAGCCCTTTTTCATGTCAGTAATTTTTTAGCTCTAGCATTGAAAAAATCAATTTATAGATATGCTTTAATGTTAAGGTCCAAATGATGTAGAATAATCCTTAACTATTATCTTCCTACATTGATATGGTAGAATCATAATCATAATCATTAATAAGAATATGTTCAATTCCCTACCTTTTAGGATTACAAAACTAATGATTGGATGGTTTTGATCGCCATGTATTTAGATTACCTTGATTTATATTGATTTTACTATCTTAAATAAACATAACACATTGAAATGAAAAAGAACCTATATATCTCTGAATCTATGGTAGACAAATAATAATCATGACTTGTATTGTAAATATTATGTAAATAAAATAGCATTTTTATATCAATATTTATAAAGAGTAGTGTATTTGATATTAATAATAGTCAAAGTAGATTCTAAGATGTTATGGTACAATAAATAGGAATCATGGATTTAAAAGAAAACTAAAAGACCAAATCAAGTAAAGTACAAACATGAATATTCAATTCTCATAGGCCATATGTATTTAACTTCAAAATGAGCAAGAGTAATGTTATTTGGTATGTAAGTGAAATGCCATTTAAAGCATTTCTATATTGTTATATAAAGTGTGAAATAAAGTCCAAAAAATGTTCCAATATGTATTTCCTTGAGGAGGTAAGTATGGTGTATGAAAAGCTCTTAATGCTACTACCATCATGTTTGAATTTAATACTATATTATGATAATTAGAGTTTGGTTGCATAGTCAAATATTGAGAACATAGTAGTGTATATGAATATTCTCTCATATGACGTATGGTATGGTTAAATTCAAAAATATTTATATTATTAAAAAATTATGAATTAAATTTCAATTAATGTTAGATTTAATTTATTTTAGATCCTATTCAAAGTAACTAATATAATAGAAAGTATTCAGAGAAATTTCATATAGTCAATAGAGGAGAAGACTTGAATTCTATTTGTAGCTTGGGAGAAAGTATGAAATAATAAATCAAGAGGATGACTTGGGTTAGAAGAATAAAAGATATGAATAAGACCTTGCAAGTAAATATGGGATGGAGGCTAGTGAAGGAGGGTCATACCTCATGGTCAAGAATTCTATGAAACAAATACCTTGAGAACCAATAGGATGGTAGTTGTTTACCATAATATATCTCCATTGAGGATCTTCATTATGGAACCATATAGTATGGGCCCTGGGGCCAATGGAGAAGGGACACTTCAAAATGATGGAGGTACATCACAATATTCAACCAGAGGAGGCATCTCACCCTAAAGGAAAGGGATAACATGATATTCAACCAAGGGTGCTTCTCAATATGAACAATCTCAGAGTTTATAATATCAACTTTCTCAACTCGCTAAAATTGAAAGGGCTCAAATTCTTGGCTATCCATCTTGGCTGCATTCTTTAAGGGCTTCTCTTGGCTAGATTTACCCTATGAATTTATCCTCTTCGAGGGTTCCTCTTGAGTAAATTTACCCTTCAAGCTTATATTTGTCTAGGAACTCAACATCGGTTTCTTCATGGGGCACTGGCCCAAAAGATAACTAGTATGTTTACAATTAGTACAAAAATTAGGGTGATTCTCATACACAATGGGCTGGGTCTAGGACCCTAAGCTCAAAGTGAGCTTAATAGAGGATGGAATATTAGCTTCCAGATCTACATTTATGCACATTCTTGCATAAATTATTCTTTATTTTCTCTAGGTGCAGCATCAATAAAAATCAATTTATCCATCCCCTTGGCTATACCATGCAAAACATCAATGAGCTAATACTAAAAGAGTAAGCTAGGGAGTCTAACCTAGAGAGGGGTTGTACATATTTTTTTTCATATCAATGTAGCAATTTGGGCTCCATGGACATAGGAAGAGGCCTCACTTCAGGAAGAACCACGAACCTCTAAACAGGACTTGCCTAGAATCCTCTTCACAATTGAAATTGAACATGAAATTTTTTTAAGAAAAATGACGATATCCACGTGACCCTAAGGCTGCCATTTTGATAAAGCCCACCTCTTAACATCGTGCAGATTTGATCAAGCACCCAAAATATTACCCACCAAATGGAAGGCCCCATCCTCCATCATGATTTTAATTAGGTACTCAAGAACACAAAGGTGTCTTCAACCAAAAAATGTCAAAAACAACATTAAAAAATATAAACTTGATTGAGATGAAATTAATGTTGCAAATGAAGATCCAACACCAAGATCGAAGGGTTTTTGGAGTGTAGCCCCTAGAAGGACCCCATTTATAGAACCACCTGGTAGGTAACCCGCACCTAACAAAGGGTTTACCTCTCCACTTGGAAAAAATATGTGATTTACCACCAGGACGACAAGACCATTTTTCTACTCACGTTTTTCTGCCACCTTACCAGAATATTCACCCACCATCTTCTCACCATTCTTGCTACCTTTGTTGTTCATCTTGCAACCCTAAACTCCATCCCCACTACCCTTCACACCATTCCCACTCATAGACAAGTTGAAAAAATCTTGAGTCCCTCCATATTTGAAAGCCTTGATGTCTATCATTGAGCATAGCTACAGAGCTAGAAGTCACTCAAAGACAAGTTGAAACAATCTTGAGTCCCTCCATATTTGAAAGCCTTGAGGTCTATCATTGAGCATAGCTATAGAGCTAGAAGTCATGGGATGCAGTGAAAGACACGGACACACTACGAATGCAATGGGAGACAAGGACACACTGGAGTTGTAGTTGAAGGCAATGACACTGTAGATTATAGTGTTTAACAAATGCCCAACTGCAACAAACACTAGCTTTAAGGTGAATTATGGTCGTAACCGCAGATTTGGTACCACACAACACCCTACCCCAGATTCACACGAACAATTACAGTGATAACGAACAATTACAGTGATAGCTGTGACAGCCCCTAGATTTAAAAAAAAAAAAAAAAAAAAAAAAACTAAACCTTTGTTTTTTTTCCTTTGTTCTTCTATTAGGAGTTGGATCCAATGCAACAAAAGCAAATGCTTTGACGTAAGGAAAACAATACCCCGTAGTAATGGTCACGCAATACCCCATACTAATGGTCACGGAAGAACCCTGTGAGACTTTTTTTTTTAAATCTTCAAAAGTTAGATGATATGTTCTCTTATCCTGTCTTGCTCATGCATTACTGGTCGTTTCAGACATTACCGGAGAAAGTTGTAACAAGAAATAGATAATGTAGAGATTTTCCAGTGGACGATAAGGATTACCTACTTTGACAGTGGCACAAATCACAATCACAACTGAGACGAAAAGGATTTAATATAACTTTAGATAAGATGGATTGTAGAGTACTCCAGAGATTCCTGGAGCTCTGTATGGCAACCGAGCTAATTTTTCTGAATGATTCTATTTTCAATACGGTAGCTGACCTTCCTTTCAAACCTAACAATCCGATCCACAGGAAAGGAGGAACCATAAAACAGCATATGACAAGAAACACCAGTGGAAGAGATTCTACTCTGCCAAATGCTTTATTCTTTAGATCCACACACTACCCTTTGAAAAAGAATAACAGAGTAATATTATGTTCCCATCGTGGTGTTCTTAACTAATCTTTAGTACATGAAAGAGGTCTTATTCTATGGAGTTGGTTAAGCAGAAAGTCTTATATACACAGAGTGGTAGGTGCTTGACTATATTTTACAAACCATATTATATTATTTTATATTTGTTTGTCGAGGGAAGTTGTGTGCTGAATATTAATTTAAGCTTCGAAGGGATGGGATGAAAATTCTATCTTGTAAAATAACCAGGAAAACCAAATTAATTATAAGCGTATTTAAAAATATATTATAGGTTACTTGTAAAATTTTAAGGCTGCATTCCCACTAACCTTATGGATAAATTGTTGGGATAGGAGAGTAACGAAGGCTAATGCTGTTTGGCATTCTGAAAATCTACAATTTAAAATTTTTAACCAGTTTTCTTGTGATAAACATAATGGAGACTACTTTCAGACATTTTTCTAAATGACCTTTCAAAAGAAAATTAAACAATAACAAAAAATATTGTTACTTTGGGGTTTATATTACATTTATTAGTGTCCTTTTTCATATCAATTTTTAAAAATTAGTATTAAAATGAAATAAAATTTTAATATAAAAATATAAAATCAAAAATATATAGTTTATAAAAAAAATTAAATTTGCTACTTTGGCGTTTGCATTATATTTGTTTAGTGTCCCTTTTCATATGGAGAGTATACAGCTTTCACGGAGAGAGTTGGAGGGAAGTAGGTTATAAAAGTATTGTTTATAACAAAGGACTTAGTTATTTAAAGTCCTTATTTAAAAGATATGATTATTAATTTTTTATTTATTGTTTTTATACGTAAATTATTATTATTATTGAAAACTTTAGAATTTTTTTTATAGTTTTAATTTAAGTTTATATAATTTATTTTTATATTATATATTATTATTTGATTTTAAATGAGATTAAAATGGATCCTCTTTGTATTATATTATTAAAATATAGTGGTATTATATCAAGTTGGTTATTTAAGGATGTATCTTTTGGTAAGACTTGAACCTAGTTGGCCATTTAAGCATGTAACATTTGACAATATTATAACCTAGTTGGTTATTTAAGCATATAACCTTTGACAAGATTTCAACCTCAATATCCTCCTTCAAATTCGAGGAATCTAACTCATGGAGATAATGTCATTGGATAAAATTTTGAGTTAAAATCACAGGTTTTTATGAGGTGTCTTAGTCCCCTTGAATAGAAAAATTTGAGTTAAAAATGTGGGTTTCTATTAAAGGTCTTGATCCCCTTATTAAACTTTTAAGTTAAAAGCATGTTTTTACAAAGAATTCAGATCCCCTCATATAGATTTTTAATTTATATATTAATTAGTTTTTAAATTTAAAACAATTATTTTATATATATATACATTTGACACATGCAAGGAGCATGCCTGAAACAACACCAACACACAAACACACAAAAAGCTAAAACAAATAAAAGATACTCTTTAAATGTGTCCACAATAAAAAACACAACCAAACACATGCACTAAAATACAAGAAAAAACACAAGCAAACACATGCACTAAAAGATAACAAAAAAACACAAACCACACAAAACAAACATACAAAAAAAACTACACCAAAACGAGAAACACACAAAAAAATCACAAACACAACATAACAAAACACTATCATAACGAAAACAACAAAAAAAAACAAATACACCACACAAAAAAAACAACAAAAAAAACAAATACTCCATAGAAAAAAAACCACAAACCACGAAATACACCCAAAAAAAAAAAAAACACAAAACACAAAAACAACATAATAAAACAAATCCAAAATAGAAACAACAAAATAAATAAAAAACTAAACCAAAAGAACTATTGAAAAATCAAAGAAAATACTGTAACACTAAAAATAAACCAAAACTTAACAAAATACTAAAATATCTAAAATTGCTTAGCGAAATAGCCAAATCTTTCACCTTAGGATTATGGCATTCTTATCCTTTTTTTATTGGGATTATAGAGTGATCACTTGAAACCATGCCACTACTATTGAAATTTGTATGGTCTTTTTGAGAATTCATATATGTTATATATATACTTCAAATTTTTAACGAAATTTTTATAAACCATAGCAAGGTAAAATGAACACATAATGAAAAACCAGGATTAAACAATTTAGATAATTAGATTGAAAATTTAATAATTTTAAATATTTTTATCAAATTTTAAATAGTGCTTTGAATGAATATGTAATTTAAAAAAATTATGTAAAATATTAATTAGAATTTTTTTAATTTTAAACTTCTATCACACATCGAAGAAATGTTAATTAAAAGTAAAACGTTTTCCTCGTAAATATTTTATGAATGCAAAACTTTATAAAAGTTTTTTCCTAAGAATAATGTTAATAAAATAACCTCAACAATTAAATATAAGATTATTGAGTATTTTTTTTTATCTGTCTCCGAAGATCATAGGGATGAAAAACATTTCAAGAATTTTAATTATTATTGCTAGTTAATATTTAATTAAAAAAATTTAAAATTTCTACATTATTTAAATAAACCAAAGCAAATATGCCAATAATACCAAGAAATAAACAATTTAAATATTTTAATTAAAAAATTAAAATACTCTTAAAACTTAAGAATAAGTTCTTTGTTGTGTTAATCATTCTTTCTTCAGTGGTTAACAATGGGCAATGAGAAAAGCTTTGAAATTAAAATCCAAGTATAGATATGAAGGTTAAGGTAATATTGAATATTTTTTTAGGGATTTTTTCAAATAAACTTATAATATTGCATTTAAGATATTGGTATTGCATGTAAAATTTTTTATTGTTATATGTATTATTTTTTATGGTAATCAAAATATAAAGTAATGTTGATTCTAAATATTTATTTTTTTATGTAAAGTATGATTTAAGGATTTGACATTAAAATAATTTCATAATAAATATGATAGAAATAGATAATAGGAAATATTTTCCTTCTTCCTTATAAGCAAGTATTAATTATGAAAAAAATATTTTTTTGTGTTTTTATTTATGCAAAAAATGAAAAGATCTCTTTGTTTACTTACAAGCTCTTGAGGGAGGGTCTAGTTATAAATTCAATAATTTATCCCACTATTTTAGCTTTAAATAGGGAGATAGTTGAAAATTAGTCTCCATTCACTTGGAATGGTATTGGGTATGCCCAACGATTTTCATTATGTTCTTTCTAGAAAAGGAATATCTTGATGTAATTTGTTTCACAAAGGGGAAATGATCTTTAAGAACACATGGTTTTTAGACTCTTCTCCACTAAAGAGACTATCTCTTTAGTATTTGAAAGGAGCGATGAAGATAAGCAAGCAAACATCGATCCAAGCCACGAGGATCTAAGATATTGAATCACACCACATTAACCAAACATAAGAGAATGAAAATGAACAAGAACATGATGGAAGCAAATATAGAAATATGATAATATATTAATGTAAACTACATGTCTAGTGTAATGGAGAGGCCTTTATTAAATATGCAAGGAAGATCCACCATAGCCAAATGATCATAACAAAGTGATAAAGATAAATATTCACTATACAATAGGGAGGTGCGATATGATTTGTAGATTTGTAACATACATGGGGATGAAATATCTAAATCCTCCATAAATACCTAATAGATAACTCCCTAGGAATAGTCAACAATTAATATCCCCATAATATCTAAAACATAAATAAGAAATATCCACACATAAGTGGGTGGGGAAAACATGAAATAAAAAAAATAAAGTACCTTAGGTGAGCATGAGCTAGAGTCTAAATAACCTACTCTAACACCCCCCTCAAGTGAAACTAGGAGGTGGAAAAACTAAGTGGCATATCCACAAGTATGAGTCCTAACAACAAGACCTGATCAAGTACTCATGTACAATATATCAATGAATCTCAAACTAAAGGGAAAAAAAATCACAATGGAAAAAACATCCATCTAGAAGATAAAAAGTATGAAGAAGGATGGTGACCTCATCTATACCCCCAAGGAAAACTTCCTTCACCTCAAACATCTCTCACAATACATGGAAATGATGAGATGAAAAGGTTTTAGTGTTGATATCTGCAATCTATTGCTGAATAGAAATGTAGCTTAAGCTAATTATTCCATTATGGATAAGATATCAAATGAAGTGCATATGAATCTCAATGTGCTTAGTCTGTTGGTGCTCAATAGGTTTTCAAAAAATATGTATAGTATTGTGGTTCTCACACCAAATTTTATTAATATATTGATCCTATGGGGAACCAAGCTCTATAAAAAAATACCAAATCCAAAGAATCTCCTGACTAGGTAAAACTATTTTATTATACTCTATCTTGGTGGAAGAAAGTGCAATAGTTGCCAACTTTTTGCATACCCAAGCAATAGATTATGTACCAAGGTAAAATACAGCCTAAAGAAGATTGATGAGTATCAACACAACCTACCTAATTTGAATTAGTAGATCCAACTAATTGTAAAGGTTCCCTAGAAGAAAAAAATATGAAGTCCCTCGAAGATATTGTAAAATTTAGTTGGCAGTCTGCTAATGACTATCATGTGGATCATGTAAAAAATAGGACACCAACCCAACTACAAATAAAATGTTAGGATGGGTATGAGTTAAGTAAATCAAACTCCCAACCAACTATCTATAGATAGTAGTAGCCACTCTAGGAGTAGTACATGTGGAATTCAAAACCACACCTGACTAAAAAGGTGTTGGATATGGCTTACAATTAGCCATTCCAAATCTCTCAAGTAAATCCAATGTGTACTTCTACTGGTATATGGAAATCCTTATATCTGATTGAGAAATGCAAAATCCAAGAAAAAATATAGAAGTCCTAGATTTGTCATCTCAAATTGCTCTAAAAGAGAGTGTTTCACAACCTAAATGCATGGAGTGGAACTACTCGTGAGCAATAAATCATCAAAATACAAAACAATAATGATGATGTCCTCTCCATATCTCATAGTATAGACTATATGATCAGAATCGTACCTAACAAATCTAGAAGATAGAAGGAATGAGTCCTTCTTGTACTAGGCATGTCATAGTCTTTCCAAAAACATATTTCATGATGTTGCTATTTATATATATTGGACATATCTTTTTATTATTATGCTTTATCATTTATGGATATAGTGTTGCTAATGACCTTATTTTGCAAGTACAGGTCCATAAGAAATAAAATGGGAAATGATGGTGGTGTGAATTATCGCTACAGTGGGGTATTCCTTTTGATAGAGATGAAAAAGGCTTTAAGAGTGAAACACTCACCAATGGTTCATGGGTACATGGAAGCCCATATAATTGCATTCATATATAGGTGCATGTATGCTTTATGAGTTTATGTTTATGCTGTGAATGTATGTGGAATGACAAAAATATCTCTTGCTTTCTAATAAATTAATTCTTGCATGTAAAATTATCCGATGGTGATGAAAGTGCTAAAAAAGCATGAGAAATATTCTTATTGATAAATGATAACACTTTGTTATCATTAAATTGTCTATACAAAAAGAATGATCTGAGAAATAACTATGTATAATCATTTATTTATCTAATTTTAAATTTTAAATTATTAAAAATAATAATAATAGTAATAAATTATATATATATATATATATATATATATATATATATATATATATATATATATATATATATATATAATAAAAAGGATTTTGCATTTTAAAAATAATAATAAAGGAAAAACAAATAAGAGAAACGTTATAATTTTACTTGCATATGAATATTACCATTCTTCCAATAAAGCTAGAGGGAAGCTGGTTGGATGCATGGCCTCCCACCTGTCTGGCTGTCCCTCCTCCATCTTCATGTTAAAAATGAAGAAGGGGGTGTGTGCAGAAGAAGCAATATAAATTATCATTTTGGAGAACAAGAGGAAAGCATCGTTATCAGGTAGGATTAATTTATTTTCATGCTTCATCGAAGAAGATTAATATTATTTGTTTGTTTTCTTTAGCTAAACAAAATTATTGAATGTTTTTAATGAATTCAAATATATGTACTGCGACTTTTCATTTAATCAATGAAACTGATATGTTGTGGCTTCTAGTCGATGAATTGGAGTGTTGGTTTGTTATATTACAAACTAGTAAATTAATTTAAATATGAGAGCATCTGTGTCTCTTATTGTGGCCTCGGTAACTGTGGTTTTGGATTTGATAAACCTGCTAGCATAGCCTTAGTATGATTTACTTTGGCCTTGGTATGGAGTGCTATTTTTTATATGTTTAATGCTGTAAAATACGTACCGCGACTTTTAAACCTGTGTATGGAAGTATTGATGATCAGTGAAGCTTTATGTTATAGTTTTTAATTTGTTAAGCCCATCTATAAGAAGTGTTGCTAATGTATTATACCAGTAGAGTATCGTGTTAAATTGTTAAACCTGTGTATAGAAGTGTTATGACCCCTGAATCTTTGTGTTATAGTTTTTAATCTGTTAAGCCATGTATAAGAAGTGCTGCTAATGAATTAAGCTAGTTGTATTGCAGCTTTAAAACCTGTGTGAGGTGTTATGAACCAACAAGCATAGTGCTGCGATTATCCTTGATGATGAATTCTGTGACTTGTTGGGCAATAATTTTACATAATCGAATATGTTTTATCTAATCTTTTGTAAGACCCATGGAAAAATAATTTTACATAATTGAATATGTTTTATCTAATGTTTTGTAAGACCTATGGAAATTCTATGAACTGTGAAGGGCGTATATGAACTGGAAATTCTATTTTCTTATTTCCATGTTAGAGGCGAAGATCAACTCTCTATCATTGGTTACAGTATCATTCCTTTACTAAGTTATCTCTAGGCTGTCCTTTTATTTACGAGAGTAGTTATATTTTACGAACCTGCTAATAGCTTAATTAGACCCTTTTTTTATTCGGTGTCAAATAAATGACTGTTTGGTTGCCATTGTGTACTTTTGACTTTTCTTGTTATCATAAATTAAAATTCATTTCATCAGCCGTATTGAAATGTTGTTGAGACTGACTAATGAGTATAACTTTTTAAGCTTGATAAGCTCTTAATTTTTTTTTTTTGAGTCGCCTTGAAATTTATAAATGCATTCAATTTAGAAATGCATTTCCAATATCTAAGCCATTCTAATCCTGTAAATTATCCTTCAAGTACCCTGATATGTTCACGGAAGTGATCGGAGAATAGAATTATCTCCGAGGTCAGTAGACTTTTCGGAGATGAAAGAAAATTCAATAAACAAAATTCTTATTTGATATTTTCAATCTTCATTGGAAAAATTGTTTATGCTTGATTTACTTGATAGGCGTTGGTTTTCAGTGGCTATGTATAATGTCAAGCTAAAATTAAACTTATGGAGTAACGGTTTAATTTATTATAGGATTCTCATTTAGTCATGTTCAGATTCCATTTCTTTGTTATGGAAAAAGTCTTCAAATTATTTAATACGGTTTTATATGATGTTCTTTAGAGAAAGATTATTTATTCCATAGTAAAATTACTTTTAATAGGCTAGATTAAAATTATTTAAATAAAATGGTTTATGATTTATATAATGTAAATTAAATGGTTTATGATTTATATAATATAGAAATATGGTGCCTTATTCTTTCTTCCCTAGATAGCTAGGGTTTATATTCAATATAATTTTTTATAGAATGTTTAATGGATTGTAGTTTATATAAATTAGATTTTATATTTAATTTCAAATATTATTTCTTTAAAGAATGCGTAATGGATTCTAGTTTATATAAATTAGAAATATGTAATTAAATTTTTTTTTAAATTAAACGGTTTATGATTTATATAATATAGAAATATGGTGCCTTATTCTTTCTTCCCTAGATAGCTAGGGTTTATATTCAATATAATTTTTTTATAGAATGTTTAATGGATTCTAGTTTATATAAATTAGAGTTTATATTTAATTTCAAATATTATTTCTTTAAAGAATGTTTAATAGATTCTAGTTTATAAAATTAGAAATATATAATTAAACTTTTTTTTTTTTAAATTAAATGGTTTATGATTTATATAATATAGAAATATGGTACCTTATTCATTCTTCCTTAAATAGCTAGGGTTTATATTCAATATAATTTCTTTAAAGAATGTTTAATGGATTGTAGTTTATATAAATTAGAGTTTATATTTAATTTCAAATATTATTTCTTTAAAGAATGAGTAATGGATTCTAGTTTATATAAATTAGAAATATGTAATTAAACCTGTTTTTTTTTGGTTAAACTTACTTTATAAATATATAATTAATTTTGAAGTCTTTCGTTTTATGTTGTCTTAAGGTTAAGTTTATTCATGTATTTGAGGATTTTGTATTGGTATAAATACTCCTCACCCCTTGTTATTTGATCATTAGGGTGTCATAATTCTTACCTATGGATAATATAATGTTAATTTATGGTGTATATAGGTTCCCATCATATCTCTTTTTTATTTAATTTTATAACTTTTATTAAAGAATTGAGTGTACGGATTGCTTTTTTGTTTATAGAAAATATTATGAATTTTGACAATATAAATAATCATATATTAATTTAATTGTGATATTAAAATGCTTTATATGAAAATATATTTCGTATTATGGTGATAAACTTACAAGTAATGGACTTTGATTTTGCTTATGTGGTTTCCCTACCGTTAGTAATATCAAATATAATGTTAATTTATGGTGCATATAATTTCCCATCATATCTCTTTTTTATTTAATTTTATAACTTATATTAAAGAATTGAGTGTACAGATTGCTTTTGTGTTTATAAAAAATATTATGAATTTTGACAATATAAATAATCATATATTAATTTAATTGTGAGATTAAAATGCTTTATATGAAAATATATTTCATATTATGGTGATAAACTTAATGGACTTTGATTTCGCTTATGTGGGTTTCCCTACCCTTAGTAATATCAAATATAATGTTAATTTATGGTGCATATAAGTTCCCATCGTATCTTTTTTTATTTAATTTTATAACTTTTATTAAATAATTGAGTGTAAGGATTGATTTTTTGTTTATAGAAAATATTATGAAATTTGACAATATAAATAATCATATATTAATTTAATTGTGAGATTAAAATGCTTTATATGAAAATATATTTCATATTATGGTGATAAACTTACAAGTAATGGACTTTGATTTTGCTTATGTGGGTTTTCCTACCCTTAGTAATATCAAATATAATGTTAATTTATGGTGCATATAAGTTCCCATCATCTCTTTTTTATTTAATTTTATAACTTCTATTAAAGAATTGAGTGTACTGATTGCTTTTGTGTTTATAGAAAATATTATGAATTTTGACAATATAAATAATCATATGTTAATTTAATTGTGAGATTAAAATGCTTTATATGAAAATATATTTCATATTATGGTGATAAACTTACAAGTAATGGACTTTGATTTTGCTAATGCTTTATATGAAAATATATTTCATATTATGGTGATAAAATTACAAGTAATGGACTTTGATTTTGCTTATGTGGGTTTCCCTACCCTTAGTAATATCAAGCTATGACCTATGGATAAATGAATAAACCTTTGTCATAAATATATAAGTTTTTTTATGACCCTTTATTGTGTTTGTAAAAAGCTATCTTTCAAAATAAAATTAATACAATCCTTCAATTAGTATTAATTATAAGTTATTTTGAGTTGTTTGACCTATTAATTATGATGAAATCTATCAAGATATCTACATAATAGGCAATTACTCTCATCCTAGCATAATTGTTTTCTTTCTGTAATTGATCTAAGCCTTCAAAAATGATATAATATAATTTTTGATATTCATCATATGATATTAAATTAGCAACATTCAATATTCACATATTACCACATAAAATCATTAATAAGTATACGTTGACTTCCCTACATTTAAGAATTAGAACCAATTAATTATTGGGTGATTTTGATCTCCATGTCTTTAAATTACTTTGATTTTACTATCATAAATAAACATAACACATTGAAATGAAAAAGAACCTATATATCTCATAACACTTTGAAATGAAAAAGAACCTATATATCTCTCATTTTATGAATCTATGGTAGACATAATCTATGGTAAACATAATCTATGGTAGACAAAATAATGATGACTTGTATTTTAAATATTATGTAAATATTATTTTTTATATCACACTTCATAAATAGTAGTGTAAGTGGATTTTAAGATATTATGGTACAATCAATAGGAATCATGGATTTAAAAGGAAACTAAAAGACCAAATCAAGTAAAGTACAAATATCAATATTCAATTCTAATAGGCCATATGTATTTAAATTTAAAATAAGCAAGATTAATGTTATGTGGTTTGTAACAAAAATACCATCCCCAAGCAATATGAAGTTGAAAGCATGAGGATACGAAAACAAAAAGGAAAATCCAAGATGCAATGTGAATGAACCAAAAGATAACGCTAAATCCTATGAATTGAAAGTGCATGAAAAGAAAGAAGCATAAACGAATCAAAACCAAATGGAAAGCCAATATGGAAGACAACCCTTTTCATTAATAAGCTTCAAAACTTGGTTACAATTTGCCTCCTCCATTTTTAGGGGCTAGGAGCATTAAATGTGTTCTTGTCACATCAATGGATGATATTCCTTCTTTCGTGTGCCCACATGTAAAGTGGGCGGACCAAATGTCACCGCCGCTTACGTTGATGAGTCTTGACTCCTTGCTACTCCTCTGATGTCCAGATCCTACATTCAAGGAAGTAGAAAATAGTCAGTAGTGCCTGTAGATAAAATGAAACATGCAATCCCCACGCCTCCAATTAGCACATGCAAAATATAAATAAAATGATAACTGAAATAGATCCAAATAAACTAAAAACCTGACAGGGGCATAAAAACATCACCAAGAAGGCACTGCAAATGGAATAGTAAAAAAATTCACCGCGGATTCGTATTCACTTCGAGGCGGGACAAATAGACCTACAACAAAGCGTCAAAAAGCACTATCCCAAATGTCACATCCGGGAAGCTCAAAATCACCTACAAAGTTGGGGGTTAGCTAAAATGGGGTATTTTGGAAAGACCCAAAAGGTCATATTTTCCCAATTCGGCCTCTATCACCAGGAATTTAATGATGCTACCTGCATGTTAATAAAGGCAAGAAATCATAAAAGCATGATAAAAAATGCTCAAAATAATGTGAAATTTGAATGACAACCTATCTAAGCAGCATAGAATCAAATGCAAAAATAATAGAATGGAAATCTGCCATAGATTTCTAATCATTCCCGGGCGGGGCGATTAGAACTGTAGCAATGTGGGGGTGCCCGAGGGTAGGACACCCATCATTTGGGGCTCGATTTTGGCACCAATCCACTTGGGATGGGTACAAAACCTCTTGTGGGGTGTTGTCAACAAATTTGGTAGGATTTTGTGCCCAAATGTTAGGTTTTTCTTTTGTATTTGCACTTCCAATAACCACCCTATGACCTCCCTTCCAAAAGAGATCAATGATGTGAAAGGCACAAATCAAAAGGTGTGTGTGGAAGTAAAACGGTAGCACTTTATTTCTCAAAATGCTCCTTCTCTATATCTCTTGTGGTGAGAAAACTCACCAATTTATAGACCTAGAGTTCTCTTGTGATTGAGCATGCAGATACACCACTTGGCAATCATGCCTTCCCAGGGGGGAGAAGATTCCTCCCTGATTAGGGGCTCCATGATTGCCCCTGTAACTGTCTCTAATGCTCAAAAATGCTCACTCACACTCCCATGCAATGAAGTAAGAGTTAAGTGGTGTATCTGAGCTACCATTTGTCAATATTTGACTTTTTGCCCATCAAACCTGCTATTCGCCCCACCCTGGAGTGAATACTACTAATCGTCCCTGGGTGGGGCGAGTACCAGTTTGTAATTGTCATTGGGTGGAACGAATAAGGAGCAGAGTGCCTAAAGGTGCCAAATTGACCTCTGACTTTCTAAAACTATTGTGAGAGTGGTTAGGACCATTGTTTAACCTTTGGGGCTGCCCTAGGGGTTGTGTGTGTCAATGCAATCAGTGTTTATAGTCACATAATCAGATTGGTGCTATTTTGGTGTCTATAGATGCCCCTTTTTGGGATGCGTTGTGCATGGCATAGTTCTAAGAAAAAATAGATAGCCAAAGAACTAATTATTAGGTTTTCTTAGTAACCTAACCAACTTTTGATGCCCCAAGTATGGAAAGGACATACATTCTTGAATCCTTGCTTTTGACGAGTAAAGGAACTCAATTCAAGTGTTAACCTTTTTCGATGAGGTTTTACTTTATCTTGGACATTGATCAGTCATGAATATGCAAATGGCACAACCTTTTCTCTATGGGAACCTTGAGTTCATGATTCACGAATGCCAAGTGTTTGATCATTGTGATTATTGCTTGTTTGCTGCCCCAAGCAGGGGCGTGATTGTCTTTGCCAATGATTCTTTAAATGCATGCCATTTCCATGATTGGGTGTGTATTTGTTGGTTGGTGACTAAGTGTGACTACCCCCACAAGCGACGAATCGATGAGGGAATGACATACATGAGAAAGGCAATGAGTCGCTTGACCCAAGATGAATTGTGTAAGGGTGCCTTCAGATGTTTATCTTTGAATGTGTGTGCAGTTTTTCGACATTTAGACCTATTTTTGTTGGGTGTTAACCCTTTTGTGACGCTTTTTGGAGCTAAAATTTGTCAAAAATCCATCTTCCCAAGGAGCGGTCCGGCTATGGTAGCCTTCTTAGGGAGTAGGATAGTGACAATTTGTTACCCCAACATCGGTTTTGCATGCCAAGAATGACGGGTGCAAAGGTGCCTTTGTTTGACAATGTTATTACTTTTTTTGGGTGGGTTTGGACCCTTTTTGTGACGTATTTGGGAGCTAAAATTGTCAAAAATCCATTCTCCCATGGAGCGGTCTGGCTATGGTAGCCTTCGTAGGGAGTAGGAAAGTGACCATTTGTGGTCCCAACGTCTGTTTTGAATGCTTGTTTTTGGTCATTTTGGTGCAGTTTTTGCTTTTTTTGTTTTTCTTGCTCTATAATCGTCCCTGGGTGGGGTGAATACCAGGCTTGTAATCGTCCTAGGGTGGGATGAGCGCTAACTAGAGCGCTAGTCCCAGGGTGGAACGATTACAAGCCTAAAAGCCTATTTAAGGGCCAAAACTAGGGTTTGGGCTCATTTGCATTCAAATTTTCTAGCGATTTGGAGCTCTGAGGAGGAGGAGGTCAATTCTGCGAAATGAAGCGCTGCCAAAATTTTTCCACCACCATGAGTTCACGAACCGGATCGAGTGGCAAAGCTGAAGCGAGACCGGTAAGTGCTCTTCTTCTTTTAATTAGCTCGTAATTATTTGGAAATTTTTTGATTTTACAATTTAAAATCGCAATTTGTTTTTCTTTTGTAGTTTGTTTTGTGATTTTAAAAATGAAACCCTAGTTTAAATTTATTTTGAAAAGACGTAATTAAATTTTGAAATTTGTTTTCTGTTTTAAACTAAGGTAAACCCTAGGTAAAAGAAAAAAAAAAAATTATGTTTTTGTTAAATTAAAACCCTATGATAAACACAAAACCCTAGCTTACAGTTTTAGGTTAATTTTATCAGTGTTAAAACTTAGCTGAAAAATTGTAGGTTTTTAAAAAACTGTCATTTTATTTTTGTTTTGTTGTATATTTTTATCAATTTAGACTAGGATTATAAACCCTAGGTTAACTTTTTTTTTATGTTGTAATAAAATTTTGTTTTTGTCAGGTAGACTAGGATAAACAACCCTAGGTTAATTGTTGTTTATATATATATATATATATATATATATATATATATATTTTGGTTTGTTTTTGTCAGTTTAGACTAGGATAAAAAAATCCTAGGTTAACTGTTTTTGATGCTGTAAAAATTTTGTTTTTGTCAGGTAGACTAGGATAAACAACCCTAGGTTAACTGTTGTTTATATATATATATATATATATATATATATATATATATATATATATATATATATATATATATATATATATATATATATTGGTTTGTTTTTGTAGTTATTTGTCAGTGTAGACTAAGGGTAAACCCTAGGTTAACTGAAAATTTTGTTTTTGAATTTTTTGAATTGTGTTTATCAGTTTAAACGTAGAGTTAGAAACCCTAGGTATTGACAAACTGTTTTTGATTTTTTGGAATTTTTTGGAATGTTTTGAATTTTGTTGTTTGTTATTTGTCTGTTTTAGTTGTACATTGTTTTATGCATTGTTGTATATTCATGTTTGTTGTACATTTTATCATGTTTTTTAATGTTTTTATCTTGTTTTCTTTTGTAGATTGTGAAGATCCGGTATCGTGTGCCTACGGTTTTCTCAGAAGCATGAGAGGCACTGACTTTGGCTGACTGGGAGTGGCTTGATGCCCTTGGGCTCAAGCATGTGACTCGACTGGAGCCTGTGGTCGAGGATCGGGCCTATTTGATGGCCCTGATCAACTTGTGGGATCCCCAGACCAACACCTTCCATCTCCCAATAGGGGAGATTATAGTGACCTTGGAGGACGTTTATCGAATTCTATGGATTTTGATAGATAGACTACCGATCAGGACGACGTTGCGGAATCAGCAGACAGCAGTTCTGACACACTGCTTTAGGCATGGGGAGGAGGTGGGTGTGGATAGCCCAGTGGAGAGGGTAGAGGGTGACTTCCAGATTGATGGCATTCTTATGCAATGGTGGCTAGAGAGGGGCATGTTGGGAGTGAGGCACGTAGTACTGATGGGCCTCATTTCCAACATGTTGCTACCCGACTCTTCGGGTGCGAGGTTCCCATGGAACCTGTTGGAGGTGGTCTTTCGACTGGTGGATTGTCCGACACATGAGACATTGATTATGAGGTTGGGGTAGACACTACTAGCACAACTCTATGATGAGTTGTATGAGGTCCACTGCCAAAGGTGGAAGGGGATTGGCTGCAGCTATCTATTGTAGAGCTGGGCTTGGTAGCACATAGTAGTGGAGAGTCCAATGGGATTACCGTGGACTACTCGACCAGAGATGGTGGATAGAGATATAGGATATGCGGCTCTGTGGTAGTGATTTGAGGAGCAAGGGCAGATTCTGCGATGGGCAAGTGTCATAAGGCACTATGCCGATGCCTTCGGTCGGCTTACTCTAGGGGAGGTGTTCTAGCACCCATACCGAGACTGTCCATCTTGGACTAAGGCTGGATAGTGGCTTCGATGGGTGTGTAAGGGGAGATGGCTGATCGGGTGGCATGGGACTGAGCAGGAGTACTTCCTGTATGTCCGGGTGACATGAAATTTTGGGGTGCACCAGGGGTTTCCTGGTGAGCCCTTGATCTATCAATGTCGGGGGGATGAGAGGAATTTGGTCTGGCCAGTCATTACGCCGCTAGGTGAGGATTCAGATACAACGATTGACGTCCCTAACATGGATGACATCGGGGTTACCACTGAGTATGACCAATGGTGGACTCTACGATGATGGCAGGGAGAGGGACCACTGGGAGGCGTAGAGGCGGCAACAACAGGCGAGGAGGGTGGAGAGGCACCAAGAGAGGGTTGGGAGCTCCACTGGAGGATGCGAACATGTTGGAGGTGGATGATGTGGGTGTGGATTTTGGGGTTTCGGATCAGCCGGATATGTAGGACGTTTCAAAGCAATGGGAGCCTGAGCAGCCCACAGTCCCGGATTTGCCTATGCACCAGGCAGTCCTAGAGGGTGTGGAGGCTAGGCATCGCACTGAGATAGCACAATTAGAGGACCTACTACGGAGGTGAGATGAGGAGTTGGGGGAGGCTCTGTAGGAGAGGGATCTCTTGTGGACTCAGTTGTCTGAGCGGGAGAACGCATTTGTTGCATACCATTGGTAGGATGGGGACACATATGCTGCAAGAGAGAGGGATCTTCTATCAATGCAGCTGGCAGAGAGGGAGAAGGCATTGGCGTAGCATGATGATGTAGTAGCTTTGTATCGTCAATGGGAGGCAGAGTGGTTTCAACACCGGATGGATTTGGAGGGAGATATTATATGCCTCAAGGGGTGGTTACCTGAGCCCTCTAGAGGTGGGTCTTCATGCCGGATGAGGGGCAGCGATACTGAGCAGTCAGCATCGTCTTGTCTTAGGTGATTGGATGAAGGGGGCGCTAGCGGTCGTGATGCGAGGGCGAGCAACAGCCACCCTGAGAGGTCCCATAGGACCCACACCACGGGGGGTACTTTTTGTCACACCGATCCTGCATGATCATGGTGGCCGACACCCTAGACTTGGGGTTTTTTTGAGTTTTTGCTTCTTTTGCAGGGTCAGAGGACCGGTTATTGTAGCCTACGGGCATTTTTGATGATATATATACAGATGAATTTATTTTATTTATACACATGTCATGATTTGATGTTATGCACAATGATTGTTGAATGTGTATGTATGCATGTGAATTTATGTGGATGGATGCATACGTTATGATGAATGCAAATGTTTCTAATTTTTATGCTATGCAAATGGAATGGATGAATTGAATCTGTTATTTTTTGCGGTGGAACCATAGACTGTTTAGACCTTATGGCTTTTAGTCCTAGGCGATTGTTGTGGTAAATGACTGTTTTATGTATACATGTTTTTTTTTTTTTTTTTGTATTTTCTGATGGCAATGCGAGGATGAAAGATAGCACAGTTGTTTTAGAATGTTGTTAAGGTTTTTTGAGACTCAGATGTTTTAACTAACTAGCCACTACTGTATTTTTATCTTACAAGACTTTTGGACAAGGTATGAATCGGACTTGTCTTTGACCAAGTTATTTCACATCCCTGTGTGTGCAATTGAGTTCATTTATGTGGTATTTTTTAGGATACCTCCAGTGCCAGATAGGCTGTCAACCAAACCTGTACTAAGGATCACCTAATTAGATCCACTAACTCCTTTGTTGTATTTAGTCAGATTAATCTACGGTGCTATCTAGGATACCATAAGCTAGCTCATCCACATGTAAACATTGATCTGTACACAAGTGAATGTGACAGATATATCGTCATGCAGGATGTTTACCACCAGTGACCGATAGGCTATCCACCAAACTGGTACTGAGGTTTACTTCATGACCTTCGAAATACTAAGAGTTCCAGGGATTCAAGTTCGACTCCCTTCTGTTCTTCAATTGTTATCGGGATACTTGCTCTTTTGTAGTGATAAAAATCATTGTTTATTTTTATTTTTTCTTTTGAGCAAGGGATTTTGAATATTGAGTGATGATAATCACTACTGTATGTGCTTTTTGATGTATGCACTTTGGTTGTGATGTTTTTTTTTTGGAGGTTTGACTTTTGCAAATTTGTGATGTTTTGCAACCTTTTGAGAACTTGGGATTTGTGGGGAATTGGGTAGGGAAGATGCTTGTCCTTTTTCCAACTCTCTGCATTCGTGGGGTCATTCGCACAGGGGGATGAGCAAGATAACTGTTTCGCTTATGGTGACCTAGATTACTTTACAGATTTCATCCTTCACACAACTTGGGAATTGTTTATGTGTTTTAATTTATGTTGGGATGCTATGTAATGAGGTGTGATCCAAGTAGAACTCTACCTTTGTAAAATCTATCTGACTTTGTACAATACGTGGCTAGAAAGCTAATGACCGCTAAATGACAAAAACCCTTGATATATTAGAAGATGACTGACTATGATATGGCAAAAAATATTTGAATGGCATTTATTTTCGATGGACTATTTATAGAATGGGGAAATGTGGAAAATGATGGTTTTGCCAAGTAATTACAGTCTATGGTGCCTTGGCTTGTATGAACACAAATATGAAATGTATGGATGTGACGCCTAATGCAGCTATATATTTTTATGTTTTTGATGGATTGATTTTTGTGAGTATGGAGATGAGATGCAAAATGAGCTCTTTATTGTTGTAATGATTTTGAGCATGCATGGAAATGAGATGCAAATTTTTGTTATTTTTGATGATTTTATTGTTTTTGAATTTTTTTATTTTTGACCAAGCGATTGTGGGAACCCTTGGAGCTTTTTGGTTTGACCAAAGGGATTACGGGTACCTTTGGGGCATTTGGGATTTGACCAAGCGATTATGAGAATCCTTGGAGCATTTTGGTTTGACCAAAGGGATAATGGGCACCTTTGGGGCGTTTTGGGGTTGACCAAGTGACTATGAGAATCCTTGGAGCTTTTGGTTTGACCAAGCGATTATGAGAATCCTTGGAGCTTTTTGGTTTGACCAAAGGGATAATGGGCACCTTTGGGGCATTTTGGGGTTGACCAAGCGACTACGGGAATCCTTGGAGCTTTTGGTTTGACCAAGCGATTATGAGAATCCTTGGAGCTTTTTGGTTTGACCAAAGGGATAATGGTCACTTTTGGGGCTTTTTGGGGTTGACCAAGTGACTACGGGAATCCTTGGAGCTTTTGGTTTGACCAAACGATTATGTTAATCCTTGGAGCTTTTTGGTTTGACCAAAGGGATAATGGGCACCTTTGGGGCATTTTGGGGTTGACCAAGTGACTACGGGAATCCTTGGAGCTTTTTGGTTTGACCAAAGGGGTAATGGGCACCTTTGGGGCATTTTGGGGTTGACCAAGCGACTACGGGAATCCTTGGAGCTTTTGGTTTGGTCTATGGCTCTTTTAAATATGGAATGGTTGCAAATGATTGATATTCAAGGGTTCTAGTTCCTTGATTCCGTCAAGAGAAGCTAGCCGATATGTTCCAAGTCCTATTTTACTATCGATGACATAAGGACCTAACCAGTTTGCCACGAACTTGTCCCTCAGATGGGGTGGCAAGTTAGAATTTTGTTGGTTCTCTTTTAAGACCAAGTCACCAACCTAAAAGTCCCTCAGGTGAACCTTCATGTTGTATGCCTTCTTAAGTCGCTCTTGATAGATACGTAAATGCTTGAGAGCATTAACACATCATTCATCGAGTAACATAAGCTGGTCTAATCAGGCCTACCATGCAGTGTCATCATCGATGAACTCTTGCATTGATATGCGCAGGGAAGGAATTTCCAACTCGAGAGACATGACAGCCTCGGAGCCATACACAAGCAAAAATGAAGTTACCCCAGTGGGCATCTGAATGCTAGTGCGATAAGCCTACAGGGCAAGTGGGATCTGAATGTGCCAATCCTTATGACTATTTGCGATTGTATTTTTGAGGATGGCAACTAGCATTTTGTTTGACGCCTCTGCTTGCCCATTTTCCTATGGATAATAGGGTGTCAAAAAACTGTGCTGAATTTTGTACTTTGTGGTCAAAGCACGCACGTCTTTGTTCTTGAATGACGTCCCATTATCCGAGATTATCTTGGATGGAATACCAAAATGACATATAATATTATGTAAAATTAACTCCGAAATGCAGGTTCCAATCGTAGAGGTAAGCGAAATTGCTTCCACCCATTTTATGAAGTACTCTATGGCCGTTATGATAAACATGTGATGGCCTGATGAGGTAGGGGAGATATTTTCGATTAGATCTAATCCCCACTAAGAAAAAGGCCAAGTCGATTGGATCGGCTGCAAGGCCTAAGAAGGTACGTGTGTCAAATTGGCATGGTTTTGACACTTCATGCACTTCCTTACATATGTGCAACAATCTTGCTCTAAATATGGCCAATAATAGCCCATGCAAAGAATGCACTTTGAGATGGCCATACCACTAAAGTGGCCACTGTATGTACCATCATGCGCTTGGGTGATTGTGCAAGTGGACTCCTGCTAGTCCAAGCAATGAAGGAGCATTCCTTCATAGCTATGACGGTACAAAATTTCTCCTAACAAGACATGCTTTGTCACTTTCTATTTGAATAATCATTTTGCGGCATGCATCAATCCAAGTGGGAGGTTACCTAACTTGAGGTAGTCCCTTATGGATGTATACCAATCCTGCTAATCAAAAACATTGACGATATGAATAGCCAATCCCTCTTGAAGTTCATCCCTAGCAAAAGCTGAGTAGGAAATAACTTGTATGAATAGCATTTTATTGCTATTAAGGGGAGTAGAGGAGAACAAGGACCCCTAGTTGGCGTGCTTCAGATAATCATGCATTTGAGAGAATTTTTTTGGGGACGGTTCAATCTGGATCAAGTGGATTCTTGGCGTTAAGTCAGAGCTTGCATGCTCCATCGTTGATTGCGATAGTTTTTTGATGTGAATGGTTGTCATATCACCAAAAATGTCTTGCGGGATTAGTGACCCCAAGGAGGCCATAGTATCCGTAAAATGATTCAATGATCGAGGGAGTGCCTTGATGTCGTACCATTCAAGCTTTGCCAGGAATTTGTCCACAAGCACTTTGTAGGCCTACAGAACTGGGCATTTACATTGGAATACCCCTTTGACTTGGTTGACAATTAATAGCGAATCACCAAAGATGTTTAATCGTTTGATGTTCATGGTGATCATTGTCTGAAGACCTATGAGCAAGGCTTCATATTATCCATTTTTGTTGGTGCACGGGAAATATAATTTAAATGACAGAGGAATTGGAGCCCCTTGCAGTTGAAGAATACAATTCCCATGCCACCTCCTTGTTCACATTTAGAACCATCAAAAAATAGGGTTATGTCAGCCTATGACTTAGGATTATCAGAATATGGCGATTCTGAGACATGGAAGACCCCATCATCAGGTAGTTCTATGATCAGAGGCTGATCGTCTTCGAGAGGAGCCTCTGCTAGTTGATCGGCTATGAATTGACCTTTGATGGATTTCTATCCAATAAACTCTATGTCAAACTCTGTCAACAACATGATCCATTTTGCCATGTGGCTACTATGATAAGTACGACTCATCATGTACCATAATGGATTCTACTTAGACACAACATACATCTTGTTGCTCAGTATGTAATGGCATAGCTTTTTGGTAGCAAACACCACTGCCAAGCAAAGCTTCTCGACATATGCATAGTTAAGTTCATAACTGACCAGGGTGCGACTAAGATAGTAAGTAGCTTGTTCTTTATGAAGTTCATTTTTTTGGGCTAGCATGGCGCCCAGTGCCACCTCAGTAGCTGAGATGTATAAGTAGAAAGGCACTCCTGGTCTAGGTGGTGCCAATACTGGCAGCGAAGCCAAGTATTGTTTAATGTCATCAAAGGCTAACTGGCACTCGTCATCCCAATGAAATGCTACCCCCTTGTGCAATAATTTATTCATGGGTCGACACTTTTTAGATAGCTGCACTATGAAGCGCTTTATTGACATGACCTTTCCCTACAGGCTTTTGAGCTACTTGATGGTAGTTGGGGGAAGCATTTCAAGGATTGCCTTGACTTTGTTTGGGTCAACCTCGATGCCTCATTTTAAGACTATGAAATCCAAGAGTTTTCTAGATGTGATGCCAAATACGCACTTCTTGGGATTCAGTCTGACTTTATGTTCCATGAGGCGATCGAGGATCTTACTTAAGTCATCGAGATGATCTGGGCGCAAAAGATATTTGGCCAACAAATCATCCATGTAATCTTCCAAAGTTTTATGCATGTTATCATGGAATATGTACGTCATGGCATGTTGGTAGGTGGTGCTAGCATTTTTAAGGCCAAAGGGCATGACCTTATAGCGAAATGTCACCCAAGGTGTTGTTTAGTTGGTCCTCAGGATTGATACAAATCTGATTGTATTCCAAGAAACCATCCATGAGGGAAAGCATTTTGTGGCCCACTATAGCGTCTACCAATGCATCGATGCTCGGTAAGGGGAAATTATCCTTAGGACTCGCTTTGTTTAGATCTCAAAAATTAGTGCATATGTGAATCCTCCCGTTAGGATTTTTTATGGGCACCATGTTGGACAACCATGGTGGGTAATCCACGCAGATGACAAACTATGCATCCAATAGCTTTTGTAATTCTTCTTTGACCATTAAGGCCACTATTGGGTGCATCTTACGTAGTTTTTGCTTAACTGGCTTGACTGTCAGATCAAGCGTTATATCATGCATGACTAGCTACGAATATACCCGACATGACTTTGTAGTACCATGCAAAAACCTCCTTCTCTTTGATAAGGGCATTGTAGTCGGCTTGCTCTTTGGGGGTTAAACTTACCCCCAGCTTGACAATCTATGGATTCATTGGATCCAAGCCGATGTATACGTCAGTCGTCTCCTCGACCGACATGTGGGATCCGTCCTCCAACTAGTGTGGAGTTGGGATCAAGTGTATATCATTTTCTGAGTTTAGATCATCATTAGGAACCTCGGGTCCCTCTTCAACATAGAAGATATCCTGAGTTGGCCCTAGGGTGAAATGAAGCATTTCATCGAAATTCCAGTACTCTGATGGGGATGGTGGTGAATTGACGTGATCCCAATCTATGGCATGTATGTCTAGATACAATGACTATGTTGGATCGGCCGAATTGCGGATGGGGGTGGTTAAGTCAATGGAGATCATGTTGATGAAATTATTTTGGTATCCATTATCGCGGGTGTTGTGACTCGGATATTCTGGGTGATCTTTGCACTCTGGATCTGGCTCTAGAGGGATTGGCATGAATGGATCGGTCCTATGTGCAGATAGGAGGACAAGGTCTACCCTCGGTACTGATATCTCTATAGGGTCTCTAGGTGGAAGGTGTTTCCGTATGCCTAAAGTGGTCGATTCAAAACTTGGTCCCACTATGCTAGGTTTAAGTTCCACTCATGCCCTGGCCTTATGTTTAGTTGTTCAAATATGTCGTCAATATCTAGGGGGTATTGTTGTTGCATCTACCACATGTGATCGAGATATGCCATCTTAGTTTCATCTTCATAATCACTGTGGGAGATCCAAAGGCCTTCGTTGGTTCCAACAACTATTTGCGACGTTAGAGGCTCGTCTTGCTCGATTAAATTGATTTGGCCCCATTGGGGTTGTTTCACTCTCTACGGGAGAACATAATTTTCTTGATGTGGCACTTGTTGAATTGGAGCATCCAAAGGGAACATTGTCAAGAGGGTTTCTTGGTAGTCAGCCATGGGGGTCACTTGTGAGTGATTGGTATCTGATTCGAAGGGGTCCCATGGTGCTACCTCATATTCGTACTCGTCTTCTGAAGATCCTTCTTGACCTTGTCTATACCTCTCTTGTAGGTAAGTTCTCAAACTTTTTCCTCTCTCAAGCAAAGGGAAAGGGTTGTTGAGGTCAAAAAGGTTGGTCATCAACAATGGGAGATAATCCCCCAGTGTCTATGTCATGTTAGGGTTGGCATATGGATCTAATGCCAATCCCCCCTTGTTGCCTATCCCTAGGCCTTGCATTTTTTCTACCAAGATGTCCAAGGGTAGGGGATGGTTGAACCCTACTCCTGACTTGTTGTATGACATTTGGTATCTTGGATGGCAAAGAACACGTACTCCTTGCTCATATCTACCTAACCCATATCCATGCCAATTGCATCGGCCAAGGTATCTCAAAGCGAAGTCTGGGTTGGACAAATAGTTGACATCTTCAGTAAAAGGCTCTTCATCTTTGTCCTCTTGCATATATAGTTCAATACCATGATCAATGCCCCCATACACAAAGTTTATCTGATTTGGCGGGTAGCCTAGAGGAACAATAATTCTTATGGGGAGGCGAGGTCTCCCCATGTCCTACATGGACTCCAGTGCAGGCGTTGCTACAATGTTCCATACCAGGTACTCCCCCAGACCCATATTGGCCATCTCAACAATGATTGTTGGCAGTTGATGGGGAGGGAACGAAAGTTCTTCCTAAGTCCACTCCATGTTGGGTGAACTAGGAGCCTCGAATTCCATTATGCTAGGCATCTCCTCAGTAGATATGGTTGAGACTGATGGTGGTTCCTCTTCTAGAGGTTACACCTCTTCTAGAGGTTTCTTCCCTTTGTCCTTCTATGTGGCCACCATAGGTGGCGTCGTTGGTGAAGGACCAGATGATGAAGATGGACCCAAATGGGGTTTTTATGGACTTGTCAATGGGGATGCCTACAAAATTGAACCTTGTTTAGATAGATTCAATTGTAAATCCAAATACGTTGATGGAAGGGTCGATTGCGACATCAGCTACACTGCATTGCAATACTTGAAGGGTTCCAAGTCCACCGAGACTACATGCACCTGCCCTTTGAATGTATACTTTAAGCACTGATGAGCTATCTAAGGGACACACTTCATGTCCCTGATCCATGGTCGACCCAGCAAGATGTTATTGGCCATCTCACCCTCCAATATGTGGCACAATGTAGGTATAGTATTTTGCCCCACTTGGATGGTTAGGACAATTGTGCCAACTGTCAAGCATATTGCATCATTGAATGCTTGTAGTGTATAGGTTGAGGCCACTATGTGAGAGGCGGGCAACTTTAGGTGTTTCAAGGTCATTGTTGTAATGATATTACTGGACAAGCCAATGTCCACCAATACTCTCTTGTATAGAATCCTGTTGACCTGTGTGATGATGTGCAGGGGTGGGATCCACCATGTCACCAGCCACTGATTTCAATTCGTCTTCTTGAAAGGTGATGACTAGATCAGTGCATCGTTTGACATGTCCTACGAATTTGTTGAAGGAGTTTGCTTCATGGGGTTGCAACTTGATGTCTTTTAATATCTCCATTAGAGCCTCCCGATAGGGCGTTTATTATTGTATGAGCTCGTACATGGAGAGCCTAGATGACATGGTCCTCAAACTCTAGGTGATTTTGGTCTGAATTGTGGCCATTGGTCTAGGCAGAGGAGGTTGTGCAAGGTGCTATTGTGGTTGTAACATTGTTGGCACCTCTCCTATAGTTGTCGTGAGGGTAGCTATGCTCGGGTACCTCTTGTTCCAAGTCACTACACTAATCATCCCTACATACCCCTGCATGGGGCAGTTATGTGTTACCTCATTGACTTATAGGGTCATTTCCTGCGCATCATGGGTATGCAAGGGGTCCTTCAAGACCTCCATTTTTTGGTTGTTGGATGCCACGGGGTTATCCACCGCTAATGTCTTGTTATCTATTAGGTCTCGCACCAAGCTTTTAAACTTCCAACATTCATTAAGGTCATGTCCCTTCTATCTGTGGAACCTACAGTACAAATATTCCCTATAGCCCTTAGGTTTTGGCACATTAGGGTCTATGGGTTGAATCTCGAGCAGGTTGATCAAGTTTACCGTTGACAAGCAGTCAAACAGGGAGTCTCTGGACTCTGTGTAAGGTGTGAATTGTTGCCTAGGGCAACGCTACTAATTTTTTTCTTGCCTCTGATTTTCTCTATCATAACTGTTAAGAGGCATCGCCTGATAGTTAGCCTTTTAGGGCTATGTTACTTATGCAGGCTTAGGGATGTTTATAGCAACCTGATTGACCGTAGTAGGTTTCTGTTGCATGGTCCCTATTTTGGTGTTCTTAGACCATTATTTCTTCTTTAGCTTGTCTATCTCACCATCCTGAATCTTGATCTCCTCAATGATTATGGCTTGCACCAGAGCTTCTTCTAACGTGGCATATTTCTACAGCTGCAATAGCACATAGATCAATCTCAAATAGCTCTTTGAGAACATTTGGGTGAGGTCAGACATAGGAGGGAGGTAGGGCAAATTTGAAAGCAAAGTCCTCCATCGGTTCCCATAGGCTACCATGGTTTCTTCCTCATACTGCCTGAGACTGGCTAGATCACTTAGTGACGTCTTCTTCTTGGTGTTGAAGATGAAGCATTTGAGGAACGCATCCACTAGCTGATCTAAGTTACTAATGTTGTTTTTTGGCAATTGAGTGAACCAATCTAAGGCAGGGCCTACAAACTTGGTGATGAATGTTCTTAACAGCAAAGCAT
Organism: Wollemia nobilis; assembly: GCA_028583015.1. Taxonomy (NCBI): domain Eukaryota; kingdom Viridiplantae; phylum Streptophyta; class Pinopsida; order Araucariales; family Araucariaceae; genus Wollemia; species Wollemia nobilis. Next base: position 1,017,447 of record JAQPPZ010003183.1, read on the forward strand.
CATTGTCTTGAATGCCAAAGAATTGGCTCAGGAATATAGTCACATGCTCTTGGGCATCTTCCTCACCTCTAAAGATTTCTAGTTGAGGCAGTTTAAAGTATTCAGGGTAAGGGGGTGCCGACACTGATAGATGCATAGGATGACTACGGAGTTGGTGTAAAGTGGGCTTTTGGGGCCCAAAATTCTTGGTCTCCACAGACTCCAAGCGCTCTAGCAACACTTTATATGCATCGAAAGATTTAATCTCTTCCTCCTTAGTTAGCTCTTGTTGTGGGTTGGGGGGAACTTGAGGCCTATAGAGGGGTGGCCGGATAGCAACCCCTCTACCTTGGTAGGGCATTTTGGCCTACTCTTCTTCTTGTTCATACTCCTCATAGGCTTCTTAAGGAGTTTCTGGATGATACCTATGACCATGGATGGGTCCTCATGGAGGGTGCCCATCGTTGTTCCTGGGAGTGACCTCTTGCTCAGGTCTAGGAGGTCTCAGAGGTAGCACTTGCACCTCTCATACGGTTCTGATCTTTAGGTGCGAGGGGTTGGGACCCTCTCAAGCATAGGTTTATGGAGTAGCTCATCTGTTTGGCATCGAATGCGCTCTTTGCTAAGGTGATATAGATGCTCTAGCTACTGTTGGTCTTGCTCAAGTTGCATGATCTATGCTTGGCGGGCGGCATGTCTGGCGACTGCTAGGTCAATTTGTTCTCCTATATTGAGTCTAGGAGGCCTATATGCCTCTCCTACACATTTATCTCGGTCATGATGATTTGAGATCTCTATAGGTCACTTCCCTTTATCGAGGTTAGCGGCATTCACTCGAGGCTTTGGCCTTAGTAGGTGATTCTGGTAGATAGTAGGTGCGGAGGTGCATTCCTACCACACTGTGTATTGCTCTTGAGGAATGTAATGGTCTTCCCCATGCTCCATTTCTATATGTGAAAGGGGTAAGCAAAGTTGGCTCGCCCTATTTGAAGAGCCTTGTGCTCTGGATTTTGCCTATTGTTTCTAATAGTTATGGGGAGTAAAGGAGGTATGACATACTCATGTGGCCTCTCCTCATGGACCCTATGATTTTCTAGCACTTCATCACATGGTGGCCACTCATATTGAGCTTCCAAGGGAGCCTTCCCATTTATATTGAGTGTCACGTGTAAGGACTCCTCCTGAAAGGGTCTATGTTGTACGGGAGTGCCCCTCAAAGGGATGCGTATATAGTCCCATCCTAAAATGGCATGATGGGGACTCTTTGTGGGTCGGGCCACCAAGGTGGTATGACCAAGTCCTTGGGCCTATAGCGGATGTGACTTGTGCCCCCTTGTACACTCTTCGTAGCTCTTGCCTGTGATTGGGCTTGGCTACGGGTGTACACAATGGTGGTGTTTTCCTACGTAGATTTTTATTTCTTTTTATGATTTTTATGCTACACTAAATAGAAAATATCACACACACACAAAGCAATGATTATATTATTTAAAGATTAAATGTGTGCCCTAAACCTGGTTTAGTGTGTTTTAATTTTCATTTTGACATTTTTGTAAAGAATGTTTTGTAGCAAATGCAATATGATGGCTCTTATGACTCCCAAAAATGGTCGCCCCTTCGATATACCATTGCCAGGCTGATATACCAACCTCTCTATATACCTACCCTTACATAAGGGAAACTATTGGTACATGAGAGCAGATGGTACGTGGAACATAGGCGGTATGGAAGGGGAATCGCCTTGTTTTTTATACCTACCATAGAAGACTTATCCTCATGCACTGAGAATCACCCTAGCTACACTTAGTCAGATTTCATCAAGATTTATGTCTAGCAACAGTAGCGATTGGGGTTATGGATGCAAAAATTCAAGCCAAGGTGGTGATGAAATCCACCGTTGGTATTGATCAAGGGTTGGGGTTTTACGACCAACTCCTTGGTGTTTAAATTGCCACGTGGTGTGTGGGGTTATTTTTATTTTTGCATAAAAGAAAGAAAACATGCAGTAAAACTTTCCCTAAGCAAGCAAATAACAAAAAAATATAAAATAGAAAATGGTAGAAGGTTTTTAGGACCCCTACCTCTTCTCTGCCCAAATCTATTGGTTTTGAGTTTCTATCCTGAAACTGCATAGAGAGCTATTCATCTCTGGGTGGGATGAATAACATAACTATATTCATCATAGGGTGGTATGAATGCCCATTTTTCCCTGGGTAATATGAATTCCATATTTGTATTCATCACAGACTGGAACAAACATCAGTCCAACGTTTCAAAACTTGGTACCTACAAGCAAAAAAAATCAAGTTTTGATCAGATTTCTGATATTAAAAATAGATTAAAATGGTCCCACCATGATCACCACTGAAATCATGAGGATATGAAAGTAAAAATGAAAAGCCAAGATGTGATGTGAATGAACCAAAAGATAATGCTAAATCCTATGAATTGAAAGTGCATGAAAAGAAAGAAGCATAAACGAATCGAAACCAAATGGAAAGCCAATATGGAAGATATCCCTTTTCATTAATAAGCTTCAAAACTCAGTTACAATTTTCCTCCTCCATTTTTAGGGGCTAGGAGCGTTAAATGTGTTCTTGTCACATCAATGGATGCTATTCCTTCTTCTGCGTGCCCACATGTAAAGCGGGCGGACCAAACGTCATCACTGCTTACGTTGATGAATCTTGACTCCTTTTTGCTCCTCTTATGTCTAGATCCTATGTTCAAGGAAATAGAAAATAGTCAGTAGCACCTGTAGATAAAATAAAACATGCAATCCCCATGCCTCCAATTAGCACATGCAAAATATAAATAAAACAATAACTAAAATATATACAAATGAATTGAAAACTTGACAGGGGTATAAAAACATCACCGGTAAGGCACTACAAATGGAATAGTCAAAAAATTTGCCACAGATTCGTATTCACTCTGGGGTGGGACGAATAGACCTACAACAAAGCGTCAAAAAGCACTGCCCCAAATGTCACATCTGGGAAGATCCAAATCACTTGTAAAATTAGGGTTTAGCTAAAATTGGGTATTTTGGAAAGACCCAGAAGGTCAGATTTTCCCAATTCGGCCTCTATCACTAGGAATTTGATGATGCTACCTACATATTAGTAAAGGCAGGAAATGATTAAAACATGATAAAAAATGCTCAAAACAATGTGAAATTTGAATGACAACCTATATAAGCAACATAGAATCAAATGCAAAAATAATAGGAAGAAAATCTACCACATATTTCTAATCATTCTGGGGCGGGACGATTAGAACTGTAGTAGTGTGGGGGGCACCCGGGGGTAGGACGCCCCTCGTTTTGGGACCGATTTTGGCACCAATCCACTTGGGATGGGTCCAAAACATCTTGTGGGGTGTTTTTAAGAAAATTTGGTAGGATTTTGTGGCCAAATTTCGGGTTTTGGTTTCGGATTTGCGCTTCCAATAACCACCCTATGACCTCCCTTCCAAAAGAGATCAAGGATGTGAAAGGCACAAATCAAAAGGTGTGTGTGGAAGTAAAATGGTAGCACTTCATTTCTCAAAATGCTCCTTCTCTATATCTCTTATGGTGAGAAAACTCACCAATTTATAGACCTGGAGGTCTCTTGTGATTGAGCATGCAGAGGCGCCACTTGGTAATCATGCCTTCCCAGGGGGAGAAGATTCCTCCCTGATTAGGGGCTCCATGACTACCCCTGTAACTACCTCTAATGCTCAAAAATTCTCACTCACACTCCCATGCAATGAAGGAAGAGTTAAGTGGCAGATCTGAGCTGCCATTTGTCAAGATTTGACTTTTTTCCCGTCAAACCTGCTATTCGCCCCACCCTGGAGTGAATACTGCTAATTGTCCCTGGGTGGGGTGAGTACCAGTTTGTAATCGTCCCTGTGTAGAATGAATAAGGAGAAGAGTGCTTGAATGTGCCAAATTGACCTCTGACCTTCCAAAACTGCTGTGAGAGTGGTTAGGACCAATGTTTAACCTCTGGGGCTGCCCTGGGGGCTGTGTGTGTCAATGCGATCAGTTTTTGCAATCACATAATCGTATTGGTGCTGTTTTGGTATCTACAAAAGTATTTCTATATTGTTATATTAAGTGTGAAATAAAGTCCAAAAAATGTTCCAATATGTAGTTCCTTGGAGGAGGTAAATATGGTGTATGACAAGTTCTTAACGGTATTGTTTGAATTTAATGGATGGTATAATTGTATACTATATTGTGATAATTAGAATTTGATTGGATAGTTAAATATTGAAAACATGATATTGTATATGAATATTCTGTTATATGATATATGGTATGGCTGATTTAAAAAATATTTATATTATTAAAAAATATGAATTAAATTTCAATTAATATTAGATTTAATTTGTTTTAGATCTCATTCAAAGCAATTAATTTAATAGAAAGTATTTAGAGAAATTTTATATGATTAGGAATAGAGAAGAAGAGTTTTATTCTACTTGTATTTTGGGAGAAAGTATCCAATATTAAATCAAGAGGAGGACTTGGGTTTAGAAGAATAAATAATATGGAGAAGACCTTGCAAGAAAACATGAGATGAATGCTAGTGAAGGAGGGTCATGCCTTATGGTCAAGAATTCTATGAAACAAATACCTTGAGAACCAAGAGGATAGTAGTTATTTTACCACAATAGAGCCCCATCGAGGATCTTCATTATGGAACCATATAGTATGGTACCAATGGAGAAGGGACACTTACTTGTTCAAAGTGTTTATGAATCTCGAATTCAAAAAATGATGGAGGCACATCATGATCTTCAACTAGGGGAGGCATCTCACCCTAAAGGAGAGGCACAACATGACATTCAACCAAGGTTAGCCTCTTAATGTGTACAACCTCATATCCTAGATTATAAACTTTATCAACTTGGTGATATTCAATGGGCTCAAATTCTTGACTATCCATCTTGATGGCATTTTTTAGGTGTTTATCTTGGCTATATTTACCTTATGAATTTATCCTCTTCGAGGGTTCCTCTTTAGCAGATTTACCCTTCAATTTTATCTTTGTCTAGAAACTCAACATCAATTTCTTCATGGGGCACTCGCCCAAAATATGACTAGTATATTTGTAATTAATACAAAAATTAGGGTGATTCTCATACACAATGGGCTGGATCTAGGACCCTAAGCTCAAAGTGAGCTTAATAGAGGATGGAAGATTAGCTTTTAGATCTACATTTATGCATATTCTTGCATAAATTATTCTTGATTTTGCTCTAGTTGTAGTATCATTAAAAATCAATTCACCCATCACACAAAACATCAAAGTACCAATACTAAAAGGGTAAGTTGGGGAGTCTAACCCAGAAAGGGGTTGTACATATTTTTTGCATATCATGGTAGAAATTTAGGCTCCAAAAATATTTGGAAAAAGTGATGATATCCATGTGACCCTCATGCTACCATTTGGATAAATCCCACCTCTTAACATCATCCAAATTCGGTCAGGAACCTAGAAAATTGCCCACCAAATTGAAGGCCTTATCCTCCATTGTGAGCTTAACCAAGCCCTCAAGAACATAGAGGATATATTCAACCAAAGAAATGTCAAAAAGAACATTAAAAAAATATAATTCTGAACATTAAAAAAATATAATTCTGAATGAGATGAAACTATTATTGCAAATGAAGATCCAACACTGGATCGAAAGGATTTTTGAGTGAAACCCACAAAGAGGCCCCATTCATAGCACCACCTTGTAGGGAACCCACATCCCATAAAGGACCTACCTCTCCACTTGGAAAAAATATGTGATCTACATTTTTCTTCCGCCTTTCCAAAATCTTCACCCACCATCTTCTCATCATTACCGCCCTTGACTATTGATATCGCAACCCTAAACTCCATCTCCACTATCCTTCATACCATTCCCACTCAAAAACATGTTGAAAAAAATCTTGAGTTCATCTATATTTGGAAGCCTTGATGTCTATCATCTAGTAAAGCTATAGAGTTAGAAGTAGTGGGATGTAGTGGGAAACAAGGACACACTCCAAATGTAGTGGGAGACATGGAGACACTATGGATGCAATGTAAGACAAGTACACACTATAGATGCCCCATTGTGGCAAACCCTAAATTTAAGGTGAATTATCATAGTAACCCTAGATTTGACTTGCACAACAACTAACCCCTAGATTCATAAGAGGGATCACAATGATAATTGTCACAACCCTTATATTCTACAAAAATATAAAATTGTTATTATTATTTAGATAATAACTAAACATAAAAAATTAAAATTTTAATTGTCTATAAATATCATTAATACATGTTAACATTTTTTAATATAATTATTACACAATACTATATTATATTTTAAATATACAATCAAGTTCTTAAACTACCATTGTAAAATTACTATTATTTTTTAAAATTACAATAAAATTATAAAAGAAAGTTTTCTTTACTTAATTTTTTTTTAAAAATTAATTTAAGAATACACATAACACCACATATCCCATACAAAGTTAAAATAAATAAATAACACTCTATCATAAGATGCATACTTCATATAAACTTTTATAACACCATGTTATGCATACGCATAGAATGCATAGCTACAAGATCCTTCTCTAAACACTTGTACACATTAGGGTGGATACTCCTGGTTAGTTTAACTTCCAATAAAATTGGGGATAGGATACACAAACAAGGACGAAAAGGTATTTTCTATATTATCAATGGACTAAGATAGACTGAACATTAGTGATAATAGTATAACATTTTACGCATGGCAGTAGGAATAACGATTGCCTCTAAAAAGGCCATTGTTATCCTAGGAATATTTGCCTAACTTCCAACAAAAGTCCTAAAGACCTTGTTCGCTATCAACTTCCTACCAAAGGTTCTCCCATTTTAGCAGTTCTTAAGACTGGTGAGGATTTGATAAAGAAAAAATTATTTTGGATCATTCATAATGGTCAACATGTAAATTTTTGGATAGATTCTTGGGATGATCAAAAGCCTTTGATAACTCAGTTTCCCCATTGGAGGCCTTGGATGGAGGAGCTTCACCGAGCTAATTGGATAAAGGTGGCTAATTACTATCGGTACCATACTGGTAATTCAAAGGTTGGTAGATATTGGATCCCTATTGAGGACTGGCCTATTCAAATCTCGGAAAGGCAAAGACAAGATATCCAAGGCATCCTTCATATGAGATCCCTCTCTTGGTCCCATGAAAATGATTGTTTTGGATGAAACAACACTACTAAGGGTGAGTATTCAGTTGCCCAATGTTATTTGACCTTATGCCATAATAATCCCAACCATTCTTCTAACATATTTTCTTGATTGAGGGCTCAAAAGCTCTGGCCTAAGGTGAGGTTCTTTAATTGGTTGTTACTGCATCGTAGGATGCTTACTGGTGAGCAACTTATGAAGCGTGGTTTTCATGGCCCTTTTAGATGTGAAATGTGTGAAGAGAATGTAGAAAATATCAACCATATTTTTATTGAGTGTACTTTAGCCTCTAAGTTGTGGAGGAGAATGGCCACTTTACTTGGCTTACAGTGGTCCAATTTTTTTACTTTTGAACAACTTTGGAGGGATTGGCCTAATCAAGAGGGTTTTGATCATTTTATTAGGCAGTTAGTTTGGATGGGTTCTACCATTCTTCTTTGGAATATTTGGAATGAAAGGAACAACCGAATTTTTAATCAAGATAGGAAGGATATTCACTATATTTGGCAAAATACCATAGCCAAATTAGTTGAATCAGTCCATCATCTCCTTAATCACCCCCAAAACTCCCACCAAATATGGGATCAAGTGATGCAAATATTGAAGATTAAACCTTCTAAGGGCAACCAACTTAAAGGGAATGTGAGTATTAGGAAGATGGATAGGAATAGAAATTGGCAACCTCCTTCTAAGGATTTTGGAAAATTCAATACTGATGGAGCCTCTAGAGGAAACCCTAGAAAATCCAGTGTGGGAGGAATTGACAGACTTTCAGATGGCTCCCTGGTTTTTACTTTTGCTAAGAATTTGGGTATTCTTTCCAATAACCTTGTTGAGGGATATGGTATCCTCAGAGGCCTTCAGGAGGCTACTAAGGTTGGATGGGAAAAGGTGTTAGTTGAGTCTGACTCTCAACTTATGATTAATATCTTGAATAATCCTTGTAAGAATCATAAGGCAGATTGGAGAATAAAAAGAATTATTGAGAAGATTCAGTTAATCCAGATGGGATTTTTGAAAGTTGATTACAATCATGTGGTCAGAGATCAAAACAAGAGTGTTGATGCTTTAGCTAATTGGGCTTTGGACAAAGGTGATCTTACTTGTTATGGCCACTCTCCTATATGGTGGGCTTCTCAAATTAGGGAAGCTCTTCTTTCTATCATTTCTTTGGATGGCTCCAGTTTTGAAGGTACCTAGTTTATTCTTGTTTTTTTTTTTTGCTTCTCTTTGGTTCATTCAGTTTTTTTATTTCCCTAGCTCATTCTATTCTTTATTTTGTTTCCTCTATTGATTCTTGCCTTAATAGTCTTCTGATCTAGATAGGTGATTGTTTTGTTCATTTTTTATTTCTTTTTTCTTTTTTCTTTTTTCTTTTTTTTTGTTTAGTTTTTTAAGGTGGGTGGGTTTTTTTATTTTGTTTTGTTTTTGTGTTCTTTGTGTTCTTTTTTGTTGTTCTTGTGTTTTTTTTTTTTTTTTTTTTTTTTTTTTGTTATTGTTCTTGTGTTTTTTTCGTTCTTGTTCTTGGGTTTCTCTTTTTTTGTGTTATTTTGTGTTTTTATGTGTGAGTGTTTTCTATGTTTTTTGTTTTTGTTTATTGTCTGTTGTTGGTTGTTTTTTATTTTTATTTTTATTTATTTTTTTAATTTTTTAGGTTTTGGTTGTGTTTATTTTTCATATTTTTTTCGGGTTATGTCTTTGTAGTGTTCTGTTGTTTTTGTCTTGTTTGTGTTTTGTTGTGTGGTTCTTGTATTTTTCTATGTGGTTTGTGGTGTGGCTTACTTTATCTTATTGTGCATGTTTGGTTGTGCTTTTGTTTTTGACACACTCAAGGAGCATGTTTTTTTATTTTATTTTATTATTTTTGTTGTTATTTACTTATTTTTAAATTGGTTTTGTGTGTTTGTTTTCTCCTTCATTATGTCAAAGGTGGTAGTCTTGGGAGTTTTTGGCGGAATGGATACCCCTGCCTCATTGGGTCTTACCCGAAAGTGGCATCTTTTTTGGGATGTTTTCCACACAAAAAAAAAAAAAGAGTTTATATTTAATTTCAAATATTATTTCTTTAAAGAATGCGTAATTGATTCTAGTTTATATAAATTAGAAATATGTAATTAAACCTTTTTATTTTTTGGTAAATTAAATGGCTTATGATTTATATAATATATAAATATGGTACCTTATTCTTTCTTCCCTAGATAGCTAGGGTTTATATTCAATATAATTTTTTTATAGAATGTTTAATGGATTCTAGTTTATATAAATTAGAGTTTATATTTAATTTCAAATATTATTTCTTTAAAGAATGCGTAATGGATTCTAGTTTATATAAATTAGAAATATGTAATTAATCTTACTTTTTTTTTTTTTAAACTTACCTTATAAATATATAATTAATTTTGAAGTCTTTCTTTTTATGTTGTCTTAAGGTTAAGTTTATTCATGTATTTGAGGATTTTGTATTGGTATAAATACTCCTCACCACTTGTTATTTTATCATTAGGGTGTCATAATTCTTACCTATGGATAATATAATATTAATTTATGGTGCATATAAGTTCTCATCATATCTCTTTTTTATTTAATTTTATAACTTCTATTAAATAATTGAGTGTACGGATTGCTTTTGTGTTTATACAAAATATTATGAATTTTGACAATATAAATAATCATATATTAATTTAATTGTGAGATTCATATTAGGGTGATAAACTTACAAGTAATGGACTTTGATTTTGCTTATATGGGTTTCCCTACCCTTAGTAATATCAACCTATGAGCTATGGATAAATGAATAAACCTTTGTCATAAATATATAGGCTTTTTTATGACCCTTTATTGTGTTTAGGGTGATAAACTTACAAGTAATGGACTTTGATTTTGCAAGCAATATAATCAATTTTTTATATTCATCATATGATATTAAATTAGGAACATTCAATATTAACATATTATGACCTTTATATAGGGTGGAAACATGGGCCACATAAAATCATTAATTAGTATACATTGAGTTCCTACATTTAAGAATTAGAACCAATTAATTATTGGGTGGTTTTGATCTCCATGTCTTTAGATTACCTTGATATATGTTGATTTTACTATCATAAATAAACATAACACATTGAAATGAAAAAGAACCTATATATCTCTCATTTTACGAATCTATGGTAGACATAATCTATGGTAGACAAAATAATGATGACTTGTATTTTAAATATTATTTAAATAGTATTTTTTATATCAAGCTTCATAAATAGTAGTGTAAGTGGATTTTAAGATATTATGGTACAATCAATAGGAATCATGGATTTAAAGGGAAACTAAAAGACCAAATCAAGTAAAGTACAAACATCAATATTCAATTCTAATAGGCTATATGTATTTAACTTCAAAATAAGCAAGATTAATGTTATGTGGTTTGTAATAGAAATACCATCCCCAAGCAATATGAAGTATTTCTATATTTTTATATTAAGTGTGAAATAATGTCCAAAACATGTTCCAATATGTAGTTCCTTGGAGGAGGTAAATATGGTGTATGACAAGTTCTTAACGGTACTATTTGAATTTAATGGAGAGTATAATTGTATACTATATTGTGATAATTATAATTTGATTGGATAGTTAAATATTGAAAACATAATATTGTATATGAATATTCTCTTATATGGTATGGTTGATTTAAAAAATATTTATATTATTATGGTCATAAAGAATGCCCTAATGATGAGTCTTTTTACGCCCCAGAAAGAGAAAAAGTGCTTTCAGAGTTAATCAACCCTTCCAAGCGACATTTTTCACCTTTGTCTTTGTCCCAATACAGAGAAGGGGTTTCCAGCACTGTTATCCAATAGGTTACCCAAACCAAATTTAGCCCGAAATAGACTAGAAGCTCAATGAAGTCCCCCTTGATTGACTGTGGAGGTGAGAAAAAAAAGGGAAGAAAGTCAAATGCCCAGCAATGGAAAGAAGAGGTCCAAGATGAGATAGCTAATGGAATTAAACTACTCTGTTTCCATCAATTGGAAATCTTCCCTTTGAAGAGAACAAAATTCTTAAGCCCCCTCAAGTCCAAGGCAGGGGAAGAGGAAAAAACTTTAAAAGTTCCAAATGAAAATCATATCTTGGAATGTAAGGGGGCTCAATGGCCTTCCTAAACAGCGGTTAGTCAAATATTTAAGAAGATATTTTGATCCCACTATTCTTATTTTGCAAGAAACTAAAGTCGATGAAGTTTTGTCTAGAAAAATTGCCCTCAATATCTGGAAAAAGGGAGAAGCAATTTTTTGCAAAGCCAATGGAACCTCGGGTGGTCTTCTTTGTATCTGGAATCCAGGGAAGGTGGAAGGCAAGGTTATTCAATTAGGGGAAAGGGTAATGAGAATTATTTTTAAGGATAAGGTTAGTGACCTTTCTTGGATATTAACAAATGTGTACGCCCCTAATTCTATATCTGGGAGAGCTGATCTATGGAATTTACTCAGTCATTTCAAGGAAGCTTTTCAGGATATCCCATGGATAGTTGCGGGGGGACTTTAATACCCCTCTTTACCCCTATGATAAAAAAGGGGGAGTAGGAATTCCAGCAAGAAGTATGGAGGACTTTCAAGATTTCATCAACAACAACAATTTATTGGATGTCAAATTAAAAAATTCTAAATTTACTTGGAGCAATAGGAGGTCTGGAAATCAACTTATAATGGAAAAGCTTGATAGGTTTTTTTTGTCACAGGAAGCAATACAATCTTTTGGGGATGCAAATCTGTTGTCCTTGCCTCGCATTGGGTCTGACCACAACCCGATTTTACTTGAAATTGAAGAGACTCCAAAATTCAAAAGGCCTTTTAGGTTTGAATCTATGTGGATGCACCACCCTGATCTCAGAGACGGAATTTCTCGGTGGTGGCGGCATTCTTGTCGAGGCAGGCCTTCATTCGATTAGCACAGAAACTTAAAGTGGTGAAAGAAAATCTAAGGATCTGGAATAAATAAATTTTTGGAAACATTTTTGAAAACAAGAAAGTCATCTCTGAAAGGTTATCAACCATTGAGAAAAAACTTGAAGAGGGATTTCCAGACCCTTCCCTACAGGCAGATGAAAAGAAAGCCCTTGCTTGAGTACCATAATGTTTTAGCCTGCGAGGAGACTTTTTGGCGGAAAAAGTCTAGAGCTACCTGGCTAAAATAAGGTGATGCCAACACAAGATTTTTTCATGCATCTACCTTAAGGAACAGAAGCCACAATAGAATTAAAGAACTTGTTAGAGATGATGGATCATCCCTTTCTAGTCCTAATGAGATCAGAAATGAAGCAGTTTCCTATTTTCAGGAATCTTTTAGGAGAAGAACATTTCAGTTCTGCCTTAGCTTCAGAATCAATGCTTTACCATATTCCTCATTTATTTTTTGATGACTTGAATTGGGAGTTAATTAAGCCTTTCACGGATGAAGAAATCAAAGAGGCCCTCTTCTCAATGAACCCTGATAAAGCTCCAGGTCCAGATGGGTTTTCACCTCGTTTTTTTCAGGCTTTTTGGGATATTGTAGGTTTTGATGTATGTGCTACTATCAAGGAATTTCAGTCCACAAAGTATATTTCGAGAAGTTTTAACTCCACTTTTATTGCTTTAATCCCAAATATTCCTACTCCTAGATCTATGATGGACTTTAGACCTATTAGCCTTTGTAATGTTGTTTATAAAATTTTGACCAAGGCGATTGCAAATAGAATGAGGAAGATCCTTCCTATGTTTATTGATGTTTGTCAAGGCGGTTCAGTCCCTGGAAGGTCCATCCTTGATGGTGTCATAATAGTTCATGAAGCCCTCCATTCGGTAGTCCAGACTAAAAAACCTGCTTTTGCTCTCAAGCTGGATATGAACAAGGCTTATGACCGCATAAACTGGAGTTTTGTTTTTGCCATTCTTCAGAAATTTGGTTTTCATCATGAATGGATCAAGCTTTTGGAAGGATGTTTTATGAAACCTTGGTTTTCAGTCCTTGTTAATGGTGCTCCTGCTGGATACTTTCAAAGTAAAAGGGTCCTAAGGCAAGGTGACCCTATCTCTCCCATGTTGTTTATCATTGTGGCTGAAGCCCTTGGGAGGACAATCAAAGCGCACTGTAATATTGGTCTTATTTCGGGAATTAAAGCATCATCACAAACACGAGCGAGTTACACATGAACAGTTTGTGGATGATACTTTGTTGTTAACTCTTGCATCAGTTTTTGAGGCTAAGGTCATAAAACATATTCTAGAGCTATATGAGGATCTTTGCGGGGCAAAAGGTAAATTTTTCAAAGAGTAAAATTTATTTCTTTAACACTCCCATTCAGAGGCAGATTAAGATTTCTAGGATTCTTGGATGCTCAGTGTCTACTCTTCCATCCACATACTTAGGCCTTCCTTTATTTACAGGCAGAGCTACCGATTCCATGTGGACTAATGTAATTGAAAGAATTTAGAGGAAGCTGGCTGGATGGAAAGGGAATTTGTTATCTCAAGCTGGCAAGGAATTTCTCACCAGGTTTTCCATTCAAAGCATCCCTGTCTACTTTCTCTCTATTTTTAAAGCTCCTACAAGTGTCTACACTAAAATTGAACAGATCTAGAAGAGGTTCCTATGGACTGGTTCTGAATCTAAGCAGCGCTTTCACTTGGTGTCCTGGGATAGGGTTTGCAAACCAAGGGAGTTTGGAGGTATTGGGCTAAGGAGAATACAACATTTAAACATGGCCCTCCTGGCCAAACAAGCATGGCGTCTTCTGACAAATGCAAATGTAGAATGGATTACTATAATCAGAAGAAAGTATTTGCAAGAAACTGAATTTTTAAGTTATTCCTTTCCTCCCAGGGGATCAATTTTTTGGAAATCAATCCTTCAAACTAAAAACTTGCTAAGCAAAGGGCTACGTTGGAAACCGGGAAATGGAAGAAACATTGATTTTTGGGACCACAAATGGTTAAAGGACTATCCCCTCTCTGCAGACCCCATCCTTTCAACCCTTAGAGCTTGGACAATTGAATTTTTTGGTACCAAAGTTGCAGATTTTATTACTTTGTCAAACAATAGAAGGGTTTGGAAGCCAATAATGAACAATGATCTACCAGGGGCATCAATAATACTGGAGAATGAATTAAGACAGTCTTTACTCCCTTCTGGCATTCTTGAGGACCAACTTATCTGGGAAGCTTCAGACAATGGGGAATTTTTTGTCAAGACTGCTTATCTGATGCTTATTGATAATGATGAACCTACTTTCCCTCATTTGGAAGTTTGGCCCAAAAGCATTGTTCCGAAGGTTGGGTTTTTTGCATGGCTGGCCATCCAAAATAAGATCCTCACCATGGATAATTTAATAAAAAGAGGTGTGACTATTTTTAATAGGTGTTATCTTTGTATGTCTGAGTGGGAGTCTATTGATCATTTGTTTCTGTATTGTAATTTTTCTGTCTGAATCTTGTTAGGTCTGTTACAAGTGTTTCATATTTATTGGGTCCATCCTCAATCCATATTTGACTTATTTGTCCAGTGGCCTTCTCCATTTTTGAATAGGCATATTAGGTATATGTGGAAGATCTGCCTTCATCACTACTTGTGGCAGATATGGTTGGAAAGGAATCGTCGGGCCTTCTTGGATAAGGTTTCTCAGTCATCCTCTGTCTTGTCAAAAATTTTATTATATGCTAATGAGAATGCTTGTTTAGTGCCTGCAGCATCTAGACCTCCAAATCCTTTTGAAGCTTCATTAGGCCAGTCATTAAACTTACCTCTCACTGATGGCCTCAATCATCCTCAAGTTTGTCCTAGAACCATGATCTCATGGACCCCACCCCCCTAGGGTGGATTAAGTTAAATTTTGATGGGGCATCTAGGGGCAACCCAGGTGAAGTTGGGGCTGGTGGCTTACTTAGATACCACAAGTGTGAGGTGCTTGTAGCTTTTGTTGAACATATTGGAGCTCAAACTAACAATGTGGCTGAAGCGAGGGCAGTTTGGAGGAGCCTCAAGGTGGCAGAGAATTATCCAGGGAAACTGTTGGTGGAAGGTGATTCTCTTATTATTATAAATCTTCTAAAGAACACTAAGAGAGCTCCTTGGAGATTTGATGACTACATCCACGAAGCAAGGGCTCTAATTCATGATCGACCTGAGGCCATAATTTTGCATACCTTTCGGGAAGCAAACATGGCAGTTGATAGGCTGGAAAATGAAGGCATTGTAGCAGCAAATTTGATCACGTGGACTGAAAATCTTCCTCATGCAGTCTCAATGGTGATAGATAATGAAAAAATTTAGATTGGAAGGCTCAAAGTGGATTTTGTCTTTGTTAGTTCTATTTTGCGTCTTTCTTTTCTGATGGCCATAATATTAGGCTTCCATAGTTTAGTTTGGCTGTATTCTGTTGGAAGAGTAGGTCTTGGCCCTTTTTGTTGTCAGTTTAAACTTTCAGGGCTTGGCCTTTGTCCAGTTGGTCAGTGGACCCTATTATGTAAAATGGTTTTGGGTCAACCAGTTAAAACCCGGTGTTAATCATAAATATTCTCTTACTTACCAAAAAAAAAAATAATAATAATGAATTAAATTTTAATTAATGTTAGATTTAATTTGTTTTAGATCTCATTCAAAGCAATTAATTTAATAGAAAGTATTTAGAGAAATTTTATATGATTAGGAATAGAGAAGAAGAGTTTTATTCTACTTGTATTTTGGGAGAAAGTATGCAATATTAAATCAAGAGGAGGACTTGGGTTTAGAAGAATAAATAATATGGAGAAGACCTTGCAAGAAAATATGAGATAAATGCTAGTGAAGGAGAGTCATGCCTTATGGTCAAGAATTATATGAAAAAAATATATTGAGAACCAAGAGGATAGTAGTTATTTTACCACAATAGATCCCCATCGAGGATCTTCATTATGGAACCATATAGTATGGTACCAATGGAGAAGGGACACTTACTTGTTGAAAGTGTTTATGAATCTTGGATTCAAAAAATGATGGAGGCACATCACGATCTTCAACTAGGGGAGGCATCTCACCCTAAAGGAGAGGCACAACATGACATTCAACCAAGGGTGGCCTCTTAATGTGTACAACCTCAGAGCCTAGAATATAAACTTTCTCAACTTGGTGATATTCAATGGGCTCAAATTCTTGACTATCCATCTTGGTCGCATTTTTTAGGGGCTTATCTTGGCTATATTTACCTTACGAATTTATCCTCTTCGAGGGTTCCTATTTAGTAGATTTACCCTTCAATTTTATTTTTGTCTAGAAACTCAACATCGATTTCTTCATGGGGCACTAGCCCAAAATATGACTAGTAGATTTGTAATTAATATAAAAATTAGGGTGATTCTCATACACAATGGGTTGGATCTAGGACCCTATGCTCAAAGTGAGCTTAATACAAGATGTAATATTAGCTTCTAGATCTACATTTATGCATATTCTTGCATAAATTATTCTTAATTTTGTTCTAGTTGCAATATCATTAAAAATCAATTCACCCATCGTACAAAACATCAATGTACCAAATACTGAAAGGGTAAGTTGGGGAGTCTAATCCAGAAAGGGGTTGTACATATTTTTTGCA
This sequence comes from Wollemia nobilis, assembly GCA_028583015.1. NCBI lineage: Eukaryota > Viridiplantae > Streptophyta > Pinopsida > Araucariales > Araucariaceae > Wollemia > Wollemia nobilis. The sequence continues at coordinate 1,034,253 of JAQPPZ010003183.1, forward strand.
TATCATGGTAGAAATTTAGGCTCCAAAAATATTTGAAAAAAGTGATGATATCCATGTGACCCTCATGCTATCATTTGGATAAATCCCACCTCTTAACATCATCCAAATTCGGTCAGGAACCTAGAAAATTGCCCACCAAATTGAAGGCATTATCCTCCATTGTGAGCTTAACCAAGCCCTCAAAAACATAGAGGATATATTCAACCAAAGAAATGTCAAAAATAACATTAAAAATATATAATTTTGAACATTAAAAAAATATAATTCTGAATGAGATGAAACTATTATTGTAAAGGAAGATCCAACACTGGATCGAAAGGATTTTGGAGTAAAGCCCACAAAGAGGCCCCATTCATAGCACCACATGGTAGGGAACCCACATCCCATAAAGGGCCTACCTCTTCACTTGGAAAAAATATGTGATCTACATTTTTCTTCTGCCTTTCCAAAATCTTCACCCACCATCTTCTCACCATTATCGCTACCTTGGCTATTGATATTGTAACCCTAAACTCCATCCCCACTACCCTTCACACCATTCCCACTCAAAAATATGTTGAAAAAAATCTTGAGTTCATCTATATTTTAAAGCCTTGATGTCTATCATCTAGTAGAGCTATAGATTAGAAGTAGTGGGATGTAGTGGGAAACAAGGGCACACTCCAAATGCAGTGGTAGACATGGACACAATGTGGATGCAATGTAAGACAAGTACACACTATAGATTATGGTGTTTAATAGATGCCCCACTATGGTAAACCCTAAATTTAAGGTGAATTATCATAGTAACCCTAGATTTAACTCGCACAACACCTAACCCCTAGATTCATAAGAGGGATCACAATGATAATTGTCACAACCCTTATATTCTACAAAAATATAAAATTATTATTATTATTAAGATAATAACTAAACATAAAAAATTAAAATTTTAATTGTCTATAAAATATCATTAATACATGTTAACATTTTTTTTAATATAATTATTACACAATACTATATTATATTTTAAATATACAATCAAGTTCTTAAACTACCATCGTAAAATTACTATTATTTATCCCATACAAAGTTAAAATAAATAAATAACACTCTATCATAAGATGCATACTTCATATAAACTTTTATAACACCATGTTATGCATACGCATAGAATGCACAGCTACAAGATCCTTCTCTAAACACTTGTACACATTAGGGTGGATACTCCTGGTTAGTTTAACTTCCAATAAAACCGGGGATAGGATACACAAACAAGGACGAAAAGGTATTTTCTATCTTATCAATGGACTAAGATAGACTGAACATTAGTGATAATAGTATAACATTTTACGCATGGCAGTAGGAATAACGATTGCCTCTGAAAAGGCTATTGTTATCCTGGGAATATTTGCCTAACGTTCAGCTGTTCTATTGTATACGTGAGAATCTTCTCCTAAACCCTGCATTGCTTTGACGTAAGGAAAACAATACCCCGTAGTAATGGTCACGCAAGAATCCTGTGAGACCTTTATTAAAAGCTTCAAAAGTTAGATGATATGTCTTCTTATCCTGTCTTGTTCATGCATTACTGGTTATCATCTCCACATGGTCGTTTCAGGCATTGCCGGAGAAAGTTGTAGCAAGATATAGATAATGTAGAGATTTGCCTATGTGGACGATAAGGATTCGGTGCTTTGACAGTGGCACAAATCACAATCACAACTGAGATGAAAAGGTTTTAATATAACTTTAGATAAGATGGATTGTAGAGTACTCCAGAGATTCCTGGAGCTCTGTATGGCAACCGAGCTAATTTTTCTGATTGATTCTATTTTCAATAAAGTAGCTGACTTTCCTTTCAAACCTAACAATCCGGCCCACAGGAAAGGAGGAGCCAAAGCTTTACATAAAACCGCATAGGACAAGCAACACCAGTTGAAGAGACTCTACTCTGTCAAATGCTTTATTCTTTAGATCCACACACTACCCTTTGAAAAAGAATAACAGTGTAATATTATGTTCCCATGGTGGTGTTTTTAACTAATCTTTAGTACATGAAAGAGGTCTAACTCTATGGAGTTGGTTAAGCATAAAGTCTTATATATACAGAGTGGTAGGTGCTTGACAATATTATACAAACCATACATATAATATTTTATATTTGTTTGTCGAGGGAAGTTGTGTGCTGAATATTAATGTAAGCTTCCCAGGGGTGGGATGAAAATTTTATCCTGTAAAATAACTACAAAACCAACTTAAATGTGAATGTATTTAAAAAATATATTATAAAATTCAATTAAGACCAAATAATGGTAACTTGTAAAATGTTAAGGCTGCGTTGCCACTAACCTTATGGATAAATTGTTGGGATAGGAGAGTAACGAAGGCTAATGCTGTTTGGCATTCTGAAAATCTACAATTTAATTTTTTTAACCAGTTTTCGTGTGACAAACATAATGGAGACTACTTTCGACATTTTTCCAAGTGACCTTTAAGACAGCTGTAATCTATTATTAAAGTGGAACGGACATAATGGAGACTACTTTCCACATTTTTTCAAGTGACAGCTTTAATCTATTTTTAAGAGGTATTAAAGTGAATAAAATTTTATTATATGAACAAAATCTCATAAATCAAAAATAATTTATTAGATTTGCATTACATTTGCTTAATATCTCTTTTCATACAAAGAGTATACAACTGTAATTTATTTTTAAGAAGTATTAAAATGAAATGAAATTTTAATATAAAAATATATGTGGAAAAGTGTATAATTGTAATATATTTTATGAAAAAATATTAAAGTGAAATAAATTTTTAATATAAAAATATATCACTAAAAATAAATACGGAGAACAAATTCACATAAAGCGAAAATAATTTGATACTGGAGCGTTTGCATTGCATTTGTTTAGTGCCCCTTTTCATATCGAGAGTATACAACTTTTACTAGAGAGAGTTGGAGGGAAGTTGGTTATAAAAGTATTCTCTATAATAGAGGAATTAGTTATTTAAAGTTTTTATTTAAAAAATATGGTTATTAAATGTTTATTTATTTTTTTATATGTAATTTATTATTATTGAAAATTTTATATTTTTATTATAGTTTTAAAGTCAAAATTTTATATAATTTATTTTTTAAATATATTATTATTATTTTTTTAAATGAGATTAAAATAAATTTTACTCGTATTTTATTATTAATATATAGTGGTATTACAACAAGTTGGTTATTCAAGCATGTATTTATTTGTAAGACTTGAACCTAGTTGACTATTTAAGAATGTAACCTTTACATAGTTGGTTATTTAAGCATGTAACATTTGACAAGATTTGAGGTTGGAACCTCGGTCTCCTCCTTCAAATTCGAGAAATTTAACCTAGGGAGATATTTTAAATTAAAATCATAGGTTTTATGAGGTGTCTTGGTCCCCTTGAATAGAAAATTTTGAGTTGAAAATGTGGGTTTCTACTAGGGGTCTCTATCCGATCCCCTTATATCTGGGGTTAAAATTTTGAATTAAAAACACATATTTTTAAAGTGTCTCAATCCCTGATATGAGGTTTTAATTTATATATTAATTAGTTTTAAATAATGCACTTGTTATATATATATATATATATATATATATATATATATATATATATATATATATACTTCAATTTTGTATGGGATTGTTATAATGTATAGTAAGGCAAATAGGATAACACATAATGAGAAACTAGGATTATACAATTTAGATGATTAGATTGAAATTTTAGTACTTTTATTTAAATGGTGTTTTGAATGAATAAGTAATTAAAAAATTATGCAAAGTATTAGTTAAATTTTTTTAAATTTTAGACTTCATCACTAGATATACATTGGAGAAATGTTAATTAAAAGTTAAACATTTTTTTTTTAATATTTTATGAATGCAAAATTTTATAAAAGTTTATTCCTAGGAAGAAATCTAATAAAATAACATCAAAAAAAATTAAATATGAGAGTATTGTTTTTTTATTTTTGTTATTTGTCTCTCAAGACCACAGTGATGAAAAATATTTCAAGAATTCTAATTATTATTTCTAATTAATATTTAATTAAATACTTTTAAAATTTAGTAGATCCTTTAGAATAAACCAAATCAAATATGTCAATAATATCAAGGAATAAACAATTTAAATAAAATTATTAAAAAATTAAAAAAATTGTAAAATATAAGAATAAGTTCTTGTTTGTTGTGTTAGTAATTTTTTCTTTAGTGTTTAACAATGGGCAATGAGGTCTTGATGTAGCGAAGAAAAATATTTTAACAGTGATACAGCATTGCTAAGGCAGTGAAGAAAAATAATTTATTAGTTTCATAGTGAAGGTGAGTGCAATAGTGCTAGGATAGCAAAGAAAAATATTTTATCAGTGCCACAACACTGCTAGGGCATATTTTATCATTGTCGCAACAGTACTAAGGCAACGAAGGTGAGTGTAGCAGTGCTAGGGCAGCGAAGAAAAATATTTTAACAGTGTCGCAGTAGTGCTAGGGCAACGAAGAAAAATATTTTAATAGTGTGGTAGCAGTGCTAGGGCGTAAAAAAAATATTTTATCAATGTCGTGGCAGTGCTAAGGTAGCAAATGTGAGTGCAATAGTCTAGGGCAGCGAAGAAAAATAATTTAACAATGTTGTAGTAGTGCTAGGGCAGTGAAAAAAAATTAACAGTGTTGCAGCAGTGCTAGGGCAGAGAGGGTGAGTGCAACAATGCTAGGGAAATCAAGAAAAGCATTTTAATAGTATTGCAACAATGCTAGGGTAACGAAGGTGAGTGCAGTAGTTCTAGGGCAGTGAAGCAAAATATTTTTATTTAGAATTTGAAATGGGCGATGGTGGGAAGGTGCAGATTTTGGAGAGAGTGGTCATGGGTGGGGATGTGGGTGTTCTATAGGAGAATGTACCTAGTAGTCTGAAGGTTGGAAATAATATGGAGACCTCTAGGAGTGAGATTCAAGCCCAAGTGGTAGAAGGTTCTGGAGTCCTAGTTCATGAGGTGCAATCTAATGAGGTGGTTGGGGTAGTCACAATTTCTCCTACATTAGGGGCCCTTGGGGCTCCACCTATAGGATATTTAAGTGGATCCCAATCCTTAGGGAAATTTTCATCTCCAAGTGTTCGTATCTTGCAATTATCACTTTTGGTTATGTTGCTGGAGAGTCACTAGTTTTCTTTGACCTATTTTCTTTAAATGATATTTTACCAATTCTAAATGAGCTTTTGTCCATCATATGGAAGAGGGTTCCTAGAATATGGTTGGCAAATTTCAAGGGAGGAGACTCGTAAATTGATGCCATAAGATGTTGGGCCCTAGTTAAATAGAAGCCTAAGGGAGCTTTGTATATTGTGGCAGCTTCCAACAGTTTTTTCCTTATTAATATTAATTATGAGAAGGATTTGAAGAAGATTTTGTGTGGAGGGCCCTGGTTCTTTGGAAAGTGGGGACTGTTATGGTAGACATTGAAGCTAATATTTCAAATCACATTAATCTAATTTCAAATTTTAGGCCATGGATTCAGCCTATTATATATGAGAATAGACCAATGAAATGTTCGGTCTATAAATAGTTTAACCATATCTCTAGCTCATGCTCGATCCAAAATAGGAAGTCCCATTTCAAGCATAACTGGGAGAAAATGAATCTAGAGCAAAATCAAGAACAACTCAGAAAAGAAGGCGGTCTCTAATTTTGTAGGTTCCTCAAGTGAGGCTTCTGGTCTGAAGGAATTTAATGAGGAATATATTCAACAAATGGATTCAAATAATGAATAAAATGGGTGTATGATCTTGAGAAGTACTTATTCTTGTCTATCAGTGCTTAAAAATAAATATTTAACTTTTGAGACTCCAATCCCTAAGGAGTTTCTCCAAAACTCTTTTCAATGCCTAAACTTAGAGGAGGCTAAGTAGGATGGCTCTAAAGACCCTAAGGTGGGTGAGGGATCTCATCAAAATATAGAGTTAAAAATGGACCTCCCAATTTTGGGTGATATCAAATCCTCCTCTAGCAATGCCAAATTCCCCTCTGGTGAAGGTTCCTTAGGGGTAAGGATACTGCATTTGAAAGTGAAAAGCTTGCGTAAGGGCCATATTGACATGGGAGTTACAAGAAAGGTAGGAAAACCATACAATAAATCTCAAAGAAGTAGAGAGGCGAAAGTTGATATTACAAATGGAATTCAATCTAAGCTCAAGATGAAAAAAGGAAAAGGATACAAAAGGTAAGCAGCTAAATCTAGATTCATTTTATCAATCCCTCTAGTATAAGGATGGGGTTTCCAAGAATTGTAAATGAAAATTTTATCGTGGAACATTAGGGGCCTTAATGGGCTACCTAAATATCATGCATTAGAATCCATCAAAAAATATTTTAAACAAAATATAATTTTGTTGCAAGAAACAAAAATGGATAGTAGTAGTGTTGAAATAGGTAAGAGGAAGGTTAGGAAGAAGGCTGAGTTCGTAGCTAACTCAGCTAACAATGCCTCAAGGGGTTTCGTGTGCATGTGGGACCCTAAAACCATTGATGGGTCGAATGTTTTCATATTTAATCGAGTTATTAGCATCCTATTTTGTTCCAAGGAGTTGGAATTTAAATGGATAACCTCAAATATTTATGCCCCAAATTTGAGATCCTCTACAACCATTCGTTGGGATTTCCTTGGTTCTATGAGAGAGTGTTTTAACAGAGAGATTTGGCTTTTTGTGGGTGATTTCAATACACCCTTATATCCATTAGATAAAAAAGGAATAACCCTAGTGTTCAATAGCATGGATGAATTTACCTCTTTTATTTACTCCTAGGAGCTGATGGATTTGGACCTAAAAGGGTCAATATTTACATGGAGTAATAGGTAAATTGGGAGTCAAAACATTCAAATTAGGCTAGATAGAATGTTGGTGTCTAAATAAGATATTCAATTTTGTGGTTATGGATCCTTATGCTCTCTCCCTAAGCTAGCCTCGGATCACAATTCAATTTTGCTTAAGAAGACAGGATTTGGCCTTCTTTCCTTGATAATTTAGATTTGAAGCAATGTGGCTTCAACACCCTAGTCTAGGATCCAATATTGAGGAATGGTGTAGTCATAGGTTTTCAAGTTCTCAAATGGCACAAATAGCCTCCAAGATGAGATTTATAAAGGCTAAGATGAAATATTAGAATAAGCAATTTTTTGGAAATATTATCATAAAAAAGATGGAGATTCACAACCAGTTGAAGGAGGTTGAGTAGATAGTCAAAAATCAGTGTTACTCTATAAAATTAAAGAGGCAATAACTATCTATTCTCACAAAGCTCCATAATGTTCTAGTAGGGAAAAAATTATGTGGAGGTAGAAAGCTAGGGCCCTGTGGCTTAAGGAGGGTGATCGGAACACAAAAAATTTTCACTCCACTATGTTGAGGCATAGGAGTAATAATAGGATCAGGGTGATTACGAAAGCAAATGGAGAACTCTCTGAAGACATCGAAGAGATTAGATTTGATGCAGTAAATTTTTTAAGGACCTCTTGTGTTCCACATCAACAAGAAATCAATAGGCTAAAGCTCGCTTACTAAATAATATACCACCTCTACTCTTTATAAATATGAATAATATTTTGGATACTTTATTTTTAGATGATGAAATTAATAAAGCAGATTTTACAATAGGCGGGGTCAAAGCACCAGGATCTGATGGATTTTTTCCAATATTTTTTAGAAATTTTGGCATATTTTGGGGTTGAAGATTTGTGATGCCATCATAGATATTCAGTCTTCGAAATAGATCCCTTTAGATATCAACTCTATGTTTTTAGTGCTTATCCCTAAAATACTGATGGTAAGGATTTTGCAACTTATAGGCCTCTCATTCTGTGCAATGCTATTTTTAAAATTTTTATGAAGACCCTGGTGAACAGATTGAAACTTTTATTACCAGGCATCATTGATATCCTATAGAGTAGTTTTGTAGTTGGGAGGTAAATTTTAGATGGAATCATTACAGTCCATGAAATCATCCATTGACCACTAAAAGTGGTAATTTTGGGACCTTGATCAAGTTGTATATGAACAAATCTTACATTAGGGTTCATTGGGAGTTTCTCTTCAAATTCTTACATAAATTTTTCTTTAGTCAAAAGTGGATAAGTTTGATCAAATCATGTGTCTCTTCAGCCAATTGTTTAGTTCTAGTGAATGGCTCTCCAATGGGATTTTTCAGGAGCTGCAAGGAAATTCATCAAGGATATACATTGTCACCATATATTTTATGTCCTTTCAAGCTTTAATTTCACAATAAAAATTAGTCAGAAGTATTCTAGAATATTATGAACAGGCAGTGGGTCAGAAGGTTAATTTTAGGAAAAGTATTATTTTTTTCTTCAATACTCCTCTAGAAAGGTAGTTGAGGATTACAGATATTCTAGGATGTAATATTGGGTCTCTCCCTTCAACCTATCCAGGGATGCTTATGTTTTTTGGGGCTTCAAGATCATCCCTGTCGGAATTGGTTGTGGATCATGTCCAAAGTAAGCTCACAAGTTGGAAAGGGGCTCTTCTAAGCCAAGTAGAAAAAGTGATGTTAGTTAAGGCCACCCTTCAAAGTACCCTAGTATATTTCCTTTATCTATTATGAATATCGAGTAATATTCTTGAAATAATAGAACAAATCCAACACTCATTTATTTGGTTAGGAGAAAGTGAAAAAAATAAATTTCATCTAGTGGTATGGAACCAAGTATGCAGTAAGAAGTAGGAGGGTGTTTTAAGCCTTAGAATATTGAAATCCATGAATAAACCTCTTGTTGCCAAGCAAAGTTGGAGACTGGTTCAAGAGGAAAAAGTGGGATGGGTTGATATTATCAAATCCAAATACCTAAATGATGGGAAGCAATTTATTATAGACTCATTACACCTCCAAGGTTTAGCTTTCTAGTATAGCCTGATACAGTATAAATCAAATATTCATAGAGCGGGTAGGTGGTGTTTGGGAGATGGCAAGTTTATCAACTTTTGGAGTGACATGTGGGTGATTGAGGTTTCGTTGGAGTCAAGATCAGAGTTGGATTTAGTCAAACCAAATATAGATCGTTTCTGTGAGAATAAGGTTTGTGATTTCTTTGAAAGGATTGAAGATCACCCCCAAAGGAAACAATTTGACTTCCCAAGACTTTTTGTGATGGAAAGGAGGGATTTTGATAAGATTTTCAATATCATTAAATGGATTATAATTCTTGGAAGAGAAATTCTAGATAGATTCATCTAGGTATTAGAGAAGGATGGGAAATCCTCTATTAAATCAACTTATTTAACAACAGATGGTCCTTCTGATCCTTGGTTTCTGATAGATAAAATTTGGCATAAAGGACTAACTCTAAAAATCAACATTTTCTTTTGGTTGGTCATACAAGGAAAATTTCTAACTTTAGATAATCTCAAAGAAAGAGGTATGATTTTACCTAATACTTTTTTCTTGTGTAGAAATGTAGAGGAATCCGCACTCCATATTATTTCCAGCTATCCTTTCTCGAGGAGGTTTTTAGCTACTTTTTCAAATATTTGAACATCCAATGGGTGTTTTCAAACAACCTAGAGGATGTGCTGACCCAATGGGTTTATCCCTTCATGTATCTCCACCTTTGTTGGTTTTGTAAATTCAACCTTCCTCATATTTGGTGGTGTATTTGGAAGGAAATAAACTCAAGGGCATTTAAGGATGTTGCTCATTTGGCTAAATTTTTGGCTTTTTAGGTGATTTATTTTTTCGTAGAGAACATTAGAATCCTAAATCTAAATGTTGTGATTATAGATTAGTAATGATCAGTGGAGATATCTCTTGTATCCAATGCCAATCCTCAATGAGTCAAACCTATTGTGCCTTCGGATAGAGCCAGGGTTAAATAGTAGGCACCTCTAATTGGTTGGCTAAAATTGAATTTTGATGGTGCATCTAAAGGAAATTTGGGTTTTATAGGTACTGGAGGGATTGTAAGGAACCATGATGGCTTGATAATTTTAGCCTTTGTTGATAATTTGGACCAAATTGAGGGTCCTATTCCAAGGAGTTTCTCTATTGGATTTTGTAAGTTGCAGGAAACTAATAATTGAAGTGGACTCTCTTAATATTATAAATATGGCAAGAAGGACTCAATATCCTACCTAAACTATTTTGAATCTTCTTCTAGAAGTTCAGATATACATCCAACATCTAGAAGAGATTTAGTTTAAGCATACATACAGGGAAGGTAATCTAGTGACTAATATATTGGCTAATAAAGGAGTTATTTAGAATGGTTTAGTGGTGTGGCAGAATAATTTCCTAATGGATATTGCTTCTATCGATAATGACCTCATACATAATTAGCCTTTTCTCTACTTTGGTCGAGTTTTTGTTGATGACTTGGCTGTAAAACTTGGGGGTGCTTGTTGATTTTAGGTTTTCACACCAAATTTTATATCTCCAAGCTATTGTTTCCTCCCTCAAAGCCATAATCTCCAATGTAGAATAAATTCTTGCCCTGCTGGGTTGGTAGGCTTGGGAAAGCAACAACCTCATTAGGGATAATGGGACTGGTGCATGGATCAGTTCATGTTTTAGGTCCTGCTAATGATATGTGTTCATTTGGTTATCTCTGACATCCTAATTTGGTTTTAATTTATTTTAAGTTTTAAATTATGTATGGTCTTACCTATGTACTAGTTTGGCTTTGGAAGGGGTAACTCCTCTAATTGGTCATTCCTCAATTATTATCGGATGTAATTAATTTTGTCTCTCTCTTTTTGGGTGGGGATTAGTCTCTTTTGTACAAGGTTTGGAGATCCTTTCAAAACTCCTTCATCCATCTAATAAAAAAAACAATGGACAATGAGAAAAGCTTTAAAATTAAAATCAAAGTATACATATAAGGGCCAAGGTGAGATTGAATACATTTTAAGGGGAGTTTTTCATATAAAATTATAAAGTTAAATTTAAGATATATGGTATTTCATGTAAAATTTTTGTTGTTATATCCATGATTTTTTATTGTAATTAAAATATAATGAAATGTTGATTCGAAATATTTAAATCCTTAATGTAAAACATAATTTAGTAATTTGACCTTAAAATAATCTCATAATGGATGTGATAGGAGTAGACAATAGGAAATATCTTCCTTATTCTTCACAAGCAAGTATTAATTATGAAAAAATATCTTCTTGTCTTTTTATTTATGCTAAAAATGAAAATATCTCTTTGTTTACTTACAAGCTCTTGAGAGAGGGTTTAGTTATAGATTCAATAATTTATCCCACTCTTGTAGCTCTAAATAGGGAGATAGTTGAAAATTAGTCTCCACTCATTTGGAATAGTATTGGGTATGCCCCAGGATTTTCATTATGTTCTTTACATAAAAGGAAGATCTTGATGTAATTTGTTTCGCAAAGGGGAAATAATATTTAAGAACACATGGTTTGTAGTCTTTTTTCCACTAACAAGACTATCTCTTTAGTCATTGAAAGGAGTGATGAAGAGAAGCAAATATCAATCCAATCCATGAGAATCTAATCCATTGAATCACACCATATTAACCAAACACAAGAGAATGAAAATGAATAAGAACACAATGGAAGCAAATTATAGAAGAATAAAAATATGATAATATATTAATGTAAAATACATGTCTAGTGCAATGGAGAGGCCTTGCTTAAATAGGAAAGGAAGATCCACCATAGCCATATGATCATAACAAAGTGATAATTATAAATATTCACTATACAACAAGGAGGCACGATATGGTTTGTAGATTTGTAACTGACATGAGGATTAAAGATCCATAAATACCTAATGGATAACTCCTTAGGAATAGTCAACACCTAATATCCCCATAATATCTAAAATATGAATAAGAAATATCGACACATAAGTGGTTTAGGAAATATGAAATAAATTAAATAAATTACCTTAGGTGAACATGATCTAGAGTCTATATAACCTACTCTAACACCCACCCAAACTAGGAGGTGGAAAAACTAAGTGGCATATCCACAAGTATGAGTCTCGACAATAAGGCTTGATCAGGTACTCATGTACAATATATCATTGAATATCAAACTAGAGGGAATGGAAAACCACAATTAAAAGTCATCCATCTAGAAGAGAATAATTATGAAGAAGGAAGGTGACATCATCTACACCCCCTAAGAAAAACTTCCTTCACCTCAAGCATATCTCGTAACACATGGAAGAAATAATATGTAAAGGGTTAGTGAATATATTTAACCTATTTTTGAGTAGAAATGTAGTCCAAGCTAATGACTCCATTATGGATAAGCTACCGAATGAAGTGCATGTGAATCTCAATGTGCTTAGTCTACTGGTGCTCAATAGGATTGCAAGAAATATGTATAGTAGTTTGGTTTTCACACCAAAGTGTATTAATAGATTGGTCCTATGGGGAACCAAGATCTACCAAAAAATACCAAATCCAAAGAATCTCTTGACTAGCTAAAACTATTTTCCTATACTTTGCCCAGGTGGAAGAAAGTGCAATAGCTATCTACTTTTTGCATTTCCAAGAAATAGGTGATGTACCAAGGTAAAATACATAGCCTAAATTAGATTGATAAGTATAAATACAACCTAAACAATTTGAATTAGTAGATCCAACTAACTGCAAATATCCCCTAGAATACCAAAATGTGTAGTACCTCGAATATATTGCAAAGTTTGCTTGGTAGCCTGCTAATGACTACAATGTGGATCATGTGCAAAACATGACACAAACCCAACTACAAATATAATTTCAATATAGGTATGAGTTAAGTAAATAAAACTCCCAAACAACTATATATAGATAGTAGTGGCCACTCTAGGATTAGTACACGTGGAAGTCAAAATCACACCTAACTAAAAAGGTATTGAAGATGGATTACAATTACCCATTCTAAATCTCTCAAGTAAATCCAACGTATACTTTTTTTGGCATATCGAAATCCTTGTATCTGAATAAGAAATCCAAAACCCAAGAAAAAAATGTAGAAGTCCTAGGTTTGTCATCTCAAATTGCTTTGAAAGAAAGTGTTGCACAACCTAAATGCATGGAGTGGAACTACTTGTGAGCAATAAATCATCAACATACAAAACAAGAATGATGATGTCCTCTCCATATCTCAAAGTATAGACTGTATGATCAGAACGGTATCTAAAAAATCCATAATATAGAAGGAATGACTCCTTCTCATACTAGGCCTATCATAGTCCTCGCAAAAATATATTTTATAATGTTGTTATTTGTATATATTTAACATCTCTTTTTATTATTATGTTTTTATCATTTATGGGTATGGTGCTACTAATGGCCTCTATATTGCAAGTATGGGTCCATAAGAAATAAAATGGGAAATGATGGTGTGAATAATCACCATGTTGGGGTATTCGCTTTGATAGGGATGAAAAATCCCTAGCAACGAAACACTCACCAATGGCACACGGGTACATGGAAGCCCATATAACTTCTTTCATATAGGTGTATGTATGTTTTATGAGTGTATGTTTATGTTGTGAATGTATTCTAACTAAAAAAAATATCTCTTACTTTCTAATATATGAATGCTTGCATGTAAAACTCTTCGATGGTGATGAAAGTGCTAAAAAATCATGGGAGCTATTATTGTTGATAAATGATAACATTTTTTTATCATTAAATCGTCTATACAAGAAGAATGGTTAGAGAAATAACCATGTATCACTATTTTTTTATTCATTTATCTAATTTTGAATTTTAAAATATTAGAAATAATAATAGTATTATTATTATAAATTATATATGTAATAAAAAGGATTTTGCATTTTAAAAATAATAATAAAGGGAAAAAAAAGAAGATAAAATTTTTAATTTAACTTGCATATGAATATTACCATTCACCCAATAAATCTAGAGGGAATTTGTTCGGATGCATGGCCACCTATCTGCCTAGTTGTTCTACCTAGTTTATTTTCATGCTTTATCGAGGAAGATTAATATTGTTTGCTTGTTTTGTCTAGCTGAACACAACTATTGAATGTTGTTAATGAATTTGAATATACACAATAGTATTGCTATGATATGTATAGTTTAAGACTCTCTGGAGATATGAATATATATATGTAGTAACAAATATATGTACTATGACTTTTTGTTTAATCAATGAAATTGATATGTTGTGGCTTCTAGTCGATGAATTAGAGTGTTGGTTTGTTATATAGAAAATCAATAAATTAATTTAAATATATTTTTTATTAAATAGATGAAGGAGTTTTAAAAGGGTCTCCAAATATTTTAAAAAGGTAGAGAAGGCACCAAAAATGTGATGAAACACTTCAAACAAATATCAATATGCCAACCAAAGAGCTAACCGGCAGTATTTACTTCATCAAAAAAATTTAAAATTTGAAAATAGAAATCACCTAGCTAGGAAAGAAATCGACACAAATATCAAAAATAGAAAACATTAAAATGGTCCAAGAAGAGGCAAATAAAATAAAAACTACCACCCAAAAAAAAAGGATCAAAACTACCATAGAAAAATACACCGATTTTACACCTAGAAAATGGCCACTCTACTCAAAGACAATTTCTATTTCATTCCTGATGAAGCAATCTGGATCTCTATTGGGAGTAGGACACCCACCAATCAGCATAGACGCATTATTTGATTCCTTCCAACTGAAATAGTCAAACCTATACTGGGATATGGATATAAAAAACCATAACCCTAGCTTCCACTCAAAACTAAAACTAGTTCCACATTTCACCAGCTGACAAAAATCTTCATTTACGAGATTTGATACTATTTTCCCTTAGTAGGACTCTAGGATTATAAAAATGAATCAAGTTTAAATTGTTTACCTTTTGGTTCCTTTTCCTTTTTAATATTTTATAGGAATTAAAGATCATATGCATCCCCTATATCAACTACCCAAAACCTGGGCAGTTTTCCAATCTTCTTTTTTACTCCCAAATTCAATTGGCCTTTCTGATTACTTCTTGTTTTAGACCAAGAATATATTACCCTTAATGGTCCCTCCCCAGGAGAAGGGGACTAAAATTCCTTTTGAGAAGCCACAACCTTAAAATAAGACCTGAGCTCCACCACAACCTTCAAAGAGGGAGAACTACCCTTAGCTACTTCTTAAGGAACACCATGCTCCTCCTGAACCACTACCTAAGAATTTAAGTCAAGAGAAGAATTTTAAAGGAACTCCTGAGGAATAGGAGTTTTAAAATTCAAGACAAGGAGGTCAGGCTAAGAATGGCCAATGAAGAAATTAGATAGATTCTTCTCTCTTGGATTACTAATATTAGCCCCCACTAGCTCACCATGATCCTACCCCCTGCAGCTAGGTCCAGATGCTCAATACGAATGGAATGAAAATTTGACATAGGATCTGCCATGGACCATATGCTCTGTCTATGGACCTGACATGTCACTGGTTTCTCCTTAGCCTAGTTCTTCTTGGGAGGATCCCTTTTAAGAGTCTCCATTTTGTTCTGAATGCACTTAGGATACACTCCAAAGGAATGACCAAAACTACTACAAAATGAGCATCTGATAGTTCTATTATCATAAACTATGGATTGGGTCCAGGAACCTCGGTTGGAAATGAAATCAATATGGTCCATAAAATCCACCTTTGGGTCTACCTTTACATACATCCTGGAAAAATCATTCTCAACTTGGCTTGATTTGCATAATTGATCAAGATTAAATCCCCAACAACTTTAGCTATACCTCTCAATATATCTTCATGCCAAAAGTTAAAAGGCAAATCTGGGAACCTAACGTAGAGAGGAACCAAATTAACTTTTTGAGGCCTTGGGTTAAAATCTATACCTGATTTTCATAGGAAGAGTCCCCTTCTACTAAAGAACCAAGGCCCTCCCTCAAGGATACACTATGAGTCTTCTTCACAATTGAGTTTGATTAAGAAAAAAGTGTTGGAAACTGCCACAATCTCCAAAGATCCTTTGGATTTCCACTTGATTAAATTCCATCTCCTTAAGGTATCTATATTTGGATGGCCCCCTTGAAGTTTACCAACCAAATTCCATGAGCCTTCCTCCATGGTTACAACCATCATCTCATTTGAAATGAACAAATTATTACAGGATGGGGAAATATTGAATACATCATTAAGATTATAGGACCCATAACCCTTTGTAGCAACTAAAGCAAAAGAAAGCACACCTAAAAAAGAGGCTGCCCAAAACTTGAGGACTCACCTCCATGGCCACCTACAAGGCCCTTCTTCCTTTCTGGTATTCACAAATCTCCATCAGGCTCTTCAAAAATAGCCCTTCCACTTGACCAAGCCCTGACCTGCCATCTCCAAATTAAAATACACCGAAAGAGATCCTTCATCCATCAAATTAATTTAAATATTATAGCCTCTATGTGTGTCTTATTGCAGCCTCGATAACTATGGTTTTGGATTTGATAAACCTACTAACGTAGCCTTAGTATGATTTACTACAGCCTTGGTATGGAGTGATGTTTTTCATATGTTTAATGTTGTAAAATGCGTGTCGTTGTTTTTAAACCTGTGTATGGAAGTGTTGATGACCAGTGAAGCATTGTGTTATAGTTTTTAATATCTTAAATCCATGTATAAGAAGTGTTGCTAATGTATTAAACCAATAGAGTATTGTGCTATGGGTTTTGATTGGTTAAACCTATGTATGGAAGGTGTTGCTAAACAACAAAGCATTGTGCTATAGTTTTTGAATTGTTAAACCTATGTATGGAAGTGTTGATGACCAGTGAAGCTTTGGTCTATAGTTTTTAATCTGTTAATAAATGTATACGAAGTGTTGTTAATGTATTAAACCAGTTGTGTTGTGGCTTTAAAACCTATGCATGGAGGTGTTATGAACCAACAAGCATAGTGCTATGGTTATCCATGATGATGAATTTTAATCTTTGTGACTTGTTGGGTAATAATTTTACCTAGTTGAATATGTTTTAACTAAATTTTTATAAGACCCATAGAAATTTACATTGTATGAACTGTGAAGGATGTATATGGTTTTGTTACGTTCTATTTCCATGCCAGAGGTGAAGATCAACTGTCTACCACTGGTTACGGTATCATTCCTTTGTTGAGTTATTTCTACGCTATATTTTTATTTATGAGGGTAGTTATGTTTTATAAACTTTCCAATAGCTTGATTAGACCCTTTTCTATTCGATGTTAAATAAATTTTCCATTGTACACTTTTGACTTTTCTTTTATCATAAATAAAAATTTATTTCATCAGTCGTAATGAAATGTTGTTGAGACTAAATTATGAGTTTAACTTTTTAAGCTTGAGAAGCTCTTAGATTTATTGAGTCACCTTGAAATTTATAAATGCACTCAATCTAGAAATACATTTCCAATATCTAAGCCATTATGATCCCATAAATTAACCTTCGAGTACCTTAATATGTTCGCGGAAGTGATGGGAGAATAGATTAATATCCAAGGATTCTGATAGGCACTGGTTTTCAGCGGCTATTTGTGATGTCAAGCTAAAATTAAAATAATGGAGCAATGGTTTAATTTATTCATATAAGTAAGACCAGGATTCTCATTTATTCTTGTATAGATTCCATTTCTTTCTTATGGAAAGAGTCATCAAATTATTTCATAGGGTTTGATATGATGTACGTTAGAGAAAGATTATTTATTTGATAATAAAATTATTATTTTTATTGAATATTATTTATAAATATCAATACTTGTTTAAGTAAACATAAAAAATGATAATAACTAGACAAATGCCATAATACCATTTGGCAAAATTACTTCTTATAACGTGCATTGAAAATTATGTAAATTAAATGGTTTGTGATTTATATAAATTAGAAATATGGTACCTTACTCTTTCTTCTGTAGAAAGTTAGGGTTCATATTCAATATAATTTCAATATTATTTCTTTAAAGAATGTTTAGTGGATTGTAGTTTATATAAATTAGAGTTTATATTTAATTTCAAATATTATTTCTTTAAATAATTCTTAATGGATTATAGTTTATATAAATTAGAAATATAGAACCTTAAGTAGATGAAAGAATAGTTAGGGCTTATATTTCAATATAATTTTATTTCTTTGAAGAATGTTTTAAATATTTTTTTGAAATATATAATCTCTTTTATTTAAAGTACTTATATAAAATATAAAAAGTTTTAAAATAACATTTCTTTATCGAAGAGTACAAAACCTTAACCTTAAATTAATTCTTGAATTTATTAAGAAGGAAGAATACAACCACGTCACCCAAAATTGTTAAATTGAGTGTATGCAATTTACGAGGCCTTCGAAAATGGCTGCTATAGGATCCATGTAGGCTATTATAAAAGCGGTTTGGTGGTGGCCCTTGTATGAAGTTGATAAGTAGGGAATATTGATGGGAGAATTATAACTCTAAGATAATATTTCTTTGTTAGAGGATCTTGGTGGGAGAACTATAACTCCAAGATAAGATTCCACAGTGATTTGTTATAGGATGATTCATTGCATTATTTTTAATTTCGATAAGGAAACCATAATAAGTGCTAGGTGAATGACATGACCTTAATTTCCCATGGTGCTAGATTTTTTTTTGTGGAAAATATCCCAGAAGGGATACCACTTTTGGGTAATACCCAAGAAAGTAGGGGTATCTCTTCCGTCAAAACCGCCTAGGACTTGCACCTGGCCCACCACCTTTGACATACTCAAGGAGTAAACCTAAAGCAACAAAAAATAAGAACACAAACACAAACACACAATAAGATTAAAAAAAACATGCTCCTTGAGTGTGTCAAAAATATAAAGCACAACCAAACACACACACAATAAGATAAAAAAAAACACAACACAAACCACATAGAAAAATGCAAGAACAAAATAAAAAAACACAAACATGATAAAAACAACATAATACTACAAAGACAACAAAAAAAAAACATGAAAAATAAAACAACCAAAATCTAAACAAACAAAAAAAAACCAACATTAGGGGCCCAATTGGTTAGGTCCCCTTGTCATAACAACCAAGTTTGTCTTAGGGGCCTATCCTTTAGATGGTAAATAACTTAATGAACCAATGAACATAATGCATCGAAAGGATACTATGCATAACTTGGCAGTCTATATTTTATTTGCTTGTTCATACTATATGATTACCTATCATATTTTACATGGTTTGTCTAACATTCCATTCTGCATTTTTCTTTTCATATAATTGCATTGGTGCTTGACCATATTTGCATGGCTTCTTGATCATATAGATTTTTGAGGACTTCATGAAAATGGCAAGTGATGAAACCTAGTTAGATCTTAGCTCACATTCATTGCACTTACACTAAGGCTCTGATGCTAAGCGAATACCCTACCTAGGGCTCATCTTCATGTATTTTCATCTTTGCATTTCAATCATATCTTCTTCTTATTTTTTCTTCTCTTATATTCCTTTATCTTGAAAGCATAAGCTGATCTTAAAATTTCTCTCCAATTCAAGGGATATAGTTCTTCTTCTCTTGTATGTCTTTTGTCCTTAAATTTTTAATCATTTCTTATCCTCCCCAAGACAAAGGATGTACATTCCTTCTTCTCTTTGCTTTTGATTTTTCTTTTGCTTTTACTTTTTCTTTTGCTCACACCTTCTCCTTCTTGATCTTTAATTTATTAAGTAGTCCTCGTAATTTAGGGTAGATACTACATGGATATCATTTATGGTATTCATATGACCACTTACTATCTTATGCATATCTCTTAGCTCTTTAAATTTTACTAGGGATACACACACACACTATCTTTCACTTCTTACTTATATTACTTTCTTCTATATTCTTCCCACACATGCACACACCCACATTTCTCTTGCTATGGTTCGCTCTGCTCACATATATTTTGAATACACCACACCCCTATTGGGTAGTACTTGTATTGGTAAATCAATCCTATATTTTCACCCCATACAAGATAATATTCATGGACACACATGAGGGGTAGCCTCCATCTTGGTCATTTGCAAGCACACATCCTAGAGGGTATCTTTTCATCTCTGGTTGCCAACAAGAACTATACCCATAGCAAGTTTTACTCCACACATATCCATATTAATGAACATAACACCCTTTCAAGATAAACTTCATGACCACATGTTAGGGGTAGCCTCCATCTTGGTCATTTGTGAGCATACATCCTTACAAGAGTTTTGATCCTATTTTTATTTTCTCTTTTGACCTTTTTTGGAGCTTTACTTTCTTCTTCTTTCACCTTTCTCTCTTCTTTCAGTATTTATTCCCTTCTTCTCTCTTCTTTATTTCCTTTATTATTTTCATCTACTCAGTCTTGCATTTCATTTTACATTCATTTTAGATTGCATATTAGATTACATTTTATTTAGTTAGATTCATTCATGCATTTAATTTAGTTAAACTCATCATGCATAAATCCAAATACAAATATAAAATAAACCATAATAAAATATTATTTACATAACAAAAAATAAAATAAAATAGCTTGTATTACTCAAAAGCACTATGTGCATGCCAACCGATCAATGTGTCATAGTAGAGAGCTTGAAAAACTCAACCATCCCTAGGGGTGCACACCACAATCAAAATTGACATGTCATCCTAATCCCATTACTAGTTGTGCAATTATATCATCTTTGCTTTGCCTTCTAGAGGTGGTGAAGAAGTCATATTCACATATCGTGAACCAGATTGTACCTGCAACTATGAGTGACTTTGTGATCACATGTATGATGGTAGAGGAGCCCTCTAATCTATTGGAATGGCATAGAAGTATACCATCTAGTAGTAGGTTTCCTTTTATACTACCATCTCATATGAATCCCTCATCCTTTGTACCTCTACTAGTATTAGGTGGCCTCCCTCGCTTTGTTGGATACCTGCAATGACAACTATCCCTTCTACCTGGGCTTCTTCTTACTTTATCTTTAATTATCCCATATCCCCTCTGATGAACTCTACATTAGCCCTCATCGTGTCTCACTCTACTTGGGATTTGTCTATCATTATGTGGATGGTGTCCATCTCTACTTGCATAGCCTTCATTATAGCTTATAGCATCTCTACCTCCATCACCTACTCCCCTAGACCTCCAACCTTACTGGGTCTTGCATGTGTCACTATGGTGGTAACTCTTGTATTTTCCCCTTCCCTTGAGAAAACTATGGTGATTATCCCCCTCATTGTCATCGCTATCTCTACCTGAACCTATGCTTGTGCTAGTATTTATGGGACCATACCCTTTTTTTGTCGCTTTATGGTGTGTTGAGTGGCCTCTCGAAGCACTAGCTGCACTCATTGGCTCATAATATAGCATATCCACACTAGCATTGGGGGAGATCCTCAAGGGTGCAATGCCCCTATACCATATCTTGTACCCAAATGCCACCTTGACATCATCCACCCCTAGATCCATGTATAGTGTGTCATCTAGATCCTCCTCCACCCATATTCCCAAATCAAGAGTACCTCTGACTCTTAGTGGGTCCCTCCTCACCATCCTAAACTAGTAGTCCTCAAGTTATAGAATCTCTTGTAGAATGTCAAACTAGTGATATACTTGATCAAATTGCTATAGCTCCAACTTGCCCTTCTTAGTGATGACCCATAAAATCGGCCTCACCTAATCTAGTTCCTTCATATCCTCCATCCAACCAGGGTGTAGATTCCATAGTCACCATATGGTTTGGTGTTGTTGTATCTCATCTATCAGCATTTTTCCTAATGGCAAGACACCAATGTATGCCTTGTTCCCATGCTTGTAATATTTGCTCCACCTATATGTTGTTGGTTTCTCCACATTGGGCAATGGACCTGGTAGTGCATTCAATATTTAAATTACTATATACTCCTAGAACCACACCTGGAGCAATGTTATATAGACCAATCCTATCTATAGCTTGTACATGATGTTGTGCAGTGTCCTGTATAAGCAAGCTAGCACATATGGTCCATATGCAAATCTAACCCCATGATCTTACATGTTTGTGACTACTCCTGCTAGTGCCCATGGTAGGTGTTTCCTACTCATGTAGCATACTAGCATTCCTACCACCACCTCATATAGTACAAATGTTAGTTCCCCAACTCCATATCAATGTGGTATCTCATCGATATGGAATCCACTTTCATGGATCACATGTGTCGGATCCCCTGACATCATCTCCAATGACATCATCAATACCTATATCATGTAAAAAATCCTCCCCCTAATGGGGATCTTCAAGATGTACCACACATCCTCCAATGTGACAATCATCTCCTCCATTGATAATCAAAATGTGGGCTATTCTAGATACCACCTCTCTACTAGAATTATCAGTAGTACCTTGTTTGCCTCAATCCAAGGTACCTATGCTAGATGCAAGAACCCTATCTTCTCCAATGTCTCTCTCTCTACCATTATGAGCTCTCTCATAGTGTCCTTGAGTATCCTCGTCCACCACTCTATGCTCTCTTGTACATCTAGTTGCACAATCAACATAACATTCACACATTTCATCATATTCATTTTAAAAAAGTGTATTTTTTTATAAAATTTACCAATTCATCCCTAGAATGAGTTGGTATAAATTTGGTAAGGACATTTGACCAAATTTGCACTCCACAGTGAATTTTACAAAAAATTGCTTAAAAATTCCAAAGAGTTCAAAATTTTACTAATTATTTTTGTGTGTGTAGGTGAAAGATCTAATTCTAGAAAGTAGGTTTTGACCCATACCTTCACTCAGTCTACAACAATACCATCATCATCTCTCGCCATGGTAACACAATGAGTTGGAAACACCATTATCCTTTCTCTCCTCTAGAGCTCTTTTCTACTCCTCATGCGGTGAAAATGATCCCCTTTTCCCTCCTTTTCCCCTTTTCTTCCCTCCTTTTATCTCATTTTTGTTTGTATATTCTTTTTAGTTTTTCCTCCCTTTCTTCTCTTCCTCCCTTTTATTCCTTTTATTGTTTTCTCTTTCTCTTCTTTGCTTTTCTTAGTTTCTTCTTTTTTTGCACCTTTTTTTTTTTTTTTTTTTTTTATGAATCTCGCATTCCTTCAAAATCTCAATGGTGCATCATAGCCTTAGAGGCATTAATGACAATAATGCCTTGATTTTCATGCATATTTATGTTTTTGAAGATGACATCCCTTTTTTCACCACACGACCAACCATTTTTGTGTGTGTTCACTATGTTTTCCCATAAGAATTCTACATATTTCTTTGACGTATTTACTTGGACATAAATGCATCAAAGAGGGGAAAAATGTAGACATGGAAAATTGACCCATCAAAATGAATCAATATTTTCTTAGGTCCTTAGGAAACCACCTAAAATTGCTAAGTGTAAATTTGGGGCCCTTTCCTCTCTTCCTTTAACATTTTTCCCTAGCCTTATCAAATTCAATCCCAGTACATATGGGGCATGAATTGGACTTGCTAAATTCATGCCCTATAATTACTAGGCATGAATTTGGAATTCTAGGGTTTTTATCTCAAAAATCCCACCCTTCATCAACCCATTTTGGTGTCAACCCTTGCCCATAGTGAAATTTTGTTTTCCTACCCTTTTAGCCCTCCAAACCTCTTATAAATAGAGGATTGGACTCCGTATTTTCCATAAATAAATATTTTGGAGAATCTTAGATCTTAAATTTCTTATTGTTCAAGTGCTCTTCTGTTGTGATTTATTGTTTTTTTTGTTTATCTATTGTGGTGTTGGCTACCCTTGGTGATCAAGTGGAGGAGTCTTGATGGTTGGATAACTCTACCATTCTAGAGTTCTTCCCTCATATTATCATTGCTCCTTACTTATTTCATTATATAACAAGGATATTTACTTGTATTATTAGTCAACTCTATTTTTTGCTATTTTGCATTGCATTTATTGAAATTTTGGGACCCAAAAAGTGCATTTGAACTAAATTTTTGCCCTTCCCATATAGGTTGTGAATTTGGCAAGCCATATTTATTCACCCTAATTATAGGTCATGAATTTTTTTAATTAGGGATTAAGGGTAAAATTTTGCTTTCCAACACCCTAGTTAACTACTTACATTTTAACTTTTTATCACCTACATTCTGTTTTATTTTATTTCAAAAATTGCATATCCATTTCATATTGCTTTTGCTTATTCCAAAGGTCAAATATCATTTTATTTTTTAACGATCAACTAAAAGGACCAAGGGGGCTTGACTGTTACACCTCCAAGCTCAATCATACGATAGCCTAAGTAGGCCCTCAAATGCTGATCAAAGTTTCTAGGGTTTTTTAAGCTATTTAACAAGTTGAAGTTATTTGGATATTCTAGATTGAATTTTAAAATAGGATAAACCATAAAATAAGGTAAGTACCCTAGTAGATCTCTAGGCTATTTGGTGAGTGTCTTTTTTCTTTTCCATTTTATATTTTGATCATAAAATAAAAGAAAATACTTGATCTTTTATTTCTAGGCATTTGAAAGAGTAAAAGCATATAGTTTGTATCCTAGGGTTAATTTTGTTTGTCTATTCTCTTGAACCCTTGCTAAAAAAGAAAAATATCTATTTCATTGTAAGTTAGGGTTTAGTTATCATTGAAAATTAAGAATAATTCTAGGCTTATTTCTTGTCTTCTTGTATCTTTGTCTACCTTGCATTGTTCTTTCATTTTCATAGTTTATATTTTAGAAAGGTCAAAAATAAGTTTTTATTCAATATATATATCAAACATATCCATCCTAGAATTGGAGTGAGTCCTTAAATTGTTCCTAGTGAACCCCTCAATCCCTAAGCCTCTGAGTGTATAGAATATAACACACCCCCACGGTCACCTTGGCTCCTAGTGGATCCAACCAAGAATCATATGCGATAGGGAAATTTTACCCCTCTGCACTCGATCCATTAATTCTAGTACTGGCTAGCACATTATAGGGGATAAATACTAGTTTTATAACATAAAATATAACAAAGAAAAACCCATGACCATTGTTGATGATAAAACCTACAATTTCAAAGGATTAGATGATGTTTCAATTCATCTTCTAGATGGAAAATATATCATTAAAAATATATTATATGTACCAATATTGACAAACAACTTATTTTTTGTGCCTAAATTATTGGATCAAAACATGATGGTTGATATTATAGTTGATAATGGCTACAAGAAGTGTTTCATCACCAAAAATAATAAGAATGTGGTAATCGCTTCCTACAAAATGGATTGTTTGCCCTAGTTTTATAATATGCTCCTAATGCAACACTATTAATAACCATGATAATTGTAATCACCCAGAAGTATAACAATAGGAATACCAAGAGGTAGTCCCAAAAGTAGTCTTAGATGTAGATCTAGAAGTAACAAACATAGAGGTAGATCCAAAGGTAGACCGAGTCATAGAACCAATGTCTAACCTAGTGGTAGACCCATAGGTATCAAACTTAGATGCAAACCCAAAGACAAAACCTAGAGATATACCTAGAGGTAGTAAACACAAAGGTAGACCCAAAGGTATATCTAGTGGAAAACCTAGTGGTATACCTAGAGGTAAAAAAACTAGAGTTAGACCTAGTAGAAGACCCAATGGAAAACCTAATGGTAGACCTAAAGGTCAATCCAATGGTACCCAATGAAAAACCTAGAGGTAATATATTCATAGATAGACTCAAAGGAAACAGACCCAAAGGTAGATCCAAATATGTTTACCGAAGAAAAATCAAGAGTGATAGAGTAAGATCTAGAGCTAATATCCAAGAGCTAGATCTAGTTCTAAGAGCCAAGAGCTAGAGCAAGGAGCTAGATCCAAGAGTCATAGCAAGAGCCTGGGCTAAGAGCTAGATCTAAAAAAATAGCTAGAGTAAGGAGAAAAGAGCTAGATCTAAGAGCTATATCTAGATCTAGAGCTAGATATAGCGCCAAGACTCCTCTAAATTAAGTGGGGAGTTCTAATTTTTCCTATCCCAAATAATATAATAAGTGGAGGATGTTAGAAATATTTTATTACAGTATTTTAGTATTATAATTAGGTTATCCATATTTATATGATAATATCATCCATTTATATAGAGTATTTTATTAATACTTTTTTTACATATAAATATCTACTAATCAAGAGTGTCAATATTATGGTTTGTAATCCTAAGGCATGTATTAAATAAGCTCTTACCTCAGTAAATTAATTGCTCTATTTTTCCATTATTTTCAATATAATAATATCAATATTTAGACACCAAAATAGCACCAATTCGATTATGGGACGATAAGCACTGATCGAATTGACATACATAGCCCCTAGGGCAGCCCCCAGAGGTTAAACAGTGGTCCTAACCACTCCCAGAGCAGTTTGGAATGTCAAAGGTCAATTTGGCACCTTTTTAGCACTTTTATCCCTACTCGTCCCACCTTGGGATGATTACAAACTAGTATTTGTCCCACCTTGGGATGATTATCAGCATTCGTCCTAGGGTGGGACGATTAGCAGGTTTGACTGGCAAAAAGTCAAACCTCGATAGGTCCACCACTTAACTGCACCTTCAAGGCATGCAATTGTGAGGAATGGCTTCAAATCAAGGAGAGGGACTTCATTCAAGCATGCCTTGATTATGGAGGCCTCATGCAAGGAGACTCTAAATCAGGGAAGAATATTTTCTCCCAAAATAGGGCAAACAAGTCAAGTGGCGCCCTCGCATGCGCATTCAAAGAGAGAGACCCTAGGTCTATAAATTGGTGAGTCTTCTCACCCCAAAAAAAAAAGATAGATCAGGAGCATTTAGAGCAACGAAGTGCTATTGAATCAAACCCTCACCCTCATTGTGCTTCTTACATCCTTGATCTCTCTTTCGAAAGGGAGGTTATTGGGTGATTATTGGAAGCGCAATCCGGACCCAAACCCAAAAATTTGGCCACAATATCCCACCAAATTTGCTGACACAACCCCATAAGAGGTTTTGGACCCATCCCAAGTGGATTGGTGCTGAAACCAAGTCCCAAACGACGGGCGTCTTGCCCCCGGGCACCCTCGCACTATCGTAGTTCTAATCGCCCCACCCCGGAGCGATTAGAAATATATGGAATATTTCCCTAATTTTTCTTTTGCATTTGATTCTAGGTCATTTACATATGCTGCCATTCAAGTTTCATGTGATTCTGATAAGTTTTGGCTGTGATTTTATTATTTCTTGCTTTCACTAACCTACAGGGAGCGCCATCGAATACAGGGTGACCGAGGCAGAATCTGCAAAATCCGACCATCTGGGTCATCCCAAAATGCCCCTTTTTTCTAACCCCAACTTTTTAGGTGTTTTGGAGGCCTTTGGACTAGACATTTAGGAGGTCGCCTTCTGACAGCTTATGACAGTCCTAATCGTCCCACCCTGGAGTGATTAGAAATATGTGGTAGATTTCTCGACTGTTCCTTTTGTAGTGGGTTCCTAGTAATGTTTTATTGCTTCTATAAAATTTTCAGCTCATTCTGATATGTTTTAGTTATCGTTTTAATTATTTTATGTATGCACTGACCGTAGGCCTTGGGGATCGCATGTTTCTCTCCATTCCCAGGTGCTACTAACCGTTTTCTATTTCTATGAATGTAGGATCTCGACACTAGAGGGGCAGAAAGGAACTATAGACACATTCATGCAAGCGGAGACGATGTTTGGTCCACCCATTTTCAACGTGGGCATGCGGAAGATCCCCAAGGGGAATGTATCATTTATGGTGTAACAAGACTATGTCCGACGCTCCTAGCCCCTGAAAAGGGAGGAGACGCATTGTAACCTAATCTTGAGAAAATAAATAAAATAAAGGGCTGCACTTTTACATTTTCTTTAAATCTTGTTTCAATTTGTTTGTTTTCTTTCTTTTCATGCATTCTCGTTCATAGGACTTAGTGTTACATTTCCCTTCTGTTTTGCTTTCGTATCCTCGTGCTTTCAGTGGCGATCATGGTGGGACCCCTATCCCTTAATTTTGAGATCAAATTTTTGATCAAAATTTGTGTGTTTTTGCTTGCAAGTGTCAATATTTCAAGCACTGGACTGCTGCTCGTTCCACCCTATGGCGAATACAGAGCTGGAATTCGTGTCACCCTAGGACGAATAGGAATTTTTTCACCCTATGATGAATACAAATCTGTTATTCATCCCACCCCGGGATGATTAGCTCTCTATGCAATTTCAGAGCAGAAACTCAGAGGCATCCGGTTTGGGTAGAGAAGAGGTAGGGGTTCTGAGCATCCTCTGTCATTTTTTGTTTTTTGTCTCTGTCATTTCCTATTTCTTTGCTTGCATAGGAAATTTTACTGCATGATTTCTTTCTTTTCACAAGTAAAAATAACCCCACACACCACGAGATAATCTAAACATCAAGGCATTGGTCGTAAAACCCCAACACTTGATCAAGACCAACGGTGGATTTCATCACCACCTTGGCTTGAATCTTGCATACATAACCCCGATCGCGACTATTGCTAGACGTAAATCCTGATGAAAGTTGACCAAGTGTAGCTGGGGTGATTCCCAGTGCATGAGGATAAGTCTTCTATGGTAGGTGTCAAAATAGAGCGATTCCCCTTCCATACCGCCTATGTTCCATGTACTATTCTGCTCTCACGTACCAATAGTCTCCCTCACGTAAGGGCGGGTATATAGAGAGGTTCGGTATAATAGCCTGGCAGTGGTATATTGAAGGGGTGACCATTTTGGGAGATATAAGAGCCCTCATATTGCATATACAACAAAAATTTCTTTACAAGGTTTTCAAAACAAAAATCAAAACACATTGAACCAGATTTAGGGCACACTTTTAATCCATAAACAAGATAATCATTGCTTTGATTGTGTGTTCCCCTTTTGTTTAGTGTAGCATAAAAAATCGTAAAGAAGATAAAAATGTACATATCTTTAGAGAAACATCACCATGGTGTACACCCGTAGCCGAGCCCAATCACGGGCAGAAGCTGTGGAAAGTGTACAAAGGGGCACAAGTCACCTCCGATATAGTCCCGAGGACTTGGTCATACCACCTTGGTGGCCTGACCCACAAGATAGTCCACATCATGCCATTACAGAATGGGACTATAGAGGCACCCCTTTGAGGGGCACTCCCACTCAACATAGACCCTTTTAGGAGGAGGCCATACACGTGGCACTCAACATAGATGGGAGGGCTCCCTTAGACACTCGTTATGAGTGGCCACCGCATGATGAAGTGCTAGAACAACATAGGGTCCATAAGGAGGGGCCACATGATTACGTCATCCCTCCTCTACCCCTTATTACTATAAAAAACAATAGGCCAAATCCAGAGCACAAGGCTCT
Source organism: Wollemia nobilis (assembly GCA_028583015.1). Taxonomy (NCBI): domain Eukaryota; kingdom Viridiplantae; phylum Streptophyta; class Pinopsida; order Araucariales; family Araucariaceae; genus Wollemia; species Wollemia nobilis. The sequence continues at coordinate 1,063,555 of JAQPPZ010003183.1, forward strand.
TTAGACAGGGCAAGCCAATTCTGCCCACCCCTTTCACATGTATGAAAGGGAGCACGAGGAAGACCACTACATTCCTCAAGAGCAATACACAACATGGGAGCAATGCGCCTCCACACCTGCTATGTATCAAGATCACCCACTGAGGCCAGAGCCTCGGGTGAATGCCGCTAACCTCGATAGAGGAAAGTGACCCATAGAGATCTCGGATCACCATGACCGAGATAGACATGTAGGAGAGGCATCTAGGCTTCCTAAACACAAGACAATGGAACAAATTGACTTGGAATTTGCCAAACATACCACCCACCAAGCGTAAATCACGTAGCTTTGACAAGACCAACAATAGTTAGAGCACCTGTATCGCCTTAGCAAAGAGCGCATTCGATGTCAGACAGATGAATTGCTATAGAAAACTATGCCTGAGAGGGTCCCAACCCCTCACATGCATAAGATAGAGTTGTATGAGAGGCACAACCCCTTGGTGTGAGACAGGTCTCTGCGACCTTATCAAATATTGCCTCCAAGACCTCCTAGACCTGAGCGGGAGGCCACTCCTAGAAACAACGATGGGCACCCTCCGTGGGCACCCACCCATGTTTATAGGTCTCACCTAGGAACTCCTCAAGAATCCTATGAGGAGTATGAGCAAGAAGAAGAGCGGGCTGAAATGCCCTACCAAGGCAGGGGGATGCTTTCCGGCTACCCCTCCATAGGCCTCAAGTTCCCCACAACCCACAACGGGAACAAACCAAGGAGGAAGAGATCAAATCCTCTGATGCATACAAAGCACTGCTAGAGCACTTAGAGTCTATGGAGACCAAGACTTTTGGGCCCCAAAAGCCCACTTTACGCCAACTCCATAGTCACCCTATGCATCCGTCAGTGTCGGCACCCCCATACCATGAACACTTTAAACTGCCTCAGTTGGCAATATTTAGAGGGGAGGAGGATGCCCAAGAGCACGTGACTAGATTCCTGAGCCAATGCTTTGGCATTCAGGACAATGATGCTTTGCTTGCTAAGAACATTTATAACCATGTTCGTAGGCCCTACCTCGGATTGGTTCACTCGATTGCCAAAGCATAGCATCAGTAACTTGGATCAGCTAGTGGACGCGTTCCTCGAATGCTTCACCTTCAACACCAAGAAGAAGGCATCACTAAGTGACCTAGCTAGCCTCAGGTAGTATGAGGAAGAAACCATGGTGGCCTATGGAAATCGATGGAGGACGTTGCTTTCAAAGCTGCCCTACCTCCCTCCCATGGCCGACCTGACCCAAATGTTCTCAAAGAGTTGTTTGAGATCGATCTCCATGCTATTGCAGCTATAGCAATATGCCACTCTTGAGGAAGCCCTGGCGCAAGCCAGAATCATTGAGGAGATCAAGATACAGGATGGTGAGATTGCCAAACCATGGAAGAAAGAGTGGCCTAAAAATGCCAAAATAGGGACCACGCAACCAAAACCCACTGTGGTCAATCAGGTTGCTATAAACATGCCTAAGCCTACACAAGCAACACAACCCTCACAGGCTAACTATCAGGCAGTTCCTCTTGACAGCTATGAGAAGGAGAATCATCGACAAGAGCAAAATTAGTAGCGTCGCCCTAGGCGACAGTTCACACCCTTCATAGAGTCCAAAGACTCCTTGTTTGACCGTTTGTCCATGGTAAACTTGATACACCTACCATAAAGTTGACCCATAGACCCCAACGCACCAAAACCTAAGGGCTATAGGGAAGACTTGTACTATAGATTTCATAGGCAGAAAGGACATGACCTTTACGCATGTTGGAAGTTCAAGAGCTTCATGCAAGACCTAATAGACAACAAGACGCTGGCGGTGGACAACCCCGTAGTGCCAAACAACCAATATATGGGAGTCTTCAAAGACCCCTACATGCCCATGATGCACAGGAAAAAACCCTTCAAGTCAATGAGGTGACACAGAACTACCCCATGCAGGGGTATGTAGGGATGATAAGCATAGTGACTTAGGAACAAGAGGTACCCAGGAGCTGCCCCCGCAACGGCCACAGGAGAGGTTCCATCAACGTCACAACCTCAACAACACCCTACACAACCTCCCCCGCCTAGACCAGTGGCCACGATTTGGACTAGACTTACCCAAAGTTTAAGGACCACGTCGGCTAGGCTCTCCATCTATGAGCTCATTCAACAATCATCGCCCCATCGGGAGGCTCTAATGGAGATATTAAAATCCATCGAGCTGCAGCCCCATGAAGCAAACTCTTTCAACAACTTTGTGGGACATGTAAAACAATGTACAGAACCAGTCATCACCTTTAGAGAAGACGAACTAAAATTGGTGACTGGTGATATGGCGGATCCACCCCTGCACGTCATTGCATGGGTCAATGGGATTCCGTACAAGAGGGTGTTGGTGGACACTGGCTCATCTAGTAATATAATTACAACAGCGGCATTGAAACACCTCAAGTTGCCAGCATCTCACATCGTGGCCTCCACCTATACTCTTCGAGCATTCAATGATGCGATATGCTCGACGGTTGGCACAATTGTCCTGCCCATCCAAGTGGGACAAAAGACTATTCCTACGTTGTGCCACATCTTGGAAGGTGAGATGGCCTATAATATCTTGTTGGGCCGGCCTTGGATCAGGGACATGAAGTGTGTCCCTTCGATAGCTCATCAGTGCCTAAAGTACACATTCGAAGGGCAGGTGCATGTAGTCCCGGTAGACTTAGAGCCCTTCAAGTATTGCAATACGGTGCAACTGATGCCGCAATCGACCCTTCCATCGACACATTTGGACTTTCAGTTGAATCCATCCAAATAGGGTCCGATTCTGCATGCATCCCCGCTGTTAAGTCCATCAAATCACCAGTCGGGTCCATCTTCATCATCTGGTCCTTCACCAACAATGCCACCTACGATGGCCACACCGAAGGACAAGGGGAAGAAACCCCTAGAAGAGGCACCGCCACTAGTCTCAACCATCTCTACCGAAGAGATGCCTAGCCGAATGGAAGTCGAGATGCCTAGTTCACCCTACATGGAGTGGACCCAGGAAGAACTCCCATTCCCTCCCCCTCCACCGCCAACGATCACCATTGAGATGGCCAATACGGGCCTGGGGGAGTATCTAGTGTGGAACATTGTAGCAACACCCGCACTTGAGTCCATGCGGGACATGGGGAGACCTCGCCTCCCCATCGGCACTATTGTTCCTCTAGGCTACCCACCAAATCAGACAAACTTTGTATATGGGGGCCTCGATAATGGCATTGAACCTTACATGCAAGAAGAAGAAGATGAAGAGCCCTTTGTTGAGGATGTCAACTATTTGTCCAACCCAGACTTCGCTTTGAGATATCTTGGCCAATGCAATTGGCATGGATATGGGTTGGGCAGATATGAGCAAGGAGTGCGCGTTCTTTGCCAACCAAGATATCAGATGCCATACGACAAGTCAGGAGTAGGGTTCAACCACCCCCTTCCCCTTGACATCTTGGTAGAGAACATGCAAGGCCTAGGGATAGGCAACAAGGATGGGTTGGCATTAGATCCATATGCCAATCCTAACACAACATATACATTGGGGGATTATCTCCCATTGCTAACAACCAACCTTGTTGACCTTAACAACCCTTTCCCTTCGATCGAGAAAGGAGAAATTTTGAGGACTCACCTACAAGAGGGATATAGACAAGGCCAAGAAGGGTCTTCAGAAGATGAGTCAGAGTATGAGGTAGCGCCTTGGGACCCTTTCGAGTCTGATAGCAATCACTCACAAGTGACCCCCATAGATGATTATCAGGAGAGCTTCATGACGATGTTCCCCTTTGATGCTCCAATCAGGAAAATGCCACCTCAAGAGAATCAGGTCCCCTCGTAGAGAGTGGAACAACCCCGATGGGACCAGATCAATTTGCTCGAGCAAGATGAGCCTCACATGTCACAAACAGCTATCGGAGCCAACGAAGGCCTATGGATCTCTGATAGTGATTATGAAGATGAGACTGAGATGGCATATCTCAAATCATATGCGACAGCAACAATACCCCATGGACATTGATGACATGTTTGAACAGCTACACATGGGGCCAAGGCATAGGTGGCACCTAAACCAGGCGCAGTTGGACCAATTACTGCACCCACCACTTCAGGCATACAGAGAGCGCCTTCCGCCCAGAGACCCTATAGAGCCATCAGTGCCAAGGGTGGACCCTATCCTTTTATCTACACATAGGGCCGATCCATTTGTGCCAGTACCCATAGAGCCAGATCCGGAGCACAAATATCACCTAGGATGTCCGAGTCACCACACCCGAGGTAATGGAGACCAAAATCATTTCATCAACATGATCTCCATTGACTTAACCACCCCCATCCATAACCTAGATGACCCAACACGGTCATTGTATCTAGACTTAGATGCTATAGACTGGGATCGCACTGACACACCACCATCCCCATCAGAGTACTGGCCTTGCGGTGGGATGTTCCATTTCACCCCAGGACAGACTCAGGATGTCTTCCATGTTGAAGAGGAACCCGACGTTCCCAACGTAGATCTAAATTCAGCAAATGATATCCACCTGATCCCAACTCCACACCAGTTGGAGGATGGGTCCCACATGTCAGTTGAAGAGACGACTGACGTAGACATCGGCTCTGATCCAATGAATTCACAAATCATCAAGCTGGGGGTAAGTCTATCCCCCAAAGAGCAAGCCGATTACATTGCCCTTCTCAAAGAGAAGAAGGAGGTTTTTGCATGGTCCTACAAAGACATGTCGAGGCTAGACCCGTAGCTAGTCATGCATAATCTAACGCTTGATCCGACAGTCAAGCCAGTCAAGCAAAAACTACGTAAGATGCACCCAACAGTAGCCTTAATGGTCAAATATGAGCTACAAAAGTTGTTGGATGCACAGTTTGTCATCTGCATGGATTACCCACCATGGTTGTCCAACATGGTACCCATCAAGAAGCCTAATGGGAGGATTCGCATATGCACCAATTTTTGAGATCTAAACAAAGTGAGTCCCAAGGATGATTTCCCCTTGCCTAGCATCGATGCATTGGTAGACGCTATAGTGGGCCATGAAATGCTATCCCTCATGGATGGTTTCTCGAGATACAATCAGATTCGTATCAATCTCGAGGACCAACTAAAAATGGCGTTCACAACGCCTTGGGGGACATTTTGTTATAAGGTCATGCCCTTTGGCCTTAAAAATGTTGGTGCCACCTACCAACGTGCCATGACATACATCTTCCATGATCACATGCATAAAACTTTGGAAGATTACATGGATGATTTGTTGGCCAAATCTCTTTTGTGCCCAGATCATCTCGATGACCTAAGCAAGATCCTCGATCGCCTCATTGAACATAAAGTCAGACTAAACCCCAAGAAGTGCGTATTTGGCGTCACATCTGGAAAACTCTTGGGTTTCATAGTCTCAAAATGAGGAATCAAGGTAGATCCAAACAAAGTCAAGGCAATCCTTGAAATGCTTCCCCCAACCACCATCAAGCAACTCAGAAGCCTACAGGGAAAGGTCGCGTCAATCAAGCGCTTCATAGCACAGCTATCTGACAAGTGCCGACCCATGAATAAATTATTGCACAAGGGGGTAGCATTTCACTGGGATGACGAGTGCCAATCAGCCTTTGATGACATCAAACAATACTTGGCTTCATCTCCGATATTGGCACCACCTAGACCAGGAGTGTCATTCTACTTATACATCTCAGCTACTGAGGTGGCACTGGGCGCCATGCTAGCCCAAAAAAATGAACTACACAAAGAACAAGCTAATTACTATCTTAGCCACACCCTGGTCAGTTATGAACTTAACTATGCATACGTCGAGAAGCTATGCTTGGCAATGGTATTTGCTACCAAAAATCTATGCCACTACATGCTGAGCAATACGACGTATGTTGTGTCTAAGGAGAATCCATTGTGGTACATGATGAGTCGTACTTATCATAGTAGCCGCACGATAAAATGGATCATGTTGTTGACGGAGTTTGACATCGAATTCATTGGACAGAAGTCCATCAAAGGTCAAGTCATCATCGATCAACTAGTAGAGGCTCCTCTTGAAGATGATCAGCCTCTGACCATAGAGCTACTCGATGATGGGGTCTTCCATGTTTCAGAATCGCCAGATTCTAATGAGCCTGAGTCACAGGCCGACATGACCCTATTCTTCGATGGTTCTAAATGTGAGCAAGGGGGTGGCACGGGAATTGTATTCTTCACACCGCAAGGGGCTCCAATGCCTCTATCATTTAAACTAAATTTCCCATGCACCAACAACAATGTCGAATATGAAGCCTTGCTCATAGGTCTTCAAACAACAATCACCATGAACATCAAACGCTTGAACATCTTTGGTGATTCATTGTTAATTGTCAACCAAGTAAAAGGGGTATTCCAATGTAAATGCCCAATTTTGCAGGCCTACAAAGCCCTTGTGGACAAATTCCTGGCAAAGCTTGAATGGTATGACATCGAGGCACTCCCTCGATCATCAAATCATTTTGCGGATACTATGGCCTCCTTGGGGTCACTAATCCCGCAAGACCCTTCTAGTGAAATGACAACCATTCAAGTTAAAACATTATCGCAATCCACGATGGAGCGTGCAAGCTCTGACCTAACGCCAAGAATCCACCTGATCCAGATTGAACCATCTCAGGATAAGTTCTCTCGAATCCATGATAGTCTGAATCACGCCAACTGGGGGTCCTTGTTCTCCTCGACCCCTCTTAATAGCAACACAACGCTATTCTTACAAGTTCTTTCCCACTCAAATTTTGCTAGGGATGAACTTCAAGAGGGATTTGTCATTCATACCATCGAGGTTTCTGATCAGCAGGATTGGTACACACCCATAAGAGACTACCTCAAGCTAGGTAACCTCCCACTTGGATTGATGCATGCCGTAAAAATATCATTTAAATAAAAAGTGGCAAAACATGTCTTGCTAGGAGACATTTTGTATCATCGAAGCTATGAAGGAATCCTCCTCCATTGCTTGGACCAGCAAGAGTCCGCTTGGGTGATCACCCAAGCGCACGATGGTACATGCGGTGGCCACTTCAGCGATATGGCCATCGCAAAGTGCATTCTTTGCATGGGCTATTATTGGCCATCTTTAGAGCGAGATTGTTGCACATATGTAAAGAAGTGCATGAAGTGTCAACACCATGCCAATTTGACACATGTACCTTCTCAGGCCTTGCAACCGATCCAATCGGCTTGGCCATTTTTGTAGTGGGGCTTAGATCTAATCGAAAAGATCTCCCCTGCGTCATCGAGTCATCACACGTTTATCATAATGGCCACAGAGTACTTCACCAAGTGGGTGGAAGCAATTTCGCTTACCTCTATGATTGGGACCCGCATTGCGGAGTTTATTTTGCATAACATCATATGTCATTTTGGTATTCCATCCAAGATCATCTCGGATAATGGGACGTCATTCAAGAACAAATATGTGCGTGCTTTGACAACAAAGTACAAAATTTAGCATAATTTTTCAACACCTTATTATCCGTAGGAAAATGGGCAAGTAGAGGCATCAAACAAAATGCTAGTTGCCATCCTCAAAAATATGGTCATAGATAGTCACAAGGATTGGCACATTCAAATCCCACTTGCCCTGTGGGCTTATCACACTAGCATTCGGACGCCCACTGGGGCAACTCCATTTTCGTTGGTGTATGGCTCCGAGGCAGTCATGCCTCTCGAGTTGGAAATACCTTCCCTACGCATATCAATGCAAGAGTTCATCGATGATGACACTGCATGGTAGGCCCGGTTAGACCAACTTACGTTGCTCGACGAACGACGCATCAATGCTCTCGAGCATTTACGTATCTATCAAGAGTGACTTAGGAAAGCATACAACATGAAATTTCACCTGAGGGACTTTCAGGTTGGTGACTTGGTCTTAAAAGAGAACCAACAAAATTCTAACTTGTCGCCCCATCTAAGGGACAAGTTCATGGCAAATTGGTTAGGTCCCTATGTAATTGATAGTAAAATAGGACCTGGAACATACCGGCTCACCTCTCTTGAAGGAATCAAGGAACCAGAACCCTTGAACATCAGTCATTTGAGGCCATTCCACATTTAGAGAGCCATAGCCCACCCCAAAAGCTCCAAGGATTCCCACAATCGCTTGGTCAACCTAAAATGCCCCAAAGGTATCAATAAACCCTTTGGTCAAAACCAAAAGCTCCAAGGATTCCCACAATCACTTGGTCAACCCTAAAATGCCCCAAAGGTATCAATAAACCCTTTGGTCAAATCCAAAAGCTCCAAGGATTCCCACAATCACTTGGTCAACCTAAAATGCCCCAAAGGTATCAATAATCCCTTTGGTCAAACCAAAAAGCTCCAAGGATTCTCACAATCGCTTGGTCAAACCTAAAAAGCTCCAAGGATTCTCACAATCACTTGGTCAACCCTAAAATGCCCCAAAGGTATCCATAAACCCTTTGGTCAAACCAAAAGCTCCAAGGGTTCCCACAATCGCTTGGTCAAAAACAAATATTCAAAAACAAACAAAAACACAAGATAATCAAAAATAACAAAAAAAATTGCATCTCAATTCCATGCATACTCTTAAAAATCAAAACACAAAAACATAATAAATTGCATTAGGCATCGCATACATACATTGCATATTTGTTGGTCATACATGTCACAAGCACCATAGACTGTAATTGCTAGGCAATTCCATCATTTTCCACCTTCAATCCATTTTATCAACACGTCATTCCAAAATAACACCGTCCACATTTTTAGCATAGTCAGTTGTCTCCTAATGTATTTAGGGTTTTCGTCATTCAACTGTCTTTAAATTTCTAGCCAAAAAATGTACAAAGTCAAACAGATTTTACAAGGGGAGAGTTTTACTTGGATCACACCTCGTTACGTAACATCCCTACACAAGTTAAAACACATAAAAAAAATTCCCAAGTTGTGTGAAAGCAAGAGAAACCTACAAAGCAGTCTAGGGTACCATAGGTGAAAGGTTAGCCTGTTCATCCCCCTGTGTGAATGGTTCAAGAATGCTGAGAATTGAAAAAAGGACAAGCTCTTCCCCATCCAATTTCACATAATAAACAGTGGTCTTCACCACTAACACAAATCCCAATCACCGTTGGTCCCCAAAGTCATAAGGATTCGTACTACACGCCCCTGACAAGGATGGGTAGTCATCCCCAAGGCCTAAGAGATCAATGCCATTACATAATCATATCCCCAAACACATTTGGTCCCCAAAGTCATAAGGATTCATACTACATGCCCCTAACAAGGATGGGTAGTCATCCCCAAGGCCTAAAAGATCAATGCACTTACATAATAACATCCCCAATCACCTTTGGTTCCCAAAGTCATAAGGATTCATACTACACGTCCCTGAACAGGATGGGTAGTCATCCCCAAGACCAAAAGGATCAATGCCATTCACAAGCCAAAAACCTACGAGCTCAACTTTGCAACCTAAAATGCAAAATCAAATAACAATGGTTATCACCACTATTCAAAGTCCTTGCTCAAAAAGAAAAACAAAAGAGAAAAATAAACAGTGATTTTCATCACTATGTATACGAGCAAGTATCCCAACAAGTTGAGCAACTCGAAAGATGCCTGAGCTTGAATCCCTAGAATTCTCAGCATTCAAAAAACCATCTAGGTGATCCTCATTACGGGTTTGGTGGACAACCTACCTGACAATGGCGGTATCCTAAAACGCATGACGATATGTCTATCACATTAAATTTGCATGTGAGCAGACCAATGTTTGCATGTGGATGAGCTAGCTTATGGTACCTTAGATTGTCCCATGGATTAATCTTACTAAATACAACAATGGAGTTAGTGGAGCTAATTAGGTGATCCTCAGTACAGGTTTGGTTGACAACCTATCTGGCACTGGCGGTATCCTGACAAATACCACATAAACGAACTCAATTGCACACATAGGGATGTGAAATAACTTGGTCAAACTCAAGTCTGATTTGTACCTTGTTCAAAAGTCTTGTGAGATAAATGTACAATCTTGGCTAGTTAGTTAAAACATCTGAATCTCAAAAAAACCTTAACTACATTTTAAAACAACTGGTACATTTCATTACTTACATCACCATCAAAAAATATGAAAAATACCAAAACAAAATTACCATATGCAAAGTCATTCCACAAAGCAATCACATAGTACAGAAAGCCAATAAATCCTGTACAGTCTATGGTGCCATCGACAAGTTATCAACAAATCATTTCATTCATTCCATATGCATACATCATATAATTAGAAACATCGCATTCGTAATAACACATGCATACATCAAAGTAAATAAATGTGCATAAAAATAAACAAAAAAATCATGACAAGTGTATAACCAAAAAGAACGTCATGTATATATATAATCAAAATGCCTCGCAAGCTACAATAAGTCGGTCCTCTGACCTCACAAAATAAATCAAAAACTCAAAAACCCCCAAGCCTAGGGCATCGACCACCATGATCACGCAGGATCGGTGCGATGGGAACTACCCCTCGTGGTGTGGGTCCTATGGGACCTCTCAAGGTGGCTGCTGCTAGCCCCCGCATCATGCCCACTAGCGCCCCCCTCATCCAACCACCTATGACGAGAGGAAGTAGACTGCTCAGTCTCATTGTCTCTCGTCCTGCATGAAGATCCACCTCTAGGGAGCTCAGGTAACCGCCCACCGAGGTGGATAATCTCTACCTCCAACTCCATCCGGTATTAGACCAAATCCATCTCCCGTTAATGGTACGATGCCAATGTGTCATCACACTATGCCAGTTGAGTCCACAGGAGATCCCTCTCCCGCAAAGCATCCGTGTCCCTATCCTACTAGTGGTACGTAGCCAATGCGTTCTCCTGCTCCACCAACTGAGTCCATAGGAGATCCCTCTCCTACAGAGCATCCCCAAGCTCCTCATCCCATCTCTGAAGTAGATCCTCCAATCGTGCTATCTCAGCGTGATACCTAGCCTCCATATCCCCTAGGACTGCCTGAGGCATAGGCATATCCGGGGTGACGGGCTGCTCTGGCACCCACTGCTCAGGGACGTCCTATGTATCCGGCTGCTCCAAAACCCCAAAATCATCCCTCACAAAATCATCAACCTCCACCATGTCCTCATCCTCCAGTGGAACCCCCCAACCCCCCTGATGCCTCCGCATCCTCCCCACCTACTGCTGCTACGTCAGGACCTCCTAGAGGCCCCTCACCTCACCACCCCGCAACGTCCACCACTGGTCATACTCAACGGTCACCCCGATGTTGTCCACATTAGGGACATCGATCACTGCATCTGACTCCTCACCAAGTGGCTCGATGATCGGCCAGGCCAGAGTCCTCTCATCGCCCCGACGTCGATAGATCAAGGGCTCACCAAGCAACCCCTAGTGCACCCCAAACTATCACGTCACTCGAACGTATAAGAAATACTCCTGCTTGGTCTCATGTCGCCCGATCAGCCATCTCCCCCTATGCACCCATCGGAGCCACTCTCCAGCCTCAGGCCAGGCTGGACAGTCCTAGTATGGGTGCCAGAACACCTCCCCTAGAGCAAGCCGAGCGAAGGCATCGACATAGTGCCCTACGGCACCTGCCCATCGTCGACTCTACCCCTGCTCCTTAGACCATCACCATAGAGCCGCATACCCTATCTCCCTATCAACCATCTCTGCCCGAGTGGTCCACGGCAGACCCTATGGCCGCTCCATAGCTATGTGTTGCCACCCCCAACACTGCAATGGTAGCTGCACCCAATCCCCTTTCACCTTCGATAGTGGACCTCGTACAACTCATCATAAAGCTATGCTAGTAGCGTCTGTCCCCACCTCATAATCAAGGGTGCCTCCGTCGGACACTCGACCAATATGAACACTACCTCCAGCAGGTTCCAAGGGAACCTCGCACCTGAGGAGTTGGGCAATAGCATGTTGGAGATGAGGGTCATCAGTAATGCATGCCTCACCCCCAACATGCCCCTCTCTAGCCACCACCGCACCAAAATACCACCAATCAAGCAATCCCCTCTGCCCTCTCCACCAGACTATCCACCCCCATCTCCACCCCATGCCCGAAGCACCATGTCAGCACAGCCATCCGCTGATCACGTGGAGTAGTCCGAATAGGAAGCCCGTCTATCAAAATCTGTAGAATCCGATAGACATCCTCAAGAGTCACTGTCATCTCCCCTATTGGGAGATGAAAGGTATTAGTTCGAGGATCCCACAAGTTGATCAGGGCCATCAGATAGGCCTGATCCCCCACCACAAGCTCTAGTCGAGTCACCTGCTTGAGCCCAAGGGCATCAAGCCACTCCCAGTCAGCCATAGTCAGTGCCTCCCGTGCTTCAGAGAACACCGTCGACACACGATACCGGCTCTTCACAACCTGCAAAAGAAAACAAAACAAAAACATTAAAACATGACAACAAAACAAAAAAACTATACAACTAAAACATTACAAAATAAATTACAAAATCAAACCTAGGGTTTTTAACCTTAGTCTCCAAAAATAAAAATTTAACCTAGGGTTTATAACTCTAGTTTAAACTAAAAAAACAAAAACAAAATAACAAAAAACACCTAGGTTTTTAACACAAAAACAAAAAACAACAAACCTAGGTTTTTAACTCTAGTTCAAACAAAAAAAAAAAAAAAAAAAACAAAAAAAAAAAAATTAACCTAGGGTTTTCAACTCTAGTCTAAACTGAAAAAAAACAAAAAACAAAAACAAACAGTTAACCTAGGGTTTTCATCCTAGTCTAAACTGACAAAAAACAAAATACAAAAACAAATAGTTAACCTAGGGTTTTCATCCTAGTCTAAACTGACAAAAACCAAAATACAAAAACAAACAGTTAACCTAGGGTTTTCATCCTAGTCTAAACTGAAAAAACAAAACAAAAACAAAATAAAAACAAACTAATTTTACTTCATTCCAACTAGGTTTTTTTACCTTAGTTTACAAAAATCAAAATTTCACCTAGGGTTTATAATTCTAGTTTAAACTACAAAAAAAATAAAACAAAATAACAACTAGGGTTTCTAACTCTAGTTAAACAAAAATAACACTTTAACCTAGGGTTTTCATACTAGTGTCTAAACTCAAAAATAAAAAACACAATAACAAAAGTTTTCAGTTCCTAGGGTATTACCTTAGTCTACAACTGATAAAAAATAGAAAACAACATAAAAACATTTTTTTTAGCTAAGTTTTCAATCTTAGTTTAAACTAGGGTTTTCTTTTTTTAGCTTACAACAAATACACAAAAACACTACAAAACACAAATTCAAACAAACATTAAACTAGGGTTTTTATTTTAGTCAAAAAATAACATACAACAAAAAAGAATTGCGGTTTTAAACTGTAACACAAACCAAACAAAATAAAGAGGAGGAGCACTCACTGGTCTCGCTTTAGCTCTGCCACTTGATGATCCAGTCCATGAACTCATGGTGTCCAAGAAATTTGATAGTGCTCCGCTATGCGAACTCGACCTCCTCCTCCTCACAGCTCCCAAACGCCAGGAAAAACAAATGCAAATGAGCCCAAAACCTAGTTTTGGCCCTTAAATAGGCTTTTAGGCCTGTAATCATTCCCCCCTAGGATGAGCACTCTAGTTAGCACTCGTCCCACCCTGGGATGATTACTAAACTGGTATTCATCCCACCCAAGGACGATTACAGAGCAAGAAATTCAAAAACAACAAAAACTGCACCAAAATGCAAAAAAAAATAGCAATAAACTTGCCGAACAAAGGGGCCTTTGCGCCTACGATTCTTGGCATGCAAAACCGACATTGGGGTCACAAATACTCACTATCCTACTCCCTAAGAAGGCTACCATAGCTGGACCGCTCCACGGGAGGACGGATTTTCAAGAATTTCATCCCCAAACGATGTCACAAAAAGGGTCCAAACCCACCCAAAAATAGCAATAACATTGTCGAACGAAGGCGCCTTTGTGCCTGACATTATTGGCATCCAAAATAGATGTTGGGGTCACAAATTGTCACTATCCTACTCCCTAATAAGGCTACCATAGCTGGACCGCTCCATGGGAGGACGGATTTTTGACAATTTTAGCTCCAAAATGCGTCACAAAAAGGGTTCAAACCCACCAAAAATAGGTCAGAATGTTTAGAAACTGCATAAGCATTCAATGAAAAACAACTGAAGGCACCCTTACAAAAGTCATCTTGGGTCAAGTGACTCATCACTTTTCTCATGTCGATCATTCCCTCATCGATTCGTCGCTTGAGGGGGTAGTCACACTTAGTCACCAATCAACAAAAACACACCCAATCAAAGAAATGGCATGCATTCAAAGGATCATTGACAAAGATAATCACGCCCTTGCTTGGGGAAGAAAACAAGCAATAATCACAAGTTGATCAAACACTTGGCATTCTAGAATCATGAACTCAAGGTTCCCACAGACAAAAGGTTGCGCCCTTTGCCTATTCATGATTGAACAATGTCCAAGATCAAGTAACACCTCACTAAAAAAGGTTAACACTTGAATTAAGCTCCTTAGCTCGTCAGAAGCAAGGATTCAAGAATGCGTGCCCTTTCCATACTTGGGGCATCAAAATTTGGTTAGGTTACTGAGAAACCCTAATCATTAGTGCTTTGGTTATCTATTTTTGCTCAACACTGCGCCATGCACAATGCATCCCAAAAAGGGGCATCTATAGACACCAAAACAACACCAATCCGATTATGTGATGACAAGCACTGATCGAATTGACATACATAGCCCCTAGGGCAGCCCCTAGAGGTTAAACAGTGGTCCTAACCACTCCCACAGTAGTTTTGGAAGGTCAGAGGTCAATTTGGCACCTTTTTAGCACTTTGCTCCCTACTCGTCCCACCCTAGGACGATTACAAACTGGTATTCATCCCACCCCGAGATGATTATCAGCATTCATCCCAGGGTGGGATGATTAGCAGGTTTGACTAGAAAAAATTCAAACCTCGATAGGTCTACCACTTAACTGCACCTTCAGGGCATGCAATTGCGAGGAACGACTTCAAATCAAGGAGAGGGACTTCAGTCAAGCATGCCTTGATCATGGAGGCCTCATGCAAAGAGACTCTAAATCAGGGAAGAATATTTTCTCCCAAAATAGGGCAAGCAAGTCAAGTGGCGCCCTCGCATGCGCATTCAAAGAGAGAGACCCTAGGTCTATAAATTGGTGAGTCTTCTCACCCCAAAAGAAGACAGAGCAGGAGCATTTAGAGCAATGGAGTGCTGTCGAATCAAACCCTCACCCTCATTGTGCTTCTTACATCCTTGATCTCTCTTTCGGAAGGGAGGTTATTGGGTGATTATTGGAAGCACAATCTGGACCCAAACCCAAACATTTGGCCACAATACCCCACCAAATTTTTTGACACAACCCCATAAGAGGTTTTGGACCCATCCCAAGTGGATTGGTGCTGAAACCAAGCCCCAAACGGTGGGCATCCTGCCCCCGGGTGCCCCCCACACTACTGCAGTTCTAATCGCCCCACCCCGGAGTGATTAGAAATCTATGGTATATTTCCTTGATTTTTCTTTTGCATTTGATTTTAGGTCATTTACATATGCTTCCATTCAAGTTTCATGTGATTCTGATAAGTTTTGGCTGTGATTTTATTATTTCTCGCTTTCGCTAACCTACAGGGAGCATCATCAAATATAGGGCAACCGAGGCAGAATTTGCAAAATCTGACCATCTGGGTCATCCCAAAATGCCCCGTTTTGCCTAACCCCAACTTTGCAGGTGTTTTGGAGGCCTCTAGACTGGACATTTAGGAGGTGGCTTTCTGATAGCTTATGACAGTCCTAATCGTCCCACCCCGGAGCGATTAGAAATATGTGGTAGATTTCTCAACTGTTCCTTTTGTAGTGGGTTCCTGGTAATGTTTTATTGCTTCTATCAAATTTTTAGCTCATTCTGATATGTTTCAGTTATCATTTTAATTATTTTATGTATGCACTGACCGTAGGCCTTGGGGATCGCATGTTTCTCTCCATCCGCAGGTGCTACTAACCGTTTACTATTTCTCTGAACGTAGGATATCGACATCGAAGGGGCAGAAAGGAACTATAGACACATTCACGCAAGTGGCGGTGACGTTTGGTCCACCCATTTTCAACGTGGGCACGCGGAAGATCCCCAAGGGGAATGTATCATTCATGGTGTAACAAAACTATGTCCGACGCTCCTAGCCCCTGAAAAGGGAGGAGATGCATTGTAACCTGATCTTGAGAAAATCAATAAAATAAAGGGCTGCACTTTTACATTTGCTTTAAATCTTGTTTCAGTTCGTTTGCTTTCCTTCTTTTCATGCATTCTCGTTCGTAGGACTTAGCGTTACATTTCCCTTCTGTTTTGCTTTCGTATCCTCGTGCTTTCATAATACTAATCACATAAGGGAGCATTACCAATTTTTATCAAAGCATTCAAATAATAATCATGATAAATTTAAGACACTAAGGCAAGCATCATCTATACTAATATCTCTAAATAACAGTAGTCCCATACTTTAGTCCAAATCTATTTTTATTGACTCTTTATTTTGTGTCATTCAAGTATCCCAAGCATATTAGTTATATTTTTATGTTTCCAAATCCATAATTATTCACCAAACCTTATATCATATGCTTAGCTTTACCTCTAGCATTTCATCCAACCTAATCTTCCATGTGTATGTCATCATTAGAATTTTACATAATTTGGGCTTATACTAGTGATGCATTCACTTGGATGGTGTAGTGTTATCCTAAGACTATCAAAATAGATCTAAAATATATTTACAAGCATGACATAAAATTATCCTTGTGAATGATTCCACTATAGTCTTCATCAATATTTAAGCCTTTCAGAAACTAGAAAATTCCCACAACATGTTCCTAAAGATAATAAATTTTTACTATCTAAGAAAACCATTAAAACCCATTACATAATATCAAGGGAATAATTGTGCATAGAAAAAATAATATATGTAATTAGATTTACTATACCTAAGAATATTAAAATCAAAATCAAAAGGAACAAAATTCAAGATGAATTTTAGGGTGTGATTTTATATGAACACAAAATCAATGATATTGACAAAAAAAATAGAGAAATAAAGGATCAAAATTAGTATCCATCATTCTCATCACATATATAAATCTGGCATAAATATTCCAGCTATAGATTACAAAATGATTATTATGTGAAATCTATAATTAGAATACATCATGATTAAGTCTTAAACCAACTAATTATTAAAATATAATATGGTTACGGATAATAAATGCTTTCTAAGCTCCAAGCTCCACCTCCATATTTCAATGCCTATACTAATTCATTATTTTCAATGCAATACGATACCACAATTGAAAGTAAATAAAATATTATTCAAAAAATAGAATGAACTCTTATAGTTATGGAATAAATACTAATAATCAATCCTACGCTTTTCTAATTCTTAGGAGATGAATAATAAACAATGATCCAATTTTTAAAAATTCAAAATCTTAAAAATAAATTATTTAATATATTGAAATCATGGTAGAACAAAATAAAACATGAAAACACTTCTTTTGAAAACACTTCTTTTAAAGGAATTATAACAAGTAGTATTTTATGACTATACATGGAAAGTAGCCAAAGGTATTTAAAACTTTGAGGAAGCAATGTAGCTATTGGAAAATTCTTATAATTTGTCTACCATCTACCCATATTTTACTATATTTCCAAGTAGAAAATATGATATAATTGGATATTGACATTACAATTATGAAGACAAATGGTATAAAATTAAAACCAACCAACCAATAATTCATAGTAAGTTATATTCCTAGGCTTGGATTGCCACGTGATCATTCCTGTGGTGCTGCTCTTTAGGCTTCACAACCAGTATTTTAATGGCTTGGAATACCATGTGATCATTCGTGTGGTGCTACTCTTTGGGCTTCTGGATGTGGGCTTTGTGGTGGGATTTTAGCATTATTCGTGGCTTGAGGAGGGGCCTCTATTTTACATGTTGTGATTGTTAGATATTTAGAGCTCAGTTAGTTGTCATTGATGTCAAGGTGAAAAATTCATCATTGATGCCAAAGTGAACATATGAAGCCATCATCAACACCATGGAGCACACCATTATTAACACCAGGAACAAAGCGAAGAGTTGAAGAATAAATTGGCAAAATAATATTTTATGAGGGTTTAATTAAACCCATGGTGGCAGAATATTTTAAATCAAATCAATGGAGTACAAGTTGCAGGTTTAAATTTACCCCATGGAAGACTTTAATTTTATTAAAGTCAAAGGTTTTAAAATATAATTTATAAAATTTAAATTCTATTGGAATTTAAATAATTTATAAATTATATAAAGGTTTAGCTAGCTTCGACGTCATCAAAATTAAGGAGCGCCGACGTCTAAATTCGAATGGTGGTTTTGTGTATAAATTAATGCCCAAAGGGGCATTCAAAACTTACCCCTCGATGAATTAATTCCCATGCAAAAAGGTTGAAGGTATTTCGTGCATCGTGAACATTGAGGAAGAAGACAAAGAGCTTTGTCTTATTAGTGCCAGGGAAGAAGATAAAAAGAGGAAAATGTATGGTTTGAGCCACATAGGACACGGTGGTCCATTGGTAGCGCATGCTTTGCGAAGGCGTTGGGAAAGGAAGAGCCCATGTTCGATTCTCGTGGATGTGCCAAAGGAAGGCTTTTTGTTTGCATTCGATTCAAATGCCAAGTATAGAAGAAAGAGCACAAAGTGCTCATTGGTTTCAAACGTGTGTCTAGCGCACGCGGTGGTCAAGCCCGTGGCTAGAGCACTCGCGGAGGCAGAGATCGTGGGGTCGAATCCCACTAGTGGCAAAGGTAATTTTTTGATTAAAATTTATATTGCCTAAGGTTTTCTTAAAGGGTCATTTGGAGTTATAAGGGTTTGTGAAGATTTTTTTTAATTAAATTGCATTTGGAGTTATAAGGGTTTGTGAAGGATTATTTTTATTGGAAATTGATTTGTGTTATTTGGAGTTAAAAGGGTTTTTGAAAGATTGTTTTTTTGAGAAGGGATTTATGTTATTAAGGTTGTTAAAGAAAAGGGATTTGATTTTTGCTAAAGTTCTTCTTGCCATTAAAATTTATTAAAGAGGTTTTGAGTTATTTTTGTGGATGTTGAATTTATTATTAGTTGGGAGTTTATAAGGTGTTATTGGATAAATACTTTATGTATGTTGATGGTTGTTTTTGAAAGGTGGAGTGATAAGGTGTAATTGAGTATTTATATTATTTTGTGAGAAATATTTATCATCTAACCTCTTTGAGCTTGGCATAGAAGTGTTTGTGGTTGTAACAGATTTATGAGATCCCTTCATCTTCAAGAAAAAGGTATGAGCACATTTTTCCATAGTTGAGTTGATTGATTGGTTTTCTAGAAAATAAGTTTGGAGTGAAAAGGACTTGATTAGGGTTTCCTTTTCGAGAGTGTTTGAGTTAATGCTTCAAGGTTTTCTGGAATAAAGAGTTGTTATTAAAACCTTGTTTTATAAGCATTGTTGTTGAAGCCATTGGTTGTGTGAAGAACCTGAGTTAGGGTTGTGCAAAAGAACATGAGTATCATTGTTATGTGAAGATTGTTTTATAAGCATTGTTGTTGAAGTGAGTTGTTGTGCAAAGAACTTGAACTAGAGTTTGAAAAGAACATGAGTATCATTGTTATGTGAGATTTGTTGTTGAGCATTGTTGGAAATATTTTGAGTTGGTGATTATATGCTTGGACTAGGGTTTGTGAGAAAGGAGTGTTTCATTGAGTGATTGGTTGAGTAGAGTTGATTGAGCCTAGTCAAGTGGTTGTATGAAGTGATTGTTCAAGTTCCATAAAACAAACTATTCTATATTCTGATTTGAGTTGAGAAAGTGATTGAGCATTGAGTGTAGAACATATTGAGTCTCTAACAATTCTCTTTATGTTTCTTTGAGATTTGGATAAGTTCTGTGTGAACTTATTGAGCAGATTTGAATAAGTTTTATGTGGACTTATTGAGAAGATTTGGATAAGTTCTATGTGGACTTATTGAGCATATTTGAGAAAGTTCTATGTGGACTTGTTGAGAAGATTTGAGAAAGTTCTGTGTGGACTTGTTGAGTAGATTTGAGCAGGTTCTGAGTGGACTTGTTGAGCAGATTTGAGCAAGTTATGTGTGGACTTGTTGAGCAGATTTGAGCAAGTTTTGAGTGGACTTGTTGAGAATATTGAGCAAGTTTTGAGTGGACTTGTTGAGCAGATTTGAGCAAGTTCTGAGTGGACTTGTTGAGCAAATTTGAGCAAGTTCTGAGTGGACTTGTTGAGCAGATTTGAGCAAGTTCTGAGTGGACTTGTTGAGCAGATTTGAGCAAGTTCTGAGTGGACTTATTGAGAAGATTTGAGCAAGTTTTGAGTGGACTTGTTGAGTAGATTGAGCAAGTTATGAGTGGACTTGTTGAGCAGATTGAGCAAGTTTTGAGTGGACTTGTTGAGAATATTTGAGCAAGTTCTAAGTGGACTTGTTGAGCATATTGAGCAAGTTTTGAGTGGACTTGTGGAGCAGATTTTGGTGTAGATTTGAGGATAAGTTTGTGCCATACCAGAGAGATATTGACTAGATTTGTGCTAGACCGAAGGACTATGTTTAGTGCAGATTTGAGACAGATATTTGGAGGTGATAGAGCAGAGAGGACAGTAGTCTCTAGTGGATAGAGATCCATTAGCCATGGTAGTGAGGATAGGTCTTCTAAGTGGGGATAAGAGTCTTCAGTGGAGAGAGATCCACAAGCCAATGTAGTGGAGGTAGTAGTCTTCTAGAGGATCACCAGCCATAGTAGAGGAGAAGGAGTTCTCCTATGGATAGATATCCATGAACTTGATTTAGGGGATTGGTATCTCCTTTGGATAGAGGTCCATAAACATTGTAATAGGGAAGGATTCCCAAGAGATTGATTGAGAAAATTTTAGTGAAATATTTTCTCCATGGAGTAGCCCACATTGGGTGAACCACATAAATTGTGGTGTCTCTATTGTGTATGGTGTTTTGTGCATTGCTTGATTACTGTTGTTGATATTGCTATCTATTCATTGTATAATATTGATTGGGAAAGAAAATTAAAAAGTGGTCTTATACTATTCACCCCCCTCTCAGTATAAGCTTGTGTTCTTCAATTGGTATCAGAGCGGGTTCCTTCAGAAGATTTTAAATTGAAGTATCAACAAGAACACAATGGATCCTAAGGAGGTGTCCTCAAATAATTCAGCACCAGTATTTTATGGAAGTGACTATATGTATTGGAGTATGATGATGAAGATCTACCTGATGGTACTTGGCAATGAAATTTGGGAATCAATAGAATTTGGATACGATCCCTTAATCAATCCTCCTAAAGATAAGGAAGGTAAGCTTTTACAACACTATAATTCAAAATCAATGAATGCACTTGTGAGAGGTTTGCGTAGAACAGAGTCTATGAAAGTTATGCATTGTAAAACTGCAAAAGAGATGTGGGATAAATTGTAAAATATATATGAAGGAGATAAAAGTGTCAAGAAAGCAAAGATGCGAAATCTCAAAGGACAACTTGAAGCATTAAGAATGAATGAAGAGGAAAATATTAGTGCTTATCTAATTTGAATTGATGAGGTTGTTAATGATATGCAAGGACTTGGAATGAAGATTGATGAATAAGATGTTTGTGATAAAGTCTTAAGAACTCTTCCAAAAATATTTAGTGAACAATGTTTTGCTATAGAAGTATCAATGGATGGTGATACTTTGATAAGAGATAAATTTCTTGGTATGCTCACATATTTTGAGATAAGAACAAAATATCCTATTCCCTAAAAGGAAGCAGCATTCAAAGCAATCAAGAAAACAAAGGGTAAGAAGTTAGAGTCAAGCAGTGAGTCATCCAATGATGAAGAAGCTAATTATGGTAGAAGAGATAAATATTCCAGAAGATCCAGAGATCTAAGATCTGTTAAGTGTTTCAATTGTGGAAAGTATGGATATTTTGCAATAGATTTTCAAGAACCCAAGAACAACAATGGTGAAGAAAAATAGGATCACAGGAATAGGGAATCAAAAAGATACAAGCATCAAAAGAAAAGCAAGGATGGACAAAACAGACAAGGAAATAAGTTCTTCCAAAGGAAAAATAGGAGCTACTATGCGGATAAGGCAAGTAAGTACTCAAGTGATAGTGATGCTAGTTTTTCAGACAATGATAGAGATGAAGTCTTATTTATGATTGAAGAAAAAGAGCAAGTTAAGAAAAGGACTCCAGTAATTCTCAAGTATTTTAGATGTGGTAACTTTGGACATCTTGAAGATGATTGTACAAGGGATGGTTATAGTTTCAGTGATGATGAATATGAAGATGCACTTGAAATACCATATGAAAATCTTCTAATGGCATTAGAAGAAGAATAAAGTGATCCTATAGAAGACAAGCCAATAGAAAATAGAGAAGCGAACAAAGGTAAAAAAATAGAGGAATATTCAGAAAAGGATGGTTATGATCTCAAGGGAGAACTTATCTATGCCCTTGACATGGTAAAGAAGGTAAGAAAGCAACACTCTAAACTTGAAATTCAATTTCAATAATGTGATGAAGAGAGAAGATTGCTTATAGAGGATTTAGAAAAATCAAAGGCTAAGGCAAAGAGGTTCAAAGATAAGTTAGAAGCAAAGATCTTGGAATGTGATAAGTTAGCACAAGAAGTGGCACTACTAAGAGAAGATTTAGAAGACTCCAAGGTCAAGATGAAAGGGTTCAAAAATAGCTCAAAGAACTTGGATAAGTTCATCAAGATACAAAAGCCTACATCAAGCAAAACAGGTCTTGGATTTGAATAGGTTCAAAAGAAATGGGAAGGAGAGTCAACTTCAATTTTTGGAGGAGAAGAAACTTTAGATGAAGATACTTCAAAAAAATACAATGTAAAATATAGTGAGACATCTGAGGATGAGTTGGACAATAGAGAGTTCAAAAAAAATAAGAACAATGCACAAAGAAGATACAGATGGAACAACAATCAGAATAGGTCAAGAGAGACCAAGAGACCAATGAGTTCAAGACAAGGAAACTTCAATGGAAGATGCTTCTCATGTCATAGGTTTGGGCACATGGCTTCACAGTACCGGACACATGAAAGACAGGAATATGGGAACAAATAACTTTTCCATGGGTATTGTTACTCATGTAATCAGTTTGGTCACAAAGCAATGAATTACAGGGTTCATGACAGAAGAGGATATGGCTTCACTAGGAGAAATCCTAAGACATTTGCACCTCCAAGGAATAATAACATTAAGTGTTATAAGTGCAATAATTATGGCCACACAACAAAGTGGTGTAGAGCAGACATTCCAAAAATAAGTATGAACAAGAACAAGAATAGGAACAGGAACATGAATATGAACATGAACAAGAACATGAATATGAATACGAATAGGAACAAGAACAAGAACATGGATATGAACAGGAACAAGAACAAGAACAAGAACATGGATATGAATAGGAACAAGAATAGGAATAGGAATGTTGACATGGACAAGAACATAGACATGGATAGAATCAATCAGAGGAATCAAAAAATTTAGATAAGAAGAGAAGAGGATAAAGGTAAAGAACAATGCTTTATGGGAGTAGAAATACTCCCACCCCAAAATTAACCACCTTAATAGAAGGTGGGGGAGGGGCTAAGCTAAGAGGCTCATTCTTAGCCCTGAGCCCCAAAGGTGACCCTTTACCATTGATGTCAAAGGGGGAGATATTTGAGTAAGGGGGAGAGATTTGGTATTTGAGAGAGCATTGAGCTAGGGGGAGCAATGTCCCATGGGGAGTAGAACAAAGGAAAGGTCAAGTTTTTAGTTAAAAGAATTTGGGTTACCATCAATGACAAAGGGGGATATTGTTGGACATTTTGAGCTCATTTAGTTGTCATTGATGTCAAGGTGAAAAAGTCGTCATTGATGCCAAAGTGAACATATGAAGTCATCATTAACACCATGGAGCACACCATTATTAACACCAGGAACAAAGTGAAGAGTTGAAGAATAAATTGGTAAAATAATATTTTATGAGGGTTTAATTAAACCCATGGTGGCAGAATATTTTAAATCAAATCAGTGGAGTACAAGTTGCAGGTTTAAATTTACCCCATGGAAGACTTTAATTTTATTAAAGTCAAAGGTTTTAAAATATAATTTATAAAATTTAAATTCTATTGGAATTTAAATAATTTATAAATTATATAAAGGTTTAGCTAGCGCCGATGTCATCAAAATTAAGGAGCGCCAATGTCTAAATTCGAATGGTGGTTTTGTGTATAAATTAATGCCCAAAGGGGCATTCGAAACTTACCCCTTGATGAATTAATTCCCATGCGAAAAGGTTGAAGGTATTTCATGCATCATGAACGTTGAGGAAGAAGACAAAGAGCTTTGTCTTATTAGTGCCAGGGAAGAAGACAAAAAGAGGACAATGTATGGTTTGAGCCACATAGGACACGATGGTCCATTGGTAGCGCACGCTTTGTGAAGGCGTTGGGAAAGGAAGAGCCCACGTTCGATTCTCGTGGATGTGCCAAAGGAAGGTTTTTGTTTGCATTTGATTCGAGTGCCAGGTATAGAAGAAAGAGCACGAAGTGCTCATTGGTTTCAAACGTGCATCTAGCGCACACGGTGGTCAAGCCCATGGCTAGAGCACTCACGGAGGTAGAGATCGTGGGGTCGAATCCCACTAGTGGCAAAGGTAATTTTTTGATTAAAATTTATATTGCCTAAGGTTTTCTTAAAGGGTCATTTGGAGTTATAAGGGTTTGTGAAGATTTATTTTTAATTAAATTACATTTGGAGTTATAAGGGTTTGTGAAGGATTATTTTTATTGGAAATTGATTTGTGCTATTTGGAGTTAAAAGGGTTTTTGAAAGATTATTTTTTTGAGAAGGGATTTATGTTATTAAGGTTGTTAAAGAAAAGGGATTTGATTTTTGCTAAAGTTCTTCTTGCCATTAAAATTGATTAAAGAGGTTTTGAGTTATTTTGGTGGATGTTGAATTTATTATTAGTTGGGAGTTTATAAGGTGTTATTGGATAAATACTTTATGTATGTTGATGGTTGTTTTTGAAAGGTGGAGTGATAAGGTGTAATTGAGTATTTATATTATTTTGTGAGAAATATTTATCATCTAACCTCTTTGAGCTTGGCATAGAAGTGTTTGTGGTTGTAACAGATTTATGAGATCCCTTCATCTTCAAGAAAAAGGTATGAGCACATTTTTCCATAGTTGAGTTGATTGATTTGTTTTCTAGAAAATAAGTTTGGAGTGAAAAGGACTTGATTAGGGTTTCCTTTTTGAGAGTGTTTGAGTTAATGCTTCAAGGTTTTCTGGAATAAAGAGTTGTTATTAAAACCTTGTTTTATAAGCATTGTTGTTGAAGCCATTGGTTGTGTGAAGAACCTGAGTTAGGGTTGTGCAAAAGAACATGAGTATCATTGTTATGTGAAGATTGATATTTTTTTTGGGGGGTTTTGGAGGAAGGTTGAGATTATTTTATAAGCATTGTTGTTGAAGTGAGTTGTTGTGCAAAGAACTTGAACTAGGGTTTGAAAAGAACATGAGTATCATTGTTATGTGAGATTTGTTGTTGAGCATTGTTGGAAATATTTTGAGTTGGTGATTATATGCTTGGACTAGGGTTTGTGAGAAAGGAGTGTTTCATTGAGTGATTGGTTGAGTAGAGTTGATTGAGCCTAGTCAAGTGGTTGTATGAAGTGATTTTTCAAGTTCCATAAAAAAAACTATTCTATATTCTGATTTGAGTTGAGAAAGTGATTGAGCATTGAGTGTAGAACATATTGAGTCTCTAACAATTCTCTTTATGTTTCTTTGAGATTTGGATAAGTTCTGTGTGAACTTATTGAGCAGATTTGAATAAGTTCTATGTGGACTTATTGAGCAGATTTGGATAAGTTCTATGTGGAATTATTGAGCATATTTGAGAAAGTTCTGTGTGGACTTTTTGAGCAGATTTGAGCAAGTTCTGAGTGGACTTGTTGAAAATATTTGAGCAAGTTATGAGTGGACTTGTTGAGCATATTTGAGCAAGTTCTGAGTGGACTTGTTGAGTAGATTTGAGCAAGTTCTGAGTGGACTTGTTGAGAATATTTGAGCAAGTTTTGAGTGGACTTGTTGAGCAGATTTGAGCAAGTTCTGAGTGGACTTGTTGAGCAGATTTGAGCAAGTTCTGAGTGGACTTGTTGAGCAGATTTGAGCAAGTTCTGAGTGGACTTTTTGAGTAGATTTGAGCAAGTTCTGAGTGGACTTGTTGAGAAAATTTGAGCAAGTTATGAGTGGACTTGTTGAGAAGATTTGAGCAAGTTCTGAGTGGACTTGTTGAGCAGATTGAGAAAGTTTTGAGTGGAATTTTTGAGCAGATTGAGAAAGTTCTGAGTGGACTTGTTGAGCAGATTTGAGCAAGTTTTGAGTGGACTTGTTGAGCAGATTGAGAAAGTTCTAAGTGGACTTGTGGAGAAGAGTTTGGTGCAGATTTGAGGATAAGTTTGTGCCAGACCAAAGACAAATATTGAGTAGATTTGTGCTAGATCGAAGGACTATGTTTAGTGTAGATTTGAGATAGAGCTTTGGAGGTGATAGATCAGAGAGGACAGTAGTCTCCAGTGGATAGAGATCCATTAGCTAGGGTAGTGAGGATAGGTCTTCTGAGTGGGGACAAGAGTCTTCAGTGGAGAGAGATCCACAAGCCAGTGCAGTGGAGGCAGTAGTCTTCTAGAGGATCACCAACCAAAGCAGAGGAGAAGGAGTTCTCCTGTGGATAGAGATCCACAAACTTGATTTAGGGGATTGGTATCTCCTTTGGACAGAGGTCCATAAACATTGTAATAGGGAAGGATTCCCAAGAGATTGATTGAGAAAATTTTAGTGAAATATTTTCTCCGTGGAGTAGCCCACATTGGGTGAACCATGTAAATTGTGGTGTCTCTATTGTGTATGGTGTTTTGTGCATTGCTTGATTACTTTTGTTGATATTGCTATCTATTCATTGCATAATATTGATTGGGAAATAAAATTAAAAAGTGGTCTTATAATGTTCACCCCCCTCTTAGTATAAGCTTGTGTTCTTTAGTTATCCCGCTAGACTTCCTCTCTGGTTCCCTTAAGTTGTTTGTTGATATTTTTGGGGGTTGCCTTGGGATTCGTACTATAATTTTGGTCTGGTGCTCAGTTTCTGTAGCTCGTTTGCATGTGGATCCTTATATTGGGACTCCCTAGGATTTTTGTATCTATTTATCGTGGCTTGTAGACCTGCATTGCTACTTCCTTTGTTGTTATTTTTTGAATAGCTTTTCCCTATATTTTTGGTGGTTTTTAGATCCCTTCCTACTATCTAGGGGGGTTTTGGTATTGCTTCCCTAGTTTTTCGATGTTCTCTGCCCGAATTCTAGTTTTTCCCCTACACGAGACGTTGCTTTTCAATTTTTGGACAATTTTCTTTTTTTCCACCTAATGTGTTGTTTAATTTTGTAACTAGGAGGGAATGTTCCAATGTTAAATTTTACCACTTTTTCTTTTTCCTGATGGGTAGGCTTTTCAACTTGTGGCTGGGCAGGACTTTATTTTTTCCTGCCCCAAGCATGTTTTTTCACGTCCTTCCTGAAGGCCATCCTTAAGCCTATCTTGAAGGCTTTCCTTAAGCATGTCCTTAATTCCATCCTTGGACTTCCTTATGGCCTTTCCTGTGGCCTTGCTTAAATTCTGGTGACTTGTTGTAATTAGGTTTTGGGTCCCTTACCCACTTTAATTTAAATGATAAAAAAAAATTACATTCCTAGGCAAACCATTCTACATAGGTTATAGACACAGAATGATTATTTTACATTTATAACCAATAAATCCTATGAATAATGTGGCTATCAAGATACTAAAAATTTATAAAAATGACACATTGAACCTTGGCTTCCAAATTTTAATGTATTATTTTATTCCCATTACCAACTCTTTGATATGATGGGATGTAAGATTATTAAATAGACCCAAGGAAATTTTTATTGTACAACAAAACTAGATAGATATAAATCCTTATGTCAAAATGATATTATAAGATGAATGCTTTAAAAGGATATGTATATTTCTATAGAAATATGAAGAATCTATCACAAGATTTTACCAATTGATAAATTTTACTAATAGGGAGTTTGGATCTAGAAGTATTCAAAATTATGTACTGACATAATTTATTATGAAAAAATAAATGCATCCTAAAAGTGTTGAATATTTTATGATGAAAAACATTAGGTACTAAGGTAAGAATAATTTAAATCACATTTGAACTAAGAAATGTTTAGAATTTTATTTTATACCAATTTAAAATGGAATTGAATGAAAGTATAACCTTGTACTACAAGGTTGTTAGCTGCATCCTAGGTGCTTTGGATGAATCAAATAGCAATATGATACATTAAAATTGAATAATAAGAACAATAATAAGGGTTTTATCAAAGTAAATATTATGAATAACAATGAAAAATAAGAAATAATCTTGTTTATTTCATTAAGAAGACTTAATAACCACAACAAAAATAACCATGAGTGATCAAAGATGTTTTTGATTGTATGTTACCAATTATGTTGAAATATTAAGGAAAACAATTTATGAAAGGATATCTAATTTTTTTATATTCAATAAATAGATACCAATGTCAAAATGGTACAAACAAAGAATATTTTTCTTTTTCCATGAAATACATAGATATAATTTTGATAGTAATGAGCAACTCAAGAAATTCATGTTCACTACCTTATTTGGAGAGAATATTTACTTAATATTGTTAGAAAAGAAAGAGAAGCAAAAATGAAGATGATTCAATTTTAATATATTTAATTGATAATAACTAATTTCGTCAACCAAATAATTTACATCTATAAAAAATTCATATCTCTAACATCAATATTCCCATTAATATCCTTTAAGAAAAAATAATGTCTCTACCAATAATAATTTTATTTTTACTTTTATAAGGGAGTATGATGCTTCATTGGTTACATAGACATTAATTATCTACCTTGTATTGATAAAGGTTAATAGCATATTATGAGTACAATTAGTGAAAATATCCCATATAATATTTTTAAACAAACTCATCCTAATATAGTAAATAATAGCAACTACAAATATTTCAAAATTATTGAGTATGTTAAATTATTTAAAACAAAACAAAAATGGTACCATTATTTTATATCTCACCGATATCTAACAATAATTCACATTTCTTGCAAGTTAAATTGTTTTCTGAATTATTGTTTTTAAAATTTGGTCAAGCTTCTTGTCAACTCATGACAAGTATCTTGGAAATTTATCACCAAGTTCTTGGCAATTTCTCACCAAAATTTGCATAAGTAGAGGTTAGGGGTAAAATTTAATTTTTAATGGGAACATCATTCATGCTTATGTATAACTAATAAGAACTTCATTTTGATAAATTTTTTTTGTAAAACTATAAATTGTATAGGGGTAAAATAAAAGGGATCCTTTAGGCATAATAGATGAAAGCATTGTTTAATACTTGCAACTAAAAAAAAAACTTGGTAGCCTAGTTTTAGAGAGTACTTGACAACCAGATTTAACTCAACAAAAGAAACTGAAGATATTTTTTCAATAAACAGGAAAAAATAAAGCAATGATTGAAGAGTCATAAAGTAATAGTTTATGAATCAACAATTCAGTCCAAAATGGAAAACATGACATAAAAATGTAATATTTTAAAATGTAAAGTAGTTTTCAAATTATTTTATGTTTTCCATTTCTTTCCCTTGCACTTAATGGTTAGCCTTGGCTCTAAACTTGTGGGTGAATTAGAGATTTTTCAATAGCAATATCATCATGGTATATCTTCTCCAATTCTCTTAAATATTCTACTTCCTCCTCAAGTATGATGAGGCATTAAAATATATCATTTTATGTTAAAGAAACCTTTCTTGACTCCCTTAAGGTGTTGATAAATAATAATTAACTATGGGGTAGGATATAATTTATATTAATATTGTAACTTTATAAAAAATGTTGGAGAGCTCTGGAAGAGAAAACTAGGGCATCATTTGGGTAGCCAAAGAGATTTTTGGTTGTTGTGGAATTGAAGAAAATATTATTACCCTAGGAGGGCCCAATGGGGACACCTTCGGATCCTCTTTTAGAGAGACATAGTTCTTTTACAGATTTATTAAAGGATAAATATCCAACACAGATTGAAGAAGCACAAAAAACTACATTAAAAATTCTCTTTACGGCTACTAGAAATATATCAATATCTCAACGAGTTAATGGGTTCTTGCCATAGTCAAAATCAAGACTAAATATTATCATTGAGCAAAGGATGGTAGAATGAATAGTTTTATATAAATCCAATCATGATTTGATCTGTAAATTCATGGGTATTTGCCCTACCCTAATTATTTTGCATTCCTAGGTCTAGAAAAATTAGGGCCTCTTGGTGAGTATTATTTATGGTCTATCAACAATGGATATTTTATTGTTAGTTTTTCTTCACTTACCGATAGAAATAAGAAAATAGGAATCATGGTCTGGTAGGATTATTTGTTCAGCCCTAGAGAGTGAGATTTAATCCTCGAATTGAACCCATTGTTGTCCCTATTTGGATTCATTTGTATGCACTTACAATGGATTTTTAGAGTGAGTAGGTATTAGAAATTATTGGTAATTCCTTTGGAATATATTTGGGTATTTCCAAAGACACAATGGAAGGAAACACAACCATTTATGCTATATTATACATGGAAATGGATCTTGGCTAGCGTTTTCTAGTAGAGGTTACACTCGAACTTGCAGGACTATCTTGGATTCAACTATTGGATTATGAGGCATTGCCCTTTAGGTGTAGATTTTACTAAAAATATGGGAATTTAGCTCGATCTTGCCCAAACAATATGAACATAAAAATGGAGGCTCCTCTAGGAATGTCAAATCTTCCTAAGGAGGGTAAGTCAACAATTAATAAAGAAACAACCAATATTTCTTAGGGTAAAGAAGCATAAGGAGATGGTTTTGAACAACCTAAAATAAAAAGGTAAAATAAAAAATATGGGAAAGAGAAAACCCAACTCAAGCCCTCCACTAGGTATGAGATCTTCAAGATACTAGTAGACCAAGAAGAAAAACAATTCATGGAAGGAGTGAATGGGAATAATAAAAACAATAACAGCCATGTTCAAGCCCCTCTTTCACCTCCTCCTATCCTAGAGCAATTAATTGAGTACAATGAGTTATCGTAATTAGATATTGCAGAGGCATTGATAGTGCATAACGAAGAGCACCCGATAATTAAGGATGTCATCATAGGTATAGAAAAAAAGAACAGAGAATGGCCAAATCTCCAGATAACTTAGGTGGAAAAGATATAAAAAATATCAGCTCTCAAGGAGTGGATATAAAATCAAATAAGGAATTGATAGCATTTCAAGGAGACAAACTGATCACTGGAGGATCGGTGAGACTAAAAGATTTTTACTGTTCTCAAGGCAACCAATTATTATACAATCATGGAATGTTAGGGGTTTAAAAAATATAACCCATCAATCTGTTGTTCAAATACTCTTAGAAAAACGTAAAATAGATTTTTTGCTTATCCAAGAGATAAAAATGTCATTGGATATTATGTGTAAAATAGTAAATAGACTTTGGAGGGGTGCTAGTCATATGGAAGTGGCTGCCCAAGGGGCCTTAGGGGGATAGTTACTTTTTGAAACTCTCTTGAATGAACGAAAATATAACATATAGCTTGGAGTGGTGTCCTCACATAGTATTTTAGGAACAATGTGATAGTTGAGTAGGTTTTAATCACAATTTTTATGGGGCTCAAAATCTAGATGGTCATATGCATCTATGGAAAGTAGTGCAGAACACTAGAGTCTCAAGGGAAGAGTTAGACTAGATTATTACTGGGGATTTTAATGCTAAATCATCCTCTAGATATCAGGAAGGGAAACCTCAATTTTAGACCTAGGGTATCAATTTATGATTGCCCAAGTCCATGCATTACACTTGGTGGATATTAAATGCCCTGGAACTAACTACACTTGGACTAATAAGAGGAGGGAGCCACATAGAAGGAAGGTGAAGTTAGATCATTTTTTTATTTTAGAGGAGGCATTTGTGAAATTGAATAAAAAAATTTAGATCTTGGAGGGTTTGGTTTTAGATCACTTTCCTATTTTGTTGGAAGGGGTATCAAGATAGTGCAACATCACAAACCATTCAAACTTGAACACTTTTCGTTAAAAAAATAAGAACTTTGAAAGAAAAATCCACAATGGTGGGAAGAAGGCTGCCCAAAATATGGAACAACAATGTTTATATTCCACAAGCAACTTCATTATGTCAAGTATCAACTAAAATAATGGAGGTGAGCTAACAAGACATACTTCCAATTCCAAAGAACTCCATTGGTGGCCAGAAAGGATGAGGTTCAAAAACACTTAAAGGAAGGAACAATTATAGAGTAGATCAAAGAAGATGATGATGTATTACATAAAGCGGTTGAGTAAATTGACAACCAAGATGAGATATACTAGAAATAGAGAGCAAGAACCACTTGGTTATTATAAAGTGATAAAAATACTAATTTTTTTCATTGGGTTGCCTATGCTAGGAGATAGAAAAACAACATGGAAGCTCTTCAATATGAGAATGGACACTCCTTTAATACAATTTCAGGTATGCATTTCCATTCAATGGATTATTTTTCTAAACTATTTTAGGAAAGTATGATGCAATATGAAGAGGCTTAAAATAAGTTCTTGCTATTATACCTTCTGTTATCTCTGAAGAAGAAAATTAGTCTCTACTTAAACCCATTGATAGAGAGGAACTGAAGAAAGTATTCTTTGGAATGAGCACCAAAGAAACTCCAGGTCCATATGGCTTTCCAATTGAGTTTTTTTGGGCCTTTTGGGACAACTTGGAGGAGGATGTAATGGTTTTTATAGAGTTCAAAGTTAGTAAAATAATTCTTAAAACACTAAATCATACTTTCATTGCCATAATTCCAAAATGGGAGGAGGGGGTGCATATTTCAAATTATAGATCTATTACCTTATGCAATGCATATATAAAATAATCACAAAGGTAATGGTTGAGTGGCTAAAATATTTTCTACATAGAATTATCTCCTCGGAGCAAGGAGGTTTTATAGAGGGCAGACAGATCTTGGATGGTGTGGTTCTAGCTTAGGAGGCAATCAAGTCAATGTAAAAATCTGGTAATAGGGGAATATTCATAAAATTGGATATATCAAAGTCTTATGATAGGGTGGAGTGGAGCTTCTTGTCAAAGATGATGGCAACCTTTGGTTTCTCTCAAGATTAGATAGAATGGGTCATGAGTTGTGTTTCTACTCCAATATACTCAATGTTAATCAAGGCCCTTCCCTCGCAACCATTTGGAGCTACTTGAGGCCTTCATCAACGAGATCTTTGTTCCCCTTATCTATTTATCATATTAGTTTAAGATTTGGATATACTAATCTTGAGGAGAAGACAAAAAGGTTTACTAACAGGTATCAAGGTGGGTTAGGAAGTTTTGACTCACCTATAGTTTTTGGATGACAGAGAATTGGTGGGAGTGACCAACTTCAAGGAAGCAAGAATTATTAGAGATAAAGTTAATGTCTACCTTAGGGCCAAAAATCAAGTCATCAATGGTAAAAATCCAAAATGGTATTTTTCAATATTGATCAAAGGCTTCAGGAAAAAAATTTAGAGATCTTGGGATTCATGAGGACTTCTCTCCCAATGGTATACTTGGGGGTCCCTTTGCATTTTAAAAAACTAAAAATATATATTTGGATAAATATTTTGGATTGTATCAAGAAAATAATAAATCATTGGTCTCATAAATGGTTAAGATATGGGGGTAGATTAACCTTTTTATAGTCAGTCATTCAGGCCATGCCAATTTATAAATTTTTCTATCATTGCTTCCCCACATACCATATGGAAAGAGTTGAACAATATGGCTAGAAATTTTTTATGGGGAGGAGTAAAAAGAGAGATAAATGGACCTTAGTAGGTTGCGAGAAATTAAGTCAACCCAAGGTAAAAGGAGGTTTAGTATTGAGGAGATAAAATTTAAATAATAAAGCTTTTGGTGGAAAGCTTTACTAGAGGTGGATTTCCCAACCAACTTCTTTGTTTAGGAGAAGTAATCCCAAATAAAGTGGATCATTTATCCTTGGATGGTAATGGATCCTTAGTGTGGCGGACTCTAAATTTAGGATCTCAAGTAGTTAAATATGAATTATTTTGCAAAGTGGAAAAAAGGGAGAAGGCACGATTTTGGATAGATTTATGATATCACTACCCACCTATCATTGTTGAATTTCTAGAATTGTAACCAATAAAATAGCCATGGAAACTAGGGGTTGGATCCAAATTAAAAGTTATTTCAACACTAGTCAACTGGGAGATTATAATCTTAAGCAGTTTAAGAAGTTGGATGAGTGGCCAATTGCAATCCCTCTGAAATTGACACCCATCAGGACTAAAATCTTGGCAGAAAGATTTAACATAGGTAGAGATGACGAGGATGAATTAGCTTGGGGCTATGGGAGCCTTTGTGTCTACATAGTGAAGGATGGATATGATAAGACCCTTCCAAAGCCTCCTCATGCAGATTAGGTTAGGGATTGAAGAAATATTTGGTAGTCCAAGGGTTGGCCAAAATTAGACTTTTTCCTAGCAGTTCATGCATAATGGAATTATTAATTTTGATAATATTAGATGTAGGGCAATCATTCATCCATATTAATATATTTAATGCTACAATATGGAGAAAACATCTGACCACTTGATGTTTGAGTGTCCATTCATGCATCAGATCTAGGAGAGATGGTTTTTATCTTATAAATTTTGAACTAATGGTGATTTGAACCAAACTAATATTTGGGAAAGATGTAAGAGGGGTATATTTAAATCTAAATATATTTGTATTGGTTTGGATCTTGGACTAAAATTCATTTGGTGGAAAGTGTGTTTGGAGAGAAATAGTAGAAATTTTAGAGAAACATTTTCATCTTTAGATGGAGTTTGGTAGGTCATTTGGAGTAAAGTTACAAAAATTGTGCTAGTGCATGCTAAAGAGGAAACTCAGGCTATTATTGGGACAATGGAGAAATAATTTGAAGTGCAAGAGGACTAGGATAGAGCTAGCTAGAAACCATCCCTGAAAGTTTGGATTAAAATTAATACTTATGGAGCTGCAAAAGGCAATCCAGGTAGAGTTATAATGGGAGTGGTTTATAGGAATCATGTTGGGACAGTGCTCTATTGGGAACTGCAAGGCTTGGAAATGGCCACGAACAATAAAGTGAAAGCCTTAGCTATCAAATCTATTTTTTTTGGGTAGTAAAATAAGGTTATAGGAGGATGATCCTAGAATCAGATCCTCAAATAATGGTAGGAGCTTTGGATTGTATGAGGAACTTTGCTTTGAAGATATGGAGGTTGAGGATTCTTGTCACTCAAATTAAGGAATTGTGGAGGGAATTAGATGATGTGATTCCAGTTTATGTGAGTAGAGATCTAAATAAAGTTGTAGACTTCCTAGCTAAGATGGGCATTGAGAAGGAGGTAGGTGTTCAGTGGCATAGTGACACAACTATTGAAGATGAGATGATTAGGTAGTTTGATGAGAAAATATAGTGTTTAGCTAATTTGGACAACCATTGTATAAATATAGTTTAGGAGATTTGGCTCCAATGTATATCTTCTTTTACAATTGTAAACAAGTGAACAATTATTGTAGAGATATGGTTTAGGATATTTGGATCCAATGCAAATCTTCTTTTACTATTGTAAATGTGTGTTCTCTTTGGCTAAGGTTGGGACAAGTCTCATCCCAACTTGTAAATGATCTTGTTTTAATATAAGTTTTTTAAATTAATTTTTGAAAAAATTATATTAATATTGTGATTAGATATAGTGAATAGGTAAAATATATTACTATGTTATTTTAGATAAGTTTTATATGATTTTGGATTTAGTTTTATATTTAGTCATGATTTTTTGATTTATAATCATGATACTAATAGAACGATATAGAAATATGATATATTGTTGGTCTCTAAATGTTGATATGTTGAAACTGTGATAGTGCATTGAAATAGTCTTACACCAAAATAAGCTAGAGTTGTCATAATGTGCCATAATAAACCAAAAATACATCAGAATGATCCAGATCAAAATGAGCCAAAAAAATAGGGATAAAAAATAATGGAAATGCAATGTGATATGGATTTTGCACTTGGGAAATAAAGTGAAGACTTTTGTGGGTTGAATAATTGGCCTCCCTAAAAAATAGGTAAAAATTGTGCTAGTAATTTCTCCTTAAATATAGGGATGAAATTATGTTCTTAGTTTTAATAACTGGCCTCCCATAGATGTAGGCTAAAATTATGTTGTTAATTTCTCCTTGAAAATAGGGCTAAAATAATGTTGTTAGTTTCAATAATTCCTCCTCAAATCTTGGGCTAAAATTGTGTTGTTAGTTCTTTCTCAAATCTTGGATAAAATTATGAAATTAGTTCCAAGGTATGAGGAATATTTCTCCCAAATACAAGTAGTGTAAGGTGGCACTTGCCTTGTTTATTTTTATTGTTATAAAGTGGTTGATATGCTCTTAATATAAGAGGAGTGTAAGGTGCCACTTGTCGTGTTTATGCTTATTGTTAGCAAGTGGTTGAGATGCTCCTAAGATAAGAGGAATGTAAGGTGCCACTTGTACTACTAATGTGTATTGTTACCAAGTGGTTGAGAAAGATTAGGATGCTCTCAATAGTTTAGTAGTGTGTACGTATTATCTATGCCAATTATTAGAAATTGATTATAGATGTGTAAGGATATTTTCAATAAAGTAGGGGTATGGTTAGGTGCCACTTGTATAAAAATAAGTACCTAGCTTATGTATTTTTATAGAGAAGGACAAAGAATAAAATAAAGGGAGAATGATTTGGATTGAAGATTTTATAAAGAGGTAATTCCCTCTTATTTGATTTTTGTTCTTTTCTCACTTGTATGTATTTTAATTATATTTTGAATTAATAATTACTTTCCATTGGGCTAAGGAGTAAGGGTCCACTCTATTAGCACAATAGAAAGTATTATTTCTTGTAGATATATTTTTAAAATAATTGATAGATTTTTTTAATTTATTTATCTTTTGAATATTATTCTAATTTAAATAATTTTGTATATTATTTTTATTTGTAATTAATTTATAAATTATTTTGATTATTTGTTTTTTGGGTTAGTTTTATGCAGTTGTTAGATTAGATTTCAATTTTTGCAAGTTAGATTTTAATTTATGCAAGTGTGATTTCAATTTCTACAAGTGTGATTTAATTTCCTACAAGTGTGATTTTATTTTCTACAAGTGAGATTTAAATTTTTGCAAGTGTAATTTCAGTTGTCACATTTATGTTTTGCAAGTGTGATTTTATTTCAGCAAATAGAAAACCTTAAAAGACTTTATACCAAGACACACTTCCTTTATTTTTAGTGCATACAACCTTTGGACACCACCCCAAATTTATAAGATTAAAATGAAGAGCATTAATGACACTCATCATTTTTGGCATTGTTGTTGGGGACATGACATTGCTAGAGAGTTTTAGTGGTTGTTCAACACTATCTATCTTTGTTGAAAAATTATGTTGTTAAGGAGTGAGTTAAGGTATTAGATATTTTAAGGATTAATGGTTTTTGCTTTCATTTGTTAAATTAGAATGTATGAATAACTTTCTTTCATGTTAAATAGTTTTCTTTCATGTTAAATTAGAATGCATAAATAGATTTAGAAATAGAAAGAGATCCTTTATTAATCATAAACCCCCATGAGCCATAGGAAATAAACATCAATGTTAAGAGGTTGAACAAAACAATGAATTACCCATAGCCAAGATAAACATAGGAGAATAAAGAGAAATAAAAAACCCTAGTAAACTAAATCTAAAAAAGCAATAATTATAGATTCAAGAGAAGAAAATAGCAGATACACACATGTAGACCCAAATTTTTGTAACTCTTTATTTTAGTCTAATGGATCTACGCCTAAAAGGGGGAGGAAAAATAAAGTGCCTACACCTTACGAGAAGCACTTGAGTTGTGCTCTCCTTGGTGTTTGTCGATGAATTAGGTGGGGTTCACTAGGAAACACTTTATGATGGTTTTCATGCCTAGGTAGGGTGAGATTTTATTGTGTTCTTTTGAGAATACATATAAATTTTGGCAAAAATGCAACTATACCTAACTATAAGATCTTTAAATTTCCATGAAAGTAGCAGTATACAATTTGACTAAAAAATCTTGTAAATTTAACTACAATGCAATGATTCTTGTGGATACTGACAGAAAAAGGTAAATTCTATGCTATCATGTATATATATATTCTTTTTTTCTTTTCCAACTAATATAATTGATGCAAAAGCAATGCAATAAATTTTATTGTTTTGTCATTCTTTTACTTTTCCTT
Organism: Wollemia nobilis; assembly: GCA_028583015.1. Classification (NCBI taxonomy): domain Eukaryota; kingdom Viridiplantae; phylum Streptophyta; class Pinopsida; order Araucariales; family Araucariaceae; genus Wollemia; species Wollemia nobilis. The sequence continues at coordinate 1,102,210 of JAQPPZ010003183.1, forward strand.
TGTATTTTATTTTTATGAAAATGCTTAAAAATAGGAAAGTACAAAATTGAAATGTAGAAACTTGAAAGGAATCAAACATCAAACCCTTACCTGATCTGAATGGTTGATCTCAAGTGAATTCAGATCTTTTAGATCGAATTTGGAAACACATAACATATTTGGATCTCAAAAAGTGAACTCAGAAATATCCTACAACTTTCTAAAGTTTTTCAAAATTGTGATAAAACTGAGAATAAGATTTTACCACCAACATGTGTCTGCAGGAATTTGGATGTTTTTAGCGAATTCAAAAATGTCTTGGTATTTTCCAAATTCATTCAAATTTGCTATGGTCAAATTTAGAAAGTTGTTGAGCAATTTTAGAAATCCTTTAACGAATTCAAATGACCATAGCAGTCTTTCAAATTTATTTAAAACCTACAATTTAACAAATATCTACTAAAAATCTACACTCAAGGGATGTCATGATTAAGAGTACCCATTAGCAATATTATCACAATATAGGAAATTTATCTCTTAGGTATATCTGTGCAAATTTTGAACTTACAGGACAAATTCATAAATACTTTGAAACTTTCAAATTCATTAAAGATAAATAAAACTATAATCTAATAATGCAAAATGATAAAATCAAGAAACTAGATCGACATATGGATCGATGGTACCAATTTTCATCTTAGATGATCACTAGAATGGTGATAAAATGGCAATATCTTCCCTAAAAATATGTATAAAGACATGAAAAGCTTTTCTTCACTCTAACGTCTTATAAAATCACCATTAGTTCCCTCTGAAGGTAGCTTGTAAATTTTAACAATCGAAGTAGATCGAAGAATCTCAAAGACAATAAATATGGGTGGATGTGGTTAGGGGAAATTAGGAAATTTCCAGTTTGGATTAATTTGAACGGTTTTGAATTCACTAAAAATCCGAGTTTGCCCAGATTGGAGGTAAATACAAATGATCTGCTAACTATTTAAGTGCACGTTTGATTTGCACAAATTTCGACGTTTGAATTTGATTTGGTCATCTAAATTTTCTAAAAATGGAGAAAAATATAGAAATATATTTTAATGAGCACAAAAATCAAGGTGGATAGTGAAGGGGGGAAGCTACGTTGCTAAGGAAGGGAGGCATGTTGTTAAAGGGACTAGGAATTTTGAGGTGAGTCAAAATTCCATGGCTACATTTTACCCCCTCTTTGGCGCATTTATGAACAATAAATGTGATAAATAAAGATGTATCCAAAAATAAATTGTGCTTCAAAACAAATATATTTTTACATATTTTTCTTTATTATTTATTATCTAGAGTATTCCCTTCGAGTTTTGTGAGAAATTTAAAATTTGTTATAAAAATCAAAATTTGCAGGAACAGGGGGTGAAAAGGGGTAAAAATAGAAAATTAGGGGAAAACCTAATTCATTTTTACCCTTTCATTTTACGAATTTTTCTCTAGAGAAAATGACTTCTCCTCTTCATTGGAAAAATGAAGTGCGAGCAGGTGGCAACAAAGCAAGCGTACGAATACAGGTAAGCATTACTTTAAGCTTTAAATTTTGAATTTTGCATTATTTGTTTGATGTTTTGAAATTTTTGATATGGTTGGTCATTATGCAGTTAAAAAACTAAATTTAGATGGTTCAAGAAAATTTGGAAGGCCAAATTCATCTGAACCATCTTTCGAATTCGTAAATTCGAACGATTCAGGCAAATTTGGATGTCTAGATTCAACTGAAAATGTGTTCGAATTTGAAAATGCAGACGTGCTTAAGGTAGATTTGGGCATCTAAATTTGTGTTTGCAATGTGTCTGAATTAGTGAATTGTGTCCGAATTTGCAAAGGAAGAAGAAATGTACATCTTGCTAGCATTATTTTTGTGAATTTTGATTTTTATTAATGTTTTTTATCATGATAATTTACTAAATAATGTTTTTGTTTTTGTTTGCAGTGAGGCACTCTCAAGAATTGAGAGTGGCATTATAAGGGGTTTGAGGATCATGTTAGATATTTGTTTAGACAGGTCAATTCTATGACTACTTGGGCTCGTTCATGTGGCTGAGATGCCACAAATAGAGGTAGACTATTCTCTCTTGACTACATCAATCGAGAGATGGTATCTAGGATCTTCCACATTCTGGTTGTCAATATGTGATATGAAAATAACTCTAGAGAATGTGTGGAGGATCCTTCAGATTCCTATCAAGGGCTAGTTCATTTATTAGTTGATGACCCAGGCATAGGTAGTACAGTAGTTGATAGGGAATCCCTCTTTTCCCATAGATTACAGTGGTATCAGCATTAAGAGATTGATAGCCATAGAGGGGGTGTACATACTAACAGTGGCATTATCTAGGATAGTCATTGGGTTGTTTTATGCCATCAGAGTAGATGACATCTCCCATGGGCTTTTGTTTGCATGGTGATAGACATGAGGGATTCTAGAAGGTAGTTTACATGGGGACCTTTTGTACTATTTGTTTATACTTGACATTGTTTAATGTCATTTATAAGCATGGTCACGACCTGGTCCCTACCACTTTGCTATAGGTTATGGTGCTGGGAGAATATTGTAGTGAGGAGAACCGAGGGATTTCCACATCACCATGTAGAGGAGGTTTGGCCTATTGTATTTTGATGGGGCCATATAGGAGGATGCAGGAGGAGGATGAGCAATTTGGAGGAGGCTAGGTGGGTTATTGATGATTTGTTTGCTACTCATTTATCTTGGATACCCTAGCAAGGATAACCTAGATGGGATGAGGATGGTAAGGATATGGCTTGAGTGTGGTGGAAACAGTGGCTAAACTCATAGAATGGATAAATAGATTTGTATCATACCAACCAAGTGCAATGCTTATTTGGGCTAGTACAAGGGATAATCTCGGTATATGATTTTTGGTATTGATGAGTGACATGGGATCCTATGACTACTAGTGGGGCACCCAATCTTAGTAGGTTCATAGATCCAAATGAGAATGACCCTATGGTGGTAATCCCAAAGGTAGATAATGTGGAAGTAGAGGATGGATACCTCAAGTGGTTTACCACCATCTTACCTGCTAGGATTACATGCAAGAGAGGTGCACTAGCAGAGCAGATGCAAAGATCATACCAAGCAGTTGCTAGGTAGAGATATACTAAGCTACAATAGGGAGAAAGATATATGACATATAGGAGTGGGGGTCCTTGAAAGAGAGTAGGTGGGTAGAGATAGAGGTACTCTCAATAGGAGAGAGTGTATCAAGAGGATAAGGGTATTAGTAAATAATAGTAGGATTTATCTCCATAGTGATAGGTGTCATCGTTGCAGTAGGGTGTGCTATCTCCACACTAGAAGGTGTCACTGTCACCTCAATAGGACTCACCTAGGAAGGGCATTACACTATATATTGGATATTCGAGCATCACTGGAGAGGTTTTTTCTCTACGAATAGAAAATATTGGTTTGAGAAGTTGAATTTAGTTGCTAGAGGCTCAACTCTCTCAATATCAGGATCTATTAGGATAGACTCGAACTTAGCTATCATAGGTGTATGCACAACTTGCATAGGTGTAGGTATAGGTACAGTTGTACTAGGCACAATCACAGTTGCTCTAGATGAGAAGTGGAGCTTCAGGCCAATCCTCAAGTAGCAAATTTCTATAGAGTTCCCTAATGGTGGTGCATGCAGAGGTGACCTTAGCATCATAGCGGGTGACTTTCTACCATATTTTGTACTTTCGAATAGTTCTTGAGGGTTAGAGAGCTCCATTTCCCCTAGAGTTAGCTACTTCAAGTCACTCTAGATCCACTTCCAGTAAAATTTCTAGGACTCCTCATTTTTAGGTACCCAGGCCACCTCCTGATGATAGCCATAGTTCTAGAGGCTCTAGGGGATGATATATCGAGGCTTATTTTTATGGTATACCCCCAAATGATTGAGTATGTCATTTTTTATTATGGTATACCATTTGACCTTATGTACTTTATATGACTTTTTGTGAGAGCAATACTATAATATTTTTTTGGTTTTTGTTTGACTTTTGTTTTTATGTGTTATACAAAATGTAAAATATATTTGTTGTTTTTTATGATCTTCATAATCATGCTTATGGTCATGTTTGATTGTTATTGTTCTTTTATGATGCTTAGTCACGATATAATTGTAGAAGAGTGAAGTGTGATTTAATGTAATTGATATTTTGTAATGTAGTGCGATTGAATTATTTATAGAAAAAATATTATTTGTGAAATATACCCTTGCGAGTTTTATCAGTAAGAAATAGACCTCAAGGATGTGTGCTTGTATATGATTGTTTATGGAGGTTGCTCCTCGCGTTCATCATGAAGAGGATCCTATGTGAGGTTATGTTGTTGTGTTGACATTGAAGGGTTGTGATCCAAAAAGTAGTTTAAAATTTTACTGATTGAATGTGATAGGATTGATGATAAGTAATGTGTAATCTAAAGATTAATTTTAATTAAACTTAAAAGAAGTATGACGCAATGTTGGTGATTAAGCGTGGAAAATGGAATAGAAGTCTTGTGCTAGGCATAATATTCCTAGTGTGAAGTGAATGAAGAAAATTTATTAGTATTATCTCATGCCATCATCGCGAAGTCTTTATGCAACTACATAATTAAGCAATTATATTTGATCGATGCAACATTTTTTTTATATAATAAGCAATCATGCAATATGATGAAATGAATGCATTATACCAGGTGGTAGATATGAGATCTAAGATTAATTGGTTTTAGAGCCAATTGTTTTAGAGTTATACAAATCCATGAGGATATAGTGACTTCAACTAATCAAGACTCAAAGGGAATCTTGGTCATTTTAGGATGAAATCATGTTTATCAATAACTAGTGTGTGATTTGTGTATTCATTTTCCATATTGACCTTAATTATGATGCAAAATATCTTAAGGATTAAGTGTGTGTGTGTTTGTGAAGTTCATTTACCAATTTTGAGTAAGGTAATGATGCAAACCAACTTTAATAACCATTGTGTGTGCAAATAATGAATTTATTTACCATGATTTTTGTACTCGATTAGACGTAATTGCTTTGTAATACAGGCCACCAAAAGTTAGCTTATCCATAAGCAAACATTGGTCTATACAAAATAAGGTCGCTAATGTTATAAACATATCACCACATGTAATACTACCCCATTTTCATGCAGGTTTCAATCAACCCATTACTGTAATGGGGATCACCCCATGGTTTTTGAATAACTGAGGAATTCCAAGGATTCAAGTTCATTACCCCCTTCTTTTATTTTGATTTATTTAAATGGGGATTCTTGTTCATTTTTGAACAAGGGGATTTTTATTTTCTTTGTAGTAAAAATCATTTTCTTCTTTTGCTTTTTTTTTTTAGAAGGGATTTTGTGGAAGAGTAAGGGATTTATTCGGGTAGGGGGGAGCTTGTCCTTTTGCCAATTCTCAACATTCTAGACCATGCACATAATAGGATATCAAGGGAAACCTTTCACTTAAGGAGCTAGGACTACTATGTAGTATCATATTTCTTTGTGTGAAATCATTTTTAAGATGTGTAAGTGTGTTTTGGTTCAAAAGTGCAAGAATTAGTTCCCAAAACTCAAAATTATCTTAATATGAAATAGTGATTTTGGTTCAAGAGATAATTATAATCGATATTGATAATCAATATTTTAATAAAATGTGAACCCTATGAGTGGTTCAAGATAAACTCTAAATTTATTAAAATAAAACCAATATTGACTATGAATCTTGATAGCATCGGTCTAATATTTAGACGATATGATAATTGGATGTGACTATATGCCATGTGCAATTGGACCCTTAACATATGAAATATATAGGATAAATGCAACTATATGAAAGATGATTTAAATGAGATGGTTGCGACATACAACAAATGATGTATGTACAAAATATATGAAAACTATGTACAATGGTGAAACATGATTTTATGCATAATATATTTTAAGGTGCATTATCCTCATTGGTTCCTTAAGGTCTTTTCCATCTAAGGTAGCTAAACGATATGCAACTGATCTAAATTTAGCAGTTATGATAAATGGACCTAAGCAATTTGGTTGAAATTTTCCTTTAAGATCGGTTTGAGAACTGGTGTTTTTCCTCAAAATATCAAGTATGAACTTTATTGGAGTAAGATATTTTGAGTTTGTCTTGATAAGTGCAAATATGCTCTAAAGCGTTTGTGCACTAATCATCTAATAGTTCCATTTGGCTCAATTGTCCATCCTGGCATCTCCTACTTCAGCATCTTGAAGTAAAAGTCCTAAATAAGGCACTTCAAGCTCAAAATAAAATACAAATTTAGCACCATATACCAAGATAAATGGAGAAGCACCTATAGGGGTTTGAACACTAGTCCGATAAGCCCATAAGGCTGGATATAATTGAGTGTGCCAATCTCGACCTAACTTATTAACCAATATTTTTAATATTTTAATTAAAGTTTTATTGGATGCTTTAGCTTGGCCATTTCCTTATGGATAGTAAGGAGTAGACCATCTATGCTGGATTTTGTATTTTACACAAAGCTTTTGTATGTCTTTATTTTTGAAGTAAGTTTCATTATTAGAGATAAGTGTAGAGGCAATTCCAAATCTATAGATGATTTTATTAAAGATAAATTTAGATACTTGGGTTCTTGTACAAGAATCCAATGGAATGGCTTCTACCTACTTTGTAAAGTATTCAGTTGCTGTTATGATGAACTTATGACCATCATACGAGATCGGATTAATCTTCCCAATAATTTCTAGGCCCCATTTGGAAAATTCCAAGGGGATGAAATGGCTTGAAGCTCTTGAGAAGTAGCATGGACAATATTTGCATGTCACTAAAATTTGTCACATCAACACACATAATCATTAACATCATTTTCCATGGACAGCCAAAAATTTCCCATTTGTAGGAGTTTTTGGCTATGGCACTACCGCTAAAATGGCCTCCACAAGATCCATCATGCACTTTGATTAGTGACTTTTTAGATTCATCTATATTGAGGTATCTTATAAGGATATCATAAAAATATATCGTATACAAGGTGCTTCAAATGATTATGAAATATACAAGTTGTTTTTGCAAAAGTCTGTTGATTCCTATCTATACCATCCAGGAATGAGCCATTTTGAAGAAAGTTAAAGATATCCTCATACCATGGTTTTGAGGATGTTTCTTCAATTGTGAATACATCCAAGTATTCTAGGAAATATTCTAGCGAAGAGGGTTCCTAGAGTTGGTGAATGATGATAGTAGAATGATCATCATCCAATTCTAAAGGAATGAGAGAAGCAGTTTCTACCATAGCATCCGTAGAATGGTTACTAGTATGAGGGATAGCTTCAATAGTATATTTGTCAAATAAAAACATAAGTTTTAAGATGAATTATTTATAAGGATGGATTTTCTCATCTTGATCTTAGTAAACATTATTAATTTGGTTTACCATGAGTTGCGAGTCTCCAAAAATTGATAGGATTTTAATATTCAAAGCTAAAGTTACTCGTAAATTGATAATCAAGGCCTCATATTCTATTGTATTATTTGTATAGGAAAATTGGATTTTAAAAGATAACAAATAATTTGTTTGTGTGAATACACCAATATGATGCCTACACCTGTGCCACTCATGCAATGAGCTCCATAAAAAAATAGAGACCAAGATCCTGACTAATCATCTTCTAAATTAAGGTATTTCATTTGGAAATTCTATTATCAAGGGATGAGTAGATTCAATAGGGTCAGTAGTGATTTGGTTAGCTATAACTTATCCTTTAATGGATTTTGACCAATAAAGGTTAGGTCAAACTCACTCAGAGCAAGAACCTATATCGCTGCTCGTCATGATAAGTAAGGTCTACTCATCAAATATCGTAATGGATCGAATTTTTCTATGATGAAAGTTTTTTGGATGAGCATATAATGGTGCAGTTTCTATGTATAGAACACAATAGCTAAGCAAATATTTTCTAAATATGTACAACAAGTTAAAGATGATAAGTAATTTTTGCTTATGCAATAAATAGATTGTTCTTTCTTATCCTCATCATGTTGTTCTAGCATTACTCCTAACACAAGTTCTGAGGTAGAAATATATAAATTAAAATTATACTATGGTCAAGGAGGAACAAGCACTGATGGTGTGAGTAAGTAATTTTTGAGAGCTTTAAAGACTTCTTGACATTCATCATCCCATTTAAAAATGATATCTTTCTTAAGTAACTTAAGAAAGGGTTGATATTTATCTGCTAATTTATCAATAAAATAACGAATGGATTGGACCTTACCCTATAAATGTCCAAGCTCTACTAAAGCTTTTGGTGGTGGCTTATTGATAATTGCATTTATTTTAATAGGATATATATCTATGCTTCGCATAGATACAATAAATCCCAAAAATTTACCAAATTTTATTCCAAAGATACATTTGTCTGGGTTTAGATAGACTTTGTATTCATGAAGTCTATTAAATGCTCGTCGTAATTCAGGAATGTGATATTCCTCCGTAATAGATTGAGCTATGATATCATCTACATAATCATACATCATGTCATGAAATACATATGTCATAGCTCATTGATAAGTTGTCCCTGCATTATTTAAACTAAAGGGTATTACATTCCAATAGAAAGTTCTCCATGGCATAATAAAGGTAGTTTTGGGTTGATCTTATGGTGCTATACAAATTTTATTGTATCCTAAAAATCCATCCATAAGGGATAACAACCCACTTCCTACCATAAAGTCAATAATTTGATTCATGTTAGGAAGGGAAAAGTCATGTTTGGGACATGCAGCATTGATATCCCTAAAATTAGTACATACTCTAATTTTAGTAGCTTCTTTTTTGGATACTGGAACAACATTAGATATCCAATCAGAATAGTCGATATCTTGAATGAAACTTGACATCTAAAAGATTTTGTAATTCCTTTTTAACTAACAAGGCTATTTTAGGATGCATTTTTCTAAGTTTTTATTTTACTAGTTTTGCATCGGGATGAACCACTAAATGGTGTGTGACTACAGAAGGATCCAAGCCGAGCATATTTGCATATTTCCATGAAAATATGTTAGGGTATTTTACAAGAAGTTTTGCATATCTAGTTTGTTCTTATTTTCTCAAAGTGGATCCTATTTTGACCATGCAGGGCTTGGTTTCTGTTACGATGTTAATTTTCAAAATATCTTCTACCATAATTCTCAAGTCCCTCTCCAAGTTGGGAGGGGCGAATGAAACACCCATTTCTTGAAGTTCTTCTAAGGATAGTTTGGCTAGTTCATCGTGTAGTTGTTGTTTGTACATGTGTTATGCATGGGATGGACCCGTCAAATAAGAAACTATTCTACATGATTTCTTCATGAGGGATATCACAAAAGACATCTCCTTCTACACACTCATCTAGAGGGGCAATTGTTTTTATATGGACCACTGAAAGCATATTGTAATAAAACAAATGAGTTTTATTCATCTTCTTAATATATGTTAAATGCTTTTGATTTTCTAAATATTCACCATATTTGATTAGGTGATCATCCTTGTCGAAGGGGAAAGGATGATATTTTATAGTGATATATCATATACCACATCGGGTATGCCATTCCTCAACATCAAAAGGTTCACGTATGCCATTTTCAAAATGACCTAAAACTTTACCCTTATACCCCATATCACACATAATGTTTTTAGATTTTATATATATGATTGAGAAATAACATTGCACAAAACTATTTTCATAAAAGTTAAATATCATTTTCTTAATGTTGATTTTGTCTAGGGAACATCCTATGGAAATAAAAGTAAAATTTTCAACATGATATATATTCCCCTATTTGCGAGGTAAACCCATTGTTCATGGGGATGGAAGTAATTGAGACAAGATAATGGAATCCTATAATAAAAATTAGCATGTTTAGTTGGTGCTAATACTGTGGATAAATCTGGCAGAACTTTATCTATAATAGGGTATGATGTAGAAGGATTATTTGTGCTAGAAGGTAAAGATGCATCAGAAGGAGGTGATGGATCAAGCATTGGTATGAAAGACATATTAGGAATGGGTGCCAATGATGATAAGGTTGGATAAAATGGAACATCAATGGGTTTCACCATTGCACACATTTTAAAAGATCTAGGGTCTCCATGAATGGTTACAAATTGGTTTTTAAATTCAAAATTTACACATTGTTGCAAAGTAGAGGGGATTACGCTCATTGCATTGATCTAAGGACATCATAGAATAATTATGTATGATGCTAGACAAGATACAAAAAAAATAGACATATCCAAAATCCTAGGACCAACTTGTAATGGAATGGACATCACACCACAAGCTTCTTGGATCTCATCATTAAAGGCTTTAATAATTATTTTTGTTCTTCTTAAATCCTCATTTTTGAATCCAAACCTCTTGAAAAATTCATAAGTGCAAATGTTCAAATATGAGCCATTGTCAATCAACAACCTATTAACACACACATATACAATTAATGTTGCTATATATAGAGGATTATCCTTATGCATACTCTGAAGAGTAATATATTTATCATGAAAAATAATGTAGTCAATTCCATGAGAGGCCATAACATTAACTATGGTAGTTGGATCAATGTCTTGAGGCACCATCATTTGATTTAGGATATTCATTAATTCTTCCCTATGAATATATGAAGTCCTAATAAAATCAAGAAGATAAATTCTAGTTGTTGCATTAGCTAGTTGTTCATTGATATCAAAAGGAATCTTCTGTTGAGGGCGAATTAAATTATTCCCTTTATGAGGTGGTTTTAGAACAAAATGTGGTTGATCCATATAATTTGGTTGATTTGTAGATAATTTAGGTTGATAAGTTTGAGATTGGTCTTATTGCCTAGTAATGAACCCAAATGTACCCACAATGTTACTTTATTGATGTGGTTATTATGGAATAACAAATGAATTGAAAGAGTCAAACTAAATAGAGTGAGATATGGCGGTTGATACTTGTTCTATGGAAAGTAGTTAATGTGAAGAGGGACAAGTTGTTATCATTCTAAAAAATGATTCCTCTAGAACTAATAGTTTTGTAATGAGTAGGATTCATCCCGATTCATATTTTGAACTATTGGAATGAAGGGAACTAGTGTCTACCTCTGATTTTGAGTCACTTTTTGTGTGTTCCAAAGATAAATATTGTAACTCTCTTCCTTGAAATTTCTCATTTGTAACTATGGATTGAGTAGGCGCAAATATATTTTATGGAATTTATGATGGTACGTGATTACTAACCATTCCTACATAACACGTTGGATGAGGCACATTTCTATAATCTAGTTGATTCACAAATTTCTTGCCACGATTAGGTAATGGGTTTTGGAAGATGTCTAGATTTTGATTAACATTTTGCACCTATTGATTTTGTGCATTTGTTGGAGGATTAGAATTTGCTGGAGTATTAGCATTTTCTAGAGGAATTTCCACTTCTAGCTTTCCATTGTCAATTAAATCTTGCACCAAATATTTTAGTCTTCTACAAGTGTTGGTTGGATGTCCGTCAACTTGATGGAAATCACAATGTTTTTCTGGTCTATACCAAGTTTGGGAGGTATCTGATTGTCATATCTCTGGAAATTTTATCAAACCTCTTTCTACCAAATGTGGCAAGACCATTTTCAAAGGTTGATTCAACTTTGTGAAAAATTGTTGTGGAGGTTTTTGAGGTGCTTTTAATAAAAAATTGTTTGTGGTCTCTGTGGTATTAACATTTGGAGGAGGTCTATTATATGTGACCCCATATCCTACCACATGCTTGTTCTTGTATTTATTTTTAGATGATTTATCCTCATCCTTCGTTTTAATTTATCCTCTTCTAATAAGGTCTTCTTCTACCCTTCATGCTAAATCGATAACTTGATCAAAAAAGGTTATAGTGGTAGTGGCCAACTCATAGAATAATTGTTCTTGTAGGTTTCCAATGAATATTTCTAGCATTTCTCTTGGAGGTAGAGCAAAATGTAATTTGACCAAGAGTTTTCTCCATCGATCTAGAAATTCTATGATACCTTCTTATTTACCTTGTTTTAAGTTGTACAAATCCTTTATTGTGACATACCTTTCTATGTAGGTGCCAAATTGATGCACAAATAACTCCACAATTTCTTCGAAGTTTCTTAAGGAGTGTGTTGGTAGTTGATAATACCATTCCAAAGCTATTACTCCTAAGATTTTCAAAAATATTTTTAATAGCAATATGCCATCATATGAAATTTCATGAGAAGTTTTCCTAAATATACGAAGATGTTCGATCGGATATTTGATCCCCTTAAAAATTGGTAGAACTAGCATGGGGAAGCATTTAGGATATGGTCTAGCGGTAACAAAATGATCCAATGGTTGGTTACACATTTTCTTATAATTATATGTAGGGTGACAATGATCTATTTGGTCTAATTGTGAATCTAATTGTTTTACTATAACTTCAAGATGGTGTGCTTGTCCATTGTGCCTGTTTTGTACTACTATGTTTGCATAAAGAGGGTAATATGTACCTTGTGCTGAGTATTAGTGAGATTATAAGGCAATGCATTTTTTTGAGAGGTTATTTGAGAAGAAGTAGGGATTTGCATATTTTTATTTTTTGAAGCTTGTGCAAATCGGTTTTTGAAATATTGAGAAAGAAAATTATTGTTGGTGGAGGAAGGTTATTTTTGGGTGGAAGTAGTTGTAGTGGCAACAAAAATAGGTTTGTGTTGTGGTTCCAAAGATGTTTGAATTTGAGAGTAAATATCTTGAGAAGGCATAATTTGGGTGTTACCTAAGGAATGATAATTATGGGTGACATGTTTTAATGGAGGAATATTATCACTTGCATATGTCTCTGGTTGTGGGCGAAGTTGAAAAGCTTCTTCTAAAGATGCTTCAATTGAAAAATTACCCCTCTTAAGTTGACCTATTTTAAATATATTAGCGAGAGTAGGCCAATTATGAGTTAGAAATTCACATAAATGTTGCACATATTCAAAATGTATATCCCCTCTAGGTCCCAATTTAGGCTCAATAGGGTCAAATGTTTTGTCTTCTTCATTTTATTCTACTTGTTCCTCCTGAATTTCTTCTATCTCTATTTCAGCATTAGGAATTTTAGTATCTGACTCCTCTTCAAAGTTGGTTACCACCTGTTTACCATTCCTTAATGTTTTAGGCATATTTCCTTTTTTTCTATGCTATTCACAAGTTTTATATATATATTATATTAAATTAAAAAGCTTTCTTAATGAATATTTAAAAAATATTCAAATAATGAAGCTAAGTTATTTACTCTTCTCAAAAGAGTTTATAGATGTCGTTGATAGGCTCTAAGTCTTATGGGTTCATAAAATGTTCTTCTTCAAAAACAAAATCCTTTTTCAAAAGGTGAATGAAATGAACAAGAGTAATATTTTTAGTCCCAAAAGTAGGGGGTTGGAATTGAATTTCATGGTAAAAATATCAGAAGATAACTTCTCTAGGTGCCTTATGATATCATTTTTTTTTCTAGGTTACTTTCTTATCTTCTAGGTGTGCTATAAATTTATGAACCGTTAATGATTCTTCAAAATAGCTTTCCCAAGGGTAGACTGTGGAATGGGTGTTAGCCCTCTTTTTTGCTAACCAAAACTCACTTATTTTAATCTCGACGTAAGGGGATTAATAATTGATACCTAAGGGTTTGGTTATATCAATATTCTTGATTTATTTTAATTCTTCAGCCCTTCTCTTAATGAGATCCAAGTTTTACCACAAATATCCCCAATGTTCCATGTTGCTTCTAAAAAGGATGTTTTCCTTTTCTATAAGTTCCTTCCTAAGGTCTATAAGTGTGGAATCCCTAACACTATTGTCCACCATTTAATTTTTTTTTATATATTTTTTTTCATATTTAAAAAAAAAACAATTGAAAAATATGAAAAGCTTAAAGAAGAACCAAATTTTCTAAAAGTCTCTTTTCGAACTGTTTTGAAAGTTGTAGGCCAAGTTGTCTCATTTTTCAATTAGGATTTCACCTATATGCCCACATATAGATGCTTGGTGATGAATTCCAAGCCATGATGAAGCCTAGGTCCTACTAGTCCTTACCTAGTTCACCATGGGCAGCGATACACCTCAAAGAGATGCATGTTATTTTCCACGGCTATGACGGTTGTTGGACCGACAAAATTTTAAAATCTTGAATAAAGTTTTAATTTTTTAGGTACAATTGAAAGGATAATCCCTTTTTTAAGGTGTGTGAGCCTTCACTGTATATCCCATTATGTCCAGACCATCTGAGGTTGTAGAAAATCACATCAAAAATGATTCTTTTTAGGACAATGATGTAAAGAAAATGAAAATGTGAATCGTATTGAATTAAAAAGAATTATATTTTTATGTTCTTCTAATCTAAGCAAACAAATTTTAATGACTTTTTTAGTTTTTTTCCAAAAACAAAGAAAAAATAATAAATTCAAAGTGACAATGTGTTTCATGTTGGGTTCACCAAAGAATGTAGACCCAAAATTTTTGCATCCCTTTCTTTAAGGCTAATGGATCTACACCTGAAATGAGGAGGGAAAATAAAGTTCCTACACCTCAAATGAGAAGCACTTGAGTTGTGCTCTCCTTGGTGTTTGTCGATGAATTAGGTGGGGTTCACTAGGAAACACTTTATGGTGGTTTCCATGCCTAGGTAGGGTGAGAGTTTGATGTGTTATTTTAAGCATACACCTAAAGTTTGGTAAAAATGCAACTATACCTAACTATATGCACTTCAAATTTCCATGAAAGCGAGCATTGTACAATTTAACTAAAAAAGTTTGTAAATTTAACTACAATGTAATGATTCTTGTGGATACTATAAATTTTTTGCTATCATGCACATATATATATATATATATATATATATATATATATATATATATATATATATATATATATATATATATATATTTATATTTATATTTATTTATTTATTTTATGTTTTCCAACTAATATAATTGATGCAAAAGCAATGCAACTAACTTTATGTTTTTGTCACTTTTATTTTTCTTTTCCTTTATTTTTTCTTTTTATGATAATGCTTAAAAATAGGAAAGTACAAAATTAAAATATAGAAAACTGAAAGTTGCAGATTAATTTTGGAAATCCTTTTAATGAATTTGAACGATCGTAATAGTATTTTGAATACATTTAAAATATACAATTTGAAAAATACCTTCTAAAAATCTGCACTCAAGGGATGTCAGGATTAAGAGTACCCATTATCAAGATTATCACAAGATAGGAAATTTATCTCTTAGGTATATACGTGCAAATTCAGAACTTATAGAATAAATTTGGAAATACTTTGAAACTTCCAAATTAATTAAAGATAAATAAAAATATAATCTAATAATGCAAAATGATAAAATCAAGACACTATATCAAAGCATATGGATCGATGGTACCAATTGGTATCTTATATGATCACTGGAATGGTGATAGAATGGCAAGATTTTCCCTCAAAATATATAGCAAGACATGAAAAGCTTTTCTTCACTCCAATATCCTACAAAATCACCATTAGTTCCCTTTGAAGGTAGCCTACAACTTTTAACAAGTGGATTAGATTGAAGAATCTCAAAGAGGACAAATATGGGTGGGGATCGTTAGGGAAAATTAGGAAATCTCCCAATTTGGACAAATTCCAACGGGTCCAAATTCGCTAAAAATTTGGGTTTGCCTAGACTAGAGGCAAATCCAAATGATCCGTTAACTAATTTAGGTGCACGTTTGATTTGCATGAATTTGGATGTCCAAATTTTATTCGGTCATCCAAATTTGCTAAAAAGGGGAAAAAATATAGAAATAGATTTTAATATGCACAAAAATCAAGCTGGATGGTTTAGGTGGGAAGCTACATTGCTAAGGAGGGGAGACATGTTATTAGAGAGACTAGGAATTTTGAGGTGAGTCAAAATTCCATGGCTACAACACATAACACAGTATTTATCCCAAAAATCCTTAATTAGGAAAAACAATATATTATTATCTTCTTATTGCATAAACTTTGATTGTCACCAATATAATAGTGTTCCTATTCTATCTATATCCAAACCTTAATGAAAGTATATAACAAAGGCACATACACATATTTTACAATATCATGGGTGAAAATGCATGGGTTCAAATATAGTAATCCAAAAAAATCTATATGGGTCTAAAAATAACTTTAAAAACCCTAACCCTAAAATTTTGGCTAGGGGCTGCCACCCTCGAATCCCTACTTTTTGAAGGGTTGCCACCCTCAAACCCTTTTTTGAGACCCATCCTAGCCTTGAATCCCAATGAATATAGGTATAGAGTGTCTAGTGCCTTTTAGTGTTAACCCCACCAAAATAACATGGAAAATATTCAACATATTTTCAAAATTATCCCACTTGTTGACTACTTTTCATAGGGGTCAAAAACTGCCATCGTCAACTGTCAAGGGTAACCATTCCCATATATCTCCTACACTAAGAAAATTTCTAAGCAAGTACAACCTTTGTTAATGAATCAATGACATTATTCTCTATATCAACTTTCTTCAACATCACTCAATTCCCTTCAACCATCTCTCTCACAAAATGGTACTTGATATCAATATGTTTTGATCGATCATGAAAACTAGGATTGTTGGCAAAAAATATTGCACGCTTACTATCATTTTCAATTCTCACAACCTTCTACTTAAGATGAACTATTAAACACAACCTTTGTAGCCACACTACTTATTTATAGACATGAGTTGTTGTAATTTACTCTACTTTTGTTATGTACAAAGCAACCACTAATTACTTTTTACTCATCCAACTTACTGCCCATCCAAATAGTCTAAACACAAGCACCCATGGATATTCTCTTGTTAATATCTCTAGCCCAATCAGCATCCACAAAACCTTGTAGATTTATAATATTATTATCTCCATATTTTCCTTGGTAACAGATAACATAAAGAAGTTCCACACAAATATCTAAAGATCCTATTCACAGTAGTATAATGTTCATTTTCTAGATTGGATATATATATGCTGACTACTCCCACTGCATGTGCAATATCAAGTCTAGTACAAACTATTGCATACATCATACTACCAATAGCAGTAGCATAAGGAACATGATGCATTTCTTCAATTTTCTCATCTACTTTAGGATATTTTTCAATAGATAAATTTTTACCAATAGGGTATGGAGTACTTAATTGTTTACAATCATGCATCCTAAATTTTTGTAGTATCACATCAACATATTTTCTTTGATTTAATCACAACATTCTATTTGCACGATACTTTATTATTTTCATACCCAAAATAAATTTTGCAGCACCTAAATCCTTCATGTCAAATTCAAAAGATAACTGAGATTTTAGTAGCTTTATCATATCCTTATTGTTACCAATTAACAACATGTCATCCATATACAAAACAATGATAACAAACTTTTCACCTTCTTGTTTGAAATACACACATGGATCTACTTTACCTTTTTCAAGCCCAAGTTTCAAAACAAACCTCTCAAATTTTTAGTTCCACATTCTTGTAGATTTCTTCAAGTTGTAAAGGGATTTTTCAGCTTGCATACCAGGTCCTCCTTACCTTTTACCTTAAAGAATCTAGGTTGTGACATATAAATGTCTTCATCAAGTTCACCATATAAAAAATATGTCTTTACATCCATCTATTCTATTTAAATATCAAAAGTAGTAGAAATATCCAAAAAAAATATAATTGAAGTTAGTTTAGCCACAAGAGAAAAAATCTCACCAAAGTCAATTCCCTCAACCTAAGAAAATATTATTTCTAGTAGGTGAGTCTTATACTTCTCCAAATTTCCTTCTACATTGTATTTCTTGAATAACCACTTACAACCAATAGGTTTTCTTCCAAGATTTAATCTCACCAAATCCCATGTCTTATTTTTATTCAAGGACTCTATTTCTTCCTCCATAGCCCTTTTCCAAGACTTATTCTCACTTGATTGAAGTACCTCCTTTATAGTCTTGGGTTATTCATCAGTAACTGATAATTCAGAACAAAAATTTAAAGGGCTATACCTGTATGGGAGTCTTCTCACTCGATTTAATCTCCTGAAAATTAGAGTTCTAGGTTCTGCATCTTTAGCTTCCTCCTCACCTTCTTCCTCTAAATTTTCCTCTTCAAATTCTCTTTGTAGTTCATATTTTCTGTAGTATCAGATTCTATCATAGGTTCTTTCTTCGATTCAAATTTTACTTGAACTACTTCAGGTTATTTGCTTGGTTGCATATCCTATTTTGGAACCCCTTTTGTTTCTCTAAATATCATATTATGATTGTAAACAATCTTCTATGCTTTTGTGTTCCACAACTTATATCCTTTAACACTAGTACTATAACCAACAAATATGCATTTTTTAAATTTATAGTCTAGCTTAGTACTTTTCCCTTTTGAAACATACATATAAGCATCACAACCAAAAACCCGTATATGACTGAGAGATGGTTTATTACCAACCCATACTTCATATGGAGTCTTATCCACCAAAGCTGAGGTAGGAGATCTATTGATGAGGTAACAAGTAGTTAACACAACTTCTACCCATAATTTATTTTCTAACCCTACACCACTTAGTATGTTTTTGTCCTTATCCATCAATGTCCTATTCATCCATTCTACAACCCCATTTTATTATGGAGTATACAAAGTTCTTTTCTAAATTTCTATTCCACAATCCTTGCAAAACTACTCAAATTCGTTAGAGCAATACTCACCACCATTATCACTTCTCAAAACCTTTACCTTTTTCTCTATATGATTTTCTACAAGAGCCTTAAACTCTTTAAATTTGTTGAAAATCCCATATTTATTCCATAGAAAATATACCCAGGTCTTTCTTAAGAAGTCATTTATAAATGTAACAAAATAGATAAATTTACCCAATGATGGTACTTTTGTAGGTCCAAACAAATCACTGTGAACTAGATGTATAATTCCTTCAGAACTTGTATCACTACTAGGAAACATTTTTTTGGTAGGTAAAATTGATTAAGTGTGGGGTTTAAATGGGCCCCAAACCCAAGTACATAAACTGGTAGCTAAACCAATAGCATAATATGACACAGACCTGCATATTAGCCAATAACAACCTGAAGAAAAAGGTCCAAACAATAGCAGAGAAGGCTGAATGGATGAATGATGTTAGAAAAACAAAAATGCAGTCTAAGAAATACCCACATAAGGGTTGCTTAAGAGAAGTAACTATATAAAAACTTGTAAAGGAGCTATGACAAAAACCCACACAGGAGAAGCTTGCAAAAGATCCATAAAATCTATAATAAACACCATGGGCCAAGGCACAGGTAGCGACTCACAATCAATAGCAGCACCCTTCCACTTGAAAATATTTGAATAATTTGGGAAACCCTAGAGCTCAAGTTCCCAATTATGATGATCTCTTTGTACTACTCGCCATTTCACCGGTAGTTCTATCACCTCAGCCATCAGCTTAACAATAACTCTGAAATGAAGGTTATGCACAACAACATAACCATTATTCCATAAAATAGCAAAGGCTTCAATTATATTTTTCTCATTCCCTTTGAACTTTCTTATAAATGGAATGATAACGTGAGCTTCTATAAAGGTGTGAGATAGGGTATCAATCTAAAAGGTAGATGGCTCAAGCAGGGCCATATTGGTAAGACTAAGGAGAAAGGAAGACCACAAAATATTCTTACTACCTAGGACACATAACGATGAACAAAACCAGATGACAATGGACTGACATAGACCAAGGATGTAAATATATAAATTTTTGGTACAATAGATGCCATTTTTGGAAGCTGAGTTGGTGTGATTGGCAAACCACATAATTATTCTTCGTAGGGAATTGACACTAGAAAAAATAGACATGGCACATGATAGGTTTGGGATAGGATTGGGAGTGCCAAATGACTGAAATAATGAATCTTAAAATTTACAAGACATAAAATAAGTATCTCAAGACTTGACATATATTGACATTGTTTGATAACATCCAATTTCACAACCTAGACCTACTCACGAACTTGACATGCTTAGAGAAGACAACCACAAGGTAAACTCACTGACAAGGCCTATCTTGGAACATTGCATACTTCACAAAATGGAAACTAGAGAACCAAATTCCAGCATTGATAGCAAGGCAGATAGTCACGCTAATCAAAAAACTTTTACCATAAGAATTGGAACCAAAGAAACACATCATGCTAAAAATGGTAGAGTCAACATTGGAGAAGCTAACCCACCAAAACCTGTGACCACAAATTTCAAACCAAATAATTATTATTAGAATTTAAAACTTATTGGTAAAATATTTCTTTCCAAATGGACAAATATTTATGGGTAAATCTCCAATTGGATAGAATATATGCAGGTCTATTAGCTTTGCGGTACACAAGGTTGATAGAGATATCATTGAAATTTTGGGACAACTTCTTAGCTTATTGAATAATAGTTCTGAAATTCCAAGAGGATGCCCTATTAATTTTAAGAGCATTTATAATGTTCAAAGAATATCCCTCAATAAAAATGTTACCTTTATAATCCTTGAGAAGATCTAGCCCTCTCCACAGTGCATGACCTTCAACAAAATGATTTGTTTGGCACCCTAGATACTCAGCATAAGCCATAATAACTTGACCATTATTGTCTCTGACTAGACCACTTGCACCAGCATCCCCTGGGTTTCCTTTGGAGGCACCATCAAAATTAAGTTTTAGCCACTCACTTGGGGGAGGAATCCAATGGGCACCCACTCTGGGATGGGGGGTTGGTAAACTAGAAATGGAGTTGTAGGGAATATTTAAATAAGAGAATAGAATAGACTCCAATCTAGAATCAGGTGGTTTGGAACAAGGGAAAAGTTAGGAATTCTTGATAGAAAGGCAATAGATTTGTTGTCTATAGATATGGGATCCTTAGATGAGGAATATAAAACCCTGATGTTTCTTTCAATCCATAATTACCATAAGATATGATGAAGGCTCACTTTCCATAAAGAAGATAATCTAAGATTTTTGAATGGAGCAGGTCATTGGGTGAAAAGGTGACTCAACGAATTAGGAGGAACCCAAGAGATATGAAAAGTGGACATAAGGTGATCCAAATATATCTTGGAGAAAGGGCACTCCAGAAGGAGGATACTGATAGATTCTCAGGTATTCATGTGCAAATAACATCTGTTGGGGATAGACATACCATTTTCATAATGTTATCAATCATTAGAATCTTATTTTGAATGGCCAATTAGATAACATGAGAAACTTTTGAAATGAGGTATTTAATACACACTCTATCATAATAGATATGGACCACTTGATAATAAATAGTCAGATCATGAGCAGATTTAATAGTGAACAACCCAGAATCAGTTTCTTTCCAAAAAGAAGAGTTAGAGAAATTACCAGTGGGGATGACTGTTGCATTTAGTATGGTTTTGAGAACTTCTGAGGTAGCAGAGATTTGACCATTAGCACATGGAATATGAAAATATTTCCAACACTTGGAATCCAATAAAATGTTAATGAAATATTCAACCTTGCTACCAATTAAAGTGTCCAAGAAAGGCTGTAAGACAACAATTTTATTGTTCTCTAAAAGTGATTGATTAGAAATCCACCTATCAGCCCAGAAATTAATTTTGCTCATTGTGCCTAGTTTCCACCTTATTTCCTTATAAATAAGATATTTGGTTTAGATAATTGATTTCCAGAAAGTGGACCCATATTTGGAAATATCATCATCCAGGAAACAATAGTTTTGAAGATATTTTCTTTTGAAAATTGAGACACATTCAAGGTTGCTATTAGTGAAAACCTTCCATGTTTGCTTGGATAACAAGGTTGTGTTGATATTAAAAACTCTTCAGAGCCCCAGTATCCCCTAAATTTTTTTGAGGAGCACACCTTGTCCCAACTGACCAGATGAAATATTTTCCTATCCTCGGCACCTGCCCAAAAAAATCTCTTCTAGATTTGCTCAATTTTCATGCAGATAGCAACATGTTCTTTAAATATGGATATGAAATAAATAATAACACTTTGGATACAAGCCATTGTCAATGTGGCTTTGGTTTCTTGAGAGATGAGGGTCCCTTTCCAACCTTTAAGTTTTTTTTAATCCTCTCAATAACATTACTCCACATGGATTCCTTCGGAGCACTAGTGAAAAGAGGGAGGCCCAAATATTGAGTAGGTAATTGAGATATAACACATTAAAAAAATACATGCAATATTTGCTTATCTCTCTTGGGGAGTGTTGATGAAATAGATTTTACTTTTAATATAATTTATTTTCTAACCTGCAGCATCCTCATAAGCATCAAGAATACTCTTAATGGCTTTTGCTTCCTACACAAAAGCATGAGTAGCAATTATGTTATCATCAACGAACTGCTAGTGAGATAGGGATCTTGAATTGGATGCAGTATTAATACCTAAAATTATGCCACTGGAGAAGTTAATTTTGAGCGCTCTACCCAAGGATTCAGCAATAATGATAAAAAGGATGGAGGAGAGAGGATCTCCCTATCTGAGGCCCCTATTACTAGGGAAAAACCCTACTGCAAATCCATTTACCAGGACTAAAAACCAAGGATTAGAGATGCAATTGTGAACAATATCAACCCATTCCCTATGAAATTTAAATTTGAGAAGGACAGCAATCAGGAAATCTCTGCTAACTCTATCAAATGCCTTATTCATATCAATTTTGAAAAACATGGCAACATTTTTGTTAAGGTTGGCAGAATGAAGGACTTCATGTAACATGATAACACCATAAATAATATTTCTTCCTTTAACAGAGCTACCTTGATAAGGGTCTATGATCTTAGGAAGGATATCCTTGAGTATTGTAGCCAT
Organism: Wollemia nobilis; assembly: GCA_028583015.1. Taxonomy (NCBI): domain Eukaryota; kingdom Viridiplantae; phylum Streptophyta; class Pinopsida; order Araucariales; family Araucariaceae; genus Wollemia; species Wollemia nobilis. The sequence continues at coordinate 1,125,115 of JAQPPZ010003183.1, forward strand.
GGATTTAGTGAGAGTTTTTTAAAAAACATTGCAGATACTAATGGGTGTAAAATCTAACATAGATTTGCAAACAGGCCTTTTAAGAACCAAGGCAATGAAAGTGGAGTTGATACTTCTAGGTATAGATTTATTTTTCCGAAGTTCAATTATGGCATTACAAATGTCAAGCCCAATGATATCCAAAAATATCTGGTAGAACCGAGGGAAAACCAATCAGGGCCTAGGATTTTATCAAGGTGCATACAAAAATGGCCTCTTTAATTTCACAAGGGTGAAGGGTTTGATAAGAGTCAAATTTATATCTGAAGTGACCAGGATGGGAATATGGTGGAGCAATTGTCTACCATCCTGGGTAGTATTTTTGGGGTTGGCTCCCAAAAGGCCTTCAAATAAATATGAAGCTTCATTTTGGATCTCAAAAATATCCTTGATGATGGTGCCATCACTTATGGTTAATTCTTTAATTTTTTTCAAACTTCGGTGCCTAATGGTAATAGTATGAAATAATTTTTTGGATCCTACCATCCAAACACCACCAGCCAAGAAAAATTATTAGAGAACAACCACACTCAAGAACAACAAAAAATTAGTTCTAAATATTCAATACAGTACTTGAGTGGGAAAGAGGAAAGATCACTAAAAAATAAAATCCTTGGAACCTTGGTATCAAGCACTACCACCACTACTAGAGTTGGAAATAGAAATATTTGCCAACCATCAAAGAAATGGAATTGAGCCAGCCAAGGGAACACTAGCCAGATTTTTCTGTAGCATTACAAATCATCCCATAAGATTTGGTTCAATAATTGGCCCCTTACCAACACGATACTAACACAAAAAAAGGATAATGAAAAAAAACTAACCAGGAACCCTCCAATAGTCACAAATTCCCAAGCAATACCACCCAATAACCAACTAGAGCAACACGAATCCAGAGCCAACCAAGGGATCAATAGGTAGGGTTATCTGCATCGTTATAAACAACTTCCCATAGTTTTGAAGAAATATATTATGATGAAATGGAGGGTGATAAAATGGGTTCAAGAAGAGAAAGATAATCTTATCCCATATGTTTTTATTTTTAAGTGAATGCTACTATGTGCCTTTTTTATTGGACTTTATACTATTATTGTGATAGACATAATCCTAAGTAGAATCACTGCATCAAAAGATCTATCTGACTGTGTTGACAACAATGAAAATACTGCTACTGCACCTTGCTCAATAGTTACCAAAACTATAATTATTTCTCTCTATAATTTTTGGCAACCAAGGTAGTGTGGAAGAAGTGGACTAGCATAAAGATAAACCTTTGATTGAAAATTTTGATAATTAGAGGGTCAATTTAGAAAATATCTAAGGGTCAAACATTTTTTAGGTCATATAAAAAAGGCAATGGAAAGGTCCTAACAATAGAAATTTGTTGGTTAGAATTCTTGAGGCAAGAAAAAATTTTGAGCTCAGATGGGAGGAAAACTTTCGAAGAAAGGTGCCACATCTCGAAAAGCTAAGATTTATTGAGGTGTACAATATTTTTGAAAGTATTGTCCTTTATTATAAAATTAATTCTATATACCTCTAAAAAAGGATAATAGTGGCTAGAAATCCATGACAATACCACTCCCAAATCTAGAGAATTAAAAGTGAAAACCCTTCAAACCTAGATTGTGAGGATTCCAAAAAGGTACTAGTGGAAATAATGGTGGTAGCTATTGATTTGAATGCTTAAAACCATATAAAATTTAAAGTATCAAATATGGATAAATTTGGATGGAGTGACAACTTACACAAGATATGACCCGATGTCAAAAGCAATAGATATCTTAAAATCTTTGCATGAGTTTTGGAGGAAAATCCTCCTCTTTGTAATCTATAAATAGGAGTAGTGTTAGCTTTGTAAAGGATAGAAAACTTTTCAATTGTATTATTTTGTAGTATCTCCCTTCATTTACTTTTGTATACCAGTCAGTTACTTAGTGGCTTGTGGGTAAATCAAACCCCCACTCATGATACAATCTCTATAATTGCACTATTTGCACATATATGGATGTTTGCATCAATTTTTGGATTAGTCATTTATGACTTCTTGTGGACCCATTTCTATATGTGTGTGTGCTTGTAGTCTTTACCTGCTTTGGGTTTTGTTGATGTATGTATGTGTGAGGGACTTACATTAATTTTCACATTAGCCATTTGTGGATTCCTATAGACCCATATTATTTATGCATGACTACATTCACAAATATCATTTATGCTTAATCGTGTTGGGAAGTAGAAGATTTCACATAACCACATTTTGGCACATAACCACCTTTTTCCTTTTTTTGAGTTGCTTACTTTTATTTTCTCACATCTCTTTTCCCCTTTGAGTCCAAGTGTGCCACAAATATCATATCTAAAAAAGGATCTAACCTTTTAAAAAACTCTTAGAGGCCCTCAATTAAGTTAAAACCTACACTCTCGATTGTGGCCTTGCTATGTCACTCCTCACAAGGTGCAATTATTTCAATTGAGATAATTGAGAGTGATTGTGGTCCAACCTAAGGAGTTTATTTTACGAATGAAACATGACATAATAAAACTTCTAGATGATTATGGCATTCGATAGAGACTTTCTCATGTGTAGATACCTACTAGAGCATCCATTATGGAGGAAAATGTTATTGCCACTAGTGTCATATCTTCCTGACCCTTTATATTAGACTATGAGGTTGTGTTGAATGTGTATTTTGACTTACGACCAAGGTTAGCATTATATGGTGTAATATTTTATAGGCGTACACACAATATTATACAAATATATTTAATTTATTATATATTATCTAAAAGAGGTGATTCAACATTATTTCAGTGCCAACCCATGCAATTTTGAAGCAATTAACCATATTTTTAGAAGATATTGGCAAGGCAACTATGTCAACTAATTCATACCACAAGGTGCTTCTTGAATCCTACTTTATTTTATAGTAGTAGCTTATGTGGTAATGAAGAGGTGCAAGAAGGGTTTTAAACTTGTACAGAGAGAATGACAAATAACCTAATAAATATTTCCTTATCCATATTGATTTGCATATGTATAAGGCTATAGGAAGGAGCTTGTTTAAATCCCCCTTTGATTGAGAATCAAGGTCAATCTTATGACTAGCTAATACATTTAAACTTTTAAAGTTAAAAAAATTTCTTAATTTTTTATGAAGTTAGCTTTCTTGTAATATAGCATCATAAATCAATACTTTTAAAATTATTCTTTATTGTAGATTTATGGTGGGAGGACTATGGCTCCAAAACACCTCCCATACAAAGGATGGTTGTTTGCATCTTGATTTAGCTTTGTAGTGCTTTTGGACATGAGAAAAATTAGTCTCTATTTGAGGAAATACACGTCAAGAAGAATAATAGGTTTAGCTAAGAGTACCTCAATGACCTTGTATTTGTTCAATCCAATCTTAGGCTTCACACAAGACAAGTCGAGGGTACTAAATCCTACGAGGAAATTCAATTGGATGAGCTAGATCCACTATCTTATTGGGTTATTAATAGTTTTGTGAATCTCAACTTTACTATAGAGGACATTGAGTCACTTTGATGAGTGTTTCTAATGCTTACCATTTCAATATTATCAATTCAAGGTGGAATCCAAAGGTTGTATGCACTAAAGAGCAAGGAAGTGTGTGTTTGTATAAAGTTTTTAAGGTTTCCTATTTGCTGAAATAAAAATCACACTTGTAGAAATATAAAATCATGCTTGCAATAAATAAATGTGAGATTTGAAATTACACTTTCAAAAATTTAAATCAAACTTACAAAAAATAAAATCTCACTTGGATGAAATTAAATCACACTTGCAGAAATTAAAATCACACTTGCATAAATTAAAATCTAACTTGAAAAACATGAAATCTAATATAAAATTTGCATAAAAATAACCTAGGGGACAAATATTCAAAATAATTTATAGATTAATTAAAAATGAAAATAATATACAAATTAGGTCTGAGGTGTAGACCAATTGGTTCCCCAAACCTCGTACGAGGGACAGAGGTACAAGGTTCAAATCTTGAGACTCATTGGATTGAACGATTATCCCTTTCCTAGTCATTTCAATGGCATAAAAGGTTTAAAATGATCATGGCATGGTGGTTACAGGGGTAGATTATGTGAAGATATGTGTGGTAGATTCTAGGGTGAACAACGCAAAATACTATAGCAGCCATTTAAAGCCAAACAACCTGCCCATATTTGTGGTGGCTATTGATTCCACCATGTAATATTATATATATATACACAAATTAATTATAAATTAAAATAATATACAAAAGAACAAATAAATAAACAAAAGTCCATTAATTACTTTCCAAACATATTTACAAGAAATAATATTTTCCATTGTGTTGATAGAGTGGGCCCCCTTACTCCTTAGTCCAATGACAAGTAATTATTAGTTCAAAATATAGTTAAAATACCTACATGTGAGAAAAGAACAAAAATAAAATAAGAGAGAATTGGATTGTGTGTTGTTGGCTTATAATTCCACTTGACCCAAATGCTTCATCAAGTGTTTTTGATCATGCATCATTGAGCTAAGTTTATCACTTAATTATTCAGCTATGTTATTTAATATAAACATTCCATATGAGTTATGAGTCGAGGTCTCATAGATGCACCTCTTCATAGCTATTATTTCTTCTTACAATGATTTATCCTTTTGGGTGTGACCTACTTAGTTAGGCTATAATTGGCATTTTACAACAACAAATATGTTAGCTACTGAGAGATTAGAGATATCTTCTTGGTCAATTTCAAAAATGGATTTGCATCGTGTCTTCCATATATAAAATATGACAACCACCCTGGTAATGGAGAGAAGTAACTATTGGTTGGGTATCAAATAAATACCCAACAAGGCTTGATCCTTCATCATAGGCAGTGGTAAGGGATCAAACAACTATTATGCTTCACACCAAATATGGTGGGAATGAGAATAATTACAAAGTAGATGTTGTATTGTCTCTTCCAAATCATAAAAAGGGAACTCACCTTGCCCTTTGCCCATTATTTTAGCATACTCTTAGTAGGTAGGTCTTGTAGTACTAAATTATTGAGAATAATCTATAACTTTCCTTGAATTGGGCAAAGTTGATTAGCTTTAGGGTTCCTACCCAAGTGGCCCAATCAAGATCTAAGTTCCATTTTTTATTAACCATATCTGTAAATTGTTGATAGTTCATAGGAATAAGGGATCAGTACCAAAAATTAAGGACTAACTACTCAAAGTTATGATTTCCAAACCATTTCCAATGATTCCAAGAGGGACTAGCTTCCAATGGAGAAGATAGAGGTACGGACACCTAGGAGGCGATGGAAAGGATCTGTATAAGCATTTCTTTATCAGTAGGGTAGAGAACAAATTTTGACTAGATTTGCTTCTAATTTTTTCATGAGGACTTAGAAAAATCCTAAATATAACCCACTAGAATCATTCCCCTTTTGAAGATATGCCTAAAAAGAAAGCAAGAACTCGTGCCAAGAGGCTATGCATCAAGGGTGAGGAGGGACGACCACCATAAGTTGTGCTAGAGTAAATCTGTAGGGACTTGCTCTGGATGTGTCTGCCATGAAATGAATTGATGCACCTACTACCAGGATTTCCAAAACCATTTTATAATATTAAAACCTTCTATAAATAAATAAGAGGCTTGCAAAATAATGTCAGTGTATGACATATTTACCCAAATTTTACCATCCATCCAAGGATTTTTTAAATGCTCCCTCACCAACAACTTTCATGGATCATACCCTATTATCACACTTTGCATCCATTTAGTTGTGAGTTCATAGCCCTGCACTTGAATATTAGGACTTCCTAGCCCATCACATGAAACAAGTCTACAAAAGGTGCTCTAAGAGACCATTGGGAGGCCTTGTTTGGTTGGGTTTTTTGCCCAAAAAATCTCTCGAATCATACTATTCATATTATCATATCTAACCTTTCTTGGTGTCTAAAGAGAAGAGAAATAAATATGGAAGGGGGCTAAATTTTTTCCAAAAATCTAGATTTTAGATGCTTGAGACATTTCTAGAGATTTCTAGTAGATCAACGTTTTGGTAAAATTGTCCATATACCAATCTCACATATATTTGGGTGAAATATCAACGCCAAAAGGAAAACCCAAATACTTAGATATTTCTCCTCTTTAGACTGACTTCCACATTATGGGTAGCTAATTTGGATAATCATCAAATCCAAAGGTAACAATAGAATTCTTAGATTCTTGGATTCTTTCGTTTCAGGCCCTACAAAAAGTGTGAATTATCTTAAGGATGTTTGCAAGATTTTGTTGATCTACCAAAAGAAATAGCATAGAATTATCTATGAAGTGAGATATAATAATATGGAATCCATATATAATGGGGATACCTCTTATCCTCCCCTCTTTAATTATAAATTCAAATAGATAACCAAGGGCATCAACTACAATTACAAGGTCATCACAACATGAGGTGGATTAGGGTCATTTAGACTCTTCTCCTTAGTAAATGATTGCCTAGCATGATTGATCTCCTAAAGTTTTTTATTTTGGTAGAGTGCAAAAATATCTTCTTAGCATATAATATGTATGTCGTCCATTAGGCGGAGTGACACAGTGGTCTTTAGTCATTCAGTATTATGTAGGCATGTCTTTTTAGAGTCTTGGTGAAGGTATGGGTCATCGAGAGATAACCTCAATGACCATTCAATTCCATTGCTTGTAATTAGGTACCCTATGTGTCCCAATATTTCTCAATTCTCCTCTATTTTTGCCCTTCATGGCCTCAAATTGTAATACAATAGTGGGATCCTATGTGTGGTATCCGTTGTGCATATTTTTGATGATGGGTGCCTTATGTGGCCTTGTGAATGCATCCTAGTATGTTTCATCTCCATTGAAGGGGATTCTATCATGGATATTATGGATGTCAGGTGTTTAGGCTTGGAGGTAGATTCCCAAACCATAGTTAGCCTTTATATTGTATTTTATCCTTAAAGTTTCTAGCTAGTATGAATTCAACATCAATTTCAATTTTAAAAAAAGAGAGAGAATTACCTCTTTATATAATATTCAATCCAAATCATTTCTCCCTTTATTTTATTCTTTGTCCTTATTTAGAAAAATACATAAGCTAAGCACACCTTTTTATACAAGTGGCACCTAACCATACCTCTACTTTATTGAAAATATCCCTAACTTCATAATTTTATCCAAGATTTGAGAAAGAATTAATAACACAATATTAACCCAAATATTTGAGGAGAAATTATTGAAACTGACAACATTATTTTAGCCCTATTTTCAAGGATAAATTAACAACATAATTTTAGCCTACTTTTTAGGGAGGCCAATTATTGAAACTAAGAACATAATTTCATCCCTATATTTAAGGAGAAATTACCAGCACAATTTTAACCTATTTTTTAGGGAGGCTAATTATTCAACCCACAAAATTCTTCACTTTATTTCCCATGTGCAAGCTCCATCTCATGCTGCATTTTCATCTTTTTTGGTCCCCAGTTTTTTGGCTCATTTCAACATATTCTTGGTTTATTCTAGTGCATTGTGATAGTTCTAGCTTATTTTGGTGTAAGACTATTCCATCACACTGTCATAGTTTTAACATATCAACATTTATAGACCCGCAATATATCATATTTCTATTCGGTTCTATTAGTATCATGATTATAAACCAAATAATCATAATTAAATGTAAAACTAAACTTAAAATCACAAAAAAAACTATCTAAAATAACATAGTAATATATTTTACCTATTCATTGTGTCTAATAATAATATTAGTATAAATTGCATCCAAGTCCATAGTTAATTATTCTTTATCAACACATCAAGGGAGTCAAGAATTTTAATGCCTCATCACTCCCCCCAACTTAAATTGATGCATTTCCTCATGCATATTTTTTCAATTTATGTATTACATTGATAATATGGCGTACAATCACTATGCTTGATATGTTGTCTTTTCTCCCCCCAACTTGATGGATGACATGTTCTCCCATAAACTTGAAAAAAAACGTCTTTTTTTTTTTCTAATTTTTTTTATTTTAAATAGTGGGGGCTAGAAAAATACCATTGTGACATTAGGAACCCAAATGGATGTTAGAATATTTCTAGTGCTAATGAAGTGCAAATAAATTTTGGTGCATCAACTAACAAATTCTTTAAACACTGATTATGCAAGGTACTCCATGGTCAAATGTGTTGTATATTTAGTGTGGACTAGATGTAATTATACATAATATTAAAACTAGACAATAATGAAAATAAAAATGCATAGTTTTTTATCATATATGGCTTGATTCTTCTCCAAGGTAGATTTAAACATTGTCATCATGAAGTTGGCCGTAAAAGCAAGACTTCTAGAACAATTATGGAGTTTTCATCAACAATTGGATTGTGTAGATCTATAGTATTTTATTTATTTATTTTTACTATAAAAGAGGCCGTCATTTTTTGTTTTTAACCATCTTCTACCCCAATTGCATCTAGAAGATATTTTCACAACTGAGTTCTTTTTGTTTTCAATACAAGCATGCAAAAAATCATTTTCATGTAAGCCTTGGTCTAGTAGCACCTCAAAGAGGTTTTCACCACTAAACGTTTTTCTGTATGAGCTATAATGAGAGAGAATATCTATTTTTTTATTTGGATATAAACAATCCTTATTTTTATCTTTTACTTCTGTATGAAAACAACAACAAGAAGCATTGACCTTTTTTCCATGAAAGCAATAAGAATCCCCTTCATATTTATTGTCATTGAAAATAGTAGACAAAAAAAAGTCATTTTTGTTTTTTTCTACCATGTGGAAATTATTGTTAGAAAAATATTAAATAATTCTAAACTCTCATCTCCTTCTCTCATGTGCGATGTGCTAAAGAAATTTAGCTTTTATCCTTTTTTATCTTATTTGTTTGGCATATTTTCTAGCACTAGTTTTGAGGCATATTCTAACAATAAATTATTCCATTGTATTTTAACAGTAGACTGTTCTGGCACATTCTGACTTTTCTCAAGCTTTTCCTCCAAATTGCTCAAATTTAAGTATTGACCTCATTTATTCTCCCCCAACTAAAAAAACATGGTCTTATGCTATAAACTTATTTTTCTAGAAGAGGTCGTCATTTTTTGTTTTTAGCCATCTTCTATCTCGGTTGAATTTATAATGAATTTTCACAACCATTTTTTTCAATGTACCAATGCCTTGTATTTTTTGATGCTCCTATAATGACTATCATTTTTTGGTGCTCTGCAAAAATTTTGTGCTAAGTCATTCCAATGCATAATTTGACACTCAATTATTTTTATGCATTAGTACTTCCAATATTCTAAACATCATGGATCGTCTGCTTACTTTATTATACCTTGAGTCTACATTATATACACTAGAAAATCCAAACATACATATATATACATAATATTAAACTAAACAATAATGAAAAAGCAAAATGCATACTCCATTTCACTAGAATGGTCTGTGCACATCCATCATTGAAAAGCATGACTCACACTCATTTAAAAACTAAACTTGTCATAAATTTTTTGACCATCAATTATTCTTCTCTTCTTTTTTTAGAAGCAATATTTTTCTATGTGGATTTTAGTACAATTTTCAACATGGTTTCATTTTTGTTTTTTTCTCTATACATTTTCTTTTCAATAATTTCTTGCACAATATTTCTCAGCATAGTTTCCTATGCATTTTCCTACATAGTATTTTTAGCACAGTTTTCTACCTAGATTCTTGTGTAGTTTTCTATACTGATTCTTGTGCAATATTTTTCTATGCACATTCTTGTGTAATTTATTTCACATAATCCTATGTAGATTTTTGAAGTCTTTTTCTATGCACATTCATAAGTAGTTTTCCATGTAGATTCTTATGCAGTCTTGTCCTACATAGTTTTTAGCACAATTTTCTATGCATTATTTTTTAGCACAATCTTCTACACAGATTACTATGCAATTTTTTATGTAGCTTTTTGCACAAAATTAGCAAAGTTTTTTAATAGTTTTATGTGCAATTTTTTTTTTTGTGAGCACTTGTATGGGGAGAGGAGACCTTTTCCATAATGTATAAATTTTTTTGTGTTTTCAAATTTTGAAGATGTAGATAGATGATGTCTATCTACTATTATTTAGCCATAAGTTGTGTAAAGAATAGAGGTTGCTTAGTTTGTTGTAGCTAAGGCTTTAGGAGTAGATAAAAACAATTTTAATCATGGATGACAAAGTACCTTGAATTTGAATAAGGATTGATCAAGATATTTTGATGTAACCAAATGGTGAAATATTCTTCATAGGGGCTTCTACCTCAAGATCTAACCAAATTGAATATGTAAATATTCTAGCTATATTGCTATCTTGTTAGGGTTATGCATAAGAGGTTGGACTCAAAATATACTTGTAAATAAATGGTGAATCTTAATCAAAATCAAGGTGAATCTTAAGAAAATAAAATCAATCATCTTCACACCAAAATTTGGGGTATTTGAATCCCTAAAAAGTAAGGTCATATTTGGGGCCAATTTTGACCCATTAAATCATCTTATAACTTCATAAAAATACCACCATTAGATCAGGCTCAAAAAGAGCTTTCCAACGAGTACAAATATACCTATATTTGGATATATATTATGGTGAATTAACCCTAAGAAACAATTGGTCCCAAAAAAATTTGGCAGATGGACCGACATCGAGGGTATTCATATTCACAAATTTCCAATTTTGAAAATCCTAATATTCACCCAATTTGCAAATATTCACCACTATGCATAACCACTGTATCTTGTTCAATAATGTTTGTGTTACTTTGTTCTCTTGCCATAATATTTTCCCAGTAAATGTTATAGATTTTCTTAGAAACATGGGAAGATGATGTGTTGCTTGGACCTAGCAAGGAAAAACTATTCAATTGTTCTTCACGATATTGAAGTTCTAAAAAATTAAAATTTGATTATGGTTGTTTTTTTATTAGAGCTTTCTCTATTGGGAATATGTTGAATATTTTCCATGTTATTCAAGTGGGATTAACACTAAAAGGTACTAGACACTCTGTACCTATACTCGTTGGGGTTCAGGTTTAGGTCGATCCCCGAATAGGGGTTTTAGGGTGATAGCCCTTCAAAAATAGGGGTTTGAGGGTGGTAGCCCTAACCAAAATGAAAGGGTTAAGGTTTTTAAAGTTATTTTTAGACTCATATGGGTTTTTTTGAGTTACTATATTTGAACCCATGTCTTTTCACCCATGATATTATAAATTATGTGTATGTACCTTTGTTGTATATATCACACTTGAATTAGGGTTTGGATATAGATAGAAGAGAAACATTATTATATTGGAGATGACCAAGTTTATGCAATAAGAAGATAATATTGTACTAGTTTTTCTAGGTTAAGGGTTTCCATGATATGTATTGTGTTATGTGTGTATCTTTTATCTTCTTTTAATTTTACAATTACTACTTTTTTAGATTTAATTTATCAGGGCTCTTTTTTTCTCTTCATTTGGTATCAGAGCTAGGTTTTAGCTTTATTCAAGGAGCAAGGGTTTCAACACTGTGAAAAATTAATTCTTGAGTGGGAGTCATAACCAGAAGGATCTAATAAAAGGAGAAATATGGGAAGCACATGGGTAGAGATTAAAAATAATAATGGATAGAATTTTGAGTTATGGAAACTTAATATGGGTGATCTATTGGTAAATAGAGATCAATGTATTTTGGTCTCAGAAATAAAACCAACATCAATGATAGATGAGGATTGGCTAAAATTGATAGGAAGGCAAGGAGCTCTATTAAATTATGTTTATCTAATTTGGTATTATTGAATGTATCTACAGATACCATGTCAAAATTGTTATGGAAGAATCTAGGAACTTTGCATTAGATAAAATCACTGGTAAATAAACTCTTTCTCTAAAATAAGTATTCACTTTAGATGAATGATGGTGACTCTATGGTTAAACATTTGAATTCTTTTAACACTATGGTAAGTCAATTAACCTCTGTAGAAGTAAAAATTAATAAAAAATAAAAGTGTATTACTTTACAACATTCATTACCTGATTCATGGGATAACCTAGTTATGGCTATCACCAATACTATATCTACATTGAAAGTAGAGGATATAGTAGGAACTTTACAATTTGACGAGATGAGACAAAAATATTCAAATTATTATCATAAAAAATATACCTTGGTTGTGAGAGACCATTCTCAAGAAAGAAGCAAAAAGAAATCAGGAGAAAGAAAATAAAAATCTAGGGGTAATTCGTTTGCCCTAGAAAAGAAAAATTCTAGAAGTGTGGTATAACAATGCATTATAAAAGATACTACATATCTAAAAAGGATGATAATAATTGATCATATGATGAATGAACTTCTATAGAAATGAAGAACAAAATGAATATTTAGGGGACTTATTATTAGTTGCAGCATACTCAAGTGAATGTCATGACTCATGGTTGATTGACTTAGGTGTTTCTCTTCATATGAATCCTCATAAGGAGGGGTTTTATAAATATGAAAAGATAAATGGAGGTGAAATCCTCACCTCGAGGGAGACAATTCGAAATATAAAATCATAGGTCGAGAAATAATCAAGTTGAGGTTAAAATATGGATGATTTAAATCCCTTCTTGGTGTGTTGCATATTACAGGTTTGGCAAGGAATCTGATACCTATGATTAATATGAATGATGCAGGTGTGGATATGGTATTCAATAAGGATAGCTACAATATATTTTTTGGAGCCTTGGTGTTTGCAAGGGGAGTTTGCACAAGAACTTTATTTAGAATTTAGGCTAGCACTTTAAATATTAATTGTAATAACTCTTTAGTTATAGAGGAAAATAATACGATAGAAATAGCTCCAAGTATTCCTATAGTGAAGACAATGTTGTGGCATCAATGCATAGGGTATATTGGTGATAAAGGCCTTTGAATATTAAAAATGAAAGGTGTGGCTGAAGGAATTTATGATTGACCATTATATTTTGATTTTTGTGACCACTATATTTTTGGAAAACAAACTAGAGTCAAGTTTCCTAGTAGTGTGATGGAGATTGGAGGAGGACATTTTTCGTAGGACTGCCCAAATCATCAAACTTTTTTTGGCCATATCTCACTCATCTGGACTTGGATTTAGCTAAAAATTTTATGGTAGATATCTGATAAACCCTAAAAATTATCCACCAATTTTTATATCATTTTGAAAAACACAGATCCTAGCATATCACAATGTGTTAATGAGATTTTTGGTAAGTGACTATGCAAGGGTTTCATCTGGGTTGAGCAATAGTAGAGGTTATGGTGAGCAAACAAGTAGTTTTAGGTGATCGAATGGCTTCAAGGGAGTGAGTGGAAGGAAATAATACATATTTTTAAATCTCTATAGGTGGATCTACCCCTCAAAAATCATCAGATATAAGTAATGCATGCAAGAATGAGAAAGCAAACCCCTATTCAGAACCAAATGGTAAGGATCCTCCTGATAAGGGACACATGTTCAGCGGGTCCCTCTCTCAATATTGTGATTCCTCTTCTCATTATTATGTTGATAAATTAAAAGGGTCTATGAAACCTCCTTCGGGCAGTGGAACCCTCTTACTCCCAATGGATGAAGACCTAGTAATTCCTGAGACCCTAATGGCGGATTATATTTCTATTGAATCCCAAAATATAGTAGGGAAATTTGTTGGAGGATGACCATATATGGAATATATTTGGTGGTGGGCCTATACCAAATGAAAAACCCTAGGAAATATGGAGTTGGTTGCCCTTTCAAAGGGTTTTTTTCTCATTCGACTCAACAATGAAGAAGATGCCTCCTAGATTCTTACTAGGGATCCTTGATTCTTCGGTCAGAAGAGTATTTTTCTTTGGAGGTGGGATGAATATTTCAACCCAAATACACAGAGAATAAGCCTACATTATGCATTGAATGAAAGGCTCAGGGCCATCTCAAAACCCAATTCTCATTGCTAAGAAACTCAAAGGAGATGAAATTCCCAAATATCTCTTGAAGTAGGTTGCAGATTGGGTGGCAACAAGGTAGATCCCTACAGGGCAAGCAACAAAATAGATATTACCAGAAGAAAGGTAAAATTTCAAAAAATTCCAAAGTAAAGAAGACTGAAATCCAAGATTTAGAGAACGATCATCCAAAGGTGAGTTCCATTTTTACCTTCCAAAATTGTTTTTTATGTTTTAAATGGAACTAATTTTTATGGGCCTAAACCTGGTGAGGATGACATTACCTCACATCTAGCTGAAACCCTAGTTTCTGACCAAGATGAGCCTCAATTTCCAATTAGATCTAGGCCCTCCAATACTATCTCAAAACATCCATCCAACCCTAAGGGGCATATAGAAATTGGCAATCCCATATCAGACAAAGTGGATAAAGAAGATAAATATGATTTCAGCCCCATTAACACTAGAAGTCTCAAGAAAGCTTCTATTGACATCGGTAGTGAAAAGAAAAAAAATGGAAGACCCTCTATAAATGATCAAAGAAAAAAGGAAATATAAAATGATATTGTAAATGGTGCCTAGAAAACCCTATTCCAAGATCTTCTCAGATAGGATAAGGATGAATCAAAAAGACCCAAACCTCCCTTGTAGCAATCTAAGGGAGACCAAAAAATTTCCAAAAAATTCTAAATGAGGATCCTCTCATGGAATGTGAGAGGCCTCAATAGTGTTGTCAAGCAAAGGCTTGTTTGCACTCTGAGGAAAGAACATAGACCCACTATCATAGTTCTACAAGAAACAAAGATTGACCAAAATAAAATCTAGAAAATCATAAATTCTATCTAGAAAAATGGTGAGTTTTATTTTTGCCCTGCTCAAGGTACATCTGGGAGACTTCTCTATATTTGGGACTCAAATAAGTTAGAAGGTAGAATCATTTCCTCTTCTGATAGGGTCCTCAATATGATGTTCTTCTGTATAAGAAATAATTTCTCTTGGGTTCTATCCAATTTCTATGCCCCTAACAACCCTCTTAGTAATAGGGGCCTATGGGATACTTTGAGTCAGATAAGAAGTGCTTTCTTAAACCTTCCATGGATTATCACTGGAGATTTCAAATCTTCCATTTTTCCTTCTGACAAGTAGGGAGGGAACCTGATTCCCTCCATAATATAGCTTAATAAGGTAATGAAGAGAGGAGGAACAATTTATGTAGTGAAGTTAAATGAGATAGAATATGAAAGGAAGGAAAATGTGTTTAAGAAACACCCAGTTCTTCAAGATTTTAGTGATGTATTTCTAGAGGATTTACCTAGATTACCACCTAAACATGAATTTGATTTCAAAATTGAACTTCAACATGGAATAGATCTTATTCATAGAGCTCCTTACATAATGAATATGTTTAAGATGCAAGAGCTAAAAGTGTATTTACAAGAATTGCTAGAGAAGGTATTAATTACATAGAGTGTGTCACCATGGGGTGCACCAGTGTTGTTCATCAAGATAAATGATGGTTCCTTATGGCTATGTATATATTATAGGATGTTAAACAAGGAAACCATTAAAAATAGATATCCTCTACTGAGAACCAAAGACATATTCAATAATATTAATGATGATACTATCTTCTCAAAGTTTGATCTAAATTTGAGATACCACCAATTGAGGATTCCAAAAGAGGATACCCATAAGATAGCCTTCAAAACTTGTTATTGATATTATGAGTTTAGTGTTTTACCTTTTGGTCTATCAAATGGTCTAGCAACATTTATAAACTTGATGAATAACATTTTTAGGAAGCTATTGGACCAATTTGTTCTTGCATTCTCAGATGATATTTTGATTTATTTTCAAAATAAGTCAGAGCATGATAGACACCTTAGTATCATTTTGGAGCTACTAAGAAATAATCGATTGTATGAGAATTTATCGAATTGTGAATTCTATGTGTCAAAATTATAATATTTAGGGTATAACATATCAACAAAAGGAATCACAGTGGATCCTAAGAAAATTAAAGCTATACTGAATTGGCCACCATCCACAAATGTGATGAAAGTCTAAAGTTTCATGGTTTTTATTGGATATTACAAGTATTATGTGAAGGACTATGCCAAGAAACCACTCTAATAACTAACCTTCAAAGGAAGGGAAAAGACTTCAAGTGGATAGATAAATGTGAAGTAGCTTTTGATCTACTCAAAGAAATATTTAATACATCTCCTATACTAAAGATACCAGACCTTTAGGGTAGTTTTTATATTTGTACGGATGCATCATTAGAAGGTTTGGTAGGAGTGCTCTTGCAATATGAAGCAATGGTAGCCTATGGATCAAAAAAACTAAATGAAATGAGGTCATTTATGCAACCAAAGATCTAGAATTGATAGTGTTGTTTTTTACTCTCAAAATTTGGTGATATTATTTGGTAGGGAGACCCTCAGGTTAAGGACATACCATCAAAGTCTTAAGTACATATTTACTCAACCTTTGCTAAATGCTAGGCAGAGAAGGTGGATGAAATTTCTTGCTGAATATGATTTTGGTATTGGATACATCAAAGGAAAGGAAAATAAGGTTGGCAATGCACTCAGTAGGAGAAAGCACATAGTTGTCTTATCTTGCATCCATATAGAATTGGTGGAACATGTTAAGTAAATGTAACATCAGGATGTGTTTTACAATCAAATCTAGGAAACGGTGGAAAGGAAACCCAATGAAAGTAATGATTTCATGATCAAGGATGGTTTCTTGTCCTTTAAGGACAATGTAGTAATTCTTGAGGCTGATGATTTAAATAAAATGATCACAAATAAAGCACATAGGTATACATATTTAGCTCACATGAGAGGGATAAAAATGAGGGAGAATATGAAGAAAACCTTCTACTGGACAAGAATAAAAAAGGACATAATTGAATATGTCACCCAGTATCTCAAATGCTAGAAATTTAAGGTAGAACACAGACACCCTGTAAGACTACCATATCCTCATGATGTACCTACATAGAAATGGTAGGTGATACCAATGAATTGTATTGTAGGTTTTCCAAAGACTAGATTCCAGCATGACACAATCCTAGTTGTGGTTGATAGACTGACCAAGGTTATGGATTTTATACTTGGAAACACCAAGGATGATGCCATGGTAGTGTCTAACATATTTTATAAATAAATATTCAAGCTTCATGGTTTTTTGGAAGTGATAATTTCAGTTAGAGACTCGAGATTTAAATTTGAGTTTTGGTAAGCTTTACATCGTACCATTGGCACTAGGTTAAATATCAGTTCTACATATCACCTAGAGAATAATGTGTAAACTAAAAGGATGAACCAAGTGTTATAGGATATGATTCGCATGTATTTTATGGGTCTAAAGACCCGATGGAAATATTTCCTACACTTGGTAGAATTTACCTACAATAATGGTAGCCATTCGACCTTGGGTATGGAACCATTTGAAGCCCTATATGGTAGGAGGTGTAGGACACCCTTGTATTAGTAAATTCCAAAGGATAGGGTTGTGCAAGGACCAAATATGGCCAAGGAAATGGAGCAACAATTAAGAACAATCAGAGAAAGGATTAAAGAAGCAGTGAATTGTCAAAAAAACTATGCCAACCTTAAGAGGTAACCAAGGGAGTTTTTTGTAGGTGATAAATTTTTTATGAAAGTGAGACCTAAGAAGAGTCCTATTAAGTCCACAAAACTTAATTAAATTTTTTTTGGACCCTTTGAAATTACATAAAATATCAGTCTTGTGGCATACTCACTTGCCTTACCACCCAGTCTGTTGAATATTCATGACACCTTTTACATATCATTGCTTAGAAAATATATAGCTAATCTTCCTCATATGTGGGACTTTTATAAACTACATATGGTATACCCGAAGGCTATATAGGTTCGACCAGTAAATATCCTTGAGTTCAATTCCAAATCCATAAGGAAAGGGACCTTGGAGCAATGCAAGGTCTAGTGGGACCGATATTTTGAGAGAAATGCTACTTGGAATAATGTAGCAGACATGCAAAAAAAAATTCCTTTCCTTTTTGAAAACAATATGTAATTGTTAGTTTTTTTTGTTGATGGAACTAGTAAAAACATATAGGACTATGTTGAGCCTAAGGGGGGGTGGATTTCATGATCTTCCATTGGCAAAAATATTATGTGGATGAACTTGGATTTTGTTGTAATAATTGACAACTTCATGACTAGATATGCAAAACAAATATTTTATGGAAATGACCTATATATCTTATTGATGGAATGATTGATTTTTCCATGTGTTAATTTATGTAAGACCTATGATTTACGATAATGATATTTTTGTCTCATTTGAGTTTTTTAGGGTACTTGGAAACTGATTTGCTATTTGTGTTATGGATTTTTGCTAAACTTTCTTGCATATATTAGTTTAGATTTATTGGACTAACGGTTTCCTTTATAATTTTCTTAGGATGAGAAGACTTTGAAGATGGATCTACCAATTGTTTACTTCTACATGTTATTTATGTACAAATATAAAAAAAAACAATCTTATGTTCATTGCATGGTGGAAGTATTTATTTTGATTGTGTGATTAACCCATGTTTATCTGTTAGATGTGTCTACTAGATTGTAAGATTATTGAATGAGTTTCTGGTTGTTGCGTTGGAACAAATATGCCAATAATAGATAGTGGAAGTGGGTGAGTGGTTAGGAGGAGTAAATACATGAATGGTGGATGGAGTGGGACAATGATTTTACCACCAAATAGAAAGGAGGAGGTTGTTCTTAATTTTTTGGCATCTTTGATTTGGAAAAGAAAAGAGAGGGTGGATAAATCTGGAGGAGGATAAAAATGATTGACATTGAAGCTCACTGGAAGGAATTGTGATGTTGAATCAATGTTAAAGTATTGTTGAATCTCACTCAAACAAAAGGAAAATAGTAAGTATTACTTGAATTAGCTTGAAAATGAATGCTTGTGATTGGAGATAATTTGGTAACTCGATTAATGCTGAAAGAGATGCATTTTATGGGAAATTTTGCAATTATGATCTCTAAGAATTAAATATAGTTTAAAAATATTTCATGTAATGTTGAAAGATAAGTGAATGGTAGAGATATCTTATAGTATCACTATTAGTATGTTTTAGATTTTAAATGAACCTTCTCCGTGATGTGAATAGAATTGAATTTCCCATAGAGAAAGGTAAAAATCTATGTATGAGTGATGCTTTATGCTAATTCGGGTTTGGATTCACTGGATATAGGAGTAAGACTTTGGAATATTATTTTCATGGCTTTAATGGATGGTAATGTCAGTTTAGATATTAGTGAAATAGTTTTTCCAGTGCTATTATGTCACTTAATGGGAAATTTTATGTTTGTTATAATCTTGTTAACAAGGAGTGAATTTTGTTCAGGGACAAGCATGTTTTGGTGACTAATTGTTAAAGCGTTGTACTTTTGAAAACATAGGAGTCTTTAAATAATGATTTTATAGGATTTGGGACAACTTTTGGGAGCATTGCATATAGGATGGGAAATGTGGGTCTAAGTCTACCATTGAGTTGAGTCGATGGTTTATGTATCCTTATGACTACATCAACTTGTCATTGTTTAGGTTATGCTCAAATGAAATTCCTAAATAAAGCTTCCTTTCTAATTACGATGGTATATCAGGTTTCTAGAGATGTAAGTTTGTATTGGCTAAGAAGGGATCTAGAAAATGAGTCTAGAGATATGGTAGGCTAAGTCTATTTGATCCAAAATTAAGGGTGAAGGAACACAACTCATAAGCTACGTTTAATCATGCCAATAGTAATGAGGATCTAGAGTGAACTCGATGATGTATTTTAGATTTCCCTAACAACTAATCCAATGTGTTGATGAGTCTTCTATTACTATATGTAGACTTCCTTATAGAATAATTCAGGTAAGGATTTCTATATGAGATGAGTAAGTAGGTGTATTATGTTTTATGTTCAAAGTTGAGCTTATTCTATATGCTACATTGGTTTAAAATAGACATGGGCTATGGTTTATTAATCTAGTCGAGTAGAATTATTGATTAGATATTAATTTAAATTAAATCTTAAATAATGTTCTTTAAAGAAAAAAACATCTTTGTGTTTTTGATGGAGATAGATAACTGAGATGTTGCTTGTTGAAGAGCTAAGATAACTTTGTGCTAGCTGGTAACCAAAATCAGTAGCAAAGATTATGGATTAAAGTTATCAAGACTAAATTTATGTATGATGTCAAAGCAATAATAGGTTTCATGTGGCAAAATGAAGATAGTACAAGTATCTTCAAGCCAATTGTGAAACTTGAATGGTATTCTTAAGAGTTGGAAATAGAATAGTTTACTAGAATATGTAGTAATTAAATCCAAAAATTTGTACTAGTTTAAGATTATGAACTGATGGATAAGTTCAAATTATAAATTAATAAGAGTCATGGAACTCTAAAGTAGTTAGCAAATTGAACAATTTACAATGTCCTAGAAAAACAAAGGTACAAAGTTTACAAATTATGGAGAAAAATATGTAATGTCTTAGAGTTCTTGGGTATGGTCTAAGTAGGAAGACTAGCCTACCATGATGATGAACTATTACGCTTGCTTGGGACATGCCTAGTACTCTTACATAGATAGACTTATGATGGATAAAAACATACAATGTCTTAGTGTTCTTGGGTATGGTCTAAGTAGGAAGACTAGCCTACCATGATGATGAACTATTAAGCTTGCTTGGGACACATCTAGTGCTCTTACATAGATAGACCTATGTGAGGAGTAGGGATTGGTGTGTACTCTCAATGGACTAAGGGGATTAAACTAGCTCATCAAAAGAAATATGAGAAGGATAGTCCAAGCATGCATCTTACCTAATGTACTTACATTAAATGATATGTGTAAGTTATAGGGATAGCTTACCTAATGCACTTACATTAAATGATATATGTAAGTTGTAGGGATGGGTAATTCTTGTGGTGTTTCCAATACAAATAAATAGATCCACATATGGACTAACTTAGACTGGAACACAAAGAACTTAAGCTAACTCCATGCCATATTTAGGTAGGTTAAAAAAAAATCTTGGTTGAGTTGGGTAAAAATATGGGTTGTTACAACAACCGCTATCAGTTCTAGATCATGTGTAGCATAATTGACCTCATGTATCTTGATTTTCCTCGAGACATAAGCTACAAATATCCCATCCTGTGAAATCACACCATCCAAACCTTCAAAATATACATTTGTGCATACTAAGAACTTACCTTGAGGGTTTGGAATCTTTAATATGGATGATGTGGTGACTTTTTTTTTTAGCAATTCAAAAGTTACCTCACACTTATCTAACCACTTGAACTCCTTCCCTTTTCTTTTAAGGTTAGTTAGTGCAGAGGTTATCTTGGAGTAATCCTTCACATAGCACCTATAATAACCAATCAAACCCATGAATCTCTGTACTTCAATCACATTTGTGGATTTTGGTCAATTTAGTATAGCCTTTATCTTCTTGGGACACACTACGATACCTTTTGATGATATTATATATCCAAAGTATTATAATTTTGACACATAGAATTCATACTTAGATATATTATTGTATATTTGATTCTACCTTAGAAACCCTAGCATGATTATAATATGTCTATCATGCTCCATATTATTTTAAGAATATACCAAAATATCATCCAAAAATATAAGGACAAATCAATCCAAATGCTTTTTGAATACACTATTCATCAAGTTCATAAATGTTGCTGGAACACTCATCAATCCAAAAGGTAATATTGTACACTCATAGTGTCCATACCAAGCTTTAAATATCATCTTCCGGGTATATTTATCACAGATTATCAATTGGTGGTATCCATATTTTAAATCAATCTTAGAGAAGATGGTGGTGTCATTTACTTGATCAAAGATATCTTTAATACTAGGTAGAGGGTATCTGTTTTTTATGGTTTCCTTATTAAGCATTCTATAATCAATGCATAATCACAAGGATACATCCTTTTTATTAACAAAAAATATGGGTGCATCCTATGGTGAAACACTCATCATGATCAATCCCTTCTCCAATAATCCTTGTAGTTGTACCTTCAGCTCTTACATCTCAATGGGATTCATTCTATAAGGAGCCCTATGAATAGGCTCTATTTCAAATTTCAACTCAATAGTGAAATAAAATTCATTTTTTAGAGGGAGTCTAGGTAAATCCTCTAGGAACACATCCCTAAATCCTTGACGTACTAGGTGCTTCCCAAACACCTCTTCCCTCTTTTCCTCTTCGATTTTGTTAAACTTAAATACATATATTGTTCCTCCCTTTCTAATGGCTTACTTAAGTTGCGTTGCTGAGAGGATCTAGTATTGAAAAATACGTTGTGAGCTATATAATATTTGTCTTTCCATGACATATTATGAATACTCAATCCATATTTCTTGGAAATTGATCACAACCCTATGGTATTGTAGCTAGTCCATCCCTAAGACTACATCAAAAGCATGTAGCAACACTACATAAAGAAATTCAATGGTTATACCCCTAGGTAAGATAATTTCTATCATAGGATAGCATTGATCCATAGAGTAGGTTTATCTAGAACCATACTCAACCTTCCACCCATGTACCAAGATTTCTAGAATTTTTGATATATCCTTGATCAAACTAGTTGAAACAAAGCTACCAATAGCTCCACTATCTATTAGAATTTTGACATCTTTACCAAATATATTACCCTTATAAGCAAAGAAGTGGCTTACTCTTCCATATTTTACTTCCTATCACTACGTAGATCTTATGAGAAGGTTCCTTGTGCGCAGGTTCTTTGTAAGTGGGTTCCTTTCCGTTCGAACTTGATCCTACTTTATATGGGAAATGGTTGGAATAATGTGGACCTCCACAATCATAATATCCACCCTTAGATCATGGGTGTGTTCCCTACTTCTATCCCTTTACTTTCACTGCTTGTGTGGGTTTGAACTACCCCTGCAATGGTGGCTTGCTATTATTGTTACTATGATAGTTTGCATTGTTATTCTTTCCTTAGAATTTCCTCTTAAATTGTCCCTGTTTCCTATCATTTCTTTTATCATGCCCTTGGAAACTTTGTTTTTTTATTCTCTCTCCCATTTCATGAAACCAACACTATTTCTTTTCTTGAGCATTTTTCGCTCTTGTTAAGACATTAATTCATAATTAAAGTAGGGTTTTAGATAGGTCTCTACTTTCCTAGCCAAATCATAAGCCTTCTATAGATTTTTAGGCTCACGCATATTCACTTCATGCCCTTTCTTGGGATCTGATCACAAGATAAATTTTTGGATCTTCATATTCTCATCGTACGCAAGCACATACTTTAATAACTTAATAAATTTCTTATGATAGGCCTCCACCATCTTATTTCCATGCCGAATATTGGTAAATTCCTCAATTTTTTTGGTAAAAAAATGCTCCGTGAGGAACCTATATTTAAAGGCCACAATAAAATTCTCCCATTTTAGGTCAACTGCCTCAATATTTTACTCTCCACTAAAATTTTTCCATCAATCCAGTACAACACCCTGTAGATATATAGTGGCATATGATGTCTAATTCCTTGTAGAGTAATTCTTCAAGGTGAAGAATATTTCCAATTCCTTCAGCCAATATTTGGCTGCATCACTCCCTTATTCTCCATTAAACTTGGAGTATAGTACTAAACTCTAGCCTATTGTGCCTACATAAGAGTTTCATTAGTCTATCTAACCCTAGATCTCCTAGTCTATGAATCTCGATTCACTATAGTTTCTAATAGTTGTCTTTGTTGTTCCATCTATTCCCAAATCAAAGCAACTATTGTAGTAAGGTCCTCTCTTTCATTAATATAATTTCCTGTACCTAAATCTAGGGTCTTGTCCTCAATATTATTTTGTCAAGTATACCTATTTTATGGGAAAAAAATTCCTCTCCTTGTTCTTGGTGTCATTATCCCTGGTCACACATAATAAAGATATTTTGAATTAGGTCACAATTCCTTCTCAAAATTGTACCATTTATTATAACTAAATAAGTCATTAGCTTGACTAAACAACAAAGTTGATTACCCTATCCCATGTAGGGTATAATCCTTATTAATGATTTTATTCCTTCAAAATCCTTTCTTCACTTAGTCTAGCTATGCCTAGGTCTTATATAAGGAAGCTTACAGTCCTTTGACCATGAGCTTTGACACAAAATTTCATAATCCAAAATTTCCATCCTAATCGCTATACTTTCTAGGAATTGATCAATTATTTCTTAGAAAGAAACTTTCCTAAGCTTTAGCTAAGGATATTTAAGGTCCCCTAATTAAGTTATAGGTCCATCACAATATTAAGTATATCTTATTCCTCTTAGACCCATCACGGGGTACACCCATCCCTACAAGTTACATATGTTTATTTATGTAAGTGCACTAGGTCTAGTATCACATTCAGGCTATCATTCTCATTTTTTCACAACGAGCTAGCTTAACCCTTTCATTTTGTTTAAATGGGTATGCTAATAACCACACCCTACATAATTTCATTTGTGTAGGTGCAACAAGCATGTAGGGTTCTGACTATCCATATCATCTCCATGATGAGCCAGCATTCCCTTCAATTGGTCTCTTTAAAAAACTTAACCCGTTGATACAAAGTGTTTAAATTACTTCTCCCTCATTACACTATTAAGGTCCATCATGAAAGACTTTAGGACACAAATGATAACTAATACTACGTAGATGGAAGGAGCCTCTTGGATAGATCGCCAACTCTTTATTCAAAGGTCAAACATCCTTGAAGACTTCACTTCAATATTTCATCAAGAAATACTTGTTGTATAACCCTAAAGTTTTACATATCCAAAATTACTTTAGGAATTTGTATTCCAAAGGCTATCTTATAATAGAAAGCTAGGTTTCACCCTATCATAAACTTGTCATTTTTAAAGGTAACACAAAATGATTTATCACCTTTCTAGTATTTCAATACCATCTTTCTTTAGTTAATTTCAAGGCACATGTCATATAAAATCATCAACATCCATTATGATGCTTTAAAAATTTATTCTAACATCATGCTTAACAAGAAG
This sequence comes from Wollemia nobilis, assembly GCA_028583015.1. Lineage (NCBI taxonomy): Eukaryota > Viridiplantae > Streptophyta > Pinopsida > Araucariales > Araucariaceae > Wollemia > Wollemia nobilis. The sequence goes on from JAQPPZ010003183.1 coordinate 1,150,239, forward strand.
ATTTTTATTATTCACTTTTAAAAAAATAAAATACGTGCACATATATATTTAATAAAATAAATATCAACTCTTTTCATCTCTATTACCAACATAAAGAAAGTAAATCCTTTTACTCATATATATAAATCAAGATATATCCAAATTAAAGGATCAACTCCATTTGATCATCATAGCCACTCTCTAGCATAAAATTCTTCAAATAATTTAATAATTCTAGAATTCTCTCCTCCCAGGAGGATTCTATTAACGTTGTTGATTACATTGGATACATCCAAGCATCATAACCAATAAAAAATAAATCTTACAATGTCCATCCCAAATATGGGTTAAAGAATCATAGTTGGAAACTTTTCCCACTACTCTATGTTCTTGTACATTTCAGCTCCTTCTTCTTCTAGTTATTCTTTAAAATACTGAGTAGGAGATGTCTTAAAGGATCAGGACAAACCCCTAACATGAGAGTACATTTCCTAATGCATGACTTTCTCTTTTTGTTGCATGAATCAAGAAAACTCAAATTCTTACTTTCTAATAATGCTGAAATTTAAATTTACTTACTTCTAAAATAGCAATTAACAACCAAAAGTAACCCCATATTTACTTTTGCATATTGTAGCTCCATGCCTCAGCTATTTTAAATAAAATCAAGCTTCTTTTGTTTACATCAATTAAAGGGATCACATAATCCCTTTGTTAATATCAGTTTTCATATTCTTTTTTTACATAAATAAATAACAAAGTGACGTATCCCTAGAACAAGCATAATCAGTAAAAAAAAACTGAAAAGAGATTATTCAATTTCCTCTACTTTAACTCTAGAAGACATCTTTTCCGCATGGATATATATATATATATATATATATATATATATATATATATATATATATATATATATATATATATATATATATATATATATATATATATATCATTCCAAGGAAACTAGTACAATATGAAAAAATCTATCATGTAGCATTTATAATATTATAAATAAAAACATACTCTTCAAGAGTTTCAAGCACTTCATTCGAGAGTTACGTTCATACAACATTGTGCATTCTATAACAAACCCACTATATTATTAGAAGTCTCTTATCTTTTATTAACAATGAAAATTTTCTTAGCTTTCAAACTAAATTAATAGTGCTCTCGACTTATACCGTATTATTCAATGGATAAAAGTATTATTTGAAGGCATAGAGCTTCAAATTAGCCCTTCCAAACCAAGATAATTCAGTAAGGTGAGTTCAAACTTTTTCTATAGGCTCAATGTTAGTTTTAAAAGAAAAGTAAAAGATATTATCATTGTAATCGAGAATATACACACATTTCATTTCATGCCTTGATGCTACTAAGTAATGGACCATAGTCTAAAACATAAAGAGTCTAAAATTTAACCAATATAATAATATCCAACCATCCCAAACCTATAGACCTAGTTCATTAAACTCTAATTTGCTTTCTCATAATTAATCAGGCAAATATCATGAGGTAAAAATTTTATAACATTCGTAGTAAAAGATAGTATCCAAGAGTCTCTTTACCTAACGTCGTTGACCGTTCAAAGAATAATTTGATATCCATTGAATTTCTAGGTATAAATATAAATAAAGAGATATATCTTGACAAACTTAAACATTCCATATTATAGGTTTTTCATCTGAAGCTCTATTAAGGTTTTATCCTATTGCATTCAAAAGCACCAAGTTCACAGATATAAAATCCTAGAGATATCTACAATGAAATAATTCATTAGACCCAATATTCTTAGAGAGCAAATAAAAAACATCATTGGGTTTTAATAATAGTAGGAATACATCCCAGTCCCAATTTAAGAACCAAAGAAACAAACATCAGCTAGGAGGTATGATTATAAAGCAATTTCTTTTTTCTTTTACAGTAAAAAGATGGTCCTCAAATAGATGAGACACACAAGTTGGAATAAGCTTCAAAATTAGATGATTTTTTTATTATTTGAAATCAATACTTAAAATTTTTCAAACCAGGAGACCAAGATTTTTTATCCTACCTAAAAATATCAGTCATCCTTCATAAGCTTTCATAAGCTCATCGTGTACCATGATCCACTTCTTTTTTTAACCAACTATTGCTTTCTACTTCTTTCTTCCACACGGATGTTATCCATTGTGTCTTCTCGGACAAGTAACAACTCCATTATCCGACTTTACCAAGCATCTTTCAAGGGTTGAGCATTATCCATCAAGCACTAAGCACGTCGTCCTCCTCTTATGGAGTATGATAGAGGATTATAGTTGAAAAGTATAATGTTAGGTTCACCAAAGCTCTCATTGTAAACTTAGCTTAGAAATTTAAATTTTTATCATTTTTTTGTCTACTAGATTAGCAACAAACTTACCATAAGGTGAAATAGCAACTAAATTAACCACACAAAATCATTAAGCCCCTACTTAATGAGCCTCTTCATCAAGAAGTATGTTTCCTTCCAAGATAGACAAAAGAAAACAAGAATAATTAATAAAGTTATTAATGAGATTCTCTTGTCATTATTGAATTCAAGCAAGCAATAATAATTATCCTTCCTTATTAATGCCAAAGCAATATTATAAATCAAAAGATAACTCATTTATACCCCTTTTTTCATATAACAACCAATAAAATAAAACATGATTTCTTCTTGCAATGAATCTCTATATATCAAATGAAATCTCATCAAGAAGAAGATTCTTTCAAATAAAATCACATAAATGATAGGTTATCAAGTACCAAATAAGTTTCATCTAAAACATAGTATATATCCCTATGCAAGTTATGATATGCAACTACATAAAAAGAGAATTCATCCATGTTGCCCTTGAGTTATTCGATGAATGAATCATCATAGCATTTCCCTTTTTTTAAGGCATGATGGTTAATTCTTTCTTCCACCCATGAGAAATCTTGTTCCTACAAAAGTGCAAATCCATTAGCAACATCATATTCTTCCATAAAATATATGTTTTGCAGAAACTAAACATGAAATAGTTAATAATTACAACAACAAGATACATTATAGTCTTATCTAATATATATGTTTTACAAAACCAAACATGAAATAGTCAATCATTCCATCAACAAGATAACCTATCAGTTCATGAATTCATCATATGTATAGATTTGCGAAGGGAGGATCATGAAGTTGTCAATAATTCAAGAAATTCATGTACATTACCTTGTTTGGAGAGAAGTTTAACTTTGGTACCCTATAAAGTGGTAAAAATAAATAATGATGACTTGCTTGCAAGATATGTGTTTAGAAATGACAATCCGTAATATCCAATTATTCAAATGCTTGATATTTATAAAATATATACTTCAACCAATAACGTCCAAGTTAGCAACAATATCACATTATTCTATTAGGATGCATGGTTCCTTATTGGTTGCATAGATGTGAAGTATCCTCCTAATGTAGACAAAGGTCAATAGTGTAACATTAATAACATTAGTAAATAAAACACATATATTCTTATGAAATGATATACGTCTATGTATCAATGAAAAACACTTATAAAATGATAAAAACACATATATAGAAGTCTTAAAATATAAAAGAAAAATACTATTTTTTTATTTATTTATTTGTGGAAAACATCCCAAAAGGGATGCCACTTTTGGGTAAGACCCAAGGAGGTAGGGGTATCCAAAAGAAAAATACTATTATCAATGCAAAAGAGAATATGTTTAAAAAATTGGCACCCTAAGACATTATCATTCTCTAGAAAATAAACCAAAGTTCCTTGAATGAAAAGCTAATATAATTGCTAAAATAAATTAAAAATCTTAAATATATCACTTCACCAATGAAAAACATACTAGTAATGATTGAACTTTGTGAGTTACTCCAAGATTATTCATGTAAAAAGTCAAAAGTGATAAATGATGAATACAAATATTTTGATATTTCATGATTTTTGGTTGCATCCGATTTTCAATATCTACAAAGAAATTTATGTTCTTCTTTCGATTACTCACTTAGTCATAATAATAATAAATTTAGATCAAGTATGCTAACCATTGTTATCATCACCAATATTGATAAATTAACATTGATTTGCAAATGAAGATAAGGATTAAAAAACCATTAGAGGGATTCAATAAATGCAAATAAAGTTATAGGACAATGTTTAGTTAGGTAATATTTTACATTACATAGGCATGATGTGTGTGTGAGATACTAGCACTAATCATGGCTAATATTGGTGTAATAAAGTCCAAAAATTAAAAAATAAATATATTTACTTGTATAGGTGAAATATTATAGGAGCAAATTCACAAACATATTTGACCCAATATGAATAACATTGAATTATCATCAATAAAATAAATAACTAGAAGGTATAATCATGGCCATGAAAAGTTGTAAGATTCTATTGCTTGAAGTGAAGATGGATAATATGATACTTACAATAAAGTAACTTCCAGATCCTTGCAAGAAAATATATTTTTTGAAAGATATATTTAAGTTTCAAACATGGTCAAATCAATTATAATTTGGTTCAAATGCAAAAATAATCCCAAGATTTGAAATATCTATCTAAGGATCCTACAACTAATAACATTATAACTCTTATTGTAGGGATGCAAGAACTTATTTGAAATAATCAATATAGTGATGAAGCATGCTTGAGTTGTTAATAATATATTTATTATACAAAATTAACTACACAAGACTAAGTATAATCTAGAAAAAAATGTGCAACACATTGGGATAAGCTCATGGGAGACACAAAATTATAGTTGCTCAAGATACACAAACACTATCATTAATGCTTTGGTTGAGAATAAGGAAGTGGCTATCTTACCAAGAATTAATTTATTTTATAATATAGGAATGGTGATGACTACGACACAACACTAGAATCAAGGACTTAAAGTTAATCAATTAAATCACTAAAAGTAAGTTTGGAACTAGAAGAGCAATTATATTTGCTTGTAGAAAAGAAGTAATTAAAGGACTAAGAGAGACCTAGGTATTATCCTCATTTCATAATTTTTTTTTGTAATAATCAATTGAACAATTGGCATAACTTATCATGACTAATATATAATACTAAAGGAAAAACTTTAAAAAATATATTATTTGTTTAATAAAAAACAACTACATAAACTTTATTTTCTATTGTTAATTTTATTTTAAAATTTAAAATTCCTAAAATTTTAAAAGGATTTGATAGTTATGTAAACAAGAATATGATGTGTTTCTCTCTAGGAAGAAATCTAGATAGTTTTACTACGTAATAACCATATTAAAATGTTTTAAATTAGTTATCTTTCAATTTTGAGAACAACACTAGATAATTTTTTAAATAATATAAGATAAGTAGCTAATAATTATCCCAGATAGTTGGCTACAACCTAAAAAGAAGTAATATTATGATCAATGACATCAATTATTGAAATTTTAAAAATTTTATAAAGTTTAAAATCTTATTTTGATAGTTATGATAGGACTGGCTAATCTTCATTGCTTCTTCTTTAGCTTCTTAATCACACAATAAAATTTTGTAATATGCATCAATAGGGATTTTCTTCATAGTATTCATCTTAGTAGGAGTAGCTAACCCACCTAATAAACATTGATCAAATATGTTGGGATCTAAAGAAGCCCAAATAAATCGAACCATAAAAAGAATGTTAGATGCATAAGCTTATAACAAGTTTTAGCTAACAAAGTGACAACTACTTTTTATTCTATAATGGGTGGAAAACATTTGTAAATATCTTTGCCAACATAACATATCTTTAGTACTATAGAAATGTAATAGCAAAATCTAGAAAAACAACTACTTCATATACCACCTTTTAAAATTATAAACATAACTTCCAACCAATACAAATATTAGACATATAAAGATAACATGCAACTAAGGTTTAAGGTTTAAACATAAATTTTAAATGAAAAATGAAAATCCAACTAACTTTCAAAATTTTAAATTTTTAATAAAATTATTATTATTCTAAATTATTTACATGTTAAAAAAACATTTATAAAATATATATTTTATTTTTGTATATAAACTTTCAAGCATTAAAACATTTTTATACCAATTTTTTGTTACCTCCTTTCATATAACAAGTAAACTATAAATGAAAAATGAAAATCCAACTAACTTTCAAAATTTTAAATTTTTAATGAAATTATTATTATTTTAAATTATTTACATGTTAAAATAACATATATATAAAATGTATATTATTTTTATATATAAATTTTCAAGCATTAAAACTTTTTTATACCAATTTTTTGTTACCTCTTTTTCTTTGTAACGTGAAGAAATAAAAATAGAAGTAAAATAGTTTTTAAAAATATGTGATCATAGACCATGTGAGAAGATATTCATGGAGGACGTTATTTTGCCTCATGTCTTATTCAAGTTACAAAATCATATTTATGATGCACTGAATTTTGAAGGAAGGATTCATTAATCTTCCTTGTTTTTTTCTCTTTAGGGTCTTGATGACCCAACAAAATTTTGGTATATTCATCAATAGGGAATTTGTTCATAGTATTTGTCTTTAAAGGAGGTACTAACCCAACTAATAAATGTTTATTGGTTGGGTTGGGATCCGAAGAAGCCAAATAAAGAGAACCACAAATAAAGAATGCGAAGTCCATAAAGCGTATAAGTTAGCTAACAAGGAAACTACTAATTATGTGGATTTAATGATAGAAATTTTTAGAACTATAAATAAAGGTCAAAAGTTTTAAATTTATAGGGAAAGGTTGTACACCATACTTTGGTATACATAAATGTAAATTAGGTAAACCACATCCTCATAAGAAGCTTCTCAGTAAAATGGATGTCAAAAATTATTTTAGATTACTAATTTACCTTTATCAAATTCCAACATATCTTAATACCATAAAAATATAATACCATCATTGCAACTATAACATTCAACCAATATCTACTACCAACCTAATATATCTTTAATACAATAGGAATATTATAAAAAATTTAGAAGACCGTCCATTTCATATATCACCATTAGAATTATAAACATAACTTTCAACCAATGACAATATTAGACATATAATAATAGCATGTACCTAAATTTTAAACATATGAACAGTAAAAAAACCAATCAAATATTTGGATATAAAATAATAAAAATAATATAAAATAGTAAAAATAAAATATTTTTTTATAGAATCTATGAAGTGGAAGGTCATATGATATAGGCCTAGTACTAATTATAAGATCATACCATACAACCTTAACCAACTCGCCGCATTACTTATGAATAGATGAATGCTATGTTTATAGTATGTACCATTTAGATGGAAACCAGACAGTCTGGTTGGGTAAGCGTGGCATTCAGCTACAGAATTTTCCATCGAATCATAACATTAGATGCGACTTTTCTTGGTTCCTCGTTCCGCTGTACTTTTTATTTGACTTGTTTGCTCTTCCTGTCGTGAATACTCATCCACTTTCGGTCCTTGCTAAGTGATGTAAATCTACACTGGCCACTGTCGACGTAGCCATCATGTGAGGGTACCATCGTTTGGTTTAAGCTTTTTTTTTTTTTTTTTTTTTTTTTTGGCTTTATAAACTTTTCACATCAACGCTCTTCCAAGTTGTAAAATGGACGATATTGTATTTTTCTTTTTTACGTTTGTATATTCTCCATTTCTTGGTTCCTCGTTCCGCTGTACTTTTTATTTGACTTGTTTGCTCTTCCTGTCGTGAATACTCATCCACTTTCGGTCCTTGCTAAGTGATGTAAATCTACACTGGCCACTGTCGACGTAGCCATCATGTGAGGGTACCATCGTTTGGTTTAAGTTTTTTTTTTTTTTTTTTTTGGCTTTATAAACTTTTCACATCAACGCTCTTCCAAGTTGTAAAATGGACGATATTGTATTTTTCTTTTTTACGTTTGTATATTCTCCATTTCTTGGTTCCTCGTTCCGCTGTACTTTTTATTTGACTTGTTTGCTCTTCCTGTCGTGAATACTCATCCACTTTCGGTCCTTGCTAAGTGATGTAAATCTACACTGGCCACTGTCGACGTAGCCATCATGTGAGGGTACCATCGTTTGGTTTAAGCTTTTTTTTTTTTTTTTTTTTTGGCTTTATAAACTTTTCACATCAACGCTCTTCCAAGTTGTAAAATGGACGATATTGTATTTTTCTTTTTTACGTTTGTATATTCTCCATTTAATGCTTAAAATCCAAATCCTGATCCTCTGTACGACTTAATATGATAAAGAATCATCTATGTCTATAATTGTCTTTTCATGATTTTTATGCCTGGCGCCACTACTGGTTGTCTAAATCAGTGGTGCGATCCCCGCCGACAAATTAAGACCAATAAAATAGAATCGTTGAAAATTAAATTTTCTAAAGCATATTTTGTGGACGGCAAGAAAAGGACGGTTAGGGTCTGAAAGCACCCACATTACTCCTTTGGTGATGATATTTGATGCCACTCTTAATTTATGAAGAACTAAACCACCATATACTGAATCAAGGAATTTGGTGGTTTGATGGAACAGGAATGCCAAAACAAATCCCAAGCTCTGCATGGTTTTATGTTGAAAAGGTGCCCTTCTTCCCTCTTTTTGAATTAAATCACATCATATTATAGTAAGGATATTGAATAAAATCAACATCAAATCATAGGAAGGGTGTGATGCTCGGCCTGTGTGCCAGGTTATTAAAGTCGTTTGCAAGTAGGATAGGAATGTTTAGTTTAAAGTATCGATAGTTAAAGTTCCTACATTAATTAAATTAAAAAATATATTTATAAAAAATATTAAACTCAAATAATGGAACTACATGGTTAAGAATGTAACTTCCTTATCCAACCCTATGTTGTAGCATCTAAATACAGATGTGCTGTAACACCAAATTAAAAAATAAGTACAAACAACGATAATGTTTTTGTTTAATTTTTTTTAAGTAACTACATGTTATTTGTTTATTTCTATTTGTTTTTAGAAATTATATGGTATTCATTTAAATTATTCTTGTGGGCGTTTTTTTTTTATTGTTCCTTCTTTCTCTTGGTTATTTGAATAGAACAGTTATTTTCGAAAATCAGATCTAAAAGCAGCTACCACATAGGAAAGTACGACCAACAAGAAAAATGTGAGTGGTGTTTTGCCCTAGAGAGTGTTAGAATAAAAAATGTTCTGATATCAATTCTTAGATCAAACACTCGAATACTTTTATTTTTATCAAATAATATTGAAGTATATAAATTATCTTACAATTATTTAAACATTAATGTGATACTTCTAATCAAATTATAAGATTACACATAAAATCCAATATTTAAATATATATTTAAAAATATGTGAATATAATCTAGGTGTTGTAGGGGAATTGGAGAGGAGAGGGCAATCCTTCAAGGGAGGTCCCAGGTCCGAATCTCCACCCTACCAAAAAGTTGAATTGGGTACCCAAAATCCAATTGATAATGTTGGTGCGGGCAGGGCACAAACTGGGTGCGACTCCCGGGTAATCCCGGACTTTGATGGTGTAGAACCCTATTCGTGGTCTCTTAGACCAAGCCAAGGCGGCCTCACAAAAGATTTCTCCTTTAAAAAAAAATGTGAATATGTATGGACAAGATACGAACATATTAAAGAACCGTTGTACTATAGTTGAGACAGTTTATCATTATCCACGGACGACAAAAATGTCCTACTTTAATCTCGTTTTTTGCCACGGCCTTTATGGGTATACATGAAGATCATAACGAGTTTTTAATGAATTTATGTGTTCCTGTATTTTAAAATAATATGAAGGTCAGACAATTGACTCTTAAATTGCCTTCAATTCAGCCCCTGCATGTGGACTTACAAGGGAGAGCAATTACAATTCAGTCTAAAAAGAAAAATAAGTATGAACATACTCTTCTTCATCATCCATTCTTTCCCATACCGGCTGGACCCACTTCTGCAACAATTCATCACCTTCCTGGTTTGGAAACTTAATCTACCTAGATTGCTCTGAACGTGTAGATGAAATTTCAGAAAGTCATAAAGGAAAATTAAAAAAACAGCATGATGATAATAAATACTCCGTTTTAGCAAGAAAATGGCCGACACATCCATTTAATTGGACCAAGCACTGTTTTCGGCAATGACAGATGAAGGGCATGCTATTATTATTGTACGAGAGAGGCAGTCAAAGCGAGACGGCAAGATAAAAATGGTACAGCTAAGGAGGAAAAGCCTTCCAAAATTTTTACGGTGGAGAGAGTTATTGTGTGACGTGATAGGATCCTGACCCAAAGTGCTCTGAGAGTTATTGGAAAGAGGTATGGTGCACTTCGCTATACGCATCTAATCAGGGCAGCAAAGACTTTTCGATCCCCGATCCGGCGTTACTATTAAATGTACGAGTGGAACAGCAAGGTCCCCTACGCTCAAGATGAGACAAGGCGTTCCAATAAATGTCGCCTGCGCCTGGCGTTGCGATATTAAATGTACGAGTGGGAGAGAAAGGTTACCTACCGACCAACAAAATCCACATCAACCTGGTGTTAAGGCAGTAATGCTTCTTCGTATCAAAATAAAGGGCAAAAGGAGAGTCATAAATATATATATATTTTTATTGTGGTTAGTATAACAGTATTTTCAATTTAATTATAATTTTTAATACATATAGTTATAAACAATCTTTCGTTTGAATCTTGAATCAAGGGTGAGAGTTCATTTTATTAATATGGACTAAACACATAATTATGGACAATCCTTCGTTTGAATCTTGAACCTCTTTAGAATCATAAATATAATAAGGGTGAGAGCTCATTTTATCAATATGAGCCAAACTCACAGTCATACACACTTGCCCGTTTAAACCTTGGACCTCTTTAAAATCATAAATATTATAAGAGGAATATTACTTACTTTTAAATTTTTCAAAAAAAAATTATTTATCAAAATATGATGTACAGTCTTACCTTTTAAAAGAGTAACTATTCAAATATTTAAAATCTCCATTATTAGAGTTTAAGAAAGGAAACCCTACAAAAATTTGTGCTAAGAAATAGATTTTTTCTCCTCACGGGCGTGGACAAAACCAAAATACACCATATATTTTCTATAGTTAAGGCTTAGTTTTTTTCTTTACAAATCAGTTATACTAGATTTAAACTAGTAATATATTGGTAATTATATATGAAATCAAATGTGGATTTTTTCATTTAAAATTGAGAAGTTGATCTATATATTTTTTATATTATTAAAGTTAGTTTTTTTTTATTAATGTTAAAAAATTGTATTTTGAAAGGTTTTAAAAATTTTATATTAAAGGAGGCAAAAAAAAAAAAAAGGTTAATTAGACATAGGCTAACCTTAAAGTCTAAAAGAATAGAAATCAAAACCCTATAGTTGTCTAAGAGAACAATAAAGAAAGATAATGTCTTGATACATTATAGATCAATCCACCACCCAATAGGGCTTAAAAGAAGAATTATTGTTTCAACTTTATTTTAGAGGCACAGAAGTTCTTGTTCCATTTTTGCATAAGACTCATGAATGATCCTGCCCTTTATAAAATTGGGATTCCAAAGCATCCACAACCCTCTAGAAGAACCATGAGCAGCCCTACTCACACCTTCGCACCCCTTCCAAACAAACCTTCATAATCTCTCAAAATCCTTATTGTTCATCTTAGTTTCCTGTAAGAAAAGAATATGATAATTAAAAAAAATTCTAAAATCTTTTAGTAATATTTATGTAGTCGACGCATGTAGACCTCGAATATTCCATGAGATAATCTTCATTACTTCGAGGATTGTGGAGCATTCCCTCCGCTCAAAGGTAATGTAGGCTAGGATCCATTAGCCACATATTGAGTTGTTTTCTTTAACAACACCTCAGAATTTCTTAATCTCCCCAACCCCCTCCCACTACCTAGATTCATTATTTTTTGGGTGTTTCTAATGGTTTTCATAGAACAAATATTTACTTTCTTGCTTGATCCTATTGATTGAATAAGGACCTATTGCTACTAAGCTATATTCTTCTTTAGTTTTATCTTTCACTTGTTTGGAACTTCTTGAAAGTCATAATTCATCAAGGAATACTAGGCCTCCTCTGATTCCCCTTCCAATGTATTTACAAAAATCTCTCCTTCTTCAAATACCAAAAATACTTCATGATAACTTCATATTTTTCCTTATCAAGAGGGACAACAACCTTCTCATTATACATAACAAGGGTAGTTACTCACAAAAACACCTCAACTGGAGCCTGCTAAAAAGAGAACAAAGGAACCTGAGCAATAGGTAATTGATCCTCTTGAAGATATAGGATCTTAAATCCCTTATCCATAATAGTATCCAACCTAATATTATGACCAAGAGGTAGTAACTTTCCTAATACAACAAATTTATTTGATTTGCTTCTGCACCTTTGGAATGACCACCAACTTATGGAAAAACCACATCTTTAAAGGGAGACTCTTCTTTTTTACTCCATATTTGGACCTCCTACTTCTTAGGAGGTTTCTTCTCAAGATAATTAGTCCATAAATGACCAACCCTCTTACAATCAGAGCAAATGGGCATAGAGGTTTCATATTATATAGCCTATATCAAATCTCTAAAATCTAAAAGCAATTTAATAGAAGATGGCAAAGGCTTAGAGATATCAATGTTAACATAAATCCTCGCAAAAACCAATCTTGTTTTTGCTAGGGTGGTCGGATCCACCACAATCAAATTACCCATTGATTTAGTAATACCCTTAAGAATATCACCATCCTAGAATACCACAAGTAACCCAAGAAGATGCACCCAAAGGTGTACGATATTGATATTCTCGAAGTACAAATTGAAGTTCGAGGACCGTTTCCTCAAAAAGAGATTATTTTGACCAAAGAACCATGGTCCCTTCATAAACACGTCTTGCATGTCTTCAGAGACCTTAAAATTAAAGAGCATAAAGCCTTTGGGTAGTGCCACCACTTCCAGATACTCCATTGACCTCCATATCCTAGCATCCCATAAGAAATAAATAACTATTTGAGTTTTGATAATATACTACAAATTTATATAGATAGATAGATTCAATAATTGTGTGACTTTTATTGGAGGATACTTTTATTAGTAAAAACATGATAGTTGTTATAAGATCAATTAAATCTCAAGGTAAAGGGATGGGAAAAAAATATTCCAAATATTCTAAATGAAGATCCTCTCATGGAATGTGAGAGGCCTCAATGGAGTAACCAAATAGAGGTTGGTTAGATCCATGAGGAAATATTTGAAGCCTAGCATCATCTTACTCCAAGAAACAAAAATTGATATTGAGAACAGTGAAAGGATTGGTAAAATGTTATGGAAAAATAATGAGTTTACTTTTAGTCCTACCAACGGCTCTTCAGGTGGACTCCTATGCATGTGGGATCCACTCCTAATTGAGGGTAAAACTATATCCATTTCAAAAAGAATCATTAACATTTTGTTCTTCAATAAAGACTTCAATCATCAGTGGATTCTTTCAAATATTTATGCTCCTAACAACATTACTGGTCGTTTTTCCCTTTAGACCACTCTAAACCAAATGAGAAGCAACTTTTAGAATGAACCATGGATGCTTATTGGTGATTTAAAAAACCCTATCTATCCCTTTGACAAGCATGGGGGAGCTCTAGTCACTTCCATATGCTTTGAAGAATTTGCAGATTTTGTTGATATGAATGAATAAAATGGATTTTCACTTAAAAGGTTCGAAATATACTTGGAGCAATATGAGATATGGTAATCAACTCATTAAGTTGAGATTTGATAGGTTTTTATTTTCTAAAGAAGCTATTCAGTTTCTAGGCAATGCTACTCTGACATCTCTCCCTAAAATAAGTCCAAACCATAGCCCTCAGATCTTTGAAGGTTTGCAACCTGCTTTTCATTTCAAAACACCCTTCAAATTTGAGTCAATGTGGCTTCAACACCCTAACCTTCGAACCTGTATTTCTAATTAGTGTAACAAAATTTTCTCTGGGCATCACTTAACCCAATTAGCCAAGAAAATTTGCTTTATAAAGTTTGAGCTAAATTAGTGGAATAAATATATTTTTAGGAATATTTTCTAGGATAAACATCGAATCTATGAACAACTAATGAATATTGAAACTAGCATCTAGAATGGAAATCCAGACCCAGGTCTTAGGCAGGACAAACAAAATCTTCTTGAAGAATTTCACAATATGCTATCTAAAGAAGAAATATTTTGGCGATAAAAATCTAGAGCATTATGGTTAAAAGAAGGGGACTCCAACACTAGGTTTTTCCATGCATCAACACTCAAACATAGAAGTACTAACAAAATCAGATAAATTTCCAGGAGTGATGGCTCAAGCATTAGTGATATTCATGAAATCATATCCGAAGTTATTTCTCATTTTGAGAATATATTGGGACCTAGTGCTCCGTCCTCCCTCCAAGCCTATAATTCTCTTCTCCAAAATATTCCTTACCTTGTTTCACAAGAATCAAATGTTGATATTCTTGAGAAGTTCACAAAAGAAGAAATCAAATATGCCTTGTTCTCTATGCATCATGATAAGGCTCCTGGACCTGATGGATTCCCTCCTAGGTTTTTCCAACACTTTTGGGATATAGTTGAGCATGATGTCACCAATGTTGTCCAAGAATTTTAGCAATCCAAATCCATTCCCAGAGATGTTAATTCAATGTTCTTGGCTCTTATCCCTAAGTCCCAAGTAAGCAAATCCATCTATGATTTCAGACCTATAAGCCTTTGCAATGTCATTTACAAGCTCATATCCAAAGTTTTGGCCAATAGACTCAAGGTCATCCTCCCAAACATAATAGATCACTGTCAAGGGAGCTCCGTCAAAGGTAGATTCATAACAGATGGTATAATTACTATTCACAAACTTATCCATTATGTTGCCAAGAGTAAGAAACCTGGCCTCTTCCTAAAACTTGATATCAATAAAGCTTTCGATAAGGTTTCTTGGGATTTCCTCTTTGTAGTTCTAAAGAAATTTGGATTTCATGAGGAGTGGATCACTTTAATCAAGGAGTGCTTAACCTCTATGTGGTTCTCAATCATTGTTAATGGTTTTGTAATAGAATATTTTAAAATCAAAAGAGATAAAATCACCAATGGTACTAGCCACAACTTTAAACATAGTATCATGCCACAAATACGTAGGAAATTTTGGCAGACGAATCTAGACTCAGACCAAATTGACCCTCTAAGTCGTTGGGTTGAAATCATGGCCCCACTTTCATAGAAAAATCTCGTGATTCCCAAAAAACTAGGGACCACCTTACAAAATCCTACACGCATCCTCCTCACAAGAAAGTCGAATAAGAAAATAGTTTAGAGGGAGAGTGGTGAAATCCATCGAGCCACAAGGCTTCCAACATGCCAAAGCCCAACATTTTAAAGCATCCAGCGGTGGCCTGCCTCCGACAAACTCACCCACAAAGTCCCAAGAACCTTTCCTTAGCATACAATTGACTGTGCTATCTAGAACATGAACTTGGCCAGAATCCACATTGACTTCAGGAGTAAATAATTCTCCAAAGGACAAACTAGTAACCATTTGGGCAAAATAAGGTGAGGAAAAATAAGGGCACTTCTCAACATCCTTACAATCAAAAAACCCCTCCACCATTGTAGAGCACACCTTACTCGGATCTCATGACCGAGAAGGATTAGCCACACCATGCTTACCCGACCAAAATAAGTTGCTCATATTGAGATCCACCGGATCTAGCTCACCATCCTCGCTTATAGATGCTCCAAAGTACCACATCCTTGCTATGTAGATGCTCTAGATGCTTCACACATAGATGCTCCACACGCTCACACAAATGCGATTTTGAGATTTATTTTTTAATTATAGTAGTTGTAGTTTTTTTTTTTTTTGGATCAGTTTGATGATGATAGTTCTAATATAAATGGGCTTTCCCAAATAGTATTATTCAATATAATAAATGGTAATATCTATAGCAATAACTAAAGCAATACACAAATCATCACACACAATAGAGACACCAATTTAACATGGTTAACCCAATGCAAGCTACTCCACGGAGAAAATATTTCACTAAAATTTTCTCAATCAATATCTTGGGAATCCTTTCCCTATTACAATGTTTATGGACCTCTATCCAAAGGATACACCAATATCCTAATCAAGTTTGTGGATCTCTATCCATAGGAGAACTCCTTTCTCCTAAGCTCTAACTGGTGATCTTCTAGAAGAATTATTGCCCCCATTGCTCTAGCTAATGGATCTCTATCCACTGAAGACATATGTCCTCACTACCCTGTCTAATAGATCTCTATCCACTAGAGACTATCATCCTCTATACTTTGTCACCTTAAAATATCTATCTCAAATTTATACTAAACTCGGTCCTTCGGTTTAGCACAAATTTGCTCAATCTTTGTCTTCAGTTTGGCACAAACCTGTCCTCAAATCTGCATCAAAATATATCCTTGAATATGTACTAAACACAGTCCTTCAGCCTAACAAAAATTTATCCTCAATCTTTGTCCTCTGATCTTACACTAAACATAGTCCTTAGGTCTAGCACAAATATGTCCTCAATCTATGTCCTCTAATTTGCACTAAACACAGTCCTTCAGTCTAGCACAAATCTATCATCAATAAATGTCCTCAAGCCTTAACACAAAGCTTGTCTCAATCCCAAATAAAATCTGCTGGATCTGCCCCAAATCTTAACCCAAGGTTTGAAAAAATCAATCAATCAACTCGGCTCACAAGTATACTCAAAGACTTGTCTCAAATCTACCTTGTAAGCTTCCACAAAAGCTCACACTAATCTGCCCACATGTCCTCTCTATAACTTGTCCAAATTTGCTCAACAATTTCTCACTAGAACTTGTTCAAATCTACTCAATAAGTCCTTACTAGAACTTATTCAATTTTGCTCTCAATTTGTATTGTAATCTTCCATAAAATCTCACACAAATTTTTCCACAAGCCTTCTTAAAGACTTGCCTTAAATCTGCTCAACAAGTCCTCACTAGAACTTGTTCAATCTCATAGAAATATAAATAGAATTGTTAGATACTCAATATGCTTCTCACTCATCACAATATTTAATTACTTTCAATCACCTTTTAGAAAAATATAGAGAATTGTTAGAAACTCAATATGCTTCACATTCACCTCAATGCTCAATCACTTTCAATCACTCTTTTGAAACATACAGAGAATTATTAGAGACTCAATATGCTTCACATTCACAAACTCTCAATCACTTCCAATATCTCTTTTATCACATAAACATATAGAGAATTATTAGAGTCTCAATATGTTTTACACTCATCAATACTTAACCTCTTTCTCAAATCAATTCATAATATAGAATAATTTGTTTCATAGAACTTGAGCTATCAGTTCACACATCCACTTGACTAGGATCAACCAACTCTATTCAACCAATCACTCAATGAAATAATCCTTGGTCACAAACCCTAGTCCAAGCATGTGAACACTCACTCCAAATATTTCCAACAATGCTTATCAACCAATTTCACATAACAATGATACTCATGTTCTTTTCAAACCCTAGTTCAAGTTCTTCACTCAATCAATGGATTCAACAACAATGCTTATAAATCAATCTCACATAACAATGATACTTATGATCTTTGCAAATATTAGTTCATGTTCTTCACTCAATCAATGGCTTCAACAACAATGCTTATCAAACAAGGTTTTATCAACAACTCTTCATTCCAAAAAACCTTGAAGCATTAATTCAAACACACTCAAAAATGCTTATAAAACAATCTTCACATATAGCTCAACAACTCAATAAGAAAACCTAATCAAGTCCTTTTCACTCCAAAGATTTTTTCCAAAAAACCAATCAATCAACTCAACCAAGGAAGAATATGCCCATACCTTTTTCTTTTATGGAGAATGATCTTCAACACCTGTCTCAAATATCACCACTTTAATTGCCAAGTACAAGGGTTAAATGATAAGAATTATCACCCTACCACTTTTCACAATTTACCTTAATCACAAAGATAAATTAAATCCCAAATACACCTTATTGCTCCATCTCAACAATAAATTTCAACATCATAAATTTCATCAAAAATCCCCTTTAAAATATAACACAACTTCTACTTATAACTCCTTTCTCAATATTGCATTTAAATTAAATAATTCATTTTATTACTAAATGCAATAAATCAATTTCTCTTTCCTAAGGTACAAATAATGTTACCCTAGCAACATTCACTATTTACCACTTAGGTAAATAAAACAATTCATTTACACCTTACTCCTCCACACAACTTTGGCAAAAGCAATAATTAAAAATAAAATTATAAAAACAGTTTTTTGCCCTCTTCGTGAATTGCGGGATTCGAACTTGCACCACTACCACTATAGTGCCTTGGTTGCGGCTTCCATGTCGTGTGAGCCAAGCGCTCACCTTGCTCCACTAAGGCACAATATATTCCTTATGCCTTCATTGCCCTTTAGAGCCTTTTGGCTCCTTTCTCCACCACGTCTCCTTGCTCCACATAGCTCTTCGAAGGCACTTCTCCAAATGAAATTTGCATGAGTCTTGCAACAAATATTGTGGAGTCTTGCACCGAAATTCGCACGAGTCTTGTCATCGTTCCATGCACGTCGATGGAGGTGAGTTTATGGAGGTCGGTTCTAAGGTTTTTGCATTTAAATATTTTAATTTATAAATCATTTAAATTCTTTAGAATTTAAATTTTATAAATTAATATTTAAATCTCTTAGCTTTATAAAAAGTCTTCTTAGGTTTTAATCAAAACCTTTTATTTTTTCCCATTATGGTTTTTAATAAAACCTTTTATTTTGTTTCACATAATATTAAAAAGAATATTATGAAGTCCTTTTTCATCAACCTCTGACATTGCTTATTTTGACCTTTTGACATCACCAGTGGTTCATTTCTTGGCATCAATGACAACTTCATGCCTTGACATCAATGAAAACTCCATGGACTCAAAATGTCCAACAATCTCCCCCTTTGTCATTGATAGCAACCCAATAACTTTTTACCACTTCCTTGACCTTTCCATTTTGCTCCTCCTGGAAAACTGCTCCCCCTGACTGAATGCTTTCTTTCAAACATAGTTTTCTCCACCTTACTTTAATCTCTCTCCCTTTGACATCAATGGCAAAGGGTCACCTTTGGGGCTCGGGGCTAAGAATGGGTCTCTTAGCTTAACAAAATATGAGGTCCATACTACTGTGTTTTTTGGATGCAGATGTCAGCTTTCAAAGTGGTTGTTACTAGGATAATTTCTTTGGCTAAGATTAGCTCAATTAGTTATGATCCAATGGATCAAATTGTATGCCTTTTCTATTTAAGCAAGGCTCTTTCAATCTTGAAATATTTGCTATTTGTGTCAGCGATCGATTCAGCAATCTTGAAATCTCTCCTCCATGGGTGTCGATCAAAACAAGTCATTAACTAAAGAGCGATCACATTAACACAATTTTGGCACATCCAAGCCTTGTGATCATGGCTAAATCCCGCAGGGTTAATTCTACAAATTTTTCGTAGACTGTAGTGAAGTCACAGTTGGTGACCACCATTTTAAAATCACCATCCCAGATCCAAAAAAAATGGAAACATATGCGCCATCTCCACCGGTTATCATGAATGCATCACAGGTGTTAAGGGGCCGAATATTTGGATCACCAAGTTTCCTCGATCACCCTAGCTGTAGGTGGAAATCTCCTCATGCAAGTGATAATTTATTATAGAAAATCCAGCACACCAACAACATGTGCTCCCCAACAACTACATTTCAGCGAAGGTAGCCATCGCCCATGCGACCACCTTTTATGCCAAAAATATTATTTCAATTGGAATCTCCATACCAATATCTCCTCGAGCAACCATGAATGCATCTAAATCCTTCAAAATTTTATCAAAATTATAGGCTTCAAATGATCTACTGCGTAAATTAACAACCACTTTCGACAAATTAACATGATGCATCAAACTTTAGGTGGAAAAACCAAAATCAAACGCAGTTGTTATAGTTGCTGCCTCCATAGCCATCGACCAGACCATGGAGAATCTAGTCTTGCTAGGTAGACTTCACCTCCTCCAAACGTCACTCACCTATAGAGAATAGATCCACACATTTAAAAAAAAATGTGTCACTATGTGCTGAAATCATTGTTCAAAATACTGTGAGTATTCAACAGCGACATCTAATCAATAGCACTCCAATCATATAAAAACAATTACTTGCTCTCATTGAACTTTATGTATGCTCAGCATGGAAGCCTCTAATGCAACAACAACACACTTTGCACTTGTGGAGGAGCTGGGAAACCCACAATGTGGAAGAGAAAAAAATAAATCTCGCTTAAGTGCCATGATCCACATCCTATAATTCAGGTGAATCTTCATCTATCATTGCCAGTCATTTTGATATTACCCTCGCATTATATGCAAATGATAGTTTTTAGGCACAACATTATCGTCATCGCCTGTATTTCTCTCCGATCCATGAATCGGACCAACAACACGGTCGATCATCGAACCATCATAATAAAAAAACTATAGCACTTGCGGCTACATCTAAACTTGCAATTATCACCATGAAAACCAAATATAGTGATTAACAAATTTTTTATGGTCGAGCATAGAGGAAGGTCGATGGCTAAAAAGACAACATTACTCCGGTAGCCAAAAAATATAAATTGGATAAAAAACTCTGCTATTCAATACAAAAGCACGGCCTATCACCTCTTCACAAACAACACCAATGCAGTGATGGTGGTATACGATATGATAAAAAATATATAGGACCTACAACCTCTATCAATGAACCAAAAACACTATGTCAGGAGTTCTAGAAAGCTACATCTTAGGTAGCCACTGTCGATGGTAACAGAATTACCACTGCGACAAGAGAAAAACCTGAATGGCTGATATGTGGCAGGCAGAATGGTGAAACCATCACTCCAACCAAAAAAACTTTATCTACAGTAAAATACTGCAATCCATAGCAAACTAAAAAAATAAATTAAAATGACCTCATTTTTTTTTTAAACCATCTAGTTTATGATCCATCAAAAGATGGAGAACATACTCCCTTAGTAAAAAAAATTGGAGGAAAAAAAAAGAGGAGGAGATTTCCATGAGGGAAATCCCCCCATTAGGAAAATCGCATCAGGCTCACAGGGCAGGGAAGGTCCACTCTGATACCATGTTAGAAAAGATGATACTTGATATTATTGAATGAAAGGAGCCTTGCTTAAATATCAAAGGCATACAATTTGATCCATTGGATCATAACTAACTGATCCAATCTTAGCCACATAAATTATCCTAGTAACAACTTGGGATATAATTTATTATTCTAACATTGACTACATCAACAACTAGCATAGAGTTGCACCAATGACTAGCATTGTTTTGCTTGAACGGATGAGATTGAACACGATAAAAACTAAAAGATTTTATTTTTGCAAAGTCCCTCAAAGACTTGCTATTTTTCCAACATATAATTCCTTTGCCAAAATGTGATAATTATTGATCTACAGTACAAGCATAAAACAAAATATTAAGAACCATTTCTTTAATACGTAATTTTCTAGTGAACTCACAGTTGACTAGCTTCAGCACAATGGGGGTGCTACGATGTCTAGTTCTCTATATGTTATGCAACTTGTCCATATTTTTTTGTAGTAAGGCAGGCCTGTGTGAAAAATTGACTTCTGTAAATAAAGGTAGAAGAAAGGCTACATGATAACCTATAGCTCTGAGTCTATAGAAGAAGTTATGCTTCATGGAACTGAAACCCTCTAGTTTTTCTTCCTTGGCAAGGATCCTACAAAGTTCGATAACGATGAATGCTTTCTTTTGATTTCACAGGTGAAAGGAGGTAAACATAATGTATTGATATACATTCATGGATTTTTGAAACAACCTTGTGGATAATTTTCCTGTTGCATTTAACTTGGTAGATTTGTAAATGTTAATATCCAAAATGTTTACCTCAAAGTTTAAAATTGTGGTAGTGATGTTAATATTATCATACATGGCTCCATAACAATCTAAAAATTGTAGAATAAGAGACCTATCTCCATACCACACTTAGAAAGCATTATCAATATACCTTTTTGTATAAATACAAATTATCTACAACATGTGGCATTCTCTCTAGAATTTGATTTTCTAGATGAGAGAGGAAAAGATAAGCATAAACAACTAAAAAGTTGTTTCCCATTGTAGTACCTCTTCATTGTCTATAGAGTTTACCATCAAACTTTAAATAATGTTGATTTAGCACCAGGTCCACCATCTTCAAAATGAACTGAATTTTACCTGTAGAAAATTTGACCTTGATAAAAAATCCAATGGCCAAGATACCTGTTGCAATAGGGATACTTGGGTATAAACTTTCAACATCAAAAGAAAAAAGGATGTAGTCTTGAGGGAAGTAGTGCTCAGACCAATATTTCAGGCCACTACTCAAGGAGTATTCCACACATACCCTTGAGAACACTATCTACCTCTTTGACAGTATGGTAGGGTAATCGTCTAGGATGATGTGTCCTGTGGACTATGGATGATACAAGGTAGAAAAACTTCCTACTGGATAAAATATTGTTTAACCTAAAATGATCTCCCGATACACCCGAATATACATGGGAGCTCGATTTTGTGCATGAGTGTTGTTTGAGGCTTGGGTATTAGAGCTTGATCATCCCTCACTTCACTAGATGCTTTATGGATTATTTATCTTAGCTTCGCGATATTTTAAAACCCCCAACACATGTTTTCTAGCCTACTCAACTACGGAAAAAAATAAACTGTATTTTTTTTGGGTTTTTTGGTATATATATATATATATATATATATATATATATATATATATATATATATATATATATATATATATATTGGATTTTTGAATAAAGGAAAACATAATGAAAAACATAGGAAAATTATATTTAACAAACATAAATGGTTGAGCAATAATTATCACATTCACAGTAGAACTCGATCCTGGAAAGCACTCTGATACCACTTGTAAGAAACCTACTATTAAAATAAATCTCACACACAAAATACTAAAAGATAATTGAAATACATGTAATAACAGAATAATACTATGTAGAAAGTAATTGCAAAATTGAAACAATCTCACAAATAACTCAAAATCGGAAGTCTTTTCGAGGGGACAAACTCCTTCAATATTTTATTAACTTCCAAAAGATACCTTCGTGTATGGCTTCATAGCTTTTAAAGAGAGACTGCATGCAACCCTAACCCTAAGCTCAAGAGTTGGCTTACATGCAAAATTCCACTCGAGATAGAATATTCTAGCAAATATCGATTATAATCTTGATAATGGTTACATCAAATGGACCCACTTGGCTAGGATCTTAATTTACCACATACATTACAAAATATTGTAAAATAACATTATAGATGGGATTCCCCCATGTTGGAAGTGGGTCATTACATAATAATGATAATTACAAAATAATGTTAGGATGGGATCCTAATAGAAATTTAGGTATTACCTAATGGTAAATCCATTCACCTTCTACATAGAACATCATGCACTATTGTACATAATATATAAACCAATAATCTGAGGGTGAGTCATTATGTGGCTTGTGACCTTGTAGGAATTTGTATTTTGGGTAGTGGTGGGACTTGGTAAGAAGCATGTGATTGCAAACCAGTTGTCTCAGATTCAATCAAGAGAACCTATAGGGATGAGAATTCTAGATGAATTACTTGATGCATAGTTGTTTGTAATTTTTGTTTTACCATCATGGTACAAGTTAATTGGAGAATATATATCCATAGAGAAATTGCCACAAAAATTGGTAATGATAGAGAAAAAGAAAGTGATCATGAAGTCAACACCTTTTTAGTAGATAGTTGAATTATTGTACAAAATTGGTGCAAATGGCATATTACGATGGTGTATAATGAAGGAGGAAGTCAATATAACATTAAAGAAATCTTATGAAGGCTTGGTAGGAGGGCACATGGGGTTGGATGCTACTGCTAACAAAAAAAGTTTGGTAGGATTGTGGTGGTATACACTATATCATGATGCAAAAGAATATGTATAGGATTGTGACACTTGTCAAAGAGTAGGAAAACCATTACAAAGATATTTTATGCATTTACATCCATCACAATATCAAGAGCTATTCAAAATATGATTTTAGATTTTATCAAACCACTTAGAACAACCTAGTGGTAGAAATATCTATATATCATTGTCATAATAGAATACCTAACCAAGTGGATAGAGGCAAGGGTGCTACCAAATAATACAATAAAAAGTACAACCCAATTCTTTTATGAACAAGTGATTACAATATTTAGAATTCCATTATGAATAACAAGTTATAGGGAAGTTCACTTTGTGAATGAGGTTATTAAAAATATGATAACTAATTTTAGGATTTTGCATTCGTTGTCAAGTATGTATTACCCTAGAGAAAATGGGTAGGTGAAAGCAACTAATAAAGTCTTGGTCTCTACTCTATATAAGACCTGTGGTATAGAAGGAGCAGATTGGGAAGAGAGGTTACCATCTACTCTATGGGCTTATAGGATAACCTTAAAATAAAAAATGGACCATACACCATTCCAATTAATTAATGGTCAAGAGGCACTAGTGCTAGTAGAGTTCTTGGTACCCAGTTTGTGGATAGCTATGGAGCATCGCCTAGGGCATTAGGATAGTGTGGAAGAAATATTGGCTACTCATTAGGTTGTATGAGAGGAGGTTCATGGCATAGTGGGCAATCGAAGTAGCCCAAAAATGAAGGAAACTATGGTATGATAAGCATAATCCAAAACATATAACTTAATTAGGGTGATTTGGTCCTAAAGTTTAATGGAAAATAGGAAATATAGCCTAGGAAGTTGAAAACATTATGGCTTTGTCCCTTTAGATTTATAGAAGTTATGGACAATGGTGAAGTGAAGTTACAAAAATTAGATAAGACAGTGGTACCCAAAATAGTAAATGGTTTGAAGGTGAAACCATATAAATCACAGTGTATGTTCATCGCTTAACAAGAAATTGAACGAAGATAACTATAGGAAGCTGAATCTCATGAATCACAACAAGCAACCTAGAAAAATCTAGATCCACCACAAGGGTACAATGATATGGGATTACACATCTATTTTTAGAAGGGGAGGAGGTATGACCATTTATAGAACAACGAGAATTGGAACCTCACCTTGGTGAAAGGAGGAGGATGCAAGTACATGGAGGTTTATAGATGAAATAGAACAAATTGAAAAAGAGGAAGAGGAATGGATCCTTCCAAATAAAATAAGAAATTAGGAGTGAGTATTATTAACAATGGATTGGGAGTGATAGAAAGATGCTAACCAATCAGAGGAGGTAGTAATGTATCCGTAGTTGGAGCAAAGAGAGTTGCCTAAAAAATTAGAAGGACAATACATGATACAACTAATGGTACAATATGAAGATAGAACATACACCTTCGATATAGAAATTCCAAACTCAAACAAAGGTGGAGTTACAAATGAAGAGTTAACAAGACATAATCCATTAGCTTTGATAGGTATGTTACAACAAAGAATACAAAATCAAGCTCAACAATTGTAGGAAGAGTATGAAGAATTACAAGAACATAATTCAAGACTTCGGAAAACAGATAATCTAGGAGCTGGATGAGACAATGCAAAAACTTGATAAGCAACAGGCTATGATGCAAAGATAAATAAGAGTAAGAGGTGAAATTAATGAGAATGTACCTCAAACAAATGAAATATGATAGGAAGTCGCAAGTCCTAGTGAGAGAGAAAGATCACAAGTCAAACCAAGGGGTCTAACACATGATCCACCAATTAAATATGTGGTAGCAAAGATAATTTGGTAGGATTTTGAGTAAGATCTTATATCACCTAAATCTCAAGGGTATCTACATGAAGATTCAAGTGATTCTAGTGATGAAGGAATGCCCTTACTAACAATGAAAAATAGCAAGGATAGTAGTAGTGATGACTTTGTGGCAAGAATACAAGAACCTCAAGCTTACCCTGATCTAGATACCTATATTACAGCCTATCAATAGTTAAGAAGGCAAAGAAGGGAAGTAAGGAGATTTTAGATGATAATAAATTTACCAACAAAGTGGTCAGTACAAAGGGAAGATAATTGTAATGACTCGAGTACTACTTTTGAATTTTCAAAAGGCTATAGTGAGACACTAGTTAGTTTCGCTCCACAACACCATTTTGAAGAATGAAGGTGGATAATATGATTACAATATGTAGATAGTAGATTAAGAACATTACGATAGATATCACTAGGAGATCAATGTAATGAGAGACACTTAGGTAATATAGAGTTTGTGTATGTGACTCCTAGAAGTTTGGAAAGAGGAGGACCTAGTCAGCATCAAGAATGACAACAAGGGATCCCAAGCACTATAGGATGATAGATAGCTCATAGAGGAGGATTATGAGAAATGAATTAAGGTAGGAATCATTTATATCCCTTACCCAAAGTAAGGAGTGGAAGGATTTGACCTCCTACTACAATATGGCCAAGGTAGACTAAGGAGACACCACTCGTAAAAATAAATCATATTAGAAATACATGAGCACATAATTCGTGAGGAGGATTTTTTAAAACCTTATGGTATGTTACCCATGAGGGCTACCACCAATGCATCGACAAGTACCAATAATAATATAAGTAGGAAGACAATTATTTCATGGGGAATATGGTCCATTTAATATGTGAAGATGTTTTATAGTAAGAGGACAAGGTCATGGAAGACAAGTGCAAGGAAGAGGACTTGCTAGAATATGAAGAGTATGATTTTAAGAGGAGGAAAGTCAAGGTCAACAAAGGACTTGTTTATCAATTTTGGAGTTGAATTTAGTTTGAAAGGATAAGAGTATAATTTGCCCAAATGAGAATCGAGTAGTAAGGGTGTCTTCACCAAATGATAAATCAATAGGGCAAAGGAGAAGCCTAAAATGATAAAATATAGCTTTGGAAGGAGGAAATTATTCAAATTCAAATCATATAACTTACAATTGTATAGTTCCAAATCATACAGATTGTTTTTTTTTTTTTGAATTTACATGGTGGAATCGGTAGCCGCCATGAATCCGGGTAGGCTGTCTAGCTTTTTATGGCCGCCATAGTATTCTACGTTATCCGCCCTAGAAGCCGCCACATAGATCTTCGTACATAAATCATACAAATTGTAATTATACAAATCCAAATCATACAACTAACAATGGTATGGTTACAAACCATACAATTGGCTAGCAAGAGGTAGCAAATGATAAAGTTGAATGATTGAAACCCGATCGTACAATTGCTCAATCCTTGATTGCACAAAATGAGGTGATGAAACCTCCACATGACATGTCAACAGAGGTAATAATACAAGTGAATGTCATTGTATAATTTCTATTATGGTAAGTTAGAAAATTATGCAATTTAAAAAAAAAAATGAATAATATATAAATATTCTTGATTGTGAAAATCCCCTCGGGATGTGTTCAAGATGAAATATGGTTGAAAACTAGAAATGGTGTCCTCTTATAAGAAAAAAAAAATGAAAAAGAGAAAAGAAAAAAGCAAGAAAAGGATAAAATTTGCATGCAAAAAGGACTGAGTTGGCAATCATTTGCACAAATAATACAAAGACACATGCAAAGAGGTTGAGGTGGTAGAAAATTAATGCAACAAGAAATTTTTATTATAAAAATAAAGGTACAATGTATATTTTCATTTATTTTTATGATCCATTTATGAATTTGCACCGTGGAGTTCCTTTATTTAAAAAAAAAACAAACAGTAGTGGACCCCTAGTGAAAAAACTGGGTTTTATTTTAAAAAAGCAAGGATGATTTTTTGAAAATAATTAAAATTTATAGAAAATACTTCAAAAAACCCCTCAATGGTGGAGCCTTTTTATAAAAATCTAGGTTTTGAAGTAATTTTTGTAGAGTAGTGAGAAATTGCTAGGGTTTTGCTTTTTCAAAAAATCTAGAGATGGAGTAAAATTTTGAAACCCTAATTTGCATGAAGAAATTTACAAGCGAAGACAGAGACAATTCAACCTTTGCATGCATAAAATATAAGAGGAAGGCCATACAAGGAGTTGCACAAATTTCCACAGTGAACTATACATCTAAAGAATTACACATTCAGAAGGGAGAATTGCGCAAGTGAACCAAAAATTGTATGAGAGAAGAAATTGCACAACGAAAAAGGGTGTAAAGCAAATTGTACAAATTCAACAAAAATATGGATTTTGGGATAAATACATCCTTGGATATCTGATTTTATTATTTTTAAAGGAAATTGTATTATTTGAGGATAATTGTACGATTTTGGGGTATGATTATATGAATTGGGGCTTAAATTATGCAATTTGAGTGTAGTTGTATGTTTTCTGGTGCATTGAATGATTCTAGGTGCAATTGTATGGAAGTGAAGTACAATTGTATTATTTGTGGGCCTATTATGCAATTTTAGGTGAAATTATATGATTTAGGGCACAATTTGTATGATTTTGATGTAGTTGTATGGATTTAGAGTGTAGATGTATGATTCTAGGAACAACTGTACAATTTTGAATATAGTGGTACAATTGTGGGGAGTAGCTATACATTTATTAGAGTAGTTGTACATTTTTTGGTTTTGATATAATTGTGTAGATATTGCTGAATTGAACAAGATTGGTGAAGAATGGTTCCAAGATGAGAATTTGTGAAGAATGAGCATCAAGCAAGAATTTTGGGCTTATATACAGTGGATTATAGTGACAAGGAGGGAAAACTCACTAGGACCACTACATCAAATGGATTTATGGCCCAAGCAAGAAGAAGTATCCTAACCTACACAAGTTCAAGGATGAGGGTTTCAACCAAGAGGAGGGTAAGGCTACCTACCTTGGAGAGGAAGAGGTTATAGGCCATGGATGGGATACAAAAATTGGTGTGGTGGTAGAGGAAGAGCACAACCACACTTTCAGTAGGAGACTCATATGGAACAACCCAAAGCAAATCAATGGAAGCTTCATAGTGAGGTGCATAGAGAGTCTACCCTTGAAGAACAAATGGACCTGCTTAATGACAAGGAATGAGGGCAGGTAGAGTTGAAGGACATTACATTATCAGATTTGGTAGGGGAATTATGTTATAAATGATGGAGTGAGCATGAGGGCACTCACCCATTGAAAGGATAATTGACTTGGATTGGAGTGAGTGTGTTGGCATATATACTACCTGTAGACACTAAAATCTGGTCAATCCGATTATGCTACCATAAGCAATGGCTAAAATGACATACCAAGGCCCCTAGGGCAGCCCTCAACAGGTATACAGTGGTCCTAACCACTCAGTGCAAGGTTTTGGAAGGTTTCAGGCCACTTTTGGGACCTTTTGAACACCCTATTTCTATTCGTCCCACCCTGGGATGAATACAAATCCTATTCATCCCACCCTGGAGCGAATAGCAGCATTCATCCCAGGGTGGGACGAATAGCAGGTTTGACCGAAAAAAAGTCAAATCTGGGCAAATGGCGCTAGGTAACGGTCAGATTCCTAGCTATTCTTGCCCACAAGTCAGGGCACACAGCAGATCTTATGACATGCTCCATGAATGAGGCCAATTTGGGAGATTCTCTTCCCCCTCCAATGCATGCCGCCCTGGTGGCCAAGTGGCGCCTCTTGCCCTGCATGCCCTCGCATGCCTTTTGACCCATGAGCCTCCTTGGGCTATAAAGTGGATGCATTTTCCACACAAAATATAGAGAGGAATTTGAGGACAAAGCAATGGAGTGCTGCCAAGATTTCCTTTCACCCTTTTGTGCCCATTTTTACCTCGAAATCTCTACCTAGCGAAGGAGGTTTGCGAGGGAACTAGTAGGCGCAATTTGTCACATAACCGAACCATATGAGTGAATTCCCTCACCAAATTTGATGAAAATACATCCCATAGTATTTTTCATCAATCCTCAGTGGAATTGGTGGTAAAATTTAGGCAGAAACGGTGGGCGTCCCACCCCGGCGCCCCCAATTTGTGATAGTCTTATTCGTCCCACCCTATGATGAATAGAAATATGTGCATAATTTTATGACTATTTTTAATTAGTTATTTTCTACATGTTATTATTATGCTGCAGTTCAAATTTCAGGTCATTCTGAGCTATATTGGCCGAGATATTGCAATTTTAGTGTTTTGTAGGGTCTCATGCAGGTCTCCGGTGGTCATCTGAAGAAACACCTAAAATGTCACTGATTTTGCAAATATGATCATATGGGTTTTCTTAAAATATCATTTTATGTATTCTTTCCAATTTTCATGTGTTTTGGATATGTGTAGGGCCAGAAATTGTTTGCTTTGTGTTTTGTAGGTTGCGCACGGTCATTGCAATTACGAGGCACCAAAGGACTCAATATTAGTGCAATTTCTAGTGATATCTTCCCAAAATATTCTATTTTACATCCCTATATAATTTCAAGTCATTTGGAGTTGATTTGATACATATCATTCTCACTACTAGTCTTTTGGTGCCTATGGGGATTGCATGTTTTACATCATACGCACTTGCTACTTGACATTTCTTGTTTCTTTGTGTGTAGGTTCAGGTTATAGAATACATTGGGAAGTAGTCATGAGACACAAATAATCAAAGACACAAGTGGTGATAGCATTGGCCCGCCCACTTCGATTGTGGGTACGAGGAAAGACACTGGATGTGCACCCGAGTTACTTGAAGGATTTTGATCCTTGGGCACCCGATTTGTAAACATTTGTATCATCCATTTGAGCCCTCAAAGGGGAAATTTTGTAACCTAGATTTTATCTACCCAATTAATAAGAAGTCGATTTACTTTGCATCATTTCTTGTTATTTGTTATCTTTTCCATCTTACTTGCATGCTTCCATTTGATGCTCATACGCAATAGGACATAGATACACATATTTTTTATCATAATTTGGTGCACTATTTTTCCCTAATTTAGTGGTGATCATGGTGGGACCCTATCCCTTTTGCTTTAGGTGAATTTTGAAACTCATTTTTCATATTTTCATGTTGTAGGTGCTATTCATTCTGGACTGAAACGAACTCTGACCTGCTATTCATGCCACCCTGGGATGAATGCGAATTCATCCCACCCTAGAATGAATGCAGACCTACTATTCATCCCACCCTAGAGTGAATAGAAACCAGAGAGATTTTTGAGTAGAATTCCAGAAATAGCAAGTTTTGGCAGTGATGAGGTAGGCATCTGAATCTTCTATCTCTGTTTTTCATTTTCAGAAACTATTTTATTTGGTTTTTCTCGCATATTTTGCTTGTTTAGAAAGGTTAAAAGTTAGTTTTCATTTTTATTAAACACAAAATAACAAAAACATATAAAAGGAGAAAAATCAAAAGAAATCAAAGTAGGAATGCATCTCTTTGGATTGCTTGCTTGTAGCCTACCCAATGGGTAGGCTAGCATTTAGGGTTTCGCATTTCTAGATACATTTGTGAGTTATTTTTATACTAAATTTCTGAAAGTAAAATGCACCTTTTGCATGCATTTAGTGAATGATCATCGAATGCTTCTTTGTTTACTTTATTTAGATTAAAAAGAACCACACACACCATGATTCACTTAAACGCTAGTGAGGTGGATTTCATCACCATCCACTAGTAGAGTTCAATGAGGTGGCTTTCATCTCCATCCATTGTCTCAAATCCCATGAACCTTGTTCTTTGCCAAGGTTGGTTCCAAGATCCATCATAGCCCATGGGTTATAGCATGTATCTCTCTTCGGAGAGGTATATCGTAGACTACGGGTGAACTGGGTGAGGAACTGGTAGGACCTGTGCTCCCTGGCCATGTGTGGACCTCATCACCACACATTATAGGTGGGATAACATGACCTGGAGTTCATAGCCAGGTTGTCGAGCTATGAGTATATAGGTGAAATCCAATTTAACATAAGATTATCATTCAACAATATTTCAAACACGTGACACAAGGTCATTCTTTACAAACAACACATCTAAAACACACAAAATAGTTTAGGGATTCACATTTAAAACTTAAAAGAGATAATCATCTATCTTATTGAGTGTTTCCTTCCTTGTTTGCTATTTCATTAAGAATTTGTAAAGAAGATAATCATCTAGGGTTTGGTAGAGAGTTACGATGGTGTGCACCCATAGCCAAGCCCAATCATGGGTAGAAGCTATGGAGAGTGGACTAGGAGACATGAGTCATCTCCGCTATAGCCCCAGGGACCTGGTCATACCTCCCTAGTGAGCCTCTACTCACCCTAGCCCCAAGACAATGGGGCACGAGCCACACCTACGAGGGAGCCCTATGTGGGACACCCCTAGGGATGATGGAATTTACTTGGGAGAGTGTTCTCGATACTTAGATACATCACATGCCTTCTTGAATGAAAGGCAACAATGCATTGAGGTGCTAGTAGATAGAGTGGTGCCATGCATCCACATACCTATTAGGGCTGACACACCTATTCATAGGCCAGAGCTTGACTTCACACACTAGGCAGAGCAGGTTGGTATGACCTTGCCTACACATCACCTTGATAGGGTACAACAGATTAGGCAAACTGATGGGTATGATACTCATCGCTCAAGGTGAGCTAACTCCACCCTGCCCTTCCTCATCCAGGAAGGAAGGCATGAGGAGATCCTAGATTTTCCTCAGGAGTAGTATTCTATGCATGCACGATGTGCCTCTATGCCCATTGAGTATAATGAGCATATGCTCCAGCCCGAACCTCAAGTTAATGCGATGACCCTCGATCGAGGGAAGCACACGATGGATATCATAGATTATCTTGAATGAGGTCAGCCTCAGGGTGAGACTCCTAGGCCTCTTAGGCCCCACATAATGAAACAAATTAATCAAGTAGTTGCAAGATACATGGAATTCCAAGCTCAGTTCAAGCAGCTTCGATGAGACAAAGAGCAACTAGACCACTTGCATCAACTTGAGAAAGAGAGAATCGAATGATAGACCAATGAGCTATTCTAGAAGACTCTACGAGAGAGGGTTCCTACCCCTAAGACACATAGGTAGGAGGTCCACCCGAGGCAACCCACACTCATTCGAGATAGGTCTCCTAGACCTTATCCAATGTTGCCTCCATGACCTCCTAGGCCAGATCGAGATGTGCCTCCCAGGCCAAACATAGGGTGCCCACAGTGGGTAGATAACCCTCTTTATAGACCAGCTCGAGAAATGCCCTATGGGGCTTACACTGAGCATGAGCCAGAAGTAGAGTACTTGGAGATGCCTTACCAAGGTAGGGGGTGACATGCCACCACCCCATAATAGGTTGGAGGATCCTAGACCTCCATCATAGGATGTGAGCAAGGATGAGGAGATCAAATCCTTAGACCCTTATAAAGAGTTGCTAGAGCACCTAGAGTCAGTAGAGAACAAGACCTCTAGGTCTGGATCTCAAAAGCCCACTATGCACCAATTGCATAGTCAACCCATCCATCCTTCGATCCTATACCTCCCTATCTAGAGCAATTTAAGTTGCCTCAATTGGCTACATTTAAGGGAGAGGAAGATGCATAGGAACATGTCACTAGATTCTTGGGCCAATGCTTTGACATTCATGATAATGATGCTTTGCTTTTGAGGACATTCATGACTACCCTCTCGGGCCCCACCTCAGAGTGGTTTTACCAACTCCCTAAGCATAGCATCCACAACTTGGACCAACTTGCAGATGCATTCCTAGAATGCTTCACCTTCAATACCAAGAGGAAGGTGACGTTGGCCGATCTAGCTGGGTTGAAATAGTATGATGATGAGTCAATAACAAACTATGGCAATAGATGGTGAACCTTACTCGCCAAGCTACCTTATCTTCTCCCCATGTCAGAGTTGACTCAGATGTTCTCCAAGAGCTACCTGAAGCCTATCTCCTTGTTGTTGTAGCTACAATAGTATGTGACTCTTGAAGATGCCCTAGCATAGGCTAGGATCATCGAAGAAATCAAGATTCAAGAGGGTGAAATTGTGAAGCCTCGCAAGGAGTGGAACAAGAATTCTAAGAGCACCCCAATGCAGTCTAAGCCAGCAATAGTGAATCAAGTTGCCATTAGTGTCCCGAGGCCAGTGCAAGCCATGCCACCTCAAAAGCCTAATTATCAGGCCACACCCGAGAACTATGCCAAGGATAACCAAAATAGTCAAGGGAAAAATCAACAACGTCACCCCAAGCGATAGTTCATGCCCATTGCAGAGTCTATGGACTCATTGTTTGAGCACCTCTTAGCGGCTAATGTGATCCACCTACTTGAGAGTCGACCTATCGACCCAAATGCACCGAAGCCCAAAGGATACAGAGAAGACCTATATTGCAAGTTTCATAGGCAAAATGGGCATGATGTGCAAATGTGCTACAAGTTCAAGCATTTGGTGCAAGACATGATCGATAGGAATGCCCTTCAGGTAGACAACCCTATCGCACCAAACAACCAATAGATGGAGGTCTTCAAAGACCCCTTGCCTGCCCATGCGGAGTAGGCCAAGCAATGCCCCAAGTGAATGAGGTTCACCATGCCCCCTAAGCAGGGGTATGTCAGCATGATCAACATTGTAACGAGGAATAGGTGGTACCCAAGTCCAGCCGTGCCACCTACGGCTCAGAGTGATGTCCCCTCGACATCGTAGCCTATACCACCTCCTATGCCGAGCCTCCCACCTAGGCCTATGGTCACCATTAAGAGCAAGCTCACTCAGAGCTTAAGAACAACATCTGCCCAACTCTCCATCTATGAGCTCATTCAACAATCGACACCTCATAGAGAAGCCTTGATGGAGATCCTTAAAGCAATCGAGCTTCAGCCCGAGAGTCTAACTCCTTCAACAACTTTATGGGGCATGTGCGACAATGCATAGAACCGATGATTACCTTTCGAGAAGATGAGCTTAAACTAGTTCCAAATGATATGGTAGATCCCCCTTTGCACATCATCGCATGTGTGAATGGAATACCATACAAGAGAGTGTTGATAGACATTGGGTCTTCTAGAAATATCATCACGACAATAACTCTCAAGCATTTGAAGCTCCCAACATCCCACATTGTCGCATCTACCTACACCCTTCGAGCCTTCAATGATGCCATATGCTCAATGGTTGGTACGATCATCCTACCTATTCAGGTAGGGGAAAAGACCATCCCGACATTGTGCCACATCCTAGAGGGTGAGATGGCATACAATATCCTATTAGGTAGACCATGGATCAGGGATATGAAGTGTGTCCCTTCCATCGCTCACCAATGCCTTAAGTACACTCATGAAGGGCAAGTTCATGTCATCCCTACGGACCTAGAGCCCTTCAAGTATTGCAATATGGTGCAACAGCTCCCTGAGTCAACCTTACCATCAACCCATCTAGATTTTCAACCGAATAAATCTAGCCAAGGTTTGACTCCATCGCCATCATAGGCCATACCATCCACATCATCGACACCCCCATAGATGTCTAGTGTACCTATGGATCCTTTGCCTAGGAACCCAGGGAAGCGACCTATTGAGGAGGCCCAACCGACCATATCCACCATCTCCACAGAGGAGGTTCCTAGCCAAGTAGATGAGGAGCTACCACATGAGACAAATGATGAATCAGATCAAGTCTCACTCTCATCCCTCTTCTATCCATAGCCTCAGGTCACTATGCACCTAGCTTCCACCGGATTGGGAGAATACATGGTTAGGAATGTTACAACCACCCCTGCTCTAGAGTCGGTGCAAGACATGGGTCGACCCCATCTTCCCATAGGCACCATCGTGCCTCTTGGCCTCCCCCTAATCAAATGAATTTCATCTATGGGGGCCTTGACTATGGCATCGAACCTTATCAACAATAGGAAGAAGATGAAGAGCCCTTTGGAGAAGACATTAACTACTTGTCCAACCCTAACTTCACTCTGAAGTACCTTGACCTATGCAATTGGCATAGTTATGGGTTAGGCCTATACGAGTAGGGCACTCAAGTTCCCTACCAACCATAGTATCAAATGCCTTATGACAAGTCTGGCTTGGGACGCAACATGCCTTTACCCCTTGACATCCTGGTAGATAAATTGGAGTGCATGACACTCAACTTTAGAGATGAGCTCATGCGAGATCCTTTCACCAACCCCAATCACATCTACTCACTAGGGGACTACTTCCCTATGCCCTTGGGAGATGATGAACCACCTCACGATGATATTCGCTCTTACGAGAGAGGTGAAGGTTCATACACTCTTCCCCATGATAGTGAGGAAGAAGATCCAGAGTCCCCTTATGAGTGGACGTCAGATGATGAGTCAGATTATGGAGTCACACCCATTGACTCTGGTAGTTCAGATGGAGAAGGCCCTCGAGTCATCCCTATAGATGATGAGGATGAGTTCTATCTATGCATATTCCCATTACATCATCCCATATGGTGACAACTTCTACCTCTAGAGGAGCAAGCTCACTCATAGCCACACCGACCACCGTCGGTCATTCCACCACCACCACAACCACCTCCTCAGGTCTTGCAACATCCGGAGGTCTATGGACACCATCAACCACATAGGGGAAATCA
Source organism: Wollemia nobilis (assembly GCA_028583015.1). Classification (NCBI taxonomy): domain Eukaryota; kingdom Viridiplantae; phylum Streptophyta; class Pinopsida; order Araucariales; family Araucariaceae; genus Wollemia; species Wollemia nobilis. The sequence goes on from JAQPPZ010003183.1 coordinate 1,186,872, forward strand.
TCCATCCATAAATATGATTTCCATAGATCTTTTGAACCCCTACAAGATCCGAATAACCCATTGAAGCCATTGCACCTCGACTTGGGGGTAATCAACTTTGATCGAGGAGATTCACCCCCTCACCTTCTGAGTACTGGCCTTGCGATGAGATGCTACAACCATTTCATTTCTCTATAGGGCCAACTCATGATGTCTTCCATGCTGAGGAGGAACCCGAGGTTCCCATTGATGATTTAAACCTAGCTGATGACATCCATTTGATCCCTACTCCCCACCAGTTGGAGGAAGGGTCGCATATGTCAATCGAGCCTACGATTGACAAAGATATCGACTCAGATCCTAAAAACCCATAATGTATCAAGCTAGGGGAAAGTCTATCCCCTGAAGAGCAAGCCGATTACATAGCCCTTCTCACAGAGAAGAAGGCAACTTTTGCATGGTCTTACAAAGACATGTTGGGACTGGATCCAAATCTAGTCACCCATAATCTGATGCTTGATCCCAAGGCCAAGCCTATCAAGCAAAAGCTGAGAAAGATGCATCCAACAGTGGCCTTAATGGTCAAATATGAGCTACAGAAGTTGTTGGATGCCAAGTTTGTCATTTCTATAGACTATCCACCATGGTTGTCCAACATGGTTCCCATCAAGAAGCTTGATGGGAGGATTCACATTTGCACCAATTTTTGAGACCTAAACAAAGTGAGTCCTAAGGATGATTTTCCTTTGCCGAGCATCGATGCCCTGGTAGATGCCATAGTGGGCCATAAAATGTTATCCCTTATGGATGGCTTCTCTGGGTACAATCATATTCATATCAACCTAGAGGACCAGCTCAAAAAAACGTTCACAATGCCCTGGGGAACATTTTGCTATAAGGTCATGCCTTTTGGCCTTAAAAATATTGGTGCCACCTACCAAGTGCCATGACATACATCTTCCATGACTACATGCATAATATTTTGGAAGATTACATGGATGACTTATTGGCTAAATCTTTGTTATGCCATGAGCATCTCGATGTCTTGCGCAAAGTCCTCGATCGCCTTATCGAGCATAATGTGAGATTGAACCCCAAGAAGTGCATCTTTGGCATCACATCTGGAAAGCTCTTGGGATTTATAGTTTCTAAATGAGGCATCGAAGTGGACCCCAACAAGGTCAAGGCCATCCTCGAGATGCCTCCCTCGACTACCATCAAGCAGCTCTGAAGTTTGTAGGGCAAGATCATATCCATCAAATGCTTCATAGCGCAATTGTCGGACAAGTGTCGACCCATGAACAAGTTATTGCACAAGGGGGTCACATTCCATTGGGATGATGAGTGTCAAGAGGCCTTTGATGCAATAAAATAGTACCTAGCTTCACCGCCAATGTTGGCTCCACCTCGACCAGGAGTGTCATTCCGCTTATACATCTCAACCACTGAGATTGCATTGGGTGCCATGTTAGCCCAGAACAATGAACTGCATAAGGAACAGGCTACTTACTATCTCAGCCGCACCCTAGTCAGTTATGAGATCAAGTATGCATACATGGAGAAGTTATGCCTAGCGATGGTTTTTACCACCAAGAAGCTATGACATTACATGCTTAGCCATACCACGTATGTTGTATCTAAAGAGAATCCATTGTGATACATGATGAGTCACACTTATCATAGTAGTCGCATGATAAAATGGATCATGTTGTTGATGGAGTTTGACCTAGAATTCATTGGAAAAAAATCAATCAAGGGTCAGGTCATCATCGATCAACTCGTAGAGGCTCCTCTCCAGGATGATCAACCTCTTAGCATGGAGCTTCTCGATGATGGAGTCTTCCAAATATCAGAATCACCTGATTCTGATGAGCTTGAGTCATAGGCAGATATGACTCTATTTTTTGATGGCTCCAAATGTGAGCAAGGGGTGGTACAGGGATCATGTTTTTCACACCGCATGGGGCTCCCATACCCCTATCATTTAAACTCGATTTCCCATGCACCAACAACAATGTCGAGTACGAAGCCTTGCTCATAGGTCTTCAAATGGCTATCACCATGAAAATCACCAAGCTTAACATCTTTGGTGACTCCTTGCTCATTGTTAACCAGGTCAAAGGGATCTACCAATGCAAGTGCCCAGTTCTGCAAGCCTACAAAGCCCTTGTGGATAAATTCCTAGAAAAGTTTGAATGGTATGACATCGAGGCACTCCCTCGATCATCTAATCATTTTGTGGATACGATGGCCTCCTTAGGGTCCTTGATCCCATAGAACCCTACTGATGAGATGACAACCATTCAGGTCAAAATGCTCTCACAATCTATGGTTGAGCGTGAGAATACTCAGGCCATGTCGGAAGTCCACTTGATTCAAATTGAACCTCATCAAGAGAGATTCTCGCACCTTCACGAGCACTTGAATCATGCCGATTGGGGGACTTTGTTCCCTCAAGCCCCTTTTGATAGCAGTACAATGCTATTCTTACAAATTCTTTCCCACTCAGCATTTTCTCGATATGAATTTCAAGAGGGATAGGTAGTTCATGCGATCGAGGCTTCCTCACAATAGGACTGGTCCACACAAATCAGGGAGTATCTAAAGCTTGGTAATCTCCCTCCTAGATTGTCGCATACTACTAAAAGAACATTCAAATGGAAGGTGACAAAATATGTCTTGCTAGGAGACATTCTGTATCATCGAAGCTATGAAGGGATTCTCCTTCGATGCTTAGAGCATCAAGAGTCGACTTGGGCAATCGCCCAAGCACATGATGGTACATGTGGTGGCCATTTTAGTGGTATGGCCATCGCAAAGTGCATTCTTCGCATGGGCTACTATTGGCCAACTTTAGAGTGAGATTGTTGTGCATATGTGAGGAAGTGCATGAAGTGTCAACACCATGCTAACTTGACACACGTACCTTCCTAGGCCTTACAACCGATCCAATCGGCTTGGCCATTTTTGCAATGGGGGTTGGATTTAATCGAGAAAATCTCCCCCGCATCCTTGGGCCATCACACATTTATCATTATGGCTACCGAGTATTTTACAAAGTGGGTGGAAGCAATTCCCCTTACCACTACGATAGGACCCCGCATCATGGAGTTCATATTGCATAATATCATTTGTCATTTTGGTATTCCATCCAAGATCATTTTGGATAATGGGACATCATTTAAGAATAAATATGTGCATGCTTTAACAATAAAGTATAATATCTAACATAACTTTTTGATGCCCTACTATCCATAAGCAAATGGGCAAGCAGAGGCTTCCAACAAAACATTGATTGCCATTCTCAAGAAAACTATCAAAGAGAATCACACCGATTGGCACACGCAAATACCCCTTGCTCTATGGGCCTACCGCACTAGCATTCGGATGCCCACTGGGGCCACCCCATTTTCACTAGTGTATGGTGTCGAGGTAGTCATACCTCTAGAGCTAGAAATCCCATCGCTATGCATATCCATGCAAGAGTTCATCGATGATGACACCGCATGGTAGGCTCACCTAGATCAGCTTACATTGCTTGATGAACATCGTATTAATGCTCTCGAGCACCTACGTATTTATCAAGAGTGACTTAAAAGAGCCTACAATATGAAAGTCCATCTTAGAGATTTTTAGGTTGGTGACCTTATTCTGAAAGAGAACCAACAAAATTCTAATTTGCCACCCCATCTGAGGGACAAGTTTATGGCAAACTAGTTAGGTCCTTATGTCATTACTAGTCATATTGGACCCAAAACTTATCGCCTAGCCTCCCTTGAAGGCGTCGAGGATCCTGAACCCTTGAACATCCTTCACTTGTGGCCTTTCCATGCCTAGAGTGTTGTGGCTCAACCTAAAATGCTCCTAGCGCAATCCAGGTCCCATCAAATTCCAAGGTTTAACCTCTAGGTCACCCAAAATGCTCCAAGGGGTTACAACCATCTAGGTCACCCCAACAAGGTGCCTTTAACCCACTTGGTCAACCTAAAATGCTCCTAGGTGGTCTATAACCATCTAGGTCACCCCAAAATGCTCCAAGGGTGTATATAACCCACTTGGTCAACCTAAAATGCTCCTAGGTGGCCTATAACCATCTAGGTCACCCCAAAATGCTCCAAGGGTGCCTTATAACCCACTTGGTCAACCTAAAATTCTCCTAGGTGGTCTATAACCATCTAGGTCACCCCAAAATGCTCCAAGGGTGCCTTTAACCCTCTTGGTCAACCTAAAATGCTCCTAGGTGGTCTATAACCATCTAGGTCACCCCAAAATTCTCCAAGGGTACCTTTAACCCGCTTGGTCAACCTAAAATTCTCCTAGGTGGTCTATAACCATCTAGGTCACCCCAAAATGCTCCAAGGGTGCCTTTAACCCACTTGGTCAACCTAAAATGCTCCTAGGTGTCTATAACCATCTAGGTCACCCCAAAATGCTCCAAGGGTCCCTTACAACCCACTTGGTCAACCTAAATCCAATAAACCGTAATCCCAAAAAACCCAAAAAAAACAAAATAAAACCCAAAGATCCATAAGCCCTTTGGTCACCCCAAATGCCCCAATGGCCCCCAATAAACCCATTGGTCACATGTATATATATCAATCAAAAATACAAAAATATTGCATCACATTGCATCTTCAAACATCATAAAAATAAAAAAAATACAAAAATATCATATTGCATTTCATTACATCACATCTCATTGCATTATCAAAATCATCTGCATTAGGCATACTCATTATTGCATTTTGCACTATAGAGTTGCTCATACGTGTCTAGCACTAAGACTGTACATCCTACATCAGTCCAAAAAAAAAAAAAACAATTATGTCAAAATCATTATCCACATCATTTCAATTTTCCACTTATCATGTTTACCTACATTTTACATTGGTCATAACAGTGTCTATCTCCCATCACATAGTCATTTGTTCTAGAATGTCTTTACGGTTTTTAGTCACTCAACCATCTCTAGTTTTCTTTTTAGATTTTGTAGAAAGCTATCATGATTTTTAGGAGGTAGAGTCTTGCTTAGATTATACCTTGTATACAACAAATCCCAACACATTTACACATTAATAAATCCAAGTTTTGCGCAAGGAAAGATGAAACCCACGAAGTGGTCTAGGTTGCTTTAAGCGAAAAGGTCATCCTGCTCATCCCCCTATGCGAATGGTTCAAGAATGCTGAGAATTGGCAAAAGGACAAGCTCTTCCCTACCCAATTCCCCAAAATAAATAGTGGTTTTCACCACTATCAAAAATCCCAAATCCCAATTCCCAAAATCCCAAAGTTCAAAAATCAAAATCCCAAAAGTTCAAAAAAATCAAAATCCCCAAGTTCAAAAATCAAACTCCTCAAAATTCAAAGTCAAAGTCAAAAGCAAAATCCCAAAAAAAGCAAAAGAAGCAAAAGTCAAAATAAATAGTGGTCATCACCACTTCCCAAATCCCTTGCTCAAAGAAAACAAAATACAAAATAAACAGTGATTATCATCACTACCCATGAGCAAGTATCCCAATAAAATTGAAGAAAAGAAGGGAGCTTGAGCTTGAATCCCTGGAATTCTCAGCATTTGGAAAACCATAAGGTGATCCTCATTACAGGTTTGGTGGATAGCCTATCTGTCAATGGCGGTAGCCTCCCGCATGATGATATGTCTATCACATTAGCTTTTGCGTGTGTGCAGACCAATGTTTGCATGTGGATGAGCTAGCTTTTGGTAGCCTATACTACCTAGTGGTCTAATCCAACCAAGTACAAACCTAGGATCATGACATTCATAGGGTGATCCTCATTCTAGGTTTGGTGGATAGCCTATCTGGCAATGGTGGTATCTTTATGCGTCTCACAGGAATGAACTCACTTGCACACATAGGGATATGAAGTATCTTGGTCATCCTAGCAGATTCATACCTTGTTGTAGCACCCTAAAATTGGTGCAGTTAAACCTTAGTAAAAATATAAAATTTGAATTTTAACCCCGAAACTTCCCGTTACCCGCACCCCTCATTTTCTGCACCATTTTTAGGAGTTGTTTTGACCATTGGACGATATCATCGCCGATCAGATGAAATCATCCTAGATCGAACGAATTCGTCTAGAACAGAATGTCCAGACGATTTCATCCCAAAACCGAATTTTTATAATTAGCTTATGTTTCAACAACTTATCTAACTTGGGCAGAAATCGTGTCTGCATAGTTAGAGTCTCCCCCGTTGGAGATCTCCCAAATTGGGGTGATCTCCAACCTCCTAACCTCTCCCTAAATCCTATATAAACTTAGGCTTTTTCTTGACTTCCCCCTGGATGATTTTCCTTGCAACTTTAGTTTCCCATGAATTAGAACACCTTCAAACCATTGTTTGCATTGTGTATTTCAAGTTTTTCTTGCAAGAATTTTACTATTTTTTAGCCGGAGCAAGCTTGGATCGTTTCTAGTGATTCTAGATGATTTTGGATGATCTTATCATAGATCGGCGATGATCTCATATGATTGGAAGCGATCTTGACTGCAGTCCATATTGGGGGAAATCAGAGCTTGAAGTTTGCATTTTTTTATCTTCTCTCTTCATTTCCTTATGCATTAACTTAGTTTATTCTATTTCTGCATTCTGGAGTTCACCTCATATAGCATAAGTGCATGATAAAGTTAAAATAAATTATTAAATTAATGCATTTCCTTTAATCGTTATCTGGATCTATCATTTAGGCAGGTTTACTATTATTTCTATCATTTCCCCTTGCTTTTGCAGTTGCATTTTTGGTATTTGGTATCTGTTTATGTGATTGCAGGTTTCTGACAAATTCGTCAGGTCGACGATGATCTCGTCTGATCTCAGACGACCAACTATGATCTGAGATGATTTTGTGCAATTGTAGATGAGAATGTAAGATATGAGATGATCTAAACTTCTACAAACCTCAAAATCTTCATCAGACATCCAGAATCAGGTACATTCTGTCTTATTTAGCACACTTTCTGTGTTTAGCACTTATTCATGTTTTCTGTATCCATATCAATCAACATTGGCATATAGAATAGCTTAGATTCATCTTGGAAAAACATAGGAATCGAATGATTGAATATAAAAATGAACACATCAAACCCATTCTCAACCTAGGCGTGGAAACTACCACTCAAAGTTTCCTGGTGAACCCACCATTCATCAAAAATTCACCCTTATACCCCTCCCCCGAGAGGCACGACCTTCAAAGGGCCTCTTAGTCCGAGGTATTGTCCCATCCTTCTCGCATCCCCCTTCCGGGTGCGGATCCTATAGCCTGAAGGTAAGGATACGAAAAATTTGGAGCGATACATTTTGGTGAACCCGACGTGAATAACATGGGCATATTTTTTATTCAAAAAAAAATAAAAATAAATTTATATATATATATATATATATATATATATATATATATATATATATATATATATATATGTATGTATGTATACAAGAAAAATAAAAACAAAAAAATCATCATTTCAAGTTTGTATGTTTTAGATTCAATTATAAATAATAGATATTAAATATTAATTTTAGAAGTACTAAAGAAACCATGAGTTTTTACTCAAATCAATATGAGCCCATTAATAATGTTGGAAGAATTCAGCCAAATACATTTGTTGATTATGACCAACCTCATCCCTATTCAACATCACCTCCATCACACTTTTCTCATTTTTCATCCATAACCCAACAGGACAATCCCTTTTCCAATCCTCTCCATAATGATATTATCTATTCTCCCATATACCCATATTATGTCTATCAATCCACATATAATCCTCCTCCATCCTTTCAATATTCTTCTTTCAATACAACACATCCATTTCAACAAGAAAATACTTATTCTTCCAATCCTACCATGCACTCACATCATACTTCACAATATTCCTATCATCATTCTACTCGTAACAAAGAAAAGAGAGGTAAAAAACCATTAGGTCCTTTTATGACTGAAATTCTAAGGAACTTATCAAAAACCTCTCGAAAACCTTCATCACGTACATTTACAAAGCTCAATCAACCAATGGATATAATTCTCAAGCATTTACTTGATAAAAATAAGATTGAACTCCCTTCCATAAGACAACTTGATACCACAACAGATTGGTTTAAACCTAAGCTACATTGTGAATATCATAGAGTAGATGGACATATGACACAAAATTGTAAAGATTTAAGATGTACAATTCAAGATTTAATTGATGAGGATCTTTTTAATATAAAGGAATTACAATCTACAACTGATTATAAATCTCCAGTAAACTATCAAACTCCTACACAACAAATACCAATAATCAATCAAGACATGGGGATCTCCCAAGAACCCCTACTCAATAATCAACAATAGGAAACTAATCAAATATTGAATGTTAATGTGTCCCATCATGATGATATTACTAATATTGTAATAGAAACTACAAATGAGCAACCTCAAGTTCAATCAACTCAATCTGATATTCAAGATATGGATTCCTCATTTGAACAACCTTCAAAACTATCTTTGGCTCTAGAGAATGATCCAAAATGGAATGTAAGAATAGAAAGCTCATATTTAGAATCAAAATCTCAATCTAAAATCCCCTTTGATAGCCAACAACAAGTGATTAATCCTCAAGCAAAGATATCCCTTTTAGAAGTATTACAAAGTTATCATAAGGAAACTTTGTTCAAGATACTTAACCAACATTTTGTTCCTCATGATATTTTCCCTAAGAACATAATTAATGGTGTAAGCCATCTTGAGGTTAACCATATTTCATTTTATGATAAGGAGATTCCTTATCCACAAGAAGACTCCTCTCTTTACATTACAGGATCTAGTAAAGAAACACCTCTTCAAACTATCATGGTAGATAATGGCTCCTCTCTTAATTTATGCACTCATCAATTATTCCAAAAACTCAAATTAAAGGAAGAAGATCTTAATGAATCAAATGTTATTATAAAATATTTTAACAATGAAATTCAAGAAGCTCAAGGTACTATAATTCTTCCCCTTAATATTGGATCCAAGATCCTGGATACTTTGTTTTATGTAGCATATTGCCCTTCACCTTACAACCTACTTCTCAGAAGTCCTTGGATTCATACGATGAGGGTTGTCTCTTCTACTCTTCACCAATGTTTAAAGTTTGAACTTGCAAGTAAAATTGTTACCATACATAATGACCCAACACCATTTGAAGAATATTTAACGGTTGAAACATCAAGTTCTATACATTCTCCATTGTCACAATTAACTTCTATCCATCACTTTTCTTCATCCATATATGATCATCCTTGTTTACCAAATAACACCCGTGCATATATTTCACATATACTCCCTCCATATTATCAAGACTTGGAAGATAGTGATAAGAATGAAGAACCTTCTTATCCTTCTGACATTTTATTTTGTAACATGATCAATTTTACACATATAAAAGTAAAATCTTTTGCTACATTATTCTACATTATAACAAAGCTTTTGTTATCACTACCTTTTATTCATCACCTTTTGTTCTTACCTTCACCACAACCAAATTATCCTTCAAAACCTCCTTTGATTTTGAAGCAACCTTAGACATGCTATACTCAAATAACCTTGTATAGTGTATATAGATCATCTTGTATATACCACCAATTTCATAAATTAAAATCAAAATATAAAAACATCAAAATCATCAAAATCTTCAAAAAAAAAAAAAAACATCTTTTATTTTTGTACTTGTCAATTCTTGAAGTATTACAGTTATATTTTCAGTTATTTTGGATAAATTAACATTTATTTGGAATCCCGCACTTTCACACTCACATGCATAAATATCTTGATTTTATTTGGTATGATTATTAATCTCTCTTATATCAAAGTCCACAGTTGAATTAAATAAAGTTTTGAGCATAGAGAACTGATCTTTTTATTTACTTAAACCAAGCATATCTTTTCACATTAAAATGATTTCATTGCAAATTCGATATAATGCTACATAGTAGAAGTGGTTTCTTGAGCGAAAAGTTTCCCCTGCTATCCTATCATGCACATGGTCTAGAATATTTGAGAATTGACAAAAGGATAAGCTCACCCCTACCTAGAATAAAAATCCCTTGCTCTACAGCCAATCCGAGCAAGTATCCCTAGTATAGGAAGAAAAATAAAATCAAGAAAAATCATGAGAAAAAGAAAAATATCATTTTGTACCATCTCAGCAATATTTCAGCATTATCTCAGTATCAAGCAAAAAAAAAAAAAAAAAAAAGAGAGAAAAGAAAAGCAAAAGCAAAAGCAATAAAATCCCTTCCCCTACCCTTTGAAAAGAAAATAAGGGTGAATGAGCTTGAATCCCTGGAATTCTCAATTATTCGAAAACTGTGAGGTAAGCCCCATAACAGGTGGTTTGTGCCCAACCCGCTTGGCCTTGGGTAATCCCTAGCGTGGTGATATGTCTGTTACATTAGCGACCTTCTTTTGTACAGACCTATGTCCGCTTATGGATTAGCTAGCTCTTGATGACCCGACTTACATAGTAGTCTGGTACGGTTATATGCATATAAATCATGGTCAACGAACACTTATTTGGTTAATTCAAATTACTTGTATCAAATTATCTTGCTCAAAATTGGTGAATGAACAATACAATTGCACACACATTTGTATTTGAGAGATTTTGTATCATTATGATAAATCAAGATCATCAATGAACTCACATATGCACATGAGGGTTCCTTATAAATCTACATTTTGTCTTTGAGATAATTTAAAATATTTTTGCAACTCTTTTTGGAATAATTTCATCTTCTTATTTAAGAACATATGTTTAGTATAAAAACAATTACATACATTTTTTTCAAAAATCCAAAAATTCTTTCAACAACATATTCAACAATCTAGCAATAAAGTCACGTTTATATATTTTTTCTGTTTATCTCAAAATCAAAAATCAAATTATACAATAAAATTACTTTTTTGGATTTCATGATGATGGTATAAGTCTATACCTATAATTATATGCCTAGCGCAAACCATTGTTTTAATTTTATTTCCCATTCATTATTATTTATAAAAACATATGGCTTACATCATTATGTCACACAATCGTGCTTTAAACGAACGAACACATTTTTTTATTTTTCATTTCATTATGTCAACATTCCATTTTTGCAACCATGGTATAATTCCTAAGGAATTGTTCAAACTTTTATCACACTTAGGAATTTATGCCTAGCAAAAATCATTTTTAAATATATTTCATGCATAATATTTTTATGAAAATCTGAAAACAAATCATCACCATCATCATTTTTCATCATCACAACACAAAGACTTAAGACAGTCTCTTAAGCACTCTTTTACTTTTAGCAATATTTCTATACTGGGATTAGCTTGACGACCTAGCGAGCGACAAATCCATGAAATGGTCTATAACAGTGACAATGTCCTTTGAAATTATTGTTAGAAGTCTCTTTATTTTCATCAAATTACACCATACACAACCAATTTGTTTACATCAGATTATTTCATTTAAATTTTACAGCCTAACATAAAATTATAATATACAAAATCCAAAATTAAAGCATCATACAACATATACACAAGTCATATCATCAAAAATACCATATATATATATATATATATCAACAAATTATGTACATCATATCAAAACTGGACTGGTATGCCACAATCAATACCCTGGCATACTCAATCCTCTCAAAAAAAAATAATAATATATGCAATCTCTGTGCAGTGAGCAGCTAGTCTCGAGAAGCCCTCGAGCTCTCAGCCTCATCTCCTCTCCCACCCTGGCGTGGAGGACGTGGCCCCATAGAGGTTCGTGCTATGTCTCGGGTCCTCACTGTCGATCGTGAGGATGTCCTCGATGATCCCACCCTGATCGGCTCTGCAATGCCGGCTGGTAGCTATAACCTTTGGCCCTCTAGAACTAGCTGGAAGTATACTTCCTGATAGAACACGATCTGAGCCATAGACCACACCAACTCCTGCATGCTCGCCCCTCCAATCTGAGCCCTGAGCTATGTAGCCTCATCCTATAGAGTCTGCACCTGAGCCCGAAGGCGGGCAACCTCATCCTAGAGAGTCGCCACATCGACACCCTTGCCATTATCGAGTGATGGTGGCCTTCTCCCCCTACTGAGAAGGGAATCCCTCCTCCCTCCTTCTTATATGTTGTGGTCTCTGTGGAGCCTGTGGCATCCTATAGTGTCTCTCCTATAGAGACCATCACTGCTCTCTCCCTTTGTGACCCCGCACTACCTCAATGGCAGCTTGGTGCCGTCTACCCATCTATTACACAACCACGTGCATCAAAACCTGTGCCATCATCATCCAAGGAGGGTGGATGCCTATGTACCAGGCATCATATACATCAGTGACCCTAGCATTATCCCCATCCATTGGCTAGATGGGGGCATCATTCGTGTCCTGGCTCCAGAATCGCTGCATATCCGGAGCCCCGCTCAGTGTGGTATTATCCTGGATAGTCCGGGAGTACTCATAGTCCCTAAGAGATGGGATCCCCTGTTGTAGACTGAACTATCGCAAAAATTAGTCATAGGAGTGGAGCTCTACCTCTCCCCTCTCCATCCTTAGTCAGCAGACTCGCTTGATGTGAGCTAGCTCCTGTCCATCCTCTCCCCACCTTGGACACTCTCTCCATGGCCTCCAGGTGATTTGGTCTAGGATGAGGTCATCTAGTAACCTTCGAGAAATCAGTAGATCTATTTGTCGCTATGACCCTCTCTGGAGCCACCAATAGAAAACCCAAGGTCTCTCTCAGTCAACCCTTGTCAGTGGGAGTCCTACTAGCCTCTGCACCGTGATGTGCTTCTAGCACCAAACCTGTAGTAGCAATTTCAAAATGAGACATCGACCTCCCTTGTATAAGACCCCATGCAGGATCCTATACAGTCGGCACAATGCAAAGCTGCCCCATGCAAATCTGTACCTATGGTATCTCATGTCATAGACCACATCTAAAAGGAGCTATGGTAATCTGCACCCGCTCTGGTGGCACAACAGTAGGCCACCCACTATCCCTGCCAAAATCTGAGTCAACCTAGATGCCCCAGGCATCTGCCTCAGAGACTCGATGTTTGCTCTGCCCTTCTCCAGGGCAAAGCTTGGGTCTCTGCATAGCCTCATCATAGCCTGACCCTGATTGGCCATAGAAGTCATAAACCATCCTTGTATGGGGATCCTCAAGATCCTCCATACGTCCTCTAGAGTGGGAGCCATATCCCTTATCGATAATCGAAAGCAGGACGACCTCGGATACCATCTCTCTGCTAGGGCTGTCAGTAGCCCCATGTATGTCGGTATTTGTGGCATCTCTGCCACATGTTGTAGTCTGACCTATACCAGTTGGTATTGCTCCACCTTGTTGAGTGCGGCCATGTCATCCCTCAGCCCCCCGTATTTCCATTCCTGAATCTTTAGTAATCCCCTCTAAAAAATAAACAATCAAACAATAAAAATCATCAATAGATAATCATTAAAATTAGTTAAATCAATTTAATCTTCTAAAAAAAATGATGATATCGTCCACCATTGGATGATATCGTCCTAAATTGGGTCAAATCATCCTTTGTAGGATGAAATCGTCTTCGATTTTGCAACTTGGGGATCGCCCCTTGTTGGACGGGATCGCCCCTATTTCATCGATTTTGCCCTCAGATGAAATTGACGGTATAGGGACGATTTCGACGAAATTGGGACGATTTCATCCCGACATCGTCGATGGCCTAAAAACGGCCACGATGCCCCAAAACAATCAAAATTTAAATTGCAAATTACACAAATCAAATTAAAAACATAATTCACTAAGTTTAGATCCTTACCCGTAGCCCGCGTCGGACCTCTGTTGATCTGTGCGTTGTTTTGACCATTTTTTCTGTAGAGCTCTAAAAATAGTGAAAATGAACAGTAAAAATGAATTAGGGTTTTACCCTATTTTTCTTAATTTTATTTAAAAAAACACCTTTTTTTAAAAATTTTGCTTTCTGCGCTTTTACCTCAAATGTTCGATTTGGGTAAAAACATGGAGGGGGCACCATAGTAAGCAGTTGTACGATTCGACCTAATCGTCGTCTAGAAAATTAAATAAATTTTTGCTTTCTCGTAAAATGGGAAGAACTCGTCTTTAACGCATTTTCTTCAAAAAATTCGCTAAAGAGGGGGAAAAATGTAGCACCCTAAAATTGGTGTAGTTAAACCTTAATAAAAAGATAAAATTTGAATTTTAACCCCGAAACCGCCCGTTACCCGCTCCCCTTTTTTTTCGTACCATTTTTAGGAGTTGTTTTAACCGTTGGACGATATCATCGCCAATCAGACAAAATTGTCCCAAATCGGATGAATTCTTCTGGAACAGAATGTCCAGATGATTTTGTCCCAAAACTGAATTTTCATAATTGCTTCTATTTCAACAGCTTCTCTAACTTGGGTAGAGAGTGTGTCTGCATAGTTAGAGTCTCCCTCATTGGAGATCTCCCAAATTAGGGTGATCTCCAACCTCCTAACTTCTCCCTAAATCCTATATAAACTTAGGCTTTTTCTTGACTTCCCCCTAGCTGATTTTCCCTACAAATTTAGTTTCCCATGCATTAGAACACCTTCACACCATTGTTTGCATTGTGTATTTCATGTTTTTCTTGAAGGAATTTTACTATTTTTCAGTTGGAGCAAGCTCGGATCATCGCTGGAGATTCCAGATGATTTCGAACGATCCTGTCACAGATCGACGATGATCTCATACGATTGGAGGTGATCTTGACTGCAGTCTAGATTAGGGGCAATCAGAGCTCGGAGTTTGCATTTTTTTATCTTCTCTCTTTATTTCCTTATGCATTAACTTAGTTTATTCTATTTCTGCATTCTGGAGTTCACCTCATTTAGCATAAGTGCATGATAAAGTTAAAATAAATTATTAAATTAATGCATTTCCTTTAATCGTCATCTGGATCTATCATTTATGTAGGTTTACTGTTATTTCTATCATTTCCCCTTGCTTTTGCAGTTGCATTTTTGGTCTTTGGTATCTGTTTCTGTGATTGCAGGTTTCTGAAAAATTTGTCTGACGAATTCATTAGGTCGATGACGATCTTGTTTGATCTCAGACGATCGATTGTGATCTGAGACGATTCTATGCAATTGTAGACAAGAATGTAAGATTTGAGATGATCTAAACTTCTACAAACCTCAAAATCTTCATCAGACATCCAAAATCAGGTACATTCTATCTTATTTAGCACACTTTCTGTGTTTAGCACTTATTTATGTTTTCTGTATCCATATCAATCAGCATTGGCATATAGAATAGCTTACATTCATCTTGGCCAAACCTAGGAATCTAATGATTGAATATAAAATGAACACATCAAACCCATTCTCAACCTAGGCATTGAAACTGCCACTCAAAGTTTCTTGGTGAACCCACCATCCGTCAAAAATTCACCCTTATACCCCTCCCCCAAGAGATGCAACCTTCAAAGGGCCTCTCAGTCTGAGGTATTGTCCCATCCTTCTCGCATCCCCCTGTCAGGTGCGGATCCTATAGCCTGAAGGTAAGGATGCAAAACATTTGGAGCGATACACTTGTCAAAAAGTCTTGCATAGTTAGTATATAATATTTGATAAAGTTAATTAGAGTGTTTGAGTGTCAAGAAAACCTCATGTACATTATTTAACATCTCATTTTACTTATTCCATTACATCACATTGCAATAATACATTTCCATATATCCATTACACAAAAAAATAGTACAAAAATAAATAAAAAGGAACTGATGCAGTTTATACAGTATATGGTGCTAAACATCATGTGTCAAATCATTAGTCATAGTTCATCATATCAAAGCACTCAATTCATCCATCTCACTATGCATCCACACATATACATAGCAGCAAATCATATCACAAAAGCATCCATATGCATGAACAATAAACATCAATCACCATCGCATTACATCATAGAAGCATACATATGCATACATGGTACAACATCCATCAAGACTAGTAAATCACATAACAACACCCATCTACATCAATAATTAGCATTTAATATATCATAATAAATCAAATACATACATTTCATTCATCTCATAAAATAATAAATGAAACATATGATGACCATAAAAAAATATCATATATATATGTGGGGTAAAAACATACATCATAGTTTCCAAAAATTCCCATGGGCTATAATAAAGTGGGTCCTTAGACCTCATAAATACTAAAAAGCCAAAAAGAGTCTCAAAAATATCCATTACCATGGTCACACAGGACCGGTATTGCGACTCGCACTACCACCCATAGTCTGGGTCCACTGTGATACCCCAGCCCTGCTGCTGCCATCCCTGTCAGTCTTCCATCTAGAGGATGACTATACTGTCTTGCTCTGTCGAGTCCGATGCAAGCCAATGGTCTCTCCATCATTAGAAATACATCCTCCAAGGTGCACTACCTCCATATCTAATCGATCCATATAAGCCCAACTTCGTTGTCCCTGTGACTGGTATATCTCCACCACTTACTACAGTTGTAGTACCTCTACCCGCAACCTCTCTACCTCCCCAATACTGGACCCCTCCTACCTAAGATCCTATGCTCTAAACTATTCTCATAGGGAGGATATCTTGGTCTGGTCCTCATACACCTATGCATGAAGGAGATCCCTCTTATCTGACCCTGACCAGCTCTGCCTATAGCTCCAGGTATCGGTCACCCTATGTACCCTACTACACTTATGCCCCATGATCCTTAGCCTCCCCCTCATCACCCTTATCCCCTAAGTCTAGCAGGTCCACCTGCTCGTCTACCTACTGGTGCTGCCAGTGTAGCTCATCCACCTCTACCTAGCCCTCCTCTAGAGTGTCCTGCATCACTTCATCCTCTACCCTAGCTACCTCACATGTGAGAGCCCTTATGCCTTGCCACTAGTGCATCACCCACCATGAGACATACTCTACTGTAGTATCAACATTGTCTATGTTGAGAACATCTACTACAGGGTCCACCTCCTCTCCCACCTCCTCCACTATTGGCCAAATCAATGTCCTCTCATCCCCATGGTGCTGATATACTAATGGATCCCTGGGCAATCCCTACTATAGCCTAAACTTCCTCATAACTTAAGAAAATGAGAAGTACTCTTGCTCGGTACCATGTCATGCAATCAGCCATATACCCTGCCTCACCCACTAGAGCTTCTCTCCAGCATCTGTCCAAGCTAGATAGTTCCTGTACGATCGCCATACCACCTGCCCTGGTGCTAATCATGAGAATACATCAGCATAGTGGTCCACATCACCTGCATGGTGATGAATCTACCCTTTCTCCTCCACCCTCTATAATAGGATAGTGTATCCTATATTTTGGTCTACCAACTGTTCTTGAGTCATCTATGACAGTCCATGTGGTTACTCTACAACTATGTGCTGCCATCCTCAGTACTACAATGAGAATCTACATCCCAATCCCTTCTGCCAATGATAACGAATCTCGTACAGCTCATCATACAACTGTGCCAATAGTGTAGTCCTCCAAGCCATCACCAAAGGCTCATCCTTGGTGCACCCCGCTAGGGCGTACATCGGCTACAGTAGGTTCTAAGATAACTTAGCTCCTAAAGAATCTGAGAGAAGCATATTGGAGATGAGGTTCATCAGTATCACATGCCTCACACCCAACACCCTCTCCTCATGTCAGAACCTCACCAGTATCCCTACATTCTGAAAGTATAGATATACCACATATGCATCCTCACTAAAGTACCTCGTCAACACTACACCTCTCTAGTCACAGTGCATAGAGTGGATTGGTCGCCCCTCTACTAGAATTTGTAGAATCTAATAGACATCATCCAACATCACCGTCATCTCCCCCATGGGTAGGTGGAAGGTGTTGATGCACAAGTTCCATAGATTAATAAGAGTGGTCAAGTAGACCTCGTCACCTACCACAAGATCCAACCAGGTATCTTACTTGAGCCCCATGGCATCAAGCCACTCCCAGTCAACCTCAGTCAATGCATCTCAGGTGGTCTGGAAGAGCTTCGGTGTGCGATATCGACTCTTCACCACCTGGTAAAGCAATAAATAAATAAGAGCCCCAATAAGACAAAATTTATCATGCTTCACAATGGCCTCCAAAAAATCCAAAAACAAATGCACAACTAATCCATTACAACAATTTAGCTCCACAAAAACAAAAATACAAAATCAACAAAATATGACATATTACAGCTACACTAGGGTTTCATTCCCTATCTCGTAATGTGATATGTTTAAAAAAAAATATAAAATAAAAAAATTTGACATATTACAGCTACACTAGGGTTTCATTACCTATCTTGTAATGTGATATGTTTAAAAATAAAAATACAAAATCAACAAAATCTGGCATGTTACATCTACACTAGGGTTTCATTCCCTATCTCGTAATGTGATATGTTTAAAAAATAAATAAAATACAAAACTTGAAAAATTTTGGTATATTTTATCTACATTAGGTTTAATTACCGAAGATTAAAATAAGTTAAAAATCTGGTGTATTCCAGTTAAAATAGGTTTAATTACTTATTTTATACAAATCAAATAAACAACAAAACAAAATTATAATTTTAAAAGCAAAAATAATGAGGGAGTCGAGTCACCACATACCCGTATTGCACTGGATCCACCATTGTATGCCTCTACTTTCTAACTCATGGTGGTTGTAGGGTTATTTCGATAGCACTTCACTACAGAAAAATAACCCTCTTCTTCCTCACCTCTCAAATCGCCAGAGAAAACATGCAATAATGAGCCCAAAACATGCATTTGAGGTTTATATAGGGGTGCAACGATCCTATTCATCCCAAGGTGGGACGAACACACTTATGTCAATTTTTCCCACCCTAGGATGAATACCAAATTTTCATTCATCCCACCCTGGGATGAATACAACAGTTTTAGGCCAAAACAACTTCAAATGCTCCCAAAAGGGTCCAAAATCCCACAAAAACAACTCCATTTTGGTTAAACTTTTTGTATCAATCAAAAGGTAAATAACAACACTCCTGGATGCTCATAAAGAATCTTACTTTAATATCTAAGAAGGCCATTATGGTTGGACCACCTCACGGGAACGAGGTTTTCCATTCCTTTCCTCGAGGAAGAATCAAATATAAGGGTCAAAAAATCCACCAAAAATAAGTCAAATTTGATGGAATTCATTCAGGGTTAATATGGAATGCAAAATCCTCATGTATTTATGGATAAGTTGCTACTTCACTCCCCAAGAAGGCTAGTGTAGCCAGACCACCCCACGGGAATGAATTTTTTAACTCTTTGCTTCCAAGAAACCTCCACAGCATCTTCAAAATCCTTTCACAACTATGTCATTTTTCAATGGATACAACTAAAGGTAACCTTAACAAAAGTCATCTGGGTCAAGTGACTCATCACTTTTATCCTGAGTAATTCCTTCATTGACTCATCACTTGAGGGGGTAGTCATAATCAGTTCAAAATCAACAAGCACGCACTCAATCAAGAAAATTGCATTCGTTCAACGAATCATTGACAAAGACAATCATGCTCCTTCTTGGGGCAACAAACAAGCATAAAACATCAAATTAAAATGCTTGGTATTGTTGGCATTATGGAATCATAGGCCTCGCCTCTTCATGATAGATAATATCTAAGCTTAATTAAGTTCCTTATCTCATAAGAAGCAGGGATTCAAGAGCACATGATCTTTCCAGGATTGGGGCATCTAAAGTTGGTTATATTATTGAGTAACCCTAATCATTGAACAATTTAGTCATCTATTTTTGCTTGGTGTTGTGTTGCACACAATTTAGTCATCTAACCACTTAGTGCAAGGTTTTTTAAGCCACTTTTGGGACCTTTTGAACACCCTATTTCTATTCATCCCACCCTTGGAGGAATACATATCCTATTCATCCCACCCTGGAGCGAATAGCAGCATTCGTCCCACGGTGGGACGAATAGCAGGTTTGACCAAAAAAATGTCAAATCTGGACAAATGGTGGTAGGCAATGGTCATATTCTTGCCTATTCTCACCCACAAGTTAGGGCACACAAAAAAAATTATGACATGCTCCATGAATGAGGCCACTTTGGGAGATTCTCTTCCCCCTCCAATGCATGATGTACTAGCGGCCAAGTTGTGCCTCTTGCCTTGCATGCCCTTGCATGCCTTTTGACCCATGAACCTCCTTGGGCTATAAAGTGGATGTATTTTCCACACAAAAAATAGATAGGAATTTGAGGATAAAGAAATGGAGTGCTTCCAATATTTCTTTTCACCCTTTTGTGCCCATTTTTACCTCGAGAAATCTACCTAGCGAAGGAGGTTTTACGAGGGAACTAGTAGGCACAATTTGTCACATAACTGAACCACCTGATTGAATTTACTCACCAAATTTGATGACTACACATCCTATAGTATTTTTAGTCAATCCTCAATGGAATTTATAGCAAAATTTTGGCAAAAACGGTAAGCATCCCATCCCCGGGCTCCCCCCAATTTGTGACAATCTTATTCGTCCCACCCTATGATGAATAGAAATCTATGAATAATTTTGCAACTATTTTAATTTTTATTTTCTACATGTTATTACTATTTTGTAGTTCAAATTTCATGTCCTTATGAGCTATATTCGCCTAGATATTGCAATTTTAGTGTTTTTTAGGGTCTCATGCAGGTCTCCGGTGATCATCTAAAGAAACACCTAAAATATTACTGATTTTGCAAATTTCTTAAAATACCATTTTATGTATTCTATCCAATTTTCATGTATTTTGGATATGTGTAGGGCCGTAAATTATTTGCTTTGTGTTTTATAGGTTGTGTATGGTCATTGCAATTACGAGGCACCAACAAACTTAATATTAGTGAAATTTCTAGTTATATCTTCCCAAAATATTATTTTTTACATCCCTCTATAATTTCATGTCATTTGGGATTTATTTGATACAATATTTATGCATGTGCTCATTACTAGTCTTTTAGTGCCTATGGGGATTGCATGTTTTACATCATACACACTTTCTACTTGATGTTACTTGTTTCTCTATGTGTAGGTTCAGGTCAAAGAATGCATTGTAAAGCAGCATGCGACACAAATATCAGACACAAGCGGTGGCAGCGTTGGCCTACCCACTTCGATTGTGGGTACGAGGAAAGACATTGGATGTGCACTCGAGTTACTTGAAGGATATCGATCCTTGGACACCCGAGTTGTAAATATTTGTATAATCCATGTGAGCCATCAAATGGGAAACTTTTTAACCTATATTTTATCTACCCAATTAATAAGAAGTCAATTTACTTTGCATCATTTCTTGTTATTTGCTATCTTTTCCATATTACTTGCATGCTTCCATTTGATGCTCATACGCAATAGGACATAGATACGTATATTGTTTATCATAATTTGGTGCACCATTTTTCTATACTTCACTACCACAGGATAAAGTATTATTTTATGAATACTTGTTGCAAATTGTGTAGTCATATGATTCGAGTAAGAATTACACCTTTGTACAGATCAAAAATTGTCATCTCAAGGTAGAATTCTTAGCTATTACTTTTTAGAGAAAATTTGGATTACCAAAGGAAGAACTACAAATAAAGAGAATAGTTATAGACCCCATAGAGGCCCATTGATTAATCACAGAGTTAACAAAGCTTAAGTCTACATCAACTACTAAGGCTTTTGGTCCTGGAGGATGAGGAATCAAGTAAAGTATTCTAAAAATGAAGGAGCTTATGTATGCCATGAACATGATCATATCTTAACTATTAGGTGAAGCATGATCTTAAAAAATACTAATTTGTATGGCATAGTATGTGGAAGGAATTATAAATGGAGTGCATTATGATTGGGGTACATACTCAACTTAGAGGATACAACAGTTTTTGCAAAGGAAAAGGAAGAATTTTTTGATGACCTTTCATGCAATCAATGTAATGCTGGATGTAGTTTCTCAGGTAGGTATTGCATTTCATGGACTAAAAATACCTCATGATCTACCAAAATATTAACCTTCCATACTATGATGGGTAAATTTAGTGTCGATCTAAAAATCTACTCTAAAGAAGTCAAGATAGAAGAAAAACACAAGAAAACTAGAACCTCCCTTGGTTGACAAAATTGAGACTTTATTAGAAGAAGTCCATCATCTAAGGAAGAGATATTGTTAGTTGTAGATGGATTTTTATTAGTAGTAGGAACCTGCATAAAGGCTATAGGAGCAACCACTATCTTGCATGGAGGAGGAGGCAATATCACGACTAACTAGTCTAGTGTGAATTTTAACATGCAAGAAATAGGAGAGGCAAACGTGCATGAAATATCCTATACATAGTAAGTGGTCATAATAAAGGGACACTAACATAGTTGATATGCACTTGGTACTAGAGGACTTGGAATTGGTAGTATTTAGTGTGGCAGTAGGTGTAGAGTAGTTAGGAGAAATATTGGGATCTCCTACATTGCTTGAGGTCAATGAGTTTGAACTATCAGAGACATTCAAATATTGGCTATATAGGATAGTAACACCACCATGAGTGAAAGAAAATTGATTTTATGGTGGCTCTATCATATGGGAGAAAGGATAAGAAGAAGCGGCAAGTATGGATTACCATGAGATGTGGTAATATTTAGACGGTGGAGGGAGATATGATAGAAATGCAAGAATGATATAATTTGGTACCTATATCCATAGAAATGGTAGAGGAATGACTAGAGATATAGGTAAAATAATTACCAAATCCATAAGAGGTAGTTTGGGTACCTATCAAGAGACCACAATCAGATAAATAAATCATTAATGTGGAGGAGGTTAGATTGATGTAACAAGGTAGAACTGTAGTCCAAATTATGCTACAGGAGGATACTGCAGTGGGTCCAATTAAGGAAAATAGGGGAACTTCATCTCCATAGGAGGATGAGGAGGAAATAACCCCATCATAGGATATAGATAGAGGAGTTTAGAAAAACTTCTTGCTTGAAGTACCATAGTTTGACATCTCATATGGGGAAGAAGAAAACATAGATGATTAGGTGGACCGTTTCCTAAAATAAATTTGTGACATGTTCTTGAGTACCCAATTGTAGTTTTTTTAGGTTGTATAGGATAAATAAAGTAGCGGAGTAAGAGAAAATTTACTAATATGGAGAAGGTCATGGAGTTTATGTGTAGCAAAGACTGAACAAGGAGCATAGCACAAATCTATGCACAAAACCCATTGCAATTACCAATAAGAGAGGTAACAAACATGTTAAGATATGTTGATTTGTCAAAATAAATGAAGACAAATTATAGAGAGCATCCACGGGTATATCTATATTTGTATAAATATCAGAGATGTCCATTGAACATAATTGATAAATCTTATCATAGGGCCTCACCAAAACTGCCCTTCATTTTTTGAAAATTCAATTTTCTAACCCATTGGAAAAAATGGATTACTTTGGGTCTTGAACAGATCTATCAAGCCAAGGAAGCTCAGAGGGAAGATATAGAAGTAGCTCAAAAGGATATGGCTGCAACTGAAGAAGAATTGGAACACAACAAGAAAGAAGTTGAGGAGAGGTTGAAGAAGGTGGAAACAACAATGACAAATATAAAATAAACCTATGAGGATAAGCTGAAATCGTAAGAGATTGAGAAACAACTTATGGTCCAACAAGTGAGAAAAAAATAAGCAATTGTATGAAAGGAATGAGTTGTTATAACAATATATTTCTCATATTAAACAATAGGAGGATCAATTGAGTTTGACCAACCAACAACTCAAGCATTAGGAAGAATAGCTAGTATTTTAGTAGGAGCAATTGATAAAATATGAAGATCAATTGAAGATATATGAAGGCCAATTTCAACTAAATGACCACAAGATAGAGGAGATGGAAAAATATGCCAACCACTACAATAAAATCATCATGGATCATAAGGCTATAGTCCAATTCAAGGATTAATTTCAATAGGCCCATCGAATTGAATTGTAGCAAGAGATCAAGTGATTGCATAGAATAATGAGGAACTCACTATAGTCATGCGGATAAAGGTTTATTTGAAAGAAAAGCTACACAAAGTTAAAAAGGAGAGGGAGAAAGAGTTACTATAGCTATTGGATACCATAGAGGAGAAGGTCAACATATATGGACTTAAAGCAATAGATATCAATGATTATTCTAACAAGTGGAATGAGTGGGCCATCCTCCAAGTTTAACTAAAACATCTCTAGTAGGATAAGTTGGCTAAGACCAAGAAGGATGCATCGGTGGGGAAGTGGACTAATTTAAAGAGGAGGACAGATGTAAGTAGAAAATCCACCTTCCATAAGAAGAAGAAATAACTTAGATTTGCATAATTTTATTAAATGTTCAATTTTGCTAAAACATATAGTGTAGGGTTTGTATAATTGTACAATTGGATGTAATT
This sequence comes from Wollemia nobilis, assembly GCA_028583015.1. Classification (NCBI taxonomy): domain Eukaryota; kingdom Viridiplantae; phylum Streptophyta; class Pinopsida; order Araucariales; family Araucariaceae; genus Wollemia; species Wollemia nobilis. Next base: position 1,211,308 of record JAQPPZ010003183.1, read on the forward strand.
GTACGTGGTCATAAACCTACAATTAGAAATTAAAGAAATAAAGTGAAATGCACATGAAAGATAGTTTGATAAAATTAAATTAAGACTTAGTAAAACCTTAATACATTTAATGGTTTAAGTGTAACCACCAAAAAGGCTCACACCCAATGGCGTCCTATTGCAATAATTGATAAAAGCATAACATGAATACAAGAACAAGAAATTGACAACAAATGAATCAAGAAGAAATACACTTTATTCCATTGTATTCGAATTCAAAATCAAATTACAAGTACATCCCTCTTAGGGATAATCATTTTGATACAATATTACAATAGGAGTGTGTAATTTTTTCCCTCTCAAGGGTAGGTGTGATTTATAGATACCTTTCAAGATGACACGAACTACTCTAGGGTGGAGGTGCCCTCTTCTTTGTGATGGGGAAGGAACTTGATAGTTGGTTCTCCTTTGAAACTATTCCCTGCGGTCAAGAAACAACACAAGAATGTCAAAAAGATAGGCAACCTCTCATGATGAGGCCCTTTTAGGTAAATTGCATAATGACATCATTAAACATGCATAATAAAGAAAACATGAAAAGTGCTTCTAAGCTATACAAATCGAATCAAGATTCATATAATAGTGTTAAGATAAGTAGCAGATACACTATGCATGGATTAAATGTGTAAAACAAGGAATAAAGGTGCATAAAGAACCATTAATATCCTAATTGAAGCATAAACATAAATAAGCTAATCTAACCTAATTCTACAGTTAGAAGTCTGCTAAAATGTATTTAAACCATGAAAATGACTAATCTAAGCTAGTTAACCAGACAAAAATAAAAAGAGGAAGGTGGTTATACCTCTAATGCAAATCGTAGCTCTGGTGAGTGGTCTACACTGTAAACTATGGCTGAAAGCTTTGGTTAGCACTCTGATGGGCTTACCCTCAATTCCAAGGGCAATGGGATTGACCTCCTTGTCCAATTGATGTTCAAGGGTCACCTTCGGTGTCCTTCTAACATGTTTGGCGGTTGAATCACTATGATGGGCCTTCGTTTGCCCGGATTTGCATTTCTTGGTTCTTCTAGGCTCCTAGAACTTCCATGGAAAATTGATATTTGGGTGAATAGCAAAGTGGCCTTCTCAAATGCATGAATTTAGTATGCAATTCGATAGGGCTTCGCTGCTCGCTTGATCAATTAACTCTCTCTCGATAATTTGTTAGTGCTTCGCTATACAAATCATCTATATATTCTCCCCATTTGGAGGGGGTATTTATAGGATGCCCTAGGACTGGGGGTGGCTTCTTGGAGAAGCCAAGATCAAGAAGAGGTGGTTATGACAATTGGAATGGAAGCCTCTAGAATATTTTATCCATTAACCACCTTCTTCTAGATCAAATGACCATTCCAACCGATTTGGCTCGGATTGAAGGCCAACTGAACTCCAGTTAAGACCATAGGTCACATCTATGGTCTAGATTGTAAACCGTAGGTCTCAGTCGTAGTTCAATTGTAAACCATAGGTATGGCCTACGGTTTAGACTGATTAGGCCAAGGAGCCCAAATTGAGTGGTTAGAACCACTACTCTATCTTGGAGTCTATCCAAGATCTTTCATATGGTCTTGTAGCATGTCCATATGAGTAGTCACCCTCAACATGATGCGTTTTAGGTGTCTACATATGCCCCTTTTGAGATGCATTGTGAGATCAAACAACGCTGAGAAAAAATAGACCTCCTAAAATGATGTCAAAGGTTCTATGATGATCATTAGGTAGATCAACATTAGATGCCCCAAGTCCAGCAAAAGGATGCGCATCCTGGAATAATTGCTTCCAACTCTTTGGAGGCTTAAATTTGAAAGAGTTTGTACTCATCATTAGACATTCGTGTAGCTTTGGCGCTACAATAGGAGTTAGTCCTATATAACCAAAATGATGAGAGTTACAAACTAATTATCATATTTGCTATTTTCCCTAAGCAAAGGGGTAAGATTATGATAGTTGTTGACAATGATTCGCAAGGATGAATGCAATTTTGACAAGATCAAGGGATCTACGATTTCAAGGATCTTCTATTTATTTTTATTATGATTTGATATTATGACTACCCCCTCAAGCAACGAGTCGATGAGGGTAATGACAATGAATAAAGTGACGATGTCGCTTGACCACCATGGATGATATGAACAAATTTAGATTTGAGCATATTAGTGCATTGGCTAGGCCTAGTTTAGATTTTTATTCTAACTATTAATAGTATTTGCACATTTCTATCCCATGGAGCAATTGGGCTGCAATAGCCATCTTAGGGAAGTGAATTGATACAAATCCAATCAGATTTGTGTTGAATCAAATTATCGATGATTTGCTGAAAAGAGGTCATAGAAGAAATGACATGCAACACCTCGTTCCCATGGAGCAGTCCGACCGCGAAGGCCTTATTAGGGATTGAAAAGAAGCATATCAGATCAACGATGACAATTTTACCCCAAATGTCCTTATGGTAATTTACTCATCCTATCGGATTGCATGGATCACAAGTCGCTACAACCGCCAAGTGTATAGGGTAAATTACTAAATACAAGGCGCATTTGGTGTTTTGAATTATTGATTTTTTTGAATGTTTTAATTTATGAATTGATTTTATTTATTTGGCTGGGAGGTGCATCGCTCCATGAAAGGATTATCATAGCGACATCAGTTTAATGTACTTTATAATATCAGCTAGATTTTTTATTTTTAATCGAATCCCGATGCTTGATTATCACCAAGTTTCTAAATTAATTTGCTTTTATTGAGTTTTGACCCAATGGGAGGCATTAATTTATCTTTTTAGCCCTTCCCATGGTGGGATTTTTCTAAATTGCTTTCCAGTTGCAAATCGTGGCTAGGTTCTGCGGTTCCCATTTGCAATTTTGGGAACCACGGCTAGGGCCTACGGTTCGCGCAAAACATGAGAGGCCTATAAAAAGTCCAATTTTCAAATGTCTCTCATTATTCCCTAACAATGACTTGAAAATCTGGAGATCTAACAATGACAACTGAGAACTCACCTGAAATCTACCAAAATTTACCCGCACACCTACTCACAACACGATGGCAGAGCGCGGGTAAGCTTCTTCTAGCCGCAACGGACGAGGCGAGGGCAAGGTAATTCAAAAACCAAGACATTGCATCCATTACCACTAAAAATGAACCCAATTAAGTAATTGGTAAATCAATCTCATTAAATTTTTGGCAATGAACCTCATCTTAGACTAGGGTAGCTTAGGATTTAATTATTTTTTTCATTTTTTGCCACGGTATCGCTCCTGGCGAGATCTCAATCAGAGACTGCAGGTACCAGCTGTGATTCTAAATTGGTCAATTGGGGACCGTAGCTTCCAACTGCGGTCAACATTAAAAATCCCAACGATGAATTTTTGACCGTATTTGGACCACAGGGTTGATCCGTGGTTTGCCAACTTTAGAAAAAAATTGTAAAATTTTTAATTTTTCTAAGTTTTTAATAGGGAATTAATGTCATTTAATGCATTATTGACCTGTTTGAGTGAAAATTTTGATTTGTAGGCCTGCATGATGACATGTTTTTGCAATTTTATCAGTTTTTAATTGTTTTTGATGATTTTTAGATTATTTTTAAATGTTTTTTCTTGTTTTAGTTAGATTTTTCCTTATATTATGTTGTTTATTTTAGAGGTTGACCTCTAGAGCTCGAGAGCCTGACATTCTTAAGACTCTCTATGGAGAGCTCACTCCTAGGGAGCGAGAGTGGTTTGAAGCTGTCGACTTTGGATTCGTACTAGATCTACCCACTATCCGGGTAGATCAAGCCTATTTGACTGCGTTGGCCTAGTGTTGGAATGTGTAGACCAACACATTTCACCTGCCTACAGGTGAAATGATAGTTACCTTGGAGGATGTTTATAGGATCTTTAGGATCCCCATTGATGGTGAGGCCATCGTCTCCTCGATTTTTGGGGCTAAGGAGTCTATTTTTGATGCCATATTTGATGCCCAGAGTGAGGAGGCTCAGCGCGACATTGACCACGAAGGGGTTCACATCGGCTATTGGTAGGGGAAGAATATCTTCTCTGTACATGAGGTTGTTTTCATGCATCTAGTGGTGCAAGTTGTACTTATAGACTCCTCGGGTGTGAGGATTCCCTAGAACCTTCTAGCTACTATGTGTAGAGTTGTTCAGAGCTCCGTTCGACAACCACTACTCCTAGCCTAGAGGAGTACTATTGTGTCAATTATACCATGAGCTATATCATATTACTGACTAGAGCCATCGGGGGATCAGTTGTAGTCTACTTCTCTAGATTTGGGGCTGGCAGCATATTAGGATAGAGCATCCTAGGGAGCTGCCACTACTCATTATAGATATCTATGATGCCCATCAGTGTTATACTACATGCTAGCCTTGGGAGGAGGAGGGCTTCCAGAGTAGGATCCATATTGGTGACATCCATCATTATATTACATGATTTGTAGGAATCGAGCCATATGATGTCGAGTGGCAACCATACATGGAGTGTCCTTACTAGCCTAAGGCCGATGAGCAGCTTCGACAAGCTTGTTGGGATAGATGGTTACTCAGCTAGAAGGCTAAGATCAGAGAGTACCAATTTTTCTCTCACATCCTGAATCAGTTTGTCATGGTGCAGGATATCCTAGAGATCCCATTTATGTATAGGCGCCTAGCTTTGGAGAGGGCATTGTCATTGATTCATCCTCCAACATTAGGGGATGAGCCATATGACTTTCGAGAGATTGGAGTTGATAGAGTTGTGACCACTCCAAAGTATGACAGATGGTGGTCTATGTTCTGTTGGTATGGGACAGGGCCTCTTGGCTGAGCTGCAGATCTGGTAGGGGCAGAGGTGGATCTTGATGGGTGCAATGTTCACCATCAAATAGAGGGCAGCTAGGGTGTAGAGGCTACAACTGAGGAGGCTCATAAGGTTGACCCTAATTATGAGGCTTTTGAGAAGGGTTAGGTCCCTCTTGATAGTGTAGAGGGACTACTATTGGCATAGGTGGCTGACCTACAGTGTTAGTTGGGGTGATTCCAGACACAGCAGAGGGAGCGAAACACTACTATGGCTACTCTTCAGGCATAGTTGACTAACAAATATCACTGACCATCATAGATAGAGTATCATATTGCTAGCCTGACAGCACGTGCTACAATAGTAGAGACCTAGGTTGGTGAGATCACTAGTGCTCGTGATTTGGCACTGGCATAGAGGGATGCAATAGTAGCAGAGTGGGATCTACTTAGGACATAGAGGGGGGATCCTCCACCCTCTTAGGTGATTATGGCCCCTCTGGTGGCACCAACAGTAGCACTACTAGGTATTCAGGATCCTATGGTAGAGATCCAATGCTTACAGGGTTTGCTGATGAGTACCAATGATAGGCACACATCCAGGGTTGCTCGGGTGGACCAGCTAGTTGAATACATACATATGCTAGGAACAGAGGTTTCCTAGGATCCGTATGCTCAGTAGTCCCATTAGACTAGATCTAGGACTATAGTACAGTCTACTACTAGCTCAAGCCATCACACCCATCGAAGTAAGAGGACACATAGGTCCTCTAGTACACATGGCGACAGTAGTCACACCAGAACAGGGCAGTCTACTGCAACATCCAGCCATAGGTCCCGATGCATAGAGGTGCCCATTGTACAAATGGCAGTTGGATGAGTGCTAGGCCTCTTCAGAATAGGTGGTACTCAAGGATCTCAGTATGGTTCATAGAAGACAGCAGGGTAGCAGGTAGATCAAGCTCTTGAGCACAATACTGAGGGATGCGGTGAGAGCTCCAATATAGGGGAAGCAGATCAGAGCTAGAGCTCTACTATTTTAGGATACATTTTTGATATATATCATTTTTGGTGTAAGGTCGAGGACCTACACATTTGTAGCCTACGGGCATTTTTGTACTCTCGATGTACTCTGAGACACATATTTATATATGATATGATCATTATTATTTTATGGCTCATTATTGTGTACTTATTTATTTTTGATTTTATGTTTATGTTATGCACATGGATGCAATGCTTATGTTATGCTAATGCTATATGATGTGATGTATGGATGACATGCACTAGATAGATATTTGATTTATGATGATGATATGCAGTGATCTAGATGCTTAGATGTGCTTTTTGTGATGGATACATATGGATGTGATGTTCTTCTTAATGTATATTTGATATTACTTTATTGTATGCATTAATGTATGTAATGATTTATTTACATGATGCAAATCTAATGTAAATGAACCTGTATGCTTTAATAACTTAAAACATAAGGAATGAATGCAATATATGTTTATCAATCTAATGGATGACACCACAAAATGTATAAAAATCATGAATGTAATTGAAAATCCTTAAGATAAGAATTTAATCAATTAATCACCCATATATGAAATGCAATGGTATGCGATGTTATGATGCGAATGATATAATGTGTCATTCTATTTTATTTTGCAAATTTGAAAAATATCCACGATATAGCTAGTGGTCATCTAAATATTATTTCTAATATCCATCCGATATCTATCCTATATGTTGATTGTGCTTTATATAATGATGTATCATGGATTCAATACTTTGCAATTTTATGATTTATATGGTTGCAATATTTGATATTTTGTTGCTATGGGAGAAATTTTTGAGGTTTTCCATGAGACTCAAACACCCTAATAGACTTATCAAAAGTTTCATACTAACCACACTAGACTTTTGAGATAAAATGCTTTTACTAGGATAGACCCTAACTTTTCATTATCCCTGTGTGTGCACATGATTATTTTAAGATAAGACACGAGTGTTCCCCAATGTCAGGCGGGATTCTTTCAGCCCATTCCTAAGATAGGGGTTCCACAAATATATTATCCAATATCAAGTTTAGATTTTAGTTGGACTAAGCCACTAGGCAATGTAGGACACCTAAAGCTAGCTCTTCCATATTCAAATATTGGTCTTATTCATAAGCGAGGTGCTAATGCGTCAGACATATCGTCATGTGTAAGGTATAGTAGTGCTGAAAATTCCAGGGATTCAGGCTCATTCCTTTCTATCCTTCAATTTTTGGGATACTTGCTCATATGTAGTGAAGCAAGGGAGTCGATTCCATATTCTTTTTGAACTATCTTTGGATCTTCATTTGATCTCTCTTCAAACTAGATTTTGGATCTTCATTTTATCTCTGCTCGAACTTTTGATTTATGATCTTCATTTGATCTTCAATTTTGAACTTCACTTTGAACTTTAATTAAGCCTATTTTTTTATCTTCACTCGATCTTCACTTTTTGGCATTTACATTTGATAATTTTCTTTAGAAAATTCCTTTGGGGGGATTTACTTGAAAAATTATTTCTGGTATATTGATTGAGAATATCGATCTTATGATATCAATATGGGATATCACTCTGGGGAGTCGATCTATGATATCGATCTAGGGTATCAATCATGAGGATTGATTTGGGATATTGCTCATTTTATCATAAGCAAGGGATTCTGAATAGGGAACTAACCTATCCTTTTTCCAACTACAAATATTTCCCATACCGTTCGCACAGAGGGATAAGCAAGAATAACTCTTTTCACTTCAGGATACCCGATCTTGCTTCATGGCTTTCATCTTCCCCTAGTCCTTGTTAGGATTGTTTAAATTTATTGATTAGTGATAGGCTTATGATATGCTAAGGGCTATACTAACTAAACCTTAGCTACAAAAGCAAAGCAATATTTCTACCAACTCTTGATAAGACCACTAGGTATGGCTGAGTGACTAGAAAACCCTAGTATATCTCCATAGCAACATTATAGGTTGTGTTGAAAAACACAATTACTCACATGAATGATGGATTATGATAAATGCAGAGATGCATGATTTAAACACAAATGTGGCATCGTTTGTAATACTGAAAAACACAATGCCTTCTATTATGGAATGCAACGGATGACGAATGCCTATATGCAATGCAATAATGCAGTGAATGCATGTGTAAATGCAAAACGACTATGCAAAATTCAAATGCAAATGCAAATATTTTTGGATTTTATGCTTTACCAATTTTTTTGGATTTTATTGATTTTATAATTTTTATGGGTTTTGAGCCTCATAATTGACCAAATGACGAGTACATGCCTTTGGATCCTTTAGATTGACCAAGCAATTTTTAGGAATCCTTGGAGCTTTTAGGATTGACAAAAGGGATTATGTGTACCTTTGGGGCATTTTGGGATGACCAAGCAATTTTGAGAATCCTTGGAGCCTTTGGGGTTGACCAAGCAGTTTTTTAGAAACTCTTGGTGCCTTTTGGGTTTGACCAAAGGGCTTACAGATGCCTTTGGATATTTTTAGGATGATCGAGAGATTATAAGCAAATCCTCAGGGCTTTTAACTGACATGACCAAGTGGTTTCAGGGACCCTTGGAGCCTTTTGGGATGACCGAGTGGTTTTGACCAAACCCTCAAAGCTTTTTACTATGTTGTTCAAGCATAAAATGCCTTAATATGGATGATTTTGAGAGGTTCAGGCTCTTCAACACCCCCTAGCGACGTTAGGTGATAGGTACCCAGACCAATATTTTTAGATATGATGTAGGGTCCTAGCCAATTAGCCATAAATTTGTCTTGCATATCTGGAGATAAATTAGAGTTCTATTGGTTTTATTTCAAGACAAGATCCCCAACTTCAAAGTATATTTAGTGGACTTTGACATTGTAAGCTCATTTTAGTCACTCTTGATAAATGCAGAGATGCTCCAAGGCATTCACGCGATGTTCATCGAGTAGCATCAGTTGATCCAGTAGAGCTTTTCATGCAGTGTCATCATCGATGAACTCTTTGAATGCGACACGCAGTGCTGGAATTTCTAATTCCAAGGGCATAATGGCATCAGTGCCATATACTAGTGAGAACGGTGTTGCCCCAGTGGGAGTCCGAATACTATTTCTGTAAGCCCATAACACAAGGGGCAGCTGTATATGCCAGTTTTTGTGGTTTTCTTGTACCGTATTTTTCAAGATGGCCACCATTGTCTTATTTGAAGCTTCAACCTATCCATTTTCTTGTGGATAGTATGGAGTCACAAAATTGTGTTTGATTCTATATTTAGATGTCAAAGCTCTCACAGTTTTGTTCTTGAAAGACGTTCCATTATCCGATATTATTTTGGATGGAATCCCAAAATGACTTATGATATGCTCCACTATAAACTCTACTATACGAGCTCCGATTGTCGTTGTTAAGGGTATTGCTTCCACCCACTTTGTAAAATACTCAATAGCCATGATTATGAATGTATGCCGACCCAATGACGGAGGAGACATCTTGCCTATAAGATCTAGTCCCCACTGAGCAAATGGCCAAGCCGCTTGGATGGGCTATAAGACCTATGATGGCAAGTGTGTAAGATTAGCATGATGCTGGAATTTAATGCATTTCTTGACATACACATTGCACTCCTTCTCCATAGTGGGCCAATAGTAGCCCATTTGAAGGATGTGCTTGATGATGGCCATGCCACTGAAATGGCCACCACACATACCATCATGGGCTTGCAAAATTGCCCATGATGCCTCTTGGGGCTCTAAGCAACAAAGGAGAACTCCATTGTAGCCTCGTTGGTACAATATGTCTCCTATTAAGACATATTTGGTCACTTTTTGTTTAAATGTGTGCTTCATGGCACATGACAATCCCTCTAGGATTATACTAAGATTTAGGAAGTCTTTAATTTGTGACATCCAATTTTGATAAATCTCATCTTTGATTGCTAAGACGACTTGCTCCCCCTACGTATTTACCTTTGCAAATATAGACTCAGAAACAACCCTATGGTGAATGGTAGTACCACTCCCCATGGAACTCTAAGAGATTAATGACCCCTAGGGTACCTTCTTAAGAAAATATTCAGCTTTTGGTTCTACACTAATCATGTTGACTGATTCTTTGTTATCATAGGCTGCACACTCTATTGTTGGATGTGAGAGTGTCTTGACATGGATGGTAGTGAAATCAGTAGATGGATTCTGAGGGATTAAATATCCCAAAGAAGCCATGGTATCTACAAACCTATTTGACGATCGAGGGATTGCCTCAATGTCATACCATTCAAGTTTGGCCAAATATGTGTCAACTAGATCTTTATAGGCTTTCAGTATGGGACACCGACACTAGAAAAGCCCCTTGACTTGATTTACTATGAGCAAGGAGTCACCAAAGATGTTCAATCTCTTAATATTCATGGTGATGACTGTGTGGAGGCCCAACAGTAGGGCTTCATACTCAGCATTGTTGTTGGTGCATAGAAAATCCAACTTGAATGACAAGGGTATTGGAGCTCCTTGTGGTGTGAAGAACACTATTTTGGTACCACCCCCTTGTTCGCACTTTGAACCATCGAAGAACAGAGTCATATCAACATTGTTCTCTGGTTCTTCAGGTTTGAGAGCTTTAGATATGACAAAGACTGCATCGTTCGGAAGCTCGATTGTTAGAGACCTACTGTTTGACAATGGTGCCTCATATAATTGATCTGCTATGACCTATCCCTTAATGGACTTCTAGCTTATGAATTCTAGATCGAATTCCATCAATAGCATGATCCACTTTGTAGTACTCATCATGTACTGCAAAGGATTTGTTTTAGATATAACATACACCGTATGACTTAACATATAGTGTTGCAATTACTTTGTAGCGAACACTACTGCTAAACACAATTTTTCCACGTATGCATACTCAAGCTCATAGCTCACCAAAGTTCAACTAATATAATATATGGCCTACTCTTTATCTTGCACGTTCTTTTGGGCCAACATGGTTCCCAATGCAAAGTCAGTTGCCGATATATATAGTATAAAAGGCACCTCTGGCCTTGGTGGAGCTAGCACTAGCGGCATCACTAGGTATTGCTTTATCTCAATGAATGCTACCTTGTAGTCCTCATCCCAATTGAATGGGACCCCCTTATGTAGTAGTCGATTCATGGGTCGACATTTATTCGATAGTTGGGTGATAAATCACTTTATCAAGGCTACCTTGCCCTAAAGGCTACTTAATTCCTTAATATTGGTGGGAGGACGCATTTCCAAAATGGCCTTGACCTTCGTTGGGTCTAATTCGATGCCTCTCTTGGAGATGATGAACCCTAGTAATTTTTTAGAAGTTACGCCAAATACACACTTCTTAGGATTCAGCCTGATATTGTCCTCTAATGACATATGCGATCCCTCCTCAAGTTGGTGAGGCATAGGAATCAGATGGATGTCATCAGCCGGGTTGATTGGTTACATGTTGGAAGCATTTTTGGCATGATAAACATCATATGCATAGCCTAGTGCAAAATGGAAAGGTTGCAACATTTTTTTTGTTGGGGAAGAAATCCTCAGACTCAATGGGTGAATAAGTGTGATCCCAGTCGATAGCATCTTTGTTAAGATACAATGGTTTAGATGGATCTGTTGGATTACAAAGTGAAGTGGTCAAATCAATGGATACCATGTTTATGGAATGGAATTGATCTCTAGGACCACATGGAATGACCTCTATGAAATATGCATAGTCCTCATACCCACGATCTGGCTCTAATGACACAGGCACATAAGGGTCTTCCCTGTGAGGACTATGAATAACTGGATCCTCCCTATGCACTGAATGCAAAATAGGATCATTTGGCTCACATAGTTGCATGTAGGTCAGTATAAGGGGATTAACCAACCAATGTATTTGATCTAAGTTTAACCATCTTGCTCTTAGACGCAGACCAACATGTAGATGTTGATAGACCTCATCAATGTCGATGGGTTGATGACAATAACGCAAATAAGGAGGACCAAGGTAGGCCCTCTCTAACTCATATTATTCATCACTATCATAATAAAATCCTTCATTTGCCCCCACTCTTGGAAGGCTCTCCTCCAAATGAGGCCCCATGAATCTTACTTCTTGCATGATGTTGTCGCTATCCGAAAAAAATTGGATAATTATACCTCATGTACGATGCTACTGAGAAAACTGGCTCGATATCATCCCCTGAAAGATCAACATTGGGAAGGATATCTTCGGTATCATGTACTGACTCAATAGTCAATATATGACGCATGTGTCAGGGCCTCTCATAGGCACCTTCGACTTCACCCCTAGATTCATCATTGTTTGAGGATTCTTCGTCTGCGTCATAACCTAGTCCACTCATATCGGAGGTGGACTCCGCTCCATATTCATTACCAAGATCTCCTAGCTCGAGATCATTTGTAGTAATGGGGTTACACCCCTGCACATCTGTGTCATCAACTTCGTATCATGGGTTTGGTGTCCCAATTGATCTCTGGGGTTCATATTTGACTCATTTTGCTCAAGGAGCCCTTCACAATGATCTTTGAGTGGCTCAATGGTGATGACAGATATCATAGGGTGATTCCTCTAGAATTTGGAAGGATCTGGATGATATGGATTAAAATCCACATCATCCACCATACTAAGGTACAAATGATCTAGGGATGCTATGAGCAAATCATCCTACCCTTATATCTGTAACCCTAGACCGAATCTATCAGTGACTAACTGATAATGAGGTTCCAACAAAGTCCTCCATCCTTGTTCAAAGAGACCAAGGTCGTATCCATGCCAATGATATAGCTCAAAAATATGCATGGCATACTCCATATTAGACAAATAATGAACATTTACCATGAAAGGTTCCTCATCATCTTCATCCATGGGCTCTTGCATTGGAATCTGGTCTAGCCCCGCATAGATGAAGTTAGTCTGGTTAGGAAGCTCTCCTAATGGCACCACTGATCCAACTGAATAACGATGAGCAGATGGTCGGTCCATCTCTTGCATTATCTTTAGAATCAGACCAAAGGTCACATTTTGCCCAAGGTACTCACCTAATCAGATATTAGCGAGATGTACCATCACCTATGGTGCGGATGACCCTATTGAATATGCATGCGAGGTAGGCTGAGGTGCCTCCTTAGCTTTGTCTTGGGGTTCCTCAACTTCCATGGGAATGGGAACCTCCTCGGTGATTGGCTTGGGCTCACACTCTTTCTATTCATCGTTCATCTTCACCTTCAACTTCCTATCATCCCAATGCATGATTGATGTCAACATTTTCAAGGAAATGGCAGTGGTATGCTCCGATCTATGTGACATAGATGGCATTGGTTGAACATGCACTGTCAGTTTGCCTCTTGGTTTCTTTATTGGCAATTATGACCAAACATCCAGGTGCATTGATGGGAGTATGAAACCCCCAGGAAAATTTGTTAGGTTCACAAACTTAAATGGATCTTCATCCGATGCCACTACGTGAACCAGTCCCTCGTGAATATATTTCATGCATTGATGCAATATCGAGGGATCACAATGCATTTCATGAATCCAAGGCCTACCAAGTAATATGTTGTACTGCATGGCCCCTTCTATCACATGACACATTATTGAAATGGTATTTAGACCTACCTACATGGGTAGGATAATTATATCGATAGTCAAACATAGTGCGTCGTTAAACACTCTCAATGTAAATGTAGTTGGCACAATGTGTGATTTAGGTAGCTTCAAATGACTCAGTGCCTTGGTCATTATTATGTTGATCTATGAGCCAATATCGATCAAGACCCTTTTAAATGGCATGTGATTAACACGCAATTATGTGCAATGATGGATCGGCCGTAGTTGTAGAAATCATCCTTATCTCATGATTGTAAAATTGGATCATCGGTTCCTGACACTATTGTACATGTCCCATGAAATTAGTAAATGCCTGCGCATCTTGGGCCTATACTTCAATGGACCTCAAAATATCCATAAGAGTCTCCCTTTACCTTGGGGATTATTGTATTAATTCATATATTGACAACTTTGTAGGAGTTGTCTACAATTTTTGGACCAACCTGCTCCTTATGGTCACCACCGATCTTATTGGTGGGCTTGGAATATTCTGTGTTGGCCATTGATTCGGTGTGGCTTGTATTTGAATGGGAGCATGAGGTTGATTCTATTGTTCATATCTCTCATGCCTAGTGATAATGTTGACCATACCTATGAACCCCTGGGTAGGTGGTTCGACTTGCACCTGGTTAAATTGACCAACGTTGTTTTGAGGTGCCTCATGATTTGGCAAGGGGTTTTTGTAAATCCCCATATTCTGATTATTGGGCGCCTATGGGTTGTGTGGCACTACAAGCTCACCCTTTTCAATAATATTTTGCACCATGTGTTTGAAATACTATCATACCTTGATGTCATGGCCTTTCATTCAATGAAAAATATAAAATAGATCCTCTTGGAACCCCTTTGGTTTGGGTTGATTGGGGTCTATCATCTTGAATTTGGGAAATCTGATTGCCTTGGCCTTGCATAACTGATGGAAAATCGACATCAACGATTCTTTCAATGGTGTGAAGTGGTGAGGTGGGTGCTAATATTTTTTCTTGCCCTTATAATTGTTGTTGCGTTTGTCATATTGTGTAGGGGGAGGTTGGGCTTGATAATTCTATTTCTATTGCCCCTTGTCCTCCTGTTGGAGATTTAGTACCACTTGATTTACATGGGCCTAATTGCCCTGTTATTTTTTGGTACTCTTCTTTTGTCCCTCTCTCCTATTTTTGAGCTTCAAGTTGCCTTCCTGCAACTTGATGTCCTCAATCACTTTGGCTTGCGCCAAAGCCTCTTCGAATGTAGGATATTATTGCAACTAAAATAGTAGTGAGATGTGCTTAGCACAACTCTTCATAAACATTCGGGTTAACTCTGTGGTAGGAATAGGGAATGGCAACTTCACCATTAGTCTCCTCCATCTCTTTTTTTATTGCTCTAATTTCTTGTCGTCGCACTGAGCTAGCACAACCAGATCAAAAATATTGGCTTGTTTCTTGATGCCAAAGGAATAGCGTTCAAGAAAGGCATCAGCTAATTGCTCAAAACTAGTTATGCTATGTTTCTTTAGCTGATTGAACCACTCTCGGGGTGGGACCAAAAAGTGTCGTGATGAAAGTATGTAACAATAATGCATCATTGCTTGCTATCTAAAAATAAGCATCCAGAAAGCTCATGACATGTTCCTGTGCATATTCATCACCCTTAAACTTGTCCAACCTGGGCATATCAAAATGCTCAAGGTAAGTCGGATCAGGCACTAAAGGATCCAAAGGCTCGTTATAGATTTTACTTAATGTCAAATTTTGAATAGTCGCACCTTGTCTCTTGATGGCTTTAATCTTCTCGGCTAAGGCCTTATAGGCCTCTAAAGACAGAAATTCCTCCTCCCTAAGTTGATGTGGAGGTGGCTTAGGAGGTACTGTCTTCCTTGTATGAGATGGAGGTCATTGCTCTTCCTCCTCCTCAACTCGAGAGCTCTCAGGATATTCTTGCTCGTATCCATCTCCCACTGCTTCTTCATGTTGCCTCTGCCTTTGATTATCGAGCGGTGGTGGTTGCTCCCTCTATTTGGCACTAGCATGAGTACGAGCATCTCTATGCTCTTGATGCATATCGGCTTGAGATAAATCCTTCCTATATACATGCTCTCTATGCTCATCTTGAGGATATAGGCCAGCCCTAGCTAACCTATCCTCCTACTCCATGCGTTCCTTCTGGGTAAGGATACGCTCTTTGCGCATGCGCTGCTCATATAACCTCTATCGCATGAGCATTTGTTCTTGAATATTTTCATCTTCAATATGCTGCCTCCCTAGGTGAGCGTCCTCCAATTGATATTGGAGGAGTTGGAATTTTTGCTCCAATACTAGTCTTGCTCCAATACCAGTCGATGTGATCTATCGATCTGATCGCTCATGGGAGGCCTATGATATCCCTACTTTGTACGAGCAACCTTGTGGGTTTTGTACCCATCGAACTGATGTGTTGTACCTTTGCCTCTATCTATGAAGATGACATTGGCCTCCTACTATGTCCTATATTATGAACCACCATGCGTAGATAGTGGGTGTGTGACATGAGGGTGCTTAGAAGCCTCCCCATGTTCTCTAGTAGTGTGGACGACACTCATGCTATGCTCACTTGGGGCTTGAGTGGGTGGAGTGGAAGGATTATAGCCTAGCTACTCTAAAACACTACCTAGACCCTCTAGCTTCCTATACTGCCATCGCTCATGTGGCGGTGTACATTTATCTCCCACCTTTGATATATCAATGGTGATCTTGCGTGGTGGACCATGCATGGGAGTATTGTTAGACCTATGCTAGATAGCGAACCTATCTACCTACCCTTAAATGGATGAATATCTAGTCCTTCTATACTCAGAAGGTGGTGCCATATATCCTCCAGTGGACTTAGTACATAGGGGCACCAACCTAGTCCCCTACACAATAAACTCTTTGGCCGATCCCGTGGGCGCGCATGCATTACGATCTCGATAATATCTCTCAAGTGGAACACCCTCATACTAGAAGGTTTCCTATTCTATATTGTGCCTATATGAGTGTACTAAAACTCCTCTATCTGGGGTTTTCTCTACTGCCTCCCCTCGTGTCGAGTTATATCCTCTAATGCTAGCTGAACGATGTTTGGTTCGCTCATGTGGTTGAGGAATTGACATGTATTGCTATGAATTGGTTAGGGATTGGTCATCAACGTTGGATTTGGACCTTTGTCAACCACCCTGTGTATCCACCATTGTGTACCTAGAGTCTAAATGTATTATTATTAAGAAAACAAGGTATACAATAATGATTATCTCATTTTAAATTTTAAAAGTGAATCCTAGACTGTTTGATGTGTTTTCAAGAATTGTTGTATCAGTGTAGAAACTCTTATCATGTTTTGCAAAACTTGTTGGATTTTATTCTTAGTTTAATGGATTTCACCTGTACACTCGTAGCTCGACAACTTGGATATGAACTCCAAGTCACGTAAACCCCCCTGTGTGTGGTAATGAAGCCCACACCCGGACAAGGAGCACAGGTCCTCCAAGATCCTCACCCATTTTCCCCTAGTTAGTGTTATACCCTATGAAGAGAATACATACAAATTTTATAGGGTACGAAAGGTTCTTGGATCCAATATTGGTCTATATATCAAGGGTTCGTAGGATTTGGGCCAACGGATGGAAGTTACACCCACCATCGTTGAACCCTACTAGTGGTTGGATGTCAAGCCCAAATCACTAGCGTTTAAGTGCCAAGTGGTGTGTGTGGTTCCTTTTAATGTACATAAAGAAAATGAATCATATAGCATACATGCTCATTTTATAAATGCTTGTGAATGAAAGAATGTTTCAGATTTAGAAACTGCAAGCTATTCTGGATGCTCTTTAAGACTATGCACGTTACGATGCTAAATGGCCACTAATTGGGACTTACACATGCAAACCATCCACACATTTCTATCAAGAATGCTGTAGCCTAGGGCGGACTGCAATCAGAGGTCCATTGTTCCTAGCAACACCTTTCTATTGGAAGAAAAATATGAAAGTAAACTAGGATGATTGATTTACCCTTTTCTTAGTTCTTTTCCTAATTTGCATTCGAATTAAACTTACTGTAAAAACACAAAGAGCAAAAAAGTAACAAAGGCTTGAAAATATGTCCTACCTCAACTTTTGCATTGGCTAATATTTTGAATCTGACTGTCTGTGTTGTCAAAAGGAAATCATAGGTCTGATTTGCGGTTCTAACTATAAACCGTGCTCTGTACCTGCGGTTCAGTTGTTGACCCGCAACTAATAGCCGCGGTCTATACTTGCAAGTTCAAAAACAAGTAAAACATAGTCAAATCCTACAAATGCGAGGTTCCACCATGATCACCTTTTGTAACCACCAAAAAGGCTCACATCCAATGGCGTCCTATTGCAATAATTGATAAAAGCATAACATGCATACAAGAACAAGAAATTGACAATAAATGAATCAAGAAAAATATGCTTTAGTCCATTGTATTCGAAGTCAAAATCAAATTACAAGTACATCCCTCTTAGGGATAATCATTTTGATACAATATTACAATAGGAGTGTGTAATTTTTTCCTTCTCAAGGGTAGGTGTGATTTCTAGATGCCTTTCAGGATGACATAAACTACTCTAGGGTGGAGGTGTCCTCTTCTTCACGATGGGGAAGGAACTTGATAGTTGGTTCTCCTTTGGAACTGTTCCCTGCGATCAAGAAACAACACGAGAATTTCAAAATGATAGGCAACCTCTCATGATGAGGCCATTTTAGGTAAATTGCATAATAACATCATTAAACATGCATAATCATGAAAACATAAAAAGTGCTTCTAAGCTATGCAAATAGAATCAAGATTCATATAATAGCGTCAAGATAAGTAGTAGCTACACTATGCATGGATTAAATGTGTAAAAAAAGGAATAAAGGTGCATAAATAACCATTAATATCCTAATTGAAGCATAAACATAAAGAAGCTAATATAACCTAATTCTATGGTCAAAAGTCTGCTAAAATGTATTTAAACCATGAAAACAACTAATCTAAGCTAGTTAACCAGACAAAAATAAAAAGAGGAAGGTGGTTATACCTCTACTACAAACCGCATCTTTGGTGAGCGGTCTGCACTGTAAACCATGGTTGAAAGCCATAGTTAGCACTCTGATGGGCTTGTCCTTAATTCCAAGGGTAGTGGGCTTGACCTCCTTGTCCAATTGATGTTCAAGGGTTGCCTTCGGTGTCCTTCTGACAGGTTTGGCGGTTGAATCATTGTGATGGGCCTTCATTTTCCCAGATTTGCATTTCTTGGTTATTCTAGGCTCCTAGAACTTCCATGGCAAATTGATCTTTGGGTGAATAGTAAATTGGCTTTCTCAAATGCATGAATTCAATATGCAATTCGATAGGGCTTCGCTGCTTGCTTGATCAATTAAATATCTCTTGATAATTCGTAAATGCTTTACTATACAAATCAACTATATCTTCTCCCCATTTGGAGGGGGTATTTATAGGATGCCTTAGGATTGGGGGTGGCTTCCTGGAGAAGCCAAGATCAAGAAGAGGTGGTTAGGATAGTTGGAATGGAAGCCTCTAGAATATTTCATCCATTAACCACCTTCTTCTAGATCAAATGGTCGTTCCAACCGATTTGGCTTGGATTGAAGGCCAACTAAACTTCAGTTAAGAATGTAGGTCACAACTGTGGTCTAGAATGTAAACCGTAGGTCTCAGCCATGGTTTAGCTATAAACTGTCAGTCTGGGCTATGGTTTAGACTGATTAGGCCAAGGAGCCCAAATTGAGTGGTTAGAACCATTGCTCTATCTTGGAGTCTATCCAAGATCTTCCATATGGTCTTGTAGCATGTCCATATGAGTAGTCGTACTCGACAAGACGTGTTTTAGGTGTCTACATTAAGAAATGTGGGAAGGTAGTTGTAAATAATGTGATGCCTCAAGAACCACTTTGGAATGGCCTAGACATGCTTTATAAGTCCCCCATTCAATTTTTATAGGTAGTTCATGATAGTTGTTGTTGTTCAATGTTAAGGATATAGTTCACGCTTGTGGAAAATTGTTCATCAATGGTTGTTGTAGTGCAATGATGTTGATTTGTGTGTGAGTTTTCATAGAAATATTTATTTTAGACTGTGTACAACTAGGAATATTGCTTATTCATATTATCAATGGAATATGAATTATACATTATGTGCAATCATGGCTAGAATGATATTATAAATGGAAGATTCTATAGTGGAAATATAGTGTTGATTTATTCTCAACCATGTGTGAGACTTGTGGATATGTTAAATGGCTCATTTGTTTCTCTATAAGTGGTAACTTATATGTTTATATGTTACTATATGGTTTCTAGAAATGAACAATCATTAAATGTTGCTTGGTATAGGCTAAGGATTGTAATTCTAGATTTTCATATTGCTATACTAAGTTGGAAATTCCACCACTAGAGTTAATCAATATATGTTATGTGGAATTCTTGCATATACTTTGCAGATACGAGATTGAGTAATTGCAGCAAGGGTTTGTTGTAACCGTAAAGTTAGCATTCCTAACCGTACAATTGATCAATGACCTTATCTTTTAATTGCAATTACATAGTTATACTTGTCAAAGTGGAAAATAAATATTTTTAAGTGAACGATTGCAAAGCAATCAAATGATTACTTGTAACTAAGTTTTGGGCATATTGTATAATTTCAAATCATACAATTCAAGCTATTGTATGGTTATAACTATACAACTATTTTTTTTGGAATTGTATAGTTATTTTTTATACATTTTGGGAATCATATAGTTGCAAATCATAAAACTATATAGATTGGACCAAATCAAGTGCAATTCATTGGATTTCATCCCAAAACCTTCCAGTTCACCTCCCTCATTGATAATACTACCACTTGTGCTATAAAACATTTTTAGAAAAAAGGGATGAGGAAGTGTTTAAGAAACATTCAATTTTACATGAATTCAGGAATGTATTTCAAGAATATCTCCCAAGTCTACCACCTCAATGGAAATTTGATTCACTATAGAGTTAATGCTAGGGACTAAAACTATTGAAAGGAAACCTTATAGAATGACCCTAATTGAGTTATAAGAATTAAAGGTGCTACTTAAATATTTATTGGAAAAGGGTCTGATCAAACCTAGTGTGTCACCTTGGAGTGCTTTAATATTATTTGTGAAAAAGAAAGATGGTTCCTTGATATTATGCATAGATTATAGGATGTTAAATAACATAACCATTAAAAATAAGTATCCTTTACGAAGGATTGGTGAACTCTTTGTTTAGCTAAAGAATGCTTCTATATTTTCAAAAATAAATCTTATATTAGGGTATCATCAATTACATATTTGAGAAAATGATACCCATAAGATATTCTTTAAAATAAAATATGGGCACTATGAGTTCATAGTATTTCCATTTGGGTTGAAAATTGCACCATAAACTTTTATGAATTAAATGAACGATGTGTTAATAAAATATCTAGATCAGTTTATCTTGGTATTCTTAGATGATATCTTAATATATTATCACACCAAATAAGAGCATGACCATCATTTGAGGTTAGTGTTAGAGGTGCTAAGGAAAAACCAACTATATGGAAAGTTATCCAAGTGTGAGTTTTATACCTCATAGGTATAATATTTGGGACACATCATCTCAATAGAAGGAATTATCATAGATCCAAAGAAAATTGAGGCTAAATTGAGTTGGCTAGCACCAACAAATGTGTTTGAAGTTAGAAGCTTCATGGGAATCACTGGTTATTATAGATATTTTGTGAAGGATTAATTGAATATTACTTATTATATCATCAACCTTTATAAAAAGTGAAAGGACTTAAAATGGACAGATAAGTGTGAGATTTCCTTTAAGGATCTAAAAAATAATCCAACTATGACATTGATTCTCAAGATATCATATCCTATTGGAAATTTTATAGTGTGTACAGATTCTTACCTAGAAGGATTAGGTGGGGTATTTCCCTAGGAAGAGGCTATAGTAGCATATGAATATAGAAACATCAAGAAGCATGAGGTAAACAATGCTACACATGAACTAGACTTGGCAACAATTGTGCATGCATTAAACATATGATGACACTATTTTTTGGGTAAAAATTTTGAGCCAAAGACAGACCATCAAAGTCTAAGGTATATTTTTATCCAACCTATGTTGAATGCAAGATAGAGAAAATGGATAGAGTTCTTAGTAGAATACAAATTTTGTATCGTGTATATCAAAGGGAAAGAGAATAAGGTTGTAGATGCCTTAAGTAGGACACGACACATAACAACATTGACTTGAATTCATATATAATTTATGGATACAATCAGATAAATGCAATGAAAATATCTGTATTGCATAGAAATCCAACATAAAATTGAGAGAAAACCTGAAGAGAATAAGGATTTTAACATAAAATATAGATTGTTATGCTTCAAGGATGGGGTTATTATATGAAAAACTGGTGAACTAAGGAGATTGATTATGCAATAGGTGCATAGATCTCCCTATTTTTCTCATCTAGGAGGGTAAAAAATGAGGGAAATTATGAAAACAACCTTCTATTAAGTAGGAATGAAGCAAGATATCACTAGTTTTATTACAATATGTTTAGAGTGCTAGAAGGTTAAGGTAGAACATTTATACCCACATGATATACCTACATAGAAATGATAGACAATATTTATAGATTTTATTATGGGTTTACCTAAGACTAGGTATCAACATGATGCAATTCTAGTACTGGTTGATAAGTTGACCAAGGTTACACACTTCATACCGAGGAAAATCAAGGATGATGCACCAATGGTGGCAAATAAGTTTACCAAAGAAATTTTTAGGCTACATGGATTTCCTAAGGTGATCATATCAGATAGGGATTCAAGGTTGACATTAGAATCCTAGAAGGCTCTCCACCATGCATTGGGTACTAAGCTGAATATCAATTTTACATATTATCCAAAATTAGATAGTCAAATGGAGAGGGTAAACCAAGTTTTAAATGATATGCTATGCATGTATTGCATGGATCAAAATTATAAATGGGAATACTTTTTGCATCTTGTTAAATTCACATATAAAAATGTATACCATGCATCATTGTCAATGGCCTTGTTTGAATCCTTATATGGCATAAGATGCATATCATATTTATCATGGGATAATATAAATAATCAAGTGATGATTGCACTAGATACTATTAGAGAGATGGAGGAACAACTCAAATCAATCTAGCTTTGTCTTAAGGAAGCAACCAATCACCAGAAGAGCTATGCTGATCTAAAAATATCACCGTGAGAATTATCTATATGGGACATAGTTTTAATGAGGGTAAGACCCATGAAAAATGTCATAAATTCAACTAAGTTGGATCCTTGCTATGTTTTTCCTTTTGAGATAATTTATAGGATTAGTCTCATAGCCTATAGGCTCATCTTACTACCCAACCTATAAAATATTTATGATGCTTTCCACATATCCTTGCTTCTGAAATATGTTGTTGATCCTACTCATGTTTGGAATATTTCTAAATTGCAGATGGTATATCCCTTAGCCATAGAGGTGAGACGAGTAAATATTCTAGGTATTGTTTTTACAATATATTAAGGAAATGAACCCTAAATCAATATACGCTCTAATGGGACCAATATTCTAAAAATTGTGCAACATAGGAATATGTTGATAAAATGAGAAAGCAATTTCCTTTTTGGTTTGAATGAAACATATGTATACTCACTTGTAGGAAAACACAGAGGAATATGCTTAGTACAAGGGAGGGAGTATGTAATACCCCTACTTGGAAAGACTTATTCTTGATAATAAACTATGTATTGAAATATAGATTCCTAATGCATAGTATTATATTCAGTCAATAAGAATGAATAGATGTATTATACGTTTTGATTCCATTATTGGAATATGGTACTACTAATGTATCTATGGTTGCAGGACCAAGTGCTCTCATCGATGGATTAATATGGGATAACCACCTAAGATGGGAAATGATGGTGATGACTTGTTCATCAATAGCTCTAAGGTAAATATTACCTTCATATAGATGCATTGTATTTATGCTTGTTGGATAAATACATTATTGGGCTAGGAGATTGCTTTGGTGAAGGATCCACCTTTAGGATGATGGGGATAATTTTCTAGTTATCTCGAAAATCCATCTACTTAAAGATAAAGCAATGTTGAACAATATTGAATTGTAAATCCCTGTCTTGTTTATGTTGGAGATCTTGAATTTAGTAGTTCTTCCAATAAAAGTATTAATGGGTGTAATACTATTAATGCTTTATTATTAATACTAGTGTTAATAATTCATATTGACATATGGTATTAATTAGAAAGTAATTGATCCTTCCTCTATGTTAAGAGCAATAATATCTTGGGTTAATTGTTGGAATTAATTATTTTGGTTTGCTTATATAGCCATGCTCAATAATTAATTAATAAAGGTGATAAAGGATAAATTAATCCAAGGGTTCCTAAGGTTGGAAAATTATTAATTTAATATTTGCATAAGATATTATTTTGACTTCATTAAGTTGCATGATTTGTGACTTCCTAGCTTGACCTCCATGAGTCTTGATAGAACTTTTCAAACATTACCATTGAGCTAGAGAATGATGGAAATCATGGCAAATGAATCCAATATGGAATTGGAAAGGAATCCCACCTATAACATGGATTTAGGGTGATTTTTGAAATGTTGGATGGGATTTTTGGATGGTTGCTAGCAAGCATAAGAGAGCATGGAAGCTTGAAGAATACAAGGGTTGGTGTTGGAAGCTTTGTACTAAGAGGTAGTCTCTAGGTTTACCTTCTTTGTAGTTCTAAGTTTATGTTTTCCTTATGTTATTGAATTCTTAGCTGGTTGGATGTAAGTGCATGTTCTTTGTGTTGCTTGTTGAGCTTACCTTTTGGATATCCTAGTTAGATAGCTTTGTGGAACTATAGCTACATTGATGGTGGATTTGTGAGCAATATTTGAGTATATTGAGTTGTTTTGTACCTTTATTTGTGGTCCACTTGAGCTTATATTCCACTTGTAGGTGCAAGTTTGAGATTTATTGCCCTAAACAAGTATTTGGAATCAAGTTGGAGCTATTTTGTGAGCTCTTCCAATATCTGGTTGTTGTTAATATCACTATCAGGTGGATGTTGGTTAATGCCCTATGTGTTGGGATATCACATTTGCATTCTCCTTCTCTTTTATTTTGTTACCATAGTGCCTACATTGCTTTAGTGTTGTGAGTCATAAGTTGTCTTGGGTGATGTTGGAGTTATACTGTAACCCTTTAGTAACTCTTGTAGGGGCCTTCATTTGAATTGTATCTCCCTCATTGTTTTAGTTGAGGTTGACATATGCTTGGTATTTATTTTCCTTTGGTTTGCATGGTGATCTAAGATTTTTTTTTAAGACTATTGATTGGCGCATGTTGTTATTTTGTGCTTAGCGCTTGGTTAAAGCACTTTGTGGAGAGGATTTTGTCTTCACCCAAGGTCTATTTCCTGTGCATTTGGTAGATTATATTTAATGTCCTTTATTGGACTCATGTTTGTATTAGATTAATGGTTATTGGAAAATAAATATGCTATAGCTATAATGTCCTTTATTTGTTTCATTATTGTAAGAGGTTTTGGTTAATTAAATATGATTTAGATATAATGCTCTTTTGGAAATCATTGTTGTGGATAATGAAAAGTAAAGGATGTCATAGTTGCTATATTCTTTTGGAGATCATTATTGCTTGGGATAATGATTAGTGTAAATAAATAGTGAAGTTGTTTTAAGGTTTCTTTTGGATTCATAAGAAAATAATTAAGTATGTGGGTTAAAGAATCATTAAAGATTTGTTTGGTTAGAGAAGCTAGTGCCTTATACTTATTGTTGGATGTTTTATCTGAGTAAAACATAAATGGATTCTTTGTTGTGAATGTTAACTTTGGATTTGAAACTATAGTGGTCTCCTGAGACTTGAGTAGGTAAAAGGGGTCATTATAAGTGAAAAGTTAGGGATTCTATCCTCATATTCTTTATGTTCTTGTAATTGGTGGAGTATATTTTAATGTATAGTGGTTTCCTAAGACTTGAGTAGGTAAAAGGGGCCATTATAAGATAGAACTATGGGATTCTCTCCTTGTATTATTTATGTTTGTGTAATTTGTGGAGTATATTTTAAACTATAGGGGTCTCCTAAGACTTGAGTAGGTAAAAGGGACCATTATAAGAGAGAATTATGGGATTCTCTCCTTGTCTTCTTTGTGTGCTTGTACTTTGTGGAGTATATTTTAAACTACAGTGGTCTCTTAAGACTTGAGTAGGTAAAGGGACCATTATAGAGAGAAGTATGTGATTCTCTCCTTGTTACTTTAGCTTGGTTTGTATGCATGGTTGCTTGCATCCTAGTTAGAGCATGCTAATTTGCATTGCATAAAGAGTTGTTATGATCCCTAAATGTTCCTCAAGTTGTGGGATATTTCCCTTCATGATGATGAACATGAAAAGAAGAGGGCATAGAGGGCGCTTAGGAAGAAAGGCTTTGATGCATCTTGGATTGAAAAATTATTATGTAAATGAGAAGTTGCTTTATGATTCTTAGTTTAATATTCCAAATTATTCAAAACTTGGTAGTTTTGTAAGATGGAGAAATGTTGATTTATTTAAGCTTAAGCAAGGGATGATTTGGATTGTGATATTTGTCTTGCAAAATATTTTTTATTGTTGAGAAATAATAAAAATTTATGGAGATCTTTTTATGTTGGAAAAGCTTTATGTATGCATTTATGATGATGCTAGCATTGTGAATAATTGAGAAGAATGCTTCTTTTACATAGTTTGTTCTAGCTCTTGGATTGATGGTTAAGACACTTTTTAGTGATGGCATTATGTTGAAGTTCATGCTAGATTTATGATGTAATATTTAATATTGTGGTTTATTCTAAGCATTTTATTTTTAATTGAAACATTTATATCTAGATAGAGAGTTGTTTTATATCACTTGAATGTTATCTCAGGTTAGGGAAGAGTTCTTGGGTTGGATCTAGAATATTCTTTTGGAACCTGAGTCATATAGCCCAATCATGGGAGGAGTTGCATTGATGCAATAACTAGGTAGATGTAGGTCCTTGAATGAGTTGTGAGGATTCAATAGCTAGGAACTCACAAATATGGAAGGATTTGCATTGATACAATTGCAAAATGCTTATAAAATGATGCACCTTGAATGTTGAGGGATTGGGTGTTCTATATCTAGGAACTCATTGGAATCATTCACAAGATAGTAGTGGTGGTACCTTGAACTTATAGGATCAAGAAACCATGCTCATTACCAAATGAGTGGTAATGATGTTAGTTAGTCTACAGAGATGTGGTAACTGAGCACCAAGGATTTATGCCTAAATAACCTACCTATATGGACTTAAGGATAGGAAAGAGATATTCTCCTTTATGTGTTATGGGCCTTAAAGGAAAATTCAAATGCTGTGGTCATATTGTCATATACCAATGAGGGTATAGGAAAGGTTGGGGGACCACTATGGAATCCTTATAAATAATAAGGTTTAGTAAGGTGAACCCTAGAAAATATGGGATGTTATCCACTCCTATCTACTAAGTGTCATCTATAGCAAAACATAACTCAAATATGGTGAAGCCTTGATAATGCTAAAAATAAATATATTGGGATTATTTTTGTGAACCTTACTTGTAAAAAAAACTAGATTTCTCCCTTGGGTTGGTTTGGTGGGTTTTTACACAAGTCATGATGACTGAAGAGCCTAAAAGGTTCCCTTATGTCATAAAATATCAAGGGGCCTCTAACAACAACACGGGTAAAAGAAAAAATGAGGGATATCATCCTAAAAGGTTTACCTATGTCACCAAAGATCAAGGGGAATCTAACAACAACATGGTCAAAAGAACAAATTCTAAATACACTAAGCAAGAGGAGGTGTAGTCTACTTCTACTTATAAAGACAACTACTTGTTCTTGGGTTGCAAAAACTCTATAATATAGACACATACATACATGGTTTATCAACATCAAGACCAACTAGCAATTGTAGAAGAAAAAAGAACAAGAAAGACACCAAAGGAACTGGTGACCATCTTTATGGACCCAAAACAAGTCATGTTTACTAAAGAGCCTATAGAATATTAATGCATGCAAGTCCAAACTAGATCTAGGAAGAAGAATCTACAAGTAGAACTATAGAAATTAAAGCCATTCAAAGTCCCTGCTTAACCTAAATTATAATAAGAAAAATAGCAATCAAAGCCATGGCTATCAAGGCTAAAAATAGCAAAGGCAAGGATTATACAAGAAGAATATAAGGAGCAAGCACTGATAAAACTAATAATGTGGATACTTTTACAAATAGAATACAAAAGGATTGCACGAATGAAAACTAATTTGTATTACCAGAATATGGCTATAAATAGATAGTACAAATATTTTAGATAAGTGCCCATGTATAAGGTTGCATTAAATGCTATCAAAAACCAAGATTATCCAATACAACAACTATAATATAAAATAAGTGGTCATAAATAAAATATTATTTATCAGCTTAATACACTATTCCCTATCATTCCTCCCCACCATAGAAGCATTAGACTCCAATGCATTCAAAAAGGAAGGAAAATCATGGGAGCTGGTGAGAAACCCAGATGTCATGAGGAGGCTCCATAATAAGTGCCCATTTAGATGTAATTTGGACTGCCAATATGAAAAGGATGATTGTGTATGGATCGAAGCTACTAAAGTATTAGAGGATATTCCACTAAATGTTGAAAGTCCTACAAGGTGAAGGAGGTAGAATTTTGAGTGGTGTGAACTAATTGAGGAACTAGAGTTGGAGCTACAACTGGAGTAGGATTAGGTGCAACAAGAATAACTGTGTGCAATAGAAACAACTATTGGTGCAACAAGAACAACTACTAGTGCAAAGGGAACAACTGGTGCAATAGGAACAACTGTTGGTGCCACAGGAACAACTATTGGTGCCATAGGAACATCTACTGGTGTCATAGGAACAATTGTTGGTGCCACATGAATAAATTTTGGTGCCACAAAAATAGGAGCTCAATGAATATGGTGCAAAGCAGTCAAAAGTGCTCTTGGTTGTGTGTCCTCCTTCTATGGGATGCTAAAAATTAAGGTAATTTGTCGTTCCTGATGCAAATTAGTGCAAGCCCAATGTGGAGTGGGTGGAACACTACAGATAATAAAGTATTTGTTCTTATGCTATAGAGTATATGTATTATTATAGGTATCATATGTAGTATGCTTATCATATTGATAAGGCTTACCAAGAAATAATCCACAAAAATCCATGGGTGTCACATCATAAGTGACCCTATCCTTTAACTTAGGGCCAAAAGCAAATGCAAGTGTGCACATACGTGTGATATATGAAGTGTTGTTACTATCCTTATACCCAAGAGATTAAGAATGATAATGTGGTGCTATAGGAAGCTTAAGCCTATCAAAAACTAACTTCACTATCAAATTCTTTTACGATCCATTATCAATGATACAATCAATCACAAAATTATGAAGCACATGTGCACGCATGATGAATAGATTATCACAGTCACCTGTAGTGGAATGATGATGTATCAATGTTACATCATTAAGTTATCCTCTTAATTCTTCATAAATATCTCCCTTTCTAGTAGCCTGGATGGGTTATCATATGAGCCCTCAGTAGATTATACAAAAAAATTATTCCTGTTAGAATTATTTAATTTTGGACATGCAAATTTATCATGCCCTATTTTTTCACAATACCGACAAAAATTTTGAGACTTATCATGAGAATTAGAATAAGAATAAGAAGAATGAAATGTATTCTTAGAAGTAAGGTATTGATTACGAGCGGGAATAAAAGAAGAAGGGGGGAAAAGAGAAGAGTGCCTTGGTTCCTGTTGCTATTGATGATATGTTTGTGCTAAACCATTTGAAGGGTAGAGAGGTCCTCGTACTATGTAATGAAATTATTCTAAGGATTATGCATAGTGGTGAATATTCACAAATTGGAAAAATATTAGGATTTCCAAAATTGGAAATTGGCGAATATGAGGACCCTCAAAATCGGCCCATTTGCCTAAAATTTTTAGGATTAATTTTTTCTTAGGGTTAATTCACCATAATATATATCCAAACATAGGTATATTTGTACTTGTTGGAAAGATCTTTTTGATCCTGATATAATGGTGGTGTTTTTATGAAGTTATAAGATGATTTAATAGGTCAAAAGTAGCCCCAAATATGACCTTATATTTTAGGGCTTCAAATGCCCCAAATTTTGGTGTGAAGATGCTCGATTTGATTTGCTTAGGATTCTCCATGATTCACCTTGATTTTGATTAGGATTCACCATTTTTTTACAAGTACATTTTGAGTCCAACCCCTTATGCATAACCTTGCTTCTCCTTCATAATATATGCATGATTGAACATAATATCAAGTATAGTGTGAGAAACATATTTTAACTCATGATAAAAGTGTGCAAGAATCCCACTTTTAAATTTAGCAATGAGGGTAGCTGTAAGATCTGATACGTGAAACAATATGTTTAGAAGGTTGAATTTATGAATATAATCCTATATAGATTGATGTTATCCCTATCGAAGGTGGAGCCAATGGTTTAACACATCATCATCATAATTGGATGGATAAAAAGTGGCCTTCAATGCTTTGAAAAAATCATCCCATGTGAGAATGGGGTTTAAGTTCTATGGCATTCGGTTATGAGAACCTTAGCCATGCTAGAAAGTTTGAGTTTGGCAAATAGAACCTTATCATTGTTCGAAGTTCAACTAAAGTTAAACCAATATTGGGAGGATGAGGACTACAGTTTGAGGTCCTTAATGGTGTCAAAATAATAATTCATATGGGCTATGACTTGGGCTTGATGAGATGAAAATTTATCCAATTTTTTGGCTAAGTCCATGTTGGTGGCTATATGTCTTGTGGGAGCCAAGTTGAAAATTAAAAATGCAAGAAATGGCAGTCACAAGGCAAAAATGTAGTTTTGTTTGAGAAGGTGATATTTGGGATAAAATAAGAGAGATCAAACAAGGGAAAATAGAAAAATCACCATTGTGTATGGCTAGGTCTTGAAATGAGCTTTCCAATGAGTATATATAAAGGTATACTCATGAAGAACACAAGCTTATACTGAGAGGGGGTGAACAGTATAAGATAAAAAATTTCTTTCCAAATGATAAAAACAATAATATGAAAGAAATAATAAATCAATGCACAATTTCCATACACATAAGAGACAATAATTTTATGTGGAAACACCCTCTCAGGAGAAAACCACAACAAAATATTACTTATATTTTCTTCAATAAATTTTATGGGCACCAACCCACAAGAGACACATTCCTTATACAAGTTTGTGGACACCAATCTACAGGAGACACCAATCCCCTATACAAGTTCATGGACACCAATCCAAAGGAGACACCAATCCCATTATAAAGTTCATGGACACCAATCCACAACAAAAAACAATCCTCTTGCTCAAGTATTTCCCAAAACCTACTCACAAATACTGCTCAAATCTACTCCAAAATATAATCACAAACACTGCTTAAACATGCATGATGAGTTGTAGTATTCTGATCCTTTATTTTTCTCAACCTCCAATTGACCATTCAATAGATGGAAAATTTACAAGACCAAAGTCCTCAAAGCATATATAGAAAAGTGCACCTTTTACTCAAAAACAAATAACCTTTCCTTTTGTCTTACAAATCCACTAATATATCATCATCATCTCAGATGCAAATTGTTTGCCTATACTTTACTTAAAATATCAAAAATAAATCTTATAACTCCAACCTTATACAATCAAAAATTGATTTTATATAACACACCTTATCTCTCCAAAAAAAAATAAAGAAATTTATAATGAACTCTTAATTTTTCATACTTATCTCATGACTTTCTATCATGACGTCTTCCTTGATGTCGTTATTCATTTCCTTGAAATCATAGGGTTTAAAAATATTTCATCCAACGTTGACGGCCCTAGAATTTTGTTCCACTATAATCTTCAAATGTATATTGGTTAATGTCAAATGTCTTCAATGGTTAGCTACTACGTCAAGTATCTTCAATGGTCCTATCCTTTTCAAAAAAAATTGAGTACTCCAAGTATTTCTTTAAGCTCTATCAAATTATCACAAGAGGTAAACAACAATTGGTTTGCTTTTTTCCATAACCAATATTAACTACTCATTTTACATGCACAATATTGAGGAGGGAGAAAACTTAACAGCGATTATTGTCATGGGTGTCAACGAATTAAAATAATGCATATTTAGGAGAAGTTGCTACAAGGAAAAATATGTTGTGCTCCCACACTACTTTGAGGATAGCAATGTCGTTGTTAACGTCTTTGTTGCTTACATCTACCAGATTTTGTCACCATGCACTTGTGGAGATAACAAGATGCTCGAGGACTTCATAGATATATTCAAAAAATCTAGCTTTGTCAACCTAATTATTTCCATGATCCTCATTGCTTCTTGATGCATGATATCTAGTGGCTAGATAGATCTTTCGATGCCTCTATTCTTCTGCTATATTTTCTAGTCTTGATTCAATGATGATGCAGCCAAATAGAAACTCTAGTATGCTTCTTCTCATCTATTCCTAGATGCATGTTTCTATGAAAAGATCTACTTCCATTGGAGATAACTAATGTTATACTTAGAATCCTCCAGTACCATTATAGGGTCTTGCTTCGTTAATACTACATGACTTGCATGCTCTCCCTATTCAGTAACACAAATATCTACCTTAAGTTATCTTGCATTTTCCACACTTACACGCTCTTCATACTTCTTCTATCTTCTTCCACTATATGGTCTTCGGTCGTAGCTCCTATTTTTGTTTACCTTTAAAACATGATTGCAAGCCATAGTGTCCTCTACCGTTCACCCTATGAATGTAGTCACTTTCTATAAAATCTCTCCAACCATAATATTTGGATCATATATATATGAAGAATAATTTTTGAATTTCAAACATAAGGGTCGGACCTTACATATACTTTTCAATTTATATTTAAATATTTTTTATTTAAATATTATCAACCATTTTAAAACATTACTTTAATATTTAAATATTTATTCTAAATATTAAAGCATACACCACCACTTAATATTGAAGCATACATCACCATTTTATATTGAAACATACACCATTACTTTATTTGATCAAGCACCCTTTGACATCAATGACAAATCAATATTTCTAATAATCTTCCCCTTTGTCATTGATGGTAACCTTGCATATAAAATATCCTTTACTACAATAGGATCACAAACTACTCCCCATGACTAGTTGATCTCCCTTACTAAAATTCTCCCCCTTTGCCATCATTGTCAAAGGCTCCTCAAGGCTAAAAGATAAGATACTTGAAAACACCCTCTTTCTCCCTACTCTTCTTGAGATAATCAATGATGAGATGGGAGTGAAACTACTCCCACATTACTTCTGAGATACTCAAATGTCTCATTTGGAAGTGGCATGGTAAATATGTCAGCAATTTGTTCCTTTGCAACAATGTATTCCAACTTGAATTACTGATCAGTCACTTGCTCTCTCAAAAAGTGATACTTGATAAAAATGTGCTTGGTCCTTGAATGCATCACTGGATTCTTCAAAATATTTATGGCACTTGTATTATCACAAAGTATGGAGATAGGATGATCATGCTCTACTTTGAAATTACTTTAGGTAGGTTTCATCCATAAAACCTGAGTGCAACAAGCAATTGCTACAATGTACTCTACATCTACAGTAGATAAGGACATTGATGCTTGTTTTTTACTTAGCCAAGAGACCAAACAAACTCCAAGAAAAATGATCCTCCACTTGTGCTTTTCCTGTCATCCACCTTGCCTGCCCAATCCACATTTGTACATGTAGTGAGAGTGAAATTATCGCATTTGGGATACCACAGTCCAAAATCTATAGTTCCTTTAAAATTCTTGAAGATTATCTTTACTGCCTATACATTTGTTTCCTTTGGTGCAACTTGAAATCTTGCCACCAATATGACTACCTGCATTATATATGGCCTTGTAGCTATGACATATAGTAAAATTCCAATCATGGATCTATACAAAGTTTTATTAGCCTTAGGAGACTCATCATATTTACTTAACTTACATCTTGTAATCATGGAGGTACTCACAAGATTGCAATATTCCATCCTGAATATTTTCAACATTTCTTTTACATACTTGGTTTGAGAGAGAAATATACCTTTATCTAACTATGAAATTTACAACCCAATAAAGAAGGATAGTTCACCAAGCATTGACATCCTAAATTCACTTTGCATATATTTTACAAATTTTTGATACATCTTGTCATTACTAAATCTGAAAATGATGTCATCCACATAGACTACTATAATTAACAAGTCATTTCCTTCATTCTTGATGTACAAGTTGCTATCAACTATACCTTTTTTGAAACCTTGTTCTTGGATATATTTATCCAACCTTGAGTACCAAGCCCTAGGGGCTTGCTTTAGTCTATAGAGAGACTTTTTCAATTTGCATACATAGTCTAGCTTGTTTTTCAGGATAAAACCATCTGGCTTATCAATGTAGACCTCTTCCTTTAAGTAACTATTAAGAAATGTTGATTTTACATCATTTGGTACACTTTGAAGTTTTTGAAACTTGAAAAGGCCAAGAACAATCTTATGGCCTCAAGACGAGCAACATGAGAAAATGTCTCTTCAAAATCAATTCCCTCAACTTGTGCATAGCCTTTGTATACAAGTCTTGCTTTGTTTCTGACAACCTTACCATATTTGTTCAACTTATTTCTGTAGATCCATTTGGTCCCAATTATATTCTTATCTTTTGGATGGGGGACAAGTTCCCAAGTCTCACTTTTCTCTATTTGATCTTAAATCCT
Source organism: Wollemia nobilis (assembly GCA_028583015.1). NCBI lineage: Eukaryota > Viridiplantae > Streptophyta > Pinopsida > Araucariales > Araucariaceae > Wollemia > Wollemia nobilis. The sequence goes on from JAQPPZ010003183.1 coordinate 1,245,743, forward strand.
CTTCCATTTCCTTAATCCAATATTTATCTTCACTTTGATTCATTGAAATTCTTTGGCTCAACTTTAGATGGTAAAGAGAAATTGACATGTTCACTTGTACCTATTATTTTCCTCCTTGTTTGTCTTTCATCTAGATTTCCAATAATCGGATGTTCTAGATTGTTCTTTTGCACATATATGGATGGTGTTTTAGATGGTATAATGGGGGGTGTTCTTGAGGGTGTCCTATGATTCTCATCTTCTTCAATTTATTCATCTTTGTAACTTTATCCTTCTTGATACACAATATCTTGAGTTGGTTATCTTAGATCTATTTCTTCATAAACTCTTACATTTTCACTTTCCACAATTTCATGTGATATTTTATTATAATATTTATAGGTTTTACTCTTTGAAGAGTATCCAAGGAAGATACCCTAATCACACATGGAATCAAACTTGCCCAAATATTTTTCTTCTCATCTAATGTAGCATTTGCTTCCAAATATTTTTAAGTACTTCATAGTAGCTGGTCTTCCCTTCCAAATATCATATGAAGTTTTGTGGTGATTTACTCTTACTTGAGATCTATTGATGATATAAACAGCTGTATGAATTGCATCTCTCTAAAAATCATCAAAAATCTTGGACTCATTTAGCATGGCCTTGGACATACCTTGAATAGTTTTGTTCTTCCTTTCAACTACTCCATTCTATTGTGGAGTTCTTGATGCTGAGTATTATCTCTTGATTCCATGTTGTTCATAGAATTCTATAAATTCATCTGAAGTGAATTCACCTCCTCTATCTAATCTTAGGAACTTGATATTTTTTCTTACTTCATTTTCTACAGGTGCCTTAAATACCTTGAACTTTTCAAAATCTTCTGATTTTTATCTTAAGAATGTTACCCAGGTCATTCTAGAATAATCATAAATAAATAACATGAAATAATTATCACCTTGTAAACTCTTTGTCCTTGCAGGGCCACATAGATCAGTGTGAATTATCTCTAGAGGCTTGGATGAAGAGAATTCCTTTGATTTAAATCTTGATCTTGTTTTCTTACCATGTTGCCACTGTGCGTAAATCATGCTTGGGGGTTTTGCTATCTTGGGTAAATATTTGACTGCCTATTTGTTGCTTATTTTTACCATGTTGTCAAAGTTTAAGTGGCCCATTCTCCTATGCCATAACCAACTCTAACCTTCTTGTGATAAAAAGAAATTTTCTTCCTTTATTTTGCTCAATATGTAGAGATTATTTATAGTTCTACCAACATCTGCAATAAGCTTTCCTATCTTGGATTTCCTGACCTCACATCCATTTGGGTGAAATATGAGTGTGTACCCTTGATCACATAGTTGACTTGCACTTAGTAGATTGTACTTCAACCCTTCAACATATAACACATTATCTATACTTGATATTCCATTATCCAGGATCAAGGTTACCTTTCCAAAAATTTTGGCAGAAGCATTATCACCAAATTTCACTATACCTCCATTTATTTTCTTTAGAGAGAGAAATTTTATTTTGTCACCTGTCATATGGCTTGAAAATCCACTATCAATGTACCACTGATTCCTTCATTTTGCACATGAAGAACCATTTATACCAACATAGACTTCTCCTCTTCTTATTCCTTTTTATTTTTCTAAACTTTGGAGTACATATCCTTTTGAACAATTTGACCTTCCTCCTTGCTTGATTTTGGATGTTTAGGGAACACTATTCTACACCATTTAGCTTTAAACCTAAAATTATCACATTTGTAACAAATAATATTGTAATCCATAAGAGGTGCAAATGAATTAAAATTTCTCTTGATGAAGCCTACACCATTTTTAGCATAGACCATGCAATGTACAGATTTATGACCAAATTTGTTACATGGAAAACAATAACCATGGAAGAAATATTGAAACCTGTTTGATTCCATTGGATGATATGGTCGCATAGTTCTCTCATTGTTGTTTTTGTGATTGACTTCAGTTCATGATGATTCTTTTTTTCTTCCTCCTTGATGATTCCACTTTACAATACATCAACATAGGTCTTAGGCTCTTCTTTACTTATTTTATTTAAAGCCTTTGTTCCTTTTGAGCTTGACCCCCTTCTATTTATTTTGACCTTATTCAAAATCAAGTCCAGTATTTATAACCAAAGATCTCTGTGCTTTGATAATATCATCCAATAATTCAGTAATTTTCTCAACCCTAATATTTTGTTGTACCTTATTATTTTATTTTTCCACTTCTTTCCATAGAGAAACAACCTCACGTTCCAGTATTTTACACTCCAAACATTTTACCTTTAACTTCTTAGTCATACCTTCCTCAATTTGTTTTACCTCTTCAATTTTAACTTTTAAGTTGATAAGATCTTGTGAAAGCTTTGCCTTTGTCTCCTCATTCTCTTGAAATTGAATATTCAGTCTTGAGTTTTTCTTTCTAAGCCTTTTCAACTCTTCAAGAACAACAACAAGTTCCTCTTCTATGTCCATTATGGTTTCCTCTTCATTTTTTGGATTTTTCTCCTTTTCTTGGATTTTAATAACATGCGTATTTTCTTTCACCTACATGGACATGTGTGTTCTTGTAAGATATTCCTTCAAAATGTTAGGCTTTCATGAAGGAACCTACTTTAATACCAATTGAAGAATATAAGCTTATACTGAGAGCAGGGGGGAGGGGGTGAACAATATAAGATAAAAAAATTCTTTCCAAATGATAACAACAATAATATGAAAGCAATAATAAATAAATGCACAATTTCTATACACATAAGAGATAATGCTTTTACGTGGAAACACCCTCTTGAAAGAAAAACATGATAAAATATTGCTTATATTTTATTCAATAAATTTTATGGGCACCAAACGACATGAGACACCCATACCCTATACAAGTTCATGGACACCAATCCACAAGAGACACTAATCCCCTATACAAGTTCATGGACACCAATCCACATGAGACATCAATCTCCTTCTCAAGTTTATGGACACCAATCCACATGAGACACCAATCCCCTTAATCAAGTCTAGTCCAAAACCCGCTCACAAATACTACTCAAATTTACTCCTAAATCTGCTCACAAATACTGCTCAAATCTGCGTGATGAGTTGTAGTATTCTGATCCTTTTTTTTTATCAACCTCTAGTTGATCATTCAATATATGGAAAATGTACAAGATCAAAGTCCTCAACGCATATATAGAAAAGTGCACCTTTTACTAAAAAACAAATCACCTTTACTTTTGTCTTACAAATCCACTAATATATAATCATCATCTCAGATGCAAATTGTTTACCTATACTTTACTTATAAGATCAAAAATTAATATTATAACTCCAACCTTATACAATCAAAAAATTGATTTTATATAACACACCTTATCTCTCCAAAACAAAATAAAGAAATTTATAACAAAATCTTAATTTTTTATACTTATCTCATGACTTTCTATCACGACGTCTTCCTTGACATTGTCATTCACTTCCTTGAAATCATAGGGTTTAAACACATTTCATCCAACACTGATGGCCCTGGAATTTTTTTCCACTGTAATCTTCAACAGTTTATTGCTTAATGTCAAATGTCTTCAATAGTCACATGCTACATCAAGTATCTTCAACAGTCCCATCCTTTTAAAAGGAATTTGAGTACTCCAAGTATTTCTTTAAGCTCTATCAAATTATCACCAGATGCAAATAATAATTTGTTTTCTTGTTTCCATAATCAATGTTCACTGCTCGCTTTACATGCACGATATCAAGGAGGGAGAAAACTTAACAACGATGACTATTGCGGGTGTCAATGGCTCAAAGTCTTCATTGCTTACATCTACCTATTGGAAATGTTAAGTATATTGAGTTGTCATTGATGTCAAAGTATTGATGTCAAAGAGAGCTTGGTGTTGGAAATTTTGAGTAAGTTGTGTTGTCATTGATGTTAAAATGTTTAATGTCAAAAGGTTGAAGGCCAAGTTTGAAGACTATGTACAAAAAGAGAGCAAGTGAAAAGACTAATATTATAATATTTTAATATTATAATATCTAGCCAACAAGGTTTTTCAAAATGAAAAGAAAGCAAGCTTAAAAAGAAATAATAATATTATAATATTTTATATTATAAGCAAAAAGAAAGAGGTGAAAATAATAAGGTTCGAAATTATAAAAAAATATCCCTGACAAGGTCCATTGAGAAAGTTATATAGATTGGCAAAGGTATTAATTTATTTAAATTAAAATATTTTAACCTAAGGTTAAAATTTTAATTTAAATATTTATGGCACCAAAATCAATTTCAAAATGGTGCAAATGAAAAAAGGCCAACATTTTAATTTTTTTGGAATGCTTATGAAAGGAGGAATATTTTCCAAAGTCGAAGTGAAAAAATGAATGTGCATCTTTCGTGAGCAGCAGAGACCAAGCATAAGTCAAGCGAATTATTTGAGGAGGATTTTATTAAAATCGTGGAGAGTGCGAAGATAATTCCAAAATGCTGGCTAGCACAGATGGTAGTTGAAATGTGGATAAGGTGCTTGTGAAGGGTTGGTCACAGTTTCGGATCCCATGCAGTTTGTTCTTGTGAAAGAAGAAAGAGCTTTTCATTTTTGCCAAAATTCATGAGAGGCAGATGTTGTATAGGACAAAGTTTCCTTTGTTTTTCATGTGGGCGTGTAGCCCATGTGGTATCCTAGATTTGGGCTAGGGCATTATGATGGACAAGGTCATGGGTTCAAGCTTGGGTATTGGTCGTTGAGACTTGTGCAATATTTTTATGATGTGGGCTAAAATTAAGGCATTCGATTTTTGAATTAAATCTGCCAAAGGTTTTTGGAAAATGAAAGTTGCTTTAAGGCTAGGTGATATTAAAAGGGCCATGTGTGGAATTTTTTAGGGAGTCATAAGGTGTGTTAATTAAATATTTTATTTTGGGTGTTTAGGAATTAAATCAAGTATTGGAGATTATAAGGTGTAAATAAAGGGACTTTATTTTTTTTATGTGTTGAATATTATTTTGAAATAGAAGGAGATTATAAGGTGTAAACAAGGAACTTTATTTTTTATATATGTTGAATATTATTTTGAAAGTGAAGGAGTGATAAGGTGTATTTGTGATTTGACATTTTATTGTATTCCTTGTATGGTGAAATATTTGTTGAGGTAAATATTCTTGTGGAGATTTTGAGATAGACTATTACTATCTAACCTAGAATTGGTAAAAGGGTTTGGTTGTGATTAAAAAAGGTTTTGAAGATATATCTCCATCAAATCAAAGAGGTATGGGCACATCATATTTTTTTTGAAATGTTGGAATGAATGTTGTAAAATATAAGGTGGAGTGAAAATGATTGTTTGATAAGCATTATTGGAAATATTTGAGTGAATTATTATATGCTTCATTGGTGAATGTTTAGAGAACATTTGAGATAGATATTGAGGATTATTTGAGTTAGGATTTGAGACCCACATTGTGCACATTGTTTAAAGAAGTATGAAAACACTTTTTTAGGGTTTATGAGCAAGTTGTGTTTCATTGATTGAATTATCGAGTAAAATTCTTGAGAATTGGTTTTGAGTGATATTGGAAGTGAATGTACAAACATTAGAAATCCTATTTGTGCAAGTGACAGACTTAATGATTGAGTAGAAGAAGTTAATTTTTTATAGAGTACATCATTCTCTATATGTTCCAAAGGTTAAATAAATTCTGGATAAAATATTTCTAACTGCTTCAAGATAAAGTAATTACCTTGAAGTCTAGACAAAGCATTTGATAACATTGTGTGCAAGATTTAATATTGATTGAGCATATTTTATGAGTTTTTTTGAGTATGTATTAAGGTAGATTTGATAAAGTCTTGGTGAAGGCTTAAGAGTAGATTAAGCAAGTTCTTGAGAGGACTTGAAGGTAGATTTGAGGTAAGTCTTGGTGAAGACTTGAGGGTAGTTTAAGCAAGTTCTTGAGAGGACTTGAAGGCATATTTTAGGTAAGTCTTGGTGAAGACTTGAGGGTAGTTTAAGCAAGTTCTTGAGAGGACTTGAAGGTATATTTGAGGTAATTCTTAGTGAAGGCTTGAGAGCATATTAAGCAAGTTCTTGAGAGGACATGAAGGCAGATTTGAGTCAAGTCTTGGTGAAGGCTTGAGAATATATTGAACAAGTTCTTGAGAGGACTTGATGGTAGATTTGAGGTAAGTATTGGTGAAGGCTTGAGAGTATATTGATCAAGTTCTTGAGAGGACTTGAATGCAGATTTGAGGTAAGTCTTTGTGAATACTTGAGAGTAGAGTTTATTGATTGATTTATTCAAGCTTATGTAGAGTTGATTTGTGATTGGATCAAGATTTGTGTTAAGGCTTGAGGATAGATTTAAGGACAAATTTTGGTACAAAATAGTGAGTAGATTTATGCTAGACTTGAGATAGAGTTAGAGCATGTTTGTGCTATACTAGGCATAGATTTTTGTGCAGATCTAAGATATATTTGAGAGTAAGATTTAGAGGTTATAGAGTAGAAGACATGAGTCTCCAATGCATAGATATCCATTAGCCAAGGTAGTGAGGACATAAGTCTTCTATGGAGAGAGATCCAAAATCCAGAGTAGTGGTGACAAAAGTCTTCTAGAAGATCATAAGCTAGAGTAGAGGGGAAAGAGTTCTTATATACATAGATATCCATGAACCAGAGCAAGGGGAAAGAGTTCTCCTATGGAGTGTGATACATAAACCAGCTAGGAAGATAGAGTTCTTCTATGGAGAGAGATCCACAAACTAGTTGAGGAGATAAAGGTCTCCTAGATCAATTTCCATGAACTAGAGAAAAGGAGAAAGAGTTCTTCTATGGAGAGAGATCCACAAATTAGAGCATTCAGGGATTGGTGTCTCCTTTGGACAAAGGTCCATAAAAACTGTAATAGGGAATTGAATTCCAAGAATATTTGTTGAGAAATTTTAGTAGAAATATTTTCTCCATGGAGTAGCCCACATTGGGTGAACCACATTAAATTGGTGTCTCTATTATGTGTGATGATTTATGCATTGATTTTATTACTGTTATTGATATTTCCATTGATAATATTGTTTGGGAAAAAAAATTAAAAGTTGGTCTTATACTTTTCACCCCATCTTAGTATAAGCTTGTGTTCTTCAATTGGTATCAGAGCAGGTTCCTTCAAAAGTGTTTAACAGCTTGAAGGAAAAGTATACAGGAACACAAATGATATCTCAGAGTGGATCTTTAGCAAATAAGGCACTATTATTCGATGGTAACAATTATGCTTTATAGAACATAAGAATGAAGACTTACTTGATGGTACAAGGATATGAGATATGGTAAGCAGTTGAGGATGGATACACACCTCTAGCTATTCCTCCTACAAATAAATATGGTAAGCTCCTACATTTGTATAATTTCAAGGCAATTAATGCAATATTAAGTGGTTTATGTGAAACAAAGTTAGTAAAAGTTATGCATTGCACATAAATAAAAGAGATTTGGTAAAAGTTGAAGAAAACATATGAGGGAGACAAAAACGTCAAGATGAAAAAATTGTAAAATCACAAGAAAAAATTTGAAGACTTGAAGATGAAGGATGAGGAAGACATTTCTACATACTTACTTCATGAGGATGAGGTTGTTTACTCCATGAAAGGACTTGGGTTTAAAGTTGAAGAATCATATGTTTGTCAAAAGGTTTTAAGGTCACTCCCTATGAGGTATAGTGAAAAGTTTTTAGCCATAGAAGAAACAAGAGATATTGAAAATCTGACTAGGGATGAGTTGCAAGGAACTATCATAGCTTATGAGATGAGAATAGGAAAGGATCCTATCCCCAAGAAAGAGGCAGCCTTCAAAGTAGCAAATAAGACAAAATATATGAAGCTAGATTCAAGTAATGAGTCATCCAGTGATAAATAAGTAAACTATGGTAGAAGGAACAAGGACTCATGAAAGCACAAAGGTACCTGTTAAGTATTTTAATTATGGTAAATATGGTCACTATGCATCTAACTATCCAGAAGCTAGAAGTAGTAATAGTGAAGAGAAACAATATCATAAGAGAAAGGAATCAAGAAAATCTAGGTATGAAAATAAAAATAGGTATGGACAAAACAAGCATGAAAATAAGTTTTTTGAGAGGCATAAGAAGAGTTTTTATGCGGATAGGACAGAAAAGAGTTCAAGTAATAGTGATGGAATATCCTTAGATAATGAAGAAGAAGAAATTCTCTTCTTGGCAATAGAAGAAGAAGGAAGTGCTCCTATTGAAGATAAATATGAAAATATGAGGATGCTCTTGAAGATAAAGAAGTAGAGGAAGAATCAAAAAATGAAGAGGAAGGAGTAGTAGATTTAGAAGCTGAAATTTGGTTTGCTCTAAAATAATTGAAAAAGGTCAGAAAGAAAAATTCAAGATTCAAGGCTCAATTTCAAGAATGTGATTAAGATAAAGGAAAGTTTATACAAGATCTGAAAAACTCAATAGCTAAGACAAGGAGATTGAAAAGAAAAGTTAGAAACAAAATTCTTACAATGTGGGATATTATTATAAGAAGTAGTATTTCTAAGGAAGGAAATGGAAGAGTCTAAGGACAAGCTACATAGGATTTGGAAACATTCAAATACTGTGGATAAAATTATCAATGCACAAAGACCTTCATATAACAAAATAGGATTTGGTTTTGAAGAAAGACAATAGAAACAAGAAGAAGGGTCAAGCTCAAGATCCAAAGAGGAAGAAGCTTCAAAAGGAGAGAGTAAAGAAGAAAGTGAGAGTTATGTGAATAGAAGTTTCACCTAGAAAGAAAACAATGCACAAAAAAGGGACAAGAAACATCATAGGGAAGAAAGGACTAAGAGATCAATGGGTCCAAGGAAATATTTCTTCAAAGGATATTGTTTCTAATGTAACAGGTTTGGTCATAGGGCTATGCATTGCAGGACTTGTGAAGAGGAGTATGGTATTACTAAGGGGAACTTCAATGATGGATATTTCTTTCAAGGATATTGCTACTCTTGTAATCGATTTGGTCATGTAGCCCAAAAATTCTCGCACTCCTTTCCTCAAGGCTGATGGATCCGCGCCTTAGAGGGGAATGGGAGAATGAGTGGTCTACACCTCAAAAGAGAGGTACTTAATCGTACCTTCTATATATGGTGATTTTTTGACGAATGGGTTTTGGGTTCACCAGGAAATATTTTTGGTTGTTTTCGAGCCTAGGTTTTGGGATTTGTTTTAATGGTTTCTTTTTATTCAAATCACACGTACCTAAGTTTGGCCAATATGCAAACTAAACTAAGCTACATGCACTTTTAACTTCAAATGTAGACAAAAGAATACAAAAAATAGAATGTATAAATTGATGCAATGCCTATGAAGAGATTTTAAACCTTACCTATATCCGGATGTCTGATGTAGGTTCTAAAATTTGTAAGCAGTCTAGTTTCGTACAATGCAGGGCGATATCGTATTACGATTTCACAAGATCGTATTACGATCAGCGAGATCGTATTCCGATCACAGACAGACAAATCTGATTTTGATAGAAGATAACAAATGCATGGATAGAGGGTAAAGAACAAAAATTTATGATCCTATTTATCTTTGCAAATATGGTTATGATCTATTAAACACTACTGAACAATAACAATAACAGGAATTGATAAACAAATGCATCTAATTACCTAAAACATGCAATTACATGAGATTTTAGGTGAACTCCAAGAATGCAAATGATTTAATCTAATATGTCCTATGATAAAAATGCTAAATGAAGTATAAATCAAAAGAAGAAAGGCCAGAATACGCAAACCAAAACTCGGAGTTGCCCCCAAGCAAATTGTAGATGATATCGTAGCATTCTAGGTGAGATCGTATCCCGAACTTGCACGTTCGTACTACGATCGCACTATCGTATCCTTCGATCTATGATGAAATCCTTTGATCTGCGATGAAATACTCCGATCCTGCAAGCAAATAATGAAATAACGAGCGCTAGAATGCAAAATTAAACTAAGTTTTCCTAAGTGCAGAGAGCCAGGAGAATTTATGGAGGGAGGGGTCTGGTTAAATAGGCAAGGAGGAGTGTCTAGAATAGGGAGGAGGTTGGATTGTTGCAACTTCTTCCAAGTTGGGCGAAACCGAATGGATCCGATCTCGCAAATCCCGTGCAGTTACACAGGTGGAGGCAAAAACCAGTTTGAACAACTTTTGTCATTTTCTTATTTTAAATTTTCTATTTTCAAGCAAGATCGTATTACGATCGATGATATCGTACGTCGATCGCAAGGATCGTAAGACTGAGATCGTGCTACGATTTTGGAGGTCGTACTACGATTTTGCTAATCGTAGTACGATCTCGTCAGAGTAGCACAAATTTTGAGGTGATAAATGCAAACATAATGTTTTTCCAATATTTTTGTGTTTTTATGCAAATGGGTCAAATTTAAGGTGCTACATTTTGCCCCCTCTTTAGCGTAGTTTTAGAAGAAATTGCGTTAAAGAAAAGTGCGACACGTTTTACGAGAAAGCAAAATTTTATTGCAATTTTCATTGATGATTTTAAGTTTTAATGCAAGTTGTTTTGAAATATGATGTTTATGGTACCCCCTTCGAGTTTTTATATCCAAATTGATGTTTGGATAAAAAACTCAAAAATTAGGAGTAAAATGAATAAATAAGAAAAATAACATGAAAAAGTAATTCATTTGCTTTTTACCTTTTTACCTTTTCAGAGCTCTGGAGAAAAACATGGCAGGAGCTTCACATCGCATCGATTTGGTCCGAACAGGAGATGGAGCACTCTGGGTATGCATTTTATTTTTCCTCTAACTTAGATTTTTGCATGTTTTTGTTAAATTTTTATTAAATTTAGATTTTTAGGGCACGACTACCATCGCGTAGCCCTAATTGTAAAATCATAACAATTTCACAAAATCATAATGATTTTACAAAATCGTAATGATTTCACAATATCGTATGGTACGATATTGGGGAAATCGATACGATTTCATCAATATCGTATCGATATGAGTGATATCGTATGATACGATATCATAGAATCGATACGATATCACAAAATCGATATGATATCATCTATTTTGATACGAGTTTACACTATGTTTATCCGATTTTGCATTTTTTAATCCAATCACTAATTTTTGATTTTATGTTTTTATTTTTGATAGATGGTTGAGTTAAAGAATAGGGAGTGGAGGCATGCTACCTTGCAAGCAGACTTAGATGCTCTCATAGATGATGAGCGGGATACTCTAGAGGTGGTGGGTCTCGCACATGTGGCAGAAATGCCACATATTGGCACAGACATGCGACTGCTGACAACGTTAGCAGAGAGATGGTATCCAGAGTCCTCTTGCTTTCGACTACCTATAGGGGAGATGGCTCCTACCTTAGAGGATGTCTGGTAGATTTTGAGGTTGCCACTATGGGGTGCTTAGGTTTCTGCATCTAGAAACCAAGGCCAAGCTATGCACCGATTGACTGGAGATCCGAGCTTCCTATTGAGGAAGGGAGGAGTTCCACTAGAGAGACTCGATAGGACAGAGGGAGTCTCTCGATTGATAGTGTTATTGAGTGGTGTTGTGAGCGGACTGATTTTGTGCCATCCTAGTGGGATGCAATTACCCTGGATATTAGCAGAGGTCATCTACGACATGAGAGACCAGAGGCTCCGCTTTGCTTGGGGTTCCTTCCTCCTATGTAGACTGTATAGATTTCTGCATAGAGTAGTCTACAAGGGGGGCAAGGGCCTCATTTTGACATCATTTCTATAGGTGTGGTGCTGGGAGCACATAGCTATCCAGTGACCTACAGGGCTTCCTCTAGTTAGGGTGATAGATGACCAGCCTGGGGTGGCTGATGATAGACCTAGGGTATTTTATTGGCCTCTATAAGGAGGACGCGGGAGATGAGCCAGCCTCAACGTTATGCGATGGCTCATAGATGACTTATTGGTTGATGAAATTACATGGAGGCCATGGAGAGGGCTTCCAGGATGGTAGGAGGATGCCTTTGAGCTGGCCCACATCAGGTGGACCATTTGGCTATGGATGCATGAGGGGGAGGTAGAGTTGCACCATTTTGATCGGGTGCAATGATAGTTTGGGCTCTGATAGGATATTCCTCAGTACAGGAATGTCACTTTTGCTAGGTCTACTCGGGATCCTACCACTCTTAGTGGGGCTCCCAACTTGGCAGAATTTTTGGATCCAAAGCCTGATGATGCTCCAGTAGAGACAATGGTTGGGGATGATGTTGGGTTACTGATCGATATCGATAGTGGTATGCCAGTATCCATCCTACTCGTTTGACACCAGGGAGGAGTGCAGTGCTATGGGTGGCTGATCAAGTTTTTAGATAACATCGTACAACTAGTCAATAGGAGTAGTCGATTACCCAGGCATATTTGAGGAGACCAGGTCCTCGTACTCGGGGTGGACACATATCTCAGAGGTGACAGATCCACCAGGGGAGATAGGAGAGGAGAGCATCACCCCAGGAGGAGGGGGGAGCATCCACTCACTAGGAGGAGAGACCATACTCACCTAGGAAGGGCAAGAGGGTTTTGGAGGAGGGGGAGAGCAGTGAGATGGCTGCTCTACGGGTAGAGGTATCTAGGCTACAGGGGGAGAATGTGACCTAGAAGACTATGATAGAGTCTCTAGAGGGAGAGCTAGCATAGGCTAGAGCTGAGGATGTAGGTATGCAACAAGATTCAGACTCTAGAGGGAGAGCTAGCAGAGGCTCGGGCTCAGGTGGGACAGGGAGCTGGGGCTATGACACCGACTCAGATAGGTCGATCTAAGCGAAGTCGGGTAGGGGATGAGCTACTACGAGCAGTGCAGTAGATGACTTTCTATCAGACTCTATATTTCATATTAGTACCTACAGATCGGAGAGAGCCTCTCCCTATAGATATTGCAGAGCCGATTCGAGTTGGGTCATCCCGCTCTTCATCCAGGGTGACTTCCTCTAGGACTGCTATGGAGACATGAGAGATGCCACCACCACCTCCACCTACTAGTAGAGATGATGAGGCACAGAGTTCTAGGGCTTCTAGGGAGTGAGCCTAGATATTTGTATAGTTGTATGATATATTTGACTGAGTATGCCGATTTTGAGGATTGTGGCATATCAGTCTAACTTTATTTTTGTATATGGATTTTTGAGATATATATATATATATATATATCTTTTGTCTCTTATGTGACTTCATGTGTTTTTTTGATTAATTTTGCATTTTAATTTTTGGATGATGAGATGTTATTAATCATGCTTTGAAAATGTATAATATTTTTTTTTTTATAAATCTAAGTTTTGTGAGGAATGTTTTTGATATTGCTAAAAATGGTTGTATGCTTAAGAATAATCTTAAGGCTTTTGTGATGAAAAGAATATGTGTGATGTTTGTTTGAGAACAATGTATTTGATAAATGTTTGTGAAATATATTGATCAAAGCATGAAAAATTCAAAGGATGATTTACGCTAGGCATAAAATTCCTAAGTGTGAAATTTGAAGAAAATAGTTACTTAGGAATTATACCATCATCGCGAAAATCAAAATGAAATGCAGGATGATATAAATTTTGTGTGTTTTTTTTTTTAAAATGCAAAATTAGTGTTGGATAGATCATTATGTCACATATTCAAAATATTTTTATAATAGTTTTATGAAATCATTGTTGGGCATGAAAAATTAGAAAGATGACTTGCGCTAGGCATAAAATTCCTAAGTGTGAAATTTAAAGAGAAATAATTACTTAGGAACTATACCATCATCGTGAAAATCAAAATGAAATGCATGATGATATAAATTTTGATTTTGTAATAGATATAGTTGAAATAAATTATTATGTCATGATGATAAAATAATTTGTAGGAATTAGTGCAAAGAATTGAAATTGATTATCTAACAAAATTCCAAAGAAATATTTTGACTTATTTCTAAGACAAATTCAAATTTATCTAGAACCAGTGTGTGAAAAGTGAGTTCATTATTTGTTTTGATTGTCATAATGATACAAAATCTCTCAAGTAAAAAATGTGTGTGCTTTGTAAGGTTAATTTACCGATTTTGAGTACGTTAATGATAAAGCAAACTTTGAATGAACCAATGTGTGTGCGAGTGAAATGTTCATTTGACCATGATTTTGTGCATGCATTGGTACTGAACTACTATGTAAATCAAACTACCAAAAGCTAGCTAATCCAAATGTGGACATTGGTCTATACAAAAGAAAAATTACTAATGTGACAAACATATCACCATGTGAGAAGGAATTACCCAATGTCAAGCAAGTTGGGCACAAATCACCTGTTATGGGGTTTACCTCATGGTTTTTGAATAACTGAGAAATTCTAGGGATTCAAGTTCAATACCCCCTTATTTTCTTCACATTTATAGGATAGGGGTTTCTTGTTCATTTCTGGACAAGGGGATTTTATTGCTTTGGAACATTTTTCTTGTTTTTCTCTTTTTCTTTTCTTTTTTTTTTTTTCTTTCTTTTTCTTTTTCTTTCTTTTCTTTTTCTTTTCTTTTTCGGGATACTTGCTCAGATTAAGCGTAGAGCAAGGGATTTTATTCGGGTAGGGAGGAGCTTTTCCTTTTGCCAATTTCTCAGTATTCTAGACCATGCACATGATAGGATAGCAAGGAAACTTTTTCACTTAAGGTATTAGGATTTACTAAGTAGTATCACTTTATCGAATTTGCAACAAATCATTTTAATATGTAAAAATGTGTTCTTGGTTCAAGAAGTAGCAAAATCATTCACAATACTCAAAATTATTTAATGAAGTAATAGTGTTCTTTGGTACAAGAGAGATTTATAATCAAAATAACGAAATCCAAAACTTATTAAATATGTGAATTTTAGTGCATGGTTCAAGATAACCTTTGAATTAATCTGAAGTAAATGAAAATATAACTTGCAATCTTAGTAGATAATAGATGCAGAGATAATGATCTAATAATGCTTTGAAATATTTTTGTAGATTTTTAGATTTTGTAAATTTTTTTGGTTATTTTTGAGGGTATATTGAAATACATAAGAAAAACTATTTACAACTATGTACAATGATAAGACTTTTGGCTTTATGCATAATATATTTTTAGATGCATAATATTCATGGGTTCCTTGAGATCTTTTCCATCCAAGGTAGCCAATCTGTATGCACCTGATCCAAATTTGGCAATGATGATAAATGGTCCAAGCCAATTAGGCTAGAATTTTCCTTTAAGGTCTTTTCTTGCATTAGTATTTTTTTATTTTCTTTTAGGACTAAATCTCCAATTTCAAAGGATCTATTATGAACTTTCTTTGCATATGATCTTTTAAGTTTGTCTTGGTAGGCGCGAAGATGCTCTAAAGCATGGATGCACTTTTCATCTAGAAGTTCCAACTGACTTAATCTGCTAGCATGATATTCATCTCCTACTTCGGCATCTTGAAGTAGAAGAGCTAAAGAAGGAACTTCTAACTCAAATGGAAAAACTGCTTCAACACCATAGACCAAGACAAAAGGTGAAGCGCCTGTAGGAGTACGAACACTAGTTCGATAAGCCCACAAGGCAGGATATAATTGTATATGCCAGTCACGACCTATTTTATTAACTAATATTTTTAGGATTTTGATCAATGTTTTATTAGATGCTTCAGCTTGGCCGTTTCCTTGTGGATAGTAAGGAGTAGACCATCTATGTTGAATTTTATATTTTTGACATAATTTTTTAACATCTTTGTTCTTAAAACATGTACCATTGTCTGAAATGAGATTAGATGGAATTCCAAATCTGCAAATGATTTGATTGAAAATAAATTTAGAAACTTGAACTCCTATGCAAGAAGCTAAAGGTATAGCTTCAACCCACTTTGTAAAATATTTTGTTGTAGTTATTATAAATTTATGACCATCAGATGAGATAGGATTGATTTTACCAATAATGTCTAAACCCCATTTAGAGAAGGGCCAAGGAGAGGCTATGGTTTGGAGTTCCTGAGTAGGAGCATGGACAAGGTCAACATGTCTTTGACACTTGTCACAATGATGCACATAATCATTAGCATATTTTTCCATGGAAGGCCAAAAATAGCCCATTCTAAGGAGCTTTTTAGCAATGGCACTTCCACTAAAGTGACCTCCATAGGATCCATCATGGGCTTCACTTAAGGCTTTCTTAGATTCTTCTAGGTTTAGACATCTTAACAGGATACCTTCAAAGGATCTTCTATATAGGGTATTACCAACAATTACGAAGTGGACAACTCACTTACGTAGTAGCCTACATTGGTTTCTATCTAATCCTTCAAGGAAAGTCCCATTCTGCAAAAAGTTAAAGATATCTATGTACCAAGGTTCTGGGGTGATCTCATTAATAAAAAATACATCCAATGGCTCTAAGAAGGATTTAGAGGAAGTGGGTTCTTGGAGTTTTTGGATAATGATAGTAGCATATTCATCATCCAACTCCAAAGGCAACAAGGAGGCAACCGCAACCATAGCATCGACAACACGGTTGCTAGTTCTAGGAATGGCTTCTAAAGTCACCTTTTCAAACAATGAAATAAGCTTAAGCACATACTCTTTATAAGGATGAAGTTTCTCATCTCGTGTTTGATAAAATTCATTGATTTGATTTATCACGAGTTGAGAATCTCCAAAAACTAATAAAACTTTAATCTTTAAAGCTAAAGCGGCTCGTAATCCAAGGATTAGAGCCTCATATTCTATAGTGTTATTAGTACAAGCAAACTATAATTTAAAAGATAAAGGTATTAGGTGCTTTTGAGGAGATATTAATATAATACCTGCACCTGCACCACTCATACATCTAGCTCCATCAAAAAATAATGTCCAAGTTTCAGAATGATCTTCTTCTAAATAAAGGCACTCATCTAGAAATTCAATATTCATGGGGTGAGTAGACTCTAAAGGTGCAACAACTAACTGATCAGCTATAACTTGGCCTTTTATGGATTTTTGGCCGATAAATGTGAGTTCAAACTCACTAAGAGCAAGAACCCACTTAGTTGTGCATCCTGATAAGTATGGTCTACTCATCAAGTACCTCAATGGATCAGATTTAGCAATGACATATGTTTTCTGACTAAGCATATAATGACGCAATTTTTGCGTAGAAAACACAACTGCTAAACAAAGTTTTTCTAATGGAGTATATCTTGTTTCATAACTTATTAAAGTTCTACTTATGTAGTATGTGGCTCGTTCTTTCTTTTCATCATCAATTTGAGCCAACATAGCCCCAAGTGCAAGTTTCGAAGTAGAAATATATAAAATGAAAGGACAATCTGGTCTAGGTGGAACAAGCACTGGAGGGTTGAGAAGATACTGTTTAATGCTATCAAAAGCTTCTTGAAATTCCTTATCCCATTGAAAGGAGATGTTTTTCTTGAGTAATTTAAGAAAAGGTTTTGTTCTATCTGCCAATTTATCAATGAAGCGATGAATAGCTTGTAATTTTCCTTGTAAGCTTCTTAATTCTGATATGTTTTTAGGAGGTGGCATATCATGGATAGCCTTAATATTTAAAGGATCTATCTCGATGCCTCGCATAGAAACAATAACTCCTAATAATTTTCTAGATTTTACTCCAAATACACATTTGTCTGGGTTTAAACGTATCAGATATTCTCTTAATCTATCAAACACTTTTCTTAAATCATTAATGTGATCATCTTCTTTAGTTGAGCGAGCTATAATGTCATCCACATAATCATGCAAAATATCATACATCATATCATGAAAAATATATGTCATAGCTCTTTGATATGTTGCACCAACATTCTTTAAACCGAAGGGCATAACTTTCCAACAAAAAGTCCCCCAAGGTGTAATAAAAGTTGTTTTAGCTTGGTCTTCAGGAGCTATTCTAATTTGGTTGTATCCTAAAAAACCATCCATAAGGGACAACATCCCACTCCCAACTATAAAATCTATGATTTGATCCATATTAGGGAGAGGAAAGTCATCTTTAGGGCATGCAACATTAATATCTCTAAAATCTGTGCAAACCCTAATTTTAGTAGCTTCTTTCTTAGTTACTAGAACAACATTTGATATCCACTCAGCATAGTCAATAGCTTGTATAAAATTTACATTCAAAAGCTTCTCTAATTCACTTTTAACTAGTAGTGCTACTTTAGGATGCATTTTTCTAAGTTTTTGCTTTACAGGTTTAGCATCGGGGTGCACTACTAGATGGTGCACAACTACAGAAGGATCTAGGCTTGGCATATCTACGTATGTCCAAGCGAAGACATCAGGATATTCGGTAAGAAATTCAATATATAGCTTTTATTTTTCTTCACTTAACTCAGATCCAATTTTGACCATGCGAGGATTCTCTTATATTCCAATGTTGATTTTTATGAAATTTTCTACAACAATATTCAGCTCTCTTTCAAAGTTGGGAGGTGCGGGTGATACCCCCATTTCTTGTAATTCTTCAAACGTGCATTTAGCTAACTCTTCTTGGGGAGTAGTAGCTTCTATGTGAGCTACACATGGCATTGATCCATCAAAGAAAAAATTATTTCTTAGAACTTCATCAAGAGATATATCATGACAAATATCCCCCTCTAAACATTCATCCAAAGAAGCAATCATTTTTGGATAAACCATAGTCAACATATTACAAGTATGTATCATTTTAAAAAGTTCTTTTTGTTCCATATACTCTTGATATGTTATAATATGGTCATCATATTTATATGGGAATGGTTCTATTTTTGTAGGAATATAACCAAGACCACATCGGGCAGGCCATTCTTCGATCTCCAAAGGTTCTTTTATTCCATTTTCATGAGGTCCTAGACCTTTACCTCTATAACCCATATTACACATCATTGGTTTTGATTTTACATATCCATTAGAGAAATAGCATTTAGCAAATCCATCTTGATCAATTGTAATCTGCATAACTAAAAATTTTCCCCAATCATATCCTGCATACACAAATTCACAACTCCCAATATGACAAATGCTCCCTTTCTTTGGTAAGCCTAATGTTCGGGGAGATGGTGGTAACTTAGATAGTACCAAAGAATCTTGAGTAGAAAAATTAACTTCTTCTATAGTTGCAAGCACTGAAGATAAATCCGGTAATACTTCATCTGAAATGACATATGAAGTAGATGG
Organism: Wollemia nobilis; assembly: GCA_028583015.1. Classification (NCBI taxonomy): domain Eukaryota; kingdom Viridiplantae; phylum Streptophyta; class Pinopsida; order Araucariales; family Araucariaceae; genus Wollemia; species Wollemia nobilis. The sequence goes on from JAQPPZ010003183.1 coordinate 1,264,913, forward strand.
ATTATCCTCCTTAGCTGGTTCTTTAGATGCTGTAAATTTAAATACTGTAGACTCAGGAGGTGAGTCTACTATTATAGATTTAGGAAATGGATTAGGTATAGTTTCAGAAGGTGATGATGATAATGATGTAGAATTTGTTGATGTTGATGATTTAGAATATGTTTTTAATGATGTTGATTTAGGAGGTGATTTAGATTTAGAAGGTTTTGATGATGAAGATGGACTAGGATGAACAACAGACATAGCAGGACAAAATGGAACCCCTACAGGTTCTGCCACAACACACATATCAAATGGTCTAGGATCACCATGAATGGTGACTAATTGATTTTTAAATTCAAATTTAACACATTGATGTAATGTGGAAGGTACTGCTCTCATTGCATTGATCCAAGGTCGACCTAGAAGAATGTTGTACGATGCAAAACATGGTACAACAAACACAGTCGTATCCAAAATCCTTGGACCAACTTGCAATGGGATCTTCATAACTCCACATGTTTCTTGAGTTTCATCATTAAATGCTTTAATGATCATTTCAGTATTTTTCATATCTTCTTTCTTAAATCCAAACCTTTGAAAGAAATCATATGTGCATATATTTAATGATGATCCATTATCAATTAAGACTCTCTTAACTCCTACATCTCCAATCAATGTTGTAATGTACAAAGGGTTATCTCCATACAAAATTTGAGGAGGGATATCTTTATCACGAAAATCTATAAAGTTTATTTCATCCAAAGTTACAACATTTACTACAACATTTGGTTCAATATCTTTAGGTACCATCATCTTGCTCAAAGTTCTCATCAATTCTTCCCTATGTATGGAGGAAGTCCTTAAGAGATCCAAAAGAGATATTCTTGTTGTGATAGTAGCTAATTGTTCATTAATATCATATGGAGATCTTTGTTGTGAACTTGTTACATTATTTGCTTTAGTAGGAGCTTTTAATACAAATGGATTTGTCTTCTCATTTTGACTTTGATCTTGAGAATTTTGGTTTTGTGCTTGTTGTCTTGTAACAACTCCGATGGTACCTACAATGTTGCTATGTCGTGGATTACCAAAATGGGGTCTAGAATTTTCTGCTTGCTCATTTGAAAGCCATTGTTGAGATGATGGTCTAGTAGTTATTCTTCTTGGAAATGGTTCTTCTGGAACAAATAAATCTGTAATAGGTGTGACTCGATCTGATTCATACTCAGAACTATTTGAAGCAATCTCTAATTCACTTCCTATTTCACTTTCCGTGTCACTTTCTAAAGGTGTATTTTGATAGATTTTTAGAGGTCTAATAGTGACTAGGGATTCAGTAGTTACACATGTTTTTGGCAAGTCTTGATGTGGTAGAAAACTACTAATAGTTCCCACATATCGAGTTGGATGGGGAACATTATGATGTTCTACCTGATTTATAGCTTCTTTACCATGCTTTGGTAAAGGGTGTTGGAAGATGTCCAAATTTTGATTTGCGTTTTGATTTTGAGATTTTTGTGTATTATTTTGAGCATCTTTTGGTGGGAATTTTTCTACTTCCATTTTTCCATTGTCAATTAGATCTTGTATCATGTGTTTCAATATTTTACATGAGTTTGTTGAATGACCATCAACTCTATGGAAGTTACAATGTAAATCAGCTCTAAATCCAGCTACAGTTGTATCAGGTTGTCTTATTTCAGGCAACCGTATCAAACCTTGTTCCAATAGTTGAGGTAAAATCATAGTTAAAGGCTGATTTAATCTTGTAAATTCTCTTGGTGGTTTATCAAGAACTTTCAATACAAATTTCTTCACAACTTCCGCAAGATTAACATTTGAGTTGTTTCTACTATCAGTAACTCCATCACCTACTACTTGTTTGTTTTTGTATTGATTCTTAGAAGTTTTATCTTCATATTTCTTCTTAAATTGACCTCTCCTGATAAGGGCATCTTCTACCCTTCTTGCTAAATCAATGGCTTGATCGAAGGTGGTTACTGTAGCAGTAGAAAGTTCATAAGATAATTGTTCTTGCAAATTACCTATAAATATGTCCAACATTTCACGATGAGGTAATGCAAAGTGTAATTTTCCCAAAATTTATCTCCATTTAGCCAAGAATTCTATGAAACTTTCATCTTTCCCTTGTTTCAGGTTGTATAAATCTTTAATGGTCACATGCCTTTCTATATAGGCACTAAATTGATGGACAAACATCTCTGTTGTTTCCTCAAAATTCCTTAAAGAGTTATTGGGTAATTGATAATACCACTCTAGGGCCATACCTCCCAGAATTTTAGGGAACATCTTTAGAAACAACAAATCATCATGAGAAACATCATGACATGTCATTCTAAACATACGAAGATGCTCTATAGGATCTTTAGTTCCTTTATATATCGAGAGGACAGGCATGGGGAAATGCTTAGGATAAGGTTGTGCTACAACTACAGGATCCAAAGGTTGACTACACATCTCTCGATAACTATACGAGGGATGGTAAGGATCCATCTGGTCTAGACGAGAAGCTAACTGCTTAACCATAGCTTCAAGTCCTTGTTGTTGGTGTCCACCAAACTGATTTGGTTGCATCATACTATTATGTCTTTGATAATAAGTTGGTGTTGTTGTGTGAAGATTTCCAACTGAAACACTATTATGTAAAGTGTTTGTAGGAACTACATTTTGTTGAGTTTGTTGATAGTTGGTATTTTGTACTTGTTTAACCTTTTGTTGATTTGACATTTGTTGATTAAGAGCTTGAGTGAACATGGATGTGAATGGTTGTTTTTGTTTTTTTAGATTTGCTTTTGGGTTGCTAGCAACAATTTTGGATGATTGTGCCATTGATTTTTGAGCATTTTGATTTAAAGGTATCATATTTTGATTAGATGGTCCTGCTTGATTATCATCTGGGTCTGTTGAAGGCATGTAAGGTAATGGGTTTGTATGTATTTGAAAAGTGGATGCTAAGGTTGCTTCCATAGAACCTTCTCCTGAATTATCCATATGTACTACTTGGCTAAATTCACCTATGTGATCTTTTATGAATTGAGTAAAATTTGCAAGAGACTCAAATTTAACATTTCCCTTTTCATCTAATTTAGGTTCATTAGGATCTTCTACTTCATTTTCCCCATTATCACCTTCATATTCTGATAGTATATCCTCTCCAACAAGTGCTCTATCTTCAATATCATCTTGTTCTTGTTCTCCCATATTATCATTATCTACTTGTTTACCACTTCTTAATATAGGCATTTTGTTTTTAGAATAATTTTTTTTGCAGATATATATTATATATATGTGCTAAAATTTTGGGGTATATATGTTATATATATACCTAACTAGAAAAATAATATAATATGATTGTTTTTAGGTTTTTTTTGTAGTTTTTAGATTGCAAATAACAAAATAAACACAACTATAATATTATAAATGTTATATTTCAAGTTTCTTGGAAAAGCCTATAGATATCATTAACAGGTTCCAATTGATCTGGTGACAGGTAGTGTTCTTCTTCAAATAGGAAGTTGGCTTTTAGAAATTTTATGAAATGTGCTATAGTAATGCAATCAACTTCACAATTTGATGTATAAAAGTGTAATTCATGATAGTATTCTCGATAAAGCACAACTCTAGGAACCCTGTTAAATCTTCTCTTATCGTCTAAAACAATTTCTTGATTTTCCACTTGTGATAAAAACTTATGTACTACTATTGCATTCTCAAGATAATCTTCAAAGGAATAAAGACTTGGAGAAATCACAGCTCTTTTGTCTGCTAGCCACCTATCACAGGCTCTTTGAAGGTCAAAGTAGAAAGGTGCACTATCAGGATCCAGGATTCTAGATAAATTGAACCTTATGATTTTCTCAAGTTCGGGTTCTTTAGCTCTTATAATCTCTAACCTTCTCCAAATCTCAGAGTATGGCACACTACCTAATGAAGAAAATTCTTGGTTTGCTAGTACTGTACTAACATTAATACGAACGACTCTCCTTATGTTATAATCTACCATCTATGGCATGCAAAATTATGAAATTTGACTAATGTTTTTGGTTTGTTTTTGTAACTATTTAGAATATCAAAAGAAATGCCTATGTTTCACGTCGGGTTCACCAAAGAATGTAGCCCAAAAATTCTCGCACTCCTTTCCTCAAGGCTGATGGATCCGCGCCTTAGAGGGGAATGGGAGAATGAGTGGTCTACACCTCAAAAGAGAGGTACTTAATCGTACCTTCTATATATGGTGATTTTTTGATGAATGGGTTTTGGGTTCACCAGGAAATATTTTTGGTTGTTTTCGAGCCTAGGTTTCAGGATTTGTTTTAATGGTTTCTTTTTATTCAAATCACACGTACCTAATTTTGGCCAATATGCAAACTAAACTAAGCTACATGCACTTTTAACTTCAAATGTAGACAAAAGAATACAGAAAATAGAATGTATAAATTGATGCAATGCCTATGAAGAGATTTTAAACCTTACCTATATCCGGATGTCTGATGTAGGTTCTAAAATTTGTAAGCAGTCCAGTTTTGTACAATGCAAGGTGATATCGTATTACGATTTCACAAGATCGTATTACGATCAACGAGATCGTATTCCGATCATAGACAGACAAATCCGATTTTGATAGAAGACAACAAATGCATGGATAGAGGGTAAAGAACATAAATTTATGATCCTATTTATCTTTGCAAATATGGTTATGATCTATTAAACACTACTGAACAATAACAATAATAGGAATTGATAGACAAATGCATCTAATTACCTAAAACATGCAATTACATGAGATTTTAGGTGAACTCCAAGAATGCAAATGATTTAATCTAATATGTCCTATGATAAAAATACTAAATGAAGTCTAAATCAAATGAAGAGAGGCTAGAATACGCAAACCAAAACTCGGAGTTGCCCCCAAGAAAATTGTAGATGATATCGTAGCATTTTGGGTGAGATCGTATCCCGAACTTGCATGTTCGTACTATGATCGCACTATCGTATCCTCTGATCTACGATGAAATCCTCTGATCTATGATGAAATACTCTGATATTGCAAGCAAATAATGAAATAACGAGTGCTAGAATGCAAAATTAAACTAAGTTTTCCTAAGTGCAGAGAGCCAGGAGAATTTACGGAGGGAGGGGTCTGGTTAAATAGGCAAGGAGGAGTGTCTAGAATAGGGAGGAGGTTGGATTTTTGCAACTTCTTCCAAGCTGGGGAAACCGAATGGATCCGATCTCGTAAATCCCGTGCAGTTACACAGGTGGAGGCAAAAACCAGTTTGAACAACTTTTGTCATTTTCCATTTTAAATTTTTTGTTTTCAAGCAAGATCGTATTACGATCGACGATATCGTACGCCGATCGCAAGGATCGTAAGACTAAGATCGTGCTACGATTTTGGAGGTCGTACTATGATTTTGCTAATCGTAGTACGATCTCATCAGAGCAGCACAAATTTTGAGGTGATAAATGCAAACATAATGTTTTTCCAATATTTTTGTGTTTTTATGCAAATGGGTCAAATTTAAGGTGCTACACATAAAGCAATTCACTGTAGGGTTCATGACAAAAACAAGTATGACTTTACCAGGAGGAATTTCAAGACATTTGCACCTTCTAGGAATCACAACATTAAGTGTTATAAGTGCAATAATATTTGTTATATGGCCAAGTGGTGTAGAATAGAGTTTCCAGAGCTTCTAGATTCATGCAAGAGCAAGGATATTCAAAGGAAACAAAAGGGTATGTTGAGGATTAGGTTAACAAAGGAAAATAGCATTGTATGTTGGGATTAATTTTACACCCATCCCAAAATTAATCACCTCAAATAGAGGAGGTGGGAAGGGGGTTGAGCTAAGAGTCTTATCTTTAGCCCCAAAGGAATCCCTTTGCCATTGATAACAAAGAGAGATTTGAGTTAGAGGAAGAGCATTAAGTTAGGGGACGTAGTTTCCTGGGGGGAGCAGAGTTGGAAAAAGGAAAAAGGAATGATTAAGGAAAAGAGTTGCCATCAATGACAAAGGGGGAGATTGTTCAAAATTTTGAATAAGTTGTGTTGTCATTGATATCAAAAGGTTTAATACCAAAATGTTTAATTTCAAAAGATTTGATGTCAAAAGGTTTAATGTCAAAAGGTTGAAGGCCAAGTTTGAAGACTATGTGCAAAAAGAGAGCAAGTGAAAAGACTAATATTATAATATTTTAATATTATAATATCCAACCAAAAGGGTTTTTCAAAAGGAAAAGAAAGCAAGCTTAAAAGAAATAATAATATTATAATATTTGGGTAAAATAAAAAGGTGAAAAATAACAAGGTTCAAAATTATAAAAAAAATATCCTTGACAAGGTCCATTGAGCAAGTTATAAAGATTGGCAAAGGTTTTAATTTATTTAAATTAAAATATTTTAACCTAAGGTTAAAATTTTAATTTAAATATTTATGGCACCAAAATTGATTTCAAAATGGTGCAAATGAAAAAGGGCCAAAGTTTTTAATTTTGGTGGAATGCTTATAAAAGGAGGAATGTTTTCCAAAGTTGAAGTGAAAAAAATAAGTGTGCATCGTTTGTGAGGGGTAGAGACCAAGCATAAGTCAATCAAATTATTCGAGGAGGATTTTGTTGAAATCGTGGAGAGTGCAAAGATAATTCCAAAGCATTGGCTAGTGCAAATGGTAGTTGAAACATGGCTAAGGCACTTGTGAAGGGTTGGTCATGGTTTCGAATCCCACGTAGTTGGCTTTTGTGAAAGAAGAAAGAGGTTTTCATTTTTGCCAAAATTTGTGAGAGGCAGATGTCATATAGGATAGAGTATCCTTTGGTTTTCATGTGGACGTGTAGCCCAGGTGGTAGCCTAGCCTTAGGCTAGGGCATTGCAGTGGCCAAGGTCACGGGTTCAAGCTTGGACACTGGTCGTTGAGACTTATGCAATATTTTTATGATGTGGGCTAAAATTAAGGTATGTAATTTTTGAATTAAATATGCCAAAGGTTTTTGGAAAACGAAAGTTGTTTTAAGTAGTATTATGCATATTGGTGAATATTCGCCAATTGGGAAAATATTAGGATTTTCAAAATTGAAAATTGGTGAATATGAGGACCCTCGACGTCGGCCCATTCGCCTAAAATTTTCAAAATTGATGTTTTCTTAGGGTCAATTTGCCACAATATATATCCAAACATAGGTATATTTGTACTTGTTGGAAAGCTCTTTTTAAGCCTAATCTAATGGTGGTATTTTTATGAAGTTATAAGATGATTTAATAGGTCAAAAGTGGCCCCAAATATGAACTTACATTTTAGGGCTTCAAATACCCCAAATTTTGGTGTGAAGATGCTCGATTTGATTTTATTAGGATTCTCCATGATTCACCTTGATTTTGATTAGGATTCACCATTTTTTTACAAGTACATTTTGAGTCCAACCCCTTATGCATAACCCTGGTTTTAAGCCTAGGTGATATTAAAAGGGCCATGTATGGAATTGTTTAGGGATTCATAAGGTGTGTTAATTAAATATTTTACCGTGGGTGTTTAGGAATTAAATCAAGTATTGGAGATTATAAGGTGTAAACAAAGGGACTTTATTTTTAATGTGTGTTGAATATTATTTTAAAAGAGGAGATTATAAGTTGTAAACAATGAACTTTATTTTTATGTGTGGAATATTATCTTGAAAGAGAAGGAGATTATAAGGTGTAAATAAGGAACTTTATTTTTGATATATGTTGAATATTATTTTGAAAGTGAAGGAGTGATAAGGTGCATTTGTGACTTGATATTATATTGTATTCCTTGTATGGTGAAAAAATTGTTGAGGTAAATATTCTTGTGGAGATTTTGAGATAGACTATTGCTATCTAACCTAGAATTGGAAAAAGGATTTGGTTGTTAGTAAAACAAGTTTTGAAGACATATCTCCATCAAAGCAAAGAGGTATGGACACATAATATTTTGTTTGAAATGTTGGAAGGAATTTTGTAGAATATAAGGTGGAGTGAAAAGTATTGTTTGATAAGCATTGTTGGAAATGTTTGAGTGAATTATTATATGCTTCATTGGTGAATGTTTAGAGAACATTTGAGATAGATATTGAGGATTATTTGAGTTAGGGTTTGAGACCCACATTGTGCACATTATTTTAAGAAGTATGAAAACACTTATTTAGGTTTTTTTAGCAAGTTGTATTTCATTGATTGAATGATTGAGTGAAATTATTGAGCATTGGTTTTGAGTGATATTGGAAGTGAATGTGTAAATATTAGAAATCATATTTGTGAAAGTGACAGACTTAATGATTGAGTAGAATATATTGAATTTTGATAGAGTACATCATTCTCTATATGTTCTAGAGGTTAAATGAATTCTGGATAAAATATGTCTAACTGCTTCAAGTTAAAGGAATTACCTTGAAGACTAGACAAAGCATTTGATAACATTTTGTGCAATATTTAAGATTGATTGAGCATATTTTATGAGTTGTTTTGAGTATGTATTAAGGCAGATTTGATCAAGTCTTGGTGAAGGCTTGAGAGAAGATTAAGCAAGTTATTGAGAGGACTTGAAGGTATATTTGAGGTAAGTCTTGGTGAAGACTTGAGAGTAGTTTAAGCAAGTTCTTGAGAGGACTTGAAAGCAAATTTGAGGTAAGTCTTGGTGAATATTTGAGGGTTTTTTTAGAAAGCTTTTGAGAGGACTTGAAGGTAAATTTGAGTTATGTCTTAGTGAAGGCTTGAGAGCAGATTAAGCAAGTTATTGAGAGGACTTGAAGGTAGATTTGAGGTAAGTCTTGGTGAAGGCTTGAGAACATATTGAACAAGTTATTAAGAGGACTTGATGGTAGATTTGAGGTAAGTCTTGGTGAAGGCTTGAGAGTAGATTGGGCAAGTTCTTGAGAGGACTTAAAGGTAGATTTGAGGTAAGTATTTGTGAAGACTTGAGAGCATAATTGATTGATTGATTTGTTCAACCTTTGTGTTAAGGCTTTGGGAAAATATATGCAGAGTTGATTTATAATTGGATAAAGCTTTGTGTTAATGCTTGAGGATAGATTTGAGGATAGATTTTAGGATAGAGTTTGGTATAGATTAGTGAGCAAATTTGTTCTAGACCTGAGACAAAGTTAGAGCAGATTTGTACTACACTTGGGATAGATTTTAGTGTAGATCTAAGATAGAGTTGAGAGAAAGCTTTGTAGGTGATAGAGCAGAGGATAGGAGTAACCAGTGGCTAGATATCTATTACCCAGGGTAGTGAGGACAAAGGTCTTCTGTGGAGAGATATCTACAAGACAAAATAGTGGGGGTAGAAGTCTTATAGAAGATCATCAAGCAAAGCATAGGGGAAAGATTTATCCTGTGGATAGATATCCACAAACTAGAGCAAGGGGAAAGAGTTCTCCTATGGAGTGTGATCCACGAACCAACTAGGAAGATAGAGTTCTTCTATAGAGAGAGATCCACAAACCAGTTGAGGAGATATAGGTCTCCTGGATCAAGTTCCATGAACCAAAGAAAAGGGGAAAGAGTTATCCTATGGAGAGAGATCCACAAATTAGAGCATTAGGGGATTGGTGTCTCCTTTGGATAGAAGTCCATAAACACTATAATAGGGAATTGATTCCCAAGAAGATTTTTTGAGAAAATTTAGTAGAAAAATTTTCTCCGTGGAGTAGCCCACATTGGGTGAACCATGTTAAATTGGTGTCTCTATTGTGTATGATGATTTATGTATTGCTTTTATTACTGCTATTGATATTGCCATTGATAATATTGGATAATATTATTTGGGAAAGAAAATTAAAATTTGGTCTTATATTGTTCACCCCGCTTCTCAGTATAAGCTTGTGTTATTCACTTGGTATGGCAAAAATATTCTTCTATGGTTGGATAATTATGCAAAGGTAAGGTTTAAAATAAAGACCATGGTTTAAGAGATAAGAGACGATATTATAATATTTTTAATATTATAATACTTGGGCAAAAAGGATTTATTAAGAAAAAGAAATCAAAGGAAATATTTATTTTGCAAAGGCCAAAGGTTTTAAAAATAATATTATAATATTTGAAATATTATAATATAAGTTTGAAAAGGTTGGAGGCACCGAAATCGTGGAGGGTTTAATAATATTTGAATTATTTCAAAAGCATCATTAAGGAGAAAAATATAATCAATTTGTAAGTTTTAGGAGAATATATGCATGATTCATAGCCATTCATTGAGGTCAAAAAGTGAGGAGAAGACACTACCATTTACCGAGGGAAGAGGGAGAAGGAAATTCAAAGTGCATGTATTTTAAAGCAGGGATAGTGAATCAAAGAGGAGATAGTGCATGACTTTGTTCCAATAGGGAAACTAGCCCAGGTAGCAGGTGAATCCTACGTAAGGCGTTGATAGTGGATAGGTTTTGAGTTTGAATCACCATGGTATTTTGTTTTACAATTTTCATTTGGGCAGAAGGATAAATCTATTTTTGCATACATTCATTTTCAAAGGGTGGGCTAGCCTAGCTGGAACTCTCACTCATGCTAGAGCATGGGCTCTATGAGGTTTTGTGTTCGACTCTTGATGGTTGTGGCGATGACAGACACAGTAAGGGCGTACAATTTTGATTAAATTTGTGGTATGTTAGAGCTTGATCTAGGGAGACATAAGGATGATTTTTTTAAATTAAATATTTTGTGTGCATAATGCTATTTTAGATTTTGATTGTGGCTTTATAAGGTTAAAATAATTTTAGAAATAAAGGAGCAATAAGGTGTGTGAAAGTTAATTCAAATATTTATTTTGCACTTAGGGTTTTTGTGTGATGATATTGAATATTATTTGTGGCGTTTACAAGTAGGAGTTATAAGGTGTTTTGAGGTTTAATTATTTTGTATTTTTGCATGATAAAATAAAATTTGAAGGATGTTTTTTATTGATTATAAAACCTTGTTTTGAGAGATTTTAAGGGAGTTGTAAAGTAATATCTTTGTGCACATTTTTGAAGAGAGGTTTATCATGTGTATGATTGAAAAGTGCTATGCTAACTAACCCTTGAAAGTGCTATAAGAAATATAGAATATTTTGATACAGGTTTTGAGGGTACTTCTTCATCAAAGCAAGTCAAGAGGTATGGTAATATCATTCCTTCTTTAAGGTGTTTGCTTGATCAAATAATTTTAAATCTTAAGGTGGAGAAATAAGGATTGTATATGCACATTGTTTGGATTATTTGAGATATAGTTTGTGAAACAAGTTATGCTTCATTTTTTGAACTCCATTGATGGATGAAATTGGAACCACATGTGTTAGAATTTGAGAAAATATTGTGCTTCATTGTCTGAATGAATTTATGAAGCTTGAGGGAATTGATTTGAGTGGCATTGAAAGTGATTGTGAAAGTGTTTGAAATCAAGTTTTGTGAAGCAATTTGTGCATTGGGTTTGAGTGATATTTGGAAGAGAACATATTGAGCATTTGCATTGAATATTATTCTTTATATATTCATGAAAGAATTCTGGGTAGAATATGTTTGAATTGTCTAGTTGAAGAAAGCATTTCTGAAAGAGATACAAGCATTGTTTTGCACATCGTTTATGTGCAAGATTTGGCATTGGTTGAGAATATGTATTGAGTAGTAGTGAGCATGTGTTAGAGTAGATTTGAGCAAAGATAGTAAGGTATATTTGAGCAAGTCTTGTGAGAAGACTTGAAGCAGGTTTGAGGTATATTTGAGCAAGTCTTGTGAGAAGAATTGAAGTAGGTTTGAGGTAGATTTGAGCAAGTCTTGTGAGAAGACTTGAAGTAGTTTTGAGGTAGATTTGAGCAATTATTGTGAGAATACTTAAAGAATATTTGAGGTAGATTTGAGCAAGAACTGTGAGAAGACTTGAAGCAGGTTTGAGGTATATTTGAGAAAATATTGTGAGAAGAAAAGGGACAAAATTGAGATAGATTTGTGCATGTAATGTGTGCAGATTTGGATCAAAGTTGATATAGATTTGTGCATGTGATGTGTGCATATATGGTATAGATTTGAGATAGATTTGTACATGTGATATGTGTAAATTTGGGATAGAGTTGAGACATATTTTTACATGTAATGTGTGCAAATTTGGGATAGAGTTGTAAGAAGACTTGAAGTAGGTTTTGAATAGATTTATGAGCAGACATAATTAAGTAGAGGTGTAAAATAGCTTTGGAGGTGACTAGAGTAAGGGAAAAAATTTCTCTATGGATAGAGTTCCACAAAATAGACCAGATCAAGGGGAAAAAGTTCTCATATGGATAGAGTTCCATGAACTAGACTAGAGTAAGGGGAAAGAGTTCTCCTATAGATAGAAATCTATAAAACATACCAAAGCAAGGGGAAATAGTTATCCTATGCATAGAGATCCACAAACCAAAGTAGAGGGGATAGATTTCTCCTATAGAGAAATATCCACAAACTAGAGCATAAGAGATAGAGTTATCTTGTGGAGAGAAATCCACAAACTATAGAATATGGGATAGATTTCTCCTATGGAGAGAGATCCATAAACCATAAAAAGGGGATAGAGTTCTCCTGTGGATATATTTCCTTGAACTTGAGCATAGGGGGTTGATATCTCCTTTGGACAAAGGTCTGTAAATATTGTAATAGGGATTTGGTTCCCAAGAGATTTTTTGAGAAAATTTAGAAGAAATATTTTCTCTGTGGACATAACCCACATTGGGTGAACCACGTTAAATTTGTGTCTCTCATATATGTGATGATTTTTATATTGCTTTGTTATTGTTATTGATATTGCAATTGATAACATTGGATAGTACTTTTGGGAAATAAAAGTAAAAGTTTATCTTATACTATTCACCCCCCCTATCAGTATAATCTTATGTTATTCAATTGGTATTAGAGTGGGTTCCTTCGAAAAAAGTCTAACAAATTGATGGAAAATATTACAGGAACACAGATGGCTTCTCAAAATGGATCTTCAACATATAAGGTTCCATTGTTTGATAGGAATACTTATTCTTTCTATATTATGAGTATGAATACTTATTTGATGGCACAAGGATATGAAACATGACAATCTATTAAGGATGGGTTCACACCTACAACTAATCCTCCCACATATAAGGATGGTAAGAAATTACATGTGAATAACGCCAAGGATATGAATGGAATATTAAGTGGATTACGTGAATCAAAATTTGTGGAATTATGCAATGCAAATCAGCCAATGAGATATGAGATAAATTGAAGTAAACATATAAAGGAGATAACAAGGTCAAGTTGGAAATATTGTAAACTCACAGGAGGAGGTTTGAAGAGTTGAAGATGGAAGATGAGGAAGATATTGCTAGATAATTACTTCATGTTGATGAATTTTTTAATACCATACATGGACTTGGATTCAAAATTAAGGATTCTAGTGTTGCTTAGAGATCACTCTCTATAAGGTATGATGCAAAGGTTTCAACTATAGAAGAGATGAATGATCTTGATAGGTTAACTATGGATGAGTTACATGGAATTCTCACAGCTTATGTGATGAGAATAGAAAAATATCACAATTCCAAGAAAGAGGTAGCTTTTGAGGACAGAGGTAGAATGAAGTGGAAACAAATAAGAATTCGAGGATTTCAAGCGGAATAAAATGATATTTGTAACATTCTCGGGCAACAGTTTATCCCCATGAGACCCAAGGAAGATCAAGTGACCTGGGCTCCTACGAAAAATGTATAGTTCACTTTTAAATCAGCTTACAAGCTTCTACTTGATGACGAGGATTTTGTCCTCCAAAAAGACTTAGTTTGGATAAAAAATTTAATTCCAAAAATTGCAGTCTTTTCATGGCTAGTTATCCAAGGAAGAATTCTAACCATTGATAATATGATGTGTAAAGGTATTTGTATCACTAATAATTGTTATCAGTGTAGGGATAATTAGGAGACCATTTATCACATTTTCCTTGAGTGCCCTTTTTCCTTGACTGTCCTAAGTGGGGTTTTTTAGGCCTTCAATATTTCATGGGTTAAACCAGCCATCGTACTTGATTTGTTCATCCAGTGGCCTTGCCCCTTTTAAAGCCAAAGACTTAGATACATGTGGAAAATTTGTCTCAATCACTATCTTTGGTAGGTGTGGTTAGAAAGGAACCATAAAGTCTTTAATGAGTCTATCCATGATCATCAAACTATCATTGCCAGGATCCTATCCTTTGCCAATGAGAATGTGAACCTTATCCATTTTGATAGCTATAAACCTCATCTACAGGAGACCACGATTGCTCAATATTTAAGCTTAACCTTGTTATATGAGTCTGTGCCTAGGGTAGTCAACCCTAGAGCCAATGTTAAGTGGTCTCCACCTCCTATAGGTTGGTTTAAACTTAATTTTTATGGAGCAGCTAAGGGCAATCCTAGTAGAGCAGGCACTGGTGGCATTGTGCAAGATCATAATGGGAATATGATGCTTGCATTTTCCAAATATTTGGGAACAAGGACGAACAACGAAGCTGAAGCTAGAGCTATGTGGAGAGGCCTTCAAATGACTCAAGACTTAGAAGTCAATTTGATCATAGAATGAGACTCTATGAATGTCATAAATCTCCTCAATAATTGGAAAACACCTAATTGGAGCATTAAAACAATTGTTGAAGAGGCTAGGATCCTTTTCTAGGGAAGACATGACAGAAAAGCCCAACATGTCTTTTGGGAAGCTAACAAAATTGCTGATAAGCTGGCCAATTTGGGTGTCGATGGTGACAGACTTTTCAAATGGGAACACGGTGTCTCGAGTGAAGTAGAGGAGCTTATTCAACAAGAATTCCAAGAATGATAGTCAAATTTACCAACAGGGAAGACACTGTAAGTTCAAAGGCTAGGAGTATTCCCGTCTCTTTTTTGAATTGGACTCACAATAAAAATTATTTGAGTTATCAGTCTTCGTGGATGCTACTTGGAAATACCACAAAGACTAATGGGGATAGTCATATGTCAAATAACATGGCTCCTAGTCATCTTAGTAATTTGAGGTTGGTTGATAATCACAGGGAAGGAAATAAGTGACAATATAAGACTTCGAACCAAAGCCACATGGACCACCAGATAGCCATCGCCATAAATATAGCCAACAGGTTCACTTCTCCAAGGCTGATTGGCCAAGATAATATGTGGTACCAAAGCATGTCATATATGGAAGAAAGTAATTACCAAAGAATTATTAAGAGTAACTATCAATACAGAGCTTGTGGGAGTTTTTTCCAGTACTCTGCTATGTGTGTCTCCAAATTTTTGTTTCTCCATTGTCTCAAGGAAGGGATTCGTGTCTGTTTCTTTTTTGTAATTATGATGCATGTGTGTTTTCTTGGGGTATACCCAAAATGTTGTATGGGAAGTTTCTTTTTGATAACAGGCTATGTGCCTTACCGAATGTAATGTCTTTGGCGGCATGTAGATTTTACATATATAGGATTCTTAGTAAGGATATGTTCATCAACAACCCTGGGATTATTTTTGTAAAAGGTTTTGGGTCAACCTATAAAACCCGGTATTAATGTTATAGTATCTTATCTACCAAAAAAAAAGAAGATAAAAGATAAGAAACCAAAATCAAGTGATGAGTCAAGTAGTAATGAAAAAGCTAACTATGTGAGAATAAATAAGGACTCAAGAAAACACAAAGATATAAAGACTTTGAAATTTTTTAATTTTGGTTACTTTGGTCACTATGCATCAAATTATCCACAAGCTAGAAGCAATAGCATTGAAGAGAAAAATGATTATAAGAAAAAAGAAGAAAGAAAATTCAAGCATGAAAAGTAAAATAGGTAAGGTCAAGGTAAACTTGAAAAGAAGTTATTGCAATGGCACAAGAAGAGTTTCTATGTTAAAAGATAAAGTAGTGATTCAAGTGAAAGTGATTAAAGAATCTTAGATAGTGAAGAAGAAGAGATTCTATTTTTGGAAATAGAAGAGGAAGAAAACACTCCTATTGAAGACCAAGTAGAATATGCTCCTAAAATTTAAGACCTAGAGAAAGGTTTAGAAAGAGAAGAAGAAGGTACAATTGATCTAGAAGAAGAAATTATTGTTGCTCTTAGAGAGTTGAAAAGAGTTAGAAAGTAGAATTCAAGACTGAAGGCTCAAGTTCAAGAAGATGAGGAAATAAAAGAAAAACTTCTACAAGATCTCAAAAAATCAAAAGCCAAGGCAAGGAGATTTAAAGAATTCATGGTTGAAAATTTACAGGCAAAGGAATTAGAATGTGAAAGTTTATAACATGAAGTGGTTTCTCTAAGGATGGAAGTGAAATATTCTAAGGATAAGCTGCACAGATTTGGGAAAAGTTCAAAAGCTTTGGATAACATTCTCAATGCACAAATATATTCATTTATCAAAATAGGACTTGGTTTTGAAGAAGGAAAAGGGAAATAAGAAGAAGGGTCAAGCTCAAGCTCAAAAGAAAAGGAAGTTTTAGAGGAAGATATTGAAGAAGAACCTAAGACCTATGCTAATAAGTTGAAGAGTGGAAGTTTCACTAAGAAAGAAAATAATACAAAAAAAAAGAAACAGGGACCATCACAGAGAAGACAAAGAAAGGACTAAGAGACCAGATATTTCAAGACAAGATGAATATTTATTTCAAGGGTATTGTTTTTCATGTAATCATTTCAATCAAAATGTTATGCATTGCAGGTTTCATGGAAAGGAGTATGGATTCACTAAGAGGAACTTCAACTCTTTCAAAGATGGCTATTTATTTCAAGGTTATTTCTACTCATGTAATCACTTTGGTCATAAATCTATACATTGTAGGGTTCATGACATAAATGATTATGGTTTTACCATGAGGAACTTCAAGTTATTTGCACCTTCCAAGAAAAATAATATCAGGTGTTACAACTGCAATAATATTAGGCATAAGGCTAATTGGTGTAGAAAAGAGTTTCTGAAACTTCCAGAGTCAAGCAAGAACATGGACACTTAAAGGATCAAAAGGGTATGCTTACAAAGGTGTTGAAAAATAAGGTTGAAAAGGAAGAAGAGCATTGTAAGTTGGTAGTAGATTTACTCTCACCCCGAAATTAATCACCTCAGTAAGGGGGTCGATCTAAGAGTCTTATTTTTAGTCCCAAAGGAGTCCCTTTTCCATTGATCTCAAAGGGGGAGAGTTTCAGTAAGGGGGAGAGAAATCAGTAAGAGGTAGCAGCTTCTCAAGGGGAGCAGATTTGGAATTCAGTGGTTGGAAAATAAATTTTTATAAAGGGTTGCCATCAATGACAAAGTGGGAGATTGTTAGAAATATTAAATTTAGTTGTCATTGATGTCAAAGGTTGATGTCAAAGAGAGCTTGGTATGGCACAAACATTCTTCTATGGTTGGATAATTATGCAAAGGTAAGGTTTAAAATGAATACCATGGTTTAAGAGAGAAGAGACAATATTATAATATTTTTAATATTATAATACTTGGGCCAAAAGGATTTATTAAGAAAAATAAATCAAAGGAAATATTTAAAAGGTTTTAAAAATAATATTATAATATTTGAAATATTATAATATAAGTTTGAAAATGTTGGAGGCACCGAAATCATGGAGGGCTTAATAATATTTAAATTATTTCAAAAGCATCGATGTTTCCTTATAAATCTTCCAAATGCATATTTAAGAAGAAAAATAAAATTATTTTGTAAGTTTTTGGATAATATATGCATGATTCACAACCATTCGTTGAGGGAAGAGAGTGAGGAGAAGACAATGCCATTCATCGAGGGAAGAGGGAGAAGGAAAGTTAGAGTGCACATGTTTCAAAGCAAGGACAACAAATCAAAGGGGAGACAATGCATGAATTTGTTCCAACAAGGCAGCTAGCCTAGGTGGTAGGTGGGTCCTACTTAAGGCATTGGTAGTGGACATGTTTCGAGTTCAAATCGTCATGGTATTTTGTTTTGCAATTTTCATTTGGGTAGAATAAAGGTATAAATATGTTTTTGCGCACATTCATTTTCAGCGAGTGGGCCAACCTAGCTGGCACTCTAGCTCATGCTAGAGCATGGGCTCTGTGAGATTTCATATTTGACTCTTGGTAGTGGCAGCGATGGAAGACACGATAAAGGCATAAATTTTTGATTAAATTTGTGGTATGTTAGAGCTTGATCTAGGGAGACATAAGGATGATATTTTGAAATTAAATATTCTATGTGCATAATGATATTTCATATTTTTGTTGTGGCTTTATAAGGTTGAAATAATTTTAGAAATAAAGGAGCAATAAGGTGTGTGAAAGTTAAATCAAATATGTATTTTGCACTTAGGGTTTTTGGGTGATGATGTTGAAAATTATTTGTGGCTTTTACAAGTAGGAGTTATAAGGTGTTTTGTGGATTAATTATTGTGTGTATTTTACATGGCGAAAGAAATTTTGAAGGATGTTGTTCATTGATTAAAAAGCATTATTTTGAGAAATTAAAGGGAGTTGTAAAGTAATATCTTTATGAACATTTTTGAAGAGAGGTTTATCATTTGGATGATTGAAAAGTGCTATGCTAACTAACCATTGAAATTTGCATAAGAAAGACATAATATTTTGAGACAGGTTTTGAGGGCACTTCTTCATAAAAGGAAGTCAAAAGGTATAGTGATATCATTGCTTCTTTAAGGTGTTTGGTTGAGAAAATATTTCTGAATCTTAAGGTGGAGAAATAAGGATTGTATGTATGCATTGTTTGGATTATTTGAGCTATGGTTTGTGAAACAAGTTATGCTTCATTGTTTGAACTCCATTGATGGATGAAATTGGAACCACATGTGCTAGAGTTTGAGAACAAATTGTGCTTCATTGTTTCAATGAATTTGTGAATCTTGAGGGTATTGATTTGAGTGGCATTAAAAGTGATTGTGAAAGTGTTTGAAATCAAGTTTTGTGAAGCAATTTGTGCATTGGGTTTGAGTGATATTTGGAAGAGAACATATTGAGCATTTGCATTGAATATTATTCTTTATATATTCATGAAATAATTTTGGGTAGAATATGTCTGAATTGCCTAGTTGAAGAAAGTATTTCTAAAAAAGATACAAGAATTATCTTGCACATCATTTGTGTGTAAGATTTGGGATTGGTTGAGCATATGTATTGAGCAGTTTTGAGCATGTGTTAGAGCAGAGTTGAGTATATATAGTGAGTTATATTTGAGTAAGTCTTGTAAGAAGACTTGAAGCATTTTTGAGGTAAATTTGAGCAAGTCTTATGAGAAGACTTGAAGTAGGTTTGAGATAGATTTGAGCAAGTCTTGTGAGAATACTTGAAGTAAATTTGTCGTAGATTTGAGCAAGTCTTGTGAAAATACTTTGGGATAAAATTGAGATAAATTTGTGCATGTAACATGTGTAGATTTGGGATAGAGTTGAGATAGATTTATCTAGGTGACGTATGCAAATTTGGCACAGAGTTGAGATAAATTTATGCAAGTGATGTGTGTAGATTTGGAACAGAGTTGAGACATATTTGTGCATGCAATGTGTGCATATTTGGGACAAAGTTGAGAGCAAATTTGTGAGAATACTTGAAGCAGGTTTTGAATAGATTTGTGAGCAAATCGAATTAAGAAAAGGTGTAAACTAGATTTGGAGGTGATAAAATAAAGTGGAAAGAGTTCTCCTATGGATATAGTTCCACAAACTAGACCAAAACAAGGGGAAATATTTATCCTATGGATAGATTTACATTAAAGAAACTAGTTCAAGGGGAAAGAGTTATCTTGTGCATAGAGTTCCACAAACTAGACCAGAGTAAGGGGAAAGAGTTCTTCTATGGATAGAGATCCAAAAAATAAAGTAGAGGGGATAAATTTATCCTATGGAGAGAGATCCACAAACCATAGTAGAAGGGATAGAGTTATCATGTGGAGAGAGATACACAAACTAGAGCAAAGAGGATAAAGTTATCTTATGGAGAGAGATACACAAACTAGAGCAGAGGGGATAGAGTTATACTGTGAAGAGAGATCCACAAACTAGAGAAATGGGATAAAGTTCTCCTATAGATAGAGTTCCACAAACTTGAGCATAGGGGATTGAGATCTCCTTTTGACAAAGGTCCATAAACATTATAATAGGATTTTGGTTCCTAAGAGATTTGTTGAGAAAATTTAGAGGAAATATTTTCTCCATGGACGTAACCCACATTGGGTGAACCACATTAAATTTGTGTCTCTCATATGTGTTATGATTTATGCATTACTTTCTTACTATTATTGATATTGCAAATGATAACATTGGATAGTATTGTTTGGTAATGAAAAGTAAAATTTTATCTTATACTGTTCACCCCCCTCTTAGTATAAGCTTGTTTTCTTCACTATCGGATCCCATCACCCTACACTTGTGGAGATAGCAAGGTGCTTGAGGACTTCACAGGTATCTTCAACAAATCTAGTTTTTTCAACTTAATTATGTCCATGATCCTTATTGCTTCTTGACACATGATCTCCAGTGGCTAGATAGATCTTTTGATGCCTCTATTATTCCACTACATTTACTAGCCTTGATTCAATTATGATGCAACCAAATAGAAACTCTAGTATGCTTATTCTTATCTATTCCTGGATACATGTTTCTATAATCAAGCTCTGCTTCCCTTGGAGATAATGATGTTGTCTTTAGAATCTTCCAACTCTGCTGTAGGTTCTCACTTCATTACTGCTGTATGACTCACATGCTCTCCTCATTTAGCAACACAAATATATACCTTAACTTATCTTGCACTTTCCACTCTTACACACCCGCCATGCTTCTTCTATCTTCTTTCACTATATGGTCTTCGGTCACAACTCCTCTTTTCATTCACCTTTTGAACGCGATCGTAATCCGCAGTCTCCTCTTCTGTTCACCCTCCGAACATAGTTGCTTGCTCTCAAATATCCCAACCATAATTTTGGAGCATATATATATGAAGAATAATTTTTGAATTTCAAACATAAGGGTCAGCCCTTACATATACTTTTCAATTTATATTTAAATATTTTTTATTTAAATATTATCAAACTTTTTAAAACATTACTTTAATATTTAAATATTTAATTTAAATATTAAAGCATACACCACCACTTAGCATTGAAGCATACATCACCATTTTATATTGAAACATACATCATTAATTTATTTTCTCAAGCACCCTTTGACATCAATGACAACTCAATATTTCTAACAACTCGAACATATACATACCCTACAAAATCAAGTTTTTCAAATTAGCTCCTAGATAAAAAAAATGAACTGCCAAAAAGGGGGGGATTTTTACAACTTTGATCGGTTGGCACAACAACTATTTTGATTTCCAATAGATTCAACACAATGGTTAGATTTTTCAACTTTTGAGGTATGATGTGAGCTTGTTTTTTTTTTTGGTAAGTAAGAGAATATTATAATTAACACCGGGTTTTAACTGGTTGACCCAAAACCATTTTACAAAATAGGGTCCACTGACCAACTGGACAAAGGCCAAGCCCTAAAAGTTTAAACTGACAACAAAAATGGCCAAGACCTACTCTTCCATTATAATACAGCCAAACTAAACTATGGAAGCCTAATATTATGGCCATCAGAAAAGAAAGACGCAAAAAATAACTAACAAAGACAAAAACTAATCATGCAAGCACCATGCAGAGTAGCTTGTGCCCATATAAAAATAATAGAATATGGTCAAAAAAAAAAAAAAAAAAAAAAAAAAAAAAAACATCCCATAGAATGGACAACCAAGAGGCCAAGCAGTCTTCCTTGTAGTCCTCATCTAACTTCTTATCATCGTTCTTGCCATCATATTTAGATTTTTCCTTTGACTCCTTGTGCCCCTGGAACTGCTGGCTATAAAACAGAAGATTTAAGGAATCACACAAATCAACAATCTGCACCGATGAGGCCGGACGGACTCTTCAATCTGGTTGATACTCGTTGGAGGCCGATGAAATTGTCATCTTCTCCAAGACTATTATGGTGGGGTCTGGTGCCTCATTGTCAGGGATCTCCAACACTTTGTTATTTCTTGCTAGGGCCTTTTTGCGACATCGAATCCAAACACACCTTGGGAAATACTTGAGGCCAAAGCAGATTTTTCCCATGCATGAATTTGTAGATAAAAAACCTATATCAGTGCCCCACCAGCTGCAAAAAACACTAGTCACATGAACAAAAAAAAACAAATATGACAAAATCCATTATAAGGTTCAAAATTTTTTTTAAAAAAATGCCCCCATTTTCTGTCATTGATCCACTTTGAGCCTTCCAATCTAAATTTTTTCATTATCTATCACCATTGAGACTGCATGAGGAAGATTTTCAGTCCACGTGATCAAATTTGCTGCTACAATGCCTTCATTTGCCGACCCTATCACCTGCCATGTTTGCTTCCCGAAAGGTATGCAAAATTATGGCCTCAGGTCGGTCATGAATTAGAGCCCTTGCTTCATGGATGTAGTCATCAAATCTCCAAGGAGCTCTCTTAGTGTTCTTTAGAAGATTTATAATAATAAGAGAATCACCTTCCACCAACAGTTTCCCTGGATAATTCTCTGCCACCTTGAGGCTCCTCCAAACTGCCCTTGCTTCAGCCACATTGTTAGTTTGAGCTCCAAGATGTTCTGCAAAAGCTACAAGCACCTCACCCTTGTGGTCTCTAAGTAAGCCACCAGCCCCAACTTCACCTGGGTTGCCCCTAGATGCCCCATCAAAATTTAACTTAATCCACCCTAGGGGGGGTGGGGTCCATGTGATCATGGTTCTAGGACAGACTTGAGGATGATTGAGGCCATCAGTGAGAGGTAAGTTTAATGACTGGCCTAATGAAGCTTCAAAAGGATTTGGAGGTCTAGATGTTGCAGGCACTAAACAAGTATTCTCATTAGCATATGCTAAAATTTTTGACAGGACAGAGGATGACTGAGAAACCTTATCCAAGAAGGCCCGACGATTCCTTTCCAACCATATCTGCCACAAGTAGTGATGAAGGCAGATCTTCCACATATACCTAAGACGCCTATTCAAAAATGGGGAAGGCCACTGGACAAATAAGTCAAAAATGGACTGAGGATGGACCCAATAAATATGAAACACTTGTAACGGACCTAACAAGATTGAGACAGAAAAATTACAATACAGAAACAAATGATCAATAGACTCCCACTCAGACATACAAAGATAACACCTATTAACAACAATCACACCTCTTTTTATTAAGTTATCCATGGTGAGGATCTTATTTTGGATGGCCGACCATGCAAAAAACCCAACCTTCGGAACAATGCTTTTGGGCCAAACTTCCAAGTGAGGGAAAGTAGGTTCATCATTATCAATAAGCATCGAGATAAGCGGTCTTGACAGAAAATTCCCCATTGTCCGAAGCTTCCCGGATAAGTTGGTCCTCAAGAATGCCGGAAGGGGAGTAAATACTTGTTTTAATTCATTCTCCAAGTATTATTGATGCCCCTGGTAGATCATTATTCATTATTGGCTTCCATACCCTTCTATTGTTTGACAAAGTAATAAAATCTGCAACTTTGGTACCAAAAACTTCAATTGTCCAAGCTCTAAGGGTTGAAATGATGGGGTCTGCAGAGAGGGGATAGTCCTTTAACCATTTGTGGTCCCAAAAATCAATGTTTCTTCCATTTCCCGGTTTCCAACGTAGCCCTTTGCTTAGCAAGTTTTTAGTTTGAAGGATTGATTTCCAAAAAATTGATCCCCTGGGAGGAAAGGAATAACTTAAGAATTCAATTTCTTGCAAATACTTTCTTCGATTATAGTAATCCATTCTGCATTTGCATTTGTCAAAAGACGCCATGCTTGTTTGGCCGGGAGGGCCATGTTTAAATGTTGTATTCTCCTTAGCCCAATACCTCCAAACTCCCTTGGTTTGCAAACCCTATCCCAGGACACCAAGTGAAAGCGCCGCTTAGATTCGGAACCAGTCCATAGGAACCTCTTCACGGATCTCGTTCAATTTTAGTGTAGACACTTGTAGGAGCTTTAAAAATAGAGAGAAAGTAGACAGGGATGCTTTGAATGGAAAACTTGGTGAGAACTTCCCTTTCCATCCAACCAGCTTCCTCTGAATTCTTTCAATTACATTAGTCCACATGGAATCAGTAGCTCTGCCTGTAAATAAAGGAAGTCCTAGGTATGTGGATGGAAGAGTAGACACTGAGCATCCAAGAATCCTAGCAATCTTAATCTGCCTCTGAATGGGAGTGTTAAAGAAATAAATTTTACTCTTTGAAAAATTTACCTTTTGCCCCGCAGCATCCTCATATAGCTCTAGAATATGTTTTATGACCTTAGCCTCAAAAAATGATGCAAGAGTTAACAACAAAGTATCATCCACAAACTGTTCATGTGTAATTGCCTGTGTTTGTGATGATGCTTTAATTCCTGAAATAAGACCAATATTACAAGCAGCTTTGATTGTCCTCCCAAGGGCTTCAGCCACAATGATAAACAACATGGGAGAGATAGGGTCACCTTGCCTTAGGCCCCTTTTACTTTGAAAGTATCTAGCAGGAGCACCATTAACAAGGACTGAAAACCAAGGTTTCATAAAACATCCTTCCAAAAGCTTGATCCATTCATGATGAAAACCAAATTTTTGAAGAATGGCAGAGACAAAACTCCAGTTTATGCGGTCATAAGCCTTGTTCATATCCAGCTTGAGAGCAAAAGCAGGTTTTTTAGTCTGGACTACCGAATGGAGGGCTTCATGAACCGTTATGACCCCATCAAGGATGGACCTTCCGAGGGACCGAATCGCCTTGACAAACATCAATAAACATAGGAAGGATCTTCCTCATTCTATTTGCAATTGCCTTGGTCAAAATTTTATAAACAACATTACAAAGGCTAATAGGTCTAAAATCCATCATAGATCTAGGAGTAGGAATCTTTGGGATTAAAGCAATAAAAGTGGAGTTAAAACTTCTTGGAATATGCTTTGTGGACTGAAATTCCTTGATAGTAGCACATACATCAAAACCTACAATATCCCAAAAAGCCTGAAAAAAACGAGGTGAAAACCCGTCTGGAATGATGTGAGCTTGTTCAATGACTATCAATGAGTGAGATTACCAAGGATGAAGTGAAAGGCTGACCAGGCTGAAAGTAGATGTAACTAATAACAACATGTTGATGACATCATGGCAGAATTGACACATCAAATGAGGCTGAGAGTGCCACAACTAATAGGGATGATGTCAGGCGTAGACACAGGGTATCTAGTCAACAACATGGATATAGCTAATGATAAAAAATTTGGATAGAGCGACCAATAGATTGACTTGACACAAATAACAAGGACTAATTGGGATAGATGTGACACAGACTACGAGGTACAAAATACAAAAATTTATAGTCAAAAAATAATATGAAGTGGAGGGTGTAGAAATTAGATGTCGCGTACGTGGAAGGAGACTTCAGAGCCAGTGGCAGGTGGTGTTGGGGTTAGGGATAGCTAGTGTAAACTGGCTATATCAATAGGGAGGTCACTGCGTAGATAAAGGTCAAAATGGTCTTCACACAATGAATGTGGGATAAAAACCACATTAAAAACCATACAACACACCCAAAAAAAAAATAATGTCGACCATCAAAAAACTAATAATAGCCCAAAAAAATAGCATCATCGATAATGGAGAATATGCAGTGAAAATTGGTAATTTTTTTGTTGTTGTTGTAGAAACCTTAGAAATTTCATAATTTTTACCACCGAGATATTTTTTGAGCTACCAAAAATATAATGTTGCATCAAAAAAATAGTTTCATGCAAATATTTACAGGTAATCATTAAAATTATTGGTGTTCACACAAATCGAGAAGAGAAATATTTGAACGATGCACAAAATTGAAGTCAAAAAATAGTAGTGCATGTGGGAAGATAACAAAGAGATCACATTATGGGATTGGATGCCATTGGAATGAATTTTATAAATAGCAATGGAGGGTCGATACAATAGATGAGTACCCAAAAACATACAAAATAGTTGATTAATAGGAAGCATAATGGTCACTAGGAAACCATGATGCGGTATTTTGAGTGCACAAAATGAAATAGGAATTCAATGTAGAGTGTGGGTAAATAGCCTGTAATATCATGATTAAAACCACATAGTGTCAATATCATCGAAAACTTGTAAGAAGTTAGATCAACACCAAAAAGACTTAAAATAGGTCTAAAAATTTAGATCGACCAATGGTGCATATGTTGCATTATAGATCGGCTAGGAAATGATCATGAAAAATAAGATAGATGGTAGCAAGATACATCAGCATTCACAATAATAAGATTCAATAAAATTTATCTATGAAATATTGGATCAGGCCATAAAGCTATAAATCAACTTCAAAAAATATAGATAAGAGCTGAAGAGCTACATATCGCCACTGAAATTCGATAGGAGTAGTGCACAGTCATAAAAAATAGAGAGATCAAGTCCATATAACATCAAATATGCATAAAAAATGAGTAACTCTAATTTGATCTTACAAAATGATGCCAAAGAGGATACAACCTTCGCATCAATGCAAAAAATTGGAAACATTGAAAAAAATTATGGATCTGCTTGGAAAATCATAGGCCCATCAAATCGCCTGCGAAAAGTGTAGATCGCAAAAATAGTCAAAGTGACTGCATGGGGATAGGATATCACTAGGAAAGTACCATAATCACTAACAACCTGAGGTTGTGGTAGGTCTAACTGGAAAATGGTTAGATATGGGTAGATCATGCCAAAATCATCAAAATGGCACCAAAACAAAATTGCACTTTAATAGCAATGAATGGAAGCGACAACGATGTGGTAAAGCAGTGTGAATCGATGCTATAATAAGTTTACAAGATGAGGGCCAAAAAAACACAAATCCTAACTATGGATGAGTTTTAAAATAAATCAAAGTGCAAGCCAAGATTAAAATAAAAAAAAATATCTATAAAAGAAATATAAAAGTGTCACCAAAAAACAAATGAAACCACAAAACCAAGATCTATGGGAGGTTTTATCATTCCTCTTTTGAACCACAAACTGGACTATAGGAAGAGGATACTTGCATACCTAGCACTCAGGTATGATACCAAACTGATGTGGACAC
The DNA here is from genome assembly GCA_028583015.1 of Wollemia nobilis. NCBI lineage: Eukaryota > Viridiplantae > Streptophyta > Pinopsida > Araucariales > Araucariaceae > Wollemia > Wollemia nobilis. The sequence continues at coordinate 1,292,007 of JAQPPZ010003183.1, forward strand.
TTTTACAAATAAAATACAAAAGTATTGCACGAATGAAAAATAATTTGTATTTCCAGAACACACCTATAAATAGGTATTATAAAGCTTTCAGATATGTACCAATGTATAAGGTTACATTAAATGTTATTGGCAACCAAGCTTATCCAATACAACAACTATGAAATAAAACAAGTGGTCATAAATAAAATATTATTTATCGACTTACTACAATATTCCCTTTCAACTAAGGTATCCATCTATGATCAAAAGACAAAGGTTGGAAGCAATTGAGCAATACCAAAAGAGATTCAAGGAACTTGACCAAAAGGACAATTTTTTTTGGAGTCATTGTTTATAACATTGTTTAAGAGCTAAAGAAGACCCCTTCTCAAGAAAGCATGTAGGATGCATTGCTAATCCTTGTTGGATATATTTTATCAGAGGGACATTAAAAGGTGCCAATCCTAAATGGATGAAGGTGCCATATCTAAAATTGGTTGAGGATCAGAAAAATCCTGGCATGGATAGGAATTTACCATCATATTTTTATGTCTTTATGCATGGAAGAATATAGAGTGTTTAATTCTAAGGTTGACTCTAGAGCAACCACTATTGTCTTACCAAAGTAAGTATATGAAGTAATGGAAATGGAATATACTCACTCAATCCATGGAGTCCTACAATTATATGATACTCTAGTATAGATAATTTAGGTGGTCAAATACATGATAATGGTTCTTCATAAGATTCCACAGGTCACAATAATTTAAGAGGTGGTGGTGGTTAACCTTCTAGAATACTTTGATTTATGCCTTTCTAGATAATTTATCACCAAGCTAGGTTGTCCTTGTCTTTAAATTATTCTCACATGGTCATCCCTTACAAAGGAATAAAGGTTATGATCTATGTGGAAAACCCATATTGCTTCTACATTGGGAAAAACAAAAGAGAGAGGGTTAATGACAAGTGTCATTGATGCTCACACTTTAATATTATCAATATAGGGTGGTGTCCTAATAATCTATGTATTAGAGGTATAAGAAATGTATTTTAGATATCATATTATCTATATTATTTTATGGAAATAGGAAATTGAAACATCTTTGTAACAAAATTTGAATAAATTACATCAAATTCCACACCTTACTAATAAAAGAAATACTCGAACTAGTTGTAATCTATGTGTTAAAGTAAAATAAACTATGATCTTGACTAAACTAAAATAATTAAACAACACTAAACTAAAGAACATAATTTAGTATTGAAATAGAACAAAAGTTAGCATAATCCACATTCAAGTAAACCAAATAAAACATAAACATACAGTTGTAAGAAAACAAAATTAAACTAGAGTTAATTGGAAAACTAAATAAGAGAAAAGTTTAACTAAAATAGAACTCATAATGGAAAAAAATTCAACTATCATACTTAACAAAAAGAAATGCTATTCAATTTACTATAATAAATAATAAAAATAAAACATCAAAGAAAACATGTAGTTATGCTAAAATTCCTTCCACTGTTCTAGAGAGTGGGCCCTTGGTCTAAGGTCCAATGGGAGGTAGAATATTTCAATAGTGGAAACTAGTCTATGTGGTCAAGGTCATGCAAAAAATAGGATAAATTATTTCTAAGTCAAAACAAATTTTGAAACACAACTTTTAGGTGAGAACATGTTTGGAGTTTTTGAGAGTAGAGGGGATAGAGGTCTATTGTATATAGAGGTCCACAAACTAGATAAATATTGTAATAGGGAATTGGTTCCCAAGATATTTTTTGAGAAAATTTATAAAAAATATTTTCTTCGTGGACATAGCCCACATTGGGTGAACCACATTAAATTTGTGTCTCTTATGTGTGTGATGATCTCTGCATTTTTTTATTATTGCAGTTGATAATATTGGATGATATTTCTTTGGAAAGAAAAGTAAAAAGTTTTATCTTATATTGTTCACCCCCCTCTCAGTATAAGCTTGTGTTCTTCATTTGGTATCAGAGCGGGTTCCTTTGTGAAAGCCTAACAACTTGAAGAAAGATCTTAAGAACACACATGGTCATTGAGATGAAATAATATGTCACTATGGTTTAAATCAAAGATAGAGGTCCAAAAAATAGAGAAGAATCCATGGTTGACATGAAAGAGGAACTTATTACTACTCTTGAAAATTTAAAAATAATTAGAAAGAAGAATTCAAGTTTTAAAGCTCAATATAAAGAGGATGAGGAAACAAAGCCAAAGCTTCTACAAGATCTCACAGACTTAAAAGTGAAGGTTGAAGAGGGAAAGAGAATTGAAGAAGTTATGGTTGAATAGTAAAAGGTAAAAGATCTAGTATGTAAAAAATTAGAACATGAAGTTGTCTCTCTAAGAAAGGGAGTTGAAAAGTTTAAGGATAAGTTACAATAAAATATAAGGTTAGAGAAACAGAAAGAGGAGTCAAGATCAAAAGAAATAAAAATAGGAAATAGGAATGGAAGAACCATGCGACCATATAATCCAAGGTAATCTAACAGGTTTTAATATTTATTCCATGGTTATTGTTTTTCATGCAACAAATATGGTCATAAAGTTGTACATTGCATGGTCCATATGAAAAATAATGTTGATAGAAATTTTATTTCATTTGCACCTCTCATGGATAAAAATATCATCTGTTACAAATATGATAATTTTGGGCACAAAGATAAATGGTGTAAAATAGTGTTTCTTGAACTTCCTAAATCAAGCAAGAAAGAGGAAGGTCAATCAACTCAAAAGGATATATCCTTAAAATTTTGGAGAAAAAAAAGAAACAAGAAAAGGAAAAATTCCATGTTGGTACAAATAGATCTTCATGTGCATTATGAAGGATATCAATGGTACATTGATAGTGGTTGTTAAAGACATATGATAGGTGATAAAAGTAATTTTCTTTCTCTGAAGAAAATAAATGGAGGACCAATAAAATTTGGTGATAATGCTTCTACAAAAATTGTTGGAAAAGGGACTTGAGTTTGGTTAATGGAAGATCAAAGACAAAATATGTGTTATATATTGAACAATTGAAGCACAACCTACTAAGTATAAGTCAATTGCATGATCAATGAAACACTCTCATATTTAACCCAAATGGATGTGATATTAGGAAATCCAAGACAAGAAAGCTTATTGCAGATGCTAGTAGAACTACAAAAAATATATACATGTTGAGAGAAATTAAGGGAGAAAAATTATTCTTATCATAAGAGGATGAGAGCTGGATATGTCATAGAAGGATGGGTCACTTGAACTTTGAAAACATAGTGAAGATAATAAATAAATAGGCAGTCAAATATTTTCCCACGATAAAAAAACCCCTAAGTACAATTTGTGCACAATGTCAGCATGGTAAGCAAACAAGATCAAGTTTCAAATCAAAGGATTTTTCTTCATCCAAACTTTTGGAACTAGTTCACACTGATCTATGTGGTCCTACTAGGACAAATATTTTACAAGGTGAGAACTATTTCATGTTATTTATTGATGATTTCTCTAGACTAACTTGGGTAACATTCTTAAAAGAAAAATTCGAAGCTTTTGACAAGTTCAAGGAATTCAAGGCATTTGTAAAAAATAAAACAAACAAAAATATTAAATGTCTAAGATCAAATAGAGGAGGAGAATTTACTTCAGGTGAATTTGTAGAATTCTATGAACATTATGGAATCAAGAGATAATACTCAAGAACAAGAACTCCACAACAAAATGTAGTATTTGAAAGGAAAAATAGAACTATTCAGGGTATGGCCGGAGCTATGTTGAATGAATCTAAGATCTTTGATGGTTTTTGGAAATAAGAAATTCATACAACTGTTTATATCATCAATAGATGTCAAGTAAGAGTAAATCACCACAAAACCCCTTATGAGATTTGGAAGGGAAGACCAACTATTGTGAAGTACTTCAAACTTTTTTGAAGCAAATGTTACATTAGATGAGAAGAGAAAAATTTGGGCATGTTTGATTCTAGGTGTGATGAGGGGATCTTCCTTGGTTATTCCACTAAGAGTAAAGCCTATAGATTCTACAATAAAATATCACATACAATTGTGGAAAATACAAATGTAAGAGTTGATGAAGAAATAGATCTAAGAGAACCAGTTCAAGAGATTACATATCAAGAAGGAGAAAGTTGCAAAGAAGAAGAAGGTGAAGAAACTGAATAAGATGAGACACAAAGAACACCACCTAAGACACCATCCAAGTATGTGCAAAAGAATCATCCAAGAGAATTGTTTATTGGGAATCCTAATGAGAGTGGAATCCTAATGAGAGATAAAAAAGAAGGAATATAATAGAAACATGTGAACATGCAAATTTTTCTTTGCTATCTAAATGATATGGGAGAAAATTACAATGGACAAGGAAATAGAAGACAATCACATAAATTTATATTCCATTGATAAAAGACACCTATAAATAGGCATTACAGGACATATTTCGAATAAGGGTGCATTTAATGATAATGACACCTTAATCCTTTACAACAACTAACATTTATTAATTCACACACCTAATTCCCTATCATTCCTCCCCACTGAAGAAGCATTGGTCCCTAATGCGTACAAATCATGGAAGAGAAAGAACAAAAACAACCAGGAGTATCGGGTACAACCGAAAATGTACTCTTGTTACAACATATGAAGACCAAAATGATGAACTTTTGCATGTCTTCACAAAACCAAAATCTAGCACTATATCTGAGTCGGGCTTGAAAATGCTCTTCGATGAATGTAAATACTTCTATGCTGACGAAAAATGAAAATCGGTCATTCTAAATGAAAGAAGAAAGCAACAATTAAAATATCGAAGAAGATGCACCAATATGCCTCGAAAGATGTGCCAAATATAGAAGATAAAAAATGTAGTTGAAATGCATTGAATGGTGGTGTACAATGGCTCCATGCCATTAAATGAAGGAGACGTGCTCCTATTAAATGTTGTGAATTAAATAAAATTAAAAACAATTTAATTTAATTAATTAACTTATTTATTTTTTATTTGTTTTAAATTAAAGACCGAGCCCGAATAGGGTGGACAAAGACAGCTAAGCCTAACAACAACAAGATGTGGCAGGATGGATGTGTACTGGTGGCATGGGCCATGATGGGGGACAAGAAATGGATGGATAACAAAGGGTGTAGCATGGAAGATGACTTGGGAATGACAGGTTGACCAGAGGGTGCACATGGACTGATGCGTAAGTGTTGGGGAAGGGAAACATAGGAACAACGTAAGACAGTGACAATGGAATAGGACCCATGAGTGACAAATGGGCTTTGTACCTGGTAGGTAGTGAGTGGATGAGGTGTTATCAAGCATGGGGACTAGGCACGGGAATAGCCAAGGATGACACTATTGACCAGGGAAGCCAAGCGAGTGGACAGGTCACACACGACTAACATAAATGGAACCGATGACTCAGATGACAAGGGATACAAAAATCGAGGCAAAAATGATGGAAGACATCAGTGCAAAATGAGTCTACAAATAAAGACACAGACATAGGCCCAAGAAGGATGGTGAGGTGGGGGAATAGCCAATGCTTGCATTGGTTATTATTTTATGATCACAAAAGAAAATTTAAAATGGATTAAACCATCCCCACATGAAATGTGGGATAAATCCACTGGACAAGGAAAAGAAAAAAGAACCCGATCAACGACTGAAAAAGGAGGAAGACATCATAATTTTGGGAAGGGCACGAAGAACCTTAGGAGATGAAAAAATATTTTGCAAAAAAAAAGTAAGCATTCATCAGCAAAATGGTGCGCACATTGAAAAACATAGGGATACGTCGTGGAGTAGCCAAAATAGAAATCAAGGGGTGGACCAATGAGCGGTGATGTCGAATGAGTCTACGGAAGGTGGTAATTGGGTGTAGCACATCCAATAGGGTGAAAATGTGTTGTGCATGTTAGCGACTAAACAGTGTATGGAGCGACCAAAATATGCGTGAGGACGATGTATGGACAGTGAAAGATCGATATAGAGGCACCAAACATCAAAAATTGTCGTAGAATAGTAGTTGAAATATGTCAAATAGAAGTGGATGATGCATTAAGTGTTACCATAAATGCACTGGGATGGTTACAAAAAAATAGGAATGTGGTCATCATTATCACTGAAAATGCCCGAATCTGACCAGAAATTATGTGAATGATGCCATAAAATATGGAAACAACCAGAATATGAATGAGATGGAGCACGAGGTGTAAGTGTGGGCACCAGGTTTGGTTCGGGTGGTAGAGGCTAAGGTGGCTTGTAGGTGAAAGCCTAGCGAACAAAATATTGTGGCCAAAGAGGGGACTTATCACCGAGTAACATCAACGTCTCACCGAAAAAATTTGGGACACTGTCATGATTTGCAAAAAAATGGTGGTAATCATTGAAAAGCCAAAAAATGGTGGGGTGTGTCACAAATGTGGCTGTGGCAACAAAGGGCCATGGTGAACCAAATGATGAAAGTTGAGGCAAAAATTATGAGATCTCATTGGCAAATGGAAGGGGGTACTGTAAAACAAGGAATATCCTAAAATGAACAAAATATTACCGAATAGGAAAACACAGTGCATAGCCATAGGGCATAGACTAAGTCATCGAAGGTGGTTGAAAATGGTTAGAAGCCACCAAATATAGATGCTGGAAGATATCATGGTGGTTAGGAGAGCCAGATCGAGAGTGAAAAAATAAGAAGCTCACCGAAATTGGTAATGGGACCACTAGAAAGTCATGCCAAACAATATGGAAATGTGTAAAGCGAGCAGAGAGCATGGCAGAGCTGCAAGCAACCAGATCAAAGCTGAGGATGTTAAAAATATTGAAAACATCACAAAATAATATCGTAAACATCTAAGAAGGTAGAATTCTATTTGAAAACTATAGATCGATGATAGAAAGTATATGAGGATACCAAAAAATTTTGGAAGCCATCAAGGAAGATGACAAAACATCTTCAATTGTAGCAACAAGAGTTGCAAAGCTCAAATCTGCATCAGGAGAAACATGATCTACATTGTCTAATGGAAATATATTGGGTATTTCACCTAGATATCCTGGTTTGAATCTAGGTGTAGTTGTAACTACTGCAATTTTAGAATTAGGAGCGAAATCCTAATCATCTTCAATGAGATCGTCATCATCAGCAGCAGCAAGGTCATCTTGGGAGCTGAATACTGGGGATGAAAACAACTTGAGTCTGTTGAATTTGTTGAAGTCATATGGTTATGTCGACAAGATCAGCAAAAATCTCTATGAAAGTTGACATCATGAACCAAGGAAGGATTGCGATTGTCAAAAATTGTCAGGCAAAACATAGGGTAAAACAATGAAGTGATATGAAACCACAAGAGAAAAGCCTACAATGCTAAGTGTTCGAAATGAATGTAACACTCCCAAATAGATCTACAGAGGTATTTTCATTCCCTTTATGAAATTAAATTAGCCTAGGGGAAGAGGATACTAGCCTGTAACCTGTAACCTGCTTTGATACCAATGATATGGCAGCAAATTATAATGGATAAGGAAATAGAAGATAATCATATAAATTTATATTCAATTGATAATAGATGACTATAAATAGACATTATAGGACATATTTCAGATAAGGGTGCATTTAATGATAATGATACCTTAATCCTTTACAACAACTAACATTTATTAATTCACACACCTAATTCCCTATCACTAAAGTTGAGCCCAAGGATTTCAATGAAGCAAGTGAAGATAAATACTGGATGAAAGCAATGGAAGAAGAGTTAGACCAAATAGAAAAGAGTGAAACTTGGGAACTTTTCCCATGGCCAAAAGATAAAAATGTAATTAACACCAAATGGGTCTATTGAAATAAGTTGAATGAAGATGGTCAGGTTGTTAGAAATAAAGAAATACGTATACAAAGGCTACACACAAGTTGAGGGGATTGATGTTGAAGAAAGATTTTCTCCCATTGCATGTCTTGAATCCATAAGAATATTTTTGGCTTTCTCAAGCTTTAAAAACTTCAAGATATATCAAATGGATGTAAAATCAGATTTTCTCAATGGTTACTTAGAGGAAGAGGTCTACATAGAGAAACAAGATGGTTTCAACCTGATAGATAAGTTGGACTATGTATGCAAATTAAAGTAAGCTCTCTATGGACTAAATCAAGCCCCTAGGTCTTGGTACTCAATATTGGATAAGTATCTCTAAGAACAGGGTTTCATAAAAGGTATAGGTAATAGTAATATATACATAAAAAATGAAGGAAATAACTTATTGATTGTAGAGGTCTATGTGGATGATATAATTTTTGAAGGTAGTAATGATAATATGTGTTAGAAATTTGCAAAGAGTATACAAAATAAATTTGAGATGTCAATGCTTGGTGAGTTGTCTTTTTTCCTTGGATTGCAGATTTCACAATCAGATAAAGGTATATTTCTCTCTCATACCAAGTATGTAAAATAAATATTGAAAACGTTTAGGATGGAGGATTGTAATCTTGTAAGTACTCCCATGGTTACAAGATGTAAGTTAAGTAAATATGATGAGTCTCTTGAAGTAAATCAGATATTTTATAGATCCATGATTGGAAGTTTACTATATATCACAACTATTAGACCAGATGTAATGCATACAATCAGATTGGTGGTAAGATTTCAAGCTGTACCAAAAGAAACACATGTACAAACAATAAAGAGAATATTTAAGTATTTTAAAGGAACTATGAGTTTAGACTGTGGTACCCTTGATGCAATAATTTTACACTCACTACATATACATATGTGGATTTGGCAGGCATTGTTGATGACATAAAAAGCACAAGTGGAGGAGCATTCTTTCTTATAGATTGTTTAGTCTCCTGGATAAGAAATAAATAAGCATTAGTATCCTTATCCACTATAGAGGTAGAGTATATTTCAGCAGATGCTTGTTGTACACAGGTTTTATGGATGAAGTAGAATTTAAGTAATTTTAAAAAAGAACATGATCATCCTATCTCCATACTATGTGATAATACAAGTGCCATTAATATTTCAAAGAATAAAATGATGCATTCGAGGACCAAGTACATCTCAATCAAATATCATTTTTTGAGATAACAAGTTACTGATCAACAAATCAAATTGGAATACATTGCTACAAAGGAATAGATTGCTGGCATCTTTACCAAGCCACTTCCAAAGGAAAATTTTGAGTATCTCAAAGGAAATTTGGGAGTAGCCTTACTCCCATCCCAAAATTAATCACCTCAAGAAAAGGAAGTGATGAGGGGGCTATCCTAAAGTGTTTTATTCTTAGCCCCAAGCAGCCCTTTGCCATTGATGTCAAAGGGGGGGAGAATTCAGTGAGGAGGAGATTTTTGTTGTAGGGTTGCCATCAATGACAAAGGGGGAGAATTTTGGAAATATTGAGTATATTGAGTTGTCATTGATGTTAAAGGGTATATAAGGTATAAATATGTTGATGTCAAAGAGAGCATGGTATTCAAGGAAAAAATATTCTTCAAGAATGACGAGTTTACAAGGTTGTACAATGGAAATCAAAGCAAACATATTTAAGGATTATTATATTTAAATATTATAAAGAGAGTTTATAAAGGTTCAAGAGGCTTGAGGAAAAAGGTTTATAAAGAGAAGGACAAAAGGTTTAAAATAAAGACAAAAGTTTTTGAAGTCATTGGACAAAGGTTTAAAAGCAATATATTATAATATTTAAAACCTAATGTTTAAATATTATAATACAAATAAATTTAAATTTAAAAAGGGTGCAAATATAGATTCAAAAATATGAAAATCAAATATTGTGCCGACGTCTCCATGTGAAATCGATTTGCATATTTAAAAGGGAAAAATATTTCACTTTTAGGTGAGTGGAAAAAGCGCCAATCGAATTTTGTTCACACAATTTCGTAGAGGGAAGAAGAGGAGAAAGGGAGAGCGCACACATCGATTGAGACAAAGGCAAAAGTTGAAGGTAAATAGAAGTGAGCACATTCGTTATGCCAACTGGGTGGCTAGCCCTAGAGGTAGGCTAGCATGTGCTAAAGGCATTGGAAAATAGGAGGTCAGGGGGTCAAATCATGGTGGCTCTATTTTTGTTAAAATTTTAAGCAAAGAAGAAATAATAGAAGATATTGAAGAGGCTATTAGTGTGCTTTGAATTTTGTGTGGATAGCTAGCTCACACGGTAGCCTAGCTTACGCTAGGGTGTGGGCAAACAAGAGGTGGCAGGTTCAATTTACAACGGCTGTGTTGGTAAGGGTAAAAATATTTTGATCAAATATTATTTTTAGGAGTTATAAGTTATGCATCATATTTAATTTTGTTAGGGAGTTATAAGGTGTGCTAGAATTAATTGTATTTTGAATAGTATTTGGAGTCATAAGGTATACTGTGTGTAATTGAAGATTTTACTTCGGATATTGTGTGTGGGCATTATAAAGTTAAAGTTATTTGTGAAAGTAGGAGATACAAGGTAGTATTCTTGAAAGCTTTGTGGTGTACATTTGGGAAGATGATTTCCTATCTATGCATGAAATAGAAAACTACTAATCAGATTTTTGGAGGATCAAAGAGGAAATTATTTACCTAGAAAGGTTTGAGAAGATCATCATCATCAAGATAGATTTAGAGGTATGGTAATTTAATTCCTTTCTCAAAGAGTTTTTGACTCAAGAAAATATATTGAGTTGTGATATGTTTGGAGGCATAAGGATTGATTGTTTGAGCATTGCTTGGATTGAAATTGGGAAAGATTATAGATCAGATTTATGAGAAAACCTATGCATTGTTTATGGTTGAAATTGGAAACAAATTGATGAAAGTTATAAATCAGTTTTGAGAGCAAATTTGTGCATTGGTTTTGAGTGATATTGGAAATTAAAGTGCAAGAGTTATAGATCATATTTGTGAAGCAATTTGTGCATCATCATGATTGATTTTGGAAGTAGATGAGCATGGAATATTTATGGATTGTTATATTTGGTTTGGGTATAAATTAGCATATTTGTATGCAATATTTTGGATAAGTTGTGAGCATGTTTGAGTAGGTTTTGTGATAATATTTTATTAGGGTTATGAGCAGGTTTGATTAGGTTTTGTAAGTAGATTTGAGAAATTTTTTGAGCATATTTGAGCAGAGTTGAGAACAAGTTTAGGGAAATTGAGAGAAGAGGGGATAGTGTTGGAAATATTGAGCATGTTGTGTTGTCATTGATGTCAAAGGTTTTATGTTAAAATGTTGATGTCAAAGAGAGTTTGATATGGTAGAAATATTCTCTTCTATGGTTGAATAATTATACAAGGCAAGGCTCATATCAAAGCAATGAAAATGGTAAAAAAAAAAAGTTATAATATTTATTTTTAAATATTATACATAGAGGGACAAAGGTTTGCAAGAGAAAAACAAAGCAAATGTTTAAAATAAAGGCCATGGTTTAAAAGAGAGTAGATAATATTATAATATTTTTAATATTATAATACTTGGGCCAAAAGGTTTTATTTTAAAAAGAAAAAGAAATTGAAGGCAAGTTTAGTTTGCAAAGCCCAAAGGTTTTAAAAATAATATTATAATATAAGTTTGAAAGGTTGAAGGCGCTAAAATATTGGAGGGCATGTTAATATTTTATTTATCTAGAAAGGTGACGATATCGGTGCATGAAGTGGAAATCATATATAAAGGGGGTAAATTATTTTCATTTTCTAAGGCTGAAAATGAAGCACAATCGTGAGATCCGCTTGATCGTTTGATTTGATGAGGGCAGAGAAGAAGGAAAGGACATGCACATGATTTTTTTAAAGGGAAATTTTGAAATTCAAAAGGGAGTGCAATGAGTTTGAAATCACATCTGGGTGGTTAGCTCAGACAATAAGAAGGTCTTGCACTAGACCGCTGGTAGAGTGGAGGTCTCTAGTTTGAAGCACGATGGGGATGTTTTTTTGTTGAAGGTTTTGGTTGAGGAAGATTTTGTGTCACGTGGTAGGTGAAATAAAAGCATTTTTGCCTTGGTGTCTATGTGGGTAGCTAGCCCATGCGGTGTCCTAGTGCAAGCAAGGGCATGGTCCAACTAGAGCTGGTAGGTTTGAATTATGGTGACAACATTAGTAAGGGCACAAATTTTTAATTAAATTTACTAAAGATATGTGTTGGTTTTATTATGTTAGGGAGTCATAAGGGTGTGAGTTATAAAGTTTTGTTTTGCAAATAGGGAGTCATAAGGATGTGTTATAAAAGCTTTCTATTTTACAAATAGGAATCATAAGGGTGTGTTTTATAAAGTATTTATTTTACAAATAGTATAAAGAGAAAATACAAAGGAGATATTTTTTACATGTGAGAATAGAAGGTATAAGGTGTATGAAAGTGAAATTAAAATTGTATTCTGCACTTAGAGTTTTGTATGAATATAATGTACATTATTAATATTAAATTTATGCCTTTTTACAAGTAGGAGTTATAAGGTGTTATTGTGGTTTAATATTCAGTTATCATTTTTGTATGGTGAAAAGAAACTTTGAGGAGATTTGATAATTGTTAATGCCCTATAATTTGGGAACAAAAGGAGAGTTATTGAGAATCATTTTTAGATTCCATTGTGTACATCTTTTTGAGAAGAAATTAAATGTTGACGATTTGAAAGAGAAATATATTACCCAGTTTTGAAGTGGCACTTTGAAAAGTAAATTCTTTTGAGACAGTTTTTGAAGGCACAACTTCATCAAAGAAAGTTAAGAGGTATGGAGATATTATTTCTTCTTTAAGGTGTTTGGTTGAGCTAATATTTTTGAATCATAAGTTGGAGAAATAAGGATTATATATGTACATTGTTGGAAATATTTGAGATAGGGTTTGTGAAACAAATTTTGCATCCTTGTTGAGAGAAATTTCAAACACTTGTGCTAGAATTTGTGAACAAGTTGTACTTCAATGTTGAAAGAAATTGGAAACACATGTTCTAGGGTTTGTGAACAAATTGTGCTTCATTGTTTGAATGAATTTGTGAAGTTTTTGGGCATTGGTTTGAGTGACATTGAATGTGAATGAGCAAGTGTTAGAAACCAATTTTTTGAAGCAATTTGTGCATTGGACTTGAGTGATATTTGGAGAGAACATATTGTAAAATTGTATTGCATATAATTTTCTGTGTTCTTGAACAAGAATTATGGGTAGAATATGTCTGAAGTATTGTGATCAAAGCATGTGTTATAAGCAATATTTGAGTATGTGTTATGAGTAGTTATGAGAATGTGTTAGAGAAAATTTGAGTAGAGATAGTGAGGTAGATTTGAGCAAGTCTTGTGAGAAGACTTGAAGCAGGTTTAAGGTGTTTGGTTGAGCTAATATTTTTAAATCATAAGTTGGAGAAATAAGGATTATATATGTACATTGTTGGAAATATTTGAGATAGGGTTTGTGAAACAAATTTTGCATCCTTGTTGAGATAAATTGGAAACACTTGTGCTAGAATTTGTGAACAAGTTGTACTTCAATGTTGAAAGAAATTGGAAACACATGTGCTAGGGTTTGTGAACAAATTGTGCTTCATTGTTTGAATGAATTTGTGAAGTTTTTGGGCATTGGTTTGAGTGACATTGAATGTGAATGAGAAAGTGTTAGAAACAAATTTTGTGAAGCAATTTGTGCATTGGACTTGAGTGATATTTGGAAAGAACATATTGTAAAATTGTATTGCATATAATTTTCTATGTTCTTGAACAAGAATTATGGTTAGAATATGTCTGAAGTATTATGATCAAAGCATGTGTTATAAGCAATATTTGAGTATGTGTTATGAGTAGTTATGAGAATGTGTTAGAGCAAATTTGAGTAGAGATAGTGAGGTAGATTTGAGCAAGTCTTGTGAGAAAACTTGAAGCAGGTTTAAGCTATATTTGAGTAAGTCTTGTGAGAAGATTTGGGATAAAGTTAAGATAAATTTGTGCAGATTTGGAATAGAGTTGAGACAATTTTGTGCATCTAATTACATATTTTAAATAGATTTGAGATATATTTGTGTATGTAATGTGTGCATATTTGGGACAGAGTTGAGATGGATTTGTGCATATAATATGTGCAAATTTAGAGAAAATTTGAGATAAATTTGTGCATGTAATGTGTTCATATTTAGGGTAGAGTTGAAAGCAGATTTGTGAGTAGACCAGAGTAAGCCTTGTGAGTAGGCTTAGGGAAAATTCAAAGTAGAGGTGTGTACCAACTTTGGATGTGACCAAAGCAGAGAGGAGAGGTGTCTCCTATGGATAAATTTCCATAAACCAAAATAAGAAAAAGGTGTCTCCTGTGGATAGAGTTCCACAAACCAGAGTAGACAAGAGATGTATCTCCTATGGATAGAGTTCCATGAACCAAAGTAGAGAGGAGATATTTCTCCTATGGATAGTGTTCCATGAACTTGACCATTAAGAGGATAGAATTATCTTATGGATAGAGTTCCACGAACCAGAGTTAAGGGGATAGAGTTCTCCTGTAGATAGAGTTCCAAAAAATAGAGTTAAAGGGATAGAGTTTTTCTATGGATAGAGATCCACGAACCTGAGCATAGGAGATTGAGATATCCTTTGGACAAAGGTCCATAAATATTGTAATAGGGACTTGGTTCCCAAGAGATTTATTGAGAAAATTTAGAAGAAGATTTTATCCATGGACGTAAGCCACATTGGATGAACCACATTAAATCTATGTCTCTCATGTGTGTGATGATTTGTATATTACCTTGTTATTGCTATTGATTATATTGGTTAATACTGCTATGAAAAGATATTGCAATTGATAACATTGGATAATATTGTTTGGAAAAGAAAAGTAAAATTTTATCTTATACTGTTCATCCCCCTCTTAGTATAAGCTTGTGTTATTCAGATAGAGGTCTCCTATGGATAAAGGTCCATAAAACAGAGAAGAGGGGATTGGTGTCTCTTGTGGATAGAGGTCCACAAACTTGAGGATAGGGATTGGTGTCTCCTTTGGGTTGGTACCCATAAATATTGCAATAGGAAATTTGTTCCCAAGAGATTTGTGGAGAAAATTTATAATAAATATTTTATTCATGGATGTAGCCCACATTGGGTGAACCACATTAAATCTATGTCTCTTATGTGTGTGATGATCTCTGCATTGTTTCATTATTTCAATTGATAATATTGGATGATATTTCTTTGGAAATAAAAGTAAAAAGTTTTATCTTATATTGTTCACCCCCATCTCAGTATAATCTTGTTTTCTTCACTCTTCTAGGGTTCTAAATGTATGAATTCTCTATAAATAATGACACATGCTCATCCATCAGGAAATAGTAGTATTGTGGTCATCGATAGTGACCATGCCCCATGGAGTAACAATTATTGATCTTGGAATTTCTAGTGGGTCAGTTTGTATCCCATGTTCCACTAGTGGTTCTATATCTACAATTTTATGCTGACCTACTTAATAACTATGACTAGTTCATCTTTAGGTAAGTCTAGAACATTCTATAATTTTGACACACCCACCAATGTGGTTCTTTTTTTTTATTCACATTTTGGTTCCCCTTGGTCTAGCACATTCTATTATTATTTTTAGTGCACTCTAATCTAAAATTTATTTTGGTACATGTTGTTGAACCTATCATTATGCCTATGTGAAAGTCTCTTTGACTTCCATTGGTGCTTTCCCTTCCCTATATAAAAAATATTATTCCAACATAGCAAACATGCAATCATATAAAATATATCTATGCATAAATTTAGGGACATACAATTTTTAGTCCTACTTGAGTCTCTTACTCATTAGTGATTTTAGTAGTTATTTCTAACAAGATATTAGCTAATATTAGATCCAAGATTTATTTAAAAAGGTGTATTTCCTTCAAATCTACTCTTTAAATGATTCAATTATTATAACAATTGGGAAATGTACCTTTCCTTTTCTTAGAGCTCTAACCAAGCTTTGTGTAGCCATTATTGTTGTGATTTGAAAATTGCTTTTGTGCAATTGTCAATCAGTATAAATCTTTAGCTTATTTTTATACAATATTTATATTTGGATTCTCATATAAACATGGAGGTTTTTATACTGCATTATCTTTAGTAGTATCCTAATAATATATAGGAAATTTAATATCATATTGTGATATCTATAAATATTTCTCTACCACACCAAAAGAATAAATGTCAGTTTGTGGTAACTCCTATGACCTAAAGGGAATGTTTGGAGTCTACTCATCATCATTGTCATTAAGGATCAATTTCTACCTTTTTTACATTCTAGTGCAAAATAAATCTAGCACTTGCTCTAGATCAATGAAGGTTTACCTCTATCTCTAGCTTCTTCTCAGCTAGGGTTGATTCATTGTAACCTCCTCTTTATTGGGTTCATCAAGCACTTCCTCTTCCTCACTACTAGAGACTATTTTAGGGTTCTAGCATTTTTTTTTGTGCTAAACTATTCTTGTGCACCACCAATTTTTTACCTTAGGTGATAAATAAAATTTATTATTCCATTGATCCCCTCTTCAGATGACTTGAATGTCATCACCATTTGTCTACCTTCATTTTCCTATAAGGTATGACTACATATTTTCCTATTTTCATCACATCCAACCCTTGTAGGTATAATTATCTCTAGAGTAGGAATTTATTTATTTATTTTTTATTTGTGGAAAACATCCCAAAAGGGATGCCAATTTCGGGTAAGACCCAAGGAGGAAGGGGTATCCATTCCGCAAAAGGAATTTATTTTTATTTTAGTTTTTTGTAGCTTTAGGCTAATTATTTCTACTTATAGAAAATATTCCTCTATTAGGCGTGGAATCCTCTAGCATGGGTGTAGATTATTTCAATGCAAGGGTATGCTCATCATCCAATCTTTCTATAGACTTAGGATGCTTCATCCTACTAGTTTGAGTTCCCCTCTCCATAGGTGTAGGTACCTCTAGCATAGGAGCTTCTTCTTCAACTAATACATTTGTAGCCCTAGGCTACTTTATTTTACTAATTATAGACTTCTTCTTCATAGATTTAGGTTACTCTAGCATATGGATTTCTTCTTATCAGGATTTTGAAACCCTAGGCCCCTTTGCAATCTATTTCTTTTTTGTGTTATTTTAGAGTAGAGATATTTATCCAAGGATCCAAAACTTATTTCCAAGCATATTCATTTCCTCCAAAATAATGCTTGCATAATAATTGGATGAGGCTATGATGTTAGATACAGCCATGACCCTCCTACACTCATTTGGTTATCATGTGCACATAAATTTGTAAGTAAGTAGGCAAGTTGATTCTTGCCTTAGATTTGAGGGTGATATACTTGAGGTGAGATAACATTCTTATATGGGACCCTATAATAATAATAAATTGGCCACTACAGGTCAAATATTTTATGACCTATAGTGCTATTTATTCCTAGGGCACTATTAAATAGGATGGTTTAATCCCCTTATGTTTATTATTTTTCATTTCAATTTTAGGTTTTGGATCTCTCTCTTTTGTGAAATCATTAAATTTTTTTACAAGTATTGACTTAGGATTTGAAACCTCTTTCCCTTCACAAGGAATTTTAGAAATAAAATTAAAAAATTTAGGAGTTACCCTAATCAGAATTCCTTTAATTTTTGTGTGATTTATCTAGAGTGAATGTGCAAATGTTTTAGCTAGTGCCTCCACTATTCATATAGACTACTTGCTAAAAAAATACAACCACTTTGAGATGTTGTTCAATCTTGGTAATTATATCTAGATCTACCTTTCACTTTTGTCTACCCATAATGCTCTATTTCTTATTGAACAATAAGCTATGTGATTTATTTTATGTAGATGCCTCTATTGTAAGAAAAACTACTACAATTGTGCTTACCACTATGCTAGACAAATAAGGAAGACAAAAAAGGTTTCATTTTTAGAAACTTGTGCCAATTATTTTCTCGATGATGGGGTAATCACTACCTTGGAAACTATCACATGATTTGGCATCACCAGTACCAATTGCATATATCAAGGACATTTATTTTTTGATGTACAATTAAAATATTCCATGGCTCACATGTATATGGTGAGATAGGTGGAACTTCATGATTGGGTACAATAGGGAAACAACACATGCAACTTAACTATTTACAATATCCCAAGATACTTCCAAAATTACTTACCATGTGCTAGATTCATGCATGGTTAAAATATTATTTTCTATGTGGCATGTTTCTCATGGCTTGTTGACTTTGCAATCACCATCATGACAGATCAATTTGTGATTTGCATCATTCATATGCCAATTTTCCATCGATTTTCACTTAATTATAATTTCCATGCCACATTTACTTTGTGATTATCTTCATTTTGTGTGCCACCACAAGTGGAAAATTTGTGCATGTAATTCAAGGAATGCTTGAGATTTATTTTTGGCATGTACATCCTTCATTTATCATTTAATTTTGTGCCAACACAAGCAACCTATATTTTCCACATTGCATTCCAAAACTATAGTGAAAACCCAAGGTAAATTTTCTATTTTGTGCCCTTATTATTATTAATTATTAATTATTATTATTATTATTTTGAAAAAGGCACCAACTCACTCCAACACAACCTTATTTACTTTGGTGTAGTAGAGTGCATACTCTTGAGAAACGAAACTATGCACTCTAACATAGTTGTTTGCTTTTTCTAGTGTAACTAAGGATGTTTATTCATGTGCAACCAGAAGTGCTCCAAATTACCTTGGAGATACCTTTTGACATATTTTTTGTATACTATTGAACTACATACTTTGTGTAATATTAAATATGAAAATTAGTAAAATTAAATAAAATGCATACCTCACTGTTATAAAGGAGGAGCATATTTAAAAACATGTACAAGAAATTGGCTATCGTTTCCTCATGACCATGTTTAAAAACATGTATCTCAATCCATTTTGGCACATAATAAGTACACACAAAAAATTGTTCTTCCATTGATAAGGTTGGTTAATGGATCCATTAAATTGTAGCCCAAATATTTTAAATGGTTCTAGAATAACTTAAGGTTGTAAGGGTATCTCATTTGTTATAGTTAGTTTTCCCATATATTGGCATGGATCACATTATCACACATAATTTCTTATGTTATGATGAAGTGATGGTCAAAAATATCATACACCAATTTATTTTTGAATTATATGCTTTAATAAATAATATCCCCCTACTAGTTCGTCATGACATGCATAGAGGATATCATATACCCCATATTGTTGAATACATTATTGCAAAAAATAATCAAGTTCATATTTGAATAGTAGACCAATAATCCACTCAAAAGATAAACTTTGTTTAATCAATCATCATTTTTATTTGTGGGTAAAATGAGGGACATTTCTCATTGGTAGATAGTTAGAAATATTATAAAATCATGATTATTATGTTGATATTGCAAATAAATGTTCATTAAAAAAGGAATCATATGCTGGCTCATATTCATTTATGATGTTTAGCCTTGATAAGAAGTCAACTACTATATTATATTTGCTTGATTTATCAATAATAGTAATTTTAGACTCTTGTAGTATTAATAACCATCATATGATTAAACCACTAACCAAAGGTTTATTCATAATATATTTTATTGTTGCATGATTTGTGTGAATAAAAACTTGATATCTAGTAATATGTTAGCAAAATGTGTTGAAGGAAAACATCGTTGCCAATAATTTATTTTTAGTGGTGGTGTAGTTTATTTCTACTCCTACAAAATTTTTGCTAATATAATAAATAACATAATGTTTCTCATAATATACTTGGCCCAATGCTACTCCAACTAGAATATTTGATGCATCAGTTTGGATATGTATGAGATTTTCCAATTGAGACCTTGTAACATAGGTGGATTGGTCAACTTTTATTTCAATGTGATAAATTCAATTTGACACTTTTCTATCCATTTAAGATCAAAATATCTAGATAATAAGACATACACAAGGGTCACAATTGTGCTAATTGTTTTTATGAAATGATGATACAAACCAATGTGCCCTAGAAAATGATTGACATGTGTTTGAGTTTCTAGCGGAGGTAAGTTTTTAATAATTTCAATAATTTTTTGATCTACTTGTATCCCTATAGATGATATATGATGTCCAAGCACAGTGCCTTCATACAATATCATCAAATATTTCTTAAAGTTTATGGCTAAATTATAGGTTTCACAATGGATTAACACTTTATCAATATTTTCAAGAGTTTCATCAAAAGTCTCACCATATATTCTGAAATCATCCATGTAGATTTCAACATATTTTAATAGTCAAATTAGAGAAAATAACAAGCACAAATCATTGGAAAGTTGGTGGGACATTACAAATACCTAAAGGTAGAACTTGATAATCAAAAGTTGATGTATTTTTAAGCCTTACCATTAAAGTAAATCTCACAGGATAAATGATCACATGATCAAATATATGATAGCCACAACATAATAAGATGAAATATAATGTATCCAAAATAATATGAGCCAATTAATATGTAATCAAGGCTAATAATATGTCAAATAACATTCATTAATAAGCAACAATATAAATGTATAAATAGCCTAAACCATACATGTAACAACATGTAGCAAGACTTACAATATTAATTGCTCAAATGTATATAATATTTATTACTCTCTTACAAATGAATCATAAAACTCTATTACAAGATAATCATAGATTCACAGTACTTTCTATGTAGACTCTATAGGTGATATTGATGTTGTAGATAATGTAGATTATGGTATATCTCTATGAAGTAATATATAGCCATTCTAGGATTACTCTTGGGTTACTTGACTCTTCCTTTCCTTATGCCAAGTCTCATGACTTTGCTTCTCTACTTGGCACTTGCATACACATGAATCTATGTTGTATGAATACTTGTACATGATTCTTCACATAACACTTCCTAATATAAGAACACATGTGCACACTTACTTATGAGACACTTGTGAACATTTACACACATAATACTTGCACACTTATTTAAATGAAACTTATGCACTTCTTGTACATTATTACATTAAATAAAATATTTACTCACACTCTAATATAGGAGACAAATCTAATGTAATATTTACAAGGTTGTACCAAGGAGGTACATTATAATGTAATATATAATGTAATATCCTCTAACACCCCCCATGTATTACATTATTTGGTTATTGAAGACTTTAATATTAAATATGATATTTATTCATTAATTTTCATCCTACAAGTGGTATTGTAGTACATGTGATCTTCTTCTATCCTTGCATCCTTTTTATAATCTCTACCTTTGAATTCATCCAATACATTTGATGGTAGAAAGGTTCCTGATTCTCATTTCCTACAATTTATCTTTCAGAGCATTCAACAATGTTATCATGAAATAATATAAGATCTTGAGAAAAACTAATTTTATCTAAGGCATATATTCCATTATTAATTAATACTATAGACTTTGTAATATTTTTATTTTTTATAATACATTTATTGTTCTCATTTATACATTTGAACTCAATTGATCTTCCACTTTCAACTAGTTTAGTAACTAAAATGAGATTGGTTGTCAACCCTAGAACATACATAACATATTTCAATATAAAGTTTGAGAATGATGCACTAGGTGTTACACAACCACTTCCATGTACAAGATACCTCTTACAATCAACAATATCCAAATAGAAATTATCTCTAACTTCTAAAAAATCATACCATTGTAAGTTACGAGTCATATGATGACTTGAAATTATTTTCCATTGTTGACAAGAGTTTAGAGTATGATGCTTCTCATTTGATGTACCTTGTTCATTAAATTTTCATTTTTTAGAATATGATTTTATATTTTGATAACATCTCCTACGTTGAAAACTTCCTCTAGGTAGCTTATCCATTAAATTTGTAGATTTTTATTTTTAAAGTAGACTTCCTTGTGACTTCCTAGGATTTAAATAAATTCAAACTTTCTATGTTCAAAATTCTATGAGGTAGAATTTCTTATAACTTCCTAATATTTAAAAATAAGAATTTTACAAATTGAATATCCTACATTTGATGTTGAATACCTTTTTATTTTAAAATTAAATTAATTTGCAAATATTCTATACTTTAAATTTCAATAAATTTTAATAAATAAACTTCAAACTATGAATTAGAAACAATAATTACTAACCTTATAACTACTAATGGAATAAATTCAAACTTTTAATCAACTCTACTTATCACTCCTATCAAGGCTCTAATATATAACTTCCTTATTTATAAACCTTCTTTCTCATATTTAATATAAAACCTTTTAAAACTTTAAAACCTACAAATAATAAAACCTTATAGCTCCTAAACCCTAATTTAAATTTTAAATTCAAAAACCTTTTATACCAACCTTTGAATTCTAACTAGCTTTCATGCTCTTTCTTTGGCTCTTGTGCTTCATTAGACTATAGCAACTGAATTCTTCTGACAAGCCTTTATACTATATGCTCCTTTAATTTACATGCTTCATGAACATTTCAACTATAGATGCCTATAATTTCACAGTATAGTTGATAGTTGGCATAGGTGTATCTTATGTTACATGATGTAACATTCCTAAAGATGCCTAACATGGACTATATTTGAATGAATCTTCTTGGTTGGTGTTCTAATGCTTTTATTTGTGAGGAAATACTAATTGATTTGAAACAAAACATTCAAATTTCCTTTCTCTAATGTATTTTTACATTTTTAGTTTCAAGATTCATTCCATTCATGTTCCAAAACAAGATGTGATGGCACTTTGCTAAGGTTACCATCATTTGGCTAGTTACTTATCTTGGGCACTACGTGTTGGTGATTAGGTGCTAGTTGAATGCTATATTGGATGCTAGTTGTGTGATGTCTTGAACATTAGTTGAGTGTTGGCTCGAACATTATTTGAGTTTTGTCTTGGATCCAAGAATCATATGATTGATTCTACTATGGTGGTACTTATATGGATGAACTTATGATGATAAAAAATCCT
The DNA here is from genome assembly GCA_028583015.1 of Wollemia nobilis. Classification (NCBI taxonomy): domain Eukaryota; kingdom Viridiplantae; phylum Streptophyta; class Pinopsida; order Araucariales; family Araucariaceae; genus Wollemia; species Wollemia nobilis. The sequence continues at coordinate 1,314,968 of JAQPPZ010003183.1, forward strand.
TTCTAACCTTGCTACTCTGATTGCTTATACACTGCACTACATTGCATCCCATGCAATTTTTATTTCTAACTCATTTCCTTCTTTGTTTATTTATATTTAATAGTGTTTGTGCTTTTCCTTGACTTTACAAATGATGCTTTAAGTTGGCTCTTTATTATAAAATTTATTTATCTCAATCTTGTGTTGTTCTAATATTGTAGTTACCTTCCAAATCCAATACCATGTAATTAATGCCTTTAACCTTGGTACTTTTAGTCTTTTTATAAAACCTCAACATCACTTTATTCCTTGTGTAGTTGGTTGTATAACTTATTCTTCTACCGTGACTTATTAGTTGGTTTTATTTAAAGCTTCTTTACTCTTACCTTTGGAGCCTACACATCTTCTTTCTCTAGTTCACTTATTTAATCTTTCCTTCTTGTAGACAAGGAACCTTGACCTCTTTCTAATGGATGGTTTCATAGACTACTATTCAACATCTCTTTCATTCTACTATAGATGGCCATGTAGATATGGATTCTACTTATATTATGAGCCTTATTATTTTATCATAAGCTTCTTATTTATTAGACATATTTTATTTATGGGTATATTCCTCAACCTCTCAGGTCTATATTAGTTTATTTAACCAATATCACTTAAAATAATTTTATAAAGGACTCTTTCTAATGACATATCTTCTATATTGGCTTATTGAGCCTATTTATCTATTCCTCTGGAACCTATTTATCTTCACACCTCCTTTCCATCCTTCAATATGGGGCTTGTATATTATATATGGTCTCTTCTCTTTCTCAATAAGGGCCACAAATATTCACTATGGACCTCTTTCTCTAAAGGGTCTCTATCCTTCAATATTGTCCTCTTTTGGACCAACATCAAGGTCAATATGACCTGAATCTGCAATATCATAATAATTTTTTATCAAGGTCTTTTTCTTGAAGACCTTTATCCATTGTATCAATATCAATGTTTAAGTCTATCTCAAAGACCTAAATCAATAATCCTACAACTTAAATCAATCCCTGCTTGATGAAATCTTTCTTTCTCTCACACTTTGAAGATGAAAGTCTTCTCTATCTATTGTAGGAAGCTTCTCACTTCTCAAAAGATCAATCTCTACTACAAAAATGTCTTAGGTTGATCCTAAGAACTCCAATAATTATTCTCCTCCTTACTATAGAACCCAATAATGTCAAGGTGATTATAAACTTCCTTGATGCTCCAAACAAGATAGCTTGATTGTACTAGCTTATTCAACTTTCTTGATAGAAACCAGTTGGTAGGAATTTATCTATGTCCCTAAAAATACCTTTATCAATGTTAGGATGGCTCTTTCTTGAATGATCAAATTTCTCCTGAGTTGGTTCTACCTCTATATATCAATACTTATTCTCCTTATTTATATAATATCAATATCAAGGGATTTCTATCCCTAAAACTTTCCTATCAATGTTAAGGTTGGCTATTTTCCTAAATAATCAACTATCTTCAAGTTGATTCACCCAAATATGGGTCCTAGTCTTCATTAGTTATCCTTCAACCTAGTGGAAATAATCTTAGATGAGTTCTAGTCTTCTCTAGTTGTTCTGCACCTATGGAAAGACCCTATATTTATTGCTTTCTTCAACTATTCAATACATTCTAGGTTTAAATCCCTTTAAAGTAGATAAACTCTAATAAATTTTGTCACACTAGACAATAATTGATTTTATAGCTAAATAAATCCTATACAATAAACTTCTTGTTATAGATCTGATACCATTGATGGCTTTTGAAGTCTTATTATTAATGTAAATCTCATATGATAAATTATCACAAGATCAAATATATGATATCCGTAATATAATAAGATCAAATATAATGTAACCAAAATAATATAAGTCAATTAATATGCAAATCAAGGTATTAATATATCAAATATCATTCATTTATAAGCAAAAATATGAATGTATAGCCTAAATTGTACATGTAAAAATATGTAGGAAGACTTATAATATTAATTGCTCAAATGTATGCAATATTTATTACTCCTCCTCCTCTTACAAATATATCATAAAACTCTATTACAAGATAATCACAATACTCTCTATATAGACATTGCAGGTGATAGATGGTATCTATCTATGGAGTAATATATAGCCATTGTAGGATGACTCTTGGGTTACTTGACTCTTCCTTTCCTTATGCTAAGTCTTATGAATCTTGGCTTCTCTACTTGACACTTACATATACACGACTCTATCTTATATGCACACTTGGATACGAATCTTCACATAATAATTCCTAATCTAAGAACATGTGTGCACACTTATTTATGAGACACTTGTACACAATTAAACACATAACACTTGCACACTTATTTACATGACACTTGTACATTTCTTGCACATTATTACATTACATAAAATATTTAATCACACTCTAATATAGGACACAATCCTAATATAATATTTACAAGGTTGTACCAAGGAGGTACATTAGCATGTACCATATAATATAATATTCTCTAACAAAAGTACTCCATGGACAGGTAATATTCATTTTATCATGATCCTTTGGAGCAACTTGAATTTGATTATATTCACTAAATCCATTAATAAAACTAAAGTACTTCTTTCTAGTGAGTGTGTCCAATACTTGGTTGATGAATGGTAATGGAAAGTTGTCCTTGCATGTAGGTTTGTTAAATTTAAGATACTCAATACATACTTAAATCATACCATTCTTCTTTGGAATGATAATTAGTGGAGAAACCCAATGGCCATCAAAGATAGGATAAATGAATCCTTCTAATAGTTTTTTAATTTTATCTTTAATGATATATTATAAGGTGGGATTCAACCTTCTTTGTGGTTGTTGCATAGGTTTAACATACTTAGTATTGATATGATGAGTGCATATATCTTGATGAATTCCTATCATGACTCTATATTCCCATGTAAAAGCATTGGGATGTTTACTCAACACATTGAATAATTTTTCTTCTTGTTAATTATACAATGAGTTATTGATATTAAAAATTGTCCTTGTTGTACTCAATTTATTTGGTGCTAGAATACATTGAGTTAAATTACTTCAAAGTTGCTAACCAAATCATTTAAAGGGCAATGATTTGGAAATAAAGAATGGAATATTCTAGTATTTTGGTCAAAGGTAATTTCGAAGGTAATTCAATTTATTATAAAGCACTAAAATAATAAAAGGAGTTGCCTATAACACCAATGTGGCAAGTACAATGAGTCATATTGTATTCAAACAAGTAATAAGCACTTATGTTCTTAATTGTCATCCTTCCATAGTAATTGATAGATAGTAATGGACTTATCTTCAAACTTGGAATCAAACATGTTATTGAGAAATATAGTCTCATCCTCAAAAATAAATCTTTGAAATAGATCCAATTCCTCAGCATGGTCTTTTACAATAATTGTGGCTAAAGTTGAAATAATTTTTTTATTTTCCACATCTAAGTCAGAGAACCATAAATTGCTAGAATTTTTTTTTTTAATTTTAACAAAGAGGATTTTATTGCATGAAATAAAGTATACATATACAAATTGTATAGGGAATGGAAGAATCAAATCCAAGCTAGCAGAGAACCATAAATTACCAAAAATAATGATTGAAGGTTTTGCTAGAGAGTACAACAAATTCTTCTTAGTCTACTCATTTGAAATGGTCATATCTCCTGACCTACAATCAATAAAAGTGGTTTGTATAGATTACCAAGGGTTTCCAATACTTAATGGATAACATTCATAGGATTTTGAGATTGTAATACCAAAAAGTAAAATTATTATTCCCATGAAAATACTTCATAAGAATATTTTCTATTATTTCTTCTGGTTTTTTTATTGATTGATCAACCATGTCAAGTATTATAGACATTGGGTTTAGATTGGTTATATGTAATTTTTGCATAGTATCGTTTGTCATGACATTATGGCAGCCCCAAGATCAATAAAAATATTAGATATTTGAATTTATCCTTTTGATGTTATAACTACCAATATTCCTAGATATCCATACATGGGTGGAATAAATTTCCCTACAAGGTCTACTAGCTTTCCACCCACCAATATAGTTTTAGGACATGCTTTCTTATTCTTTCTTGGTATCTTAATAAAAAGTTCCTAAACTATTTTATTAAGCATAGGAAAATCTTTAATTATTTATAATTAATAAATGAATATATTTAAATTTTTCAAATCCTTTATAACATAAGACTCTATTGGATATTTTTATATAGTTTCTAATTATTTAGGATAAGATACCTTCTATGATGAAGAAAGGGAATTATTTTAATGAGAGTGTACTTTTCTTTGTTGATGTTTCTCAAGTGAGAATGATTCTTGTTGATTGTTCTCATCATTATCCATATCTAAAAAAATAGGTGGAGTTGATAGGGATTCAAATATAATATAACATATATAATATATACAATAAAATATGTCCACCTTTAAATATTAGGGCTACCTTTTTGAATTTTAAATGTAAATATTTTATAAGCACCTTATTGGTCTAAAAATCTGCCTAAGATTAAAATTGTGTCCTGATATTTTAACCAAAATTGAAAGACCTTGAAGGAATGAAGCTTCAAGTGTCAATATTTGGAGTAGGCCAGTTCCTTTAGATCTTAACTACCTAACTACAACACATGGGGGGATGAAAAGAGTGCAGAGAGAAAATAAAGAAAGATATCTAGACTTATAGCGATACAAATTTAGCCATATTAATAAATATTATGTATGAAATATTGTGTGATACATAAATATTTTAAACTGCTTAATAAACTAGCTAGTTGTTTCTACTTATAGAGTGTTCCAATCATTTAAACAATAAAATATTGTATTTCTCATTCTAGAACTAGAGAATGAAACTACTTAGAAATATAGCAAACATAATTACTATTGCATTCATTCAACCACCAATTAACAAAAATAATTAAAAGTTTATACATACATGTTCTACAAGCATTTGAACTAGAGGCCAAACAACAAACACATATTCTATTTCTCAAAGGAATAATATTTTTTCATACATTGTAAATTGTAAAATCTCAAGAGCTCACCTCTAGAACCTATTAAATTCTAGTATATATATAGATTTTATAGTCGATTATATTACTTGATTCCTTATTTCTTTAAGAGTGGATGTTTTTGTGCCAGATATCCTATCAGCTTGCACATGTGCTTGGTAGCACACTTACTATAATCAATTGGTCATAGTGTATTGATGTGGCTTGATTAGGATCCATCTGAAGTAGAGATGGTTGTGTTGTCTTTATATGATTCCTAGGATCTTCTAATATTTTTGTTGTGCAACTTATTATTCCATGATCATCCATTTGCATGAGCATGAATGAGCGGTTTGGTTGTTAGTATTCTTTGACAACACATCTCAACCATCTAATGTGTAATGATAGTGACCACCCATTCTTTGGATGATGCCAAACTTATAAAATATACTTGCTAACTTCCTGTTGGGTGTCAAATTTTGAATCAACCCTATTCTTGAGTGTCTTATTTTAGTTATCGGATGATGGAATATGTTTTCCCTTGTCACTAATTTACTATTGGGTATCAAGGATTTGAAACCATTCTACTATCACTAGAGGTATAAAATTTTAGATTCTATTAGGTGTCAAGGATTTTGGATTTTGCCTACTCCCTATAGTCCAATGGAGATTTGATAACTTTACATATAATATGGGGTACAAAACTTCCAAAAACCTTAGTACTTAGTCAAAATTACTTCATCATTTATTGAGTAGTAGGGATTTGCTACAAATACATTATTATTGGAGGTGCAAAACCTTTGACGGTCTTGGTACTTGGTCATTTTTTCTTTATTGGACTGTAGATTTTGGTGCACTTCTTATCAAGCCATTCCATGCTATTATTTTTATTTGAACAAATATAACAACCTGCTTTTCTTCCTTAAGAAATTTAGACAGTCGTAGTCAAAGAAATATGTCTTTATTCATCCTAAAATTCAGATCATCAATCCTAGCCCTAATGATAATGGGACATCCAATTAGAATGCTTGTGGACATAAATTAATTTTAGTGGGTGGCATATGGTTCCTTCATACCTATAGAATAAATAATTTTTTTTCATAGATATTAGTCAAAAGGCTTTGTCTTTACTCCTTTGCCAACGTGTATCATTGATCTCTTGACAATAAAGTAGTGTGAACCATAGATATTTTTATGATTTTGATAGCTAATAGGTCTAACAATAGAACTTTTTTCTATCGATTAATGTGGATCATCCATCCTCTAAGATTAAAGCAGTGTGAACCATAGATTTCTTCTAATAATATAGTCAACTATAGATGACTATCCATTAAATATATTTCAAATTTTATCCTCCGATCCATCCTATGGTTTTGGGTTGATGAATGTGGTTTGTTGATTTGGATGTGATCCTAGAAAAACTTAGTAGGATACTCATCTGCGTATAAAAACTTCAGTAGTCTCAATAATTAGTCAATTTTTCTTCAATTTGCTTCTTGTCAGGTGATAGGGTTTTGGTACCTGTCAGTTATCATCTTTAAGATAACATTCGATGAACCTTTGACTTAACGAATTCATCTTCTCCTGCTAGCTATTAGGTGTCGATGTTTTATTCCTTGTCATATTACCTCACAAGTACAAAATAGTTGACACTTTTATTTTAACTCTATTTTACTTATCTCTTTTTGGTAGGATTTTGGTACCTTTAAGTTGGCATCAATGGTAAAACATATCTAACGGGCTCAACACTTAAGAAATTTTTTGCATCTTCAATATTTTTTTGGCAATAAGATTTTGGTACCTGTCTACAATTAGTGGAGATACAATACTTTTGGTAGCTATACTTAGACAAAAATTATTCCTCATGCTTCTAATCTAGCGATGAGACATTGGTACCTGCTCCCTTAACACCTAGGTACAAAATATCTAGCAATATTTGTACTTAGCCAATTTCACCCTTCTTGATTTCTATCAAGCATAAGAGTTTTGGAACCCATCTGTTGACCACCTTGGTACAAAATATCTGATGATTGGAAGACTTAGCTATTTTTTCTTCTCTTGTTATTTTTTTTGTTTTGCACAAAAGTGCATGCACGTGATGACCACAAATATCCACATTCTTGGAAACTCATAAGGGAATTTACATTTTTTGAAGTTAAGAACCTAGATAATTCTCTTTTTATTGGCAATATGACATGAATAGGAAACTAGCTAAAGACAAGACAATCGAGAAAATCATATATTGTGTATTTCCATAGAGGAAGAAAGATATACATCTACGAGATGAGGATAATATGTATAAATTGGTAGAAATATCACACAAAAAGGAGGCAAAATAGTAACACAAAATACATGACCGAGGATAAGGATAGGGACATCATCGAATGAAAAAGGCTTTGAGAGAAAAGAGAAAACATAAATCTAATGGATATATGGATGATGGAGTTTGTGGCATGATTTGTAGGTGATTAAATGAAAATAAAGGTTAGAAACAAGGGAAAGAAGGTGCAAGGGGATACTTGGAGTATGGCACACCCCCCAAAAAATAAATCTACATGAGAATACTCCACCATAGCTTACAACTATTTTAGGTCTAGGTAAGGCACCTTAGGAAATCACCATTTTTTTACTTTATGCTTTTCTTGTTTCTTTCTCCTCTTTTTTTACGTAGTTGGGTAGGAAATTTTCTTGTCTATCCTTCACAAACATGCAATCATTTAATTCTAGGTCTAGCTCCTCCACATTTGATTCTTGAATCATTTTTAACTGAGTAACACCTGTAACACTTGTTCTAATTTCTTTGGCAAGCACAACTTTATATAGCAAAAAGAATTACACACCTAGTTAACCAACTGCCAATATTTATCATGATTACACAATCTTGTACACTAATCATGCTATCATTTCAATCCTTCCAAACCTATGTGAAGTAAATGCTTGAACTTATTCATCTCTATCTCTCTATAGTTAGCATGTGTCATGCCTTAGACAATGTACCTTATGGAGTAGGTTTGGAATCCAACTGATACCATACTCTATTATTATCCATTTCTCTTGTCTTGTCCATTGGGTTGTGGACTCAAGAGTAGATCTTATAAAATAAAAACTGTACAAAAAAAATTGTACAAGTGAAATATTATTGTACATCTCCTTTTTTGGAGAGTGAATTGGCTCACTTGATTGTTTATGTCCTCTCAAGGGATACCCAATTATTCACCCTATTGTATCATTGCTTGAGTAATTTCACCTTGCTATATTACTGCTTGGTCTAGTGGATTTATAGCAATATGGAAAATTTATCACATCTTACTCCATGTCTCTTAGCTGGGTACAAGGATCCCTTTGAGCAGACAAATAATATCTTACAGTCCATAGTAATACTTGAAAGAGGGGTTACTATATTTTTTGTCTATTTTTTAGATTTAGCTAGAAGGAAAGATAGTCTGCAAAGCATATGGAAGACATGTTCCATTGCAAGTAGTTCTGGAAATGATTCAATCTCACTTTCATCATTTTGATGTTGTTCCAATAGCTGGTCAACCTGCTCTTTTTTGTAGAAGTTTCCATTTTTATCCTATAATCCTGGGCAACCTAGCACTTTTATTTATTTTCCATATTTGCTCATTTCTTAAAATTCATTTATGTATTTTCTAAGAACTTCCTTCCCTTGATAAATCAACTCAATATCTAGATCCATTTGATGAATGAAAAATCTACATTCATTAAGATCCCTTTTATTTTTCTTGCCATAAGACGGTATTATCCTTTGGATATTAGACTTTTTTTGTTTATTCATACTTCCTCAGCCTTGTTGAGAAACTCTATTTTATTTTTCTCAAACACTTTTTGTGTATTGATGATCACTTTAACAATCTAGTTTAATTTCTTACTAGAAGGAAGATAAGTCTATGAGATTTGTTTTCTAATTTTATCCTAATATTCCCTTCTTATATTTCTAAGAAGGTATCTAGATATTTCTTAGCCTTGGGGTTTCTACTTTTTCAATTTTAGCTCCACTTGCATGGTGGTAAGAGCTTCCTCTTATTTTTGGAGCTTAGTTGTTATTTATTGCAACATTGAATGTTGTTGTTGTACTAGATTCTTAGTTACTAGCAACTCTTCTTCCAAGCTCTAGATTTTGTTATCCTTTTATTACAACTACTCCTCTATAGGGTAGTTGTCAATTATCCACTTCAAATATTGAATCTCCTACTGAAGGGATTGTTGGTCTAATTTTTCTCTACTCAATTTCATCTCGATCAAGTCTTCAATCTTATTTTCAATGGTCCAAAGCATTTTTTTTAGTTTTGTTTCCTTGTAGAAAGAGTGTGTTGGATTTGGTACGGAGGACCTAAAGAGTATATATCTTTGATATTTTGTATATATCTTGTATTTGCACTTTGACCTGGTAATCCTCCTTCCTCATATCTACAAGAGTCTTCTTAAATTTTGGGTAGGCAATCATCTTCACCCATTATTTTGTTATTGGATCCATTGTATCATAGGTCATAGTTGTTATTTCTTTTGTTTGCTCTAGCTGCTACTACTCCTTTTCCCATATTTTATTGTTACTTTCTAGATTTTGAATAATGGAAAATACCTCCAACAATGGATATTTAGACATAGGAGGTGGAACATGGGTATTTAAGAATGAAGGGAGAATGGATATGGGATCTAATGATAGGATATTGGTTTTTAGAGGGGTGAGACTTTTTGGAAGTTTTGGACTTGGCCCTATTTTTGTAATAGATGGAACAAAAGTCTATGCTGGAGGAATCTATGGGGGAGATGCTAGAAACTAATGAGACTTAAATTATTACTTAGGTTACAATGGAGGTTGGGTTAGTACCAATATGATCTCAAGAAAATAATATTGAGTAGAGTCATGATAATAATATTTTTAAGTAGGGAAATTTTTCAAAAACTTACCTATTCCTTGTGCTTCTTGCTTTGACTCCACCCTTTTGGTTGCTTTAGCCTTAGCTACTTTGAGTTCCTTTTCCTTTGATAATTTATCTTCTACTACTACCACTTCAGTTTTATGTACCTATTGCTACAAATTTTATCTCCTTACTACTTCATTTTCTACATCTAAATATCTAGGGTTTGGATAGCTCTTTTATTTCATCCCTTTCTTGGGAATGTTTTGAGGTGAACTTGATTGCATCATTGGTTGTGCCCCAAAATGTTTAGGAGTGTTTGATATCCTAGTATACTTAGCTAGTTGTACTAATTTATCACCAACAGTGTATCCTTCTATTATTTATTGTCCTTGAGGCAATGATTCTTCCTCAAAGTCATCATAGCCAACTAAGGAGGCTTCCTATGATGTAGGCTTAGCATCTACCTTAGTTTATACTTCTTGTATATCTTTATTTTAATATGCTATTACCTTGATTTATAGGAATATTTCTCTATCATGTTGCTTCATCTAGCTAATATACTTCTCATAAAATTCTTTGATAAATTTCTTATCTATGTTATTTTAGTAAGAATTCTTAAGTTGATCTTGTTCATATTACAAAATACGCCATTCTTTTATCTTATATTCCTCCAAACCAAGATAATCTATAATTGTTTGAATGAGATTAGAGTTGATCCATTGATATTCATTTCTTTTCAAATAAAAAATTCTCTTATACTCATGCCATGTCCTCCATGGTGGCCTCTCTTGCATATTCATGATATCTAATGGTGCTTCTTGGTCATTAGTAAAATTATTGAAATTATTGATGCTGACCATTGATAGATGCTCAAATGAAGGAGGCGTATTATTGAGGGCTACCAATTTAGCTTTAAAAATACCCTCTAGGTCATAGTGCCATCTATGAGGCACCACTAGAAGTTGTAGTGAACCAAGCTTCTCATCCAAAACTTGATGTTGGTCTAGCCCCCTCTTTTTCAAAGTACTATATTCAAATTTTGTAGGAAGCTTAAAAATGACAGTCTTTTTGCTCTGAGATCATAGTGCTTCTCTATTACATATATTTATCTATAAAATTCCAAGCCAAAAATATAGTTTGTAATGTAGTATAGAATTAGGTATGGGGTGCCCAGGAAACCATATAATATAACTATGGTTCCGTTAATAAGTACCAATCGTAAAATTCCCTTTCTTATACCTTAAACTATCTATAGATTCTAGACTTAGAAATAGGAATTTTCCATAAGTATTTGCAATTGCATGTCCCAAAAATTATTTTTTGAACTCAAGATATGTTGTACTTACTCTAAGTGTATGGATCCAATCTAGAACATGAGCATTATATCTTTTTCATCCTATTTCTACAAAGTCATGTTGTGCATTCCTAGGGGTAAGTATAAAAGGACCAGCCATGCTAAATACAATGGGTAAGTGAAATTACTCTCTACAACCTATTTTCATAGCTACAAGTTGACTCTATATATTGGTGCCCAAATTTTTTCCCAGTCAAAGAATATGGGAGAATGTGCAGTACCTTTCCCTATATAATTATTAGTATTTGTAACTACATAGGCAAGGGATAATTGATATGGTTTTATTAGAGCATCCATTTCTAGCTCCAAAATTTATGCTAACATAGAAAACACCATTTTCATTAGGGGCTTAAAAGTTTCTAACTTCACTATTTTCTCCATGTAGTCATCCAAAAGCATACCCAACAAGTCAGTTAGGCACTTCTTGAAAGTGACTTTAGTGAGAACCTTTTTTTGCTCTTGTAGGCTTATTATTTTTAGCCTAATATCTAGCATGGTCCACACTATAAAATCCTTAGTAATTTATTCTTTTGATATTACAAACAACTTATCAAGCTTCCAATTACACATTGTAGCTATATTTGGGTCATAAATTTCATCACTACCTTGACAAGCTCTAGGCATGGTTGAACAAGTCTAGGAACATATAAGGATAGTAGTGAGTTCTATGGCATACATTATGGATAGCTAGGAAACAATATTTCATCCTTCTCTTCTATCACTTTTCTAAATTTATTCAACTTTGACTTAATTGTGAGAGTTCTTTGGTGGTCTTTTGCAGCTTTGTACTTTTCTTTGCTTAGATATTTTTTGCTGATTGTTATCACACCACTCTACAACTACTTTCCTTATAGGCTCACCGACTTTCCACTAATGCAATATGTAGCAATCTACGTAGCTCATATTTTATATTTTCTTTATAATGCTCAATTACAAGCTCTATTAGGGCATGACCATTAACCTTTGCATGTAGAAGGATACACCTACCTAGAAATATTTACTTGAGAATAGAAACTATTAAAAATAATTAAAACACATATTTAGGAGATCATGCCACTAGCCAACTAGACTATGGAATTTTTAGTTAGAATTTTGGCAACTCATGTGAATTCTATCGATAAAGTAGGCATGCATCCTCAAAAGTATTTTTGAAATACTTTAATGACCACTGATGCTTTATGATCGACTATCATAAGGAGATGCAATGTAATACTTTAAATCATTTGCCATTGACCAATGCAAATTATGTCAAATACGATTCTATAATTTCTCTAAAAATCGACATGCCAATCAATAACATGCTGCTATTGAGCACTTCATCACAATTGAGCTTTTCTATGTGGCTATGTACATAATGTTTTAGGTGTTTTCCATTTACCAGTATAGGTATATGTGACCATCCAAATCATGAAGATCAAATGCATTTAATTCCATTTTTTGCTTTATTAGATATTTCCCAAACCACATAGAATCAAAATTTTCATGCACACCCAACTTGGCTCGGTCCACATCCCACTTAAGCACAAGATCAACTTTGTTGAATAATTTTGGCACTTCCTTATTGTTAAACCAACACTTGAAAGTTGTTTTATGGAGCTATAGTTTATTAAATGACTTTTCATGTTTTTATTGTAGTAACACCAATTCTGCCATCCTTTTTTCTATTGGATGCACATCTTTTGGGTTGATATTGTTAAAAAATTTCATAGCCAACAATTCTAAATTGATGGAAAAAATTACTTCCTTATCATACACTAAAGCATATGGTAAATTTTTTAATACCATTTTCACTATTATCATGTCAATCCATAATGCTTGGTTAAGCAATAAATGCCATCTTTGTAGGTTATCCTCAATGTTATGTTTAATTATCTTCAATAGATTTGTTTTTTGGATTTTGTTAATCTATTATATTGAGGATAATAATTGGAAGATACATTCCAATATGTACCATATTTTCTCATGAAATCAATGGTATTCACACCAATAAATTATCCAACATTGTTTGAAACAATTGTAGCTAGGATTTCAAATATTATAATTAGCCTTTCCAAAAATTTAGTAACTATATCTTGGTCTACCTGATTGGTAGCTTTAGCTTTAGATCACCTAGTGAAATAATATATTGCTATTAAGATATACTTGTGTCCTATGGAGAAATCAATATTAATCACCCCGATAAGGTCTAACCCCCTTTGCTGGAAAAGTTCTTCTACAATAATAGGCTGAAGAGGTATTGTCAGATGTTTATTTTTCTATACAAATATCTGGCACTTGTAGCATGAGATAGCTAATTTAAATACAGATAAAAATATATTAGGCTAATAATGTCTAGATCTAAGAATTTTTGCAATTGTAGTTTTCCCATATAATGACCACATAAGAAGCCAACATGGAATTCCTTTAAAAAATATTTTACTTTGTCAAGTTGTAAAAACCTTTGTAGTACAACATAAAAATATCTCCTATAAAGGATTCCATTAATTATAGTGTAATTTATGAACAACAACTTATATATACATCTCTAAGAAGTTGTGAGACCCTCAAGGCATCTATAAAATTCAAAATAGTGCATTGATTGCTCAATCTAGATATCTAGCCTTGACTGGGTATCTTTAAGTTGTGAAGTTTACAGGTCATCTATCAACATGTTTACATTTTGTAGTGTTGACTTTAATAGTTGCTGGTATAGTGTTCTACCTCTCACAAGTTTGTTTGGCTTGATTTCAATGTCATATTATTGAATATTTTTCACCCATATAGCTTTCTTGTCAACCAATTCTCCTTGAGTTATGAAATTTTGGACGTTCAAGTCACTACATATACCATTATTTTACTTTAATACATAAAAAGTCTAAGCTATTTTAGGGATTTCATAAAAGCATGGACTTGTTTTCATATAAAATTATATCTTTTCTCATGATCATGTAATGTTTTGCTTAGGAAAGCTATAGGTTTCTCATAATTTTTATATTTCTTTTGAGTGAGCATAGTTGTGTAACTCTCCTTTACTTTGAATACATAGAGAATGAAATATTTGGAGTAATCTAGATTGACTAACATAGGATCTCAAGCTATAGATTCCTTAATATTTTTGAAGGTATTCTTTCTAACGTTCATCCACTTGAAATCCTCTTGCTCCTTTAGCATTTCTATCATGGGTTTTATAATATGAGCAAAGTTTGAGATAAATTTCCACACAAAGTTGATCTATCCAAACAATGATTATAATTCCTTCTTATTTAGTGATAGGGAGAGTGCTATAATGGCTTACACCCTTTATAGATCAATAACTAGCCCTATTTTGAACATAATATGTCCTAGTAATTTTTCTATCTAGACAATAAAAATTGACTTCTTTGGGTTCAATGAAACCCCAAAATATCTATGTTTTTGAAATACCAGTCAAAGGTTTTCAACATGATTTTTCTTTTTTAGGAGAGAAGATTGTCATATCATCTAAACAAATAACTATTATCTTATTTACTAGCTCTCCAAATGCTAGGTCTATTGCACTTTGGAATATAACACCAACATTGGACAAACCAAAGGGCATTTGTTGATATGCAAAAGTTCCCTACTAAGTGGTGAATGTAGTATTATATTGGTCTTCATATTGAAACCATACCTTATTAAAGCTAGAAAATCCATCTAGAAATGAGAACCACTTTTCTCCAGCTACAGTGTGTAATATTTGATCAATTTGGGACAAAGAGTAGCGGTCTTTCAATGAGGTCCTGTTAAGGTTTCAAAAATCTACATAGAGGTAAATATCACCAATTTTCTTGCTTATCAGCATAAGCTTTTCTACCCATTTAGAGTGCTTAATTGGATTAATAATTTTAGCATTCAAGAGCTTTAATAACTCTTGCTTCATCAGAGACTATGTCTTCAGATTGTGATGCAGGAGCATCCAACGAAAGGTAAAATACAACAAAGTAGAAAAAGTTTCGTGAGATCGCGACATGTTGGCAAAGAAGAAAAGTGTTGCGATATCGCGACATGTCGTAGAATCGCGACCAAAATCCAAGGGAAGACTAAAGTAGAAAAAGTGTCACGATATCGCGACATGTCGCAAAATCATGACCAAATTCCGAGAGAAGGCTTAAGAGAGAAAATTGTCGCGATATCGCGACATGTCACAGAATCGTGACCAAAAGCCGAGAGAGGGCTCAAGAGATAAAAGTGTCACGATATCGTGACATGTCGCAGAATCGTGACCAAAATCCGAGAGAAGGCTCAAGTATAAAAAGTGTCGCGATATCGCGACATGTCGCATAATCGTGACCAAAAGCCAAGAGAAGGCTTAAGAGAGAAAAGTGTCACGATATTGCGATAGGTCGCAGAATCATGACCAAAAGCCGAGAGAGGGCGCAAGAGAGAGAAGTGTCGTGATATCACGACATGTCACATTTTCGTGACTCAGGAAGGAGAGAGAAAGTGCAGAGCAAAAATGTCATGATTTCGTGACATGTCACGAAATCACGACCGAAATAAGACCAGAAGGGTTGGAAACTATGGAGACAGAGTGCAGACGTGAAGCCAAGAGGGCCATTCTGAACCTGTTTGAGTTGTTTCCTTCCAGGGTGAAGTACTGCAAACTTGAGATCAACATCTCCTTTGGACAGAGGTCCATAAACATTGTAATTGGGAAGGATTCCTAAGAGATTATGTGAGAAACGACACTTACGGGCTAGTGAAGTAATTGTTTTCTTCCTGGGTGGAAGATGCTGTAATACTGATAAGAAAAGAATCTATCTTTCGAGATAGAGTAGTTTATTTGGCAGAGTCTGCCATGATTGTAATCTTATTCGGATTTAAAAAATATTTTTTTTTGGCTCCCCCATCAAGTGGTATCAGAGCAGGAGTTCCTGAGTGTGTCAACAGATCGCCGAAAGTGAGGCAGTTGCACCAGGATCTGTGGAAGAGCGGGAGTTCCTGAGTGTGTAATAGATCATCGGACATGAGGTAGTTTACACCAGGATCGGTGGTTAAGATTTGTGAGAAGAGAGAGAAGAGAAGCTATGGTCACAAGGAGAACCTTGTTGGGTGAAGAGAAAGGACCAGACCAGAAGAAGAGCCTGTTCCACACAAGGTGCAAATATTCAGGTAAAGTCTGTAATGTTATCATCGATAATGGTAGCATAGATAATTTGGTTTCAGGAGAAATGGTTGCTAAGTTGAAATTGGAGAAGAGGGAGCACCCGCATCCATATCGGATTGCGTGGTTGCAGAAATATCATAGAGTATTAGTCAGTGAGTAGTGTTTGGTTGAATTTCATATTGGAACTTATCAAGATGAGGTTTTGTGTGATGTTTTGCCTATGGATGCTTGCCATTTATTGCTGGGGAGGCCATGGAAATTTGACAGACGTGCGGTACATGATGGGAATGTGAATACTTACTCTCTGATGAAAGGTGGAGTGCACCACAAGTTGAAGCCATTGAAGGAGATGGATGAAAAGAGTTTGCTGACAACAATGAGAGTGGAAGTTGTGGGATCTGAAGAACTTAAGGGTTTGTACCCTATAGATGTAGATTTTGCTGAAGCTTGGAGAGCTTGTATAGGCCCAGTTAAAAATAAGGGGACATAACAGTATAGAAGTGAAGGTCACTTCTCCATCCACCCCGGTTGTTTGATGCAGGAGATTCCAATGAAAGGCAAAATACAGCAAAGTAGAAAAAGTTTCACGAGATCGCGACATGTCGGCAAAGAAGAAAAGTGTCGCAATATCGCGACATGTCGCAGAATCGCGACCAAAAGCCAAGGGAAGGCTCAAGTAGAAAAAGTGTCGCGATATCGCGACATGTCGTAGAATCGTGACCAAAAGTCGAGAGAAGGCTTAAGAGAGAAAAGTGTTGCGATATCGTGACATGTCACAGAATCATGACCAAAAGACGAGAGAGGGCTCAAGAGAGAAAAGTGTCGCGATATCGCGACATGTCGCAGAATCGTGACCAAAAGCCGAGAGAAGGCTCAAGTAGAAAAAGTGTCGTGATATCGTGACATGTCGCAGAATCACGACCAAAAGCCGAGAGAAGGCTTAAGAGAGAAAAGTGTCACGAAATCGCGATAGGTCGCAGAATGACCAAAATTCGAGAGAGGGCGCAAGAGAGAGAAGTGTCGCGATATCGCGACATGTCACATTTTTACGACTCAGGAAGGAGAGAGAAAGCACGGAGCAAAAATGTCACGATTTCGTGACATGTTGCGAAATCATGATCGAAAGAAGACCATAAGGGTTGGAAACTATGGAGACAGAGTGCAGACATGAAGCCAAGAGGGCCATTCTGAACTTGTTTGAGCTGTTTCCTTCCAGGGTGAAGTACTACAAACTTGAGATTTAGGGGATCAACATCTCCTTTGGACAGAGGTCCATAAACATTGTAATTGGGAAGGATTCCCAAGAGATTGTGTGAGAAACCATGCCTACGGGCTAGTGAAGTAGTTGTTTTTCTTCCTGGGTGGAAGATGCTATAATACTGATAAGAAAAGAATCTATCTTTCAGGATAGAGTAGTTTATTTGGCAGAGTCTGCCATGATTGTAATCTTATTCGGATTTAAAAATATTTTTTTTTGGCTCCCCCATCAGATTGACTTGTTTTTTTTACCAAAAAGGTTTAGCATATGGTATGAGTTCAATAGTGTGTTGAATAGTTTCTTTGTTTTAAACTTTGAGATCATCATAAGTGCATGTTATAATGTCACTAAAATATTTGTATAAGTCCATAATTTGATTAATTTCATATTTAGAGCAATGAACTCCTACTTTAAGATGCTTCCCAGGCTCCATATGAACTTATTTATAACCATAGCTATCAATTTTTATTCTGTGAGTAGTTGGTCAATCACTTCTATAAAATAAAATCTCCATGGTGATCAATCCTTTTTGGATATGGTTGTTTTTAGTTTTATTAAATATATTTCTTCTTAATTTTCTAGTAGCATGTTGGTTTCACTTGAATAATTCAATTCTTGGATAAAAAAATCCATAATTTATTCATCACTATAAAATATCTACAAGAATATATCTTTATCTGGTACTGATGGCCTATATATGAACTTAATTATCTTAGACTTGTAGACTATATTTATCATTGAGCAATAATTAGCTTTAATAGAAGCTAATGTATCAACATAAGTATTTTGTTCTCTAGGAATAAACTTTATATTGAGTGCTTCAAAGCATTTTAGCAAGTTCCACACTCTATTCTAGTAGGCTTTAAGATGATGTTATTTACTACAACATTTCTTTGTAACCTAGTTAACGATTAGCTTTTAATATAAATAGATCAATAGTTGTTTGATTCTCATTTTTTAAGCTTTCTTAAGGCCCATACATAGTGCTTCATATTCTTCTACACTATTTGTGTAGCTCCAAGTAAGCCTATATGAGAAAGCCTTTTCTAAACCAATTGGTGCTATTAGTACTATCCTACCTCTAACACCATTATTGCATCTTGCTCTATAAAAATAGAGCTTCCATATTGCATCTTGCTATGGATTTTTTTTTTATGGCTAGGGCTTTCTTTTCCTCTGGCTTTGTGATTGAGTAAGTGTTAATTCTAGTTTTAATCATGGTATTGAAGTTCTTTAATGAGAACTGGTCTTCTATTTGAAATTATTCCATAATAATATCTATCAAATCAATTTCCTTAGTAATCATGCCAACTATATTGGCTTACTAATCTTGTTATTCAATTCTCTCTATGTGATTCAATTCTCTCTGTGTGATAGGTGGAGAAAATATTTTCACTCTTTTACCTTTGTATGTAATATCCATGTGTTAATATTCAAGATTTAAATATACACCCAGTTTGGATTTGAACTCCCTATAAAGGCACATTCAAAGAAAGACTTTAAGTCCACTACCATAATTTCTTAAATGATTGTTATTTGGGGTATTTTGTGCAGTACCATAGGTATATATTTAATTAATCCCATATTTTGTACAAGGGTACCATCCAATTGCATCACACCAAGACTATTGCTTGTATATTCCATACCCATTATTTCACATACAACTTTGGGCATCACTATTGTTACTGCTCTAGAATTGATCATGCAATCATGCAACACCCATCCTTCCATGTGTAGGAATAAATAGAGTGGATACAACATATTTTTTGGTCCTTGAGATAGAATTTTATCAAGATAAATTAAGCTTTGGTTAGTGCTTACCTTGATGCTTGATGGATTTTAAATAAGCTTGAAGTAAGTCAATTTGCATTGGAATCTATAGAGCATCATATGTGCTAACTTTAGTTGGTGTCTTCTTCAGTTTGTCAACTATATTGAAGTCGAGATATTTTGATTGCTTTGTTTGCTCTTTTATAGATTTATTACACCTAGTATTGTATTCCTAAGCTACTTAAATTCTCTATCAATTAGTGATTGAAGGATATCTAAGCTTGTCTCAAGCTTGTTCTTGGGTTTCAACTTCTTTTGCTAGTTATTTTGTTCTTGAGCTAGCTTTTGCATTGAATATTGGCTAGACTTGTGAGTAGTTTGAGAGGCTTCCTTCTTGGACTAATACTTTTATTCAAAAGGCACCTTAAAAGGGTCCATTATTTTAGGGTCAACTTGCAAAGGTTTATGTCTTGATATTATTATAATTATCACTGGCTTAATTGATGAAATCATAAAGTTATATGATCCATTTCCCTTAGCATATTTACCTACTCTTTTTGAGTCCTTTGAGCCTTTTCAATTGCAACATTATATATCCGATGGTGGTGCATCATGCAAGAAATTTCACTGTGAGGATCATTACATGTTGAACACCAGTAATTTAACTCAAAGTCTAAATTGGATAACTCAGCTTCGTGATTGTTATACAATGTAATAGACTTTTTAGTAACTTTATTGGTAGAAGCTGATTGGTCCTTTATTACATATGGGAACCTTCAGGGCTGAAATTTTCTCTCAACTTCTATCATTTTCATAGAAATAATTTCATTGGTTAGGTATTTTATAGTTGAGGCCAATTATTGCAAGGCAATCATTTGAGGGTCTAGAGCTGGTAATGCAGGTACAAGAGGAGGTTATGGGAGTTTTGGAATTGTAGGAGGTGCTAGAAATGTTTGAGACATTTGTCGTATTGGCCATGTTGGGAATTTGATGGTTGGAGGTAAAACTAGGCAAGAAAGTGTTTGTGATAGGGACTTGTGATTGTTGTTGGGAAAATTTAAATATATTGGCATTATATTTTTGAGAGGTAGTATACCTATTACAATTAAATCTTTCTCTACCCTTAAATCCTCCTAGAAGATTTCTGAGAATGCAAATACATTAGATTGTCTTATGACCATGCCTAAATCTGAATTGAAATCCCTTAGATAGTAATACATTACTTGTTCATTGGTTGGCCTAAGAACTTGAGGTATGCTTTTCCATGTGTGAGTAAATATAATATTGAAATATATTATTTCCTATTATGGGTGTCTTTGTATTATAGGAAACTGTGTTAACAAAGAGAATGGATTAGCTTGTTAATTAAAGTCTTGCACTAATATACTAGTAAGTTGTGCCCATGAATTTATAGTGCAATAAAACAAAGTTCTATACCAATATAACATCTTACCTTTTAAAAATATTACCAACAACCTTACGATGACATTTTCATATATTTTTTTTTTTGGTAATTAAGGTACAATTTCATTACATCCGAGTTTTCCAGGTTGACCCAAAACCTTTTACAAAAATCAGCACTATGCTATTACGGATCAAAACCTCAATAGGGACAGTTTGTCCTTCACTACTAGTACCCTTCTGAGGCCACCCTACCAAGAAAGAGCACAGCCCCTTACACATATTTAACAAACACCTTAGAACACAGGCAATGGCCCACCGCATTGCTTTCTTGCTGCCCCAGCCGCGAAAATGCGACCTGTCGTGAAATCGTGACGTCCTTAAGTCTTCTCCTTCATTTTCTCTAGAGAGTCGTGAAATGGTGACATGTCACGAAAATGAGACATGTCATGAAATCATGACATTCTACCTTCGTTCTGCTCCTTTGCCGCTATAAGTCACGAAAATGCGACATGTCACGAAAATGAGCCATGTCGCGAAATCGTGACATTCGTCTCCCATTTTGCACTCTTTCTGCTTCCAATCGCGAAAATGCGATATGTCACGAAATCACGACGTCCTTAAGTCGTTTCCATATTTTACTTTGGATAGTTGCAAAAATGCGACCTGTCGCCAAAAGGAGACATGTCACGAAATCATGACATTCTGCCTTCGTTTCACTCCTTTTCCGCTGCATGTCACGAAAATGTGACATGTCGCGACAATGAGACATGTCGCAAAATCGTGACATTCATCTCCCATTTTGCACTCTTTCCGCTTCCATCTACTAAAGTGCGACATGTCACAAAATCGTGACGTCCTTAAGTCTTTTCCTTCATTTGCTCTGGATAGTCACGAAAATGCGACATGTCGCGACAATGAGACCTATCGTGAAATCACGACAATCTGCCTTCGTTCTGCTCCTTTGCCACTGCCTGTCATGAAACTGAGACATGTGAAATTGCGACATTCATTTCCTATTTTGTTCTCTTGCCACTTCCAGCCGCGAAGAATCGACAAGTCATGAAATCGCGTCGTCCTTGAGTCTTTTCCTGCATTTGCTCTGGATCATCGTGAAACTGTGACATGTCAAAAATGCGACATGTCGCGACATCGCGACACTTCTGCCTCTTTGTCCTCTTTTGTTGCTTTTGGACACGAAAAGGCAACATGTCGCGATATCGCGACACACTCGCCTCCTTGCTCCTTTTCTTGGCTTTTGCCCTCGAAAATCCAACATGTCGCGATATCGCGACACTTTCGCCTCCTTACTCTTTCTCTTCTCTTTTGGTCATGAAAATGTGACATGTCATGATATCGCGACACTTTTTCCTTCCTACTCTTTCTCTTCTCTTTTGGTCACGAAAGTGCGACATGTCGCGATATCGTGACATTTTTCCTTCTTACTCTTTCTCTTCTCTTTTGGTCGCGAAAATGCGACATGTCACGATATCACGACACTTTTTCCCTCTTGCTCTTTCTCTTCTCTTTTGGTCATGAAACTGTGACATGTCGCGATATCGCGACACTTTTTCCTTCTTGCTCAACATGTCGCCAAAACGTGACACTTTTTCCTTCTTGCTCAACATGTCGCGATATCGTGATACTTTTTCTTTCTTGCTCAACATGTCGCGATATTGTGACACTTTTCCTTTCTTGCTCAACATGTCATGAAATCGTGACCCTTTTTCCTTCTTGCTCAACATGTCGCGATATCGCGACACTTTTTCTTTCTTGCTCAACATGTCGCGATATCGCGACACTTTTTCTTTCTTGCTGTATTTTGCTTTTCCTTCTTTCTTGTGATATCATGACATTTTTCCTTCTTACTCTTTCTCTTCTCTTTTGGTCGTGAAAATATGACATGTCGCGATATCATGACACTTTTTCCCTCTTGCTCTTTCTCTTCTCTTTTGGTCACGAAACTGCGACATGTCACGATATCGCGACACTTTTTCCTTCTTGCTCAACATGTCGCCAAAACGTGACACTTTTTCCTTCTTGCTCAACATGTCGTGATATCGTGACACTTTTTATTTCTTGCTCAACATGTCGTGATATCATGACACTTTTCCTTTCTTGCTCAACATGTCGCGATATCGCGACACTTTTCCTTTCTTGCTCAACATGTCACGATATCGTGACACTTTTTCTAACATGTCATGAAATTGTGACCCTTTTTCCTTCTTGCTCAACATGTCACGATATCACGACACTTTTTCTTTCTTGCTCAACATGTTGCGATATCATGACACTTTTTCTTTCTTGTTGTATTTTGCTTTTCCTTAAACTACGACATGTCACAAAATTGTGACATCGGTCCTTGGCAACAACATTTGCCCCTAACCCCATAACATGAGGCCACCATGCCACCTGGATCCTTCCCCCATTGCAAAGAAAACTAAAGCCATCACAAGAAAGACCGAAGCAATACTGACAAAACAAAAATGAAACTCCTCTCCCTTTTTTTGAACCCCATAGTTTCATCATCATTGGCGGTCATTTTGAATAATTTTGTCCACATCACTTGGGACCCCATGTTCCCAAGTGACCATCCCATCGGCTTCCACCCCTATATTGGCCAAGATATCAGCTATTTTATTTGCTTCCCTAAACACGTGTTGGGCCTTTCGATCATTCCTGGCTTGGTAGAGGATCCTAGCCTCTTCGATGACAATCTTAATCCGCCACGGAGGATTTTTCCCATTGCTGAGAAGGTTTATGACATGCATTGAATCTCCTTCGATAATTAGTTTACCTTCAATCTCCTGAGCCAACTGAAGACCCCTCCATAATGCTCTTGCTTCCACCTCATTGTTAGTCCTTGTTCCCAGCTGCTCAGAAAAGGCCATCACCAACTTGCCTTGATGGTCTCTCACTGCTCCTCCAGCCCCTACTTTTCCAGGGTTACCTTTAGAGGCCCCATCAAAGTTGAGCTTGAACCAACCAACCAGGGGTGGTTTCCACTTGACATCTAATCTGGGATTGACCTTGGTAGACACAGGTTTCTCACCCAGAGTAATATTTAAGGATTGAGCGATCAGCCTCTCCCAAGGGGAAGGATTTCGAGCTTCATGAGGAATAAGGCTGATGTTTTCATGGGCGAAGGTAAGAATATTATTGGTGATGGAGGTGACATCATGGCTCGACTCATGGAAATCTCTATGGTTTCTTTCTAGCCAAACCTACCAAAGAAAATGATGGAGACAAATCTTCCAAAAAAACCTCAGTCTAAGGCTAACAAAGGGATTTGGCCATTGGTGGAAGAGGTCAATGATGGTGGATGGTCTGACCCAGCAAATTCTAAAGGCTTGAAATAACCCATTGAGGATACTCAGAGAGATCGGGAATTCAAGGAAAATATGGAGGGTGGACTCCCAATTGGCCCTGCACAAAAAGACAACGGTTAGTAACTATCATACCTTTCCTTATCAAGTTGTCAATAGTAAGAATCCTGCCTTGGATCACCAGCCACGAGAACATTGCAACTTTAGGAATAATATTTTTGACCCACACTAGCTATGTCTGGAGTGTGGGGTCCTCAGTATCTAACATTAGCATGTATGCATATTTGACTGAGAATTGCCCATTTTTGGTAGCTGCCCATATTACATGATCCTTCTCAGGTCTCATAGAAATGAATTGTTGATGAAGGATGCTTTGGATTTCTTTTGATTCAGCTTCAAATCCTTGAATCCTTATTTGTTTCCAAATAAGCCTTCCTCTATCCTGTCTCATGAAATCAGCTACTTTCCTTCCTATGATATCCTCTGTGATTCTTTTGATCCTCGCTAGGTGAGGAACCTGAGA
This sequence comes from Wollemia nobilis, assembly GCA_028583015.1. Taxonomy (NCBI): domain Eukaryota; kingdom Viridiplantae; phylum Streptophyta; class Pinopsida; order Araucariales; family Araucariaceae; genus Wollemia; species Wollemia nobilis. Next base: position 1,339,607 of record JAQPPZ010003183.1, read on the forward strand.
TAAAGCTTCATCCTTGGCCCACATGTCATCCCAAAACTTGATCTTCTGCCCGTTACCTAGAACCCATATTAGGCCTTTCTTTATGACCTCTCTGCTTGTTAAGATTGCATTCCAGAATGTCGAACCTCTACTGTGCACCGTGTCATTTAGGAATTTGGTATCTTGAAGATATTTTCTTTTAATTATGGCAGTCCACTCATTCTCCTCATTGTTAATGAGACACCAAGCTTGTTTGGCTAGCAAGGTTGTGTTTAGGTGAGCAACTCTTCTCAGTCCTAGCCCCCCATTTTCTTTTGGCCTACAAACCTTGCCCCAACCCACAAGGTGGATCCTCTATTTTTCCTCTGACCTAGACCAGAGAAAATTCTTTTGGAGCTGTTCAATTTTTTGGTATACTTTGGTTGGGGCCTTAAACACAGATAGAAAATAAACTGGAATGCTTTGTAAGGATGCCTTAGTGAGAGTAAGTTTCTCGGCCTGAGATAAAAAATGTCCTTTCCAACCAGCCAGTTTCTTTTGGATTCTTTCTACCACTCTATCCCACATAGATTCTCTCGAAGAACCATAGAAAAGGGGAAGGCCTAAATAAGAGGTAGGAAGAGTCACTATCAAACATCCCAAAATATTTGCTATTCTGGCTTGTCTCTGAATTGGGGTGTTGAGGAAGTAAAGCTTACTCTTGTTGAAGTTCACCTTATGTATTGCCGTATCCTCATAGAGTTGGAGAATGTGCTTAATCCTTCTAGCTTCAACCATTGACAACTGGGTCAACATCAGAGTGTCATCAACAAATTGTTGGTGAGAAACTGGGTTGGTGAGAGAGGTGGCTTTAATCCCCAAAATTAATCCAGCAGTGCATGCTACTTTAATAGTTCTACCTAATGCCTCTGCTACTATAATGAATAGCATTGGGCTAATCGGATCTCCTTTTCTGAGCCCCCTATGGCTCTGGAAATACCCAGCTATCGTGCCATTGACAAAAATTGAAAACCAAGGTTTGGATATGCACTCTTTTATCAGACTGACCCACTGAGGATGAAAGCCGAACTTCAAAAGAACAACCGCCAAAAAATCCCAATTAATGCGGTCAAAATATTTATTCATATCAAGCTTTAGGGCAAAGACCTCCTTGTTGGTTTGCCTAGTAGAGTGCAGAGCTTCATGGACTATGATCGCACCATCCACAATTGATCTCCCCTGAACTGAGCTTCCTTGACCAGGGTCAATAATGAGGGGCAATATTTCCTTCATCCTGTTAGCAATGACTTTTGTTAAGATCTTGTAGGATACGTTACATAAACTAACCGGTCTAAAATCTGCCATTGTCTCTGGTGTTGGGCCCTTAGGAATCAGGGATAAAAAGGTGGACTTGAACCCTCTCGAGATATGTTTTTAAGCTTGAAACTCTTTGATAGCAGAAATGACATCCTCTCCCATAATATCCCAAAAAACTTGGAAGAACCGAGGATGGAACCCATCAGGACCAGGGGCCTTCTCAGGTTCCATACTAAACAAAGCATTTCTAATTTCTTCATCAGTTAAGGGAGCAAGAAGCTTACCATTAATGGCCTCATCAACCAAGCCAGGAATTAACTAGAGGAGAGTGTCCTTGGATTCCTCTATACACTGGGATTCATCCCCAAGAAGGGAGCTGAAATAAGCAATTGCTTCCTCTCTGATCTCAATCAAATCCTGGGTTTTGGATCCATCAACTTTGGTCAACTCTCTGATCTTGTTATTACTTATGTTACTCAAGGTTGTGACATGAAATAACTTTGAGTTCAAGTCACCATCCTTTAGCCATAACACCCTAGATTTTTGTCTCCAGTATATCTCTTTACAAGCCAAAATATTGTGATATTCTGAAAGCTTGGCTTGCTCCTCCTTCCTAGTAGCTTCATCATCGATACCATTTTGTATCGAGTTGTCAATGACCTGCAACCTTTCTCCCACTTGATTATTGTTCTCAAACAGGTTCCCAAAAACCTTCTTATTCCAAGTTCTAAGATTATCCTTTACTAATTTCAGCTTTTGAGCAAGTTTGAAACCTGAACTTCCCTGAAAGGGTTACTGCAACCATCTAGAAATGTTTTCTTTTAACTTCGGGTGCTTGATCCACATTGACTAGAATCGAAAAGGTTTTTTGAAGGATTTTGACTTTGGAACCTCCAAAAGGATGGGATTGCGATCAGAGGAAATTTTGGGAAGAGTTTGCAAAGTAGAGTCTCCAAACCCAGTAATTGCCTCCTTTGATAAGAAAAACCTGTCAAGTCTTTCTTGGATAAGTTGGCTTCCTGTTCGCCTGTTGCTCCAAGTATACTTGGCTCCTCTTAGCCTCACATCCATCAGTTGGTTTGAGTTTACGAAGTCATTTAAGTCTTCCATACTTATGGTTGGGAGCCCTGTTCCACCCTTTTTTTCCGAGGGGTATAATGGCGTGTTGAAGTCATCTGCCACCACCCACGGGATGTCATGGAAAGCATCACCCAGTTTACCCAGGTACTCCCACAAAGAAGCTCTCCCTTGAACAAAATTGAGAGCATAGACATTTGAGAAGATCCACGATCTATTGTTGTCAATATCATGGAAAAAAACACTAAGCACCCTATCATCATCTTGGATAATGCTGCTTTCCACCACCCGAGGATCCCAAAGAACCATGACCCCCCTAAATTTCCTCTAGCCAGTTTGTACACCATGTCCCCTTGAATCCAAATATTTTTTGCTATTGTTTTTTACTGGGCTTCATCTAATTTTGTTTCTCGCAGCATCAAAATTGTTGGATTGTATTGCCTTCTTAACAAGCTAACCACCCTCTGAGTGGGTCAGCCATTGAGGCCTCTCACATTCCATGAGAGAACCTTCATTTAGATTTTTTAGAGTTTTTCCCCTTCCCCCTCCCTTGAGGAGGTTTTCCTGATTTTTTATCTTCATGCCCTGAGATAACTTGTTGTATCAGTGTTTTCTGTTTGCCACTGGCAATCTCATTGTCAGTCCTCATTCTGTTGTGCTCTGCATTTGACATCCTCCCCTTATTTCTATCACTACCATAGTCAATAGGTGACTTAGTAGTACTCCTGGTATGCTTGGGGCTAAAATGTGGATGAACTATCTGTTGTAGAACCGGACTAACACATTCCTCAAAATAATTCATTTCTACCACCTCAATCCTTGATTCTAACTCCTCCATCTATTTCTTGTATTCTCCTGATTTTTGTAACATCTTCATATTAGATATTATGTATAGAATACAATAAAGCCACATCATGGAAATGCTCATGATTAGTTGTCCTGGTACTATCATATGTAGGAAATACTTTAATAATTTCTCGAGAGAGGGTTTTGATTAAGCAAATTTAGAGGTCCCATATTATTCTAGTTCAAAAAATTCCATGAATTCTGATTTTGAGCCACTGGTGGTGATGTGTTTGAAGGTATTGACGAAGTGTAATATGTGTGATGCTATTCTTTCGAAAGATGATTTGAAATATGATCTATAATTTTGTCTCCTAAAAGCACAGGAAGACAATTCTAGGAATTCTATTTGTTTGTCCAATCTTCTATCTACTTTCCTTATGATCATAAGGTTTGGAAATCCATAGAGAAACTAAATTTCGTAAGTTTTAAGCTTAGTTTTATGTATATTTGGGTTCTGAAAATGAGTGGAGTCACCAGGTGATTAAGAAAATATCTACTAGAGAAGATAATTACCAACTATCTAATCTATCAATATGGTGAGGTTTGGGTCCCATTGGGCATGCCAAAAATTGTTGGTCTAAAAATATGCGTAAGGTTAAAATTTGTGCCCTACGATTTTGAACAAAATTGAAAGACCTTAAGTTTCAATATTTAGAGTAGTCCGATTTCTTTAGATATTAACTACCTAACTAAAACATGATGAAAAGAGTGTAGAGAGAAAAGAAAGAAAGGCAAATAGACTAATACTAGTACGGATTCAACCACATCATTAAACATTATGTATAAAATATTGTGTAATTCATACATGTATTAAATTGCTTGAAAAACAAACTAGTTATTACTACTTATAGAGTGTTCCAATCATTTAAAAAATAAAATATTGCATTGCTCATTCTAGAACTAGAAAATGGAACTACTTAGAAATCCAAGAAATAAAATTACTATTGCATTCATTCAACTAGAAAATAACAAAAATGATCAATGATTTATACATACATGCTGTACAAGCATTTGAATCAAAGGATAAATAGCAATATGATATTCTATTTATCAAAGGCTTAATATATTTTCATACATTGCAAATTGTAAAAGCTCAAGAGTTGACCTCTAGAACCTATTATATTCTAGTATATATAACTTTTACAGTTTATTTTGTTACTTGATTCTTCATTGCTTTGAGAGTGGATGTGATTATGTTATATATCCTATTAGTTTACACACATTTTTGGCATCACACTTTCTATAACCAACTGGTCATGGCCTGCTACCGTGGCTTGACTGGGCTCCATATGAAAGAGAGATGACTATGCTATCTTCATATAATTACTAGGATCTTATAACATTTTTGTTATGCATCTTATTCTTCCATGATCATCCATTCACATGAGCATTAGTGAGTGGTCTAGTTGTTAGGATTATCTGTCAACACACCTCAACTGTATAACATGCTATGATAGTGATCATCCATTCTTTAGATGACTGTAGATTTCTAAAATATTCTTGCTAACTTCTTGTTGGGTGTTAAATTTTGACTCAAATCTATTATTGAGTGTCTTATTTTAGTTGTTAGGTGATGGAATCTAGTTTACCTTGTCACTATTTTATTGTCAAGTATCAAAAATTTGAAAACATTCTACTACCTCTAGAGGCATAAGATTTTTGGTGCTTCCCACACTTAATCCAATTTTGGATTCTATCTGATCCCTATAGTGTGATGGAGATTCAGTACCTATGCACATAATATGGGGTACAACACTTTCAATGGTCTCAAAACTTAGCCAAAATTACTTTTTTAGCATTTATTGAGTGACGGGGATTTGGAATTGACCCATTACTGTGGAAGGTACAAAACCTTTGACAGTCTTGATACTTAGTCAAATTTTATTTAGCGGGCCATAGATTCTAGTGCACTTCTTTTAAATCCAATCCAAATGATTATTTTTTTTGAATAAATATGGACTGCTCACTTTTCTGCCTTACGAAATTTAGATAGTCATAGTCAAAGAAATTTGTCTTCATTTGTCCTAAAACGCAAACCATCGATCCTAGACCTAATGATCAAGTGATGTCTATTTAATGTGCTTGTGGATAAAATTTACTTTTAGTGGGTGACACATGGTTCCTTTGTGCCCATAGAATAAAAAATTTTCTTTTGTAGTCTTAGTCAAAAGGATTTGTCTTTACTCCTCTGCAAATGCATGTCATTGATATCCTAACAATAAAGTAGTGTAGACTATTTTGATAGCTAAAAGGTATAACAACAAGACTTTTATTTTTGGTAAACCATCCATCGTCTAAGCTTAAAGCAATGCAAGCCATGGATTTCTTTTGATAGTCTGGTCAACTATGGATGACTATCCACTAAAGATATTTTAACTTGGATCCTATAGATCATATAATAATTTTGAGTGGTTGATAGATGGGTCTCAAAACTATGGTGCTTGGTGAGAAGCAAGAAGGATGAAATTAACTAAATATAGAAATCATTGGATATTTTGTACTAGGCATTAAGTGAGCCAATGCCAATGTCCCATTTCCAGGATAAAAACACAAGAAACAATTTTTGGCTAAGTATGGAGGTTGCCAATGTTAGCTTTTGATGAGTGTGCAATGGGAGAAAGCAATCACAAGATGCAAAATAATATGAATGAAAGTAAATCTATGATATTACTAAAATATGCTATAAATAAAAATAATGGAAATGAATACAATGTAGCTATGGAGGAAATGAACACTCTATTAACAAAGCTACTGGACTACATTACACCCATCACCAATATATGGTGATCCACACAACACTAAGGTACTACCTACTTATCTATGTGTTTTTGTATATCTACTTGTTATAATAAAGCATTTTTATATAGGATGATAGGTTCCTCGACCACCACTCTACCTAGCTATACAAGAGACAACTTACACATATACATCTTACACATTGATACTTGTGCATTTATTACATTGCATGAAGTAACTAGATAAATTACCCCTAAAGTAATCTAATTTCCTAAGTATGTACCTAATAAGGTACATTTACGTGATCCAAATAATGTAATATAATCTATTTCTAACACCCCCTGTATTACATTATTTGGATATTTAAGACTTTAGTCTTCAATGTGGATATTATTCTTGAGTAAGATCTTCAGCTTGATGTTCTTTGGCTTGATATGGTTTATCTTCTTTAATTCACTTTGTGCTATAAGACATATTTATCTGCTTTGTCTTCTTCTTCGTCTTTATATTTACCTTTAATTCTAGTTTTTGTGCTCTCATAGGTGGTTGTGCTGCTACTTGGTTCTTATAAGGAAGATTCTTATTTTCTGTTATCAATCCATACATAAGCTTCTAAACAACCATTTAAGGCATCATGATAAGATTTTGAGTTAGTAGAACCTGAAGTACCAATGATGCATGAGGATTAAAAATTATTTTCTAGATATTATTCAATAAGACCTACCTTATTTTTGAGAACTTCTATCAATCCCTTTTGTTCTACATTTTTATCCTTGTAGTATTTATATATGAGCAATGCTATGTATAATATGCTCACAAAGTCTAAATAAAGTGAAATATCAAAATTTCTATTATCAATTGCTTCATTGATATGGGCTTGAATATAACATTCCATAGTATTAAAATTATCTTCTAAGGTTTCATTGTGGATTACTTTTGAAGTTAGTTCTAATATTCCCTTATATTTCATGAGTAGATTCATGATATCAAGTTTTATGGCACTTGCTTTTTTCTTTCTGAAACAACTATTCTTATTGATGTTTGCAGTATCTTGGGAAGTAGACATCCTTATGTCTCCCTAGTAATGATAGTATATAACCTAATGTAATTTTAGGTTTTATATAAATATTATATCTTCCCAATGGATTTGCAACTTGATAATATTTGATAGATGTTGATATTACCAAGTTTTGTAGAAAGTCTTATGACTCCCTAGTATATTTTGAAATATAATATAGTGCATTAGTAAAATGTAGTTCAATTTTTGGTTGATTTTGTAAAGGATTTGTAAATCCCAAAATCAAATTCTATTATCCCTTATTGCTCCTATTAAAAATAAGCACTTTTCCAATTTTGAAGGAGGTTTTAATGTTGTATTTCTTTTATCACTTTTTGAGGAATTTGAGACAAGAATATTATAAATTTCCAATCTTAGAAAAAATATTTAATAAAATATTCTAATAGCCCTTAGGATTTTATTTAGTTTTTATAATTTTTAATAATATTAATTTAGTGTTGTAATCCTTATAGATCCCAAATACATAAAATTAGAACAAAATAATATTTGCAAATATTTTTAAAAATAATTTCCAATAGAAACTCTTATTACTCATAAGTTTAATATTGCAACTATTATATTGATTTGATAAATTATTCCCTTTGAAATATGGATTTGAATATGGTTAATTTATTCTATGTTTAACCTTGATTGAATCACTATGGAGGTATACGTGATGACTCTATACCAGAGAATTTATGGTTTTGTGGCAAATGTTTTGAATGCAACGTAGGGGTTTTGAGGTTGTATATTTATTTAGAAACCTTCACCTTTTTTCTTGGATACTTTGATGATAAATACAAGCTTAGATATAAGCTCTTTATTTGATGCAATTTTCTACACTTTTCTCCTTGCACCAAACTTTGTAATGCTTTGGATTTGAGACTCACCAAGTCTCAATATTTGAAGCTTCTATTTCTGATTTCGGTTAGTTGTCTTCCTCTCCAATTTTTAGAGGATTCTAAACATATTTTGGTGTCTTCACTTGGCAACTATATTTTGAAAAATATTTTGTACTAATAGTGTCTTTAGACAATTTTTCAATTTCTAGTTTTGTGCCTTTCTCAAGAACACAAACACTAATATTTTTTGAGAGAAATATAGTAGTGCAAATGAACCCACTTAATATTTAAATTTTAATGAACTAAAAATCACACCTTATCACTCAAATTAACTCTAAAAACAAATTATAAGTGCACTTAATCAATTTACTGCAACTAATCAAGAATAATTTGAAAAGAATCTTTAATAATTATTCTATAAATTTGCTGCAACTAATATTGTAGGACTTATTCTTCTTTTATTTTCCAAAGTAGATGATAGGTAGTTGGTAGATGTAGTTGTAATTTTGTAATATAATCAACTCCTAAATAATGTGTAAATGAACCTTAAAAGGAACTTTTCTCTTTTTGCACTTTTGAATATTGTAATCCAATTTTCCTTCTTGCAACTTTAATCTAAATAAGGTGCTATAAAAAATATGATAAGTAATCCAATTAATGAATATACTTGCACCAATTGTTTGCTTATCTTTTTGAAATCTTTGTAGCTTATTTTCCACTTCTATGGAGTATGTTGATCTTGTAGAGGATGTTGGTTTCTAAGATCACTAGATTATTGCTTCAAGTAGGATCTTGTTGCTTAGTTTCTTCTTCATAAAAAATGATCTTGAAATTTATTTCATGAGCCTAGAATTTGATGGCTTTTTCTCCTCTTGTAGTCTCCTCATTTTTTAAATATATTATTTTGAAGTATTTATCTTACAAAATGATGCCTTATTGATGTGAGATGTAATCTTCAAATCTTCGGCTTTGGCATGCTTCTTTTATCTTCAAGTCGAATTCTGAATTTAAGCAGGATCTTCTTCTCAAGATTCTGAATGTCTTGAGGTCTTCTGGAATTTGGCACTCCTTACCAAATTATTCTTATTCTTTTGGGATTGTTTTTGGATGGTGATAATTATTCCAAATATTTCACTATATTCTATAGTGAATTTCTCCAATGAGTCCTCCTTTGATGATTTCTTCAATAAGGCTCTCCAGCCATTTTATTGGATGCTTATTGAGATCTCCCCAAGGTCTTGCAACTTCTTGTATTTATTATGACCTTTAATTCAACCTTCCACTCCTATAAGTTTTTGTAGTGAGATCTTCTGGATATTTTAATTTTGTTGCTTCTAGATTTGAGTAGGACTCTCATAGTTCTTCTTGTTCTTCTAAGACTAAAATTTCTTCAATGAGATATTATCCTAATCTCTTTATCTTTAGTTTTGCTTCAGGTGCTAGATTGTTTTTGAAGAATATAATCTTCTTAACTTTCTTTTAGGATGTTTCCCAACTCACTAAATCTCCTTTCCTTGCAAAAAAGTGTTAATACTAAAATATTTAATCTGCTTCTGAATCAGATATTCTCTTCTAGAGTCTTCCTTAGGATCAAGGATTTTATGGTCTTTCTCAGTACCAAGGCTTCTGTGGCCTTCTCAATATCAAGGCTTCTGTCGTATTTTTTAGTATCAAGGCTTTTATGGCCTTTTTTAGTATCAAGGGTTCTATGGCATTTTCTTCAAGATCAAGACTTCTATGGCTTTTTCTTTTGAAACAAAGCTTCAGTGGTCTTTTATTCTAGATCAAGGCTACTATGGCCTTTTATTCTTCCGTGAATTTATTAATCTAGCAATAGAAATCTCCAATCTCCTAACTTCACCACAACTCTTCTCTAGAAGTCTTCTTCTATAGTATTATTTTCTTGCACAAGAAACTAATATTTGCACTACAAAGGAACACTGACATTCAGGAAATGAAGTTGAAGTCTCCTAGATTTCTATTGAAGGAGGATCCCCAATCATCTGAGAATTAATTTTCTACAATAAAAGAAACTTTGGGTAATAGTTAATAAATTCTATATATCTTGAATGATATTCACTAGTTGATTTGTCAATCTATTGGATTGAATGTTGATATCTAGTCTTCATAAGTTTTCTTGCAACTCTATGAAAATATTCTAGCCAAATGTAATCTCAATACTCACTTTTATCTCTCCCTAATTCTACCACCTTGGCTCATTTGAGATTTTTTGATAGTGTTTGGTCCAACAACACATCAGGTTGACAAAAAAATTAGTCTCAATGATAATGGTGGTTTTCCTATTGATCTACCATGGCTATATTTATTAAAGCTAGATCTACCATAGCTCTGATACCACTGTTAAATTTTGATACAATGTGTAATGGAAGATAGCAATCACAATATGTAGAATAATATGAAAGAAAGAAAATTTGTGAGATGACTGAAATATGATATAAATAGAAATCATGGAAATGAATACAATGTAGCTATGGATGAAATGAACACTCTATTAATAAAGCTACTAGACTACATTATAGAAATCACAAATATATGGTTATCCACACAACACTAAGCTACTACCTATCTATATATGTGTTTTTGTATATCTGCTTATTACAATGAGGTCTTTTATATAGGAAGACAGGTTCCTTGGCCAACACTCTACCTATTTGTACAAGGGATAACTTACATATATACAGCTTGCACATTGATACTTGTGCATTTTTTACATTGCATGAAATAACTAGACAAATTCCCCCTAAATTAATCTATTGTGCTAAGTATGTACCTAGGAAGGTACATTTACATGTCCCAAATGATGTAATATAATCAATTTCTAACAACCAAAAGTCTTGTACCTCCACTAATTATGAACGGTTACTAAAACCTGTCACCTGATAAATATTAAAGATGTAAAAATTTGCTTAAGTGTTGAGCCCACTAGATATATTGTACCACCAATGCCAACTTGAAGGTACCTAAAATCCCATCGCCAAGGTATGGATACTTGACTCTAAGCCACTTGCACACATGACTCTTACACTTTCACATGCACTTGTAATCTAGGAAACTTGTGCACATATTCAAATTACATATTTGCACTCTTACATATAAGACACTTGAGAATTTCCTTCACACTGACACTTACATAAAATGGGAAATATAAATCACACTCTAAACTATAGACTCAACCCTATTCTAATATTTACATATTTACAATTGTACCATAGAGGTACCATGGGGGTACATTAGCATGTACAAAATAATATAATATTCCTCAACAATATATTATAAATCTAAATCATTGAAATAGTCCAAGTCACTCATAGAGGGAAAAGCCTTCCAGTCTTATAGAGGTGATATAAGTTAGAAGACTGAATTTATTATTTAACTAAAAAATATATCTTCTTATTTATTGTCTAAAAAAGTAACAAAACCTTATCCTAAGGGTCAAGGATTAACTTAAGGATGTGAACCAATAATAACAAATATGGTCCACATGGATACAACAATGTTATTAAGTTATTGGTTTAACATCCATATTATCATAGATGTTATTTGCAAATATATTTTTGTATCATGTTTGTGCAAACATTTTGACTTGATTTATCTCAGTATTGAAAAGGAATATGTAATAACATGAAAAAATAATTTTAACTGATTTAATATTACAAATAATAACATAGTAATATATCTACATTTATGTTTATTAAAAACTTATATTTTCCAATAAAATACTTAATCAAGTTTAACAAAAATAGTCAATAAAAAACCCAACTATATTATATTGTTTAATTAAATAAATCATAATTTATATTATATTATCAAATTTACAAACTCCATGTCCATACTAAATGATACTTTTTCTTTTTTATTACTAGATTTTATTCGTACAAATTCAATGAAAAAATTACATCTATTTCAGTATAATCAACACCTTTATCATAATAACAAAATATATAAAGTACAATATAATTATAATTATAAACTAATTTTTTATGTTTTAATTTTTGGACTAATAATATATTTTAAACATTACATTTCTAACATTCAAAATATAGTTAAATAATCACCAAACTCTTTATACATAAGTATAGTTTCCAATGGATTGACCATTTCCAATGGTTAGTAAAGGATATTAAATAAGATATCAGGATAGATATGTTGTTCTAGAGCTTCATAGTGGTGGTGTTGTAGGATGAGATAAATTTAGGACTCATGAAGGTCATTAAAAATTTCTAATCAAGTGCATTTGTCTTTACCAATGCACCTTCTATATTCTAGAGTCTTATGAATACTATAATTTATCCCTTTCAATGTAAATTTATTTTTGTTTTCTTTTTTGATATACTAATTTATAGTTAGACTTTGAAGAAATACTTGCACCATCAAGACCAAAACTTATAACTCATGTTCGACCATCAATTGTGTACAAAATGATCTAATTGTTCCATTGGAATACAAGAAGTGGACTACTTGGACCTCATAGTTTTAAAGTAAGGGTTTAATGTCAACGCAAAGAAAATTATGACTATCCAAGAATGGAAAAATCCATACACTCTTAATGGTCTTTAGGTATTTATAGGTCTCATTTATTAATGTAAAACAATTATCCAATATTATGAGAAGATCACAACTTATTTGATATTTATGTTTATAAATAACTCATATGTCATGTCAACATAATAAGCTTTCATGAAACTTAGACAAATCAGGCTAACTATACTCATGCTAGTGATGCTCGATTTCTACAAAACTTTTATGATTGAAAGTGATGCTTCAACCAATGAAATTGGTGCAATGTTAATGCAAGAGGTATGGTCATTGGCTTTTACAAGCAATGTAATAATAGGAAAAACATGGGTAAATAAACCTATGAGAAAGAAATGATGGTCATATTACATGCCATCAATCACTAGTGACGGTACCTTATTAGGTAACATTTGTTAATTAAAATAGATAATCAAATTTTGAAATACTTATTAGAGCAAAGGGTCTACATGCTTGAATAACATACATAGGTCTCCAAATTATTGGGGTATGATTATAAAATAGTTTATAAAAAGCATAAGGTGAAGGTAGTAGTTGATGCTTCCTATTACCAAGATGAGGATCAAAGTATGTTATGTGCCATCTCAAATCTAATTTCTCAATGGATCCAACAACTACAATATGATTAAACTAAAACCTCTACCTTCCAAGCCCTGATTTAACAACTTCAAAATGATCCTAGATCATGTCTAGGATATTCATAACATGGGAAGTAATTAAGATATTGAGGTCACCTATTTATTATAGACAATTAACCATTCCATGAATCCATATTACAAGAAATGCATGATTCTCCAACTACACTCCATTTTAGGTTTCATAACACTTATAAAATGACTATATTCACTTTCTTTTGGGTAAGAATAAAAAAGATATTTAAACTTTTGTGGCTGAATGTGATACATTTCAATTGATAAAGGGATAAACTATATGTGTTTTAGACATCTTCTAACCTCTTCTAACCCCAACAAATATTTGGATAAATATTTGCATGGATTTTATTGAAGGGATTCTAAAGTATAGAGGTAAAACAATAATTCCTATGGTGGTGGAACATCTATTGAATTATTCTTATTTTTTCACTAACCCATCCCCTCAAGGATTTCATAGTTGTTGAAATATTATTGAATTCTATTTTTTGCCTTCACAACCTACCCCAATCCATTTTTTTTGATAAAGATCCCAAATTTAATGGTTATTTTTGGTAGGAACTATTCAAAATGGATCACATAAAATTAAAAATGAGCTTCACATACCATCCTCATATAGATGACAAAATGAATATTGTGAACAAGGTCCTAGAGACATATCTCTACTACTTTGTATTTGAGAATCCTACTCAATAGGAAAAATGAATTCCATTTGTTAAATTGTGGTATTATACTTCCTATCATGCCACTACAAAGATGACACCATGTGAAGAAGTATATGAACATCCTCCTCCATCACCTTCATCATATATCCTAGGTAGTTCTAGAGTCCTAGCAAAATATTTCACTCTTTTTGAGCATGCACTACTCCTTCAAAAAATCAAGGAGAATATAGTGATGGCATAGAACTATATGTCCCACTCATATAATCAACATCATTTGAAGTGTAGATTTGATATGAGGGATATTGCCTTCATTCACCTAAAATCATATAAATAGTCACCATTGCATCCTTGTGGCCTCTAAAATATTATAGCAAAATTTTACTAATGCAATAAGGTACTATAGAAATTTAGCTCAATCACCTATAAGCTTGAATTACCACCATATTCCAATATATATATGGTTTTTCATATTTCATCCTTCAAAATATTCTTTGGCAATTGAGTAAAGGTCCAGTCAAAATTTCTAAAATTGAATGAAGAAGGATCAATTATATTAGAACCCAAGCATTTTATAGATCATTGAATGCATAAACTCTAAAACCAAACCATAATTTACGTTTTAATACAATGGCCAGGATTACAACTAGAAGATGCCATGTCAAAATCACTCCATTAAATGCAGTAATCATTTTTGTATCTAAATGAGTGCTGTCTAGATCTGTCCAAAGATTCATCTAATGAATATTTCCATCTAATGCTTAATTTATTTCTGATGAGCTTGGATTCTTTCTACCTATTTTGATCCTTATCAAAATTAGAAATTGTAGTTTCTTGGCATCCTCTGTGTAGTCTAGAAAAAAACTCACTCAAGTGATGTTTTATTTGATTGACATACATTGTTACCTTATATTACTTATCATTATAAGTTTTACTAATATTTATAATTGTAATAATATTGTTCAGATTATGTTTCATTCCTTGAATATTATAGAAAAACTCTACATCCATATTTGTATGGGATTTATTGATTGCAAGAGGAGTTGAGGAGGAACTCTTTGTAACAAATGCTAAATAATAGTGTGAATGGAAGCTATTAATACCTTTGAGGATGTTGATAATATTCCCTTGATTTTACATATAATATTTCTTATGATTCATACATTCACTGCCTATTAGCATTGTCATCTTTGGTATTTTAATAATTTGTTTGTATCCATTAAAATCCAAGGATCTAATGTGTATGACTAATTAAAAAAAATTGCTAGAAAGCTACCTCAAGATATACAAAACAAAGGTCACAAAATAAAAATCTTATTTTTATTAGCATAAAAGGATAATAAAAAAGATATAGATATCTCATGCGGGTAACAACACACCTAATATTCTTTTTGGGACTCAAAAAATTAGATAAATTTATATAGAAATATTAGGAGTAGGAGAAATGTGTCAAAAAAGTACTTGATTAATTCATATGAAATCAACTATATTAATTATAAAATTGATATATTTCTTGTTATATTTCTATTCATTGTTGACATCGGTATTCGATCTCATGGTTTTAATACCACTTGGAGAAAATCAACTTAAATAAAATAATAATTTTAGTAGTATAATAACACAAAAATAATATTCACTGAATTTATCATAACCAAGTTTATTTTAAGTACTAAATATAGATAAGTAATATAGATTCCAAATCCAACTCATTGAAATTTCCAAGTCACTTATACATGGCAACGTCTCGTAACCAAATTTATTTGAAATAGTAAATCTAGACAAGTATAATAGATTATAAATCTAAATTATTGAAATAGTCCAAGTCACTCATAGAGGGGAAAGCCTCCTAGCCTCATAGAGGTGATAGAAGATTGAATTTATTATTCAACTATATCACATATTTTCTTATTTATAGTGTAACAAAGTAAAAAACTCTAATCCTAATGCTCAAGGGTTAACTTAAGTATGTAAGCCAATAATAATAAATTTAGCCCACATGGCTACATCAAGGTTATTAAGTTATTGGTTTAACATCCCTATTATCATAGACACTATTTGTAAATATATTTTTGTATCTTGTGTGTGCAAACATTAAGACTTGATTTATCTCAATATTGAAAAAAATACCTAATGATATGAAATAATAATTTTAATATATAAATGGTACTATACTTGTATTTATGTTTATTAATAATGCATGTTTTCCAAAAAAAATACTAAAGCAAATTTAACAAAAGCAATCCACAAAATATGCAAATATATTATAATATTTAATTAAATAAAATAGAATTTATATTTTAATGTTAAATTAAAAACTCTAAGTCCATACTAACCAATATTCTTTTCTTATTCATTACTAGTTCTTATTAGTACAACTTTAATTAAAAAATTATATCTATTTATGTGTAACCATCACCTTTATATTAATAACAAAATATAGAAAGTACATTATTATTATAATTATATATTTACAATTTTTTTTAACCTAAAACTTTTATTTTAAAATTTGGGCTACAACATTTTATAATTTATTTTAAACATTAAATTTCTAGCATTCTAAATATAGTTAAATAATAATTTTTTTTTTTAAATACTAGAATAGTTTCCAATATATTGTGAGGGTTATTGTGTAGGATTTCAAGATAGATTTATTATTCTAGAATCCACAATGATAGTGTTGCAGAAGGAGACAATTTGAGTGGTAGGTTTTAGTTCTAATGTAGATAGTGAGGTAGATTACATAGAATTTCATGATAGATATATGGTTCAAGGGATCCATAGTGGAGGTGTTGTAGGAGGTGAAAATTTTAGAGTACACTGGGGATACTATTTTGGTGGCAAGTTTCAAATTTATCATCTCAAATATGGATTGACTATTTATAGTAGTTGGTGAGGGAGATTCCATAGGATGTGAAGATAGATCCATGGTTCTAGTGCTCTATAATGTAGGTGGTATAAGAGATGATAGTTTTGGAGTAGCCTAGGGCTATTTTTGGGTGGAAGGTTTATATTTGTTGGCTCATGTATTGAGATAACCATTTTCAATGGTTGGTGAGGGAAATTATACATAATTTTAATACAGATTTGTGGTTCTAGAGCTCCACATTGGTGACACTACAAGAGGTGATAATTTTTATAGCAAGCTTCGTATTAATGACCTTTATTTTCTCTAATTTATAATTTTTATGTTAGTTTTTATCCATGAGCATTTTAATTGTTTAGGGGTGAAGATTACACAAAAGAAAATATTTAATGTGTGATTGTTTCCTCTATAGGGAATAAATATATATTGGTTCATATGTTGAAATAATAGACTAAACAAAGTTTAGAATAAAATTTTCTTTTAAGTTGGTTTAAAAAAATAATAAGACCATTCGACAGAGATAGAACCTAAAAATGGAGGATGATGAAAGGGAAGAGACATTTAAAGATAAACTTAAACAAGAGTCTAAAGAAGAAGTAGTGGACTATTTGGTGAATTCTCATGAAGGGATCTTATTATTTTGTAGTGGAAGGATATATAGAAAAGGAGATTCATCTTTCAAATATTTTAGGAATGGGCTTGAGTCAATTTTGATTTCATAGGAGCTTTTGTTTAGGAGTAGTGATTGGAATTTTAATTTTTTTAGAGTAATATACACAATATCCCATAATTCTCTATATAATATTTTGAGGGATGGTATAAAGGTAAGGAGCCCTGGTTGGCACTATAGAATAAGAATTTGGAAGGAGAAAACTAAAAAAAGAATCCCTTAAAAATACACAAAAAGGTAACTAGGTGCATTTAAAGGAAGAGTAAATAGTAAACTTAGTCCAAAGAGATGTAAAAATTATAGAAGTTATCAAACTCTTGGAGAAAAGAATTATTAGGAGATTCTATGGGCATGAGGTTTATAGAATATCCTTGGCTTATTATATGTCTAGGGAATGGATGAAAGTACTGATAAAATGCGAACTTCATGTTTATTGAATTGTGCAGATTAAATAGAGTTTACAATGAACGAATTGCCGGAGGTTTCCAAACCAACCAGCTACAATAGCATTTTGTTAAAACAGAATAACAAATGCATAAAAAGACAAATAATGAAATAACAATAGCATAACTACGCTAACATCCCCCCTTATTACATTATTTGGGTAATAGGATGACTACTAGCTATACTAACATCCCCTTACATCATTTTGCAATACAAAGAGAGCTGCGAAACAATTCAAATTTGACACGTCCAAGTGCCTTAGTGAAAATGTCTGCAACTTGAGCATCGGTGGGAATGTGCTGAAGCTGAATTCGGTGCTTTGGAACTTCATCTCGAATGAAATGACATTGTGTGTCAATGTGATTTGTTCTTTCATGATGGACTGGATTCTTGACGAGGTTCAGAACACCCTGATTGTCGCAAAACAAGTGTATTGGAGATTTTGATGGATGGCCCATACTTGTTAGAATGCGACGTAACCATATCAATTCACACACAGCTTCACGTGCGGTGCGATACTCTGCATCTGTTGATGAAATAACAACCACCTATTGCTTCTTGCTGTGCCAAGAGAGAGGACCGGATCCCAGATGAAAAATGTATCCAGAAGTTGACTTGCGATCATCAAATGATCCGGCATAGTCGGAGTCCGTGTATCCTTGCAAGAAGAATTTGTTTTTCCTCTTGTATTCTAGGCCATATTCCATAGTACCACGGACATAGTGAAGAACACGTTTTGTTGCTTTCCAATGAGTGGTCTTAGGCTCCTGCATGAACCTCGAAAGATAGTTGACAACAAATACGAGATCTAGCCTAGTATTGGTAAGATATATGAGACTCCCAATCAACTGTCGATAGAGAGTACCATCTACCTGAGGTGAATCATCATATCACGATAACTGAAGTCCATTCTCCATCAGAGTTGCCACTGGCTTGCAATCAGTCATGCGATATTTTTCCAGCAATGTCTTGGCATATTTTTTCTAAGACACTTTGATGGAGTGCTCCTTCTGGCTGAATTCCAGACCAAGATAGTAATGGAGAAGTCCGAGATCTGTCATCTCAAAATATTTGCACAAGTTTCTTTTGATAGTAGAGATCATAGTTTCTGAACTCCCTGTAATGAGCAGATCATCCACATAGAGTACAAGCAACACTATCTCAGAACCCTGTTTCTTGAAATAGAGGTTTGCATCTAACGGACATCTCTTAAATCCATGCTACATAAGGTGATTGTCCATTTTTATATACCAAGCTCGAGGAGCTTGTTTCAGACCATATAAGGATTTGACCAATTTGCAAACTTTCTGCTCTTGGCCTTCCACTTCAAATCCTTCCGGATGAGTCATGTAGACTTCTTCTTGGAGATCACCATTTAGAAAGGCACTTTTGACATCCATCTGGTGAACTTTCCACCCATATTGTGCTGCCATAGCACACATAACCCGAATTGTGGTCATCCGAGCGATAGGGTGCAAAAGTTTCCTCGTAGTCAATGCCTTCCTTTTGAGCATAGCCCTTTGCAACAAGACGGGCCTTATGCTTATCAATTGTTCCATCTGCCTTGTACTTGAATTTATATACCCATTTGCAGCCAATGGGTTTCTTTCCATGCGATAGATCAACAAGCTTCCAAGTTTTATTTTTCATCAAAGACTCATACTCTGTATCCATAGCGGCCTTCCACTAAGGCTCACTGAGAGCATCTTGCACTGATGCAGGTTCAAGATCATCTATGGTAGACATGAACGCCCTATCATCATCAATATCCATATCCTCTACTTCTATACTTGGAGTTACAGAAAGTTCCTCAAAAGATTGACAAAGATCATCAACCTCACCAGTTTCTTTGGCTTCTTTTTCCTTTTGAGCCATACTGCGTGTACAAGGTCTATCCAAGTTCAAATTGGGAGGAGTGGATAAATTTGTGTCTCTAATTGTATTTGTACACCATTTTGGATTCTTCTTTGGTGGTGGTGAAGAAGATGTAGAAGGACCTCCTGTCTGTGTTGACGAAGGAATCTTCTCTTCCTTAGATTCCATAAGATCTAGGTGTACTTTAGATGTGCTCTGTGATGTGAAATCTTCATCAAAGACAACATCTCTTCTGACATGAATTTTCTTGGTCAAAGGATCTATCAAACGATATCCTTTAGAGTGCTCATCATAACCAAGAAAAATGCATCTCAGTGTTTTCTCATCTAGCTTCTTCCTTTTCTCTTTCGGTATGTGCATGAAAGTGTGACATCCGAAAATACGTAGATGAGATATGGAGGGTTTTCGACCACTCCATGCTTCCTGTGGAGTCATTCCTTTTAGGGCCTTTGTGGGTGCCCTATTCAACAGATATACTACAGTGGTGACAGACTTCTACCCAATATTGTTGCCCAAGAGTAGCTCCTGTGAGCATACAACGAACCATTTCCATGATAGAACGGTTCCTTCTCTCAACAACTCCATTTTGCTGAGGAGTATAGGTAGTTGTTAACTATCTCTTGATTCCATGCTTATCTAAGAATGCAAAAAATTCATTAGAGGTAAACTCCCCCCCTCGATCTGAGCGGAGGGTTTTAATAGAAGCTCCTGACTCCTTCTCAACGGATTTCTTGAACTGGTGGAAGAATGCGAAAGCTTCGATTTCAGTTGGAGAAAGAAAACCCACATCTTTCTTGAGTAGTCATCTACGAATAACTGAAAGTACCTCTTCCCTCCACAACTGTTGGGTGTGAAAGGACCACACAGATCGGTGTGAATTAACTCTAGAGGTTTTTGTGCTCTTGTTGAGCTCTTCTCAAATGGTACTCTATGCTGCTTTCCTGCCAAGAAGTCAGAGCACACTGGCAATGTGGCAGAAAGGGAAGGAAGACCCTTTACCATCTCATACTTACTGAGCTCAAGTAAGTAGCCAGAACTAAGATGCCCATATCTCTTGTGCCATAGGGAAGTTGCCTCCTTGGTAGAGACAGTCATGGCAACATGTGGAGTAGAGATAGCATCTAGGGCAAATAAGCCGTGCTTATATGAAGTTGTTGCAATCTGTTTACCATTCCTGGTATTAGTACAACACTTCTTGCCATTCTCAACATGAAAGTTGACAACCATATTTCTATCCAGGATTTGTGTGACTGAAAACAAATTGTTAGCCAATCCTGGAACATAGAGGACTTTGTCAATCTGACACTTGCCATCAGGAAGAGTGACTGAAATTGTACCCTCTCCCTGAACCCTATAGGTTTTATCATCAGCAATGATGACAGGTTTGCTCTCTTTGGCCACAAATGATTCAAACCACGATCTATCGCCAGTCATATGTTTGCTAGCTCCAGAATCGACATACCAAACATGATACCTCTGTGTGGAATCTGTGGTAGTCATGAGCACCTTGTGTGCCCATTCAGAATCCGAGTCGATTCTTCAACAACAACATTCACCCGGGGTTGCTTGTTTTTATTTTGTGGTTTGTTTTGGCCTTTCTGCTTGTTCTTATGCCAACACCTGTTGGTGTCATGGTTGACTTTCTCACAGATCTTGCACCACATCTTCTTCTGTTGAGGTTGTTTTCCTTTTCCTTTCATGTCCTATTGAGAATTTCCTCCTTTCTAAAAGTTGCCTCCTTTTTGCCCATTACCTTTCTTCCTAGAACCCTGCCTGTTGGTGTATAGGGCTGTATTGGAAGAATCATCCTTGTGAAGTTGGCGTGCCTCCTGTTGTTGAAGCAGATTGACCAACTCGATGTAGGTAATTTTTCGTTGAGACACCTGGATGGAGGTGATCAACATATCAAATGAAGAAGGCAAAGCTCTCATCACAAGTGAAATGAGAAGCTTTTCGTCCACAATATCTCCCAAAGAATTCAATTTCTCTTTCAATTCAGACACTCTGCACAGAAAGAGTTCAACTGTTTCACCCTGTCTCAAACTCAGGTTATGAAGTTGTTGTTGAAGATGAAGAATGGTGGAATCATTCTTTCCATCATAGATGGTTCTAAGGGCATCCCATGCCTATTTACCACTTGCTTTGTCAGCTATATGAGGTTGCACTTCATCTGAAACAACAAACAAAATGAGCACCTTTGCTCTACTGTCTTTCTTGTCAAAAGCTATCTGATCTGTGGAAGGACCTGTGGATCCTACTGTTGGGGAAGGCCTAGGTGTTACTCCAGTAAAAATGTCCCATAAATCTTCCATTTGGAGAATTGCCTTCATCTTATGTTTCCATGGTGTATAATTTGGACCTTTCAATAACTGATGAGGATCAGTCATCAATTTTGCAACAGCGGCCATAGTGAAGGTTCCTTATATCACCAATTGGTCCCCCTTTCGATATACCTTTGCTAGGTTGTTATACCATACAAAATACCCGCCCTTACGTGAGGGAAACTATAGGTATTTAGAAAGATCAACAAAAATCACCCGCCCTTACGTGAGGGGGACTATAGGTGAGTTTTAGAGATCATACGATACGTGGAACATAAGTAGTACTGAAAGGGAATCGTCTTTTTGATGGCACCTACCATAGAAGATTCTTCTCATGCGTGGGGCATAACTTCCCCTAAACACTATGAAGAATACTTCGTCAGGATTTACGCCTAAACACAAGAACGATTAAGGGTAGTGGATGGAGTAAAAAAATGCAAAAATGGCGTACTTATTCCTCCCCGACGATTTATAGAGAACAAGCTCAGACGTCGTTGTTGCAGCTATATTAGGCGATAGATACAGTAGCCCAAAGCACGACAGCTTTACCTGTAAGTGTGGGCCAGAGGTACCATTTTTACCGAACGCTGCGGTGCAAATAAATTGCACAGATGGGTTTTTAATTATTTCGGGGACTTAGGGAGTGTTTTGATTTTAATTTTTAATGTTATAGTGCAAAAATGAAATATGCAACATACAAAAAAAAAATGCCCACAAGAATAACCCACTAGGTGTCGGGCGCAGCCGAAAATGCACCTTTTACAATTCGCCAAATTGCTTTTTCAGAAAATTACTCACATTCCCCCTTTGATTTTTTGAAAAAATATCCCCCCTTAAAAAAAAATTCTCTTTAACAAAGCATTTTAATAATTATTATGTATTTAAAGTTAAAATAAATAATTTTAATTTATATAGTTTTAAAACCTTATGAAAAAATAAATTAAAATTAAATTTTAATTTATAAAGTTTTAAAAACTATAAAAAATAAATTAAAATTAAAAATTTTAACTAAAAAATAATAATTAAAAAAAACTTTGAAATTTTTTTTTTTATACCTTTGAAAGGGGGGAGTCGGCGGGATTTGAACCCCCGACTACTGGGTTCCCGGAACCCACCACACAGCTCACTTGCCAGTGAACCCGTGGGCTGATCTGGGAGGAGAAAGGGCCCCATCGTATTTGAGGAGGGTCCTCAACCTGCTGCCCGAGCGCAGCTTCCTCCTCCTCTGCAAACCGCAGCCCACGTCCACAGTCGCGCACGTCCGGGTTTTTTTTTTTTTTTTTAAATACGCTGTCGCCCTGCTTTCCCCGTCAGCTCAGGTCCGCTGCCTTCTTTCTCGTACGCTCAGGTCCGCCTGCTTTCCCCGTCCGCGTCGCGGCACGGCTGTTCGGGGGGGGGGGCTGGACGCACGGTGCACGCATTTCACGTCGGCGAGGGGGTTGGCTCTCTCGCGATGCAGCACGTCGCCCGGGGGGGTCGGGCACTCCGCGCGCATAATACGTGCATCGGCGGGGGGGTGGGTACTCCTGCGTGCACAATACGCGCATCGGCGGGGGGTCGGGCTCTCCCGCGCGTGCAATAAGCACGTCAACGGGGGGGGAGGGGGGCTCGTCCTCCTCCAACGTGCGCTGCAGATCGTGCGTTCAACGCGCGCTCGGACGCGGGGGGACCTCCTGTGCGTCTGCGCGCCTGCGTCCCTCCTGTGCGTCCGCAGCACTTCCAGCCGCGCGTGGCCGGGGATGCTCGCGCTATGTCCCGGAAATATATATATATATGTATATATATATATATATATATATATATGTATATATATATATATATATATATATATATATATATATATATATATATATATATATTTTTTTTTTTAATTCTCTCTCCCGCAGCTGCTATCACGCGGCGGAATGAAAAAAAAATCACGTCCCAAAAAAAAAATTTCGCACTGTTCGGGAAGAAATTGCGTTCAGAAAAAACGCACAACAATTTTTTTTCTCCAGCCTCTCCCTTCACGCCACTGGCTCTGATGCCATGTTAAAATGCGAACTTCATGTTTATTGAATTGTGCAGATTAAATAGAGTTTACAATGAACGAATTGCCGGAGGTTGCCAAACCAACCAACTACAATAGCATTTTGTTAGAACAGAATAACAAATGCATAAAAAGACAAATAATGAAATAACAATAGCATAACTACGCTAACAAGTACTAGGGTATGTGTCTTGTTTCTTGCTATTGCTAAGAGGGTGGATGACATTTTAGTTTAGGACTACAAAAGATGTGGACAATATTTTGTTGGAGAAATGGTTTTAAGGGTAAAATTCATAAATCCTCAAATTGTGGGACCCTTGTTTTAACCTTAGGACCAATCACATATATTGTCACCCAATATGTGTAAAGTTATTAGGTTTGTCATTAAAATTTTTGTTTAGACATATTTTTCAAGCTATATTCAACTATATTGGTTCTATCCTGGAGGTGTATGACAGGTATTAGTCCTCATGCATGAGAACTATGGGCAAGATACTTATTAATATGGATTATAAAGTTAAATTGGTGGGGGGAAATATGTTGAGGCATAGAAATGACATGCAGATTCAAACTTAGGACTACATTGAAGTGTCTTTTAGGTGTGTACATTATCAAAACTATGGGCATATTATGAGGGAATATTTTATTATTTTTTGAAGAAGGTTTAGTGTCATAAGGTATAAGGAAGGGTATTTAAGGGTGAATGAAATGCATAATTCTACTCTAGCACATGACTCATAGACTAGATAGAAAATTAATTAGCGAATAAAGAACACAAGTAGGAGGAATCAATGTAAAGAATATGATATGTAGAGAAGGTGAAGATAATTGTTGTGCTAGGTCAAGTGATGGATTTAGAACCAAATTAGTTTTGAGCAAGGTGGGAATATTGAATTAAACATTAGATGCCATGATCCTAGACCTAGATACAAGCTAACTAACTAAAACTATTACCAAATGTTATTTGTAAATTGAGATCACTAGTAATTCTCCTCTAGGTGTATCAACTAACCAATTAATAGACTTATTAGTCTATAAAACTAGGTGTCTCTTACAAGAAAAAGAGAGGGGGGTTGAAGTGCAAGGACACTCAAATTTCTTTTTCCATGGTGGAGGTTGATCCAATACTTAGTTTAGACTTAGTTAAGTGTGTTACTCCACAAGTAAATGACTTTATGTTTGTTTTGAACTTCATTTTTTGTATGGTTAGGAAAGTTCTATGTCATCAGAAACCCATACGTACCCCCTATGATGCTTGAAATAAAGAATAGTACTAAGTAAAGGATAAATTAGTGGAGGCCTTAATTTAGATGTAGGGGTAGGAGTATATTCGAAGGGATGGGTATAAGATCTATTATTTTATTGGATAAGAATAAATGCATCTATAAAGGTTAAAAATGTAAGCAATTTAATTTAAAGGGGGTCCTTAGAGAAAGGAAGATCCTATATTTTGTCAACCAATAAAAGTTATTTTATTTAATATTGAAGGGATGGGTAGCTCAACAAAAAAAGTTCCTCTAGGTAGGCTAGTAGAAATTTATAATCTAAAGATCTTGTTAATTGAAGAGACAAAAATATTATCTAATAAACTAATGCAACAACTTTATAAATTGCTTAAACAATGGGAATTTATTTTTTTTGATGGTGTAGGGGCTTCAAGAGGAGTGGTCATAGGGTGGACGGCTTCAAAGAGCTTCAAAGAGCTTGACTTAGGTATAAGATAAATTTTTACTTTTCTTTCCCAATCAATATTATGCAATGTATAGATCAATATCAACAGAAGTAATCAAAGCAATGCACAAAACACCATACACAATAGAGACACCACAATTTACGTGGTTCACCCAATGTGGGCTACTCCACGGAGAAAATATTTCACTAAAATTTTCTCGATCAATCTCTTGGGAATCCTTTCCCTATTACAATGTTTATGGACCTCTATCCAAAGGAGATGTTGATCCCCTAAATCAAGTTCATGGATCTCTATCCACAGGAGAACTCCTTCTCCTCTACTCTAGTTGGTGATCCTCTAGAAGACTACTGCCTCCACTACACTAGCTTGTGGATCTCTCTCCACTGAAGACTCTTGTCCCCACTCAGAAGACCTATCCTCACTGCCCTGGCTGATGGATCTCTATCCACTAGAGACTACTGTCCTCTATGCTCTATCACCTCCAAAGCTCTATCTCAAATCTACACTAAACATAGTCCTTCGATCTAGCACAAATCTGCTCAATCTCTATCTCTGGTCTGGCACAAACCTATCCTCAAATATACACCAAACTCTACTCCACAAGTCCACTCAGAACTTGCTCAATTCTACTCAACAAGTCCACTCAGAACTTGCTCAATCTACTCAACAAGTCCACTCAAAACTTGCTCAATCTACTCAACAAGTCCACTCAGAACTTGCTCAATATGCTCAACAAGTCCACTTAAAACTTGCTCAATCTGCTCAACAAGTCCACTCAGAACTTGCTCAATCTGCTCAACAAGTCCACTCAAAACTTGCTCAATATGCTCAACAAGTCCACTCAGAACTTGCTCAATCTGCTCAACAAGTCCACTCAAAACTTGCTCAAATATGCTCAACAAGTCCACTCAGAACTTGCTCAAATCTACTCAACAAGTCCACTCAAAACTTGCTCAAACCTGCTCAATAAGTCCACTCATAACTTATCCAAATATGCTCTCAATATGTATTGTAAGCTTCCACAAAAGCTTACTCAAATCTATCCACAAGTCCTCTCAAAGACTTACCTCAAATCTTCTCAACAAGTCCACACTAGAACTTGTCCAATCTCATAGAAACATAAAGAGAATTGTTAGAGACCCAATATGTTCTATACTCAATGCCCAATCACTTTCTCAACTCAAATTAGAATATAGAATAGTTTATTTTATGGAACTTGAACAATCACTTCACACACCCACTTGACTAGGCTCAACCAACTCTACTCAACCAATCACTCAAAGAAACAACCCTTGCTCACAAACCCTAGTCCAAGCATGTAAACATCAACTCAAAATATTTCCAACAATGCTCAACAACAATCCTCACATAACAATGATACTCATGTTCTTTTCAAACCCTAGTTCAAGTTCTTTGCTCAATAACTCACTTCAACAACAATGCTTATAAAACAGTCTTCACATAGCAATGATACTCAAACCCTAGTTCAAGCTCTTCACACAACCAATGGCTTCAACAACAATGCTTATAAAACAAGGTTTTAACCACACTTATTTATTCCAGAAAACCTTGTAGCAATCACTCAAACACACTCAAAAGGAAACCCTAATCAAGTCCTTTTCACTCCAAACTTATTTTCCATAAAATAATCAATCAACTTAAACTTTGAATAATATGCCCATACCTTTTTCTTGATAAATATGACCTTCAAGAATCTACCACAATAACACAATATTCCTTTGCCAATTCTCAAAAGGATTAGATGACAATACAATGCATATATTAATTCATGAGTATACCTTATTACTCCAATCTCAAAATAATATCCAACACCATACTATTTTGAATATTCACCTCTCAAGCATAAGTCACTTTACTACTTTGTTTATCAAAGCCCAAAGCTATTTCTACTTATATCTCCCTAAACTTATTATTGCATTAAAGATAATTCTTTTGATAAAATAATGCAATTTATCTTTCCCTTTTCTAAGGTAAAAATATTTTACCCACAAGTAAATATTTTCACCTCAATACTTAATAAAAACTACTCTTTTTAATTTAGGCATTCATCAAATTAATTACAACCTTATTTCTCCTTTATTCAACCTTAGCCTAAATTAAAATTAAATCTCACAAGAATGTTACCAGTTTTATTAACGCATGAAGCGCTTCTTCTTCCAAGCGCCTTCCTCTTGGCTGTCACCACCATGGAGCTGCGTTCTCCCTTGGAGTCTCCACACTTTACGCCTTTGCCTGCTTCAGGCCATGCCATGCTACGTTCACTGCCTCAAGCCACACCTTGGCTATGCTCGCTACCTTGCACCACTCCTTGGCTACGTTTGTTGTCTCTGGCCAAACCTTGGCTACGTTCGCTACCTTGCGCCACTCTTTGGCTATGTTTGTTGTCTCTAGCCACTCCTTGGCTGCGTTCTCTGCCTTGCGCCACTCCTTGGCTACGTTTGTTGTCTCTGGCCACTCCTTGGCTACGTTTGCTGCCTTGCGCCACTCCTTGGCTATGTTTACTATCTCTTAGCCACACCTTGGCTACGTTCACTAGGCATAAACAAAAATTTCGCTATACTTTCTTCCTTACACAATTGCACATTTTTATCATCGAGCAAAAGGATGAATGAAATACCTCCAAGGCATTAGCCTTTATACTAAATCTCTTCCTCCATGCATGACGTCGGCGCTCGATTTATTCTCAACGTTGGCGCTCAATTTTCCTTTGAAAATTTATTAATTTATAAAATATTTAAATTTTTTTGAATTTAAATTTTATAAATTAATTCTTTAAACCCTATTTTTAAATAAAAACCCTTTTATTTTTTCCACCATTGGTTTTAAATAAAAACCTTTTATTTTTGACACCATTGGTTTTAAAGAAAAACCTTTTAACCTTTGCCACCATTGGTTTTAAAGAAAAAACTTTTATTTTTGCCACCATTGGTTTTAAAGAAAAACCTTTTATTTTTGTCATCATTGGTTTTAAAGAAAAACCTTTTAACTTATGCTTCCACATAATATTTAAAAATATTATGGAGCCCTTTGCCTTTAACTTTTGCATTGTTCCTCTTGATCTTGATTTTATTAGAAGCTTCTTCCAGAATATCAATGACAACTTTGATAACTTGTTTCTTGACAAATTCCTTGACATTTAATGATGACTTCATTTCTTGAAATCAATGACAACTTTAACTTTAAGGACTCAAAATGTCCAACAATCTCCCCCTTTGTCATTGATGGCAACCCAAAAATGTTTTACCAAAAACTTGACTTCTTCTTCTTTGCTGCCCCCTTGGGACATTGCTCCCCCTGGCTCAATGCTCTCTTCAAATACCAAGTCTCCCCCTTACTCAAATATCTCCCCCTTTGACATCAATGGCAAAGGGTCACCTTTGGGGCTTGGGGCTAAGAATGAGCCTCTTAGCTTAGCCCCTCCCCCACCTCCTGTTGAGGTGGTTAATTCTAGGGTGGGAGTATTTCTACTCCCAGAAGGCATTGTTCTTTACCTTTATCCTCTTTCCTTCTTATCTGATTCTTCTGATTCCTCTGACTATTTCTTTCAGTGTCCATGTTCCTGTCCATGTCTACATTCTTGTTCCTATTTTTGTTCATATCCATATTCCTATTCCTGTTCCTATTCATATCCATGTTCCTATTCTGTTCATGTTCCTATTCTTGTTCATACCTATTTTTGGAATGTCTGCTCTACACCACTTTGTTGTGTGACCATCATTGTTGCACTTGTAACACTTAATGTTATTATTTCTTGGAGGTGCAAATGTCATAGGATTTCTTCTAGTGAAGCCATACCTCCTTCTGTCATGAACCCTGCAATTTATTGCCTTGTGACCAAACTGATTACATGAGTAGCAATACCCATGGAAAGGTTATCTATTCCCATATTCCTGTATTTCATGTGTCCAGAACTGTGAAGCCATGTGCCCAAACCTATGACATGAGAAGCATCTTCCATTGAATTTTCCTTGTCTTGACCTCATTGGTCTCTTAGTCTCTCTTGACCTATTCTGATTGTTGTTCCATCTGTATCTTCTTTGTGCATTGTTCCTATTTTTGTTGAACTCTCTATTGTCCAACTCATCCTCAGATGTCTCACTATATTTTACACTATATTTTCTGAAGTATCTTCATCTGAAGTTTCTTCTCCTCCAAAACTTGAAGTTGACTCTCCTTCCCATTTCTTTTGAACCTGTTCAAATCCAAGACCTGTTTTGCTTGATGTAGTCTTTTGTATCTTGATGAACTTATCCAAGTTCTTTGAGCTATTTTTGAACCCTTTCATCTTGATCTTGGAGTCCTCTAAATCTTCTTTTAGTAGTGCCACTTCTTGTGCTAACTTCTCACATTCCAAGATCTTTGCTTCTAACTTATCTTTGAACCTCTTTGTCTTAGCCTTTGATTTTTCTAAATCCTCTATAAGCAATCTTCTCTCTTCATCACATTCTTGAAACTGAATTTCAAGTTTAGAGTGTTGCTTTCTTACCTTCTTTACCATGTCAAGGGCATAAATAAGTTCTCCCTTGAGATCATAACCATTCTCTTATGAATATTCCTCTATTTGTTTACCTTTGTCCTCATATTTATTTTCTATTGGCTTGTCTTCTATAGGATCACTTTCTTCTTCTTCTAAAGCCATTAGAATATTTTCATCTGGTCCTTCAAGTGCATCTTCATATTCATCATCACTAAAACTATAACCATCCCTTGTACAATCATCTTCAAGATGTCCAAAGTTACCACATCTAAAACACTTGAGAATTATTGGAGTCCTTTTCTTAACTTACTCTTTTTCTTCAATCATAAATAAGACTTCATCTCTATCATTGTCTGAAAAACTAGCATCACTATCACTTGAGTACTTACTTGCCTTATCCGCATAGTAGCTCCTCTTTTGCCTTTGGAAGAACTTCTTTCCTTGTCTATTTTGTCCATCCTTGCTTTTATTTTGATGCCTGTATCTTTTTTATTCCCTGTTCTTGTGATCCTGTTTTTCTTCACCATTGTTGTTCTTGGGTTCTTGACAATCTATTGCAAAATGTCCATACTTTCCACAATTGAAACACTTAATAGATCTTAGATCTCTGGATCTTTTGGAATCTTTATCTCTTCTACCATAATTAGCTTCTTCATCACTGGATGACTCATTGCTTGATTCTGACTTCTTACCCTTTGTCTTATTGATTGCTTTGAATGTTGCTTCCTTCTGGGGAATAGGATCTTTTGTTCTTATCTCAAAAGTTGTGAGCATACCAAGCAACTTATCTCTTGTCAAAGTATCACCATCCATTGACACTTCTATAGCAGAAACCTGTTCACTGAATATTTTTGGAAGAGTTCTTAAGACTTTATCACAAACATCTGATTCATCAATCTTCATTCCAAGTCCTTGCATATCATTAACAACCTCATCAATTCGAATTAGATAAGCACTAATATTTTCCTCTTCATTCATTCTTAATGCTTCAATTTGTCCTTTGAGATTTTGCATCTTTGCTTTCTTGACACTTTTATCTCCTTCATATATATTTTGCAATTTATCCCACATCTCTTTTGTAGTTTTACAATGCATAACTTTCATAGACTCTGTTCTATGCAAACCTCTCACAAGTGCATTCATTTCTTTTGAATTATAGTGTTGTAGAAGCTTACCTTCCTTATCTATAGGAGGATTGATTAAGGGATCGTATCCAAATTCCACTGATTCCTAAATTTCATTGCCAAGTGTCATCAGGTAGATCTTCATCATCATACTCCAATACATATAGTCACTTCCATAAAATACTGGTGCTGAATTATTTGAGGACACCTCCTTAGGATCCATTGTGTTCTTGTTAGCTTTTCCTTCAAGTTGTTAAACTCTTCTGAAGGAACCCGCTCTGATACCAATTGAAGAACACAAGCTTATACTGAGAGGGGGGTGAACAGTATAAGATAACTTTTTACTTTTCTTTCCCAATCAATATTATGCAATGTATAGATCAATATCAACAACAATAATCAAAGCAATGCACAAAACACCATACACAATAGAGACACCATAATTTACATGGTTCACCCAATGTGGGCTACTCCACGAAGAAAATATTTCACTAAAATTTTCTTGATCAATCTCTTGGGAATCCTTTCCCTATTACAATGTTTATGGACCTCTGTCCAAAGGAGATGTTGATCCCCTAAATCAAGTTCGTGGATCTCTATCCATAGGAGAACTCCTTCTCCTCTACTCTGGCTGGTGATCCTCTAGAAGACTACTACCTCCACTGCACTGGCTTGTGGATCTCTCTCCACTGAAGACTCTTGTCCCCACTTAGAAGACCTATCCTCACTACCCTGGATGATGGATCTCTATCCACTAGAGACTATTGTCCTCTCTGCTCTATCACCTCCAAAGATCTATCTCAAATCTACACTAAACATAGTCCTTCGGTCTAGCACAAATATGCTCAATATCTATCTCTGGTCTGGCACAAACCTATCCTCAAATCTACACCAAACTCTGCTCCACAAGTCCACTCAAAACTTGCTCAATTCTGCTCAACAAGTCCACTCAGAACTTGCTCAATATGCTCAACAAGTCCACTCAAAACTTGCTCAATCTGCTCAACAAGTCCACTCAGAACTTGCTCAATCTACTCAACAAGTCCACTCAGAACTTGCTCAATCTGCTCAACAAGTCCACTCAGAACTTGCTCAATCTTCTCAACAAGTCCACTCAGAACTTTCTCAATCTTCTCAACAAGTCCACTCAGAACTTGCCCAAATATGCTCAACAAGTCCACTCAAAACTTGCTCAAATATGCTCAACAAGTCCACTCAGAACTTGCTCAAACCTGCTCAATAAGTCCACTAAGAACTTATCCAAATCTGCTCTCAATATGTATTGTAAGCTTCCACAAAAGCTTACTCAAATATATCCACAAGTCCTCTCAAATACTTACCTCAAATATTCTCAACAAGTCCACACTAGAACTTGTCCAATCTCATAGAAACATAAAGAGAATTGTTAGAGACCCAATATGTTCTATACTCAATGCCCAATCACTTTCTCAACTCAAATCAGAATATAGAATAGTTTGTTTTATGGAACTTGAACAATCACTTCACACACCCACTTGACTAGGCTCAACCAACTCTACTCAACCAATCACTCAAAGAAACAACCCTTGCTCACAAACCCTAGTCCAAGCATGTAAACATCAACTCAAAATATTTCCAACAATGCTCAACAACAATCCTCACATAACAATGATACTCATGTTCTTTTCAAACCCTAGTTCAAGTTCTTTGCTCAATAACTCACTTCAACAACAATGCTTATAAAATAGTCTTCACATAGCAATGATAATCAAACCCTAGTTCAAGCTCTTCACACAACCAATGGCTTCAACAACAATGCTTATAAAACAAGGTTTTAACCACACTTCTTTATTCCAGAAAACCTTGTAGCAATCACTCAAACACACTCAAAAGGAAACCCTAATCAAGTCCTTTTCACTCCAAACTTATTTTCCAGAAAACAATCAATCAACTTAAACTTTGAATAATATGCCCATACCTTTTTCTTGATAAATATGACCTTCAAGAATCTGCCACAATAACACAATATTCCTTTGCCAATTCTCAAAAGGATTAGATGACAATACAATGCATATATTAATTCATGAGTATACCTTATTACTCCAATCTCAAAATAATATCCAACACCATACTATTTTGAATATTCACCTCTCAAGCATAAGTCACTTTACTACTTTGTTTATCAAAGCCCAAAGCTATTTCTACTTATATCTCCCTAAACTTATTATTGCATTAAAGATAATTCTTTTGATAAAATAATGCAATTTATCTTTCCCTTTTCTAAGGTAAAAATATTTTACCCACAAGTAAATATTTTCACCTCAATACTTAATAAAAACTACTCTTTTTAATTTAGGCATTCATCAAATTAATTACAACCTTATTTCTCCTTTATTCAACCTTAGCCTAAATTAAAATTAAAGCTCACAAGAATGTTACCAGTTTTATTAATGCATGAAGTGCTTCTTCTTCCAAGCACCTTCCTCTTGGTTGTCACCACCGTGGAGCTACGTTCTCCCTTGGAGTCTCCACACTTTACGCCTTCGCCTGCTTCAGGCCATGCCACACTACGTTCGCTACCTCAAGCCACACCTTGGCTATGCTCATTGCCTTGCACCACTCCTTGGCTACATTTGCTATCTCTAGCCAAACCTTGGCTACGTTCATTGCCTTGCACCACTCTTTGGCTACGTTTGCTATCTCTAGCCACTCCTTGGCTATGTTCACTGCCTTGCACCACTCCTTGGCTATGTTTGTTGTCTTTAGCCACTCCTTGGCTACATTCGCTACCTTGCACCACTCCTTGGATACGTTTGCTACCTTGCACCACTCCTTGGCTACATTTACTATCTCTTAGCCACACCTTGGCTACATTCGTTGGGCATAAACAAAAATTTTGCTATACTTTCTTCCTTACACAATTGCATGTTTTTATCATCGAGCAAAAGGATGAATGAAATACCTCCAAGGCATTAGCCTTTATACTAAATCTCTTCCTCCATGCATGACGTCGGTGCTCGATTTATTCTCAACGTCGGTGCTCGATTTTCCTTTGAAACTTTATTAATTTATAAAATATTTAAATTCTTTTGAATTTAAATTTTATAAATTAATTCTTTAAACCCTATGGTTTTAAAGAAAAACCCTTTTATTTTTGCCACCATTGGTTTTAAAGAAAAACCTTTTATTTTTGCCACCATTGGTTTTAAAGAAAAACCTTTTAACTTATGCTTCCACATAATATTTAAAAATATTATGGAGCCCTTTGCCTTTAACTTTTGCATTGTTCCTCTTGATCTTGATTTTATTAGAAGCTTCTTCCAGAATATCAATGACAACTTTGATAACTTGTTTCTTGACAAATTCCTTGACATTTAATGATGACTTCATTTCTTGACATCAATGACAACTTTAACTTTAAGGACTCAAAATGTCCAACACTATTTTCAATGAAGCTTAGGGAAATAGTAGCAACGGTGCATATTTATAGTCCCTATGAAGATAGAAGGCAGTATTGGGATAAGTTAGTCAATAAATTATTCTTGAAATATAATAATTTAATGTTAGGGGGAAATTTAGACTTAACTCTTTCTAATAGTGAAGTGTGGAGAATTATTTCTATCAATTGGTTGATTACTTCATCCAAAAGTTTGTTGTTAAAGGACTAGTATAATTGTCACCTATAATGTTAGCCCAAACTTGGATAAACATAAGGGTAGGGATTGATAGGATTTCTAACATAATGGATAGATTCTCAAGTGTTGAGAGATTAGCAAATAATAATTATAGATTTATATCATGGGTTGATATTAGAAGAGACTATGATAACTTCACCTTCATGCTAAAACCACCTTGTCCCTTTAAGTGAAATTCTAGGTGGCTAAAAGAGGATAGCTTCAAAACTCTTCTCAAATTAGAATAGATAAATTTTGATCCAATTCTAAGAGAATTTGCTAGTGTTCAATTTGTAGGATATCTAAAAAGGGTTAAGGTAGTAATAGTTTAGTAGGCCTATAAAAAGAGACTAATGGATGAGCAAAAAATGAAGGAGATTGAGGAGGATCTTGCAGTGTATGTAGTAGATGACTCTAAAAAATATTGGGATGAAGAATTAAGGTGTAAGTATAAAATTTTGGTACAAGAGAAGATAAGATTATTGGCAAAGAGGGAAGCATGGTAGAGGCTCAAAAGTAGAGCTCTAGATTGCAAATGGGGATGAGAATATTAAATTTTTCCATAGCTTTGAAAATCATAGAAAATAAAAAATAAAATTTGGGAGTTAAAAGGTCAGGATGGAATTAAATTCTCCTCCTATAAAGGAATAACAAACATAGGTGTAAGGAATTTTGGTCAACTATACATGGATCTCGATCAAGTCAATATAGTTGAACTAGCGAAAACTTCACCCTTCATAGATTTATAGAAAAGGAATCCAATGGTGATTTGGTATAGGAAGTCTTGAAGGAGGATCTTGAAGTTGTATTAATCTCCTTCCAAAAACATAAGAGTTTGAGACCTAAAGGTTAGATTATAGAATTCATCCTTGGGATCTATGACCTTTTGGAGTCTAACCTGCTTAATGTTATGGAGTCTAGGCATTTCAAAAATGTAAATGTAGTCTTCGGCTTTATTTTAATTGCCCTAATTCTGAAAAAGAAAAATCCTTCTTCTATTGATAATTTCAAATCTGCATCTTTGTGTAACTATGTGTAGAAAATCATAGTAAAATTGATTACATCAAGAATTAAAAAGTTATTATTTCATTCTATTTTTATTTAATAGTTTTAATTTTTATATGGTAGAGAAATTTATGAGGTAATTTATGTTGCTCAAGAAAGTCTTGATTCCATTAAATCAAATAAAATATCAGCAATGGTGATTATGTTTTTATCTCTAAGACATTTGACAAAGTAAAGTGGCTATGTTTAAGAATGGTTTTTAAAATGGATTCTTTGTGTAGATGGTAAGTTGGATTTTAGGATGTCAATATTCTATTTCTTTTGTAGTATTACTTAATGGGTCACATTCTTATTTTTTGAAAGCCTTTTGGGGAATAAAATAAGGTTACCTCTTGTCATTGCTATTAAATGGATATATTTTATTTTTAAAGTGAAAAACCCCTTGCGGGACCACCTTGGTTTGAGAGAACACGACTAGGGTCTACACAATCAAAGTCACCGGGGAGTCCCGTCCGGTCCTGCCCACACCAAGATTATCAATTGGATTTTGGGTACCCAATTCAACTTTTTGATAGGGTGGAGATTCGAACCTGAGACCTCTCTTAGAGGATTGCCCTCTCCTCTTCAACTCACCTACAACACCTGGTTTTAAATGGATAATTTTTAGAAGACAAGAGGATAAGAGCAATAGAGGGATGTATTTCTTGCTTTAAAGAATAAATTTTTGTTGTATATCTCATTTATAATATTTTTCTCTTGGTTTGAACCGTTCGTTGAAGTTGATCGTATAGCGTACTAACATAACACTAAAGAAATGTAGAAGTTGTTCAATTGAAACAAAAATGTTTAGTTGAAGATGATTGACGTCATCATCGTTTAGGTTTGGAAGGAAACAAACCAACTACCAATTTAAAAACAATCATTTTCATTAACACATGCTTGATTTTAAGCCAAACAACATAGGATCCCACATCAACATTCTTGCCCTAAAAACATATCTTCAAAAATAAGAAACAAGTAAATTCTTTAAATTTTTTCTATCTAAAAATATTTGTAAGAAACATCTGATAGTTCTAAGCTGGCAATGAAACATTAATTGCAATCACCAAACACATAACTCCAAGGCAAGAGGATAGATAAATGGGGAAGTAAGGCTGCATATAAATGCGAACAATATTAGTTGAAAGGATTTGTCTTTACTCCTTTGCCAATGCATGTCATTGATCTTCTAACAACAAAGTAGTTTAGAATAGATCTTTCGATAATTTTGACAGCTGACAGGTCTAACAACAAGACTTTTATTTGTGGATAAATACAAAACATCCATCATCTAAGATTAAAGCAGTGTAAGCCATGGATTTCTTATAATAGTTTGGTCATCCATGGATGACTATCCACTAAAGAGATTTTAATTTTTATCATGTAGATCATCAGATGGTTTTGGGTGGTTGAAATATGGGTCTCAAAACTCTGGTGTTTAGCGAGAAGCAAGAAGGATGAAATTAGCTAAGTATAGAAGTCACTGGATATTTTGTACCTAGGCATTAAGGTAGCAGGTACCAATTTCCCATCGTGAGGAAAGAAGCACAAGGAACAACTTTTGGCTAAGTATGAAGGTTGCTAAAATTCTTTTACCTCCACTAATTATGAATGGGTACCAAAACCTGACAAATATTAAAGATGCAAAAATTTGCTTAAGTATTGAGCTTGCCATAGATGTTGTACCACCAATGCCAACTTAAAGGTACCTAAAATATCATTTCCAGAAATAGAAACTTAACTCTAAGACACTTGCACACATTAATGTTACACGTCCACATGCACTTGTAATCTAGAACACTTGTGCACATCCTCACATTACATATTTTCACTCTTACATATAAGATACTTATGCATTTCCTTCAAATTGATACTTACATAAAAAGGAAAATATAAGTCACACTCTAAACTATATATTCAACCCTATTCTAATATTTATATATTTATAATTGTACTATGGTACCATGAGGGTACATTAGCATGTACTAAATAATATAATATTCCTCAACAATAGATTATAAATCTAAAGCATTAAAACAATCCAAGTGAGTTATAGATGGAAAAGCCTTCTAACCTCATAGAGGTGATATAAGTTAGAAGACTGAATTTATTATTTAACTAACAAATATATCTTCTTCTTTATAGTCTAAAAAATTAACAAAACCTTATCCTAAGGGTCTAGGATTAACTTAAGGATGTGAACCAATAATAACAAAGATGGTCCACATGGCAATAACAATGTTATTAAGTTATTGGTTAACATACCTCTTATCATATATGTTATTTGTAAATATATTTTTGTATCATGTATGTGCAAATGTTAAGACTTGATTTATCTCAGTATTGAAAAAAAATATGTAATGATATGCAAAAATAATTTTAAGTGATTTACTATTACAGATAATAAAACAATAATATATCTGCATTTATGTTTATTAAAAACTTATATTTTCCAATAAAATACTTAATCAGATTTAAGAAAAATAGTCAATGATAAACCCAACTATATTATATTGTTTAATAAAATAAACCCTAATTTATATTATATTGTAAAATTTACAAACTCCTTAAATGATAGTTTTTTTTATTGATTACTAGATTTTATTAGTATAATTTCAATTAAAAATTATATCTATTTCAGTAACACCTTTGTCATAATAAAAAAATATATAAAGTACACTATTATTATAATTATAAATTATTTTTTTTATGTTAAAACTTTTGTTTTAATGTTTGGGCTAATAAATTATTTCAAACATTACATTTCTGGCATTCAAAATATCGTTAAATAATCACCAAACTCTTTATACATAAGTATATTTTCCAATGGATTGACCATTTCCAATGGTTAGTAAAGGAGATTACATAAGATTTAAATATAGATATGTTGTTCTAGAGCTTCATAGTGGTGGTGTTGTAGGATGAGATCATTTTAAGACACATGAAGGTCATTATAAATTTCTAGTCAGGTGCAATGGTCGTTACCAATGCACCTTCTACCTTCTAGAGTCTTATGAATACTATAATTTGTTCCTTTCTATGCAAATTTATTTTTGTTTTCTTTGTTGACATCCTAATTTATAGTCACACGTGGGAGAAACACTTGCACCATAAAGACCAAAAATTATAACTCATGTTCTACCATCAATTGTGTACAAAATGATCTAATTGCTCTTTTGGAATACAAGAAGTGGACTACTTGGACCTCATAGTTTTAAAGTAAGGGTTAATATCAACCCAAAGAAAATTATGACTATCCAAGAATGGAAAAATCCGTACACTCTCGATGACCTTTAGGGATATATAGGTCTCATTAATTATTGTAAAACAATTATTCAATATTATGAGAAGATCACAACTTATTTGATATTTATGTTTATAAAGAATTCATGCATCATGTCAAATTAACAAGCTTTCATGAACCTTAAACAAGTCATATCAACTATACTCATGCTAGTGATGCTCGATTTCTACAATTGT
Organism: Wollemia nobilis; assembly: GCA_028583015.1. NCBI lineage: Eukaryota > Viridiplantae > Streptophyta > Pinopsida > Araucariales > Araucariaceae > Wollemia > Wollemia nobilis. The sequence goes on from JAQPPZ010003183.1 coordinate 1,379,000, forward strand.
TTTATGATTGAAAGTGGTGCTTTAACCAATGAAATTGGTGCAATGTTAATGCAAGAGGGATGGTCATTAGCTTTTACAAGAAATTTAATAATAGAAAAAACTTGGATAAAAATATATATGAGAAATAAATGATGATCATATTACATGCCATCAATCACTAGTGATCCTACCTTATTTGGTAACATTTGTCAATTAAAATAGATCTTAAAAGTTTGAAATACTTTCTAGAGAAAAGGGTATACATGCTTGAATAGCATACACGGGTCTCCAAATTATTGGGGTATGATTATAAAATAGTTTATAAAAATTATAAGGAGAATGTAGTGGTTGATGCTCTCTCTTGCCAATATTAGGATCAAAGTATGTTATGTATCATCTAAACTCCAATTTCTCAATGTATCCAACAACTGCAAGATGGTTAAACTAAAATCTCTACCTTCCAATTCCTAAGTTGACAACTTCAAAATGATCCTAGATCATGTCTTATATATTCATAACAAGGGAAGTAATTAATACATTGAGATATCCTATTTATTCTAGAAATGTCACCATTCCATGAATTCATATTACAAGAAATGCATGATTCTTCAACTACAATCCATTTTAGGTTTCATAACATTGATGAAATGACTAACTGCACTTTCTTTTAGGTAAGAATAAAAAATATATTTAAACTTTTATGGCTAAATGTGATACTTTTCAATTGATAAAGGGATAAAATATATGTAGTTTAGGCATCCTGTAACCTCTTCTAACCCTAGAAAATGTTTGGATAAATATCTTTATGGATTTTATTGAAGGGCTTCCAAATTATAGAGGTAATACAATAATTCCTATGGTGGTGATCATCTATTGAAGTATTCTCATTTTTTTCACTAACCCATCCCCTCAAGGATTTCATAGTTGCTCAAATATTATTGAATTCTATTTTTTGCCTTCATGAGCTACCCAAATTCATTATTTCTAACCAATGCCCCAAATTTAATAGTCATTTTTGGTAGGAACTATTCAAAATATATGGCATAAAATTAAAAATGAGCTTGACATAGCATCCTTAGATATATGACCAAATAATATTGTGAACAAGATCCTAGATACATACCTCTATTAGGCCAAATGACTTCCATTTATCAAATGGTGGTATTATACTTCCTATCATGCCACTACAAAGATCACACCATTTGAAGAAGTATATGGACGTCCTCCTTAATCACCATCATATATCCTAGGTAGTTCTAGAGTCCTAGCAATAGATTTCATTCTTTTTTATTATACACTACTGCTTCAAAAACTATATTGATATCATAGAACTGTATACCCCACTCACCTAATCAACATCATTTGTAGTGTAGCTTTGATATAATGGATATGCATTCCTTCACCTACAATCATATAAATAATCACCATTAGATCATTTTGGCCTCTAAAATATCATAGTAAAATTTTACTAACGCAATAAGGTGCTATAGAAATTTAGCTCAATTACCTATAAGCTTGACTTACCACCATATTCCAATATATATCTAGTTTTCATATTTCATACTTCAAAAAGTTCTTTGGCAATTGAATAAAGGTCCAATCAACACTTCCAAAATTAGATGAAGAAGGATCAATTATCTTAGAACCTGAGCATATTCTAGATCATTGAATGCATACACTCCACAACCAAACCATCACTGACATTTTAATACAATGGTCAAGATTACAACTAGAATATGCCATGTCAAAATCACTCTATTATATAGAGTAGTAGTTTTTCTATCTAAATTTTTAGGGAAAATATTTTCTTGAATGGAAGGAATATGTTAAGACCCTATGCTAATATATTTATATAAATGTGTATGTGGTACCTTGGGAACCAAGCCTATGTGATATCAGTGTTACTGATTATAGGAAGATAATAAAATATGTAAGTGTTTCTTTATTAGGAGTCACCATCTCAAGACCCTCACTTGAATGTGGACCAACCCTTAAGCATTAGGGTTAGAATTATTTATAGTTTATAAAAAAATATAAGAGCTAAACTAAAATTTATCAAAGACCATTTTCTAATATTTTAAAAAATATCTACTTCCAAGGAGGTTGCCCCCTTGAAGAGGCACGTGATTCTATATTGTGAATTATATTTTTGAGTAATAAAACCACTACAATTTTATTTGTATTGCAATATTATTATTTCAACTATTTTTTAAATTAATTTTTGTAATATCTATGTGGGTGTGCTTATTTTAATTAGAAGTTTCCTAACATCATAGTTCCTAAAGAATTTAGTAATGATCATACACACAAATATTAGAGGTAACATTCATGACACAAACATATTCATGCACTCTATATAAGCATATAGAAAATTACTTCTTATATATCTAGCCTCAATCGCCCTCATGATAAAAAAATATTATTTCAATTATAGAAAATAAATTTAATGAGGTTATTCTAGAAGATAAGTCACATCACTAATGGAAGCATATAAATAAAGTATAAAACCATATTCATTATCAACATTCCTTTTATAAGCATCCATGAAGGGATTATAATGTACATTATCATCCAATGGATATTTCCATCTAATGCTTGATTGGTTTTGATGAGCTTGGGTTCTTTCTACCTATCTTTATCCTTCTCAAATTTAGAATTTGTAGTTTCTTGGCATCCTCTATGTAGTCTAGCAAAAACCTCACTCAAGTGATGTTTTATTTGGTTGACATACATTGTTACCTTATATTACTTATCATTATAAGTTTTACTAACATTTATAATTTTAATAATATTGTTCAAATTATATTTCATTCCTTTAATATTATAGAAAAAATTTACATCCATATTTGTATGGGATTTATTGATTACAAGAGGAGTGGGGGAGGAACTCTTTGTAACAAATGCTAAACAAGATTATGGATGGAAGCTATTGGTATCCTTGAGGATGTTGAGAATCTTCCCTTGATTTTACAAATAATATTTCTTATGATGCATGCATTCACTACCTATTAGCATTCTCATCTTTGCTATTTTAATAATTTGTTTATATCCATTAGAATCCAAGGATCAAATGTGCATGACTAATTAAATAAAATTGCTAGAAAACTACCTCAAGCTATCCAAAAAAAAAGGATAAAAAAATGAAATATCCTATTTTGATTAGAAAAAAAGGACAATAAAAATGTTATAGATATCTCATATGGGTCACAACACACCTAATATTCTTTTTGGAACTCAAAAAATTAGATACATTTACATAAAATATTGGGAGTAGGATAAATATGTCAAAAAATTACTTGATTAATTCATATGAAATTAACTATATTAATTATAAAATTGAAACATTTATTGTTATATTTATAGTCATTGTTGACATAGGTATTCAATCTCGCAGCTTTGATACCACTTGGAGCAAATAAAATTTAAGTAAATAATAATTTTAGGAGTATAATAACACAAAAATAATATTCATTGAATTGATCATAACCAAGTTGATTTGAAGTACTAAATATATATAAGTAATATGGATTCCAAATCCAACTCAGTGAAATTTCCAAGTCACTTATACATGGTAAAGCCTTGTAACCAAATTGATTTGAAATAGTAAATCTAGACAAGTATAATATATTATAAACCTAAATTATTGGAATAGTCCAAGTCATAATAGAGGGAAAATCCTTCTAGCCTCATTGAGGTGATAGAAGATTGAATTTATTATTCAACTATATCACAAATTTTCTTTTTTATAGTGTAACAAAGTAATAAACCCTAATCCTAATGCTCAAGGGTTAACTTAAAGATAATCCAATAATAACAACCACATGGCTACATCAATGTTATTAAGTTATTGGTTTAACGTCCCTCTTATCATAGACACTATTTGTAAATATATTTTTGTATGATGTATGTGCAAACATTAAAACTTGATTTTTCTCAATATTGAAAACAAATACCTAATGATATGAAAAAAATATTTTAACTGATTTACTTCAAACATACTATTAAAATTATTAAAATGGTACTATACTTGTATTTATGTTTATTAAAGACATATAATTTCACAAAAAAAATTCTAAAACAAATAAATAAAAAATAATCCACAAAAGATGCAACTATATTATAATGTGAAATTAAAAAACTCCAAATCCATACTAACCAATGTTATTTTCTTATTCATTACTATTTCTTATTAGTAAAACTTCAATTAAAAAATTATATACTTTTAACTATAACCAACACCTGTATATTAATAACAAAATATAGAAAGTACATTATTATTATAATTATAAATTTACAATATGTTTTTAACCTAAATTTTTTCTTTTAATATTTGGACTACAACATTTTATAATTTATTTTAAACATTATATTTCTAGCATTCTAAATATAGTTAAATAATGACCAGAATCTTTATATATAAGAATAGCTTCCAATGGATGGTGAGGGTTATTGTGTAGGATTTCAAGATAGATTCATTATTCTAGAGCTCCACAGTGAGCAGAAGGATATAATTTGAGTGGTAGGCTTTAGTTCTAAAGTAGATAGTGAGGTAGATTACATAGAATTTCATGATAGATCTATGGTTCAAGGGCTCCAAAGTGGAGGTGTTGTAGGAGGTGATAATTTTAGAGTATACTAGAGATATTATTTTGGTGGTAAGTTCCGATTTTTTCAGCTCAACTATAGATTGACCATTTTCTAGTAGTTGGTGAGGGAGATTGCATAGGATATGTAGATAGATCTATGGTTCTAGTGTTCCATAATAGAGGTGGTATAAGAGATGATAGTTTTTTAGAGTAGCCTAAGGCTATTTTTGGGTGAAATTTTTATGTTTGTTGGTTCATCTATTGAGATAACCATTTTTAATGGTTGGTGAGGGAGATTATACATAATTTTAATACATATTTATTTTTCTAGAGATCCACATTGGAGACACTACAAGAGGTGATAATTTTTATATCAGGATTCATATTAATGACCTTTATTTTCTTTAATTTATAATTTTTATGGTAGTTTTAATCCATGAGGGTTTTAACTGTTTAGGGTGAAGATTACAGAAAAGATAATATTTAATGTGTGATTGTCTACTCTAAAGGGAATGGAGATATGTTGGTTCATCTATTGAAATAATAGATTGAACTAGGTTTAGAATAAAATTTTCTTTTAAGTTGGTTTAAAAAAAACAATAAGACCATTAGAGAGAGATAGAACTTAAGAATGGAGGATGATGAAAGGGAAGATATATTTATGGATTTACTGGAACAAGGGTCTAAAGAAGAACTAGTGGACTATTTTATGAATCCTCATGAGGGGTCAAATATTTTAGGAATGGATTTGAATCAGTGTTTATTTCATAGGAGGACTTGTAGCTTTTGGATGGGAGTAGAGATTGGGATTTTATTGTTTTAGAGTAAGATTGACACAATATCCCATAACTCTCTATATAATATTGTTAGAGATGGTATAAAGGTAAGGAGACCTATTTGGAACTATTGAAAAGAATATGGAAGGAGAAAACTAAATAAAGAATCCCTTCAAAGTATATAAAAATATGACTAGGTGTATTTAAAGGAAGAGTAACTAGTAAACTTAGTTCAAAGAGATGTGAAAATTGTAGAAGTTATCAAAGTCTTGGAGAAACCACTTATTAGGAGATTCTATGGATATGAGGTTTCTATAATATCCTTGGCTAATTATATGTCTAGGGAATATATGAAAGTTTTAGGGTATGTGCCTTGTTTTTTGCTATTGGTAAGAGGTGGATGATATTTTAGTTTAGGACTACAAAAGATGTGGATAAAATTTTATTAGAGAATTATTTTTAGGGGTTAAATTCATAAATCCTCAAATTGTAGGATACTTGTTTTGACCTTAGGACCAATCACATACCTTTTCACCTTATATGTGTAAATTTATTAGGTTTGCCATTGGAATTTTGATTTAGATATAATTTTCAAGCCATACGCAACTATATTGGTTCTTTTCTAGAGGTGTATGATAGGTATTAGTCCATATGGCCAAGATACTTGTTAATATGGATTGGAAAGGTAAATACGTGGGGGAAAATATTTTGAGGTAAATAAATGACATGCATGTTCAAACTTAGGACTACATCGGAGTGTGTTTTAGGTGTGCATGTTGTTAAAAATATGGGCATATTATGAGGGACTATTTTCTTATTTTTGATGAAGGTTTAGGGTCATAAGGTAGAAGGAAGGGCATTTAAGGGTGATAATGAAATGCACAGTTCTACTCTATCACATGACTCATAGATTAGATAGAAAATTATTAGTGAATAAAAAACACAATCTAGAGGAATCAATGGAAAGAATAGGAGATGTAGAAAAGGTGAAGATAATTTTATATGCCAGGTCAAGCTATGGATTTAGAATTATCTCAATTTCAAGCAAGGTAGGAATCTTGGAGTAAACGTTGGATGCCATGATCCTAGATCTAGATACAAGCTTACTAATTAAAACTATTACCAAATTCCAGTTCTAAATTGAAGTCGCTAGTAATTCTTCTCTAGGTGTATCAAATAATAAATGGATAGACTTATTAGTCTATACAACTAGGTGTCTCCTACAAGGAAAAAATAAGGGATTTGAAGTACAAGGACACTCAAATTCTTCTTCCATGATGGAGGTTAATCCAAATCTTAATTTAGACTTAGTTAAGTTTATCAGTATTACTCCATAAGTAAACCACTTTATGTTTGATTTTGAACTTCCTTTTTCTTATGGTTAGGAAATTTTTGTGCCCTTAGAAACCCATAGTGATGCAGGAGCATCCAATGGTGTAAGGGTGATCTTGCACCACCTAATAAAAAAATATATTTTTTGTTTCAGTTGTAGGAGTCCATGATGACACTTGAGAGGTGTAATTCAGTCAGAAGTCCAAAAAGGAAAAAAGTGATCGTCTGTTATTTTTAGTAAGTCAACCTAAACGGATACCTATGGACTTGAAAATTTACCCATGGAGCAAAATTGAAATATGTATCCGATGGTGAAATAATCGCCCAATATCCTGAATGGTTTGAGAGATATTAAAATTTTCATCTTGAGAAATATCACCAATAAATTTTAAAAATTAAATTTGAAGACCTTAGAGGCCCCAAAAAAGAATAAAAAATGATGAAATGATCCTTAGATGATTTCATTGTTGTAGATCTCTTTGAAATCTTTCCAAAGATATATTTTAATAGCCAATTGGACAATTGAGTAAAAAATTATGGCCTTGGGAAGTTGTGCCACCAAAATTCAAAATTCAAATGAATATCTTCCTGGGTGAATGATAGGGATTCAGACGTAATATAGTTTCTATATTTCATTGTAATTATCTTCATGACATAGTTTCCTTTTTGTATTAATTTCTATATTATGTTTCGGATAAGCTTTTGACAACTAATAGGCTTATCCAATGGTGATTGTAATCAACTATTAATAGCCCTTCAAACAATGCATTAGGCAGTTCTTTTCGTGCCAATATTCTTTGTTCTTTATGTGTGAGCTCCCATTTCATCTTGGATTCATCACATACTTACCTCCTATGATGCTTGAAAGGAAGAATAAGACTAAGGAAAGGATAAATTAGGGGAGGCCTTAGTTTAGATGTAGGGGTGGAATTCTCTTCGATGGGAGGGATAGAATATCTCTTCTTTTATTGAAATAGAATAAATCCATCCGTAAAGGTTAAAAAGGTAAGCAATCTACTTTAAAGGGGATCCTTAGAGCAAGGAAGATCCTATATATTTTTAACCAATGAAAGTTATTTTTTAATATTGAAGGGATGGGTAGCTCAACAAAAAAAGTTGCTCTAGGTAGGCTAGTCGAAATTCATAATCTAAAGATCCTGCTAATTAAAGAGATAAAAGGCTTTGCTAATAAATTGATGTAAAATTTTTATAAATTGCTTAAACAATGGGAATTTCCATCTCTTGATGTTGTAGGGGGATTCAGGAGGAGTGGTCATAGGGTGGAAGGCTAATCAATTTAGGCTAACAAAATTTACAATGCTTGAATTAGGAATAGAAACTAAATTTTTCAATGGAGCTTAGAGAAATAGTATAAATGGTGCATATTTATAGTCTCTATAATGATAAAAAATAGTATTGGATAAGTTAATCAATCACATATTCTTGAAATCTAATAATTTAATGTTAAAGGATAATTTAGACTTAAATCTCTCTAAGAGTGAAGTGTGAAGAATTATTTCTATCAATTGGTTGATTACTTCATCAAAAAGTTTGTTGCTAAAGGATTGGTAGACTTATCACCTATAATGTTGGCCTAAACTTGGAGAAACATAAGGGTAGGGATTGATAGAATTTTTGACATGATGGATAGATTTTCAAGTTTTGAGAGATTAGCAAATGATAATTATAGATTGATATCACGGATTTATATTAAAGGAGACTATGATCACTCCAATATCATGCTAAAACCACCTTGTCCCTATAAGTGAAAAACTAGGTGGCTAAAAGAGGATAACGTCATAACTCTTCTCAAATTAGAATAGGTGAATTTTGATCCTAGCCTGAGAGGGTTTGCTAGTGCTCAATTTGTAGGAAATCTAAAAATGGTTAAGGTAGTAATGGTTCAATAGGCCTATAAAAAGAGACTAATGGATGAGAAAAAATGAAGGAGATTGAGGAGGATCTTGTAGTGTACCTAGTAGATAACTCCAAAAAATATTGGGATGACGAATTAAGGTGTAAGTATAAAAATTTGTTATAAGATAAGAGAATACTGTTGAAAAAGAGGGAAGCATGGTAGAGGCTCAAAAATAGGTCCCTCTAGATTGCAAATGGGGATGCGAACATTAATTTTTTCCATAGCTTTGCAATCATAGAAAAAAAAAAAAAAAAATTGGGAGTTAAAAGGTCAGGATGGAATTAAAGTCTCCTCCTATAAAGGAATAACATACATGGGTGTAAGGAATTTTGGTCAACTATACAAGGATCTTGATCAAGTCAATATAGCTAAACTAGCCAAAACTTCTCTCCTTCCTAGATTTATAGACAAGGAATCCAATGGTGAGTTGGTATAGGAAGTCTTGAAGGAGGAGCTTGAAGTTGTATTAATCTCCTAGAAAGATAAGAGTTTGCGGCCTAATGGTTAGATTATAGAATCCATCCTTGGGATCTATGATCTTTTGGAGTTTAACCTGCTTAATGTTATGGAGTCTAGGCATTTCGAAAGGGTAACTGTAGTCTTCAACTTTATTTTAATTGCCCTAATTCTAAAAAAGAAAAATCCTTCTTCTATTGATAATTTCAAATCTACATCTTTGCGTAACTATGTGTACAAAATCATAGTAAAATTGATTACATCAATAATTAAAAAATTATTATTTCATTATGTTTTTATTTAGTAGTTTTAGTTTTTACATGGTAGAGAAATTTATGAGGTAATTTATGTTGCTCAAGAAATTCTTGATTCCATTAAATCAAAGAAAATATCAGCAATGGTGATAATGTTTTTATCTCTAAGACATTTGACAAAGTAAAGTGGCTATGTTTAAGACTGGTTTTTAAATTGGATTCTTTGTGTAGATGGTAAGTTGGATTGTAGAATGTCAGTCTTCTATTTCTTGTGTAGTATTACTTAATGGGTCACCTTCTTATTTTTTCAAAGCCTTTTTGGGAATAAAACAAGGTTAATGGATAGATTTTTATTTTTATTTTTTAAAGCAAAAAACCCCTTGTGGTGGCCTTGGTTTGAGAGACCACGACCACGACCATGACCAGGGGGTTCTACACTGTCAAAGTCACTTGAGAGACCACGACCACGAACATCGAGAGTCACGCACCAACATTATCAATTAGATTTTGGGTATCCAATTCAACTTTTGGTAAAGTCGATATTCGAACATGGGACCTCCCTTGGAGGGTTGCCCTCTCCTCTTCAACTCACCTACAACAGGGTTTAAATGGATAAATTTTAGAAGCCAAGAGGATAGGAGCAATAAAGGGATGAATTTCTTGCTTTAAATGATACATTTTTGTTGTATATCTCATTTATAATATTTTATTTATCTCTCTCTTGTTCTGAACCGTTCGTTGAAGTTGATCGTATTGCGTAGTAACTTGACACTAAAGAAACATGCAAGTTGTTTAATTGAAACGAAAAAGTTTAGTTGAAGATGTTTGACGTCATCATGTTTAGGTTTGGAAGGAAACAAACCAGCTGCCAATTTAAAAACAATCATTTTGATTAACACATGCTTGTTTTTAAGCCAAACAACATAGGATCCCATCTCGACATTCTTGCCCTAAAAACATGCCTTCAAAAAAGAAGAAACAAGTAAATTCTTTAAATTCTTTACTGCCTGGCTATCTAAAAATATTTGTAGGAAGCATATAATAGTTCTAAGCCAGCAATGAAAAATTAATTGCAATCACCAAACACATGCCGTCAAGGCAGGAGGATAGATAAATGGGGAAATCAGGCTACATATATGTAACGGTACCCTATTTTGGCGTTTTTTCCTGGCTCCTCCTCACTTTAATTTTACTTTCAAGATCTGCGGGTGATTACAACATTCTGTCCATCTCTTCCTTTCATTTTCGAATATGACTAAACTATTCATGGTCTTCGGTGGTTGCTTTCTGGCGCCATGTTAGTGACCCGCAGTGTAGCCCTCCAAGCGGACAATAACGCACTCCAACCATAGGAAAAGCATTAAGACCTGAGGCCACTCCTCTCAGGGATTGCCTGCCGAGGATTTAACGTCAGGGACCAGACATAAACATGACCTAATTAAGGGCTGCTTCACGGATGCCTATCTTGCCGTGCATAAAAAAAAGGCTATATATATCTCCACAATACAATCAACTAATCTCTATTCCACGGAGAAGACAGGCGTTATACCCTCACATGTCTCAGGCGGAGGCAACGGTGCCTGTAGATTACGTACAGAAAATGAGAATCTTGAATGATTTTTGCAATATTAAGACAAAATGTTCCCTGACACGATAGATTTGTTGATGTTAATTCAGAAATGAAAGCGAACGTTGGTGCGAGTGGTCTATAAAGCCTATCCAGATGCCTACAGCTATGTATATAACAGGAGGCTTAAAAAGTTCAAAATGTAGAAAGTCAAAGATGATGATGCTGAGCAAATCATAGCGTTAAGGTATCAATTATTAAGCACCATTGATGAGGAATCAAAAGCCCGACGCGACTTCGTAAAAGATATCAACTGACTAGACCATATTTTTGGCGATTGCTTCTTCCCGTCCATATTCGACTTGAAATTCTAGAAGTTTGATAGATTCGTTCATATAAATCCCATTGACATGGCATTTAATTGATTTATCGTTGCATGACAGGATGTTTTTGGTGTTTTAGGGGTACCGAATCAGGGAGAAAAGTAGAGACTTCCAAAAACAAAATCCACGCATAGTGCAGAGGGCAATAGGAGAGCGACGGGCCCATTCACAAGCATAGAGACAAAGCAATATCAGCATCTTTCCATGTTAAAAGTAAGGTGGAAAGAAGAGAATCCAACAAAAACAATCAATACCATAAGTCCATAGGAAGAAAGCTATCATGGATTTCAATCATTCCACTTTGATAGGGAGAATAGTTTTTTTGGTATGATGTTCTTTATCGATAAAGGGACCTGAGAGTCTGAAATCACGAGAAATGAAGAGGTCGCACGAACGTTTAATCTTTTCACAGCCAATGCCCGGTAATGTGTTACTGCTTTATATTTGGCCCCAGTTTTTCATGAAAACGTTTGTAATCCAAACGAAGGGAGCATCTTTCAGGTGTACGAAAAGAAAATTCGATTTTCACGTTCACATCGTATTTTGTTTGTCATATGGAGCATTATTCAAGATTCATAAATGTTCTTTATTAAGTATAAAATGGTACTCAAATTTCATTGTTGTCATCACCAAAGTTTGGTTTCAGTGACCCCTAATATGTATATATTTATTTTATTTTACTAGTTTCTATGCATAATGATTTTACATGTGTTGTTAGAGTTCCCTTGCCTTTATTAAATTAAGTTGAAATATTATTTTTTAGATTATGCATAATGATTTTACATGTGTTGTTAGAGTTCCCTTGCCTTTATTAAATTAAGTTGGAATATTATTTTTTATAAATCTAAATAAAAATAAAATATAAGATAGGTTAATATTTTTTTTTTTTAAATGTGTAAGTTTATATTAAGAAAATATTAAATACATTTTTCATATTACTCTTTGGTATTTCTTCAAAATTTTATAGTGACCTAAAAATCAGGTTGTTTATACATAATAACTAGTTATATTTATCATGCTAAGTTCCATTTGTAGACACCTTCCCAATTCATCAAACAATATCATTTAAATCACTAGAATTTTTTTTTTTGAAATTTTGTTTTGTATGTGTTCGCTTTAACTAGAGTGTATTAACCCCCCAGATTGTTAGCTTTTGATGACACAGTAGTGTAGGGAATGCAACCACAAGATGCAAGATAACTATCTTGAGAAAACTGTAAACTAATGGTACAATAATATGCAATAAAATAATAAGATGAATATCTATAAATAACTAAAAAATATACCATTAATGAAAGTGATAAAAATAGTACAATGCTACATAATGGAGGACATGAACACTCCATGAGAGGATATGAAGGACTACATTATACCACACACTCTCTATACTACTACTATATGTGACTCTATATTATTGCTATATGCTCCCCTAAAGAAACACTCACTATGAGACCTTTATATAGAAAGATAGATTCCTTACCCCTTACTCTACCTTTCTAACTAATGTACAAGTGGACTCCTTGTACATTTACAACATACATATTTGACACTTGTGTATTTATTATATCTCTTGAAGTAAGTAACTAACTTTACTTTAATGTAAACTCCTACTCTAGTTATGTATCAAATATGGTACATTTACATGATCCAAATTATGTAATATGCTCTAATACCCCCTTGTATTACATTGTATTGAAAAATTTAGTCTTCAATATGGATATTCTATCTCGTATTGGAGTTTGAATTCTCCTTATTTGTTGTTTGTATCATGTTCAGGCATATAGTTAGTATCTTCATAAAATATTATCTTTGTAGAGAGAGATTTTACTGTTGTTTCAGTTGTAGGTTCATTCAGTTCTTTAAATTGATCATATTTATTCAATTCAAGTTTTGTGTTTTCTTCATTATATTCTCTATTTGTATCCTAATTAGGATATTTATCTTTTTTTCTTCTACCATGTTTTATCTTCTTCCTCATTTTTTTTTATATTGTTACTAGAGGAATATCTACTTCAGAATGAGTTAGTCTATCATCACAATAAAAGTGACTTAGATTCAAAAATTCACTATCAGCATTTTCATTCTTTTATTTTATTCCTCAAAAGAACTCAAAAATAATTAATGATAAATAGAACATTAAACACTCTTCGAAGAAAGAATAATCACATTTTAAGTATTCCATGAAGGTCTAAATATAGTTTTATGAATATATCCAATTAATGTTATAAATTTCTCTTCCTTTGCTTCTTTTAAAAATAAAGTGAATATTTCTTTTAACTTTGTAGATAAGATATTGAATCCATTAAAGTCTTCCATTAGATTTTGTGAATAGAACCTATGTTCATGAGATATCATTTCAATATTCTTATTGAATACGTTCTTAGTTATTTCCTCCATAATAAAATTTTGAAGTTGTCTTTCTTATGAATCCTTAGTGTAGAGTATGCAAAATACTTTGATAAATCATTTTCAGACCTATGTTTTATAGAATTCTTGTCTCCCTAGTGATTAGAATAAGCTATAAGCTTAATAAAGTGCTTAGTAAGTACTATTTCACCTTTTAAGTTGATTTTATAGTGTTTTGTAAATAACAATAATCAACCTCTATTTAACCTTATCTCTCCTAATGAACTATGCACTTAATTTAAAGTTTTATGGTTGGATTTATCTTTATCCCTTTAGTCCGAATATAAGATAAATGTAAGTATATAATTCCAACTTCTTAAGTAAATAGTGAACTTCCTTTTATATCCCTTAATATCTAGTATTTCTAAATTCTAATTATTTATGTTTGACGTAGTATACCTTATAACTCCCTAATTATTGGAATATTAGAAATTAATAATATTTGCAATATAATTTCTAAGTAGAAACCCTTATTACTTCTACTTAATTAATTGTAAATATAATACTCCCTTGAATTATCCCTTAAGATTATGCATTTTTGATCTAATTACTTTCTCTAAGGTTATATCTACTCCAATTAATTTAAACCTTAGTAATATATGTTTCCTTATACCTCCCTTTTAATATTTAATGAAAGCAAGTAAGTGCAAATATACCTTTGAATTTGTGTTGACTGGTATTGAATATGAGCATTGATTGTGAGCACTGGTTTCTTGCTAGTTTAAGATAGACTCAGTAGATGTTCTCTTAAAATAGTCTTAAATGCACCTTTAACTTCTTAACTTCAGCCTTCAATGTGATTCACTTTATGCTTACTATGAATTTGTTTTCTTTTGTTCATTTTAACATTCACTTGTATTAATGTTCACTCCTTCTCTATACAATTCTTATCTAGCAACTATATGTAAGATTCTACTTCTTGAAATGGGTTCCAGGTGGTGATAGGCGTTAATTAAGTCTATTTCTTAAGCTTCATTAGACCTTGTGGAGCATTTTAAATTATGTGGCGCTAGGTTAGCTTCTCCTTGATGGGCATTGAAGTTCCTTTGATGTTATAACAATGATGAGAAGTATTATATGAATGAGCACCTTTTATTGAGCATTGGAGATAAGAGGGTAATGATACCTTTGTGCCAAGTGGTATAATATTCCTTCCTCTTTCAACATAAGTGTAGATATCTCCTTTACATGCACTCTATTTTTAACATATCAAAAATTATACTTAAGATATTCTCACTGCTTGTTCATTACAACCATTTTTAAGCTTACTTCATTTTATAGTGAACAATTTCCTTCTATATAAATTTTTCTACTCCAGGATGGTGGTTGGCTCCAACTATGAGGTACCAAAGACGATGGAGTGGTGGTTCTACGGAGTTTCAGTGGTAGAATGTGGTGCTTCCACTCAATCACCTTACTAGATATTGCACCTTCATTTTTCTCCTTGATATACCACTTATTATTTGAAGTATTTTCCTTTATTCTTATGTAGGTACTTGTGTTTTATTTTGATGCAATCATGGGTGCTAGATAAGATGTTGAAGATGGTGTCTTTAGACACCCTAAACTGATGCTTGGGTTCCCTAGGTTATCTCACCTTCTATACCTTCTATGTTTCAACCGATCATGAATGTAGGATGCTTGCTACCTTTAGTGTCTTGGGATACTCTATATTATGTCCTCTTTAGGAGGGATATGGTGCATTAATGTAACATATATAAGATACCTTATTTTTGTACCAAAGTATTGAGAGTTTTTTATCTTTATTTTATGCTATTCTTCTCCTTTGATATGACAACTCCTCATTGTATAGCTTCAAAAAAATGAAGATAATTTTTGAAGCTTTTCTTTTGCTTCTTGGATATGGTGATTGCTTACTCTAATCCTTGAGAGCAATGTATTATTACCCCTAACTTGGAAAATTTTAACACCTATGAATCCAATCTCTTATTCATGCAACTAATTTTTAGAGGTTTATCTTTGCACTAATTGTTCACCTTAACTAAGAATCCTTAGTGAAATTTGAATAACTAATATAGTGTAGTAATAGTTTCTCCTTATTACTCTTGTAGATGAACCCTCAAAGTAAACCGTAATATGCACTAATTTTCACTATAACTTAAAATACTTAGTGCACCTTGAATATTTGTAACTTGATGTATTTAGTGCATCTTAAAAAACCTTTTAAGAACAACTAGTATAGTGCAATATTGATTTCACCTTATTACTCCTTCAAATGAACCTTAAATCATGCACTAGTAATTGCTCTAAATGCATTGTATTTTTTGTAACTTAATATAGTTTTCTTTGTTATAACTGAATAATAGGAGGATGATTTAAATCCTATTTTAATGTACAGGTATAAACCTTAAAAGAACTTTCTTCTGCACTCTCTTTAAATACTATAATATGTAACCTTCTCTTTGCAACTTTTAAAGAACTTAAAATGGTGCTTAATAAAACTAGATAATAACCCAAATTAAAGTTCAACTAATGAACGTATTTGCACCAAATTTTCTTACCTTTATGACATCTATAGATGAAGGATTTCTAGGTGATTAGACTCACCTTATTTTTATCTTTAACTGGATGAACTTGTAGCTCTATTTGGCTATACGAAATAACTCTTTAACTCACCTTTTTGCAGATTAAAAAACCCTCTGACTTGCTACCCTTAATCTATAGTAGGTGGCTTGATTAACCTTAAGGATGGATTTTGTAAGTTCTAAAGTTTTTGCAACTAGTAATTCTACCTTTATTGATACCTCTTTCATAATCAATCTCTATACTGAAGTGTTGATCTTGAAACTTAAACATTTGGTAGGAAATTCACCCAAATTATAGTTGATTTTATTCAAAAATATTTCAGTATTTTACTGAATATTCAACAAACCCGTATCTCTGAATGAGTCTTCAAGCCTTCTAAGGTAGTCTTCAAATCTCCTAGTTTTAGTAGTAATTTGTATCTCTTTTCTCCTTCAGTCTCTTTTTCGAGTCCTAAATTTAATATAGACCTTCTTCTCATGAATTTGAAAGTATTGATGTATTCTAAAGTTTGGCTAATTTCTTGCCAAATATTTCTATCTTGGGATTATTCTCGGATGGTGATAATTATCCCAATTTCTTTTACTATCATGAACTTCTTCTTGGTAGTAAATTTCTCCAATGAGTTCTTCTAAGAATTCTTTTAATGACCTTCTCTGGATAAGGCTCTCCGAGCCTTCTCCTTATTTCTCCTTGATACATCACCAATGTCTTCAATCTCACATTTTTTTGGTATTCTAAATGAGACCTTTACTTCAACCTTATACTGTGGAAGTGTAGCTAGTGAGATCTTATTTTTGAATCTTTGAAATATGATGTTTCTAAAATATAGAATAGGACCTTTGTTGGTACTTGTTCACATATGCAATATACAAGCTTAAATGGATGTCACCAACCTCCAATATTCATCTGGACTCTTCTCTAGAGTCTCTTCAGGTTCTTCAAGATAATTTTTTTCTCTAGTATTTATAGTATTTAATGGAGATCATCAATTTCTAGTCTTATTTTAGAATGTTCTCGGGAGTCTCTTATATTAGTAGTAAGGCTATTATGGCCTCTTATTATTCTATACTTTGTAGGTCTGCAATATCTAGTAATGAGACATTTTCTTAGGTTTTTTAAAATGTTTAGTCTTCTACTTGTTGCTGCAAGTACTGGAATGATTTTAATGAAGATATTCTTCCTAGATCTATGTAGGATGCTTTCTAAGTTTCTTTGAATTTTTTTTTTCTATGAAAATATGTTAGAAACCAAAATGAAGGAATCTATAATTCTAGAAATAACAAATCTTCACTAGTTGATTTATCAATCTAGTGGAATTTATGTTGAGTCCTAGTATTCACGAGTTTTTTAGAAACACTATGGAAAGACTCCAGCCAAATGTAATCTCAATTTTTTTTTTAAATAATATTTCTAAATTTCTCTCAATCTCACATGTGGCTCTCCTTTTTTTTGACTAATCTACCATGGTACTCTTACTAGATCCTAACTGATCTGACATGTAATCTGATACCACTATTAACTTTTGATGACATGAAAGTGTAGGGAATACAACCACAAGATGCAAGTTAACTATAAACTAATGGTACATTAATATGTAGGAAAATAAAAATATCAACATCTGCAAATAACTCAAAAATATACCATTAATAAAAGTGATAAAAATAGTACAATGCTATATAATGGAGGACATGAACACTCTATGATAGGATATGAAGAACTATATTGTACCACATACTCTCTATACTACTATTATATGTGACTCTATATTACTACTATATGCTCCTCTCAAGAGACACTCACTATGAGATATTTATAAAGGAATATAGATTCATTACCCCTTACTCTACCTATCTAACTGATGTACAAGTGAACTCCTTGTATATTTACAACATGCACATTTGACACTTGTGCACTTATTACATTTCTTGAAGTAACTAACTTTACTTTAAATGAAAATCCTAATATAGTTATGTACCAAAGGTGGTACATTTACATAACCTAAATTATGTAATATACACTAACACAGATAGATATTTATACTATTTTTGATCAAGTGGTATTATCTCAACCAGTTAGATTCGTCAATATTTAAAGAGGAGACCAAGGTTCAAATATTTCCAAGTGATACATGGATAATAACCAAGTTTTGTTGTAATATTACTATGTGGTGATTATGTAATATGGTTAGGTACCATTTCAATCCCATATAACCAATTGAAAAAATATCAAGTTATATTTTTCATTTATTTTATCAAAATTTTAATTAATATCTATATTTGATATATGGTAAATGAATAGAAATAATTAAAAATATATTTTTCTAATACTATTATATTGTTTTAACCAAATATTACATTATCATGTGCATGTTGATCTAACTTAGACTTTCTAACATTTCAAATATAAAACCACAAGGCTTGCACACAATATATAGGGTTGAGTAGCCTCATCCTTGCAAGTGCCTCGAATTGAAATCTTTATAATTTCAAACATTGAAATCTTATAAAGTCATAAAGATATTGTAATGGTATATTTACATAATTTTCATGAGATGATAGTTATTGTCATTTTTATAGTTATAAAATATATTTTTAATAAGCTATATGTGAATTCTATTAAGGCCACTCCTATTAAAATATCAAAACACTACATTTACTACTAGATTAATTATATTATGTTCATTTAACCTTTCTATGAAAGCTATTCTTCATCTCCATAAAAATGTTGTGTTATTTATATCATCTTTTTTATATCATTTTTATTAAGAGATAGAATATCCTTTGATCCATTACATTTTTCAAAGACAAAGTTTAAAAGGATGTTTGACTAAATTTTCTACTATCTTTTTTCCTTCACATTTAAAAAATGCTATATTCATAAATAATTTAGGGGAAACAAAAAATATATTCTATTTGTATCCCCAAATTGATTTTTCTTGATAGCAATAATAACCTATGGATCCCCTTCAACTGAAATATAAATTTATTCTTTTTCAATTCCAATCTTCATCCCTATAAGGAGGGCCATAAATTCTATATAAATGTTACTCATGTCTCCATATAATTTTTAGTAGGCAGTTAGAATTATATGTGTAGTATTTTGGAAAATACTATTATTATGAGTGTTCGCTCAATTTAATTTGGAAGCACCATAAAAATTTATTATTTGACGAGAATAACTTCTATATAGTTGCATTTAACCATAGAATGATGTAGATCCATTTTTTTTAGGTCCATTATAATTGATGATCATTATATATATATTCAAATCATATAACCAAAACAAGGATACTTAATTTTGATATTTGATACTCTCAATGATGCTTTTACTATGCTTATAAAAATTCTAAAAGAGAGGCAATAATACGATTATAAAATTTGATATATTTTTAAGATTTATTTTTAAAAGTTCTATTATTTCAGTCCATAGATTTAAAAATAATAATTTATAGAATAATTATGCCCCAAATGGATAATGCTTTACCATTGAAGCATTAAATATACAATTCCATTAACTCTTCTACTTTTAATGAAGTTACTTAATACATTCACTTTCTTTTTACTAAAATAAGTAGCCTCAAATTATATAAGCAAAGGAATAATTAAGAAGTAAATGATTTGATACTTCTATATCCTTCTTACATGAGGCACATGAATAAAAGTGGTCAACCATATCCTCTTATTTATAGGCTTCCATATATATATATATATATATATATATATATATATATATATATATATTGTTAACCAATCGAATGTTGAGGCCATTTGAGATATCCCAAGTGACCAAACATCCTTCCAAGAAAAATTATTTAGAGAAGATAATTTTGATTACTTTAAAACATTACATTCCAATTTTATTAAGGATCAACTATATTTTGATACATTTTAAACCAACTTATTCTTTCATCCAAAAATTAGTAAAAAATAATTAATAATCTTCTAGAGCATATTTATCTATTACTTAAGGTCCTTTGCCTCAACCATATTGGTGATAGTAATCCAAAATATAGAATTATTATTAATATCAATATAATGTTTGACCTTTGAAAACTTGGAGGGAAATCATGTGTGATTTTTCCCTTTGGATTATAAATAAAATAAAAATACTTTATATAAACATCTACATAAATATTATAAAATCATATTCATTATGTGACCACCTAATATATTTCTTTATTAATTCCAAATACTTTGATAATAATTTCCATGCGTAGGATTTATTTTCTTAATAAATTTATTGCATCATCAAAACATATATATTTTTTAAGGATTAATTTTTCTCAATGATCTTTGATAAGTATTCAATTGAGTTTTCCCCTAATTTCAAACCCATAGGTTTACAATTTTACAATCTATCCATTTAATATATATTTTTTTATAAACTTTATACCACTTACAAAAAGGATTACTGAATTTTCACTATCACCATTTCCAAATAAAATATTTTAGAATTTTAATTGAATTATATGCTTGTTAACAATATTTAAAGTCACACCACATGTATGGATAAATTTTAATATATCCTTTATGATTTGTAGTCTTCTCTCCATGATTACCAACTTACAATTCCAACTCTCTAAAAAATATTTTATTCTATTCAAAAAATATTGTAAAATTTATTTGGATTTTTCTAAGTTGATGAAGGAATACCTACATATGTCGATGACAAATTTATAGGTTAATATCTAAAACCATTAAATTCCATGGCATCACTAACCAAGGATGACCAAAAGTAAAAATATCATCAATAAATTAGATATGATAATTGAATGGATCATCTATTATTTCTTGAGTATCATTTATTTTTATTCCATTGTTTCCTTTAATAGTGTTAGTATTAATTCCTATGTAAAAATAATGAGTTAAGGTGATAATTTATCATCATAGTGAAGTACATGAGTTGAATTAAAGTACCCAACAAGGGTTCTACTAATTGAGAAACAATGGTGAAATTATTCTATTGATCAACAATGCATTACATAGTTTTATAGTTCTTGAAAGAACTAAAAATAGACATGGTGGTTGAGAGAAATCCTCTCAAACTTATTACAACAAACTAACTTAAATATAGATCTTATCCTAACAACATGCTAATTTTGGACTATGGTCAAACATTGACCAACCAAGCCAAAACCTCAACGTATGCTAATCAAATTAACTAGAAATATGTAAATCAAAACATTAAACTAAAACTACATACTAGGACTTAATACTTAGGACTAAGGAGGCAATGTTGAAAATATTCCAACATTCTCCCCCTTGATGCTAAAGACACTCATGCAAGAGTTCTTTAAGCATCATAGAGTTGGATGAAAATATTTCTCTTACGTTTCCTCCAATATTGAATCAAGAAATCATAATTTACAAAATACTTATGGTGGCACTCCTTCCACTCTTCATGTGAAATTTCCTGCAAATGCTTGAGTGTCTTCTTTTGTTGATTAGCTCCCCCTTCAACAAAAGTATCTCCTCTTGTGGTTTTCAGCAACCACTCTCTTACATATTTATCATTATGGTCTTTAAACCATGCTCTCATATTTTGATCTTCTTTTACATCTTCAACACTAAACAATACTCCACATGAGTATTTACAATTAATCATCTCACATAGATGATTATACCATACAACTCTTTCACATATTTCCACACAAAATATCACAATAAATATGGCCATATAATGACCAACTACATATGCAACATAAATTTTCTCCTCACACAAATATTCTCTCAAAAAAATGACTTTACAATAATCCTTCTTCCAAGGAATTTTGAACACATCATTTTGATCCATGTGACCCAAGTTCTCCATCATTGTCTTCTCTCCAAGAAGACTCTTCATCAAAGTTGTCTCAATAAGACAATCACCTCTCAATAATGCCTTTGGAAGACATTCTCCTTTCTTTTCATTCCTGCTCACAAAAAACAAATCATTAATCATAAAACATTACCTTTAGTATGAGTAGATTTGGTGCTTCCCATAAAGCTATTTATTAGCAGTTCTCCTTCAAGGTATGGTTCTTCAAGATCAACCATCAAATCTTCACTAATAGTTCTCCTCCTTTGTTCAATCCATGTTGGTGTGTTGAAACACCATTCATTCAAGCAATCATACATAGTTGTCTTTTCAATACAACTCTCTTTCTGCAATGTAGTCACTCCAAGTGAGTGATCATCATCCATGAGTGATGTTTTCTTTGTCATTATGACAAGAAAATCAGCAATCTCATTTCCGTTTTTTGTTTCTATCCCATTTGCCCTCTCACTTTCCATATCCCAAATGAGAGAGTCTTGTGTGTTATTTTCTTCACACAACACATCCTTCACCCTTGATGAGTGATATTCAAACAAGAAGCCTATCGCTTCCATCTCATCTTCATCAAAATTTTCTTGTGGATCAACATCCCACATCATTTCATTTGTTCTTTCAAGAGAGCACACATCCATTCCAATTAAAGGGTCTTCAAGCCAATGATCATCCATGAACATTGCTTCTCCATCATCATCTTCTTTATTCTCCTTCATGAGAATTGTATATGCATTCTCCATAATACACTCTTCATTTATCTCCCCCATGAGAAATTCTTCATCATACATTTCACTTTGATGGTCTTCAAGCGAGGAACACTCCAATGTGAGTTTTTCTCTTCCTTCATCTTCAAAGTCTTCTTCTACTTTTGAGTGGTCTTCACTACAAGGTCCTTGAGCAATTGTATATCCATTGAGACATCCATCCTCTTTGCTATCAATATGAATGCTTTCCAAACATGCCATTCCTGCAAAAAAATTATTAGTACAATTTTTCTTTTCATATTTTTCTCCTCCTAAAAGAAATAATTGACTGTTACAATTTTCCATTCCATTACAAGACATGTCTGCAACTATGGGTGTCTCACAATAACTCTCTCCAATGAGAGCTATACAAGGCTTCTTCACCTTCTCATCCTCTTCTCCATGAAGGGATTCCTCATCTTCGTATCTCTTCTCTTCAAGAATTTCATCATCACTCTTTTCTTCAAACATGTCTTCCTCTTCAAGGAAGAATTAACCATCATAAAAATTTATGTATTAATATGAGTCTTCAAAATACTCTTAAAAAACTCCTTCAAAAGGATCTAATTCAGAAACTTCTTCAAGGAAGCAAGGCTCCTCCTTGCTTAAATAATATTCATGATTGTCACACATGGCTTTATGGGTGTCCTCATAAAACCCATAAGCATCCTTCAACACTTGCCATGCCATTGTAGTTGTTCTACAATTAGCTATGAGAGGGAAAACACTCTTTTCCATTCCTCTCCTCAAATCCATAAGAGCTAAGCAATTTGCATATTGCTGCTCCTTCTTCTCTTTTCTCTCCACACCTTGTATCTTGCCCCAATAGGGTTCCTCATAGCCTTCTTGAACTATATCCCATAATTCTTGACCCTTCAATAAGGTCTTCATCATTATGCTCCAAATAGCATAATTATCTCCATCAAATTTTGGTACAGCCAA
This sequence comes from Wollemia nobilis, assembly GCA_028583015.1. NCBI lineage: Eukaryota > Viridiplantae > Streptophyta > Pinopsida > Araucariales > Araucariaceae > Wollemia > Wollemia nobilis. The sequence goes on from JAQPPZ010003183.1 coordinate 1,402,697, forward strand.
TTCTGCATACATGGCTTCCTTTTATTTACCAAAGTCTCAAGCACCCAATTTATCATAAATCGGCCAATACTGATTGAAACAAACTAAAATTTTTCCTGTAGACTTCTGATATACTTATCTAAAAATCCACTAAATTTCAGATCCAAATTAACACAAATGAGAAATATATGATCAATTTACTTTTTATCTTTCTAGATCTTAGAGTGTTTTTGAGACAACCTCAATGTTCTTCACATAAATCAATCCATACAGCTCCAAAATTTCTAAAAATTAAAATATGTATTCCTGAGACAATAATATGAAAACCATCTAAATTTCAGAAGAAAATTCACAAAGGTGAAAAATATGTGATCATTTACTTTTTCCCTTTTTATCACAATCCCGGATCGAGGATTTTTGAAGAAAAAATAAATATTCACACAAATAAATAAATACAAATCCAAATGATCTTAAATTTGGTCTAAATTATTATTTTATCTAAATAACATTTCTCCTAAAATTTGAGAAGCAAATACCCTGTCTTACATATTATACAACCATTTTATTTAAAAACTCAAAATGCTAATAAAAGTAGAAAAATAGCTCCAAATCACTTAAAATTTTGACTGCATCCTCTTGATACAATTACATAACAACCATCAAAATTTCATAATCAAATACCTCAGGATTCGAGAGATATTAATAATTTACTCGAGCTCTTCCTTGCAAATTTGCTAAGTGCTGGCCACTTGAGTTTCTCTGACAAAGTGTGTGCTTCAGATATCTTCACACCACTCTCCATAGTTTTTGATCCGTATGAGAAAACTTGCTCTGATACCAAATGAGAAACAATGGTGAAATTGTTCTATTGATCAACAATGCATTACATAGTTTAATAGTTCTTGAAAGAACTAAAAATAGACACGGTGGTTGAGAGAAATTCTCTCAAACTTATTACAACAAACTAACTTAAAGATAGCTCTTATCCTAAAAACATGCTAATCTTGGACTATGGTCAAACATTGACCAACCAAGCCAAAACCTCAACGTATGCTAATCAAATTAACTAGAAATATGTAAATCAAAACATTAAACTAAAACTAAATACTAGGACTTAATATTTAGGACTAAGGAGGCAATGTTGAAAATATTCCAACATTCAGAATAGAATATTTTATAACTTGATGTCACAATATATAGTCCATTTATACCAACCTTGATCAAAACAAAATTCTTGAGAATCTCATACAAAAAACTCTACAAAATTCTATCTTATACTTTGTATATCTAATTTTATGTAATCATATGTAGATTGTTAATGAAATAAAGAGAATGTATAACCTCTTATGTAATGTTTCTACCTTAAAGAATTTTATTATCATGAATAAAACCACTTTATAGGTAATAAAGTTAGAATCAATATCATTTATAGTAGCCTTCGTTTTTCTTACCTCTTAAATTAACACTAATATATTATTGTTCCACACATATAAAAGTGATTGAAAGAAAATTATAGAAAATCCATCAACATTAGGTGTCTTGTAAGAGTGGAAATAGATATTTACCTCTTTTAGGTCTTCCTTTGATATTATCCTCATCAAGATTATATTTTATCATTGTATGGGAATTGATTGAATATTTAATATAGATCATGCTAAGCCTCCATATAATATCCAAATTTTGATATAATTTCTTTAAAATAGTTTATTTACTTCCCAAGTTATTCTCTTCCTGAATAATTCATCCATTTGGAGTTGAAATATTTGTAATCAATTGGAAATGCATATTTATTTCATAATAGCACAAAAAATTAGTATTTCTATTTTATTTCTTAATCAATCTCTCCCTATATTGTTTATCCCAATATAAGTCTTCCTTTTATTCCTTTTTTCATTATCTAATATATATTTATTTAAATCTAGGTAATTATAATATTTTATTATGTCTTGAATGCAAGAAACATTACTACAACCCTAGATTGGATTAAAATAACTAAGAAAAAATAAAATATGAATGGTTAGGTATGAACATGTAAACCATGAATCATAAGGTATGATCAATAGGGGATAAATGGGTGAGACAAGATATATATAAACAAAAATTATTGATAGATTCTATGTAAAAATAATGCTTAAGTGTATTGATAGGAAAATATATGTTTTAGAAGAGCTAAAATAAATAAATATTTTTGATTTGATGCTTGAATGAAATTCCTTTTTATTTGATCTTAGAAATCCCAATGGTTTATGATGCTTATTAAAGGTTTTTTGTTATATAATAATTCCCTACCATGACCATGAGAGAAGGAGGGGATATTAAATTACACTCAATAGGGTAATAACATGAAAAGAAGTAAAACAACCCATGCCAAGGTTTGATACCAATATCATAATAATCCAAAGGTAGGATAATAATTAATGATATGATAGTATTATCCTATTGATGCTTATAAGTAGGGTTATATGTTGACTCTACATGGCTTATAGTTGGTTTTCATGATCTATAATTTTCTTAAACAAAATATTAAGCAAACTATTTTGAATATTTGAAGGGATCATTATCTTGGTTCCACTTATACTATATTAGAACTAGTCATTAGTCACTACTAAATCCCTCTATTTTGGCATCAAATCTACTCTTTTATGCCTAAAAATACTCAATATAAATAACCGAGTTTAAAATTTCCATAAAATATCTTGACATAATATTAATAAATTTGTTACATACCCAACACTTGTAACTCACAGGGGAATATGTTATTGTAAATAATATGGACCATGTATCTAGTTAGAAGTAGGTCACATGCTAAGTTAGGAGAGTGTGTATCATAGAATCATGTATGTAATTTCTTTTTCATAGAATATATTTATTATCATAGAATTAGTATTGTAACTATGTGCCTATTTCTAAAAATATCTAACAACCATATCCTGCACGCTCTTGTTCGTATGTCGAATAGGACTATGTGTCATGCTCCTAATTGGCTATTCTACTCCATTAAACAAAAGATGTTGACTGGTCATGCTACTTGTTTAAATTATTACCATTGTAAAATTCCACTTTTCTTACCTCTTGCTATAGAGGAGATATGATTTCAAGGAGGATTATCTACATAGTAGATATTATCACTAGAAATGGATGGCGATCCACTCAATATGCAATAGTACATTTTCTGGAAAGTTCCTAAATTGTTTTAGACTTAGAATATTTTTATATATGTTCAAAGATTTTATTTATTTCCCCTTCCATAACTCTCTTTCCCATATTTATAATTGGATCCCACTCTTTATTTTCACTTCTTCCTCCATCTATCAATCTCTTCAACTTATCCTCATTAGTTTACCCTATCCTCCTCATCTCCTCTTTGCCTTCTAAATTCTCTCCACCCCTTTCCTGTGCCATCCCTTCACTCGGTATTTTTTAAATTCTCTCCTTAATTTATCATACCTAAGCTCAATTTCCATTTTTTATCTATGTTTATCAAAGTGGAGAAACCGATGGAAAAGGTTCTAGATGACGCATGGTTTTTACCCTTTTTCAAAAATTTTAGCAGTAATGACATGGACCTATACATTGAGTTGGTTCATAGTTGGAATGGGGGTAAGGTTTAGATTATAATTTGCACTATACCTTCATGACACTTGTCATATTATCTTGACACTTGTCATGTATTCATATAGGCCTTCTGCCTATATATTGTAACACATTTCTTGTATAATATATCTCATCTGTTTAAATCCTAACATTTGGTATCAAAGTAGGCTTTCCCTGCCCTATTGGTTTGAGGGGGATTTCCCTCATGGAAATCCTCCCCCATTTTTTCTTCATTTTTTCCACATTTTTTTCTTCAAGCTAGTGATTATGCTCTCCATCCATTGATAGATGGATCAAAAACCAGAAGCTTGGTATAATTAATGGTTGTCCATTCCTTAGTTTTCGTTCGCAGAAGTAATTTCTTGTGAGAGAAATGAAAAATGGGAAACATAAATATGTCATATGGTCCAGATCCAAGAATTTTTTAGGTTTATATTATAAACTCTTTGTACAGGTATTTTTTGTGAGGTTTGTGCACGTGCTTTCTTTAGGTGTGTATAAAAGCCAGTCATTGGAAGTGCATCAAAAAAAGAAGTTGGAGGTTTTTTTTCCTGCATGCTATCAAGATCGAATTAAAATGAGCATGGAGTTAGTGCACCGATCGAAGTTCATTGATGATTTCAAGAATATCTGAGACTAGAAAAGTTTTTTGGATGTGTTGTTGTGCAGTTTATTTTGATATGAGGGTTTTGCACCCCAGCAAGGCAAGGTCGCACAACATAGTAGTTGATAGATATCCTCGTGTTCCTGTAATATAAAGTGTCAATGGGTTAATATTCCTCTTAAAATACTCTGCGATGTCATTCAACACTTGGAGGCCAGTGAAGGTCGAGGTCTACACAAAAAAATGTGGTGGCCTATGCTATTGGGGTCTGCAAATCTTAGAGGGAACTCTTTTTTTTTTAAACTTTGTGTCAAAATTTTAAATATTGACTCTGAGCTATTGATGGAGGACTACAACAATGGACAAGAATCTAATTCTCATGGCACATCATGAAAAGAGTCATTGGGCTCACTATCCGAGCTGAGTATGCACCGGAGGAGCTACGATAGAAAGTGGTGAATTTTTGTGAGAGAATTATTTTCTTTAGACCCTCAATCATCATATCTAGTGAACTGCCTTAATTCATGGCATTGTTCGTGGTGGAAGATGCACCTGATGATGTCACAATATGGAATGGTGAACATGTGATGGTGAAATACGATGTGTGATGGTGATGGTGCATGTGTTATTTTTTATTGTGTGTTTTGTTGTGTACTAGCATGTTAATGGAATAATGCATGAGTAGGAATATTTTGTGTTTAACTATCGTTCAGGAGCAGTATCATGTTGAAGAAGTAAAATAATTACAACTTGTACAACATCTATAATTAGAGGAATTAATGCTCATGTTAAAGGATAGAGGCAGATCGGAGGTGACCATGGCTTCCGTGGTGTAGGATTTGGAAGAACTTGCATTTTTAATACTACATGAGGAATATCTTCATAATTTAGTTAGGGTTCTTTGACACTACGATCCGCCCGTTTTCCCATTAAACATGGATGTGAAAGTTATTTCCAATTGTCACCTATTTATTTTTTCTATAGATAAATGATTTTTGCTACTCTGTGAGTTTCACTACAAAGGGTGACTTCCAGACTGAATATCACCCAACCCACCACTTCTAGCACCCTTTGTTTTCTATGTAAGGCAAAATAAAGAAGGTTGTGTGGTCGTAATGTGTAACGGTGTCACTCAAACCTTTTTTCGGATCTATTTTTTAATCTTGATTCGTGACATTACTCATTACACTATCACAAAGTTTATGTACCATTATATTTACAGAGTGTGTGTGTAGGCATTGCATGTTTATCATGGAATTTATCTTCAGAAGTGGCAGCCCGATGTGCTCAACTTTGCTATTTTGATATCCTAACTACTGTTTGCCATGGTGTAATGCACAGATGTGGTGAATCGAACACGATCACTGGCTTAGGAAAGAAATAGTTTATAACAAGTTGTTGCAATGGAGCTATGAAGCCATTGCGGATAGTATGATTCTTTAAACTTGGCATTGGAATATATAAATCTGGAGTATGAAGCAATGCGTAGAGGATAAATCTAGATTTTTTTATACCTTTTTTAGCCATTTTGGCAAATACTTCTAGACAAGAGATGTTTTTAACATATGGAGGAAGCCCAATTATGGCAACAAAGATTTTTTGGTTCATGCTCAGAATCATAGGGAGTAGAATTATGTTGTTTTGGTTCATCGTGCAAGAAAGCACTTTTCTTTTTGCTTGGACCATAGTTTGTGGTGGACCAGAGCGTTGACAGGGTGTGAGCATGCCCAATTTGTGGGTTGTTAATGGACCAATGAAGACGATATAGACTGTGATGATAAAAGCTATCTAAAAATTCCTTGTGATAGATTTGCTTTGGCTATGGTGCGATGTGGGGCCGAACGTGTAGAATCTTGATATCCAACATCGGTATTGTGAAGGAGTTGGATTAGATGCATTTGGTGGGGTACCTATGTGTACCACTTGCCCGTGTGCCACTTGTCACCAAAATGCCAAATTTTTTAATGGGTGTGCATGTTTTTACAGAAATATTTATGTTCGACAAAACCCATGCAGAGGACAAAGAACCAAAATTTTTAATTGTTTCTCAAAAATTTGAAAATAGGCCCATGCTTTGTTTTTTGGAAAATACTTTTAATAGTGAACAAGGAACATGGGAGGAAAATTTTAAGTGGGTCATTTTTTAAAAGTGGTGTATTTTGTATGGCCACTAGTAGACCATTAAATGGAGGGAAAATTTTTAAATCACAGTGAAGTTTTTTTACTAGCTGAAAATTTGGTATTTTTGGCCATTTTTTCGACATTGGAAGTGGAAGGCCTACATTGCTCCTCTTTGTATTTCAAAATATGAAAGCCTCATTAACATCCAAGTATAGGAGTATTTATAGTCATCGAAATTTTTTTCCATGATGGACACAATTGTGGTGTCCAATTGTAATTTTGAGGCTTTTCCATTTATATTTTTTAGCCTAAAATATTTTTGTACCTTGGAGTGCACTCTCGGTTGAACCCGACACTCCCAAGGTAAATTTGTAAGTGATCCTAGTATCTAGTATTCTCCTCTATCATACTTGGCAGATGCAGCAACTTGTTACCCATGTATTTTGGTAAGATGAGGTGATTACCATAGACCAAGGACTATAGACATAGACACCCTAGACTCTATCTGAGGATTTTTCTAGATAAACTTCTAAATACTATAGATGAAGACACTTTAGAAGATTATATTCTCTTCTTTATTCTTCTCCTCCACATTTGGATTCTATGGCTCATTTTATTGTATTTCATGGCTCATATTTATTTTGTATTAAGGTGCATTTTTGGTAGATACCGACACCTTCTAGATTGAGTTCACCAGGAGGGGGAATGATATTCATGGTGAATATAGTCAGTGAACTACGAGAGGCAACATACGAGGATGACTTATAGAGGCAATAGAACCATGGAAGTGGTTGATCCTGAGGCACCCAGGATGACCTTGAGGCACTTATATGGCTAACCCAAAGGTAGTAGACCCATGGAAGTGGTTGACCCTATGGCAACAGACTGAGACATATATATCGTTGATATAACATTATTCACAGTTGAAGAGCCAAGTGCAAAGAGCATAAGCCTAGACCAAATCTTATAATAAATAAGGATGTTTAGGGTTCTTTTAGTGAAGTCAAAATTAATGGGGAATGTTACTTAATATTGACTTGATTTTTTCTCTATAGTTAGGATAGTGCACATTAAGGGGGAATTTTAGATTATAATGTGCACTATTTATTAATGACACTTGTCATGTATTCATATAGACCTTCTACCTATATATTTTAACACATTTACTGTATAATATATCTCATCTGTTTAAATCCTAACATAGAAACTGGTGGAAGAGGTTCTATATGATGTAGGGTTTTTACCCTTTTTGAAAATTATTAGCGATAATTACATGGAATTATACATTTAGTTGGTTCATAGTTGGAATGAGGGTAAATTTTCCATGAAATATCTCAACTTCGTCATCACTATCGATTTGATTGCTAAAATCACTGAATTCCTCGACTCTAGTGAAATGCTCAGTAGAGAAAATATTCAATGGCAAGTGAGCTACTTAATTTCAAGAACAAGGGAAAAAATATTAAAAATGATAAAGGTGGTATTGTGAAGGAGTCTCTTCCCAATCCATGGGACAAGGTGGTTTTCCCATAATTCATTACTTCACTCTAGATAAATAGATAAATAGTTTTAGGAGATTTCATTTCATTTTTCAACCACATCCATGAAATAAAAGGATCAACATCCCTAAAATGCTCTAGAAGTCCATGGTTAAATCTATTAACAATGTATAGATTGGGTCCTTGTCCTATCCTATTCATAAAGAACTTCACATGATCATATATCATCATGTATTGCTAAGGAAGTCCAGGAACCCTATTCGGAGCCTCATCCAAAGCTGAGGAAGTTCATTGAGAGGGACCCAACTAAAGTAGATCCATAATAAGAACCCTCAACCTAATGTAACTATTGACAACCCCACTAAGGATGATGTCAATGACTGCATGCCCTCCCTTGAGCCTAAAAAGTCCATCTATGGAATATCATATAAGCCCAAAGGTGAAGTAGATATTCACAAAGTCAAAGTGGAATCCTATCGGTGTTCAGTCTAAATTAAGCCAAAAACTAAGAAAAATAAATTGTCTCCAATTCATATTGACCTATTCCACTCCTTGGAGGAACTTTTTGATTCTTTCCCTTTAGTTCATAACTTCAAAAGAGGTAACCCTTCCCAGAATACTCCTCCTCGTAAGGTGGTCTAGAGTAATAATCCCTTGCTTAAATTCCCCCTTCAATATACTTGCATTCCTTTCATAAAAAATAAAGGTTATATATAGGGGTTTTATGACTTGCTCGAAACCATGCTAAAAGCAAAAAAAATAAACAACTCCTTTGTTTAATAGGTTGTTGCTTTATTGTCAGAGTGTAGAAAGAAATTTGGAGATGACAAGCCTAAAGCAATGTTGAATTTCATTACTATTGCTGAGGATGTCTTATCTTTTTGACCCTAACATTTTATTCTCTCTCCTCTACTTTCCTCTTTTATTGTCTTTTTGTGAAAAGGTTTAGGATCCTCTATTTTGGTTATGTTGATATTATGCTCCCTCTAGTCCCTAGGATCCTATCTTGTAGGGCCCTCTCCTAGAATTTTTTCCTTTTGTAAAAGGTTTAGGGACCATTTCAAAACCCCTTCCACCAATCAATCTATCAAAAAATCATGAATGTAACTATCATAAATTAGGTAAGTCAGGAATATTGTCATAGAAAGATATAGAAATTGACATAAAATATCAAGAAATATTCTTGTAAATGTTATAAAATATGAAGTATGTGACCCTTATGAGTTAGAGTAGAATTTTCATATTTTATAAGGATCTTACCCCCTTAATGTGGCCCACAAAAGTAATATTTCTTATCCCAAATTCCTACAATTGTTGTTATTTGTGTTTCCATGTTTCAATCAATTAATGCTTTTGTTACTAGATATGCAATCTTAGTGTTACTTTTATCAATACTTTGTGTGATTATAGCTTTTTTTGAAGTGGTTGAAATGTGAGGGCATACTAGGGGCCACCCTTCTTATGAATTGAACTTGGGTATCTATTAAGAGATCCCACTGAATTTTATTATTACAGTGTCCTTTTTCAGGACCTATAGGGTCATAGTTAAAATTATCTATGGCACTAAATTTTTTTATCTTAGTGTAGCTCTACACTAAGAAATTTGAGGTAAAATATTTACATAAGAAGAAAATATTTATTGCAAGTGGTATCAAAGCTTTTTTCAAGGCATAGAAAGTTTATGTTGTGAGAAAATTATTTTTTGTTAATCCTAGGTATGCATGTTAGAAGTGATATTTTGGCTATTTTAAAATAATACAGAGGAACTATCATTATTGGCTAATCTAGATTGCACATAAAACATTTAGTGAAGTAAGTGGTGATCAAGATCTAATGCCCAAGCCTTAGACAATACATGTACATGGATTTGAGCTCCCACATTCTTCTCATATATTGGAAGATCCCTTTATGAACCCATAGACAAACCTTCATATACAAGAAACTAATAGACCATGTAATATTCATAGTGCACTGAGCATACCACTTGGGAAGAATACCCTACCTTATTATCAAAGAGGCAGGTAGTGAAATCAAGGGTATGTGTGGAACCCTCATTGAGTAGTGGCCTAAAATACTTGTCTGAGCATCATTGATCTATGTTGCAGTATAATAGAGTTTTGTGGAGATTACTCAAACCCTCAACTAGAATCCATATACTCCCTATTTGCTTTATTAGGAGCATACCTTATAGGATAAAAAAGGTAAAATTAAAAAAAAATAGAAATAAATACACAACTTGGAAACCTTGCAAAGGAAGAGTATAGGTCAATAAAAAAACATCTTTTTTGGATATAACCTATTGTGATTATCTCATCATGTTGATAATTTTGGTATATTACACATATACACCTTTTTAAGACCCTTACTAAAAAAAAATCATTTTGGGATATAAACCCTTATGATTGTCTCATCAAGTTGATCATATTGGTATATAGCTCCCATTTACATTTTTGGGTCTTTATTAAAATAGTAACTACAAATAATAATATTTCTATTTTCAGTAAATTTCCCCTAAGATTGTTGGAAATTTGAGCAAGTTTTGTTTTCATTGATGTCAAGAAGTTTGATGTCTAGTTTCGTTGTCATTGATTTCATAAGGTTATTTTTCCAAAAGGCAAGGAAGTGGTTAAAGGAAAAAGGATATAATATTTATTTTAAATATTATATGCCTAAAGATGCCTAAAATGTTGAAGACCAAAGGAAAGAGAAGCAAGTTTAAAAAGAAATAATACTATTATAATATTTAATATTATAATATTTATGGCACAAGGATGAGGTGACGATAAAATGAGATCCAAGGAATCATTAAAAATAAATATCCTTTAAAAGACCCATTGAGAAGATTATAAAGGATTTAATTTAATTTATTTAAATTAAAAAAATTTAACCTATGGTTAAAATTTTAATTTAAATAATCAAAAGGTGCCAAGGTTTAAAATTTAAATTCAAATTTGAAATTCAAAAATCGCATGGGCCGACGTGTTAAATGCAAAGGACAAAGTATAATTATGGAAATGATTTTCATTTCCATATAAAAATGCTATTTGATAGACAAAGTTGATATAATATTCGTGCATTGCATTATTGAAGGGAGAAGAGGATATTCATGTGATTTTTTAATTTTAAGGAGGTAGACATTGGTTGAAATCTATGTGAAGCGACTAAAATATTCCAAGGTGCTGGATAGCGCAAACGATGGTCAGAGGCTGGTTAAGGCACTCGCACAGGGGAGGTCAAGATTTAGAATCCCATGCAATTCATTTTTGGCAAGGAAGAGAGGAGTTTTCATTTTCATCAAACTTTGTGTGGTAGCATAAGTAAGGGAATATGGATCTTTGGTTCACGTGTGGGCGTGTAGCCCAAGCGAAGCCTAGCCTTGGGCTAAGGTGCTATGGTGGCATAGGTCGTAGGTGTGAGTCTAATCGTTGGTCACTGGTCATTGAACACTGGTCATCGAAGAAGGGCACAAACTTTTTGGTGAAATGGGCTAACAAATAAGGTATGCACATTTGATTTATTTTACCAAATATTTGGACTGCAAAAGGAGTTTTGAGGGCACATGATAATTAAAGAGCATGTGTCAAATGTATAGGGAGTCATAAGGGTTGTTGAATAATATTTTATTTTTGGTGTTTGAAAATAAATAAAAGGATTGGAGATTATAAGGTGTTAACAAAGGAATTTTGTTTTATGTGTTGAATATTATTTTGAGAGGATTGGAGATTATAAGGTGTTAACAAAGGAATTTTATTTTATGTGTTGAATATTATTTTGAGAGGATTGGAGATTATAAGGTGTTAACAAAGGAATGTTGTTTTATGTGATGAATGTTATTTTGAGAGCATTGGAGATAATAAGGTGTATTTGAGATTTGATATTTTATTGTATATCTTGAATGGTGAAATAATTGTTGAGGAAAATATTTGTATGGAGATTTTGAGATAGGTTGTTGTTATCTAACCTAGAATTGGCAAGAGGGTTTTGTTGCAATTAAAATAGGTTTTGAAGACATATCTCCATCAAAACAAAAAGGTATGGGTATATCATCTGTTTATTGATTATTGGATAGAATGTTTTGAAATATAAGGTGGAGTGAAAGGATTATTTGATAAGCATTGTTGAAAATATTTGAGTGAATTTTTATATGCATGATTGGTGAATGTTTAAAGAACATTGAGGTAGATATTGAAGACTATTTGAGTTAGGGTTTGAAACCCACATTGTGCACCTTGTTTGAAATTAGTATGAAAACACTTGTTTAGGATTAGTAAGAAAGTTGTGTTTCATTGAGTGAATGATTGAGTGAAATTCTTGAGCATTGGTTTTGAGTGATATTGAGAGTGAATGTACAAACATTAGAAACCAAATTTGTGAAAGTGACAAACTTAATTATTAAGTAGAACATATTGAGTTTTTGATAGAGTACATCATTCTCTATATGTTCTAGAGGTTAAACAAATTCTGAATAGAATATGTCTAAATTATTTCAAGTTAAATAAATTAATTTGAATATTAGACAAAGTAATTAATAACATTATGTGCAATATTTGAGATTGATTGAGCATATCTTGTGAGTTGTATTGAGCGTGTGTTTGAGCAGATTTAAGTAAGATTTTATAAAAGCTTAGGGACAGATTTGATCAAGCTTTTGTGAAATCTTGTAGGCATATTTGAGATAAGTCTTTGTGAAGACTTGAGAGCATATTTGAGGTAAGTCTTTGTGAAGACTTGAGAACATATTTGAGGTAAGTCTTAGTGAAGAGTTGAGATAATATTTGAGGTAAATCTTAATGAAGTCTTGAGAGCAGATTGAGCAAGTTATTGAGAGGACTTAAGAGCAGATTTAAGGTAATTCTTGGTGAATAATGAAGAGCATATTGAGCAAGTTCTTAAGAGGACTTGAGAGTAGATTTGCGGTAAGTCCTAGTGAATACTTGAGATAATATTTGAGGTAAGTCTTAGTGAAGACTTGAGAGAAAATTTGAGGTAAGTCTTGGTGAAGACTTATGAGCTGAGTTGATTGATTGATTTGTTCAAGATTTGTGTTAAGGCTTGGGGTAAATCTAAGTAGATTTGATTTGTGATTGGATCAAGCTTTGTGTTAAGGCTTGAGGATAGTTTTGAGGATAGATTTTGGTGTATATTTGAGAGCATATTTGTGCTAGATATGAGATAGAGTTAGAGCATATTTGTACTAGATCGAGGATAGTGTTTAGTATATATTTGAGATAGAGATTGAGTAGAGTTGAGAATAATATTTGGAGGTCACAGAATAGAGGACAATAGTCTCTAGTGGATAGAGATCCATTAGCTAGGGTAGTGAGGATAGAGGTCTTCTAAGTGAGGACAAAGTTCTTCTATGGAGAGATATCCACAAGCTAGTGCAATGGGGGCAAAAAGTCTTCTAGAAGATTACCAACTAGAGCAGAGGAAAAAGAGTTCTCCTATGGATAGAGTTCCATGAACTAGAGCAAGGGGAAATATTTCTCCTATGGAGTGTGATCCATGAACTAGCTAGGAAGATAGAGTTATTCCATGGAGAGAGATACATAAACTAGTTGAGGAGATAGAGGTATCCTAGATCAAGTTCCATGAGCTAGAGATAAGGGGAAAGAGTTCTCCTATGGATAGAAATACATAAATCAAAGCATTATGGGATTGGTGTCTCCTTTGGACAGAGGTCCATAAACATTATAATGGGGAAGTGATTCCCAAGAGATTTTTTGTGAAAATTTTAGTGAAATATTTTCTCTGTGGAGTAGCTTACATTGGGTGAACCACATTAAATTGGTGTCTCTATTGTGTGTGATGATTTGTGCATTGCTTTGATTACTGTTGTTGATATTGCTATTTATTATATTGGATAATATTGGGAAAGAAAAGTAAAAGTTGGTCTTATACTGTTCACCCCCCCTCTCAATATAATCTTGTGTTCTTCAATTGGTATCAAAGCGGGTTCCTTTGGAAGAGTTTAACGACTTGAAGAAAAACCTTACACGAACATAGATAGCATCTTAGAGTGGATCTTAAAAACATAAAACACCATTGTTCGATGGGAACAATTATTCTTTTTGGAGTGTAAGAATGAAGACATACTTAATGACACAAGGATGTAAGATATGGCAATCATTTGAGGATGGATACACACCTCCAGCTAGTCCTTCTATAGATAAATATGGTAAGCTCCTACATATATCTAATGTAAAGCAATGAATGCAATATGAAGAGGTTTATGTGAGATAGAGTTTGTAAAATTTATGCATTGCATATCAACAAAATAAATATAGGATAAGTTGAAGAAAATATATGAGGGAGAAAAAAATGTCAAAATGGCAAAATTACAGAATCATGAGAAAAAATTTGAAGACTTGAAAATGAAGTATGAGGAATACATTGCTACATACCTACTTTGTGTGGATGAGGTTGTTAACTCCATGGAAGGACTTTGGTGTAAAGTTGAATAATAGGATGTTTTTCAAATGTTTTTAAGGTCACTCCCTATGAGGTCTAGTGAAAATGTTTTAGTCATAGAAGAAACAAGAGATATTGAAACTTTTAATAGGGATGAGTTACATGGAACTCTCACCACTTTTCAGATGAGAATAGGAAAGGATCATATCCCCAAGAAAGAAGTAGCCTTCAAAGTAGCAAAGAAGATAAAATATAAGAAGTTAGATGCAAGTGATGAGTCATTGAGTAATTAAGAAGCAAACTATGATAGAAGTAACAAGGACTCAAGAAAGTACAAAGGTACAAAAATAGTTAAGTGTTTAAATTGTGGTAAATATGGCCACTATGCATATAACTTTCTAGAATATGAAAGTAGCAGTGGTGAAGAGAAAAAAAATCATAGGAACAAGGAAGCAGGAAAATCCATGTATCAAAAGGAAAATAGGTATGGACAAAACAAGCATGAAAATAAATTTTTCCAAAGGCATAAGAAGAATTTCTATGCAGATAAGACAAGCAAGAGTTCAAGTGATAGTGATGAAATATATTTAGGCAATGAAGAGGAAGAAATTATATTTTTGACAGTAGAAAAAAGATGTTAGAAAAAAAGCAAAAAGGAGACCAATAATACTCAAGTGTTTTAGGTGTGGTAACTTTGGTCATCTTGAAGATCACTATACAATAAATTGATTTATTGATAGTGAAGAAGAATATGAATATGCTCTTGAAGACCTAGAAGAAAGAATGCTCTTCTTGGAAATAGAGGAAGAAGGAAGTGCTCCTATTGAAGATAAGTCTGATAAGTATGAAGATGTTCTTAAAGACAAATATGTAAAGGAAGAATCAGAAAATGAAGAGGAAGGAGGAGTTGATCTAGAAGGTGAACTTATTTTTGCTCTTAAGGAATTAATAAAGGTAAGAAAATAGAATTCAAAACTCAAGATTCAATTTCAGGAATGTGATGAAGAGAAAAGAAAGATTATACAATATCTGACAGATTCAATATTTAGGACAAGGAGATTTAAAGAGAAGTTAGAGGCAAAAGTCTTAGAATGTAAAATATTATAGCATGATGTAGCTTCACTAAGGAAGGAAGTTAAAGAGTCTAAAGACAAGCTACACAGGTTTGGGAGAAGCTCAACGACCTTGGATAATATTATCAAAGTACAAAGATCTTATTCAAACAATATAGGACTTGGTTTTGAAGAGGAAAAAATAGAACGAGGAGAGGAGTCAAGCTCCAAAGAAGAAGAATCTTCAGAAGAAGAGAGTGAAAGAGAAAGTGAGACTTATGAGGATAAGTTGGAAAATATAAGGTTCAACAAGGAAAGGAACAATGCACAAATGAGGAACATGACACATCACAGGGAAGAAAGGACTGAGAGACCAATGGGGTCAAGGCAAAACTTCTTCAATGGATGTTGTTTCTCATGTCATAGGTTTGGTCACAAGGCTATGTAGTGCAGGACACATTGAAAGAAGAAATATGGTTTTACTAAGAGAAATTTCAGAAATGGACTTCTCTTTCAAGGGTATTGTCACTCGTGTAATCATTTTGGTCATAAAGCAATTCATTGCAGGGTTCATAACAAGAATGGATGTGGATTCACCAAGAGGAACTTCAAGACATTTGCACCTTCAAGGAACCAAAAAATTAAGTGTTATGAGTGCAATAATGTTGGGCATATGTCTAAGTGGTATAGAACAAAATTTCTAGAGAGAAGCAAGAACATGAATATTCAGAGGAATTAGAAGCAGGAAAATTTCCAAAGTAGTACCTTTTCCATTGATTTCAAAGGGGGAGGGCATTTAGTCAGGGGGAGCATTTTCTCAGGGGGAAAAAAACTAAAAAAAGGAAAATAAATGAGTAAATAAAAAGTGTTGCCATCAATGACAAAGGAGGAGATTTCTAGAAATTTGAGCAAGTTTTGTTGTAATTGATGTCAAGAAGTTTGATGTCCAGTTTCATCGTCATTGATTTCATAAGGTTATTTTTCCAAAAGGAAAGGAAGTGGTTAAAGGAAAAATGAAATAATATTTATTTTAAATATTATATGCCTAAATAGGCCTAAAAGGTTGAAGACCCAAGGAAAGGTAAGCATGTTTAAAAAGAAATAATAATATTATAATATTTTTGGTAAAAGGATGAGGTGAAGAAAAATGAGGTCCAAGGAATCATTAAAAATATATATCCTTGAAAAGACCCATTGAGCAGATTATAAAGGATTTAATTTAATTTATTTAAATTAAAATATTTTAACCTATGGTTAAAATTTTAATTTAAATAATCAAAAGGTGCCAAGGTTTAAAATTTAAATTTGAATTTGAAATTCGAAAATCGCATGAGCTGACGTGTTAAGCACAAAGGACAAAGTATAAATAGGGAAATGATTTTCATTTCCATATAACAATGCTATTTTATTGCCAAAGTTGATATAATATTCGTGTGTTGCATTGTTGAAGGGAGAAGAGGATATTCATGTGATTTTTTAATTTTAAAGAGGCATATATTGGTTGAAATCCATGTGAAGTGACTAAAATATTCCAAGGCACTGGGTAGCGCAGATGGTGGTCGGAGGTTGGCTAAGGTGCTCGCACAAGGGAAGTCGATATTTCGAATCCCATGCAATTTATTTTTGGTAAGAAAGAGAGGAGTTTTTATTTTTGTTGAAGTTCATGTGGTGGCATAAGTAAGGGAATGTTAACCTTTGCTTCATGTGTGGGCATGTAGCCCAAGCAGAGCTTAGCCTTGGGCTAAGGTGCTACAGTGGCACAGGGTATAGGTTCGAGTCTGATCGTTGGTTGTTGGTTGTTGAGCACAGTCATCGAAGAAGGGCACAAATTTTTTGGTGACATGGGCTAACAAATAAGGTATGCACATTTGATTTATTTTACCAAGGTTTGGAATGCGGAAAGAGTTTTGAGGGCATGTGATAATTAAAGAGCATGTGTCAAATGTATAGGGATTCATAAGGGTTGTTGAATAATATTTTATTTTTGGTGTTTGAAAATAAATAAAAGGATTGGAGATTATAAGGTGTTAATAAAGGAATTTTGTTTTATGTATTGAATATTATTTTGAGAGGATTGGAGATTATAAGGTGTTAACAAAAGAATTTTGTTTTATGTGTTGAATATTATTTTGAGAGGATTGGATATTATAAGGTGTTAACAAAGGAACTTTGTTTTATGTGATGAATGTTATTTTGAGAGTATTGGAGATAATAAGGTGTATTTGAGATTTGATATTTTATTGTATATATTGAATGGTGAAATAATTGTTGAGGAAAATATTTGTATGGAGATTTTGAGATAGGCTATTATTATCTAACCTAGAATTGGCAAGAGGGTTTTTTTGCAAGTAAAATAGGTTTTGAAGATATATCTCCATAAAAAAAAATGTATGGGCACATCATATTTTGATTGATTGTTGGATTGAATGTTGTGAAATATAAGGTGGAGTGAAAAGGATTTTTTGATAAGCTTTGTTGGAGATATTTGAGTGAATTTTTATATGCATGATTGGTGAATATTTAGAGAACATTGGAGGTAGAGATTGAATACTATTTGATTTAGGGTGTGAAACCCACATTATGCACCTTGTTTGAAAGTAGTATGAAAGCACTTGTTTAGGATTAGTAAGCAAGTTATGTTTCATTGAGTGAATGATTGAGTGAAATTATTGAGCATTGGTTTTGAGTGATATTGAGAGTGAATGTGCAAACATTAGAAATCAGATGTGTGAAAGAGATGGACTTAATGATTGAGTAGAACATATTGATTTTTTGATAGAGTAAATCATTCTCTATATGTTCTAGAGGTTAAACAAATTCTAAATAGAATATGTCTAAACTACTTCAAGTTAAAGGAATTACTTTGAATATTAGACAAAGCAATTGATAGCATTGTGTGCAATATTTGAGATTGATTGAGCATATCTTGTGAGTTGTATTGAGCATGTGTTTGAGCATATTTGAGTAAGCTTTTGTGAAAGCTTAAGGACAAATTTGATCAAAATTTTGTGAAATCTGGTAGGTATATTTTAGGTAAGTCTTTGTGAATACTTGAGAGAATATTTGAGGCAAGTCTTTGTGAATACTTAAGAGCAGATTTGAGACAAGTATTGGTGAATACTTGAGAGCGGATTGAGCAAGTTCTTGAGAGGACTTGAGAGCATATTTGAGGTAAGTCTTGGTGAAGACTTGAGATCAGATTGAGTAAGTTCTTGAGAGGACTTGAGATCATATTTAAGGTAATTCTTAGTGAAGACTTGAGAGAATATTTGACGTAAGTATTAGTGAAGGCTTGAGAGCATATTTGAGGTAAGTCTTGGTGAAGACTTGTGAGCTGATTTGATTGATTGATTTGTTCAAACTTTGTGTTAAGGCTTGGGGAAAATCTAAGTGAGTTTGATTTATGATTGGATCCAGCTATGTTAAGGCTAGAGGATAGATTTGAGGATATATTTTGGTGTAGATTTGAGAGAAAATTTGTGCTAGACTTGAGATAGAGTTAGAGTAGATTTGTACTAGACCAAGGACAATGTTTAGTGCACATTTGAGATAGATATTGAGCAGAGTTGAGAACAATATTTGGAGGTGATAGAGTAGAGGACATTAGTCTCCAATGGATAGATATCCATTAGCTAGGGTAGTGAGGACAAATGTCTTCTGAGTGAGTACAAAGTTCTTCTATGGAGAGGTATCCACAAGCCAGTGCAGTGGGGGCATAAATATTCTAGAAGAGCACCAACCAGAGTGTTGAGAAGCAACACACCCCCCACTGAAAAATGAGAGTCCATCCTTAGAAAACCTCAAGCTTCCCATTTTGCAGCAGGGACCCTCTTGATAATTTTTAGGTTCAAATCCAAATTTGCTTGCCTCCTTGATTAAGTTGTCCTTTTCCTTGCATTCTCGGTTTTGTTGCCTTTCGGATTTCATTTTGTGCATGCTAGAGTCCTTCATGGGCAAAGAAAACCTTGCACCGATGCAAAAGAATGCAGAAAACAGATAGAAAATTTCATGAAAATCCAAAACTTTCCCTTTTCGGCAAAGCCGCGAAATCGCGACACTTCCATTTATGGAAATGTCGCGAAATCGCGACAGGAAAATAGAAAACCCGCCAAGTCAGTTTTGCGTCGCGATATCGCGACATTTCCATTTTTGGAAAGCGTCGCAAAATCGCTACCGACCAGAGGAGAGAGAAGAAAGTTGTACGGAAAGGAGCGATTTCGCGACATGTCGCGAAATCGTGACATGTCGCATTATCGCGATAGGAGAGAGAAATGGGCTGCAGGAGTGAAAATCGGCTAAGTCGCAAATGTGTCACAAAATCATGGTCAACGCGGTCAACGCATGCAGCTACGGGAACTGTCGCGATATCGCGACGTGTTCTATTTTCGCGGGTTGTTGATGGAAAAATGCTTAAGTACAAAAAGTGCAGCGCGTCGCTAACATGTTTCAAAATCGCGCTGCAGGTTGGCCGAAGGGGAGCCTGAGTTTAAAGTTGCAGCGATTCGCTGCATATTGGTCAAGAAGGCACTCCAAAGTAAAACTTGCAGCGATGCGCTACACGTCGCATTTTCGCGACGCGGGCGGTTCAAAGGCTTGAGGGTTAAAGGGTTGCAGCGACACGCTGCAAGTTTTAAAGTTGCAAAGGCGCAAGACATTGATTGAGGAGAGGGTAAAGCGTCTAAGTGTTCAAAGTGGCAGCGATGCACTGCAATGTTGCAAAGTCGCGGGTGTTGGTTGCAAAAAAGGACTAAATACAAATGTTGCAGCGATGTGCTGCATGGCTAGTGCAAAGAAAGTCTAAGGGGCAAAAACTGCAACGATGCGCTGCACCTTTTGAAAGGGTCTTCCAAAGCAAAGGAATGTGGCATCTTCGCGATAAAAGTCCGCGATTGGTACGGAGAAGAGAGAAGGTAGCGAAATCGCTACCTATAGCAAAATCGTGGTCATTTTGATTTAAAAGACAAAGACATGAAAGTTGCAGTGACTCGCTGCACTTTCAATGATAGAACCAGCCAAGATGGAGACGTCGCGAAATCATGATAGTTGGGAGGCAGAACTTCAAAGGGAGCCACCATGTCGCGATTTCATGACATGATGAGAAGAAAGTTGCCAAATTGAAAGACATAATGGAAAATCGGCCAAGGGCCAGAAGGAAGCAAAGAGGAGAAATCAAATTTGCATGAAATCGACTAAGGCAAGATGCATGTCGCGAAATCGCGACATGCTTGAAAAAGAGTTGTACGGCAGCTAGCAAGAGGCACGATTTCGTGACATGTCACGAAATCGCGACATGTCACATTTTCACGGCGAAAGAAAGGAGAGAGAAACATGCTGGCGGACATGTCGCGAAATCGCGACATGTCGCATTTTCGCGACCCGCACAGAAAGTTGACCAGAATGCTTGCAACTGTAAACAGACACGTGTCACGATTCTGTGACACGTGTCAAGACACGTATCAGATGAAACAGAGGCCGACATGCAAGAAAGATTAGGATTTTAATCTGTTTTAATGTTAAAGTGTTGATTTAATGTTTATTAAATTGCTAATATAATCTTTTTGTCTTTCATGCAAGAATCCATCTGTCACTTGCGGGATAGCGGGAAAATGGCCATAAAGACAAAGTCAAATGCAATTTAATTAAAGGCGGCCATGTTGAAAAGGAAGGTGCCGAGAGTTGATGTTTCATTCCAAGTATTTACAGATCTGTCCACAAATGACTAAGCAACTGCCAGATTTTACCGATGAAGGCATTCAATGAGGATTTATGGCAGAGTTAATAGCAGGCAGATATTTTCAACTCCGGGATAGATTTGCAGAGATGGAATAGCGGAGAAGTGGTGACTCATCCGGCTCACCAACGAAATTAATGAAGGCATTTATTTGCAGTTGCGGGTGAATGCAAGCTGCATTTGATTCTATCTTCTCCATTTATGACAGTCGACCGCCCTGATTT
Source organism: Wollemia nobilis (assembly GCA_028583015.1). Taxonomy (NCBI): domain Eukaryota; kingdom Viridiplantae; phylum Streptophyta; class Pinopsida; order Araucariales; family Araucariaceae; genus Wollemia; species Wollemia nobilis. The sequence goes on from JAQPPZ010003183.1 coordinate 1,423,912, forward strand.
GCGTAAGGGTTAGGTTTTATCCAGATCTTTGTTTTAAAATGGCTTTTATTGTAAAACCCGGTCCTAGGGTTTAAGATGATAAGATTTGCGATTAAGAAAAGATATTTTCTGTAAAGATCAGGATCTGTCCTGAGTCTATAAATACAACCGCAAAATGTAATCGCGAGAGGCGGAGACTTAGAAATAAAAGGCTTATAAGCAATTTCTTGCAAATTTTGTGAAATCCTTTGTTTTCTGGACTGGGAGTTGATGTGCTTTTGCTGTTTTCTGTGGTAGCATGGCCAGGAGCCTAATATTTTATAGATCTGTGATAAGTGTATCTTCTTCTGTTATCCGTTCCATTAAAGTTTGTTAGATATATGCTGTAAATCTGCCATTATCAAGTTTAAATATGTTGTTAGGCTTCAGTTGTTCCATTGTTTGCTTGGGAAATTATAGATTTCAGGTGTAAGCTTGTTCTAATTGCTCTGTCTTCACTGTGTGAGCTAGGCTACCGGTGAATGATATCGGTTTTAACCAGCTTCTCTTCGGTTTATAATTTTCTCGTTAGACCTGTTCCATTTTGCCTTGTGCTCTTGGTTGAAAGTGATCTTAGAAATCTGGACGCTTTCCTCTTTGATTTGTTCTGTTGTGAAGCTGATAGTATAGATGAAATTGACAGTTTAAGTTTTACAGTTTAAAGTTTGATAAACTTCCCTTTCTGCCTTACCCTACCCTCTCTTTGCTTACCGTGAATGATCCATTTTTACTTTCTTTATTTGTCTTTTATTTGAATCTGCTGACCCATGAGAGCTAGATCAAGAATCAAGTTAAATCTGATTGTTAACAAGTAACAACTTCTGCAACTATTGAACAAGTTCAAGAACCCCCCTGTAAGGTAACAGAAAATCCATATTGAAATCTATTCCGAAGCGTAAAAGAGTGAATAGACATTCGACCCGACTCTGTAACTCACACCTTGGATAACCAGCTAGATCCTAAAGTGAGTGGGATTCATCCCGTGGGTGTTACCGGTGTTTATGCTCATTCTTCACGGGGTGTGTATGAAAGCCGGACCAACATTTAATTGGCGCTAGAAGGAGGGCCCGAGAACATCTGTTCTTAGTGCACTTGAGTTGAGAAATCCGGACCGTATGTGGTGCTTGACAAATACTGTATTTTATCCGTAGATCCGGCATTTTAACATTTAAAAGTGGCTCAGTTTTTATAAATTGTCAAGATAGTTTTTATAAGTTGTCAGTGCAGTGTTTTAAATTGCCAAATACAGAACCCGTTGAGAACCGCAGTTATAAGTGCTTGTGAAAACCGGATTCTACATACAGGGTAACAAGGTCCCACCCCAGAGCCGGAGAGCTCCTTGTTCCTGAATTAGAAACTTCGAGAAGAAGTAGCCACAGAAGGGCCACATCTCTATCACAGATAGTTTTATCACCATTGATAGTCACTCCAACCAGAGCTCAGAATATTCCCTGTCAATCCATTAGCTATGGCAAATTGGTTGGGCTCCACAACTTTGAACATTCTGGGTATAGCCCATGACCTACCCAAAAATCCAGAAAGATATCTCCCCAGGTACAAACATGATGGGACAAGAACCGCAAAAGAACACTTGGTTGCATTCAAGAATGCACTCGAAGTTATTAAATGTACAACATGAAGATGTTGCCTGTAGACTCTTCCCGTTCACTCTCCAGGAGGGAGCATATGACCGGTTTTTAAACCTCACCAATGATTCTATCACCAGCTGGAATGATTTAGAGAAAGTTTTTGTGTCACAGTTCGGGGAAGTGATAGACCCCAATATTTTATATCAGCAGTTTTCTAGCATCAAAAGGGAATTAAGTGAATCTATCAGATCCTATAATGTCAGATTCCATAAAGCCTATGGTAGACTTACTGGGTATTATGTACCTAATGCCGACTTGGCATTAGAGATTTTTAGAAATTCCCTGGATCCCATGACCTCTCGCCTTCTTGAAGAGAGATGCCACTGTTACCAATTTGACAGAAGCCTACAAAGAAGCTTTGATTCTGGAAAGACAGTTGGGACCCCAGCCTTTAAATGCTCAACAAGTTCCTCTGATCACACAAGTTGCTCCTGTGTTTAATCCCATTCCACATCAGATGATGCTGCCAGTCTGTCAGACTCTACCATCAAGCAAGTCCATCAACCGCCGCACCCGTTGAGAATGTACAGAACCCAGTGAAAGAGGCCGACAATGCAAGGATTGAAGAAGTCTCAAAGATTGTTCGGAAGCCGGCCAATGATTTTCCGAGTTTTAAAAGGCAAACTTCTACCGGTGACAATCCCAACGAGATACTCATATCAGCCAAACAGATTTAACAGCCCCCATATGAACCTAATAAAGATTACAAGGGTAAAACTCATGATGTGAACATCTCGTGATTTAGCTCGCCCAACTCGGTGCGTAATACATGCCACTTCTCAAGCATGGGGAGTTAGACTGTCTGGAATTTTGCAATGCATTTGAAGCCTTGTCTGGTGATCTGATCTCCCCGAAAATCAAAGAACTGCTGATGGCCCAAGTTCATCTGGCCACAGTGCAGCCATGGTCCTGGATTCCTTTTCTTTCCTGGATGAATCTGAGAATGTAGTTGAAATGCCTATAGATGAAGTACAGGCTTTCCAGTAGTACAGAAGAGATAACTACAACCTGAGAAACAGGAATCCGGAGCCCAACACTACATCAACTCCTCCGGATAACTCTCACAATGTTCCTCCGGACCCCTCTCCAAGCAATAATCCACCTCCACCAAAGGGAGGGGCTCAAAGAGTACCAGATGTTGCTGTTCCTCCACTTAACAAAGGATATAACATAGTGGAGGATATGAAAAATATTAAGGCCAACATTACTCTGCATGAGCTGGCACAGATTTCAGAGCAGAGAGACAACCTGATAAAGACATACTCTGGCCCTGCTGCTAAACCTCGTAGACAAGGGAAAGAAAATAGCAAATGCCAATCTAGCCATGTACAAAGAAAAAACTGAAGTTCCCCCTTTTACCGATCAGTCAAAATTTTTGGGAAGAACTTACATAATTGTTTGGTAGATTCAGTTGCATCTGCTAATGTTATGCCACTGGCCATTTGTCAGCGGTTGGGACTGACCCCAATGAAGTCTGAAAGGAGAGTTGTCCAATTGGACAAGTCAGAAGTTAAAGTTGTTGGAGAGCTTCAAAATATTCACATACAATTAGCATCTGAGCCAAGGGCTCAACATAAAATTGAAATCCAGGTTGTGGATATCCCAATGGGATATGGGATGCTGTTGAGTAGGGATTGGTCTAGGTCCTTGAATGGATATCTTGCAACATGATTTTTCACACATGTGGTTGCCATGGAAGGGAGTGGCAAATCAATTACGGGTTGACAGAGAACCTGTGTACAAGCACACCATTACAGAGTACAATGCAGCAAATGAGACTGTCAATGTTGCAGAGGTAGACATTGGAGTCTACAATTTAACAACTAGGCAGAGTAACAAGTTTAATAAAGCTCATCCTGTACATACTAATGAAGTTTGGACACTTCATGTGGATGGAGCAAGATGTAAGCAGGGTTCTGGAACAGGGGCAGTCCTCAAAGGGCCTCAAAGTCAGACATTTTTTATGTCTTACCGCCTGCAGTTCCCATGTACTAATAATTTAGCAGAGTATGAAGCTCTGATTTTAGGTTTAAAGTTTGCTTTGGATAAAAATGTGAAAAACATTCAAGTTTTCACTGATTCAGAATTAGTGGCAAGTCAAGTCAGGGGTAAATTCCAGTGTAAAGCCTCCTATTTGAAGGGATACAAACACAGGGCCTGGGATCTTGTAGAAGGCTTTGATGCATTCAATCCGACACACATACCCAGGGAACAAAATTCACATGCCGATGTCCCGGCATCTTCAACCGCAAGTTTAAAGCCATTAGAAGATTTTAAGTGGGATAAGTTCTCAATTGAGTTAGTCCCCCGTCCTTCGGGCTCCAAACAATATAGACAGACTTTCAAGTTTTCTCGGATGATCAACAGATTGTAAACTTTTTGCAGGGTACTAACACCTTTGAGAATGCTATAATTGATGAAGGCCAAAGAGACACCCTGCTGGAACAGTTGGATGATGACAGAGGAATAATGAGGTTGAAGGACAACAGGATCCCAAAAGGAATGGTGGAGCTAGAAAGGCTATTTGATGTTGACAAGATCAGGCAAAGGGTGAATTCTGAGGATTTTGTAGCTCCCACAGACAATGGGACTGAAGACCTGAACATAGGCACTGAGGAGGATCCAAAGAACATCAAGTTGGCAAAGGACTGTGATCCAAAAATAAAGAAAAGTCTGGTTGATTTTCTTCACAAGTCCAAGGATGTAATGGCTTGGTCATACAAAGATTTAAAGGTATTTGACCCAAAAGTTTACACTCACATCATACCTTTGAAAGAATTTTGCAAGCCTTTCAGACAGAAACAGAGGCATGTTAATGCTCTGTTAGAACCCCTAATCCAAACGGAAGTGGAAAAGCTCTTGAGTGCAGCAATTATTTTTCCCATCAGGCATTCTACCTGGGTGGCCAATCTGGTGCCAGTCAAGAAGAAAAATGGGGAGATCCGCCTGTGTGTGGATTTTAGGAATTTAAACAAGGCTTCTGAAAAGGACAACTATCCCCTGCCTTCTATGGATGAAGTCTTGCAAATTGTTAATGGGTCAGAGATGATGTCTTTCCTGGATGGCTTCTCAGGGTACAACCAGATTTTGGTTGAGAAGGAAGATAGAATGAAGACTGCTTTTACAACTAAGTGGGGGACTTTTGCTTACAAAAGGATGCCATTTGGGTTAATAAATGCTGGAGCAACATTTCAAAGAGCAATGGATCATGCCTTCAAGGGGCTTATGGGCAAATGCATTGTAGTTTACATGGATGATCTAACAGTCTTCTCCAAATCCAGATTTGACCATGTAAAGCACTTAGAGTCTCGTGTTTAACAAGTGCAAGGAGTTTGGCATTTCCTTGAATCCAAAGAAGTGCATTTTTGGTGTAACAGAAGGCAAATTGCTGGGACACTTGGTCACAAAAGATGGCATTTCTATGGATCCAGGCAGAGTTGAAGCCATATCTGGCATACCATTTCCCAACTCCAAGAAAGAGTTGAGGTCATTCTTCGGAAAGATTAACTTTGTCAGAAAGTTTATCTCAAGCTTTGCAGAGATAGTTAAGCCAATGAATGACATGTTAAAGCAGACTACCCAGATTGTTTGGACCCCAGAAGCTAAGACTGCCTTCCAAGAAATCAAGACAGCCATTAAACAGGCACCAGTTCTGGTAAGCCCAGACTTCAGTGCAGATTTTTATCTGTACACCTTCTCTTCTGAACATACACTTGCTCGCAGCTTCGACCCAACGGAGAGAAATTGGGGAACATCCAATTGCTTTTAAGAGCACCAATTTGAAGGGAGCTGAGCTGAAATATTCCCGTTTAGACAAACAAGCTTATGCTTTGGTAAAAGCAGTGAAACAGTTCAGACACTATATACTGAGGAGCAAAATTCATGCCATAGTGCCAGACCCAGCTGTTAAATACCTTCTAAGTCAGAATGAGTTGGGTGAACTGAGGGGAAATTGGGTCACAAGGTTGCAAGAGTATGACTTGGAGATTAGGCCTGCAAAACTGATCAGGGGGCTTGGTTTGTCCAGACACATTGCTGAAGTGCCTCTACGGGAAGAAGTTAATCAGTTAAATTCTGAATCTGATGATTGGTATGGAGATATCATTCATCTGCTACAGTTTGGAATTTGCCCATCCCATTTGAACAGAACTCAAAGGAGAGCATTAAAGTTAAAAGCTGCTCATTATCTCCTCAAGGCAGGTACTCTGTACAGGGAGAATTATGCTGGCATTTTCCTAAGATGCATTTCTCCCAGCGAAGTCAGTGAAGTCATGGCTAGTTTTCATGAAAAACTAGGGGTAGGGCATCCATCAGGATCTGCCACTGCACATAAAATACTAAGAGCAGGCTATTATTGGCCTACACTTTTTAAAGATGCACATCAGCATGTCAGAACCTGCCATCAGTGCCAGACATTTGCAGCCAAAGAGGCCAACTAGGCCCTGCCATTGCAACCTGTTGTGATCAGTAAACCTTTCATGCAATGGGGGCTTGATTTTGTGGGAGTCATTAACCCGAATTCTTCAGAGAGGGCATAAATATGTTCTGACGACTATTGACTATTGCACAAGGTGGGTTGAAGCAAGCAGCCACCACAAGAAGTACAGCCCAGGAAGTGATTGATTTTCTTGAATCAAATGTCATAACTAGATTTGGGGTTCCCCTGAATTTGGTCTGTGATAATGGGCCAGCCTTTCAATCATTGGAGTTTGCAGATTGGGCATACCAGATGGGGATAGTTATCAGATTCTCATCCAACTACTATCCCCAAGGCAATGGACTGGCTGAGTCAACAAACAAGAATTTAATGAATGCCATCAAGAAGTCTGCAGCAAGATAAACCCAAGCAATGGCATACATTGTTGAAATATGCACTCATGGGCTGACAGGATAAAACATAAGGTTGCTCTTAAGACTTCTCCCTTTGCTTTGTTGTATGGTACCCAGCCAATTGTTCCCATCTCTCTCAAGCTGCCTACCTACCAATTTGCCTTAGATTATTTTGAGGATCATGATGATGCTGAAGCCCGTGTTTTAGATCTCACTAACTTGCAGGATGAAAGACTCCAAGCCCTGGAGCACTTCAGTAGACATCAAGAAACTGTCAAAAGGTGGTTTGACAAGAGGGCCAAAGTGAAAGCTTTCAGACTGGCAGACTTGGTGCTCCTGTGGGACAAGGCTCATGAGAAGAAGGGTAAGCATACAAAGTTGCAGCCACTGTGGATAGGCCCCTACCAAATTGCTCGAGATATTGGGTAACAATGCATTCCATTTACAAGATCTGGATGGTAATTTTCTGGACCTCCCTGTTAATGGTCAATACTTGAAACATTATTTCTCGGCTGTTCCATCCAATCTATCATTTGAATGAGTCATAAAGAAGTTGTAACATATGTATACATTGTAAGTAAGCTTTGAAGTTTTTCAGTTTTATTTCTAAGTCTGTGCAGTTTTATTTTTGTTTTGTTCTTGAGGCCTGTCTCTGTCCTTGGAGGTCTGTCCAAAGTTCTTCAACTTTTGAAATCTGTCCTTTAACCTTTGCCTGAGCAATCAATGAAAAGTCAGCCTGCTAAAAAAAAAAAAAAATTGTTTTATTCCTAGCTGATCAATCCAGTCTCCACCCATTGTTTATAATTCTAATTGAGATAGTCTGCTTAAATTGAATAGTGGAACTATTTTGTTAGTCAGGACAACGGTAGAGAGGTGATTGGATCTTGTGTCTTGCTTGCCACGACTTGTTTTAATGATAGAAAAACTGCTATGTTGTTTAGTTGGAGGAACTCCCGGGGAATCCAAGAAAAGCTAGTTATAAGAGGGGACTATGGTTCATGCAATTATTTGGGTATCCACAGAGGCTATCGGTGCCTAGACTGAAATAGTTCCAGATTGATCAAATGATAAAAGAAAATTGTGATTTCTTTAAAGCCTTTCAGATATTGATGCATTTCAAAAATAAGAGAGATATAAAAAAAAAAAAAGAGTTATATGAGAGAGAGGCAGCCAGATTCCAAAAGTTATTTTTCTTTTACCAAGTTGCAGATTCTACCTTACAGTTGTAAATTTGGGTCGTGTAAATCTAAAGGGTAACTCTGTCTAGGCTGTAAAAGGCTAAACTAGTAAACAGAGCTCTACTCGGTTTCCCCTTTTACAATCTAGAAAAGCTGATCAATCCAAAGTTCATCATTCAATCCAGTCATCCTTGAAGAAAGTTTTATACCCTTTGTAATTGCACATCAGAAATCTTCCTTGAAGTAATTCAGCCTAGTATGTCCTTGGGAAATTTTAACAGCTAGCAGTTAGCGATCAATTTATTGTGAAGAATGTCTGTGGCAAGGCATGATGCATGGTCTTTTTGTTTTGAAACCGTAGTCCTGGGTTCTAAAATAATGCTACTATTTTACCCGCAGATATCGCCATTTGTTGAGAAGCAACACACCCCCCACTGAAAAATGAGAGTCCATCCTTAGAAAACCTCAAGCTTCCCATTTTGGCAGCAGGGACCCTCTTGATAATTTTCAGGTTCAAATCCAAATTTGCTTGCCTCCTTGATTAAGTTGTCCTTTTCCTTGCATTCTCGGTTTTGTTGCCTTTCGCATTTCATTTTGTGCATGCTAGAGTCCTTCATGGGCAAAGAAAACCTTGCACCGATGCAAAAGAATGCAGAAAACAGATAGAAAATTTCATGAAAATCCAAAACTTTCCCTTTTCGGCAAAGCCGCGAAATCGCGACACTTCCATTTATGGAAATGTCGCGAAATCGCGACAGAAAATAGAAAACCCGCCAAGTCGGTTTTGTCCGATATCGCGACATTTCCATTTTTGGAAAGCGTCGCAAAATCGCTACCGGCCAGAGGAGAGAGAAGAAAGTTGTACGGAAAGGAGCGATTTCGCGACATGTCGCGAAATCGTGACATGTCGCATTATCGCGGTAGGAGAGAGAAATGGGCTGCAGGAGTGAAAATCGACTAAGTCGCAAATGTGTCGCAAAATCGTGGTCAACGCGGTCAACGCATGCAGCTACGGGAACTGTCGCGATATCGCGACGTGTTCTATTTTCATGGGTTGTTGATGGAAAAATGCTTAAGTACAAAAAGTGCAGCGCGTCGCTAACATGTTTCAAAATCGCGCTGCAGGTTGGCCGAAGGGGAGCCTGAGTTTAAAAGTTGCAGTGATTCGCTGCATATTGGTCAAGAAGGCACTCCAAAGTAAAACTTGCAGTGATGCGCTACACGTCGCATTTTTGTGACGCGGGCGGTTCAAAGGCTTGAGGGTTAAAGGGTTGCAGCGACGCGCTGCAAGTTTTAAAGTTGCAAAGGCGCAAGACATTGATTGAGGAGAAGGTAAAGCGTCTAAGTGTTCAAAGTGGCAGCGATGCGCTGCAATGTTGCAAAGTCATGGGTGTTGGTTGCAAAAAAGGACTAAATACAAATGTTGCAGTGATGTGCTGCATGGCTAGTGCAAAGAAAGTCTAAGGGGCAAAAATTGTAGCGATGCGCTGCACCTTTTGAAAGGGTCTTCCAAAGCAAAGGAATGTGGCATCTTCACGATAAAAGTCCGCGATTGGTACGGAGAAGAGAGAAGGTAGCGAAATCGCTACCTATAGCAAAATCACGGTCATTTTGATTTAAAAGACAAAGACATGAAAGTTGCAGCGACTCGCTGCACTTTCAATGATAGAACCAGCCAAGATGGAGACGTCGCGAAATCATGATAGTTGGGAGGCAGAACTTCAAAGGGAGCCACCATGTCGCGATTTCATGACATGATGAGAAGAAAGTTGCCAAATTGAAAGACATAATGGAAAATCGGCCAAGGGCCAGAAGGAAGCAAAGAGGAGAAATCAAATTTGCATGAAATCGACTAAGGCAAGATGCATGTCGCGAAATCGCGACATGCTTGAAAAAGAGTTGTACGGCAGCTAGCAAGAGGCACGATTTCGCGACATGTCACGAAATCGTGACATGTCACGTTTTCGCGATGAAAGAAAGGAGAGAGAAACATGCTGGCGGACATGTCGCGAAATCGCGACATGTCGCATTTTCGCGACCTGCACAGAAAGTTGACCAGAATGCTTGCAGCTGTAAACAGACACGTGTCACGATTCTGTGACACGTGTCAAGACACGTATCAGATGAAACAGAGGCCGACATGCAAGAAAGATTAGGATTTTAATCTGTTTTAATGTTAAAGTGTTGATTTAATGTTTATTAAATTGCTAATATAATCTTTTTGTCTTTCATGCAGGAATCCATCTGTCACTTGCGGGATAGCGGGAAAATGGCCATAAGGACAAAGTCAAATGCAATTTAATTAAAGGCGGCCATGTTGAAAAGGAAGGTGCCGAGAGTTGATGTTTCATTCCAGTATTTACAGATCTGTCCACAAATGACTAAGCAGTTGCCAGATTTTACCGGTGAAGGCATTCAATGAGGATTTATGGCAGAGTTAATAGCAGGCAGATATTTTCAACTCCGGGATAGATTTGCAGAGATGGAATAGCGGAGAAGTGGTGACTCATCCGGCTCACCAACGAAATTAATGAAGGCATTTATTTGTAGTTGCGGGTGAATGCAAGCTGCATTTGATTCTATCTTCTCCATTTATGACAGCTGACCGCCCTGATTTGCATAAGGGTTAGGTTTTATCCAGTCTTTGTTTTAAAATGGCTTTTATTGTAAAACCCGGTCCTAGGGTTTAAGATGATAAGATTTGCAGCTAAGAAAAGATATTTTCTCGTAAAGATCGGATCTCGTCCCGAGTCTATAAATACAACCGCAAAATGTAATCGCGGGAGGCGGAGACTTAGAAATAAAAGGCTTATAAGCAATTTCTTGCAAATTTTGTGAAATCCTTTGTTTTCTGGACCGAGAGTTGATGTGCTTTTGCTGTTTTCTAGTGGTAGCATGGCCAGGAGCCTAATATTTTACAGATCCGTGATAAGTGTATCTTCTTCTGTTATCCGTTCCATTAAAGTTTGTTAGATATATGCTGTAAATCTGCCATTATCAAGTTTAAATATGTTGTTAGGCTTCAGTTGTTCCATTGTTTGCTTGGGAAATTACAGATTTCAGGTGTAAGCTTGTTCTAATTGCTCTGTCTTCACCGTGTGAGCTAGGCTACCGATGAAAGATATCGGTTTTAACCAGCCTTCTCTTCGGTTTATAATTTTCTGTTAGACCTGTTCCATTTTGCCTTGTGCTCTTGGTTGAAAGTGATCTTAGAAATCTGGACGCTTTCCTCTTTGATTTGTTCTCGTTGTGAAGTCGATAGTATAGATGAAATTGACAAGCTTAAGTTTTACAGTTTAAAGTTTGATAAACTTCCCTTTCTGCCTTACCCTACCCTCTCTTTGCTTACCGTGAATGATCCATTTTTACTTTCTTTATTTGTCTTTTATTTGAATCGCTGACCCATGAGAGCTAGATCAAGAATCAAGTTAAATCCGATTGTTAACAAGTAACAACTTCGCAACTACCGAACAAGTTCAAGAACCCCCCTGTAAGGTAACATACATTCCATATTGAAATCTATTCCGAAGCGGAAAAGAGTGAATAGACATTCGACCCGACTCAGTAACTCACACCTTGGATAACCAGCTAGATCCTAAAGTGAGTGGGATTCATCCCGTGGGTGTTACCGGTGTTTATGCTCATTCTTCACGGGGTGTGTATGAAAGCCGGACCAACACAGAGCAGAGGAGAAAGAGTTCCACGAACCATAGTAAGTAGAAAGAGTTCTCCTATGGAGCATGATCTATAAACCAGCTAGGAATATAGAGTTATTCTATGAAGAAAGATCCACAAACCAGTTGAGGAGATAGAGGTATCCTAGATCAAGTTTCGTGAACCAGAGATAAGGGGAAAGAGTTCTCATGTGGATAGAAATCCATAAATCAGAGCATTAGGGGATTGGTGTCTCCTTTGGATAGAGTTCTTTAAAAATTGTAATAGGGAAGTGATTCCCAAGATATTTGTTGAGAAAATTTTAGTGAAATATTTTCTCCGTGGAGTAGCCCACATTGGGTGAACCACATTAAATTGATCTCTCTATTGTGTGTGATTATTTATGCATTTCTTTGATTACTACTTTTGATGTTTCCATTAATTATATTGGATAATATTGGGAAAGAAAAGTAAAATTTGGTCTTATACTATTCACCCCCCCTCTTAGTATAATCTTGTGTTCTTCAAAGACTCATTATCAAGTAATGGAGGATTGAATGAACAAGCTAGAGGAACAACTCTCCAAATTGTATATCCTCATGGAACTCAAGCATCAAATAGTTCTCTCATAACCATGGTAATATATTACTACCATAATAAATAATAGATGATTTAATATGTTGATGTGCTAAATATTAAAAATCCAAATTTTGATGGGTCTACTAAGAATAGCCTAGATTCTTAGAGGGGGAAAACTATTTATTGACCATATTTTTCTAGGGTCTTTAGTGAGGAAAACACTCAATGGTATGGTACAATAGAGGCATGACCCTACAACTCCCTAAAATAAGTTTTTCAAGGTTTCATGGAATAGAGCCACATAGTTGGTTTATTAAAATTGAGTAATGGTATGAGATTCATGAAACTCTGTAATGACCCAAAAACACACAAACAAAAAATACAAAAATAGAAAGAGTTTTTTTTTTACTAAGGAGAGGGATACATGAACCCTTCATGAACCCCTAACCCAACTAGCATTTACCTAAAGTTTCAATCCCCTAAGTTTTCCTGGAAGTTACATCTCACGAAGTACCCTATCACAAGTCCATCTGTGTAGGTGTATCATGTGTCACTGTAGATAAGCCCATCTGTCCCATCATTCTTGATGAGCTAGACCTATCACCCTCAGTCCATCGAAGGTATACACGCATCTCCATACCATACACAAATCATTATGTGTAGGTATGCTATGAGTATTACGAGTTAAGCTATCTATCTCATCTCCACGATGAGCTATCTTAACTCAGATGTAATCTCTTCACAACTTAGTCCTTTATCTCCCTAAGGGGGTCTCAATTCCCTTAGGTCTCCTATGTTCACCCTAAGGGGTTCTCAATTCCCTTAGGTTACCTATGTTCACCCTAAGGGGTTCTTAATTCCCTTAGGTCACCTCTGAGTTCACCCTAGAACTCTACACTTAGATTTCTATCATCAAGCAACCAAACAATGATACATCTAGATACTACAACATCAGAAAGCAATCACCAAGCATCCAAAAAATAAAGCAAGCTTAACACTAAAAGAGAATCAACTACATAATATAACCAAATACAGAAATAAAGTAAAAGTACCTTCTTTAAACCAATAAATAGTTATTGCATCAAAATTTGCATGGTAAATCCTTCTTACTTTAAGGAATATTACAGTAACTGCATTGGGGATATCTCCCCACAATTCTAGTCTATTTGAGCATAAGTAAATCAACGTAAGATACAATTACCTATACTTTGTTTCCATTGAACTCCTTGCTTCTCCTTGCTTCCCATTGGATCTTTGAGGGTAGTAGGGGATCAGGATACTCATGGTTCAAGATAGGCATGCCTTTAAATGCATCTACTCATTTACTTTGCCAAATTGCAACTATACAAAATTCAATTAAGTTTCTAACCATCTAATGCATAATGGATATTATAAAAGAACCTTTACTTTTATTTTCCCCTCTCAAGTTCCCTTAGAGAGTCATCCATCATGTACTACTTAGATCAAGGTCTAACTTTAATCAAATTCATTCATGTCTTAAAGCATTAAAGTCCCATACCCTTAACCTTTAAAACAATCTCTTTCATTTTCATTCCCTAAATCAAAGCCCCATAACTTCAATTCAAAGAATAAATCTACATCCTTTTTAATTCACAATTTCCAATCAACCAATTACTTATTTAAAGCATTAAAGTCCCATACCTTTAATATTTAAAACAATCATTCATTCATTCCCTAAATTGAAGCCCCATAACTTCAATTTAAAGAATAAATCTACATCCTTTTTAATTCAAAATTCCTAAGATAATCAACTTTAATTAAAATCCCATACCTTCTAAATTAAAAATCATTCATTAATTCCCTAAATTAAAGTTCCCATAAAAAAAAAAAATAAAAAAAATTATAAATCAAATCAATCTTTCTAATTAAAATCCTTAAGATAATTCACTTAATCAAGAGGTTCCTTCTCAATTAAAAACCTTCAATATATTTCATAAAAATCAAAGGGTCCTTTCTAATTAAAATCCTTCAATAATTTCATATAAATCAAAGGTTCCTTTCTAATTAAAAAGCCTTCAATAAATCTCATATAAATCAAAGGTTCTTTCTAATTAAAAGCCTTCATTATATTTTATATAAATCAAAGGTTCCTTTCTAATTAAAAGCCTTCAATAAATCTCATATAAATCAAAGGTTCCTTTCTAATTAAAAGCCTTCATTATATTTTATATAAATCAAAGGTTCTTTCTAATTAAAAGCCTTCAATAATTTCATATAAATCAAAGGTTCCTTTCTAATTAAAAGCCTTCAATAAATCTCATATAAATCAAAGGTTCTTTCTAATTAAAAGCCTTCATTATATTTTAATATAAATCAAAGGTTCTTTATAATTAAAAACCTTCATTGTATTTTATATAAAACTAAGGTTCCTTTCAATTTAATTAAGTTTTACAACACCTTCCTAAGGCAGGGTCTACAACCAAAGGCCAACGCCTTCCAAGGCGGATGTTGAACAACCATGACAAAACCTAGCATCTAAGCAAACTAGAACTAGGTACTGCTCTTACCTCTATCATAACAGAGTTCCCACTCTTGGAGCATGACACTCTCAATTACTCGATGCTCTCAACTCCCACAATGCTCTCGGACACGTAGTGCCCTCAAACCCTCACAACACTCCCTTTGACATATCGTGGCCTTCGAACATGCACAATGCTCACCATTAATACTCATTGGCTTCCCAACACAATGCTCACCAATAAGACACACTCTGGTTTCATAGCGCATAATGCTCACCAATTAGACACACTCTAGTTTCATAGCACAACGCTCACCAATTAACACACTCTAGTTTCATAGCACAATGCTCACCAATTAACACATGGTGGCTTATTTAAAACACATCCTAGCTTCCTAAAGCACAATGCTCTCCATAAACATATGGTGGTTTCTCTAAAACACAACCTAGCTTCCTAAAGCACAATGCTCTCCATAAACATATGGTGGTTTCTCTAAAACATAACATAGCTTCCTAAAGCACAATGCTCACCATAAACTTGGATGTAGGTGCTTCCAATATTTCCCATGGACTTTCATGCTATAGAGGAAATAAAACTAGGGGAGCATAACCAGGTTTTCTCACCATACCAACAAAAATAAAAACTAGATTCAAATTTTAAAGCAACCCAACCTTAAAACTTCTATGGAGATGGAAATCTAGCAATGTCTAGCTACCTCTCCTCCTATATTCTGGTATGTTCTTCTATTTCTCCCGATCCCTGGTCTACATCTCCTCGATGCTCCCTTCCTTCCTCTCCCCTTTCTCTCCTATTTTTCCTTTCCTTCCTCCTTACGTACCTCCTTGCCCAGGTGGCCCGTCCATCATTCTTCTCGAAACCTCCCTAGCCTCGAGCTTCTTTCCTTCAATGCTTCATCCCCTATCCTCTATGTGTTCCTTCCCATAATTTCCACCTTTGGAAATTAGTAGCCTCATAGGCTATTTTCATAGGTTTCACTATATAGGGAAAGGGAATAATTACATTTTTAAAATGAGGATGGTACACTTTAAATAAAATATCATTCCCATGATATTTATCAACTCTTAAATATATTTATTTTATTTAAACAATCTCATTATTATTATTATTATTTTTAAATAAAATAAAAGATATATATTTCTTTTTAAATGGATTTTATTTTATTTATTTCAATTAATTAAAGTCTTTTAATGAATTTTTCCATTATCATTAAAATGAACACCTTTAATTAATTCAAAAGAAATCTCATTTGTTAATTGCAATGAAGTTTATCAATGAGCTCCAAAGTCAAACATTATTTAATTAAAACCTCATTAATTAATTTAAAGGAATATTTATTCGGCATATAAATTTAATTTGCTTTCCTTCATAAGAATGATACTCTACTTTCACTTCAACATGATAGTTTACTTTAGGCATCCACACACATTTTGTAGTTGTTCTCCTATAGAAAACCCAACATTAAGCTACCCAAGCCATGATGCAGTAGAGAGCAAACAAATTTATAAAACAACAAAGAGGGAGTCTTTCCATCAACCCAATCACCTATCTTAGCCAGATATTTTACGATAGCTACTAGGCTATCAACTAAAGCTCAAGGTGATCAGTCATCGATGATTATCCCTTCCATCAATGCATGCCTATATGAAGGTATCTATCCATGTTACCTTTGAGTACCTTAATCATCATTTCCCCTGATCTTTGGTACCCTCATTCTTGGTGGGTGATTCTACCTATTCCACCTATGAGTGTACCTGATCCTGCACACTTGGCAATATGTTAGTGATAACATACCCTTATAAATCAACTAAACATCATATAGTTGGTTCAATTGTTCAAACTAGGTATCACCACATCATAGGTTAATACATTGTTTTCTTTGTGCCATAAAGTCATCTAGGGAGGGTCATGACATCCTCCCCCACTAGAATTAAATATCATCCTCGATGTTTCCAGTTTTCCTTTTGTTTTTAATAGAAATTAAAATTATTACATCATATAGCTTCAAAAAAAAGGAAAATATTTTTGCATAACCTCCACTTTCTCCCAAGTGGCATTCTTCTCAGAGAACTGGTCCCACTAGACCTTACACTATTCGAGAGTCTGATTCCATAGAGATTTAGAATGAAACTCAAGAATCTTCATCGGTAGTACTTCAATGGCCTCTGGATTTGCCATCTACAATTTAGAAACATCCCACACATGTTCAGGGTCAACAACATATTTCCTAAGCAAGGATATGTGGAAGGTGTCATGGATTTTGGATAGATTAGGTGGTAATGCAAGTCGGTATGCAACTAGACTGATATTTTTCATGATCTCAAAGGGCCCCACAAAATGTGGATCCAACTTCATGGATTTGATAGCACTTTTCTTTGGCTTAACCCTTAAGAACACCTTATCTCCAACAGAATACTCTCTTGGAGTCCTTTTTAGATCTGCATAACTCTTCTACCTATCCACAACTTCTTTAAGCCTTTGCCTAATTTCTTTTAGCTGATCTTCCATTACCCTAACCATTTCTGGCCCAATCACAACTCGATCCTCTAGGTTATCCCAAGACAATGGTGTTCTACACTTTCACCCATACAAGGCATCGAAAGGTGCCATTCCTAGCGAGGAGTGATGTCCATTATTGTAGGCAAACTCTACCAAAGGTAGACAATCTTCCCATTGAGATTTATGATCCATGCAGTACATGCGGAGCATGTCTTCCAGAACTTGGTTTACCCACTCTATTTGACCATCGATTTTAGGGTGGTATGCTAAACTCATATTCAGTTTCATACCAACTGCACTATGAAGGGATTTCCAAAATTTAGAAGTGAATTTGGAGTCTCTATCTGAGATAATTACCTCAAGAAATCCATGCAATCAGAATACCTCTTTGATGAATCTGCTAGCCACTACCTGAGCATCATCCTTGGTATTTCTCGGTATGAAGTGGGTAACCTTAGTCAATTTGTTGACCACTACAAATATGGCATCATGTTGGTACCGAGTCTTGGGTAAACCCATGATAAAATCCATAGATATAACCTACCATTTTTGCATAGGTATATCATGCAGACATAGTTTTCCTATAGGATGCTAGTGTTCTACCTTAAATTTCTGACATTCGAGGCATCGAGCAACAAAATTTGTGATGTCCTTCTTCATACCTACCCAAAAGAAGGCTCTTTTCATATTTTCTCGCATTTTGGCTCCTCCCGGATGAGCAGAATAAGGAGATCTATGAGCTTCTTGCATTATCAAGTTCCTCAAATCACCCATATTTGGTATGATGACCCTTCCCTTATAACACAGAAAGTCATATTTCACACTAAATTCCTTATTTCCTTCAGGATCTCTATCCATCTTGACTCGAATTCCTTGGCAATACTCATCCTAAGATTGCTCCTATCTCACTCGATCCATCAGGTCCATGTGAATTCTAGTTATGGTTGCTATATATTTCCTTCTACTCAAAGCATCAACTACTTTATTCTCTTTTCCTTTTATGTACTCAATCTCAAAATCATACTCAATGAGAAATTCCACCCATCTTCTTTGTCTCGCATTGAGTATTGGTTGGGTGAATATATACCATAGACTTTGATGGTCTATCTTTAATTCAAAGGGCCTTCCCACCAAGTAGTGGCACCAAACCTTTAAAGCATGCACTACTACAACTAGCTCTAAATCATGCGTAGCATAATTAACTTCATGCTTTTTGAGCTTCCTTGAAGTATATGCCACTACTGACTCCTCTTGTGAGAGTACCCCACCCAACCCATCTATTGATGCATCAATGCACACTGAAAAGTCCCCTTGAGGATCGAGAACCTTTAGTATCGGTGCAGTAGTAAGCTTATGCTTTAGTAGTTCAAAGGTAGCCTCACACTTCTATGACCACTTGAATTCTTTCCCCTTCTTCTGAAGGTTTGTTATGGGTCCAACAATCTTGGAGTAGTCCTTTATATAACGTCTATAATAGCCCGTTAACCCCATGAAACTTTGCACTTCAATCACATTAGTAGGGGGTGGCCAATTCAGAATAGCCTCTATCTTTTTTGGATCCACAACAATCCCCTTTGTTGATATAATGTGTCCAAGATATCGTACCTCTAGAACATAGAATTCACTCTTAGTCAGATTTCCATAAAGTTGATTCTTCCTTAACAATTCCAACATGATCCTAAGATGTTTATCATGTTCTTATTTATCTCGAGAGTATATAAGGATATCATCTAGGAATACCAGGACAAATTGGTCCAAGTGTCTTTGGAACACACTATTCATTAAGTTCATGAAAGCAGTTGGGGCATTAGTCAGTCCGAAGGGTAGAACTGTAAACTCATAATGCCCATACCTAGTCTTAAATGTCATTTTGTGAGTGTCTTCCTCATGAATCCTTAACTAGTGATACCCTGACCTCAGATCGATCTTAGTAAACACCTTGGCATCCTTTAGTTGATCAAATAAATCTTCAATCCTAGGTAAAGGATACCGATTCTTGATTGTAGCCTTATTTAGCATCCTGTAATCAATACACAATCTTAGCGAACCATCCTTCTTTTTCATGAACAAAATTGGTGCACCCCATGGTGACACACTTGGTTTTATCAAACCCTTCTCCAATAATCCTTGCAATTGAACCTTTAGTTCTCGCATTTTAGTAGGATTCATCCTATACGAGGATCTATGAATAGGTTCGACTCCCATCATAAGTTCAATTGTGAAGTCAAATTCTCGTACAGGAGGTAGTCCAGGTAGGTCTTCTAGAAATACATCCTGAAAATCCTATAAAATTGGATGTTGTCTTAGTATTTCTCCTTTCTCATGGTCCTCCACTTCATTAAGTTTTACCACATACACTATTCCTCCTCTCTTTAGGGCCTTTTTCAATTGCATAGCGGACAACATCTGAGGTTCAAATACCCCTTGTCTGCTATGAATTCTTAGTCTCTTTTCACCTTCCTCTGAATACTCAATCCATCGGTCTTGGAAATTGACTAAGGCTTTATGAGCCTATAGCCAATCCATCCCTAGGACCACATCAAAGGCGTGTAAGGGAGCTACATATAAACAACATTCTGTAGTCCCTTTAGATAGAGTAACTTTTGCCATAGGATAACATTGGTTCACCGAGTAGGTCTACCCAGAACCATACTCAACCTTCCACCCTTGAGCCAAATATCTAGGCCTTTTCGACATAGTCCTTGCTAGACTAGATGAAATAAAATTATCAGTGGCTCCACTATCTATCAAAATGTTTACTTGCTTATTGAAAACCTTACCTTTCACAAGTAATGGGGTGGCTTGTCCCTCTAGATTATGCTTCTCGATTGTGGCATAGATCCGATGTTTCGGTTCCTTCCCTTTTGCATTAGTTGTGCTAGTCCCTGCTCGATATGGACACTGATTATAGTAATGAGGTCCTCGAAAATTGTAGCACCCTTCCTTGGGTCCTTGCTATTTTTTAGGTTTCTCATTCCCACTCTTAACTATTGGAATTGGAGCTTGCGACTTCTGTGGTTGAGGTTTCATGTTGTTGGGCTTGTTATCCTTCTTACAAAAGTTCTTCTTGAACTTCTTCTGATTCCCATAAGGTTTCTTCTCAGGATTTTGGGGATTCTTAGCCTTTCGCTCTTGCTCAGCCTCCCATTTTACAAACCCATTACTATTCCTCTTCTTTAGCTCTTGCCGAGCTTGCTCGGGTAGAGTGTCATATTTATAACAGAAGTGTGACTCTACTTTCTTTGCTAGGTCATATACCTTTTGTAGTGATTTAGGCTCCTGCATGTCTACATCATGCTTTAACCTAGATTCCAATCCAAGAGTGAACTTGTGAACCCACATTTTCTCATTATAAATAGGTACATATTTGAATAGTCTTACCAAATTCTTATAGTACACCTCTACTATGCTGGTTCCTTGCCTCAGACTAGAAAATTCTTCAAACTTTAAGGTATAGAAATGCTCTGTTAGGAATCTCTTCTTAAATATGTTTATAAATTCTTCCCATGGAGTATCAATGGGTTCAATATTAGTTTCCTCATAGTGGGTTTCCCACCACTCCAGAGCAACCCCTTCTAGGTTAATCATAGCCCAAAGTGTTTGGGTTCCTGATGAGTAGCCTTTTACCATAAAGTGAACCTCTACTTCTCTCAGCCATGCTTCCACTGCATCCCCATCGCCCTCTCCATAAAACTTGGAGATACTGATATTTTTCATGTCCCTAGCTATTTCCTTTTCCACTAAGGCTCTGGCTTGCACTTGTTCTATAGTTAATCCACTATCTAGACCAATCTCTGAGCCTCGAACTTGCAAATTCTGATTCGTAGTCATTTCTAGCAACTATCTTATCTGATCCTGCATAGCAACGACCATAGCGATGAGGTCTTCTACCTCCCTATTGGGGCTTGTTGGTTCCCCATCCTAGTTTTCTTCTTCGACATTACTTTGTCGAGTTTTTCTAGGTGTAGGCCTCCCTCTTCTGGTCTTAGGTGGCATCTTAACCTGATTCCATCCAAGAAAGAAGATTAGATTATAGTTTCATCTTAAGTTGTATCTCTAATCAAGCCATAATACAGATTTCTCTTGCTATATGCATTAACAACCTAACTAGGGTAATATCCCAGGCTAGGATGTGTCATTGATACCGAAGTCCCTACTAAGGCATCCTAACATCCACTCTACCTTGGGGTTTATGCCCGTCAGATTCTAGAAAATAGGGTATTCTAGATCATCCCAACTTTAGCCCTTTTCTTAAGCAAGCCTTCATTGGATACATCTAATTCCATTTTAGCACACATAGAAGCTCTATACCCTCGTACCTAGAGCTCTGATACCAAATGTAATGACCCAAAAACACACAAACAAAAAATACAAAAATAGAAAGAGTTTTTTTTTACTAAGGAGAGGGATACATGAACCCTTCATGAACCCCTAACCCAACTAGAATTTACCTAAAGTTTCAATCCCCTAAGTTTTCTTGGAAGTTACATCTCATGAAGTACCCTATCACAAGTCCGTCTGTGTAGGCGTATCATGTGTCACTATAGATAAGCCCATCTGTCCCATCATTCTTGATGAGCTAGACCTATCACCCTCAATCCATCGAAGGTATACACACATCTCCATACCATACACAAATCATTATGTGTAGGTATGCTATGAGTATTACGAGTTAATCTATCTATCTCATCTCCACGATGAGCTATCTTAACTCAGATGTAATCTCTTCACAACTTAGTCCTTTATCTCCCTAAAGGGGTCTCAATTCCCTTAGGTCTCCTATGTTCACCCTAAGGGGTTCTCAATTCCCTTAGGTTACCTATGTTCACCCTAAGGGGTTCTTAATTCCCTTAGGTCACCTCTGAGTTCACCCTAGAACTCTACACTTAGATTTCTATCATCAAGAAACCAAACAATGATACATCTAGATACTACAACATCAAAAAGCAATCACCAAGCATCCAAAAAATAAAGCAAGCTTAACACTAAAAGAGAATCAACTACATAATATAACCAAATATAGAAATAAAGTAAAAGTACCTTCTTTAAACCAATAAATAGTTATTGCATCAAAATTTGCATGGTAAATCCTTCTTACTTTAAGGAATATTATAGTAACTGCATTGGGGATATCTCCCCATAATTCTAGTCTATTTGAGCATAAGTAAATCAACGTAAGATACAATTACCTATACTTTATTTCCATTGAACTCCTTGCTTCTCCTTGCTTCCCATTGGATATTTGAGGGTAGTAGGGGATCAGGATACTCATGGTTCAAGATAGGCATGCCTTTAAATGCATCTACTCATTTACTTTGCCAAATTGCAACTATACAAAATTCAATTAAGTTTCTAACCATCTAATGCATAATGGATATTATAAAAGAACCTTTACTTTTATTTTCCCCTCTCAAGTTCCCTTAGAGAGTCATCCATCATGTACTACTTAGATCAAGGTCTAACTTTAATCAAATTCATTCATGTCTTAAAGCATTAAAGTCCCATACCCTTAACCTTTAAAACAATCTCTTTCATTTTCATTCCCTAAATCAAAGCCCCATAACTTCAATTCAAAGAATAAATCTACATCCTTTTTAATTCACAATTTCCAATCAACCAATTACTATTTAAAGCATTAAAGTCCCATACCTTTAATATTTAAAACAATCATTCATTCATTCCCTAAATTAAAGCCCCATAACTTCAATTTAAAGAATAAATCTACATCCTTTTTAATTCACAAATTCCAATCAACCAATTATTGTTTAAAGCATTAAAGTCCCATACCTTTAATCTTTAAAATAATCATTCATTCATTCCCTAATTAAAGCCTTCAATAACTTCATCAATAAATCTAAAGGTTCCTTTTTAATTAAAAACTTCCAATAATCCAATTAATCTTTCAAATTAAAATCCCTACTTTATATTTTAAATAAATCATAAGGTTCATTCCTAAATAAAAGCCTTCAATAATTTCAATTTAATATAAATCAAAGGTTCCTTTCTAATTAAAAACTCCTAAATAATCTCATACTTAAATCAAAGGTTCCTTCTCAATTAAAATCCTTCAATATATTTCATATAAATCAAAGGTTCCTTTCTAATTAAAATCCTTCAATATATTTCATATAAATCAAAGGTTCCTTTCTAATTAAAAACCTTCAATAAATTTCATATAAATCAAAGGTTCCTTTCTAATTAAAAGCCTTCAATATATTTTATATAAATCAAAGGTTCCTTTCTAATTAAAATCCTTCAATAAATCTCATATAAATCAAAGGTTCATTTCTAATTAAAATCCTTCATTATATTTTAAATAAATCAAAGGTTCTTTCTAATTAAAAGCCTTCAATAATTTCATATAAATCAAAGGTTCCTTTCTAATTAAAAGCCTTCAATAAATCTCATATAAATCAAAGGTTCCTTTCTAATTAAAATCCTTCATTATATTTTATATAAATCAAAGGTTCTTTCTAATTAAAAACCTTCATTATATTTTATATAAAACTAAGGTTCCTTTCAATTTAATTAAGTTTTACAACACCTTCCTAAGGCAGGGTCTACAACTAGAGGCCAACGCCTTCCAAGGTAGATGCTGAACAACCATGACAAAACCTAGCATCTAAGCAACTAGAACCAAGTACTGCTCTTACCTCTATCATAACAAAGTTCTCACTCTTGGAGCATGATGCTTTCAATTACTTGGTGCTCTCAACTCCCACAACGCTCTCGGACACATAGTGCCCTCAAAACCTTACATCGATCCCTTTGGAATATCGTGGCCTTCGAACATGCACAACACTCACCATTAATGCTCACTAGCTTCCCCAACACAACGCTCACAAATAAGACACACTCTGGTTTCATAGCACATGACACTCATCAATTAGACACACTCTGGTTTCATAGTGCACAATGCTCACCAATTAACACACTCTGGTTTCATAGCACACAACACTCACCAATTAATACACTATGATTTTATAGCACACAATGCTTACCAATTACCACATGATGGTTTCTTTAAAATACAACGCTCACACTCTAGTTTCATAGTGCACAATGCTCACCAATTAACATAGGGTGGCTTATTTAAAACACATCCTAGCTTCCTAAAGCACAATGCTCTCCATAAACATATGGTGGTTTCTCTAAAACATAGCCTATCTTCCTAAAGCACATTGCTCTCCATAAACATATGGTGGTTTCTCTAAAACACAACCTAGATTCCTAAAGCACAATGCTCACCATAAAATTGGACGTAGGTGCTTCCAATATTTCCCATGGACTTTCATGCTACAGAGGAAATAAAACTAGGGGAGCATAACCAGGTTTTCTCACCATACCAATGCAAATAAAAACTAGATTCAAATTTTAAAGCAACCCAACCTTAAAAATTCTACGAAGATGGAAATATGGCAATGTTTGGTTGCCTCTCCTCCTAGCTTCTGGTGTGTTCTTCTATTTCTCCTGGTCCCTAGTCTACATCTCCTCGGTGCTCCCTTCCTTCCTCTCTCTTTCTCTCCTCTTTTTCCTTTCCTTCCTCCTTACGTGCCTCCTTGCCTAGGTGGCCCATCCGCCATTCTTCTCAAAACCTCCCCAACCTCGAGCTTCTTTCCTTCAATGCTCCATCCCCTATCCTCTATGCGTTCCTTCCCATAATTTCCACCTTTGGAAATTAGTAGCCTCATAGGCTATTTTCATAGGTTTCACTATATAGGGAAAGGGAATAATTACATTTTTAAAATGAGGATGGTACGCTTTAAATAAAATATCATTCCCATGATATTTATCAGCTCTTAAATATATTTATTTTATTTAAACAATCTCATTATTGTTTTTTTTTAATAAAATAAAATTTTTTTATAAATATAATAAAAGATATCTATTTCTTTTTAAATGGATTTTCTTTTATTTATTTCAATTAATTAAAGTCTTTTAATGAATTTTTCCATTATCATTAAAATGAACACCTTTAATTAATTCAAAATAAATCTCATTTGTTAATTGCAATGAAGTTTATCAATGAGCTCCAAAGTCAAACATTATTTAATTAAAACCTCATTAATTAATTTAAAGAAATATTTATTCGACATATAAATTTAATTTGCTTTCCTTCATAAGAATGATACTCTACTTTCACTTCAACATGATAGTTTACTTTAGGCATCCACACACATTTTGCAGTTGTTCTCCTATAGAAAACCCAACATTAAGCTACCCAAGCCATGATGCAGTAGAGAGCAAACAAATTTATAAAACAACAAAGAGGGAGTCTTTCCATCAACCCAATCACCTATCTTAGCCAGATATTTTATGATAGCTACTAGGCTATCAACTAAAGCTCAAGGTGATCAGTCATCGATGATTATCCCTTTCATCAATGCATGCCTATATGAAGGTATCTATCCATGTTACCTCCGAGTACCTTAATCATCATTTCCCCTGATCTTTGGTACCCTCATTCTTGGTGGGTGATTCTACCTGTTCCACCTACGAGTGTACCTGATCTTACACACTTGGCAATATGTTAGTGATAACATGCCCTTATAAATCAACTAAACATCATATAGTTGGTTCAATTGTTCAAACTAGGTATCACCACATCATAGGTTAATACATTGTTTTCTTTGTGCCATAAAGTCAGCTAGGGAGGGTTGAAAAACTCTATTTGATAAGATAATATCTATAGTTATATTTCATTCTTATCTGGAATAACTACATTGCTACCAATGGTTTGGAATGCAAGTTTCCATTCTTAGATGGACATAATTTAAGATAACTTCTTCGTCAATTTGAGTCATTTGAGTTTTAGGATTTTACAATAGAGTTCACTAAGTTGAGAGAAACAAGCATTATGCCTAAGAATATCACTAATTTTTAAAAGCTTACCAATAGGATTAAATATCTTCTTGATGAATTCTTACAGAGCTATTTTATTAGTGGCATTAAGGAATATATAAGGATTGAGGTTCAAATTCTTAAACCATCCACTTACATGACTTTTATGGGGCTAGCTAAACTTATCAAGAATAAATGTAATACTCAAAGAGGTCTTTTAGAACCACTCTAATTCAAAATAAAATGTTTGCAATCACCAATAATATTACTCCAAAATACCTAACGATTAAGAGGTTAACGCTAGAGGAGATGGCTAATCATAAAGCAAAGGGACTATGCTATAATTATGATAAAAAAATAATCCATGGGATATAAATAAAAACCTAATACCTCTATCTCTTTGATATGAATAATACTTCAACTTCTACAAATATAGTGGAAGACTTCATGGATTCGATGGATGTAGAACCTTCAACTGATAGTCAAGATGAAAATATTACCATTTTTCTTTGAATGATATTGTAGGAATATCCACACCACAATGCATGGCAGCCCATGAATTTCTCAAAGGACATAAAGTTTTGATCATATTGGACTCTTGTAGCAATGATAAATTTATTGATCCTAGTTTAAAAAAAAGGGTAGATTATTTCATTTATGGTGGTGATCAAATCCAAGTAAAAAATACTAAAATATATATCATGACTTATTCTAGAAAGTGTAGAAATGCTTGCATATCCATAGGTGACTATCACTATTAGACTGATCTCTATGCATTTCCATTGGGTGGAGTGGATATTTTATTGGGTTACCCTTGGTTAGGAATATTGAGAATGGTGTCCTATAATTTTTTAGAACTTTGGATGCAGTTTACTATCAATAACAGAATCAACACCATTTACAATATGAAAACTAAAAATACTAAGATTGTAACATCCCATCAGATGCATAAATCACTTAAGAAAGGTCATTGGAAAAATATGGAAAAAAATTTCTAAATGTAATTGTGTGCTTTCCAAGATGATTAGATGCCCTCAAACTTGTTATTTGTCTTAAATAGGAATAAGCAAGTATTCATCAAATCTAAACAACTACCACCTAATCGAATGGAAGATCATAGAATAAATTTAATCCCTAGGAATAAAATTCCAAATATTCAGCCATATAGGTGCCCCTATTATTGGAAGAATTAGATTGAGTAGTTGGTAAAGGAATTTTTGGATGTAGGACTCATCCATACAAGCACAAGTTCATTTTCACCTCCCATATTACTAGTCAATAAGAAAAATGGATCATGGAGAAAGTGTGGAATTTTGCAAACTCAATAATATCACCATCAAATATAAGTTTCCCATTTTTATGATTTGTGATTTGTCAGATGAGTTACATTGTGATTAGTATTTTACCAAATTGGACCTTAGGTTAGGTTATCATAATATTCGAGTTCAATAGGATGACATCTCCAAAACAAATTTTAGGACCCATGATGGGAATTATGAGTTCTTGGTGATGCCCTTTGACCTCATAAATACACCATCAACTTTCAAAGTCTTGATGAATATGGTTTTAAAATCCTACATACAAAAGTTTGTATTGGTAATTTTTGATGACATACTAGGTATTACCAATTTTTTTTAAGGATTACTAAAATATAGTGGCCCCTTTGATAACTATACCTTGGAAGGATGCATTCACATGGAACAGTGTAGCTGAGCAAGCTTTTATAACTTTGAAGGATGTCATGTATCACAAACTAGTTTTAGCCATACCTGTTTTTTTTAAAATATATCATTGAATGCGATGCTTGAGGAGTTGGATTGGGAGAATACTTATGAAATAAGGTCATACACTTCCATTCATAAGCAATGCCCTATCAAGGTGGAATCTTATTAAATCAATTTAGGAGATGATGACCATTATTGTTTTGTCCTGCATTGGTGACCATACTTGTTGGGATGACGTCATAATCAAGATTTATCATCACAGTCTTAAGTATATCTTATAATAGATAATTCCTTCCCTTTAGTAGTAAAAATGGGTCACTAAAATATTAGGATATGACTACAAAATAGTCTAATGCAAGGGGAAATAAAATATGATTGTTGATGCTCTTTCTTGATTGCCTAAAACATAGGATATTCTATATGAAATATCCATCCTTAAGATTGATTGGTTAGAGTCACTTATGTATAAATGGAATATAGACCCCATATTTACAAATATCATTTAGAACTTATAGATAGCAACAAATGACAATCCCAGTTATGCTTGGAAGTAGGAGGAGTTACACTATAAGCATCAAGTTGTTATTCTAGTCATATCTCAACTTAAATATTATATTTTTGTAGAGCTTCAATCATATCTAGTAGTGAGACACACAAGTTTCGTACGAACCTATGAATGGGTAAACATGGTTTCTATTAGCTCGGGTTGAAGTTAGATGTCGAACATTTTTTGGATAGTTTAGATACTTGTTAGTAAAAAGGAGGAAAATAATTATTACACTAGGAACTTCAACCTTTACCCTTTCCATAATCCGCATGGATAGATATCTCCATGGACTTCATTGAAGGACTTCCTCTCTCAAGAGGTAAAGCAATTATCATGGTAATCATATGTCAATTGACTATAAATGTGTAGTTTTTATCTTTAAGTCATCCTTATACTTTCAAGATAGTGGTACATATTTTCATGGATTAAATATTTAGACTCCATGAGAGCCAAAACTCCATAGTCAATGATTGTGATAATACATTCACTAGTAAATTCTAAAAGGGGCTACATTGCATTCAAGGAAATTAGTTGAAAAGAGGCACATCCTATCACCCATATAAATATGGCTAGATAAAGGTGATGAATACTTGTCTTAAAATCTATGTTTGATGTTTTGTTTTAAATAATTATTTTAAATGGCTTCCCTTAGCTAAATTGTGGAATAATACCACTTTCACACAACCAAAAGGATGACACCATATGAAGAAATGTATGGTCAAGCACCTCCAACACTTAATTATTACTTTCTAGGTAGTTCAAAGGTAGATGTAGTGGATACAATCCTTAGTCATAGGCAAGAAGTCTTAGCAACTCTAAAACAAAATTTGGTTACCACCTAGAATCATATGAAATAACAAACATAAAATTGGAAAAGAATTTGTTGAGGGTAACCTAGTATTCCTTTGTATTCAATATTATAAATTAATCTCCCTAAAAAAAAGTATCAACATTAGTCAGAACCCATATTTTATATACCCTACATGATATTATGATTAGTAGGGTAGGTTTATTACAAGTTGGAGCTAACGACAACATCCAAGATTCACCTAGTTTTCCATGTATCTTGCTTTAAGAAAGTGGTGGGAAAATGTACTCACGTGCATGAATTTGATGAAGAGGGATCCATTCTATAATAACCTACAACCATTTTGGATCATAAACTTTGATATGTTCACTCTCAGGATATCATTGAAGTATTGGTACAATGGCAAGGGTTACCACTAGAAGATTGAATATGGGATCTCTTACAAGACTTTTAGTAATAGTTTCCCATATTTCCTCTATGAGGATAAAACTTCCTTAAGGGTGGTGGTATGTTACATACTTAACACTTGTAACTCATAAGGGCATATGCTATTGTAAATAAAGTGGACAATGTATCTAGTTAGAAGTGGGCCACATATTAGGCTAGGAGAGTGTGTATTAAAATCATGTATGTAATTTATTTATCATAGAATCTCCTTGTTGTCATATAATTATGAATGTAATCACTTGGTATAATGAATGTAACTATGATACATTAGGTAAGAGGAATATTACCAGTGTTTTCATATTTTAATTAATGAATGCTTCTATTATTGGATATGTAATTTTAGTGTTGTATTTATCAATACTCTTTGCTAACATAGTTAGAACTATCTTTAGCACTAAATTTCTTATCTAAGTACAACTTCATACTAAGAATTTGTGATGAAATATTTGCATGAGAAGAAGAGGTTCATTACAAAATCTCAAGGCCTACTAGAAAGACAATGATTTATTTTTTTTGTTAGATGATGCTTAGTTCTAGCTCAATCCTACTAGTTTCTAAGCACGAATACCACATGAAAGCATGTAGAGTACATAAAAATTTGGAATGAAACTAAAATTATGGACTTATTAGAAAAACATACTACAAGAATAATGTGATCATGCTTTAGAGTGCAAAAACTATCTAGGAAAATAAAATCCATTGTCTAAATAGTCAAGTTTTATGTTCTTGCAAAAATGGAGATAGTGTAAGAGATATTGACCATAAACTTATCATTGGATGATATGTATAACTACTGTGCACTTGGTTTAATGCTTACATAGTGTTTTTTTGTGTTTGTTTCACTCCTATTAATTTTTTCTTTCTATTGCTCCTCGATTTTAAAAAATCCCTATTTGTTCAATGTCTTGGACCAAATCTACTTTGGCTAATCTCTTCTCTTTCTAAATTTGCAAGAGAAATTAATGTTTCTTGTTTTTTTTTAGTCTATTATCAACTATGGATATGGATGGATTGATGTTCCATGCTTACTACCATAATATTTCTATTGACACTTTTCCATTTCATCTTATGTCCACTTTATACATGTAAAATCAGGTTGGTCCTATCCATTTTGTTGTTCATTCTATAGATGATTTTTGAGTAAAATTTCATGGGAATATACATAACAATGAAAATAACCTTCAATATAGATTTGTCTTATTTGTATCTTTTAGGAGATAGAAAATAATATTGTGGAATTAGGTTTATAATGGACCAAATAGACATATTTTAGTATTTAAGTTATATAAACATAGTTATTTGAATACAATTTAATCTTCAAAAATAATTTCTCAATTAAAGTTTATTTTATTGATTTATTTATAAAATGGTACTCATTGGTGTTGACTATTCTCTCTTATTTTTTTAGGGTTAGATGATATATTTTGAACTTAAATCAATATTGAGAATTCTTAATGGTTATGGGAGAATCCACAAGAATTTCCATTGCACTTCAACTTCATTTGAAGTATTTATGACCATAGGATAATATGATCCTATTTTGCATGCTTGTCAGATTATCTTCACTTAGTTTTACATCCTTGAAAATATCTTATCATGTGTTTGAATGATGTATCATGGATACATTTGGATTATAGCTACCCAATGAGAATGATTTTTGGTCCATTAAAAAATTAGTTGTATAATATGATATGTATATTTATTATTATATTTTTATACCCTTGCTTCTATTTAATAGTTTCTTTCGTACCTCTCCATGGAAGTAGATTTGCATTCCAACCTACTATGTACATCATATCATTTTGATTGTAAACTAATGCTTGGAGTGTTGCATGCATTTAGTTGGAATGCATTTTTGGAAAGAAGGAAAGAGTTGGCCAGATCCCTATGATATTTTCATCTTAGTGTGATCAAGGATAATCTCATAGTTTACGACATAGCTAAGTTGATTGACTGGTGATGACGGAGCAGATAGCATCATGAATAGCAAATGTTTTTAAGAGGTACAATTGGCTGGATCAAGAATTAGAATCTCATCCTTCCGATTGTAAATTGAATACCATTGTAATGAATATAGTGGATGTTTGTGTAACTTCAAATATTTAAATGTGAGTTTGGTAGAACAACTCACTTGTAATGTAACTATAATTATTATTTTGCTATTATGTAATTCTAAGCTCAGATCTCGATGATGTAATAGAGGTTAAATATAATTATGAGATGATTTTATTTTGTTGGGAAATATAGTAGCTTGTTATGGTTTATGGACCGAACATAGCTTCAGATATTTTAATGAAGTTTGGTCACTGATAAATCTTGGATCCTTAATATATTAATGGGTTAACCTTTGAATAATGAAATAAGGTTTATTTAATACTAAGTTTTCCATGGAAGAAGAATCACTTTGAGGTTGAGTTTTTTTAATGGTTTAATGATGATCAAACGTGTAATTAATCATTTTTAGGAAGCGCTTCGAAGGAATGAATAGCTAGCTCCCTTTCGAAAACATTTTGACTTTGTTGGATTTTATATTTATGTGGAGGGGATCATTACCATAGCAAAAGGGAATATTAATTAGAAATTATGATTATTAAATTTTAGAGCGATCTAGAGATTAAAGCAGAATTTAACCTTAGGGTTGTGGAATGCATAGTTGAGAAAATCTGCAAAAAATCCTGATTTTGCCAAATTTTTTTTTATTCACAGGCTATCCGATTTTTTCCTGATTTTGCCGATTTTTTCTCAAAAAAATCTGATATGCATGAAAAAAACTTTTTTTTTTTCAATGAAAATTGCATTTTCTTTGGTTTTTTCAATTAAAAATGTTGATTTTTTGCTGATTTTTTGTCGATTCTGATTCTTTGTTGATTTTTAAACCAGATGATTTACTACCTGATTATGATTTTTTGAACTATGGTGGAATGAACAACCAAGGGAATGATTGGGTAAATATTTCTTCTCTTGCATTGGTAGAAGGATAGACCATATGCTAGATAGCCACTGGTGATTATGTAAAAAAGAAATAGTATGTTTTAGTGTATCCGCAAAAGAATAGTGGTCGATTGTGAATATTAAGGACGATTAGCTTCACTAAAGAAACTGTGAAGTAGTCGAAATGATAATCACTCACATAAAGGAAATCATGGGGAGTGTGATAGGTATCACAATTATTTTGAATGATTGGAAAGAAGATGAATTAACACCTAGAGTACTACCTTGGCTTAAAAATGTGAGTAGAGGGATGGGTGCTTTTTATTACCTAGTATGCTAGCATTGAAATAAAAATGCAAGTATAGAGATGGGTGATCTTAAAACCTTTATGTCTAGTAAAATTATATTGATATACAAATATAGGTGAGGTTATGGTATTTCTATTGAATGTTAGGACACTTTATAACAACATTTTTATGAATAGACTATTGCAAAAAAAAAAGTGAGAATTTTGGGTTATTGCATTTGGTTACTGAGATAATATTTTTTGTCAATCGTGGTACATACATGGCATTGGGTAATATGAAATGTAAGTTGCTTCCATAAATTGAATATTTCTTTCCATCTACTAGCTTTAGCCCAAAACTATTAGTAACCTCTAGATAATCAAACCAATGTAGATCTCCTATCATGTGATGACTTGCTCCTTAGTCAATATACCAAACATCCTTGCCATATAACAATAGAACTATTCTCTTATGAAATAATTTTAAATTATCAATATACAATGATTTTTGCATTAGCCCAAAACCATTATTATTTGAAGGTTATAACCCTAATCTAGCCAAACCTGATTTCAATCCTATTAACACTAGAATTTTTAGAAAAGCTTTTGTAGAATTCCATAGTGACAAAAATAAATGATAGCCCTTAATTAATTATTAGAATAAGAAGTAAACTAAAAAAAAAATTGCTAATAGCATTCAGAATACTTTATTCCTAAAATTATTTGATCAAGAGAAGGATGACTCAAAAAATCCAAACCTCCCTCACATCAATCAAAGGAAGGTTGAAAAATATCTAAAATTTCTAAATGAGGATCCTCTCATGGAATGTGAGAGGCCTCAATAGTTTTTCTAAGAAGATACTTGCAAGCACTTTGAGGAAATAATACAAACCTACCATCATGCTCATGCAAGAAACAAATCTTGATCTAGATAAAACTTAGAAATTTTGCTAAATCTATTTGGAAAAATAGTGATTTCACTTTTAGTCCTACTCAAGGCACTTCTTGTGGCTTACTCTATTGGTGGGATCCTAGCAAAGTGGAAGGCAGAATAATTTCTTCATCCAAAAGAGTTCTTAACATGATGTTTTATTACAAGGATGGCAAATATTCATGGGTCCTTTCAAATGTCTATGCCCCTAACAATCCAAACAACAGAAATTCCTTATGGTTTCTTTGAGTCATAAGAGGAATGCTTTAATAAACTTCTCATGGGTTATTGTAGGAGATTTTAATTCCTCTCTATTCCCTGCAGATAAAAAATAAGGAAGTATCATTCCAACTAAAATTATAGAATATTTTCATATCTTTGTAACCGATAGTGAACTGATGGATGTTCAAATAAAAGGGGCTAAATTTACATGGAGCAATAGAAGAATTGGGGATCAACATATCCAAGTCAAGCTTGATAGATTTTTCCTATCCCAAGAATCAATTCTTGTTATGGGTGATGCCACTCTCATATGTCTACCACGAATAGGGTCAAACCACTACCATATTTTTTTTGAAGCTGTCAGGGGCCCCATTTTCAAAACCCCCTTCAGATTTGAAATTATGTGTACTCAACATCATGATTTGAGGAACCAAATCACTGATTGGTGGCAACAGTATTTTTTGAGGATAGTTACTTCTTAAGTTTCACAAAAACTCAAGGTTGTCAAAGAAAATCTAAAAATTTATAACAAGGAAGGTTTTGATAACATTTTTTAAAATAAAGAGTAGATTCTGAAGAAACTAAAAAATATTGAACAACAAATTCAGAATGGTTAGTTGAGTGATCAAACCAGAAATGAATATAAATAGTTTCTAGCTGACTATCACAATATTTTGGTCAAAGAAGAGATTTTTTGGAAACATAAATCTAGATTCTTGTGGCTCAAGGAAGGGGATTCAGACACAAAATTATTCCATGCTTCCACTCTCGGGCACAAAATTTCAAACAAAATAAAGGAATTGATCAGAGTTGATAGCTCCATTACGAGGGATATTTTTGAAATTTGAAATGAAGCTTCCTCTTTCTTTGATGACCTTTTGGGAACCAATCTTCATAATTCCATCCAAGCCAATAATATTTTGCTCCACCGCATCCCCAAGATGGTCACTTCTACTATGAATTCCATGCTCATAAAGCCCCTTTCCTCTGATGAAATAAAAAAATCCTTATTCTCTATGCATCCTAAAAAATCTCTTGAGCCTATTCCCCTCAATTTTTTTAAACCTTTTGGGATATCGTTGGTCTAGATATCTGCAATGTCATCAGAGAAATCTAGCATGCCAAATATATATCTAAAGGTATAAATTCTACTTCATAGCTCTTGTTCCCAAAGTTCTTGTGTGCAAATATATGGCATATTTTAGACCTACCAGTCTGTGTAATGTGATCTACAAAGTTCTTACTAAATATCTAGCAACAATACTTAAATAAATTCTTCCCTAAATCATTGATCCTTGCCAAGGCAACTCAATCAAAGGGAGGTCAATAACTGATGGTATCATAACTTTACACGAAGTCCTTCACTCTATCTCCTAGAATAAAAAAGTTGTCCTTTTCCTCAATATTGACATGAACAAAGCTTTTGATAGGGTTAATAGATATTTTCTTCTCGTTGTCCTTCTCAAATTTAGTTTCCACAAAGATTGGGTTGATTTAATTCAATGTTGCATTTCCAATCCCTGGTTCTCAGTTTTGGTGAATGAGTCAACATCATGTTATTTTCCAAGAAATAGGGACCTTATGTAAGGAGACCCTCTATCTCCTATTCTCTTCATTATACTTGCAAAATCCCTTGGAAGAGCTCTCAAAGCTACCTGCTCCAATGGCTCAATCTCAGGCATCAAAGTTACTATCAGTATGAGGTATATATCTCACCAACAGTTTGTATATGACACTATCTTAGCTACTCATACATAAAATTTGGGAAGTGAATACAATTAAAAGCATTTTAGATCTCTATGAGGAGTTTGTGGGTCAAAGATCAACTATGCTAAAACTAAGGTTTTATTCATCAATACACCCCAAACAGGTAGGTCAAGATAGCCCGTATTTTTTAGTGTGTTATATCTAAGTTGCCTACTTACTATTTGGGCCTTTCATTCTTTGCTAATGGATCTAAAGAATATATGTGGAGTAATTTCATCGAAATAATCGATAAAAAACTTGCTAGCTTAAAAGGGAACCTTTTATCTCTAGTAAAAAAAGTAACTTTGACAATGGACTATATTCAAAGTATTCCAGTGTACTTTATGTCTGTTTTCAAAGCCCCAACTTCTATCTATACTAAAATTGAGCAGATTAAAAAAAAAAATTCTATGGGAAGGGTCAAAAGACAAGAAAATGTTTCATTTGGTAAGCTGGTAAAATGTTTTTTCTCCTAAGAGTCAAGGGGGATTGGGTCTTTGAATAATCAATAACATGAACATTGCATTATTAGGCAAAAAATCTTGAAAAGTGTTTACCAACTCAAATATTGAATGGGTTACAATTATAAACAAGAAGTAAATCCAAAATAGGAGCTTCATGGATGAATATATTCCTAAAAATGGATCCACTTTTTTGAAATCTATCCTTCAAACCAAATTTCTTATTAAAAAAGGAACTAGATGGCAGCTTGGAACAGGGGATAGAATCAATTTTTGGACTGATATGTGGATTATGAACCAGACGCTCAGTGAAGACAAAGTGATTTTAGTGTTGCAACCTTCCTTGGAGGCTTTGATAGGTAGTAAGGTGGTAGATTTTATTGACTCTTACGTAGAACCCAGAAGTTGGAAGGAGATCCATTTTGATTATTTTCCTAATGCCACTATGGAATTATCCACCTTATTGAATGCAACAGTCATCCCTTCTAACACTTCCCATGACACCCCTACTTGGAAAGAGACTGATTTTGGTTG
Source organism: Wollemia nobilis (assembly GCA_028583015.1). NCBI lineage: Eukaryota > Viridiplantae > Streptophyta > Pinopsida > Araucariales > Araucariaceae > Wollemia > Wollemia nobilis. The sequence continues at coordinate 1,460,295 of JAQPPZ010003183.1, forward strand.
TTTTTCTATCAAGACTGCTTACCATCTGACCACCAATTTCTAACATGTTCTCATTCCTTTCAATCTCATCTAGAACAAGCATATCATTCCAAAGTAGCCTTTTTTTTGGCTGGCCATAGAAAACAAAATCCTCACAACTAATAATCTCATTAAAATAGGTATGGCGATCCCTAATAGATGTTATTTGTGTTTGACTGAGTGGGAGTATATCTATCATATTTTTATGTACTATTCTTTTTCCAAGCTTACCATGGACCACTTGATTACCACTTTCCAAATTTCTTGGGTTTAATCAAATTTAGTATCTCTTCTATTCATTCAATGGCCCACTCCTTTCAAAAATCCTAGGATTTCATCCTTATGGAATGTATACCTCCACCACATACTATGGTATATTTGGATTAAGAGAAATAACAATATTTTCCAACACTTCAATTGACCCTATATCTATTGCCAATAAAGTTGTCATCTTTGCTGTTGAAAACTCCTAGCCTTTCCCTTGTCCCAAGGCCCCCGATCCTAGTCTTGAGTCTTCTATTTTTCTATATTTTAAAATTCCCCACAACTCTAGCTACATTATCTCAACCCCTCATCCCAGAATGGGTTATCATTGGTCATCTCCTCTAGTGGGGTGGCTTAAGCTTAACTACGATGATGCCTCTAAAGGGAATCTGGGAGCTAGAGGTTTGGTTAGAAACCACAAAGGTCAAATCATTGTGGCTTATGCGGAGCATTTAGGACTTCAAAATAATCACTATGCTAAATATTGAGCCTTGTGGAGAGGTTTAGATATGCTAAAATATTGTAAACGTAATTTTCAAATTGAAGGAGATTCCTTGAATATCATTAATGCTATCAACAACAACAAGGTTTCCTCATGGAATGTTAGAATGATCATTCAAGAAGTAAAAAAGTACCTTCAAAATTTTAGTAATACTATGACCAATCATGTTTTTAGAGAAGCTAATAAGTCAGTTTATGTTCTTACCAATATCAAAGTTTTATAGAAAACCCTATCCATTTGACATCAAAATTTCCCACTGAATATTTTAAATGTTGTTGCTGATGACTTGGCACGACACGAGAAATCCCAATCAGTATATTTCAATTTTATGGTGGGTGTGTATCTTTGAAATTCCAATCTTGAATTTCACTAAAAAAAATTTCTACAAGATCATTTTTATTTTTTGTCATCATTATTTGCTTGTCCATGCAAACTGTGCAAAGTTCCAAGGTTTTTCCATCCCCTTAGTGCATTTCAGATGAAGACAGTGAAAGTCCTTATCCAACTGTAACTATTCATAGCAAGATCTACCTAACCATCCTCAATAGTTTCATCAATATTATGGATGGGATCAGTGAAACCCTGAAGGAGCTGGTAAAGAATCATGCCAAAGAAAACTATGGGAAAGATGATAGCACTACTGCTTAGCCTCAATTTTAGGTTCTGGCATGGTCATTTTTCTCTGCATAATTTTCTAGTGTTATTTCTAGGTTTTCTCCCCTACGTGGGAATGTAAATATTTTTATGTGGCCCTCTTTTTCTTTGTGAGGTACCTTATGTGGTTTTAAGTAATCCTTTTTTAAACCCTATATGGATTTATTATATGTCTAGTCTTTTGTCTAGTTGCCCCTGCATGGGTAATGCTAGGCTTTTATCCTTTTTGTCTTTTACCCATATGTGGGAATTTTGGCTTGCTCAACTCTATATGGGTTCAGGATTTTGTATTTTTCTAGTAACCCTGGAGTGGGTCCCTAACTTCGATCTCATACTTTTTTACTTGATTTTGGTAACCAATTAAAACTCGAATAATAATATTTTTACACCTACCCAAAAAAATCAAATATTTCTAATTGTTTGTAAATTTAAATAATCAAATTACAAAAATTTAAGTTTATTCCTTCAAATTATTTAAACCAATTTTTCAATCCTCCACAAAACCTTTAAATAGAACTAAACTTATTTCTTATCCCTCTAAAGTATATAAGTTTACTTTTATCCTTATATGATAATATTTGTATATATTCCTTATATCTCCTATTATGAATGTGCATAAATAAATTTTGAGTAAAATGAATTACCTTAACATTAATCATTGTAATTCCCTCTAGTCAACAATGGTTGATTGTATCTGGATAAGTACTCCCCATTTTATGAAACCTTTGCTATACTTTGGGTTTCCTTGTAAAAATATTCTACCTTCTCCTTTTGATTGGCCAAGATAACTTTGGCTCTCATACAGGCGCTCTACAATGCAGACTCCTTACACTGCCAAGTGGTGCATTTAATCTTATTCCCATTCAAACCTTTAATTAATACCTTCTCCACTTTGAAATGGGTGCTTGAAGTTCTTCAACTCTATTGACCTTCCATATTATACATGCCACATGAAACTTAGACTCTTCCAATACCCTAAGTTCATATTCTAAAGCATGTATAATGTATCCTTGCTTGGGCAAATGATATTGTAACATCCCGATTGTTATTCACTAAGTATTATAATACCTTCTTTCAATGTGGCCATTGATTTGATACTTAAACTTATCCATTATATGTAATATATCAACCAACATGAAACTTGACCTAATCTTGAATCCTTCAATCTTCTCAATGTGTTCACTTGCACTGCTACGTAGGAACCAAGGTTATGCATAAGGGGTCAGCTCCAAAATGTATTTATAAAAATTTGGCAAATCAGTTTCAAAATCCAGGTGAATAGTGTCGAAACACATGTAGAAGGTTAACTATTATTAGGGGTAATGTTGGAAATTTAAACTTAAAATGGTCAAATTATTATAAAATTGGGGCGAATCGACCCCCCCAAAAAAATTACACCCATAAATTTTTTGGCTAATGGGCCTTGGTCAAGGGTCTCAAATATTAGCCAATTCCAAATTTCAAAAATCCTAATTTCAGCCAATTGGCTAAGAATAGCTGCTATGAATAGCCCTGGTAGAAACATATTCACTTGGGCTCATTGAGTGAAAACATGATGGTTTGCTTAAGGCTTGTGGTGGTAGCTCTTCCTTAGATGGTGGTGGTCCTTTCTACTTGGATGTTGGTAGCTCTCATTTACTATGGTGTGGCTTCACTATATGGTGGCACATCTCACTTGGATAATGATAGCTCTTATTTACTATGGCGGCACTTTGTTGTATGGATGTGGCTATCCTATGGATAATAGTGGCTCTACCTTGAGCAATAGTGGTGCTCTCTACTCCAAAAAGATCTTATTCTATTTCCTTTTGGATTATGGTTGCTTAGTGTCTTTAGAAACTAAAATATCTACTTTATTTTTAATTCTTTGCTTGGTCTTTAACTTACCTAAAATAATGCTTTTAATTTACTTCCTTTCACTTTAATAAATCTGCATTCTTATGAGCTATAAAACAACATTCACTAACAATGTTATGCTCTTCTTATTTCTCCTTTCCAAATAGCTTAGATTCTTGTTGTTTTAATATTGTAGATTTTAATATGTAAATACTATTAACACCTTTGTTTAAATACTCCTTTTAACTTCTATATTCAGATAAGTGTAATATGGTGCTCCCAAATACTTGATGTAAAAATGATAAAATGCTCAAATAGTAAACTTATGTTGCACCAAAACTACATACTTTTTTGGTCTCAATTATCAAAGTTTGATTAGGAAATGACACCAAATGTAGCATAGGTGAGAGTATTACCAAAGGGTGAGGTGATATGGAATACTTTTATATGACCATAGGCTCCAAAATAGCTTCAACTCAAATTGTATAGGTGGTATTATTTGCCTTGTACATTTTGAAAAAGACTCAAAACTACTTGTACGATTACCAAATCGTACATTTTTGCGATCCAAATTATAAAAAATTATATAAGGTATTATTTTACACTTATTAACTTTGCTAGAATCATTTTGGAATGTAAAATAAATAGTTTTGTAATCAATTTCTCCAAAACCTTAGTTTTCCTTAATTGGCAAGTTCCAACTATGAAATTGCACTGCCAAATTGGATAAATTATTAGTTGTACAATTTGGTGGTCAGGATATGCTTTCATAAAACCCTTGTTGAATCCTACATTCATATATTTACCAATTTCTACACCGTTCTTCTCTAGGAAATATTTGGATTATCTTTCTAGTGCAATTACCAACATAGTTTATAACATACAAACCCTAATTCATTGCAAATTGAATTTTTACCATCAATAACATTTCTAGAAATTGTACAATAGTAGAATGACATTTTGGTACAATAATAATAATGTACAAGGTTAATTCTAAAATATTATCAAGGGTTATGGGTTCATAATTAGTGTAATTCCATTGCCTCAATGTCCATATTCCACACCAGTCTGGCTATAATTGCAAAAAATACACAATCTGGATTCACCATCCATATGCTCAATGGAATTTACAATAACTAATAATATCAATGGTACTTTAATTATTATGGTTTAATATATTTGTAAAATTATCAATGAACAATCACAATGAACAACTATATCCTCCATGAAAAACTATGATCAACAATATGAATGAACTGTCAATGAACAATCTAGAACTATGAACTATCACCAACAACCATAAAAATTGAATGGGGGGTCCTTATAATGATTGCCTAAGATATTCCAAAGTGGTTCTTGAGATGACCACCATTTACAACTACCATCCCTATAAACAACCAACTTGCATTAATGTCTTCCTAAGTATAATATAATTATTATCAAATTCACCTTAAATGCATATTTCATATAATTTCACTTTATTTCTAATTGCAAATTTACAAATTTGTATAATTATACCCAACTGTACATTTTATATCTTCTTATTTTTATAATTAGACAAAACCCTACATGTGTAAATTTTGACAAATCGTATAGTTAGCAAAATTGACAAACTAGTAAAATTGTGCTAATCTAGTTTTTACTTCTTCTTCTAGGAGGTGGATTTACTACCTACATACATACTAGTTATTTTTTTGAACTAGAAAATATTACTTATTCTCTATTGATTGTATAGTTAGTTGAAGAAATCTTCCAGTCATTTATAGGTATAACTTACTTGATAGCAAGCTAGTACCTACTATGTACAACTTGTAAAGTAAAAAGTAACAACACCAAGATAACAATATTGAAAACAACACAAAAGATATTGCACAATGAATAAAGGATATTGTATTAATATTATAGGACCCTTGATCTCCATTGTTACAATATAATTTTGTGTTGTTACAATGATTACAATCGAAGGGTTTAAAAACCCTTGTTTACAAATAATATTTAGTGTCTTCTACATCGTCTTTTACTCCAAATAATATTTGGGGTGGGCTTGTGTATCCCTATGGGACCACCCTAGCTGCAACAACTATCAATGTACAACATTCTCTACAACTTGCACACAAATAGATTAGAAAAGGGTTAGTAATAATTGTAGGGTCACCACAATGTGAGACCCACTAAAATCTAAATGTAAGCAATATAAAACCCTAATTGAAATATCTAATAAAATGGAGTCCAAATGTACTAAAAATGTAAGTAAAGCAATAATGAATAATACCTTGTTGATATTATACCTATTTTTCTTATCTGTTTCTATGATATGAATGTGTGCAAACACCCAAAAGCATTTGAGGATTTGTTGATGGTAAATAGGCTAAAGGGAAATGCCTTAGAGTATTTTGGAAGGGTTGTGAATGCCCTGTAGCATCCTTGGAATGCTCAACAACATTCTGGGAATCCTCAATAATGTTTGGAGGTTTCTGGAAAGGGTACTAAAAAAATATATCTGGTTCATAGGGGTTCTGGTGATAAAAAAAAATAATGTGGCATTAGCAAGGATGGAAAGGGATATCAAAATGCCAGGGTTTTGGATGGGGGTAAATGCAATGGCTCTGCTCAACATTTGATATATTTTTTAACCTTCATTAATGAGAATGAATGACCTTTTATAACTTACCTTCAACATGATAGGGTTTTTATGACACCAATAGGTGATCAAGATTAAATCATGATGAAGGGCTAATATTATAACTTTAATTGTGACATGGATCAAGTTAAGTTGGTGGTTGAGATTAAATAATTATGAATGGTTGTGATTTATTCATATAAATATATATATATATTAAATAAATAAATATAAATATATAAAATATTTATATTTATATATAAACATAAATAAACATATATATAATGGACGATGGTGATTGGATGATGCGTGGATGACAAGTGTCTAGGATTTGGTGTCTATAGATATCTCTTTTTGTATTACATTGCATGAAACACAATGCGATGCAAAAACAAGAGACACATGGTTTAGTGAAGCAACTTTATTTCCTTGGAGTGCAAGAATATCCCAAAGACAAAAATAATATGGGTGTAGCTTACCTCCTCAATTGGCAAGTGAGTGAAGAATGAATCTCACAAGTCTTAGCAGTGCAATAAATGTCAACATCAGAAGAAGGATTCTCATATGTAAGTGAAAGTGAAACTTCTAAGGATGATTCAGATTGTAGTGAGTCCAACAGGGACAATGGGAAAAGAAGATACAGATGGAACAACAATCAGAATAGGAGACCAATGAGGTCTAGGCAAGGAAGATTCAATGGGAGATGCTTCTCATGTCACAAGTTTGGGTACATGGCTTCACAGTGTAGGACACATGAAATACAGGTATATGGAAGAGAACAACTTTTCCAAGGATATTGTTATTCATGTAATGAGTTTGGTCATAAGGCAATAAATTGCAAGATTCATGATAGAAGAGGATATGGCTTCACCAAGAGAAATCCTAAGACTATTGCACATCCAAGGAATAATAACATTAAGTGTTATAAGTACAATAATGATGGTCACATAGAAATATGGTGTAGAGCAAATATTCCAGAAATAGGTATGAACAGGAACATGAATATGAACATAAACAGGAACATGATTATGAACATAAATAGGAACATGAATATGAACATGGTGTAAACTCAGCTACAAGAGACCAACAAAATAGACTCCAATCACATAACACAAATGCGATAATGGAAGAAAAATGCCAATTGATGTTCTTCTCATTATTGAATTTACACCCCTTCTACAAAATATTACAATCCATAATATAGCAACTGAAAACCAAAGAAACCCTAAAAATATCTTTTTTCTAAAAACTGCTAAAAATAGATCTTTTTCCTAAAAATTGCTAAAAATATAAATGAGTCGGATTGTGCCCAAATTTGGTGCACACATCCCTCTTACAATAATGAACCTTAATTTAAAATATTAGGTCTCAAATTAAGGTATAACAAAATATAATAAACTTCTAATAGCCAAAAAAATCCAAAAAACCTAGGAACCTATTCTAAAATCTAATTTTGGGGCACTAGATGTCGGAGTTAGGTACCGAAAACATGATTTTTGGAATATCAATAGGATCAAATATCATCCTTATGCATAACAAGCATGTCGAACCACCTGTTAAATTTCAAGGCAAACGAGCGTACAATTCACAAGTTATGGCTCCAACAAGGTGCATCATTTTCCTCTGGTGAAAAAGAACTCAGCTCCTATGAGTTCAGCTAAATTGAAATCCTGTAGCTTTTGGTTATCAATTTTCTTTAGCTCTAACTCTAAAACCCAAGTGTTATCTGACTGTGGTAATCCTTCCCACTGAACTAGGAATTTTTTGTAGCTCCCATGTCTAGTGGTGATCACCTTCTTATCGAGCACATGTGCAACTCTATATTTTTTCTTCTTAGGCATTTGTCATGCCCAATTTACTGTCTCCTATAATTTTCCATCCTCGGTAGTACCAGGATACTAAAATAAATTAGAAACATTAAAAATGGGTGAAATATCAAATTCATCAAACAACTCCACTTTATAGGCATTATCATTGATCTTCTTCAAAATCCTGCATGGCCCAATTTTCTTAAGTTTTAGTTTGTTATATGTCCCCTTAGGAAATATTTCTTTCCTAAGATGAACCATGACCATATCACCCTCTTCAAACACTTTCACCCTTCTATGTGCATCATCATACTCTTTTTAGTGAGCATTACTACTCTACATTTTTCCCTCACTGACTCTTGCACTTTTTGGATATGCTCAGCAAATGCTTCTGCATAATCACTAACTTGTTCCCTAATTGGTAACTCAACCAAATCTAATACACCTCTAGGATTTTGACCATAAATAATTTTAAAAGGATATTTACTTGTTGACCTATTCATTGAACTGTTGTATGCAAATTCGGCTTGTGACAAGGCTAAATACTATTGTTTTGGTTTTTCTCCAACTATGCATCGTAAGAGGTTTCCCAAGCTTCTATTCACTACCTCTATTTTCCCATCGGTCTGTGGGTGGTAAGCACTACTAAAATGCAACCTGGTATTCAAATTTTTCCACAATGTCCTCCAAAAGTGACTCAAGAACTTAGTATCCCAATCAGAAGTAATAGTCTTTGGAACACCATGCAACCGCACAATATCATCAAAGAATAAGACTATAGTCCTAGTTGCATCATTATTTTTTTTACAAGCAATGAAATGCACCATTTTTGAAAATCTATCTACCATAACAAAAACTGAATCCTTACCCCTCTGTATCTTGGGCAACCCTAACATGAAATCCATACTTAGATCGGTCCATGGTCCTGTAAGAACTGGCAGTGGCATATACAACCCTATATTTTGTGCATGGCCCTTAGCCATTTGACATACTCTACATCTAGAGATAAACTTGATTATATCTCTCTTCATTTTTGGCCAATAGTACTTCTCCTCTACAAGAGTGGTAGTTTTGGCTACTCCAAAATGACTAGTCAAACTCCCACTATGTAATTCCCTCAAGATGTTCTCTCTCATAGAACCATTGGGAATGCATAATCGATTACCCTTAAACAAGTAACCATTATATAAAAAATACTCTTTAAAAATAGTACAGGACTCGCCCCCTACCTCACTTTTGCATTGTTGCACAATATTCCAAAAATCTGCATCAGATTCATATAGATATTTAATCCCCTCAAATCCTACCACTTCATTCTCCATAGTGGTCAACAACAAGACTCTCATACTCAATGCATCAATAACCTTATTCTATTTTCCTGACTTGTGTTTCAGGACAAATGTATACTGTTGCAAAAATGAAACCCATTTGGCATGCCTACTATTTAACTTTTTCTGAGAATTGACATACCTCAATGCTTCATGATAAATAAACAACACAAACTCCTTTGAGACTAAGTAGTGCCTCCAATGTTGCAATTCTTGCATAATTGCATAAAATTCCACCTCATATGTAGAATAATTCTTCCTTACATCATTCAACTTCCCACTAAAAATGCTACAGGTCAGCCCTCTTGACTTAAGACACCACCAATTGCAACAAATGAGGCATCACAATCAACCTCAAAAACCTTACTGAAATCTGGTAACACTAGAACAGTGGCTTCCGACACCTTCTTATTCAAGATTTCAAAACTCTCTATTGTTGTTTTAGCCCATACAAACTCTTTCACCTTCATGCACTCAGTTATAGGGGCAGCTATACTACTGAAGTTCCTGATGAACTTCTTGTAAAAGGTAGCTAGTCTATGAAAGCTCCTTACTTCTATTATAGATCATGGAAGAGGACATTCCAGAAGCGCCTTTATTTTCTCATCATCCATCCTCATGCCATCTCTCAAGATTACAAATCCCAAAAACACTAAACTATCTTGAAGAAATCTACATTTCTTTAGGTTAACATACAAATTCTCCTTCTTGAGCACATCTAACACTAATTTTAGGTGTAAAAAATGGTCTTCTTCACTTTCAATATAAATCAAAATACACAACCACAAACTTACCATTATATTCCCATAGTACTATGTTCATCAACCACATAAATGTATTGGGTGCATTAGACAACCCAAATGGCATCACCATCCACTCGTACAATCCATATTTTGTCTTAAAAGTTGTCTTCCATTCATCCCCTTATTGAATTCTGATCTGGTAGTAGCCACTCCATATATCAATTTTACTTAATTATTTAGCTCCAACCAATCCATCCATCATGTCATCCACTCTTGGCATAGGATACCGATACTTTATTGTGATTTTATTTATGGTTCTACTGTCTACACACATTATTCAGTCACCATATTTCTTCAGGGTCAACAATGTTGGAGTCACACATGAACTCATACTCTCCCTAACTAATCCCTTATTTATCAACTTTATCACTTGTCTACTCAACTTTGCATTCTGTGTCGGGTTCAACCAATAAGCTGCCTGATTTGGAAGTGCTGATCCAAAAATCAAATCCATGTGATTTTGGATATCCCTTTTTGGTGGTAGCCCATCTGGTAAATCCTCTGGTGTGATATATTTATATTCACTTAGCAACTTAGCTATTGCTGTAGGCATAACCACTTCCTCAATTTATAGCTTCCTAGTTATTAAGACAACAAAGCTAGCATCCCTGATATATGCAAGAAACTCCTTCATCATCAACAAGCTCTCACTCGGCCCATCCTCCTTCAGAGGTACAAGAACTAACTTTACACCATCCTTCTAGAATGTGTAAGTATTATTTCTCCCATTATGGTTAGTATCCATGTCGTATTGCCAAGGTCTTCCCAATAGAATGTGACATGCATCCATCGAGATCACATCACACCGCACTTTATCCTTGTAAGTGCTCCCAATTGAAAATTTAATGAAACACCTCTGATGTACTGTTACCTCATTCTCCTTCTTAACCCATGAGATGCAATATGGATAAGGATGTTTTTCAAATTTTAGGTGCATTTTATCAACCATGATATTTTACACCATATTCTCATAGCTACCGCCATCAATGACAATGTTACATACCTTCCCTCCTGATGTACACCTTGTTTGAAATATGTTCGATCACAGCAAAGAATCTTCACCATCTATGGTCTGCCCCTTTGCTTTGATATACACCATATTTTTCTTAGGAGCAATCAATGTCATCCTTATCATAAGTGCTTCCCCCATGTCAACAACAACTTCATTCTCATCCTGCTCTTCCATATCAACCAAATTAACCCTTCCTTATCCTCCTTGACCCCTTTCTTGGGTATCACATTGGGGATACTCAAATGCTTTGTGCCCCTCCTCACCACATCCATAACAGGTATATGACCTCCTCAAATCATTCTCATTTCGTCCACCACCGTAACCTCTACCTCGTTGGTATCCTCTTCCTCTCAGATTTTTCCCATATTCTTCTTGTTTAGCAAGTATTGAGGATTATCCCTTGAGAAAATTAGATCCACTTTGACCCAACCTAAAGATGGTTTGAATCCCTTCTTACCTATTCTATTAATCCTTTTCAATTTCTCCTCTTCCTTGAGGGCCATTTGATACGCATCCTCCACTGTAAGAGTGCAATGCATGCTCATCTCATCTTGAACAACAAAACTTAGGTCATTTACATACCTTGCAGTATTTTGGTCCTCAGTCTCATTGTGCTCCACTTGAATGGATAGCTTGTACAATTCATTAGTATAGTCCTCAATGCTTTGATCCTTCTTTTAGAGATTCTAAAATCTACAAAATAGAGTTTGGGAGTAGTCTACAGGTATAAATTGTTCTTGTAACTTCTTCATATTTTTCCAATCCCTGATCTTTTCCTTTCCATTCCTCTGTCGTGTAGTTTGTAAATGATCCCACCAAATAAATGCATGTCCATTCAACTTTGTGCATGCGATCTTAACCTTATTATCTTCAGCAAGGTTACTCCATTCAAAATATTTTTCTAGGCTATTGATCTAATCGATCAACTCCTCTGGTTTCAACCCACTAGCATACTCGAGAACCTCAATATTGATCCCATATTGATTCCCCTTAAGCCCCTCTAGAGCTTGTATCAGTAGATTTTCAAAAATGTACCCTTATTCCTCTGGGTCCTCTGGTGCTACTCTGTGTGGACATCAGATCCATGTTCATTGGGTATATTTTCATCATCAGATCCTTGATCTGTACGTGCCCTAGGACGTCTCTCTCCCATGCGATCAATCACACTAGTCAGCCATGCTATTTCTACATTTAGATCCTCGATATGCCTATTCATCTAGGCATATCTTCTAGGTGGAATCTTCCCTTCACTAGCGAGATCACACTTGCTCTGATACCAAATGGTGTAAACTCAGCTATAAGAGACCAACAAAATGGACTCCAATCACATAACACAAATGCAATAATAGAAGAAAACTGCAAATTGATATTCTTCTCATTCTTGAATTCACACCCCTTCTACAAAATATTACAATCCATCATATAGCAACCGAAAACCAAAGAAACCCTAAATAAACCCTAAAAATGTCTTTTTTCTAAAAACTGCTAAAAATATATCTTTTTCCTAAAAATTGCTAAAAATAGAAATGAGTCGTATTGCACCCAAATTTTGTGCACACATCCCTATTACAATAATGAACCTTAATTTAAAATATTAGGTCTCAACTTAAGGTATAACAAAATATAATAAACTTCTAACAGCCAAAAAAACACAAAAAACTCGGGAACCTATTCTAAAAGCTAATTTTGGGGCACTAGATGTCGGAGTTAGGTAACGAAAACATGATTTTTGGAGGGTTAGTAGGATCAAAGATCATCCTAATGCAAAACACGCACATGGAACCACCTATTAAATTTTAAGAAAAATGGGCATACGGTTCACAAGTTATGGCTTCGGTAAGGTGCATCAGAACATGAATAGGAACAGGAATATGAATAGGAATAGGAATAGGAACATGAACAAAAACAAGAAGATGAACAGGAACAGAGACTCAAAAAAATAAAAGAGACTCACAAAATAATAAGAACAAAAATAGGTACATGAACAAGAATGATAACAAGGACAGATACAAGAACAGGAACATGGATGAGAACAAGAATAGGAACAAGCACAGGGATGATGACTCAGAAAGAAATAGTGAGAGAATTCAGCAAAAAGAAAAAACAAAGGACAAAGGCAAAGAATAGTTCTTTCAATGAGTAGAAATACTCCCACCCTAGAATTAACCACCTCATGTGGAGTTTGGTGAAGTGCTAAGCTAAGAGGCATAATTATTAGCCCTGAGCCCCAAAGGTGACCCTTTGCCATTGATGTCAAAAGGGGAGAGATTTGTGTATTATGGGGAGAGTTTTTGGATATGAGGAGAGATTTGATATCTAAGAGAGAATTGAGCCAGGGGGATCAAAGGCCTAAGGGGAGCAAAAAATAAGGTCAAAATTTAGTAAAAGAATTTGGGTTACCATCAATGACAAATGGGGATATTGTTGGACATTTTGAGTCCCTAAGCTGAAATGTTGTCATTTATGTCAATAGAGCAATAATTGTCAAAAGGATCTATGAAGGGTTTTTGTGAAAACTAAGGCAGGGAAAATAAAATGTTTTATTTAAAACCATGGACAAGAAATTTGATCTGGGTTTTTATTAAAACCCATGTTGGGCTTTCGTTTCGTTGAAAAAGATGCCCCGATGATGGAGTTATTTGAGTTTTAATGTTTGGTTTAAATTTTAATTATTTAAAATTTAAATTCAAATTTAAATGGAAATTTTCCCACCGATGCAAATACAATTTTAATATTTCTGCCAACGTCTTCAAAGTGTTACTAAACATTATATAAAGGGGTGGTAATTAAACCAAATAATCATCCTTGCACTTGTGTGTAATTGCCTTGGAATTCGAAAGAGCTTGTGCAAATTGTTGAAAAGGAAGCAAAGAAGAAAGCGTAGAGATTTAGAAATTTCAAACGTGGTATGAGGCATGGCGCATTGGCGTATCGATTTTGCTAATACTGTGGGCAGCGCAAATATCAGGGATTGAATCCCCTTGATGGCACCGTGTGGAAAGCGCTTTGGCTCTTTGTCCTTTGCGGTAGGAGAAGGAATATTAAAGGCCCTTTTGGCCTTTGCTTTTCCAATGAGTGCTTTGGATTGATTGGAATCTTAGCGATGGCTAATATGCTCACGATGTGTGATGGACAGGGGTTCAAATCCCCTTGAGAGGTATTTACATTTTTACCTTTAATAATTTTTATCAACCCTAAAGTTTGGAGTTATAAGGTATTTAATGAGAATTAAATTTTATCATTAGGGCTGTGATTATTATTGCAAAACCATATTTGTTTTATGTTTTATTTTGATGAAAATGGAGAATTTATTTTAGGAGAAATAAGGAGTTGTTGTTAAAGTGATTTTGAAATATTTATTGTGGGTTATTTTTAATAAGGGTTTTTATTAAAATAGACTTTGGTGGATGTGTTTATGAAGTTGGAGTGAAAAGGGTGTAAATTAAGTTATGCTTTTATTGTGATTATTTAAATACCACTAACCCTTATTAATATTGAAAAGGAAAGTTGTGATTAAGTGTGGCAGATTTTGTGGATAACTTATTGGCATCAAAAAGGTATGGGCACATTCTCCTATTGATTTTTTGTGGTGGTTGATTTTTGAAATATCATTGGAGTGAAAAGGATTAATTGAAGTTTCCTTTGTGAAGATGGTTGGTTGAATGCTTCAATGTTTTATGATTTGTGAGTTGTATTTAAACCTTGTTTCATTAGCATTTTTGTTGAAGCCCATTGATTATGAAATGAACTTGAACATGATCTAGAAAATAACATGAGTATCATTGTTATGTGAGACTTGAGATAAAGCATTGTTGGAAACATTTTTATTTGGTTGATACATGCTTGAACTAGGGTTTGTGATAAAGGGTTGTTCCTTGATGTGATTGGTTGAGTTGAGTTGGGTAAGCCTAGTCAAGTGGATGTGTTAAATGGTTGTTCAACTTCCATAAAACAAACTATTCTATATTCTGATTTGAGTTGATATTGATATTGAATAATAGGACATATTGAGTCTCTAAAAATTCTCTTTATGCTTCTATTGAGTTGAGATTGGGATTTGAGTATAGAACATATAGAGTCTCTAAAAATTCTCTTTATGCTTCTATGATATTGATTTGAGTTGAGATTGAGATTTAAGAATAGGACATATTGAGTCTCTAACAATTCTCTTTATGCTTCTATTAATTTGATATTGGGATTTGAGTATAGAACATATAGAGTCTATAACAATTCTATTTATGCTTCTATGAGATTGAATTGAGATATTGATTGTACTTTGAGTATAGAACATATAGAGTCTCTAAAAATTCTCTTTATGATTCTATGAGATTGAACAAGTTCTGTGAGAGCTTGTTAAGCAGATTTGAGCAAGTCCAAGAGAGGACTTATTGAGCAGATTTGAGAAAGTCCAAGAGAGGAATTATTGAGAATATTTTATCAAGTCCAAGAGAGGACTCATTGAGCATATTTGAGCAAGTCCAAGAGAGGACTTATTGAGCAGATTTGAGCAAGTCCAAGAGAGGAATTATTGAGCATATTTGAGAAAGTCCTAGAGAGGATTTGTTCAACAGATTTAGATAGGTTTTGTGTGAACCTGTTGAGCATATTTATACAAGTGTTTGAGTGAACCTGTTGAGCAGATTTGAGTAGGTTCTGAGTGAACCTATTGAGCATAATTTTACTAGATTGAATGTACTATGTTTAGTGCAAGAGATTGAGCAGAACTGTGCTAGATCGACTAAGCTGTGTTTTGTACAGTATTGATATAGAGCTTTGGAGGTGATAGAGTATAGAGGATAGAGTCTCAGTGGATAGAGATCCAGTAGCTAATACAATAGAAGAAAATATCTGAGTGAGAAGTCTTTAAGTGGAGATATATCCACCAGTCAGTGCAGCATAGATACAGAGTCTTCTAGAAGATCACTAAACAGAGCAGAAGGGGAAAGAGTTCTCCTATGGAAGAGATACACAAATTTGAGATTAGGGGATTAGCATCTTCTTTGGATAGAAATCCATAAACATTGTAATTTGGGAAGTATTCCCAAGAGATTGATTGAGAAAGTTTTAGTAAAATATTTTCTCTATGGAGGTAGCCCACATTGGGTGAACCATGTTAAAATGGTGTCTCTTATGTGTGTGATGCTTTGTGTGATGTTTATGGTTTCATTAATTTTGATGCTTCTATTTGGGAAAAAGTTTTATGTTATACTGTTCACCCCCCATCTCAGTATAAGCACATGTTCTTTAATTGGTATCAGAGCAGGTCTCTCCATAAAGAGTTTAACAACTTGTATATGGATCCATCAGTATCATACATGTGCTCAGGGAGTGAAGTATAGACACCTAAAATGTGTTATATCGAGGGTTATTACTCATATGGACATGCTACAAGACCATATGGAATATTTTGGACAGACTCCAAGATAGAGCAGTGGTTCTAACCACTCAATTTGGGCTCATTGGCCTAATCAGTCTGGACCGTAGCCCAAACCTGTAGTTTACAACTAAATCATAGCTAAGACCTATGGTTTGCAATCTAGACTATAGTTGTGACCTATAGTCTTAACTGAAGTTCAGTTGGCCTTCAAGCTAAGCCAAATCAGTTGAAACGACCATTGGATTATAGAAGAAGGTGGTTAGAGAGTGGAAGCTTCCATTCCAACTGTCCTAACCACCCGTTATTGATCTTGGCTTCTCCAGGAAGCCACCCCTAGCCCATGAGTAGTCCTATAAGTACCCCTACAAATGAGGGCAAAGAGATAAATGATTTGTATAGTGAAGCACTAACGAATTATCGATTGAGTTTTATGTGATCAAGCGAGCAGTGAAGCCCTGTCAGATTGCATACTGAATTTGTGTATTCAAAGGCTAATTTGCTATTCATCCAATGATAAGTTTGCCATGGAAGCCCTAGGAGCCTAGGAGGATCAAGAAATACAAATCTAGGCAAACAAAGGCCCATCACAGTGATTTGACAGCCAAATCTATTAGAAGGACACAAACGCGACCCTTAAACATCAATTGTACAAGGAGATCAAGCCCACTACCCTTGGAATTGAGGGAAAGACTATCAGAGTGCTAACTATAGCTTTTAGCCATGGTTTATAGTATAGACCATGCACCAGAGTTGTGGTTTGTAGTAGAGGGAATAGTTTCAAAGGAGAGAAAACCATCAAGTTCCTTCCCCATTGCAAAGAATATGGAATCTCCACCCTAGAGTAGTTTGTGCCATTCTGAGAGGCATTTGTAAATCACACCTACCATTAAGAGGGAAAATAATTGAGCACTCCTATTGTAATATTGTATCAAAATGAATATCCCTAAGAGGGACGTACTTGTAATTAGGCTTTGAATTCAAATATAATGAAATAAAGTGTTTTCTTTCTTGTTTCATTTGTTGTCAATTTTGTTTACTTGTATGCATGTTATATCTTTACCATTTATTGCAATAGGAGCCACAATCAGGTGTGACCCTTTTTGGTGGTTATAGAGGCAATCACGGTGGCACTCCACATTTTGATAATCTGATTATGTTTTTTTGGCTTTTGTAGTTGCAGGTATAGACCACAGTTATCAACTACGGCCTAACAACTAAACCGTAGGTACAAGGTACAATCCACAGTCAGAACCATAGGTCAGACTTGTGGTTTCCTGTTGATAACACAAATAGATAATTCTAGACTATGCAAGACATGAGGTAGGTCCTTTTTCTAGCCCTATGTCATTTTTCCATGTTTTGTGTTTTTACAGTAGGTAAATTTGAAATGTAAATTAGGAAAGCAACTAAAAGAAAATGGTAAATAAATTGTCTTAGTTTGCTTTTCGTATTTTTGCTTTCACTAGAAAGGTGCTAATAGGAACAGTGGACCTCTAATTGTAATCTGCCCTAGGCTACAGTGTGCTTGATAGAAATATATTTATGGTTTGCATGTGTGAGGCCCTATTAGTGGCCATTTAGCATCGTAATGTAAATAGTCCTATAGAGCATCTAGAGTAGCTTGCATTTTTTGAATCTGAAACATATTTCATTTGCATAGCATGTAGAAAATAATCATGTGTGCTATATGATGCATTTATTTTATGTACATTAAAAATAACCACACACACCACAAAACACTTAAATGCTAGTGAGTTGGGCTTGGCATCCAACCACTAGTAGAGTTCAACGATGGTGGGCGTGACTTCCATCCGTTGGCCCAAATAATATTACCCCTTGATATATAGACCAATACCAAATCCAAGAACCATCTATAGCCCAAAAAAATTACATGTACTCCTCTTAAGAGGGTATAATGTTGACTGGGTGATATTGGGTGACGATCTGGTAGGATCTGTGCTCCTTATCCAGGTGTGGGTTTCATTACCACATACGAGGGATTTACATGACTTGGAGTTCATAGCCAAGTTGTCGAGCTATGAGCGTACAGCTGAAATCCATTAAACCAAGAATAAAATCTAACAATTTTTACAAAATCACAATAAGAGTTTCTACAACTAATACAACACCTTTTGAAAACACATCAAACAGTTTAGGACTCACTTTTAAAACTTAAAATGAGATAATCATTGTTGTATACCTTATTTTCTTAATAATAATACATTTAGACTCTAGGTACACAATGGTGGACACACGGGGTTGTCGGCAACGGTCCAAGGCCAACGTCGGTGACCAACCCCTAACTAGTTCACAACAATACATGTCGAATCGTCAACCACATGAGCAAATCAAACATCATTCGGCTAGCATTCAAGGATACAAATTGACACGGGGGGATCCAATAGAGAAAACCCCAAATAGAGGAGCTTCATTACACTCCTCTAGGCATAGAGTAGAATGGGAAACCTTCCAGCACAAGGGTGTTCCACTTGAGAGCCATTATCAAGACCGTAATGCACGCATGTCCACGGGGTCGACTAAAGAGTTTATTGTGCAATGGACCAGATTGGTACCCCTATGTACTAAGTCTACTGGAGGATATATGGCTCCACCTTTTGAGTATAGAAGGACTAGAGACCCACCCATTCAAGTGTAAGTAGATAGGCTCGCTACCGAGCATAGAACTAGTCATACTTCCATGAGTGGTCCAACATGAAAAATCACCATTGAAATATCAAAGGTGAAGGATAATGGTACACCGCTGAATGAGTTATGGAAGTCTAGGCAGCTAGAAGATCTAGGTAGTTTTCTAGAGTATCTAGGGTACAAATATTTTTCTCCACCAACTCGATCCCCGAGTGAGCATAGTGGGAGTGTCGTCTACACTACTAGAGAACATGGGGAGGCTTCTAAGCACTTGCATGTCACACACCCACTATCTATACATGGTGGGTCACAATATGGGACACAACAAGAAGCCAATGTTGTCTTTACAGATAGAGGCAAAGGCATAGCATATCAGTCTGATGGGTACAGAACCCACAAAGTTGCTCATACAAAGTAGGGGTATCAATGGCCTCCCATAGTCGACCAGATCAATAGATCACATCGACTGACATCAGATAAAAAACACTAACTCCTCCAAGACCAATTGGAGGATGCTCACCTAGATAGGTAGCGTATCGAAGATGAAAATATTCAAGTGAAAAGGCTCATAAGACAAACATTATATGAGCAGCGTATGTGCGAGGAGCATATCCTTGCTCAAAAGGAACACGTAGAATAGGAGGATAAGCTAGCTAGAGCTACCCTATATCCTCAAGATGAGCATCGAGAGCACACGCATTGTAAGGATTTCTCACAATATGAGATGCATCAAGAGAATAGAGATGCTCGTACTCATGTTACTTCTGAACAAAGGTAGCGGCTACCACCGCTCAATAATCAAAGGTAGATACATCATGAAGTAGAAGTGGGAGATGGATACAAGCAGGTAAATCCTAAAATCTCCCAAGCTAAATATGAGGAAGAGCAAATACCTCCATCTCGCACAAGGAATATAGTTTCTCCTAAGCCACCTACACATCAACTTAGGGAGGAGGAATTTTTGTCTTCAGAGGCCTATAAGACCTTGGATGAGAAAATTAAAGCCATTGAAAGATAAGGCATAGTGATTCAAAAGCTGACTGTAAGGAAAATCTATAATGAGCCTTTGGATCCTTCGATGCCTACTCTGTCCTACCCTAATAATTTTGACATGCCCAGGTTAGATAATTTCAAGGGTGATGAAGATGCACAAGAACATGTAACGAGCTTTCTGGATGCTTGCTTTCAGATAGCAAGAAATGATACCTTATTGTTGTGCACGTTCATCATGACACTTTTAGGGCCTATCTGAGAGTGGTTTAACCAGCTAAAGAAGCATAATATAATAAGCTTTGAGAAATTAGCTAATGCCTTTCTTGAATGCTATTCCTTTGGCATAAATAAATAGGCTAATCTTTCTGATTTGGCTGCGCTATCTTAGTGCGACAACGAGTTGATAGAACAGTATGGAAAGAGGTGGAGAAGATTAATGGCAAAGTTACCATTCCCTATTCCTACCATGGAATTAATTCGAATGTTCATAAAGATTTGTGCTAAGCACATCTCATTACTATTGCAGCTACAATAGTATGCTACATTAGAAGAGGCTTTGGTGTAAGCCAAGGTGATTGAGGATATCAAGTTGCAATAGGGAAACTTGAAGCTTAGAAATAGGAAAGAGGGACAAAACAAGAGTACCATGAAGCATCAAGGTAAGCAGGCCCATGTAAATCAAGTGGTATTAAATCTCCAATAGGAGTACAAGGGGCATCAAAAGCAGAACTATCAGTCCCAGCCTCCACCTGCGTAGTATGATAAGCGCAATAACTACAAGGGTAAAAACAAAGAGCAATGCTCACCTCACCAGTTCACACCATTGATAGAATTTTTGATGGCTATTTTCCATCAGTTATGCAAGGCCAAGGCAATCATATTAACCGAAGTCAAGATGATAGACCTCAATAAACCCAAACCAAAGGGGTTTCAAGATGATCTATTTTGCATCTTTCATAGAGTGAAAGGACATGACATCGAGGTGTGCTGGTCTTTCAAACACCTAGTGCAAAATATGATCTAAAAGGGTGAGCTTGTAGTGCCTCACAACCTTCAAGCACCTGACAATCAAAATATGGGGATTTACAAGAACCCCTTACCGAATCATGAGGCACCTCGAAACAATGTTGGTTAAGTTAACCAGGTGTGAGTCAAACCACCTACCCAGGGATTCATAGGTATGGTCAATTTTATTACTAGGCATGGGAGATATGAACAGAAAAATCAACCTCATGCTCCTATCCAGATACAAGCCATGCCAAATCAGCAATCGGTACAAAATATTCTAGGTCCACAAACAAGACTAGTGGTGACCATAAGGAGAAGGTTGGTCCAAAACCTATAGAAAACTCCTACAAAACTGTTAATATATGAATTAATTCAGCAATCCTTGAGGCACAGGGAGACTCTTATGGAAATTTTAAGGTCCATTTAAGTACAGGCCTAGGATGCACAAGCATTCACAAAATTTGTGGGACATGTACAACAGTGTCAGGAATCAATGATCCAATTTTACGATCATGAGATAAGAATAATTTCTACAACTATGATTGACCCGCCATTGCATATAATCGCATGTGTGAATCACATGCCATTCAAAAGGGTCTTGATTGATACTGGCTCATCGCTCAACATAATAACGACCAAGGCATTGAATCATTTGAAGCTACCTAAATCACACATTGTACCAACTACATTTACATTAAGAGAATTTAACGACGCACTATGTTTGACTGTCAACACAATTATCCTACCCATACAAGTAGGTTTGAAGACCATTTAAGTAATGTGTCACATGATAGAAGGGGCCATGCAGTACAATATTTTATTTGGTAGACCTTGGATTCATGAAATATGTTGTGTCCCCTTGATACTGCATCAATGCATGAAATATATTCATGAGGGACTAGTTCACGTAGTGGCATCAGATGAAGAGCCATTTAAGTTTGTGAACCTAGAATATTTTCCTGGGAGTTTCATACTCCCATAAATGCACCTGGATGTTCAACGATCATCACAAATAAGGAAACCAAGAGGTAAACTAGTAGGGAATGCTCAACCGATGCCATATGTGTCATACAGATCGAAGCATACCACTACCACTTCCTTAAAACCATCAACATTAGTCATGCATCAGGATGATAGGAAATTAAAACTGAAGATGGGCAAGAAAGAGAAAGAGCTTGAGCCCGAGCCAATTGCCGAGGATGTTCCCATTCCCATGGAAATTGAGGAACCCCAAGACAAAGTCGAGGAGGTACCTCAACCTGATTCACATGCATCTTCAACTGGGTCATCCACACCGTGGGTTATGGTACATCTCGCTAATACTAGATTAGACAAGTACCTTGTACAGAATGTGACCTTCAGACCAATTCTGAAGACTGCGCAAGATATGGGAAGACCATCCGGCCATCGTTATCCGGTTGGATCGATGGCTCCACTAGGAGAACCACCTAACCAGACTAACTTCATCTATGTGAGGCTATATTAGCTTCCAATGCAAGAGCCCATGGATGAAGATGACAAGGAACCTTTTGTGGTAAACATTCATTATTTGTCTAATCTGGAGTATGCCATGCGTATTTTTGATATATATCACTGGCATGGATACGACCTTGGTCTCTTTGAACAAGGATGTAGGACTTCGTTGGAACCGCATTATCAGTTAGTCACTGATATATTCGGTTTAGGGTTACAAATACATGTACAAGATGATTTTCTTGCAACATCCCTAGATCGTTTGTACCTCAACATGGCGAAAGATGTGGATTTTAATCCATATCATCCGGATCCTTCAAAATTCTAGAGAAATCACCCTATGATATTTGTCATCACCATTGAGCCACTTGAAGATCATTATGAAGGGCTCCTTGAGCAGATAGAGGCAGAAATGAACCCCAAAGATCAACTGGGACATCAAACACATGATGCATTCAACAACATAGACATGTAGGGATGCAACCCCATTACTACAAGTGATATCAAGTTAGGAGATCTTTATAATGAATATGGAGTGTAGTCCACCTCTGATATGAGTGGACCAGGCTATGATGCAGATGAGGATTCCCCAAACGATGATGGATCTAGGGATGAAGTTGAAGGCACTTATGTAAGGCCTTTGTATGTGCATCATTTATTGCCTATAGAATAAATACAGGATACCGAAGAGATCCTTCCCAATGTTGATCATCCAGGGGAAGGGACCGAGATAGTTTTATTGACAGCGTCGTACATGAGGTATAAAGATCTAATTTTTCTAGATAGTGATGACAATATGCAAGAAGTGAGATTTATGGGGCCTCACTTAGAGGAGCGCCCTCTAGGATTGGTGGTAAATGAAGGATTATATTATGACAATGATGAAGAATATGATCTAGAGAGGGCTTACCTTGGTCCTCCTTATTTGCATCACTACCATAAACCCATCGAAATCGATGAGGTCTATAGGCAGCTACATGTTGGTCCACATCTAAGATCAAGATAGTTAAACCTGGATCAAATCCATCGGTTGGTTAATCCCATTTCATCAACCTACATGCAGCTCCATAAGCTGAATGATCCTATTTTGCATTCAGTGCATAAGGAAGATCTAGTTATTCACAATCCTCATAGGGAAGACCCTTTTGTGCCTATGCCATTAGAGCCAGATCATGGGTATGAGGACTATTTAGATTTTGTAGAGGTCAATGTATATTGTCCTAGAGATTAAGTCCATTCCATAAACATGGTCTCCATTGATTTGAAAACTCCACTCCACAATCCAACAAATCCATCTAAACCATTCTATCTTAATAAATATGCTATCGACTAGGATCATGCTGATTCACCCATTGAGCTTGAGGATTTATTCTTCAATGAAGAAATGTTAGAACCTTTCCATTTTACACTAGGCTATGCATATGATGTTTATCATACCGAAAATGCTTCCAACGTAGAACCACTCAACCCGACTGATGACATTCATATGATTCCTACACCTCACCAGCTTGAGGAGGGATCACATATGTCGAGAGAGGAAACCTTTGAGGTGGATATCAGTGATGATCCCACCAATGTAAAGAAGGTTAAATTTGGAGAGAGTCTCACTCCATATGAGCGGGCCACCCTCATCCCTCTGCTGAAAGAGAGACCAATTGTTTTTGCTTGGTCGTATAAGGATATGCTAGGTATAGACCCAAAATTGGTTACTCATAACATTTCGCTAGATTTGATGAAGAAGTCGATCAAGCAAAAGCTTAGTAAAATGCACCCAATAGTAGCCTTAATGGTGAAATATGAGTTGTAGAAGCTATTGGATGTGGAATTTATGATTTCCATCGATTATCTAGAATGGGTGTCCAATATGGTACCCATGGGAAAACCCAATGGAAGAATCTGTATTTGCACAGATTTTAGAGACCTAAATAAGGCAACACCCAAAGATTCATTTTTGTTGCCTAATATTGATGCTCTTGTAGATGCAATTGCAGGTCATGAAATGCTCTCCTTAATGGATGGTTTTTATGGTTACAATCAAATTCAGATTAAACTCGAATACCAGCACAAAACTGCATTTATAACGCCATGGAGAACATTTTTCTATAAAGTTATGTCATTCGGCCTCAAAAATGTTGGTGCCACATACCAACGGGCCATGACATACATTTTTCATGACTATATGCATAAAATCCTTGAATATTATATCGATGATTTGCTAGCTAAGTCATTTTTATGAGAAGAGCATGCAGAGGTCTTAAGAAAAGTCTTCAATTGCCTGATAGAGCACAACATTAGGCTGAATCCTAAGAAGTGCATATTTGGCATAACTTCTAGAAAATTACTAGGGTTCATCGTCTCTAAGAGAGGCATTTAAGTAGACCCAGTGAAGGTCAAGGCCATTTTGAAAATGCATCCTCCCACCAATATTAAGGAATTAAGGAGCCTTCAGGGCAAGGTAGCCTCGATAAAGTTATTTATCGCCCAACTATCGGATAAATGTCAACCCATGAATCGACTGCTACATAAGGGTATCCCATTCAACTAGGACAAGAACTGCAAGGCAATCTTCACTAAGATAAAATAATACCTAGCGACACCACCAGTGCTAGCTCCACCAAGGCCAAAGGTTCCTTTTCTACTATATATATCGACAACTAACTTTGCACTGGGAACCATGTTATCCTAAAAAAACATGCAAGGCAAATAATAAGCCATATATTACATTAGTCGAACTTTTGTGAGCTATGAGATTGGGTATGCATATGTGGAAAAAAAAAAATTAACAGTAGTGTTCTCTACAAAGAAATTGTGATTCTATATGTTAAGTCATACGACGTATGTTATATCCAAACAAAATCCTTTGCAGTACATGATGAGTAAGACTTATCACAATACACATACTGCAAAGTGGATCATGCTTTTAATGAAATTTGATTTGGAATTCATAAGCCAAAATTCCTTTAAGGGATAGGTCATAGCAAATCAATTAGCTGAGGTGCCACTATCAAATAGTAGGCCTATAAAAATTGAGCTTCCAAATGATGCAGTATTCATCATATTTGAAGCTCCTAAACCTAAAGAACCAGAGAATAATACTAATATGACTCTATTCTTAGACGGTTCGAAGTGCAAAAAAGGGAGTGGTGTTGGAATAGTGTTCTTCACTCCATAAGGAGCTCCAATGCCCTTGTCGTTCAAGTTGGATTTTATATGCACCAACAACAACGCTAAGTAAAAATCCTTACTACTAGGCCTCCACACAACTATCACCATGAATATTAAGAGATTGAACATCTTTGGTGATTCCTTGCTCATAGTAAATCAAGTCATGGGACTTTTTCAATGTCGGTGTCCCATACTGAAATCCTTTAAATATCTAGTTGATACATGTTTGGCCAAACTAGAATGGTATGACATCGAGGCAATCCCTAAATCATAGAATAAGTTTGTAGATACCATGGCTTATTTGGGATCCTTAATCTCTCATAATCCATCTACTAATTTCACTACCATCCATGTCAAGATGCTCTATCATCCAGTAGCAGAGTGTGTAGCCTATGATAATAGAGAATTAGTCAACATGATCAGTGTAGAACCACAAGCATAATGGTTCTGTAGAGCTAAATACTTTCTTACGAAGTCACCCTGGGGGTCATTAACCTCTCAAAGTCCCATGGGGAGTAGTACTACCATTAACCATAGGGTTGTTTCCATGTATACATTGCAAAAGTAAATACATAGGGTGAGCAAGTCATCTTGGCAGTCAAAGCTGAGATTTATCAAAATTAGATGTTGCAAATTAAATACTTCCTAAAGCTTAGTATAATCCTAGAGGGATTGCCGCGTGCCACGAAGCAAACATTTAAATATAAAGTGGCCAAATATGTCTTAATAGGAGACATCTTGTACCAAAGAAGCTGTTGAGAAGCAACACACCCCCACTAAAAAAATGAAATTTCATCCTTTGAAAATATTTAGCTTTCATTTTGCCGTAGGGACCCTCTTGATGTTTTTCAGGTTTTTATTCCAAATTTTGCTTGCCTCCTTCTTTTTCAAGTTTTGCATATACCAAAGTACTTAAGTAGGCTTGCATATGGCTTTGATTTCAATTTAGAATTTATTTTTTATGTTAGAATCATTTCTGAGTAAAGAACATCTTTCACTAATATGTAAAAATGCAGAATACAGATGAATAAATTCATTGGAGTCAACCTACAATTTTTGGAAAATTTGCCATTTTTGGAAACGTCGCGATTTCGTGACATATTCCATTTTTGGAAATGTCACGATTTCGCGATAGGTTTGAGTCAGAAGCCAAACTTGAAGAGAATGTCATGATTTCATGACACATTTGGATCAGAAGCAAAGCTCTTGGAAAACGTCATGATTTCGCTACATATTCTGACTAGAAACGTTGCGAAATCATGACGTCACGAAATCGCGACATCCCGAAATCGTGACGCATTTGGAAGAAAGAGCCAATGCATAGAAATGTCATGAAATCGTGACGCATTTGGAAGAAAGAGCCAAGGCATAGAAACGTCATGAAATCGCAACATCGCGAAATCGCGACGCATTCGGAAGAAAGAGCTAAGGCATAGAAACATCGTGAAATCGTGATGCATTTGGAAGAAAGAGCCAAGGCATGGAAACGTCGCGAAATCACGACGTCGTGAAATCATGACGCATTTGGTTAAAAGAGCCGAGGCATAGAAAAGTCATGAAATTGTGACGCATTTGGAAGAAAGAGCCAAGGCATAGAAACGTCATGAAATCGTGACATCGCAAAATCGTGACGCATTTGGAAGAAAGAGCCAAGGCATAGAAACGTCGCGAAATCATGACGCATTTGGAAGAAAGAGCCAAGGCATAGAAACGTCACGAAATCACGACGTCGCGAAATCATGACACATTTGGAAGAAAGAGCCAAGGCATAGAAACGTCGTGAAATCGCGACGTCGCGAAATCGTGACGCATTTGGAAGAAAGAGCCAAGGCATAGAAATGTCACAAAATTGCGATGTCACGAAATCATGACATCGCGAAATTGTGACGTGTCATGATTTCACGACGAAGAAGTTTGGAAAAGGATAAGTGAAGGGAGACGTCGCGATATCGCAACATGTCCCATTTTCGGACCTGTCTTGATTTTGTGATGTCATGAGCTGGAAGGAAAGAACCAAGTCGACAAGGTAATAAAAATTAGGGTTTAATTTAATAATATTAAAATGCTAATCCTGGTTTTGTCTTTTGCAGAAAGCCATCTGGCAGTTGCATACTAGCGGAAGTAATGGCGAAAAGGACAAAAATAAGCGCGGATCAAGTGAAGGCCATCAGATGGAAATGTGAGATGCCGAGGATTTTTGGTCCATCCAGATTTTATGGATCTGGCCGCAAAGAGACTTTACGGTGACTAAGCAACTGCCTCATTTAATGGAATATGTCGGCAATTGACCGAAAAATGAAAATATCTACACATAGTTACCGAAATTTGCCGATGGACGCATTTAACAGGAGAATTTATGGTGAAAGTAATGGCGTGCAGAGAATTTCAATTCAGAGGCGGCTCTGCGAAGATAAAATGTCAGAGAAACCAGTGACTCATCCGAATTTCTCTGAGGAATTAATGAGACGCTCCTGACAGATGCACCAGAAAGATGAAGATACCTTCACACGCAGTGCCCATTTATGGAATATATCGGTGATCGCCAAAAAACGAAGATATTTACTTGCAGTTACAGATGGATGAGAATAATATCAGATCATGCCTTCTCCATTTATGGCAAGTAACTGCACTAAGATTTGCAGAATGGTTAGGTTTTATCGAAACTCTATTTTAAAAGGCCTTATATTGTAAAACCTGGGTAGTAGAGTTTAAGTGATAAGATTTAGGGTTTTGGAAGAAGATATTTCTGAAAAGATCAGGGTTTGTCCTGAGTCTATATATACTTCTTCCGGATGTAAATTCTAGAGGTGAAAACTTAGAATAAAAAGCTATTGGAGCAATTTCCTGCAAATCTTGTTTGAATGCTTTGTTCTGGACCTGGAGTTGGTGTAGTTTCATTTTTTGTGATAGCATGGCCAGGAGCCTAATCTCTTTCAGATCGCGATAAGTTCATCTTCTTTTGTTTTCATTTCATTAAGGTTTATTTAATTTATGTTGTAGATCTGTGTTATCAAAGATTGGGTATGCTACTAGGCTTCATTCTTTTTATTGTATGCTAGGGAAAATTATAGATTTAAGGTTCAGGCCTGTTCTAATTGCTCTGTCCTCACTGTGCGAGCTAAGTTGTTGGTGAGAGATACCAATTTCAACTGACTTTCCTTTTGTTTGTGATTTTCTTTCAGATCTGTTTTGTCTCTATCTTATGCTCTTAGTGGAAGGTGATCTTAGAAAGCTGGACACTTTCCTCTTTGATTTGTTCTATTGTGAAGCTAACCGGTATAACTAAAATTGGTAGTTTTGGTTTTGCAGCTAAGTTAGGTAAACTTCTCTTTCTGCCCTACTCTACTCTCTCTGTTCCACCGATTGAATGATCCATTTTTATTTTCTTTAGAATTTGTCTTTTATTTAAAACTGCTAAAACATAAAGAGCTAGATCAAAGAACTGATTGTAAATCTGAGTGTCCACAAAGATAACCAATTCCAAAAACATTATTGAACAAGTCTAGAACCCGTTGTAAGGTAACAGACAGTCCACTTGAAACTATTCCATAAGCAAAAAAGAGTGAATAGACATTTGACCCAACTCTGTAACTCACACCTTGGATATCCAACAAGATCCTAAAGTGAGTGGGATTTATCCCTTATAAGTGTTATCGGGTTTTCATGCTCATTCTTCATAGGGTGTGTATAAAAGTCGAACCAACATTTAAAATTGGCGCTAGAAGGAGGGCCGAACTTACGTTCTTAGTGCGCTTGGGTTGAGAAATATGATTGTATGTGGTATTTAACAAATACTATGTTTTATCCAGAGTCTGGTAGCCTTTTTCCCTCCTCCTCAACCTTTTAAAACTTGTTTGTTTGAGTTTTTGCCTAAACAGTGGAACTCAACACCAACATTTAAAATTGGCGCTAGAAGGAGGGCCGAAGTTCAGTAGTTTGTTAAGGATTGTAAGGTTGTAAGTGTTGGTGAAAAGCTGGATTCTAATTATAGAGTAACAAGGTCCCACTCCAGAGTTGGAGAGCTCCTTGTGCCCGAGTTAGAAACCCCCGTAAGAAGCAGCCTCAGAAGGGCCAAGTCCTTGTCTGAAATAGTTTTGTCACCACTTGTAGTTACTCCAACTACAACTGAAAGTATCATCGTCAATCAAGTAGTAATGGCAAACTGGTTGGGTTCCACTGCCTTAAATATCCCGGGTGCAGCCCATGACCTACCTAGAAATCCTGAGAGATATCTTCCCAGATACAAGCATGATGGAACTAGGACATCGGAAGAACACCTAGTAGCATTCAAGAATGCTCTAAAATTGTTAAATGTACAGACATGAAGATGTGGCTTGCAGATTGTTCCCGTTCACTCTCCAGGAGGGAGCTTACGACTGGTTTCTAAATCTCACTAACGATTCTATTACCAGTTGGAATGACTTGGAAAAGGTTTTTGTATCGCAGTTTGGTGAAGTGATAGATCCCAGTGTATTATATCAGCAATTTTCTGGTATTAAAAGAGAAATAAATGAATCTGTCAGATCTTACAATGTCAGATTTTAGAAGGCTTATGGTAGACTGACTGGTTATTATGTGCCAAATGCAGACCTGGCATTAGAAATTTTTAGGAATTCTCTAGATCCAATGACTTCTGTTTTCTTGAAAAGAGATGCCTCTATTACCAATCTAACAGAGGCTTACAAAGAAGCTTTGGTTCTGGAAAGACAATTGGGACCTCAACCTCTGAAAGCTCATCAAATTCCTTTGGTCACACAAGGTACCCCTGTCTTCAATCCCATACCACATCAGATGATGTTGCCAGTACATCAAACTCCACCATCAGGAAATCCATTGGTTGTAACACCTGCTGAAAATGTACAGAATCCGGATAAAGAATCTGATAACACAAGAGTTGAGGAAGTTTCAAGGGTGGTCCAAAAGTTGGCAAATGACTTTTTGACTTTCAAAAGGCAAGTGTCCATCGACAAAAACCCAAAAAGATTTCCTTATCAACAAAACAGATTCACTCGGCCCCCATACGAACCCAATAAAGATTATAAAGGTAAAGGGCATGATGTAAATATTTGTGACTTGGCTTTGCCTAACTGGTGCAGGATACATGCCACTTCTCAGCATGGGGAATTGGATTGCTTGGAGTTCTGTAATGCCTTTGAAGCTCTATCTGGTGAGTTGGTTTCTCCTGAACATCAAAGAACTGTGGATGCTCCAAGTTCATCCAAACATAGTGCAGCTATGGTGTTAGATTCTTTCACTTTCCCAGAAGAATCAGAGAATGTTGTGGAGCTACCCATGGACGAAGTGCAAGCCTTTCAACAGTACAGGAGGGACAACTACAACCTCAAAAATAGAAATCTGGAGCCCAACACTACATCTACCCCTCCGGACAACTCCCACAGTGTTCCTCCAGATCCATCTTCAAGCAATAACCCATCCCCACCCAAGGGAGGAAATCCGAGAGGACCAGATGCGTTTGTCCCTCCACTCAATAAGGGATATAATATAGTGGAGGACATGAAGAAGATCAAAGCTAATATCACTCTCCATGAGTTAGCCCAAATTTTTGAACAAAGAGATAACCTGATCAAAACATATTCTGAACCTACTACCAAACCTTTGGAAAAGGGAAAGAAGATGGCAAATGCAAATGTGGCCATGTATAAAGAGAAGACTGAAGTTCCACCTTTTCTACTTACTGTCCGAATATTTGGGAAAAATTTACACAACTGTCTCGGTAGATTCGAGTGCTTCAACCAATGTCATGCCTCTAGCCATCTGTCAGCAGTTGGGTTTGACCCCCATGAACTCCGAGATGAGAGTCATCCAATTGGATAAGTCTGAGGTTAAAGTGGTAGGTGAACTTCAGAATATACACATCCAGCTAGCATCTGAGCCGAGAGCGCAGCACAGAATTGACATTCGGGTGGTGGATATTCCTGTAGGATACAAAATGCTTCTGAGCTAGGGATTGGTCAAAATCCTTGAATGGGTATTTGGCTACTGATTTTTCGCATATGTGGTTACCCTGGAATGGTTTTGCAAATCAATTAAGAATCAACAGAGAACCAAGATATAAACTCATGATCACAGAGTATAATGCCAAGAATGAGACTGCTAATCTTGTTGAGGGCTGTTATATCGGGGTTTATAATTTGACAACTACTCAAAGGGAGAAATCGGTTAAAGCTCACCAAGATCACGATAATGAAGTTGGAATGCTTCATATTGATGGAACTAAATCTAAGCAAGGTTCTGGTACAGGGGCTGTTCTTAAAGGACCAAAAAATCAAACCGATTTTATGTCTTATCGCTTGTAGTTTCCCTGCACGAATAATTTGGCAGAATATGAAGCATTAATACCAGGATTAAAATTTGCTTTACATTACTTTGATCATGCAGATACGAAAGCTCGTGTGTTGGACTTGGTTGATTTGCAGGGTGGACGACTTCAAGCCGTAGAGCATTTTAGTCGACACCAAGAGACAGTCAAGCGCTGGCTTGACGAAAAGGCCAAGGTGAGCGCCTTCAATCGTGCAGACCTGGTGTTTCTATGGGACAAAGCCCATGAAAAGAAGCGTAAACACACCGAGCTGCAACCTCTATGGACAGGGCCATACCAGATTGCCGAGACCCTAGGTAATAATGCTTTTCGCTTACAGGACCTGGAAGGTAATTTTTTGAACCTTCCTGTGAGTGGTCAATATCTAAAGCATTATTTCTCAGTTGTTCCATCAAATACATCGTTGGAATAAATCACAAAGACGTTGTAACATGTGTATATATTGTAAATAAGCTTTGAAGTAGTTTGTTTTTATTTTATTTTGTTTGATTTTAAAGTTCTGTGTTTTATCCTTTGGGGTCTATACAAAGTAGTTTGTTTTTATTTTATTTTGTTTGTTTTTAAAGTTCTGTGTTTTATCCTTTGGGGTCTGTACAAATTTCTTTTAGCTTTTAAAGCTCTATTTTTTTTTAAGTTTTGCCTGGGCAGCAAAGAAAGAGTCAGCCTTTTAAAATTGTTTTTATTCTGAGTTCAAAATCCAGTGTTCATTTTGTTTTATTCTAATTAAGAGATAGTCTGCTTAAATTGAACAGTGGAACTATTTTGTTATTCAGAACAACAGTAGAAAGATAATTGGATTTTGTGTCTTGCTTGCCACAATTATTTTAATTATAAAGAAACTATTATACTGTTGGGTTGAAGAACTCCCAGGGAATCCAAGAAAAGTTGGTCGTAAGAGGGGACTCTGATTTGTGAAATTATTTAAGTGTCCAAAGAGGCTATCGGTACCCAGGCTTTCCAGATCGATGAAGAATAAAAAAGTTTTTGTTTTTAAGCAAGGCTTTCCAGATTTCGATATATTTCAAAAGAGAGAGAGAGAAGGTGAAAATTTAGCAGGGCAACATAAAACTGGCACTCTTTTATTTCCCACAAAAAAAAAAAAAGAGAAGTTATGTGATGAAAGAGATAGCCAAGGCTTCAGAAGATGTTTTCTTTTACCAAGTTGTAGATACCACCTCATAGTTGTGGATCAGGGTCGTGAAAATCTAAAGAGTAACTCTGTCGGGCTGTAAAAGGCTAAACTAGTAAACAGAGCCCTACTCGGTTTCCCCTTTCACAATCTAGAAAAGTTGATCAATCCAGAGTACAACATTCGAAGGCCCAATAATTCTTGAAGAAAGTTTTATACGCTTATAATTGCACATCAGAAATCTTCCTTAAGTGATTCAACCTAGTATGTCCTTGGGAAATTTTAACAACTATCAAGTAGTAGTTAAATTATTTTGAAGAATATTTGTGGCAAGGCATGGTACATGGTCTATATTGTTTTGAAACTAGAGTCCTGGATTCTAAAATAGTGCTACTATTTTACCCGTAGATATCGCCATTTGTTGAGAAGCAACACACCCCCACTAAAAAAATGAAATTCCATCCTTTGAAAATATTTAGCTTTCATTTTTCCATAGGGACCCTCTTGATGTTTTTCAGGTTTTAATTCCAAATTTTGCTTGCCTCCTTCTTTTTCAAGTTTTGCATATACCAAAGTACTTAAGTAGGCTTGCATATGGCTTTGATTTCAATTTAGAATTCATTTTTAAAATGTTAGAGTCATTCTGAGTAAAGAACATCTTTCACTAATATGTAAAAATGCAGAATACAGATGAATAAATTCATTGGAGTCAACCTACAATTTTTGGAAAATTTTTCATTTTTGGAAACGTCACGATTTCGTGACATATTCCATTTTTGGAAATGTCGCGATTTCGCGACAGGTTTGAGTCAGAAGCCAAACTTGAAGAGAATGTCATGATTTCGTGACACATTTGGATCAGAAGCAAAGCTCTTGGAAAACGTCACGATTTCGCTACATATTCTGGCTAGAAACGTTGCGAAATCGTGACGTCATGAAATCACGTCGCATTTGGAAGAAAGAGCCAAGGCATAGAAATGTCGTGAAATCATGATGCATTTGGAAGAAAGAGCCAAGGCATAGAAACGTCATGAAATTACGACGTCGTGAAATCGTGACGCATTCAGAAGAAAAAGCCAAGGCATAGAAATGTCACGAAATCATGACGTTGCAAAATCACGATGCATTTGGAAGAAAGAGCCAAGGCATAGAAACATCATGAAATTGCGACGTCGTGAAATCACGACGCATTTGGTTAAAATAGCCGAGTCATATAAGCGTTGTGAAATCGCAACGTCGTGAAATCGCAATGTCGCTATATCGCGACGAATTTGGAAGAAAGAGCCAAGGCATAGAAATGTCGTGAAATCGTGACGTCGCAAAATCGTGACGCATTTGGAAGAAAGAGCCAAGGCATAGAAACATCGCAAAATCATGATGCATTTGGAAGAAAGAGCCAAGGCATAGAAATGTCATGAAATCGCGACGTCACAAAATCGTGACGCATTTGGAAGAAAGAGCCAAGGCATAGAAACGTCGCGAAATCACGACGTTGCGAAATCATGACGCATTTGGAAGAAAGAGCCAAGGCATAGAAACATCATGAAATCGTGATTTCACGAAATTGCGATGCGTTTGGAAGAAAGAGCCAAGGCATAGAAATGTCACGAAATTGCGACGTCGTGAAATCGCGATGTGTCGCGATTTCGTGATGAAGAAGTTTGGAAAAGGATAAGTGAAGGGAGATGTCGTGATATCGTGACATGTCCCATTTTTGGACCTGTCTCGATTTCGTGACACCATGAGCTGGGAAGAAGGAACCAAGCCGACAAGGTAATAAAAATTAGGGTTTAATTTAATAATATTAAAATGCTAATCCTGGTTTTGTCTTTTGCAGAAAGCCATCTGGCAGTTGCATACTAGCGGAAGTAATGGCAAAAAGGACAAAAATAAGCGCGGATCAAGTGAAGGCCGTCTGATGGAAATGTGAGATGCCGGGGATTTTTGGTCCATCCATATTTTATGGATCTGGCCGCAAAGAGACTTTACGGTGACTAAGCAGCTGCCCATTTAATGGAATATGTCGGCAATTGACCGAAAAATGAAAATATCTACACACAGTTACCGAAATTTGTCGATGGACGCATTTAACAGGAGAATTTATGGTGAAAGTAATGGCGTGCAGAGAATTTCAATTCAGAGGTGGCTCTACGAAGATAAAATGTCAGAGAAACCAGTGACTCATCCGAATTTCTCTGAGGAATTAATGAGACGCTCCCGGTAGATGCACCAGAAAGATGAAGATACCTTCACACGCAGTGCCCATTTATGGAATATATCGACGACCGGACATAAAACGAAGATATTTACTTGCAGTTACAGATGGATGAGAATAATATCAGATCATGCCTTCTCCATTTATGGCAAGTAATCGCACTAAGATTTGCATAATGGTTAGGTTTTATCGAAACTCTATTTTAAAAGGCCTTATATTGTAAAACCTGGGTAGTAGAGTTTAAGTGATAAGATTTAGGGTTTTGGAAGAAGATATTTCTGAAAAGATCAGGGTTTGTCCTGAGTCTATATATACTTCTTCCGGATGTAAATTCCAGAGGCAGAAACTTAGAATAAAAAGCTATTGGAGCAATTTCCTGCAAATCTTGTTTGAATGCTTTGTTCTGGACCTGGAGTTGGTGTAGTTTCATTTTCTGTGATAGCATGGCCAGGAGCCTAATCTCTTTTAGACTGTGATAAGTTCATCTTCTTTTGTTTTTGTTTCATTAAGGTTTATTTAATTTATGTTGTAGATCTGTGTTATCAAAGATTGGGTATGCTACTAGGCTTCATTCTTTTTATTGTATGCTAGGGAAAATTATAGATTTAAGGTTCAAGCCTGTTCTAATTGCTTTGTCCTCACCGTGCGAGCTAAGATGCTGGTGAGAGATACCAATTTCAACCGACTTTCCTTCTGTTTGTGATTTTCTTTCAGATCTGTTTTGTCTCTGTCTTATGCTCTTAGTGGAAGGTGATCTTAGAAAGCTGGACACTTTCCTCTTTGATTTGTTCTATTGTGAAGCTAACCGGGATAACTAAAATTGGTAGTTTTGGTTTTGCAGCTAAGTTAGGTAAACTTCTCTTCTCGCCCTACTCTACTCTCTCCTGTTCCACCGATTGAATGATCCATTTTTATTTTCTTTAGAATTTGTCTTTTATTTAAAACTGCTAAAACATAAAGAGCTAGATCAAAGAACTGATTGTAAATCTGAAGTGTCCACAAAGATAACCAATTCCAAAAACATTACTGAACAAGTCTAGAACCCGTTGTAAGGTAACAGACAGTCCACTTGAAACTATTCTAGAAGCGAAAAAGAGTGAATAGACATTTGACCCAACTCTGTAACTCACACCTTGGATATCCAGCAAGATCCTAAAGTGAGTGGGATTTATCCCTTATAAGTGTTATCGGGTTTTCATGCTCATTCTTCACAGGGTGTGTATAAAAATCAAACCAAAAGAAGCTATGATGGAGTTCTCCTTCGTTGCTGAGAGCCCCAAGAGGCATCATGGGAAATTTTGCAAGCCCATGATGGTACATGCGGTGGCCATTTCAGCAGCATGGCCATCGTCAAATGCATCCTTCGAATGGGTTACTATTGGCCCACTATGGAGAATGAGTGCAATGCATATGTCAAGAAATACGTTAAATTCCAAAATCACGCTAATCTTACGCACTTGCCATCCCAAGCCTTACATCCCATCCAAGCGGCTTGGCCATTTGCATAGTGGGGATTAGATCTTATAGGCAATATCTCTCCTCCATCATCGGGTCGACATACATTCATAATCATGACTATTGAGTATTTCACAAAGTGGGTGAAAGGAATACCCTTAACAATGACAACTGAAGCTCATATAGCAGATTTTATACTGGAGCATATCATAAGTCATTTTGGGATTCCATCCAAAATAATATCGGATAATGGAATGTCTTTAAAGAATAAAACTGTGAGAGCTTTGACATCTAAATATAGAATCAGGCACAGTTTTATAAATCCATACCATCCGTAAGCAAACAAATAGGCTGAAGCTTCAAATAAGATAGTGGTAGCCATATTGAAAAATATAGTACAAGAAAACCACAAAGACTAGCACATCCAGCTACCCCTTGTGCTTTGGGCTTATAGGACTAGTATTTGGATGCCCATGGGGGCAACACCGTTCTCACTAGTATATGGCGTTGAGGTCATTATGCCCATAGAATTTGAAATTCCAATGTTGTGCGTCGTATTGAAAGATTTCATTGATGATGACACTACGCGACAAGCTCGACTAGATCAACTAATGCTACTTGATGAACATCGTGTGAATGCCTTGGATCATCTTCGCATTTATCAAGAGTGACTAAAACGAGCTTACAATGTCAAGTTCCACTAGAGAGACTTTGAAGTTGGGAATCTTGTCTTGAAAGAAAACCAACAGAACTCTAATTTACCGCCAGACATGCGAGACAAATTTGTGGCTAATTGGCTAGGACCCTACATCATATCTGAAAATATTGGTTTGGATACCTATCGCCTAACATCGCTAAGGGGTGTTGAAGAGCCTGAAACTCTCAAAATCATCCATCTTAAGGCGTTTTATGCTTAAATAGTATAGTAAAAGGCTTTGAGAGTTTCTTGTAACTACTCGATCATCCTAAAAGGATCCAAATACTTTCATTAGTGGTTTGTTCAAGTAAAAATATCCAAAGGTGTTTGTAAGCCCTTTGGTCAACCTCAAAATATCTGAGGGTTTGAAAAAACACTCGGTCATCCCAAAAAGGCTCCAAGGGTTCATGAAACTGCTTGGTCGTGTCAGTTAAAAGCCCCAAGGATTTGCATAATCACTCGATCATCCTAAAAATTACCAAACACATCTATAAGCCCTTTGTTCAAATTCAAAAGGCACCAAGAGTTTCTAAAAAATTGCTTGGTCAACCCAAAAGCTCCAAATGCATCTGTAAACCCTTTGGTCAAACTCAAAATGCACCAAGAGTTTCTAAAAAATGACTTGGTCAACCCAAAATCTCCAAAGGTGTCTGTAAGCCCTTTGGTCAAATGCAAAAGGCACCAAGAGTTTTTGAAAAACTGCTTGGTCAACCCCAAAGGCTCCAAGGATTCTCAAAATTGCTTGGTCATCCTAAAATGCCCCAAAGGTACCCATAATCCCTTTGGTCAATCCCAAAAGCTCTAAATATTCCTACAAATTGCTTGGTCAATCTAAAGGCTCCAGAGGTATGTACTTGTCGTTTGGTCAATTATGAGTCTCAAAACCCATAAAAAAATTATAAAATCAATAAAATTAAAAAAAAAATGGTAAAACATAAAATCCAAAAACATTTGCATTGGCATTTGAATTTTGCATTTTCATTTGCATTCACTCATGCATCCGCTATAGTATTGCATTGCATATAGGCATTCATCATCTGTTGCATTTCTTAATAAATGACATTTGTGTTCGTGAGTTTTACAAATGATGCCACGTTTGTGTTTAAATCGTGCATCTCTACATTTATCATGATCCATCATTCATGTGAGTAATTGCATTTTTCAACACAACCTATAATGTTGCTATGGAGATATACTAGGGTTTTCGGTCACTCAGCCATACCTAGTAGTCTTATAAAGAGTTGGTAGAAAGCTTGCTTTGCTTTTGTAGCTAAGGTTCAGTTAGTATAGCCCTTAGCATATCAAAAGCCTATAACTAATCAACAAATTTAAACAATTCTAAAAAGGACTAGGGGAAGATGACAACCATGAAGCAGGATCGGGTATCCTTAAACAAAAAGAGTTATTCTTGCTTATCCCTCTGTGTGAACGGTATGGGAAATATTGGCAGTTGGCAAAAGGATAGGTTAGTTCCCTATTCATAATCCCTTGCTTATGATAAAATGAGCATATCCTAAAGAGATATCCCATATCAATCCTCATGATTTATCCCCTATATCGATATCATAGATCGACTCCCCATAGTGATATCCCATATTGATATCATAAGATCGATATTCTCAATCGATATACCAAAAATAATTTTTCCAAGTAAATATCCCCAAAAGAAAAGTTTTTTAAGAAGATTATTAAATGTAAATGTCGAAAAGTAAAGTTCAAGTGAAGATCAGAAATAGGATTCATCAAAATTCAAAGTGAAGTTAAAAGTGAAGATCAAATGAAGATCATAAATCAAAAGTTCGAGCAGATATCAAATGAAGATCCAAAATCTAGTTCAAAGAGATATCAAATGAATATCCAAAGATAGTTTAAAAATAATATGGAATCAACTCCCTTGATTCACTACATATGAGCAAGTATCCAAAAAATTGAAGGATAGAAAGGAATAAGACTGAATCCCTAGAATTGTCAGCACTACTGTGCCTTACGCATGAAAATATGTCTGATGCATTAGCATATTACTTATGAACAAGACCAATATTTGAATGTGGAAGAGCTAGCTTCAGGTGCCCTGCATTTCCTAGTGGCTTAGTCCAACTAAAATATAAACTTGAGATTGGATAAGACATTTGTGGAACCCC
This sequence comes from Wollemia nobilis, assembly GCA_028583015.1. Lineage (NCBI taxonomy): Eukaryota > Viridiplantae > Streptophyta > Pinopsida > Araucariales > Araucariaceae > Wollemia > Wollemia nobilis. The sequence goes on from JAQPPZ010003183.1 coordinate 1,499,779, forward strand.
TATCTTAGCAATGGGTTGAAATAATCCCACCTGACATCGGGGAATGCTCGTGTCTTATCTTAAAATAATCATTTGCACACATAGGGATAATGAACAGTTAGAGTATATCTAGCAAAAGCCTTTTATCTCAGAATTCTAGTGTGGTTAGTATGCAACTTTTGATAAGTCTATTAGGGTGTTTGAGTCTCATGGAAAACCTCAAAAATTTCTCCCATAGCAACAAAATGTCAAAAATTGCATCCATATAAATCATTAAATTTGCAAATTATTAAACCCATGATACATTATTATAAAAGGCATAATCAAAATATAGGATAGATATCGGATGGATATTAGCAATAATATAGACGACCACTAACTATATCGTGCATATTTTTCAAATCTGCAAATGAAAATTGCATGGCACATTATATCATCCGCATCATAAAAAATTGCATACCATTACATTTCATATATGGGTTATTAATTGATTACATTATTATCTTAATGATTTTCAATTAAATTCATGATTTTTATACATTATGTGGTGTCATCCATTATATTGATAAAAATATTTGCATTCATTCCTTATGTTTTAAGTGATTAAAGCATACATGTTCATTTACATTAGATTAGCATCATGTAAATAAATCATTACATACATTAATTCATAAAAAGAAAGCAATATCAAATATGCATTAAGAAAAAAACATCGCATCCATATGCATCCATAAAAAACATAGATAAGCATCTAAGATCATTGTATATCATCATCATAAATCAAATAGCTATCTAGTGCATGTCATCCATACATCACATCATATAGCATCAACATAACATAAGCATTGCATCCATGTGCATCATATAAATATAAAATCAAAACTAAATGAGTACACAATAAATGAGCCAGAATAATGTTCATATCATATAAATATGTGTGTCTCAGAGTACATGGAAAGTACAAAAATTCCTGTAGGCTACAAATGTGTAGGTCCTCAACCTTACACCAAAAATGAGATACATCAAAAATGTCCTGCAATCTAGAGATCTATCTCTAATCTGCTCCTCTTGTACCAGAGCTCTTGTCGCATCCCTCAGTGCTATGATCAAGATACTGCTTTGCCTACTTCCCTGTTGATTGTTGTGGATCCTACTAAGCACCATGAGTATCACCTAACCTGAAAGGGTCTAGCACTTGTCCAACCACCCCCTGAGTGATGGGCACCTCTATTTGATGGGATCTATGACTGGATGCTGTAGTAGACTAACCTGCCTCCCTGGTCCTGGTATGACTGCTACCACCATGCATACTGGAGGACCTATGTGTCCTCTCACTCTAATGGGTGCGATGGCTCAAGATCATAATGGATTTTACTATAGTCCGAGACCTAGTCTGTTGGGACTCTAAAACATATGGATCCTCAAGAACATCTATGTCCAACATCTGAATGTAGCCCACCAGCTAGTCTACTCGAGCAACCCTGGATGCATGCCTCTCATTGGCACTCTTAAGTAAACCCTGTAGGTAATGTATCTCGATCATAGGATCCTGGAAACCTAGTAGTACTACTTCTAGTGCCACTGGATGCCCCATAATCAACTGAGAGGGTGGAGGAACCCCCCTCTATGCCCTGAGTAGATCTCGCTCTGCTATGACCATATCCCTTTATGCCTCTGCCAAGTCACAAGCATGTGTAAGCTCACCAACCTGGGTCTCTGTTGTAGTAGCCTAGGTGGTCAGGCTAGTAATATACTAGTTTTCCTATGTTATTCGGTGATCTCTCTCTATCAGTTGTGCCTATATATTAGTGATAGTAGTTTCCTGCTCCCTCTCTTGCATCTAGAATCGACTGAGCTAACTCTGCTAGTCAGCCACATATGCTAGTAGTAGCTCCTTTGCACTATCAGTAGGGACCTCACCCTAATCTGAAGCCTCCTCCTTGGGATCATTCTTGAGAGTCTCCTTAGTGGCAACATCTATGCCCCAGCTACCATTTGTACACTGGCACACCCTACACCCATCAAGATCCACCTCTGCTCCTAACTTATCTATAGCATGGCCTAGAGGCCTTGTCGCATACTATAAAATCATAGACCACCATTCGTCATACTATGGAGTGGTCACTGCTATGTCAACCCCAGTCTCCTAGAAGTCGTAGGAGCATCACCTAGTGTTGGAGGCTGGATCCATGGTAGATCCCTCTCCAAGTCCAGGTTCCTGTAGGTGAACGAGATATTTAGGATGTCCTGCACCATGCTAAATTGATGCAATACATGAGAGGAGAATTGAAACTCCTAGATCTCGGCCTTCTGGCCAATCAACCATCTATCTTGGTGAGCTCTTTGAAGCCTCTCATCGGCCTCAGGCCAGTCAAGACAATCCATGTAGGGATGCCACTGGATATCATCTGGCCCAAGTTCTACAAATGGGTTGATGTAATGTTGGGTCTCACCAACATGAGTCCTAATCTGAAATCCCTCCTCCTCCCAAGGCCAACATGTAACATAGCACTGATGCTCATCATCAATTTTTGTAATGGATAGGGGTAGCTCCCCAATATGCTCTACTCTAATATGCTGTCAGCCCTATATCTATAAAAGTAGACTACAATTGATGTCATTACGGCTATGCTCAGTAATATTATAGAGCTCTCAATAGACCTGAGCTAGTAGTGTGCTCCCCCAGGCTAGGAGCAATGGCTAGCATATAGATCTCTGTACTAATCTACATATAACAACTAGAAGGTTCCAAGGAATCCTCATGCTTAAGGAGTCTAGAAGCACATATTGCACCACAAGGTGCATGAATATGGTCTCATGCATGGAGAATATGTTCTTACCCTATTGGTAGCCGATGTGGACCCCTCCATGGTCGATGGTGCCCTGAGCCTCCTCACTTCGAGCACCAAAGATAACATTGAAGATGGAATCCTTAGCCCCAAAGGTGGAGTAGACGATGGCCTCGCCATCAATGGGTATCTTGAAGATCTTGTAGATGTCCTTAAGTGTGACTATCATTTCACCTGTAGGTAGGTGAAACGTGTTGGTTAGCATATTCCAACGATGGTCCAACACAGTCAGATAGGATTGATCTACCCTAATGGTGGGTATATCTAGAACATAGCTGAAGCCGACAACTTTGAACCACTCTTGCTCACCATCAGTGAGCTCTCTATGGATATTTTTCATAATATCAGGCTTTCATGCTCTAGAAGTCAATATCTAGAATAAATAGCATAAAATAAGAAAAAACTAACTAAAACATGCAAAAATATTTAAAAAATGATCTAAACAAATCATCAAAAATAGTAAAAAATAGATAAAATTGTAAGGAAATGTCATCATGCAGATCTAAAAATTCAATTTGTCAGTTAGACAGGTTAGAAATACATTAAATGATATTTATTGCCTCTAAAAATTCAAAAAAATTAAAAATTTTGCAAAAATTTGCCTAAAGTCGATAAACTGCGGGTCAACCCTGTGGTTCGCATGCGGTCAAAATTTAACCGTTGGAAGTTTGAATGTTGATCGCAACTAGCAGTTACAGTCTTTAGAAGCCATAGCTGGTACCTACAGTCTCTGTTCAAAGTCTGGTCGGGTGCGATACCATGGCCAAAAATGCAAAAAAATTAATAACCTAAGCTATCCTAGCCTAAAATGAGGTTCATTACCAACAGTTTAGTGATGTTGATTTACCGATTACTTAATTGGGTTCATTTTACTGGTTATGGATATGAGGTCTTGTTTTTTGAGTTACCTTACCCTCCTCTCATCCTTGGCTAGAAGACGCTTTCCCGCACCCTACCATCGTGTTGTAAGTCGATGTCTGGGTAAGGTATGATAGGTTGTAGGTTAGTTTAGTAAGTTGTCACTGTCAAAGATCTAGATGTAGGTCACTATTAAGGAATAATGAGAGATATTTGAAATTTGAAAATTTTATAGGCCTCTCATGTTTCACGTGGACCGCAGACCCTAGCTGCGGTTCCCAATTTTACAAATGGGAACCGTAGACCCTAGCCACATTTTGCAACTGGAAGATAGTTTTAGAAAACCCCACCATGGGAAGGGCAAAAAAAATCAATTAATGCCTCCCATTGGATCATAATGCAATAAAAGTAAGCTAATTTAGAAATTTGATTATAATCAAGCACCAAGATCCAATCAAAAATTAAAAATCTAGCTGAGATTATAAAGTACAATCGAGGTCATCGATATGACAAATCCTTTCATGGAGTGACACACCTCCTAGCCAAATAAATATGTTCAATGCATAATTCAAAACATTCAAAAAAATAAAATAATTAAAACACCAAATGCGCCTCGTATTCAGTAATTTACCCTATACACTTGGTGGTTGCAGCAACTTGCGATCCATGCAATCCGGTAAGATGAGTAAATTACCATAAGGACATTTGGGGAAAATATCATCGTTGATATGATATTCTTCTTTTCAATCCCTAAGAAGGCCTTCATGGCTAAAATACTCCACAGGAACGAGGCATTGCATGCCATTTCTTCTATGACCTCTTTTTTAGAAAATCATCGATAATTTTATTCAACACAAATCTGATTGGATTTGTATCGATTCGATTCCCTAAGATAAAAATTGTAGCCTGACTGCTCCATGGGATAGAAGCATGCACATACTATTAACAGTTGGAATCAAAAGCTGAACTAGGCCTAACTAAGGCATTAATATGCTCAAATATAATTTTTTTCAGATCATCCATGGTGGTCAAGCGACATCGTCGCTTCATACATTTTCATTACCCTTATCGACTCGTCACTTGAGGGGATAGTCATAATATGTAATAATAATCAAAATCAATAGAAGATCCTAGAGGTTGTAGATCCCTTGATCTTGTTAAAATTGTAAACAACTATCATAAGCTTACCCCTTTGCATGAGGTAAATAGCAAATATGATTTTGCTTGTTGTTCTCCCTCTTTCGGATCTATGGGTCATAAGATACCTATGGAATTCATAGCCACACCGAATGAGATAATAAGGACACAAGTTTTTCAAGTTTAAGCCTCCAAAGAGTTGGAAGCAATGATTCCAGGATGCACATCCTTTTGCTGGACCTGTGGCATCTAATGTTGATCCGACTAATGATCATCATAGAACCTTCGACATCATTTTAGAAGGTCTATTTTTTCTCAACATTTTTCGATCTCACAACGCATCTCAAAAAGGGCATCTATAGACACCTAAAACACGTCATGTCAAGGGTGACTACTCATATAGACATGCTACAAGACCATATGGAAGATCTTGGATAGAATCCAAGATAGAGTAGTGGTTCTAACCACTCAATTTGGGCTCCTTGGCCTAATTATCCTAAAATACAACCCGAACCTGTGGTTTACAACCAAACCATGGTTGAGACCTACAATTTATAGTCTAGACCATAACTGTGACCTATGGACTCAACTGAAGTTTAGTTGGCCTTCAAGCCAAGACAAATTGGTTGAAACGGCCATTGGATCTAGAATAATGTGGTTATATGGTGGAAGCTTCCATTCCAACTATCCTAACCACCCCTTCTTGATCTTGGCTTGTCTAGGAAGCCACCCATAGCCCTTGGGTAGTCCTATAATTACCCCTACAAATAAGGTAAAAGAGATAGATGATTTGTATAGCAAAGCACTGATGAATTATCGATTAAGTGTGAAGTGATCAAGAGAGCAATGAAGCCCTGTCATATTGCATACTGAATTTGTGAATTTGAAGGCTACTTTTCTATTCATCCAATGATCAGTTTGCCATGGAAGCCCTAGGATCCTAGGAGGATCAAGAAATACAAATTCAAGCAAACAAAGGCCCATAACAGTGATATTACCACCAAATATATTAGAAGGACATCGAAGGCGACCCTTGAACATCAATTGGACAAGGAGGTTAAGCCCACTATCCTTGGAATTGAGGGTAAGCCTATCAGAGTGCTAACCACAGCCGTCAGCCGTAGTTTATAGTATAGACTGTGCACTAGAGCTACGGTTTGCAGTAGAGGGAATAGTTTCAAATGAGAGAAAACCATAAAGTTCCTTCCCCATTGTGAAGAAGAGGGCACCTCCACCATAGATAAGTTCATGCCATTTTGAGAGGCATTTGGAAATCACACCTACCCTTAAGAGGGAAAAAAATTGAGCACTCCTATTGTAATATTGTATCAAAATGAATATCCCTACGAGGGATGTACTTGTAATTGGGCTTTGACTTAAAATAATGGAATAAAGTGTTTTCTTTCTTGTTTCATTTGTTTTCAATTTTTTTTACTTGTATGCATGTTATATCTTTACCATTTATCGCAATAGGAGCCGCAATCGGGTGTGACCCTCTCTGGTGATTACATGAAGAAAGTATGGACTTTGAATAAGTGCTCTCCAAGTGTCTCCAATATCTTGAAAGGATTCAAGAAGATAATGCACAACTAAGAGAAAAAAATTGAGATTTTAAATCAGCATGAATTGAGCTTTTGCAAAGGCTAATATAACTCGAAATGGAAGTGAAAGAAAGAAGATAAATTGAACATCAATTAAGAGATATGTTGGAATCCAAAGAAGCAAGACTTGAGAAAGTGGCAACAGAAATTGTTATGTTAAAATGTAGAACTGAAATAAACAAGATATTAAGTTAGCAAGAGGTAGAAACATCAAGCAAAAATAAGGTACCCCACCATATCTCCAGAAAAGAAGATCACAAAGGAAAGAATCCAAATTGAGTCCTCATCAAAACATGTTACAAAATTTCTTCCATGGACATTGTTTCTCTTGCAATAAATATGGTCATAAAGTTTTGCATTGCATTAATAGAGACTATGATAGTAGTAGTATGGATTCTATTGTATCATCTATGGATGATGATGTTGAGTTCTAAAAATGCAATAACTTTGGGCATATAGCTAGAATATGTAATCTAGAAAATTCTTAGTAGAAATACCACAGCTCAAACTACTAGGAAAGAAGAAAAAGGAAAAGGAAAACTAAAATATTTGCTAGTTCAAATAGCATTGCATTCTCAGGATAAAGAAGATAAATGGTTTTTGGATAGTGGGTGCTCTAGTAACATGACAGGAGAAAAATAAAAATTTATAACTTTGAAAGAAGAAAATAGATGGTCAGTAAACTTTGGGGACAATGGTTCAGAAAAAATCAGTGGAAAAGGAACTCTAAGTATAGACAATGGGAAAGCAAAAGCTGAAAATTTTCTATATGTGGAAGGCTTTAAACACAATCTCTTGAGCATTAGTCAACTTTGTGATTAAGGTCATATGGTAACCTTTCATCAAGATCTATGTGAAGTGAGAAATTCTAAAACTAAAAAATTGGTAGCAAGTGCTATAAGAGAAAGAAATATTTATTTACTAAATGAGATCAAGAGGGAAAAATGTCATTTATCCAAAGAGAATGAGGATCGATCTCAACACATAATATTGGGTCCAAATGAGAATCTTCTAATGGTTTTGGAATATAAATAATTGTGTGATCCTATAGAAAGCAAGTCAAAATAAAGAAATGATATGGACAAAGGCAAACAAATAGAGGACTACTCAATAGAGAATGGTTATGATCTCAAAGGTGAAATTATCTATGCTCTTGACACAGTGAAGAAGATAAGAAAGAAATACTCTAATATTGAAAGTCAGTTTCAAGAATGTGATGAAGAAATATTATTTCTCATAGAGGACTTAGAGAATTCAATGGCCAAGGCAAGTAAGTTCAGAGAAAAATTAGAAGCAAAAATCTTGGAATGTGAGAAGTTAGCACAAGAAGTGGCTACTCTAAAGAAAGATTTACAGGACTCCAATATCAAGATGAAGAGTTTCACAAATAGATCTAAGAACATGGATAATTTCATTCATGGAAAACAAAGAACATCATGTTCAATAGGTCTAGGTTTTGGAAATAAACAAGAAAAGGCAAAGTCTACTTCAAGTCTCGAAGAAGAAGAAACAACATCAGAAGAAGATACTTTAGAAGAGGGATTCTTAGATGTAAGTGAAAGTGAAACTTCTAAGGATGAGTCGGATTGTAGTGAGTCCAACAGGGACAATGGGAAAAGAAGATATAGATGGAACATCAATCAAAATAGGAGACCAATGAGGTCTAGGCAAGGAAGATTCAATGGGAGCTGCTTATCATATCACGGGTTTGGGCACATGGCTTCATAGTGCAGGACACATGAAAGACATGTCTATGAAAGAGAACAAATTTTCCAAGGATATTGTTATTCATGTAATGAGTTTGGTCATAAGGCAATAAATTGCAGGATTCATGATAGAAGAGGATATGGCTTCACCAGGAGAAATCCTAAGACTATTGTACATCCAAGGAATAATAACATTAAGTGTTATAAGTGCAATAATGATGGTCACATAGCAATATGGTGTAGAAAAAATATTCCAAAAATAGGTATGAATAGGAATAGAAATATGAACATGAATAGGAATATGAATATGAACATGAATAGGAATAGGAATATGAAAAGGAACATGAATAGGAATAGGAACAGGAACATGAACATGAACAGAAACAAGAATATGAATAGGAATAGAGACTTAGAAAAGAAAAGAGACTCAAAAAATAATTAGAACAAGAACAAGTACAAGAATAGGAACATGGATGAAAATAATAATGAGAACAAGAAAAAGTACAAGAACAGGAACATGGATGAGAACAAGAACATGAACAAGCACATGGATGATGAATCGAAAAGAAACAGTGAGAGAATTCAACAAAAATAAAAAGGAAAAGACAAAGGCAGAGAGCAGTGCTTTCGAGGAGTAGAAATACTCCCACCCCAGAATTAACCACCTCATGTGGAGGTGGGGGAGGGGCTAAGCTAAGAGTCTTAATTCTTATCCCCGAGCCCCAAAGGTGACCCTTTTCCATTGATGTCAAAGGGGGAGAAATTTGTGTATTATGGGGAGAGTTTTTGGATATGACGAGATATTTGATATCTAAGAGAGCATTGAGCCAGGGGGAGTAGAAAAGAATGTTAGAATTTAGTAAAATGATTTGGGCTGCCATCAATGACAAAGGGGGATATTGTTAGACATTTTGAGTCCCTAAGATGAAATATTGTCATTGATGTCAATAGAGCAATAAATATCAAAAGGATCTATGAAGGGTTTTTATGAAAACCAAGGTAGGGAAATAAAAGGTTTTATTTAAAACCATGGACAACAGATTTGATATGGATTTTTCTTAAAACCCACGTTGGTCTTTCGTTTCGTCGAAAAAGGTACCCTAGTGATGGAGTTATTTGAGTTTTAATGTTTGGTTTAAATTTTAATTATTTAAAATTTAAATTCAAATTTAAATGGAAAGTTTCCCATCGATGTCATCATGCAAATACAATTTTAATATTTTTGTCGATGTCTTCAAAGTGTTATTAAACACTATATAAAGGGGTGGCAATTAAAACAAATAATCATCCTTGCTCTTGTTTGTTAATTGCCTTGGAATTCGAAAGAGCTCGTGTGAATTGTTGAAAAGAAATCATAGAAGAAAGCACAACGATTTGGAAATATCAAGCGGGGTATGAGGCATGGTGCATTGGCGTATCAATTTTGCTAAGACTGTGTGTAGCGCAAATATCAGGGATTGAATCCCCTTGATGGCAGCGTGTGGGAAGCACTTTGGCACTTTGTCCTTTGCAGTAGGTGGAGGAATATTAAAGGCCCTTTTTGCCTTTGATTTTCCAACGAGCACTTTTGCTCAATTGGAATCTTAGCCGCAGATAAGATGCTCATGGTGTGTGACAGATGGGGGTTCGAATCCCCTTGAGAGGTATTTACATTTTTGCATTTAATAATTTTTATTAGCCCTAAATTTTGGAGTTATAAGGTATTTAAAGGGAATTAAATTTTATCATTAGGGTTGTGATTATTATTGCAAAAGCATATTTGATTTATGTTTTATTTTTATGGAAATGGAGAATTGATTTTAGGAGAAATAAGGAGTTGTTGTTAAAGTGATTTTGAGAGATTTATTGTGGGTTATTTTTAATAAGGGTTTTTATTAAAATAGACTTTAGTGTATGTGTTTATAAAGTTGGAGTGAAAATGGTGTAAATTAAGTTATGATTTTATTATGATTATATAAATATCACTAACCCTTATTAATATTGAAAAGGAAAGTTGTGATTAAGTGTGGTAGATTTTGTGGACAACTTATTGGCATCAAAAAGGTATGGGCACATTCTCCTATTGATTGTTTGTGGTGGTTTATTTTTGAAATATCATTGGAGTGAAAAGGATTAATTGAAGTTTCCTTTGTGAAGATGGTTGGTTGAATGCTTCAAGGTTTTATGATTTGTGAGTTGTATTTAAACCTTGTTTCATTAGCATTGTTTTTGAAGCCCATTGATGATGAAATGAACTTGAACATGATCTAGAAAAGAGCATGAGTATCATTTTTATATGAGACTTGATATAAAGCATTTTTGAAAACATTTTGAGTTGGTTGATACATGCTTGAACTAGGGTTTTTGAGAAATGGTTGTTACTTGATGTGATTGGTTGAGTTGATTTGGTTAAGCTTAGTCAAGTAGATGTGTGAAATGGTTGTTCAACTTCCATAAAACAAACTATTCTATATTCTGATTTGAGTTGAGATCGAGATTGAATAATATGACATATTGAGTCTCTAACAATTCTCTTTATGCTTCTATTGAGTTGAGATTGGGATTTGAGTATAGAACATATAGAGTCTCTAAAAATTATCTTTATGCTTCTATGATATTGATTTGAGTTGAGATTGAGATTTAAGAAAATGACAGATTGAGTCTCTAACAATTCTCTTTATGCTTCTATTAAGTTGAGATTGGGGTTTGAGTATAGAACATATAGAGTCTCTAACAATTCTCTTTATGCTTCTATGAGATTGAATTGAGATATTTATTGTACTTTGAGTATAGAACATATAGAGTATCTAACAATTCTCTTTATGATTCTATGAGATTGAACAAATTCTGTGAGAGCTTGTTAATAATATTTGAGCAAGTCCAAGAGAGGATTTATTGAGAAGATTTGAGAAAGTCCAAGAGAGAACTTATTGAGCATATTTGAGCAAGTCCAAGAGAGGACTGATTGAGTAGATTTGAGCAAGTCCAAGAGAATACTTATTGAGAAGATTTAAGAAAGTCCAAGAGAGGACTTATTGAGCAGATTTGAGCAAGTCCTAGAGAGGATTTGTTGAGCAAATTTAGATAGGTTTTGTGTGAACCTATTGAGTAGATTTATATAGGTTTTTGAGTGAACCTATTGAGAATATTTGAGCAGGTTTTGAGTGAACCTATTGAGTAGAATTATACTAGACCGATTGTACTGTGTTTAGTGCAAGAGATTGAGCAGAACTATGCTAGACCGACTGAACTATGTTTGGTACAGTATTGAGATAGAGCTTTGGAGGTGAAAGAGTATAGACGACAGAGTCTCAGTGGATAGATATCCAGTATCCAGGACAATTGAAGACAATATCTGAGTGAGAAGTATTCAAGTGGAGATATATCCACCAGTCAATGCAGCATGGAGATAGAGTCTTCTAGAAGATCACTAGCCAGAGCAAAAGGGAAAAGAGTTCTCCTATGGAAGAGATCCACAAACTTGATATTAGGGGATCAACATCTCCTTTGGATAGAAGTCCATAAACATTATAATTTGGGAAGGATTCCCAATAGATTGATTGAGAAGGTTTTAGTAAAATATTTTCTCTGTAGAGGTAGCCCACATTGGGTGAACCACATTAAAATGGTGTCTCTTATGTATGTGATGCTTTGTGTGATGTTTATGGTTTCATTAATTTTGATGCTTCTATTTGGGAAATTTTTTGATGTTATTCTATTCACACCCATCTCAGTATAAGCACATGTTCTTCAATATAATGGTATTCATACCACTTAAAACCAATATCATCCAGGTGACTCCCACTATAAATATGACCACGTTGGACGTCATGGCATAAAACTTCTCCAATTCTCAAATGATCATGAGGTCCATTTATATCAAGTTTTTTGATTGCACATTTACGAATCGTACCCTGACAATCCTGAGGTGAATCATTCATCTCCCATGATACACCATTTTCTTCGGCTTTATTATCCTATAAATATTTTTTTGTTGACTAATCAAGGCACATCACACCTTTTTCAATTTTTGAGATAGAATGTGTTCTCTTATTTTCACATGAAGTCCTATCATTTCCTTCTTCCGTAATTTCATTAGCTTTTATCGTGCACTCTTATATTTAGTGCTTTATCCTCTACTATGCTTTTCCAAATATAGACAAAATCAAGCATTCTTGAAAAGAAAGATATTCCCTTACCTCCCTTTGATTGGAAACCAATTTAGCCACAATGTTTATCTATGAGGAAGCTCATCATGAATTCTATGGGTCTCTTGTTTGGAATCCTCGATACTTGCTTTGATAGAGGTAAGAATTGCATAATTTCTTATAAGATCAAGCTATCGAAGCTCAAGATGCCGTCCTATCGATGGATCAAATTTACTGCAATACTTCTATCCAAGATTCTCATTGTGATGTTTGGTTAAATGACAATTCCCATAATTACTTAGCATTAGAGAGTCCTTTAAGTCTTTTTGAATGTTTTGATAGATTCTTTAGTTGGCCGAACTGGACTTTTCATGTCTCATTTAGAAAATTCCTGGTTACATCCCATAGGTGATCCTTTAAATATCCCCTTTCAGTTTCTACCATCTTGTTAATTAGATGTGGTGAAGAAATACGTTCCCACCAGAGAAGCAACTTTCTATAGTGGTCTTTACCAGAGCCTTTTTTATCAGAGGTATGTACAAACTCACTTGTTCTGGGAGATTGATAATAGATTCACTCTGAATCAGTGTCTAAAAAAATGAATCTTCTATTACCTTGATCTCATGGCAATCCTTGGAAAAATTATGCATTTGATAGATACTTAATAATATGTTATAATGTTCCTCCTCCAATTATTTACTCTTAGCATGACTGGTCTCCAAACCAGGATGTTGATAGCTCAAATTTGGATTGGTAACCTGATGGTTTTTCATATATCATTGTTAATATGTCCAATTATTAATTTTAGCATATTTGTATTCAAAGTACTTCTTAATAAAGTATTCTATGTTTCGGTCCACTATTTGATGTTTTGTTTTCCTTTGATAAATAATACCACATGTATGATGAGTTGATGAGTTTCCTAATTTAAATAACGTAGTACGCCCCTATGCTTTTGACCATCGCTCGAGTGGTCAGGTGGTATACCTTACTATCAATATGGGATACTCGGATCATTGGAGCTGATTGGAAGAGTTTTGATACATGTCTCCTCAAAATTTCATTTGAAGAAATGTATGAAGTTTTGGGTGAAATTTGGGGCGGTTTCCATGCCTAAATGTGTCCTTGCTTCTTTTCATTATACTTGGGTTTCCATGAATTCTAGAGTTATGGTCCTCCTATAGCATATTGAAGTTTTAGGTTCTGGTGTTACTAGATGGATTCTTACGCCATTTACTACACCTTAACATCTAATTGGAAAACCCCAAAGTGTAATGTAACATTGATCAAAAATCAAATAAAGAAATTATTGTTTTGCTTATTTCTTGCTCTTAAATTACTAGTAGTTAGTTTTCAATGACTAACTTATATTCATCCATGGTGATAATTCCTAAAATAGATTTCGGTCATTTTCAACAAGAGACTTACCTCTTTTTTTTGGCATTTACCATTGGGTTCTCATATATAGATGATAATACCACATGCGTCACATCGTGCCTTGTTTTAGTGCTAAAATATCATGAAGCACATCCATTAAATTACAACAAAGAAAGTGGTATTTCTAACCATGTTAAAGTTTCAAGGCCATGACTATCTCTAGGTGAACTGTTACTACTTGTAATGGTAATTGGCTAGAGTTTTTTTTATTTGGTATGTTCAGTCTCATGACCTAAGGCCAAAGTGTAACAAAAATTAATTAAAGAAAATATTCTTTTAATTATTTCACTAGGTAAAATTTTTAGACAATATTGGGGATAAAGAGTAGGCAACCAAAAGACTCAGATATCTAGTGCTTAACCAAAAGAGTCTAAGGTACACCACTTAAAAACCATACAGGGGGTTTTTCTTAGCTCTTCCACTTTCAAAATACTGTGGATCTACTCGTGGGGAATAGGTACTTGGATATCATCATCCCAAGCATTGACATTGACCTTACCAAGTGTGCATTTTAAAATTGTGGAATTTATACTCCCAAATTTTAGTTTCATGCCCCAAGTCTTTACTAACCTATACTTTCAGTAGAGCCTATTATTTAGCTTTGGATCTGATACCAACTATAATTAACCCCAGTTGTTACCTTTATTATCCATTTTTTATTTTATTTTATAAATATTCCTCTTCATATGGCAAAATACCTAATCATGTCTTAGGACAAACATATTCCATTTGGATTATAACTTTCAAGGCAAATAGATTCAAGAGCTATAGATACTTGGTTAGATTCTCTTCAAGTAGAATTGATCAGCTTCTACGAAACCCTCATACCCCACTTGATATGAGTATGCTAGCCAAACGTTAGGTTTCATCCTCATAAAAGGAGGAAATCACCAAATGGTCCACCTAGACCAGGTGAATGTCTTGAAGATGGAGAACCACACCCATAGTAAACCATCACAGATGAAATTACCCACACCAATGGTTATTCATAAATATTAGCTCTGATCCATCCCATTTAGAAGAGATTTCTAAGTCAACTGTATCACTATCATGATACGAATCCATGGAATGTACTTTTTAAAATGATTATATATCTTTGAGCCTCTTAGAGTTTATTGATACACACTCCATTTAAGCAACCCTCTTTATTTGCTCATATTGAGTTTATTACCAACAATGACTTCTCTTGTCCCATAATGGTGTTTCCTTCATCCAATTCTTAGCTTAAAATATAGGGTCTATCTTGGTTTGTAGTTAAGGGTCATTTTACCTTGTTGAGAGTTCCATTCCACAATTAAACCATCTTGAATGCTTATGAGGTGGATTTAATCCATGAGGCAAGATTCATTACATCTTATCCTTAGGTTTGAAGTACTACATGAGACTTCTTCTTAACAAGGTTGTGTTTCATTCAAGAATAAGCATATAATGAATAAATCCAATTATCCCCTTAAGATTTGGCTTCTATTACATAATAGTTCTTGGAAATTGGTAAGAATAATCAACATGAATATAAACAGTGTTGTATATGGAAAGGTGCATCATTCATAAATAGTTATCCCACAATATTACAGAGAGATATCAAATCCCATTGAGCATACATTCATCACATGAGATTATTATTTGAACAACTCTACCCACTAGTATCATTCATCATTACCCACTTACATTCAAATCTAAATGATACAATTAAATTACATATTATCAACATATTAGAAGATGATCATACTTTTCAAACATCCATACATGTTTAACCTACTGAAATATTAGTATATAAAATAAATACTATATCTGACATATATCATTTGCATTTTTAGAGTAAATGTAACATATAAAAGAAATAATAAGGTAATATATAAAATAGTGTAACACAAAGATTTATCCTGGGAAAAAACTGATGGTAAAAACCCAGCCTCCAAAATATATTCTTCCTCATTTTCATAACTTAAATGATAAATTTTATAATAATAACAAGACATCTACAGGCCCTTCTTCTCAAATATAGATCAAGGAGTACAATGCTTCCTTTTTGACCTCTTAATGTAATTAAGGAATCACCCAATTCCCTTATCAATATAAAATTCACAATACCATTAAGGAATCTCTAGTCCCTTTAGGTTTCTTTCTCTAAGTCCTTTATTATCTTACATTGTTTATGAAAGTCATTGGAATTATATTTTGGAGATATCGCATTTCGAGGGAACCCTATGAGTTCCCTCAAGAATGAATTCTTAATTCACTCTTCATAATTGATTTATAATCAATCCCTTGAGCAATGGATTTAAAGTCCCATACCTTTAAATCCATCAATAACCATTCCTTAAGAATGAATTCCAAAATTACATCATTTCATGATAAATAATTAACCTTTGCTTTATAATTTAGAGTCCCATACCTCTAATTTATAAAGCATACTTAATCCATATTTACCCATTCTTGAACATAGTAAAGTTTCTTTCAAGTTTGAAATTAACCTTTCATCATATAAAAGTATCCATTTGTAAATTCAACTAACATAATTTTCTTAGGGTAGTGTCTACAAAATTCCTTTAAATGCTAGATATTTACCAAAGAGGCACATTAAATAACTACATCCAAGACCTACCCGCTTATTACAAGTCTAAGTATATTCCTTCCTATAATTTAATCTATACCATCAAAATATTACACAATGCTTTTCTTGACCTTGTATAAATGCATTAAATGTGTCCTTAGACTTCATACTCCTTTATATTATTCCAAGGTCCATTTGTAAGTGGAGTTTTATTTCACTTTAGGATTCGAGGGTTACACCAGTAACCTTTTAAAGGAACCCGAATTTTCATTGAGTGTTAATATCGTTACCATAAGGGACTCTAGGTTAAAATTTGTTTTTTCTTTAAATTTAAATCCTCTAAACTTATAACATACGTTATATAGTACCATAATTATCCATGCCATGGGTACAAATTTTGTTGTGATTTTCAGATGGCAGGTGATACCTATGTGATAGGCTCCAGGTGTGTGAACTACATTGGATATCCTCCTATACCGTTAGATTTTGATTTTTGAGATTAATGTTCAGACTTCTGCATAGTAGGGTATCGTGAGTTATACAGTCAGTATAAGGTGGAGATTGTTTCCTATTTACCTATCAAGGTAATCCAAGCCACTCACATAGACGAATGCCACATTCAAATCAAAGGTATAGGGTTGTTTCAATCCATATCCCATGGTACTAAAAAATAGGGATTTATAGTCTCAACACCAAATCAAAATCTATAGAGGCCTTAGTATAGATTATGTGTACTATATTTTGATACAGAAGTCATATGAGAGCTCCGTAGAGTTCATCCCTACATAGTAAGCACCATGGTAAATTAGACATTTTAGTAATTTAATTATGAGGTATTCCAAAATGGCATCTAGGGGAAATTTCCATCATAGGTAAGAATGAGGTAATAGTACTTAGGGGTTTTCTATCGATAATAGAAAATCACGATGCTGACTATGGAAGTTGACAATCAACTTTGAGATTCACAAGGGGTAGCTAAATAGAAGCGTTGAAGTGTGCTCATTGTACTAGAGAGGTGATCTACGGTTAAAATCCCTTACTACTACTCTCGATGGCTTGTGTGGATTAAGGGTATGAGGGATCAAGATATCTCATCCCCTATTCACTTCAGAGTGATGGCTAGATAGCGTTCGAATTCATTAATGAATCTTAGAGCCCCTGCGCAGTACCTCCAAGAGAATAACCTTAGAAGTTAATTTAGTTTTAAGACAGGGTCCTGTGGATTCAAGTGAAGAGCATACTCCCTAGACCATTAAGACTTCTAGAACCTAGCTCCCATTTCTTCCCAAAATGCCTTCTATTTATAAGTAAATTCCCCACTCATGGTCCAAATAGTAGCCACATTATAATAGTATAAAAAAATATGCTTAGGACCATTATGTCGTCATCATGTCCTCCAAGGGTTCTCTAGGGATGAGGTGAGTGACAAAACTCATACTATTGAGGCATAAGATAGTTACAAGGTTAGAACTATTCTTGATAAGCCATGGGATTCCTTTCATAACTCCCACCAATGTAGGGTAGCCACATGAGTACTTCCCAAAATATAGGATGACCCATAAGTTATTTAAAAATTCCTTAGTCCCATCCATATAGGGTCCACTAAATCTTCACATAATTTATTGTATGGTTATAATTTTGTAAAAGATAATTTCTCAATTTTATTTTTCACAAAATATCATAATTAATTATCTTCTCTAAAAGATAATTAATATTTTTCTATCCTCCCTAAAATTCCTTTATTGGAATTTTTGTAGGATTCTTGAAGGCCATGACCCTTATATTAGGCATTAATTGATCCCCCCAAGATCAGTTGATATTATTTAAATAAGGTAGGAGGATAACAGGTCATGACAAGCTTAGATGTACTTGGATCTATATGAGGTGAAGAGGTGGGAGCAGAAGGGGTTGGGTTGTAGTGTATTACTATATTGTTGGGGCTGGGAAGCACTTCAACGTGGCTTGTCATGTGGGCCTACCTTGTGAGGCATGGGATAAGGATAAACCCTATGTCTTGAGTTGGTGGGTGTTTGATGAGGTTCAACCAAGTCATCCTAGTCATAGTAGCTAGGCCTACAAAGATATGTAGGCAGGTATGATACTAGATTAGGTGTATTGGAGTCCATGGTAGGAGGCTAGATGGCCTAGTGATGTAGAGCATATGTAGAGATTTTGATAGACTAGGTGAGTGGTTGGACAACATGGGAGTGAGGAGCTTATCTAATTATCACAAGTATTGTAGTAGTTTGGGTTGAGGTAGGAATTACCTAAGGCTCCAGTGATATATAGGTATTTATCATATGATTCAAGCCTACCTTATGTGGAGGAGTAGTGGGTGGAGTACACGAATGATGACGAGATAGATCTCCCATATGTGGATGGTGATGGGACCATGAAAAATTATGATGTATGGTTCTCTTCATATCCATAATGGATACCAATCCAGGTGGTTGATGAGGATAATAAATATGAGGAGGAGGCAGTGGATGAGGTAGATGAGGCTCCCCAATGTTAAATATGATGTTGGTCCAGTAGTTTATGGAGGAATGTGAGGGATGAAGCATAACATCCTCTAGATATTAGAGGTGATGATGATGGTAGGGATGACATGGAGGAGGTCCTAGAGAGGTCTCCTAGGTAGAGTGAGGAGGAGTAGATGAGGCTCGAGGTAGAGCAGGACCAGCTCTAGAAAATGGTGATGGATCAATATGGAGAGATAGCTCAGCTACGAATGGATTTAGAGACATGGGTGGTATTATGTGGATCGAAGGATATAATCATGAGGATCTAGGTAGAGCTGATATAGAGGGACTCTTGTTAGATGTATGATGTACTATGCCTTCGATCTTGGGATAGGTATATCCAAAATTTAGATGATCTACTCATGTAGCACCACATTAGGCTACCTTATTGACCTTCTTCATCTGTATCGGGTTCTATTAGGCATAATTACTCTAGACATAGTGTCTCTAGGTCTAGGGCTTCATCAAGGTCACAAGGGTCCGCCTACGGGTACCAGTTAGTGCTTAGATGCATTTTTTGTATATAAGCCTTGGTGATCCATTGTATGTAGCCTTCAGGTATTCCTTGTACATGTGATTATATATATACATATGAATTATATGTTTATGTTATCAATTTGTAAGGATGTTTGTGTAAATATATATGTATGTGTGATGGATGACTATGTAATGATGATGTACTTGAATACAAATGCTCTAATGCTCTAATTATCATTCGTAGTTTAGTTTTTTGTTTGACCATATTTATCATTATTATTATTTTTAATTAGGGGAACCAAAATGGTGGTGTGTGAATCATAAGACTCATGTAATGGTAAGATAATGATATGGATGGTGTGTGGACTTGTGGATGGCTGATTTTGGAATTATTTTACAAAGACTCAAACATACTAGCGATTTCTAACAAACTCATTAAGTTCTATCTAATTTATCTAAGACAAAATGTGTGTGTAGTGGATTTTCAATTACCAAATCATGAGAATGGTAGTGGCTCAAGGGAATCAAGAACCAATGTGTTTGCAAGTGAGTTCATTAATCCATCTTGAGTAAATTGAGATGAAACATATCATGGAGGAGAACACGAAGCTAGCTTGTCCTTATGTGCGATCAGAGGTATCTTCATGAGAGATATGTTACCACGTATGAGTGTACTCCACTACCACTCAAGTGTCTATATCCCCAATGGATATTATCTCCATAGTATTATCATCTAATATCTAATATTTGGGTATTTGAACTACCTACCCATATGGATGGAAATGTAGTTCTATCCTTACAACTTATGGATCGGTGGTATGTGATATGTAAAATATTTAGAGCTTTGGAAATTATATTCTCAACCGAATTGTGATGAGTATTTTACCCATCCTTACTAATCATTCTTTTATTTGAAAGTGTTGATAGTGGTGAAGACCACTATTTTTTATTTTGGACTATGTGCATAATAGGACAAGTGAAGATAACATTTTTGCTTCAAGGTTCAACCCAATCATGATATTATCTCTTTTTGACACAAGATATTATTAATATGTGTAAGATGTGTTTGTTTCAAGAGTGTTAGAGTCAATTCATATAACTCAATATTTTCTCTATGGAAATGTGACTTGATCCTAGAGAAAACTCAACATGCATTAGATTTTTCTTGAAATACTAGGAGTTGCTGAGTGACCGAAAACACCTAAGGGTAATGAAGTGATAGTGCAAATGGTAAATTCACTTTTAAAATGGTGTAATGAAATGGATGTAAAATTGGGGATGCCCCTGATTAAGGAAACATAATTTATTGGATCAATTAGTGTCTAAACCTATCAAATGACCCCCAATATGGTGGATGAAATGCATTGAACATGACAATAAATGTGATTATGAAATGTAATATGTATGAATGCAATGTGTATGGATGATGTTTTTGTGTATTAGCCATGTATATATATATACATATATATATATATATATACATATATATATATATATACATATATATATATATATATATACATATATATATATATATACATATATATATATATATATACATATATATATATATATATACATATATATATATATGTATATATATATATATATGTATATATATATATATATATATATATGTATATATATATATATGTATATATATATATATATGTGTATATATATATATATATATATATATGTAAATCACAGTGTTTGGTTCAAGAGTGTTAGAGTCAATTCCTATAACTCAATATTTTCTTAGTGAAAATGTGACTTGGTCCTAGAGAAAACTCGACATGCATTAGATTTTACTTGAAACACTAGGAGTAGCTAAGTGACCAAAAAAACCTAGGGGTAATGAAGTGATAGTCACAATGGTAAATTGACTTTTGAAATAGTGTAATGAAATGGATGTGAAATTGGGGATGCCCTTGATTAAGGAAACAAAATTTATTGGATCAATTAGTGTTTAAACTTATTAAATGACCTCTAATATGGTGGATGGAATGCATTGAACATGACAATGAATGTGATTGTGAAATTCAATGTGTATGGATGCAATATGTATGGATGATGTTTTTATGTATTAGCCATGTATATATATACATATATGTAAATCACATTAAGCATGAAACACTCTCAAGTGGATGATATTTAGTGGTTGGGGATCTTCTTCTCCCTCTAGAATGACAAGTCTATATATTACTTGATCCACTTTTTGGATGAAAATGTATGGACCTAACCAATTAGTCATGAATTTATTATGAGGATTCTATAATGCATTGGTTTTTTGTTGATTCTCTTTAAGGACAATATCTACTACTTTAAATTCATGTAGATGGACTTTGGTATTGTAAGCATGCTTGAGATCATCTTGGTAGACTCGTAGATGCTCCAAGGCATTGTATGACTTAGGATTATGCACAACAATGAATATTTTCCAATAGGAAAAATATTTGCATTTTTGAAAATTCAAATGGTGAAATTTGGGGATCCTGGACGTTGGTCCTTTCGCTCGTAATTTTTGAGAATTTTTTTTAAGGTGTCAGTTCACCATTCGTTGATAATAGTATTATGTTTTTTTTTCAATTCACCAACACTCCTACCTAAATTGTGGATCATTTTCACCTTAAATTTCTAAAAAATTTAATTTATCCCACCCAACTCGCCAAATATAACACTATAAATAACTAACACACCAGTGATACTTTTCACTTAACCAAACTAAAGAGTACATTCGATCTGTTGCACTCGGACCAACATCCGAATATTTTTATGCACCTAGGCCAAAATCCATCCACTTGACATAGTTTTGCACTAGGATCGACATCAAAATCACCTTCACAAATCTACACTAGGTTCGTCATCCAATATTTGTTTTGTAGCTGGACCACCATCCAAAAACTAATTTGTAGTAGGTCTAGTATTCATACAACCTGAATATTTTTTGATACAGATCGACATCCGGGATCTATTTTGTACCCACATCGATGTTTTGTCTCTATTCTATACCCAGACCACCATCTGGTACTAACATGTACACGAAGCGATATCTAGACAAACTACGAATGACCTAACACAAGTCTGCAACTGGACCAACATCTGATACTATTATGGAAATGGACCATCAACTAAAATTATTATTAAAATGATCTAACTATTGAGACTTTTTAGAACAGCATCTACCTCCAGACCTTTTTCTTCACCAAGTACTCTATTTCTTAAAAAATTGTGAATCTATGATCCTACGTTTTTTGGATTTTTAGAGAATACGAATTGAAGAAGTTGTAGTAATAAGATATAGTTTTTTTTCATATCATTATGGTTTTTATTTTCCTATTTTTTTATAATTTATTAAAAATAATTCAATGCTTTATTTCCCATTTTATTCTTTATTTCATTATGTTCTCCATGTTTTCCCCTATTTTCTCTTTCTGTTAACACGTTTTGATTCTCTGTTTATATAGTGATATGCTTTTATGTTACAAGATTATGAGTAGGTAAATACTTTGGTTCTCTAAGGACATTGTGATACTCAATTTATCTAAAGACGTTGTGATCCTCTGCTTCTTGTCCATTTTGTACTAGAACTTATATTTTGCCACATTTGTATCTATAATTATAGATTTTGCATACACAAGGTTTTTTTCTTACATTGATTTAAATTTTTATATTGATTAGTTATATGCTCTTATTAGTTACAAGCGATATCTCCAAAAAATAGTGTAGTAGCAAAAAAAAACAATAAAGAATGTCTAGAAATAGGTATGCATTTTCTACCAACCCACCACATGTTTATTCTAATTACAATATTATCCTGAGCCCTCACAAAATTAAAATCTCTTCAACATTTTATTATTCTTCTAAATTGAAAAATATTTTCTTTACAAGTAAAATTACACCTACTGTAAATGCAAAGAAGGGGGCCAAATATTCTGCTGAAAAGAGTATCCTGAATTATTTTAGCAATATGTCAAAATCCAATGAGCCATCGACATCTGAGCAAATTAAAGGTACAAATGATTTTTGACTTCTAAAAAGTTAGTTGTATATTCCATGATTATTTTAAATAATAATTTCTTCCTTAAATAGTTAACTTATAGTATGTAATTTTGTCCATATTTCATGATGATATGAATCATATTCCTTTTTGTATTTTTTGTTAATCCAAAAATGATAAAGAATATTTTTGTATGCTACTATGCAAAATACCTTGTTGACCCTGATATGCCTCCACTTAAAGATATTCCCCGCCAAGATATGCCTTCTAATAGAAATTCTCTTAAAAATTACATCCAAAAAACACTTGAAGATATTCCTTAAGCTGGCATGCGAGTTGAAAATGAAATCGATAAATAAAATACATTAAAAAATTCTTTCAAATCTTCAAGCAAAAATACTAAAAAGAGAAATATAAATAACTGGGCTATTCGAAGGTCATTTAAAGATGAATGGGAAGAAAAATTTCCTTGGATAGAGCCTATCCTATTTGTGGATAACCAATTCGAACAAAAATAATGTAGGTGTAAAATTTATAGTTGGAAACTAGGTAAGAATCATAGGCTACAAAATAATATAGATACAATAGAAAAACATGTGGTAAAGTTTATGTAAAATTTTGAGGAAGTGATGGTAAAAATTATAAAAGAAGTTAAGTGGAAGGATGCATCAAAATGTATGCATTTTAGATATGCAATAGAATATGATAATTACTTAAAGCAACAACAATATCTTGTTGGGAAATGTGGAACGATTAAATCCCAATTTCAAAAAATTCATAAGACCACTTTAGATTCAAAAAAATTTCAGTTGATTTTTGTATATAATATTCTCAAAATGGGTAGAGTCATATCTGATTTCAATGATTATAAGCACCTATTTGAAATATCTAATGTGCAAAACCTTCCTAGTTCCCATTGGTCAAATCAAAGTGGTTGGGAAATGGTAAAATGTCTATCATTAGTTGAGAAGGAGGACCTGAGAGAGAAAGTAAAATGGGTCAGATTCATATCACTTTCTATTGATGAGGTGACAACTATGGATAACACATCATGGATTTGCATGCATGTGTAAACATTTTAAAATCATGTAAGGTAGCCTATTTTTCTAGGATTACAAAATATGGTTGAAAGTTTAAATGTAGAAAACATCTATAATGTTGTTGTGAGTAGTTTAAAGGATATTGTGGGAATGAATGATATAGAGATAGCTACAAAGTTAATATCCATTGGAGCTAATGGTACTGCTATAATTTAAGGGCATATGAATGGTCTTTGTGTTCATTTCCAAACCTCAATTTTCCCATATATGATACCCATTCATTACATGGATCATAGAGTGAATTTAGCATATAAAATCGTGAGCTCTTTTAAAAATATTGTGAGAGTGGAAGACCTTATTTGTGAAATACATTCTTATTTTTCTTGCAATCCAAAAATGTTTGTAGAGTTTCAACAGTTTGCACTAAGAGTTACAAAAGAGACAAAATTGTTAAAATATGTGGATACAAGGTGGATTTCATTGTATCAACCTGAACATAGAGTTTTTAAATAATATCAATCATTAACAAGGTTTATGTATGTAAATTGTAGGGCAGTTTATAAGGCAAAAGATTTGTTGTTCCATTTGACTGACTTTTTAATCCTTTTAACATTATGTGGTATTATTTTGATGTTACATGAAATGAATAGATTGATTAAACTTTCACAAGAGAGATCCATCTATATCATTGATTTCATAAGGATAAGGAAGCAAATATGTATAATTATTGACAGGTTATATATGTCCAAGAAAGATTTTAAATATCCCTTGTTTTATAGTTGGAATACATTAGCAAACGTGAACTATTAAAAAAGATTTTTGAAGTTTGATATTAGTGATCATATTTGTATTATTGTTTATGGAAATATGATACCTTTGTGTTGTTTTGAAAGGCAGTCAAGTATAGTTGTTTATGATGTTGAACAAGTTCATGTAACACACAATAGATTTGAAGTTGACTTACACAAAACAAAGACAAAATTGTTTAAAATAGTAGAATTATTGATAAGAGAGATAAGAGAATGGTTTCAAGGAGATGATTTTCTTGAGCCAATGGGTGTGGTTAATCCCATGTTTTGGGATCCTTTTACTGAATACAATTCTGCACATGAGTTGTTTGTTAAATATATGTTCATACTTATTAAGAATTTGAGTGAAAGTGTGGAAGTCAATGGTGTTGAAATCAAAGGTATACTCGACAAAGATATTTTAAAACAACATTCATTGTATTTGGGTAGGAAAATGGTTGAGTGTATATAACATTTGAGTAACATCCATGAGAATGGTTCCATTGCACTTTTGTGGCAAAAATTGTATCCAAGTAGTGTCTCACAAGATACTATTAGTGAATTTTTTTGTTTATATAAATTATGTCAAAGAATTATTTTGGGATATGTGGAAGATGAGAGGCTTTTTAGTGAGCTATATTTCATTAAATCTAAAATTTGCAATAGGCTGGACAAAATTTTAGAAATTATTTGAGGATTTATGTGTCATCGTATCAGCTGAACACATTTCCTTATGACAGAGCATTGGCATATTGGAATTCCTTTGCTGGCAGAAGGGGTATCGAGAATACGAGTGATAAGGAAGATAATGATGATTTTAGTGATTAGATGGTGGATACATAGATATCTACAATGCTTACTAGTGATTCTAGATAAGCTGAGAAGTATTTGTTTCAGCTACCTGATTTATGATTTTTCTAGTATTGTGATTTTTCCAATATTTCACAATATGAATAAATTTGAATTTATTTGATATCATATTTCATAATAGTTATTCTAGATAAGCTGAGATTGTTTGTTTTAGCTACCTAATTTGTGATTCAAGATAAGTTGAGAATATTTGTTTCAACTACCTGATTTGTGATTTTTTTAGTATTTTACAATATTAATAAATTTGAATTCATTTGATCAGATTTCACAATATTGGTCAAATTATTCACAAATTTTAATGTTTTATATCCCATTGTTGTTTTTGAAATAGTTTTAATTTCCTTTATATCATAGTATTTGTTTGTTTTAGTTACTTGAATTGTAATTTTTACAATATTTTACAACATTGATCAATATGAATGTGTTTATTTGTGATCACAAGATTGTTTCATCTATCTAAATTGTAACTTTATTCTTTATAACACAAAATTATATTTCAAATTATATATTTTATGATTTAAAACACAACATTCTCTTTCATAATCGATTTCCAACATTGTATTTAAAAATATAGTGTATTGATATTAATGTATGGGATAACTAAGTTGAATGGTCAATATAGTTGAATCGTTCATTTTTTTAGATTGTAATTGTGAATTTAGTTGAATTATTATAAATTTAAAAAATTGCACATGAATATAAATGGAAACAATAAATGAGAGATAGAATATAAATTAATAAAAGACTTTCTCATTATTTGCATAGAAAATATACATTGTACAAAATTGTTTATAGAACCACAATTCAAAACTTTCTATCAACTATGAAACTTTTTACAACATAGTAATTTTATCACGGGTGAGCAAGGGTAGATTCATTTGCTCATTGTGCACATGGATCACCTAGGCCTTGAGATTTAGTCACTCCTTGTATATCTACATTTCCTTGAGTTTGAGATGCTCCTTGTATATCTACACCTCCTGTAGTTTGATATGCTTCTAAAGTTGGAGGTTCTTTTCTCTTATCTCCTATACCAATAACCTACTCAGGCCACTTCAGTGCTCCCATTTTGATGAGGCCTTACTCTCCCTTTTGTAAGCTCCCCATCAATAATCTATCTTCTTTTGCTGGATCCTCAAGCACTACATGTTCATTTTGTTTAAGCTTATTCTTAAGCAAGATATTTGGATCAATTTTGTGCTCTAAGATAATTGCTTTTAAATAAATATTATCTCTGACCTTAACCTATAAGGTCTCCTTCATTGTTATTGAATTTAATATTGATTTCTTTGCAACCTCGAGATTAACAGCCAAGACATTAACTTGTTTTTGTAAATTCTAAAAATTTACCTGCAAAAAAACTAAAGAAAACCTTAGTTAGTCAAGAGTTATATTACAAAATATAATGATAAATTTTATTGCATCTAAAGTCTCATCTCAACAACATCTCTTGCAGCATTAGCGACTAAAAATTTCTTCTTATCAAAAACCTATATGTTGTAATATGCTTGGGCTTAAACATTTAGAATCTCTAACCTACTCAACATAGTCTTTAAAATTTGATCATCATAAGAAACAGAAGGGTTCATCGATCCTGATTGAGCTTGATGTAGCAACCCAACAAGCTTCTCAGGCTGGTTACTAATCAAGGAGAAAATTTATTCCCTATTATCAAAATTTTTATAGCAGGTATTTATTTCCTTGATAAGGATCTTTACCCACAATTCCCAATTCTTCAATTCATCTAGATTTTCAAGAAAAAAATCTTGGATCAGTGTATAACAACTATAAAAAACCAAATTGTCTTAAAAAAAAGTAACTTATTCATCCTTAGTTTGAGGACCAAGATCGGAGGTGTCAGAAGGTGATGATGAAATTAGCTTAGCTTTAGGATTTTGTTGTTCTTGTTGCACATGAACCATATCTAACACTTTTAACCATTTAGTGTTCCCCTAAAAAAGAAAATCATGATCTAATTTTGGTACATCTAAACTGAAGGTCGAAACATATTTCAACAAACAACTAGTTGAAAATGACAATGATAGAAATCCAGTACCCTATCCCTACATCTTCGGTTGTGTGGATCCCCCCGTGATATTGGTCCAACAAGATTTGTTTTAGAAACTTGACCTCGCATTAATTATTGTTGTTTTTGAGCTTGTCATGCTACTAGTGGTGGTGGTGGTGGACCTGGTGGTGGTGGTGGACCTGGTGGTGGTGGTGGACCTGGTGGTGGTGGTGGACCTAGTGATGGTGGTGGACCTCGTGGTGGTGGTGGACCTAGTGGTGGTGGCGACATCATCATTTTCTTCCTTCTTTCTATAAATTTTAGGGAGGGACCTAAGTACATTATAACAAGATATTATTAAATAAAATTAAAGTAGGTAAAATTAGTACATAACAATAAAAACTCACATACTCAATGAAGAAATCTCTTGTGCCCTTCAACCTATGGAGACAACTGGGTGCGAGTGCATGTGGGGGTTTGGTGTAAAACTGAAAACACAAAAAAAATGAAAAAATAGATATAATGTCAACTAAAAAAATTTGGTAATAAATCAAGAAAAACTCAAAATACTAAAATTACCTATCATTGGTGTGACATAATTGGATTTACATTCCATGGCATTTGCTTGCACATCTTGATGAGAAGCGGGAGAAGAGGCTAGCTTCTAGCGTTTATAAGGTTTATATGGTTGAAATCCACACATTATGCCTTTTGAATCACCACCATCCTATGGCATGTGACTTTTAACACCAACATCCTTTTTTTCTTGTGCGATGGCTACCTTATTCTGCATTTAGATGTAAAAAAAAGTTAAAAAATAAACAAAAAACATCATAAAATATAGAAATTATTTAATGGTGAAAAATAGAATAATTACCTTCAAATCTTCGGTAGTCATAGCAATGCTTTGTAATTTTACGTGCAGTACAGTTGGTGAACCAGTATCCTGTAAATTATGAAAACTTTCATAGTAAAGTGCTAAAATATAATTTATCGAGGTGATCGTGAGAGGTTTGTCTGATTGGTTTTTTTGAACAATATAGAGATCTATTGTGATTCGATCTAAAATTTATGTACACAAATAGAATATCTCATGGTACTCTAAAAAATGAACAATATAAGCCAATGACCAGAATGGAATTTTTGATCTTCCAAGCAAAAATAGTCTTTCTTGGAAAAATTCAAGAATTACCTTGAAATCATTGTTGGAAACAAAGTTATTAGTTAACACTCTCTTGGAATTCATCACAGACGCTGAAAAGAAAATTACGAGACATAACAAATTTTAAATTATTAAATTTAAGATAATCAACTAAAGATAATTATACCTGACAACAATTCTAAAGAGATATCAAAATTTTCCACCAGGAAAGCCTTATCATTGTTTGAGAGAACTAACTTCTATGAAACTACAGCGAGACCCTTCTATGGAAGTCTAGTCAATATCTGGATATCATAGGGTTTTATTGTAAAATATATTTTTTGATTTTGTGCAGATAGGGTAACGGCCCCAAGATCATTATCGTAGCCTTCAATGATATTGTGTAGAACAAATTTATCTATTCTAAATTGGGGCATAGAAGTCAAACCCCCAAAATTTGCATTCTAAACCCATGTACGATCTGTCCCATCTATCCCAGATGTATTTACCATTAGGTACTCTAAAAATGAGATGCAAATTTTATTTTTAAATAATTTTTTTAATGTGGTTAAGGACATGGTGGCCATCACTCTAGAAAGGTGCAGGGTAATACTCACTTGGGGAAGGTAAGTGTGTGGGGTAATGGTTACTTGGAGTAATAATCACTTGGGGTAATGGTCACTTTGATCTCATGCAACAAAAAAAGCTTGAAAAAACAACTATTGATGCCTTTTTATAGTTGAAACTGAGTGGGGTAGATACATGGTAGCATGTTAATGGACATGCATGTGGTGATGTGACATATGGTAGGGTAAAGTTGACTTTTTATTTACACTCAATATGAGGTTGGAGTATTAGCTACACTTGGTATGCAGTAAGGGCATTATATACACCTGGTCCATCTACATTACTACACCCGATTCATCTACATTATCATATTCACCCAATACGTCTATATTACTTGGTTGGAGCTTGTTATCCACCTGGTCCATATTTCAGATCCTTATTCCACCCAGATTGAGCCTTGAATCATATTTACTTGGTCTAAGCTTGTATCATGTGTTACACATGGTATGAGCCTGAATCATGTATTGTACTCAGTCCGAGCCTGGATCATGTGTTGTACCTAGTCTGAGACCAAATTGTGTTTTGCACCCGATCCAAGACCGAACTATGTTTTTCACCTGGCCCAGGAAAAGCAATCAAATTTACCATTTTTTTACATCTTTTTATGAAAATATAAGGTAATTCACCATTTCCTTAGACATGAGGTTGTCCAAGATTCGCCAGGGTTTCAAAATGGATTCATCAATTTTTTACAAGTATATTTTAGGTTTGACCTCTTATGCATAACCCTGGATTAACCTTTCATCAAGAAGTGTAAATTGATCAAGATGTGCTTGTCTAGTAGTATCATCATCTATGAATTCCTATAATGAAATTCACAATGAGGGGATATCAATCTTAAGAGGTATGATGGCTTAGGCACCATAGACCATTGAAAATGGTGTTTCCCCAATAGGTGTGCAAATTCTTGTTTGATAAGCCCATAATACCAAGGAGATTTGAGTATGCCAATCTCGATGATTTTATTTGACTAGTTTATTGAGAATAGTGATCAAGGTCTTATTGGTTATGTTAGCTTGTCCATTTGTCTGTGGGTAGTAGGGAGTTGAGAAACTATGTTGGATATTATATTTCTCATAAAGTTCATGAACATCCTTGTCATTATCAAATATTATTTTTGAGGGGATGCCAAAACAATAAATGATATGTTAAAGTACAAACTTCACAATTCTAGCTACTACTGTACGGGTTAGAGTAATTGCCTCAACCCACTTAGTGAAGTATTCAGTGGTTGTGATGATGAATGTATGTTATCCCAAAGGAGGTGATATTTTACCTATCAAGTCCAAACCCCATTGTGAAAATATCCAAAGAGTATGAATGGTCTATAAGGATTGTGGTGGTACATGAGTTAAATTAGCATGCTATTGACATTTTTGATATTTCTTGATATAAGTACACTAGTCACATTTCATGGTAGGCAAATAATAACCCATGCGTAAGATGTACTTTGTGATGGCTATTCCACTAAAGTGACCAACACAAGTACCATCATGAGCTTCAAATATTACTCTTTGTGCCTCTATAGGCTTGAGACAATGAAGGAGGACTCCATAATAACCACATATATACAAAACATCTCCTAAGAGAGTGAAATGAGATATCTTTTGTTTGGAAATTTATGACATATCTGATGGGAGTGTTCCAAACTTGAGGAAGGCTTTTATTTGGCTAGAACAAGGCTCATATGAATCTACATGGATAAAGCAAACATCCTTCTTATACTTAGAATTAGCACAAAAAATTATATATTTAGAGATAATTATGACAATTAATGGTTGTACCTCTCCTTTAAATTTCTTTGGAATCAGCGATCCTAGAGAGGCCATCACATATTGATGCAGGAGCATCCAGTGGTGTAAGAGTGATCTTGCATCATCCAAAATTTGTATTTGATTTAATTACTTTGTAAGATTATTTAGTTGGCTAGGGGATAGAAAAATAGAGCCATTGGTGAAATAATCACCCCAATACCCTGAACGGTTTGGGAGTTATGTACATTTTATGGCAAAACCCTATCAAAAAAATAGTGAAATCAAGATACCCGAACTTGCAAGTGAATTTTGAGGGTCTTAGAGGTCAAATTTGAGAATTTTCAAAAATACACATGAATTAGCAAAGTACTACCCCACATAGTTCTTCTCATTCCCTTTTCAAAAATGTCTTGTGCGATTCAATCAGAGCTACGAGCGCAAAGTTATGACCCTAGGAAGTTTGCCTTTGAAATTCAAATTTCAAATGCATTGTTTTAGGCGGGAAAAGGGGAAAACATGGTATTAGAGGGAAATTTTAAAATTGTAAAAGGACTCTTCTCTTTTGTATCCTCCTTTTGGGAGAAAAGTAATAAAAAATGCTTGGTTAAGTTGACATGATAAAAGGAAAAACACCTATGGATTTTTTGCTAACATGATCAAAGGGAAAACACCTATGGATTGTTTGTTTTCATGTGTTTGATCTGCTTCAAGTGGTATTAGAGTAGGATTCATTAAGTGTGTAAATAGATCATTGAACATGAGGTAGTTTACACCAGAATTTGTGATTAGGGTTTGTGAGAAACAAGAGCAAAAATACCTCCATGAAGAAACCATGGTGGTGGGAGAAATATGGTGCCATAAGAATATTTTAGAGCTTTGTAGAGGTAATTTCAGGTCCTGAAAGAGGATATACGTAGAGGGTTTGAGCCAATGAGGTAAGATGGTAGTGAAGATGAAGTTGAATAAGAAGAGGACTAGTTCAAGGAAGAAGAAGAGGCAGTAGATCCTACACAAGCTAGGTTATATAGAGCCATATTACAGATTGGGAAGAGGTTGAATATGGAGGTTTCTACATATTATGGAAATCTTAATATATAAGAGTTGATCGACTGGATCAATGATATGGAAGAGTACTTTTAGTATGAGGAAGTTGAAGATCCTAAGAGGGTCAAGTTTTCTAAGATAAATTTGAAGGGTTATGCCAGTATTTGGTGGAAGGGAGTGCATTTGGACAAAAATAAAAGAGGAAAAGAAAGGATAACAAGGTGGGAGTGGATGATGGAAAAGCTAAAGAGTTAGTTTATTCCAGTTGATTATGAGTTGGATCTGCTCAAGAAAATGCAGGGTTTGATACAGTTGAGTAAGTCTATCAAAGAATACACATAGGATTTCTACAAAATTTTAATTAGAATAGGCCATTCTGAGGTCAACAAGGAGAAGGTAGCCCGTTATATTAATGGATTAAGAGCAAGTATTCAATAGGAGTTGAGTCTGGTCATGATGACCACCATCAAATATGCTTGATAGTTTGCTTTGAAGGTAGAAGAGAAACTGAATAGGAGGTTTGAAAGTAAAAAAATAGAAAGAGGTCATGGTGGAAGAACTGGTGGGAGAAAAAATGGAGGACGAAATGAGGCCCAAAAGAAAACTAGGAAAACAAGCAACAGTCAGGACCAAAAGGGAGAGAATGCTTACTACCCCTGTGAGCAGAATAATTACTACTAGAAAAATAGCTACCATAGAGGAAGAGGGAGGTATGGATGAGGGCCTTGAAGAGGAGGATTTTGTGGAACCTGCTTCTAATGTGGAGAAGAAGGGCATCGGGCATACGAGTGCCCACATCACCAAGGAGGAACAAATAAGAGACCTGAAGGTAATGCTCAAGCTACTGTTGCAGATGAAGGTGCTAAATCTAAGCACTTTGAAGAATCATAAAGAGAAGTTATGATCATAAAGAGAGCCTTGTTGAATGAGGAGAGAGATCTAGATCAGAGGAAGAGCTTATTTCACACAAGGTGTAAATGTGCAGGTAAGGTCTGTAATGTTATCATAGATAATGGTAGCACATATAACCTAGTTTTAGAAGGAATGGTTACCAAACTATAGTTAGAGAGGAAGAGACACCACATCCATATCATATTACATGGTTGTAGAAGGACCATAGGGATTTGGTCTATGAGCAATGCTTGGTAAAATTTAATATTGGGAATTACAGTGATGAGGTCCTGTGTGACATCCTGCCTATGGATGCTTGTAATTTGCTATTGGTAAGGCCATGATAGTTTGATCAGCATGCAATACATGATGGGCATGCCAAAACTTACTCCCTAACAAAGGATGGAGTGCATCACAAGCTAAAGCCCCTAAAGAAGATAGATGAAAAGGTATGTAGCAATGCCAAAAAAAATTTAGTAGATGGTAGGAGATTTTTGAATGGCATGAAGCACGAGCATATATGCTATGCATTAATTCCTAGAGTTAAGGATGAGAAATGCAAAGATACCCTAGTAGAGGTCTCAAGTTTGTTAGAAGAATTCCAAGATATTATATCAAATAATGTGCCTGAGGGTTTACCACTAGTGAGGAAGATCAATCACCACATAGATTTTGTACCAAGAGCTAGTTTGCACAATAAGGTAGCCCATAGAATGACTCCTATAGAAAGTGAGGAGCTAAATAGGCAAGTACAAGAACTACTAAAGAATGGATTGATTCGGGTGAGCTTGAGTCCATGTGTAGTACCTATAGTACTAGCACCAAAGAAGGATGGATAATGGAGAATGTGTACAGACTCCCGAACTATTAACAAAATTACCATAAAATACATATTTCTATTTCCAAGGATGGATGCCATTATGGACTGTTTGAGTGGATCCAAGTACTTCACCAAGATTTACCTGAAGAGTAGGTATCATCATATTTGTATCAGAGAAGGATATGAGTGGAAGACAACCTTCAAGACCAGAAAGGGTTTGTATGAGTGGTAAATCATGCCATTTGGGCTAACCAATGCACCAAGAACATTCATGTAACTGATGAATGAGGTATTAAAGGATTTTTTAGGAAAATTTGTCATCATATATTTGGATGACATTTTAATATTTAGCAAGAACCTGGAAGAGCACCTTATGCATATCCGAAGCATTTTTGAGAAGTTGAGGGAGGAGCAATTGCTAATTAATTTGAAGAAGTGCAGTCTTATGAAGAAGGATTTGGTGTATCTGGGATTCGTCATCTCAGCTAAAGGTCTAAAAATAGATATAGAAAAGGTGAGGGATATCATTGAATGGCCTACCCCAAGGAGCATAAATGAGGTAAGATCATTTTATGGTCTAGCAAGTTTTTACAAAAAAATTATTAGAAATTTTAGCAATATTTGTGGACCCCTAATAGAAACAATGAGAGGGGATAATAAAGAATTTAAGTGGAGTTTAGGAGCAGATAATAGCTTTGATATGTTCAAGAATAAGGTCACAGAGCAACCTATTTTAGCACTTCAATATTTTAATAAGGTATTTCAGGTAAATTATGATGCTAGTGGTAGTGCCATAGGAGTTGTGTTGAGTCAAGGAGGTATACCTGTTACCTATTTTAGTGAGAAGCTTAATGATGTTAGGAAGAATTATTTTATATATGATCAAGAGTTTTATGCTATATTTTAGGCTCTAAAGAAATGGAGGCACTATTTATTACCAAAAGAGTTTGTTTGGTATACTGATCATCAGGCCTTGCAGTATATTAATAGTCAAGGAAAATTGAATCAAAGGCATTTAAAATGGGTTGAGTTTCTACAAAGTTATATCTTTGTGTTGAAGCATAGGAGTGGAAATTCAAACAGACAGAGTTGCAGATGCCTTAAGTAGAAGGCAGTATTTTTTGATAGAAATGAAGGTGGAAGTTGTAGGGTTTGATGAACTTAAGATTTTATACCCTATAGATCCAAATTTTGCAGAGGCTTGGAGAGCTTGTTTAGCACCAGTTACTTTGGATAGAACTAAGTGGTTGTATTTCTTAATCCAATATGGAATGTGGTGGAGAAGAAACTAGTTGTGCATTCCAAGGAGTTTGATGAGGGAGAATTTGGTCAATGATAAGCATAGTGGAGGGTTGGCTGGACGCTTTGGTTAGGATAAGACCATTGCTCTTATTAGTGAGAACTACTATTGGTCGTAGTTGCAATAAGATGTGAAGAAATTTGTAAAAAGTTGTAGAGTATGCCATATGGCCAAGGGTGTGATATAGAACACTAGATTATATTAGCCATTACCTATACCAGAAAGACAATGGGAGGACATCAGCATGGATTTTGTTCTTGGCCTACCAAGGACATAGAGGGGGAATGACTCCATATTTGTGGTGGTTGACAGGTTTTCAAAGATGGCACATTTCATTCCCTGCTAGAAAACTAATGATGTAGTTCATATTGTAGGGTTGTTTTTCAAAGAGGTGGTACGACTTCATGGTCTACCAAAGAGTATAGTTTTTGACAGAGATACCAATTTTGTTGGGTATTTCTAGAGAACTTTGTGGAAAAAGTTGAATATAGATTTGAAATTCAGTTATGCATACCACCTGTAGACTGATGGGCAAACAAAGGTGGTGAATAGGAGTTTGGGTAATCTATTGAGATGCTTGGTAGGATATAAGCCCAAGGGATGGGAGTTAGTTTTACCACGGGTAGAATTTACATACAATAATTATTTCAACATAAGTACTAACAAGTCCTCATTTCAGATTGTATATGGAAGTATCCCAATAAATGATTTTGAGTTGAGAAATATGGACATAGGGGAAAAGAGTAGTGTTGAGGCTGAGGACTTTGCAGAGCACCTGAAGAGTTTGCATGAGGAAGTAAAGAAAAAAATTCATAAAATGAACACTCAATACAAGACAAAGGTAGACCAGAAGCGATGATTTAAGGAATTCCAAGTGGGCGATGAATTTATGGTTCACTTGATGAAAGAAAGGTTTCCTGCTAAAACTTATAATAAGCTAAAAATGAAGAAGTTTGGACCATGCAGAATCACAAAGAGATAGGATTCAAAAAATGCATATGAGGTAGAATTTCCAAGTGGGTTGAACATATCACCTCTGTTCAACATTTCTGATTTGATAAAGTATCATGAAGGTGACCATGATTATGGACCAGTCACAGAATTGTGGAGTATTCCAACATCTACTCCAAAGACAAAAGAGATAGAAGAGATCCTAGATACCCGCATTAGCAAAAGCACAATACACAGGCATTATGAAGAATATTTGGTTAAGTGGAAAGGTAGGCCTGTGGAATATTCAACTTGGTTTTCCAAGACAAAGGTTTACTACCTTGGTTTTCCTCCAAAAATAGAGAAGTGAAGGTCACTTCTCAATTTACCTTGGGTGTCTGATGTAGGAGCATCCAGTGGTGTAAGAGTGATCTTGCATCACCCAAAATTTGTATTTGATTTAATTACTTTCTAAGTGTATTTAGTTGTCTAGGGGATAGAAAAATAGAGCCATTGGTGAAAGAATCACCCCAATACCCTATTTGGGAGTTATGTACATTTTATGGCAAAACCCTACCAAAAATAGTGAAATCAAGATACCCGAACTTGTAGGTGAATTTTGAGGGTCTTAGAGGTCGAATTTGAGAATTTTAAAATAGACATAGGACTTAGCTAAGTATTGCCCCACATATTTTGTCTCGTGCCCTTTTTGAAAATTTCTCGTGCAATTCAATCGGAGCTACAAGCGTGAAGTTATGACCCTGGGAATTTTGCCTCCGAAATTCAAATTTCAAATGCATTGTTTTAGGTGGGAAAAGGGGAAAACAGGGTATTAGAGGGAAATTTCGAAATTGTAAAAGGGCTCTTATCTTTTGTATCCTATTTTTGGAGAAAAGTAATGAAAAATACTTGGTTCAGTTGACATGATAAAAGGAAAAAAACCTATGGATTGTTTGCTGACATGAGCAAAGCAAAAACACCTATGGATTGTTTGTTTTCATGTGTTTGATCTGCTTCACATCTGCAAATCTATTAGTCGATATAGGAAAGCTATCAATCTCATACCAACCAAATTTTACTAGCAATTTCATTGCTACTTCATGATAAAGTTTTAAGACTGGTTCTTTGCAGTGGTATTCTCCATTTACTTGGTGAACAACAAGTTGAGAATCACCAAATATCCTGATATACTTTATGCTCATAGCTATGGCTGATTGAAGTCCTAATCAAGTTTGAATGACAATAGAATCGGTACCTCATAGGGTGTATGAAACATGCATCCTGCATATTATCCCTTTTTGCACTTAGAACCATCAAAGAATAGTGTAATATCGACATCTTCCTTTAGAATGACATATTTTTCTTGTTCAATGATGGTAAATACCAAATCATCTGGGAGCTCAATAATCAAAGGTTGATTACTAGGAAGTGGAGCTTCCCTAAGTTGATCAAATATTACCTACCATTTGATGGATTTTTGGCTAATGAACTCAAGATCAAATTTATTTAGAAGCATGATTATTTTTTTAGTGCAGGTGTTATTGTAAGTGTGATACATCATGTAACACTGAGGATTTTCTTTAGCTATGACATAGGTACTGTGACTTAGCCTATAATGTTTGAGTTTCTTAGTGGTAAAAACCATTTCTAAGCATTTTTTAACATAAGTGTATCAGGTTTTGTAGCTTACCAATGTTTGACTAATGTAATAGATAGCTTGCTCTAGGTTGTTTTCATTCTTATTTGCAAGCATTGTCCCTAAAGCAAAGTTCATTTTTGAAACACAAATATGAAAGGGGACCCCTAGGCAAGGAGGAGTTAAGACTGGTGGAGATGCTAAGTATTTCTTGATATCATAAAAATCTTTTTAACGTTTATTTATCCATAAAAATGTCACCCCTTTTGTATTAGGTGATTGAATAACCTGTATTTGTTTGAGAGTTATGCAATGAAATGATGGATCAATTGGATATTTCCTTGTAAACTATATAGTTCCTTCAAGTTTATTGGGGAAGGCATCTCTATGGTAGCCATGACCTTGTTTAGGTCCACTTCAATACCTCTTTTGGATACAATGTATTCTAGTAGTTTTCCTGAGGTGATGCCACTTTTTGGGGTTCAACCTTACATTATGCTCTAGAAGTCGATCAAAGACTCTTTCCAAGCACCAATGTGCTTTTATCGAGTTTTAGATTTTCCAAGATATTATCCACATAATCTTCAATTATTTTATGCATGTAATAATAGAAGATGTATGCCATGGCACGTTGATGAGTGGTGCTTACATTTTTAAGGCCAGAGGATATCACCTTGTAACAAAAATTCCCCCAAGGTGTAGTGAATTTTGTTTTATGTTGGTCATCAGGATTGATTTAAATAAAGTTGTATCCTGAAAAAC
This sequence comes from Wollemia nobilis, assembly GCA_028583015.1. NCBI lineage: Eukaryota > Viridiplantae > Streptophyta > Pinopsida > Araucariales > Araucariaceae > Wollemia > Wollemia nobilis. The sequence continues at coordinate 1,538,637 of JAQPPZ010003183.1, forward strand.
TATCCATTAAAGATAGCATTTCATGGCCAATGCAAAAAGAGTATAAATTTTGGTAGAGGAAAGTCATCCTTAGGAAATGCCTTGTTAAGATCTCAAAAGTCAATGCAAATGTGTTTTTCCCTATTAGGCTTACGAATAGGTACCATGTTTGAAATCCACTCAGGATAGTCAATGGGTACAATGAAACCTACATCTAATAGATTTTGAAGCTCTTCTTTGACCATGAGGGCAATGGTAGGATGCATATTTCTCAATTTTTGTTTGACCGACTTAACATCAGGGTGCAAGGTTAAGTTGTGGATAACCAAGTTAGGATCTAGATCAGGCATATATTTATAGGATCATGTAAAAATGCCCTTCTTCCTCTTGAGGAGAGCTATCAATTTGATGATTTATGGATTTTCCATGTTTGAAATAAGGTTCACATCAATGGTATCTTCAATGGATATGTGAGAACCTTCCTCAATCTAATGGTGTATTGGGATCAAATGAATGTCATCAATGAAATTATCAAACTCTTCTGGCTTAGTCTCTTCAATGTCTGCTTGGAAAACCTTAGGATTTGAGGGTGAAGGTGAAGGTAAATATCAAGGTGATGGAGGAATGTAAGTGGTGGAAGCTTTTCATAAGTCCTTCGAAAGAAAAAACTTAGCAAAGGATGGTGATGATGAAATCTATTTTATATCGATGAGGTTAATGTAAATTGGAATTGGTTTTACCAAATTGTATGGATTACAGAGTGGGGTGAATAAGTCAAAAAAATTTATGATTATCTAGTGGGAGAATGGTTGTTGGGAATGGAATGTGTGGTTTGGTTCTATCTTCTAAAATCAATGAAGGAACCTTGGGAATCTGCATACCAACAAGAAACACATGTGAATGTAAATTACAAGACTATGCACATGCAATGCAAAGATTTTTTTTTTGTGTTTTAGAATTATTTTTTTAAATTTATGTACATATTTTACATGATGTTTTGATGAAGAGGATGACGTGGAGGTGCTGGTTCATTGGTTGGTTCATCTTGCTCCGTTGGGAGAAGCAAATGAAAAATGGGCTAGTGGATGGGGAACATTATGAGGTAATGTTCATCCTGTTCGATGAATGGAATGATGGGTGTTGATTCCTCTTCAAATTCATCTAAAGCTATTGACGTGATGTCGTATTATCCATAATACTCCTCCTTAAAGTCATAATTATGGTTGGTTTCCTCTTCTAAATTTAAATGAAGGTTTTGAAAAGCTTATTGAAAAGAGGAAGTGGCAGGATGGAAATGATAGCCTAAACCTAAACGGTCATGCACTTATCAATATGGAATTTTAATGATTTCATGTATACCTTGTTCATGTCACCCTAGGCCATATCCTTTCCAATTGACTCGATGAAAGTATCGTGAAGGAAAACCTGACATATGTTCTATATTGGTAAGGAGTGGCTGTGTAGGTTTGTCTAGGGGAGGAGGATTGGATGAGTAATCAAACCCATATATAAAATTAATTTGATTAGGTTTTGAAACCAGGGTTATGCATAGTGGAAAATATTCACAAATTGGATGAATATTAGGATTTCCAAAATTAGAAATTGATGAATATGAGGACCCTCGATGTCGGCCCATTCACTTAAAATTTTTAGGACCAATGTTTTCTTAGGGTAAATTCACCACAATTTATATCCAAACATAGCCATGTTTGTACTTTTTGGAAAGCACTTTTCAAGCCTGATATAATGATGGTGTTTTTATAAAGCTATAATATAATTTAATAGGTCAAAAGTATCTCCAAATATGACCTTACATTTTAGGGCTTCAAATACCCCAAATTTTGGTATGCTCAATTTGATTTTCTTAGGATTCTCCATGATTCACCTTGATTTTGAATAGGATTTTTATTTTTTACAAGTACATTTTGAGTCCAACCTCTTATGCATAACCCTGGTTGAACCCATGGTGTACACCACTCCTATGGATAAGGGTAGGTCATGTGGTTAATTGTAGTCCCTAACAATTTGGATGCTTAATAATATAATTTGTACATCTTGGACCACATATTCACAAATGCTAGGATTGGTAAGGTGGATCACAACTTGTGAGGATATGGATGAGGTGGATGGAGTGGATGTGAAATTGGAAGGCTCATGGATGACTAGTGATTCAGATAATGGGAGGGATGTGTGTTGGAATGGTATCTCACAATTTGTTAAATTGACTTGTGAGACATTATCTAGTGAAGATGAAGATGGATTTGGTTGAAGGGTTTGGTGGATGGTTGATGATGCTAATGTGGATGGAATTGTAGTGGATGTTGATATTGATGATGTGGATGGAATGGTAGTTGATTTTGATGTTGATGATGTGGACAATGTGGATTGGGTTTGACCATATGTACATGTAGCTAACTGTGATTAAGGTCGCAATGTGGAATTGGAGGCTTGATGTGGGGTAGTGATGGGTAAGTCCTCAAGAATAAGAGCTTTGGATGATGAAGTGGTGGATGATGTGTTTTATGGGGTTTGAAATAGGTGAGTGGATGAAATTGTGGATTCATAGGGATTTTAAATGAAGATTATTTAAATGGTTTGATATCCACTAGTATGCAATGGATTTGTCCCTCATGTACATATTTTAAGCATTGATGTAGAATGGAAGAGAAACATCTCATCTACCTAATACAAAGGTGCCTAAAGAGTACATTTTAAGCCATGGATCCCTCTAGAATGTGGAACATGGTATGAAATATTTTTACCCCCACTACTATGGGTAAAATGATAGTCCCAAATGTGGAAAAAAGAGCATCATTGAATTATCTTAAGGTAAAGGTGAATTTAGTTATGTGTGATGGTAAAATATTGAGGTGTTGAAGGGTGAATGTGGTGATGATGTTGATGGAGGATCCAACCTCAATAAGCACTTGTTTAAAGGGATTCCTATCAACTTGAGCCATAATATGTAGTGGAGGGTCCACCTATTTTGATGAAATTGATTTTACTTCAAAACCATAGAATTTGATGGAAGGATCCATGCATATTCGAATAATTTCCACAAAATTGTTGAAGGCATTAATGCCTTAAGATTAGAGTTCAATGGATTTTAAAATTTCTATTAATACCTCATAGTGTGGGAGGGATTTTTGTATTAACTCATAGATAGATAGTTTGGCTAAAGCTATTTTGAGGCTAGTTGTTAGTTGACTACTCAGTGAAATGATGGATCTTTATGAATAGTTTGGGGGATGAATTGGTTGTAATGGATGACTTGGAAGATGAGTGGATTGAGATGTATAGCTTGGAAGGTGAATTGGTTAAGATGAACTGGGAGAAAAATGGAGGGGTGATGAATAATTAGCAAGTTAAGGAGATATACTTGATAGAGTATTGAAGGAGGTTGAATTGCTTGTTGTTGTTCATTTTTTCTATTGGTGCTTCTTTATCCTCAGGTGACTACATGAATAGGCCCCATAAAACCTTGATACTATTGTATGTGGTTGAACTGATTAGGAGTCTTGATGTTTGATCCCCATGTTTCCTATTGTTGTTCCTCGTGATAAGGAAGTGGTTTTTGGTATATACCAAGATTTTGGTTTTGTTGGACCAAAGGACTATAACACTTGATGACCCCTAGATTTATCAAATCTTGCACTGTGTTTTTAAATGACTAGTAGTTGTTAATTTCAAGTACTTCATGTCAATGGAAAGGACAAAATATGTGTCCCTTATAGCTCTTGACATGTTTAACTTGATCTTATGGTATGATTTTGGGTAAGGCAATAGCATTGGTGTCATACAACCTATGAAAGAAGGAGGTGTATGATTCAGGAAAAGGTATGAATATGCAGTCTTATCGAGCAAATTATTGATGTTGGTGATTTTCCATAGTTGATATTTTATTATGAAGTTGTGGGGGTGAGGGAACCACTTGATAATCGATTTGTTACAGTTGTTGTTACACTAGTTGTTGTTGTTGAGTCATTGTTGGCTAACTTAGGACCACTTGATTTACTTGATTTGGTTTTGAATGGCCAAAATAACTTCCTTTTTCTTGGCATTTATTTTTCCATTCCTTTTTCTTAGGCTTTAACTCACCCTCTTGGATTTTTATCTCTTTGATGACATGAGCTTGAGCGAGAGGCTCGTCGAATGTTCTATATTGTTGTAGTTGTAATAACAAAGAGATGGGTTTTAAGAAACTCCTTTCAAACATTTGGGTTAGTTCTTACATTAGTAGGGAGAATGATAACTTAGTTATAACTACCCTCCAATAGTTTCTAAAATCATAGATTGACTCTTCTTTGAAATTTCTAAGATTGTACAGGTTAGTCAATGTGGTTTTTTTTTTAACATTGAGGGAAAATCTTCCCAAAATTTTATTTTCCAATTGTTCAAATGTGAAAATTTTATGATGAGATAGATGGTTATACCAGTCTTGAGCATCTCTCCTAATGTCTAAGAAAAATTTCTAATAATAAAAGCATATTTATCATGAATCCAAAAGCATGAGTGAATAAATGTGCTAATATGCTCTCGAGGGTCCTTAGTACCTTTAAATTTGTCAAATTTTGATACTGTGAAGTCTACTGGATATGGTAGTGATGGTAAAAAAAAGGATAGGTTGATTGAATAACTATCTCAAGGTAGGCTTTTAGTACATCATACCAGGAGTATGTAGAATTAAGCTATCAATTTGTTGTTGTATTGCTTGGATTTTAGGGTCTTCCACTTGTGTGTGGAAGCCCTAAATTTTTTGATGATCATATGAAGGTGGGATGTATGGGGTGAAGAATTGTTGAGGTGAAATGTGATGTTGATGGCTAGATGGACTGGATGGTATTTGATGATGTTGGGCTTGGTGTTCAACTTGGTGATGGAATGATTATTGCTAATGAAATTGAGGTGAGGTTTAGGAAATGTGAGTATGCTGAGTTGTGATAATAGAGTGGATGTGGGTTAATGGAGGTGTGGGAATGGATATCATAGAATATTGTGATAACCAATATGGATTTGGTGTGAAGAAGTTGTGTTGTATTGGGATGGAATGTGGTTTAAAATTTACCATCTATGTTTACTGTTGGGGGTAATAATGAGCATCTTGTTGGTCCATGAGAAATTGGTTGAGGTGTTGCCATGCTTATTGTATGGAAATTTTTAAAGTAAATGGTGTAGTGGAAGTGAATGATGATGAGGTGTGAATGTTGGCCATGTTGGTGGAATTTGGTGGAGGTTAAGTTGCAAAAATGATTGTAATATACTAATGGATAGTGGATGGAATGGTCGATAGAATCTTCTAAGATGCATTGACATGTGCTTCATAGAGTGGATTGGTATAGGTGATGGTATAGGTAGATGGTATGGAGGTGATTTGGATATGTTGTGGTGGAGACAAGTGATGTGAAGGTGTGTATGATACCTCAAAAAGAGGGTTGGCATAAACTTGGCTAAAGTTGATGGGATGTAAGGGAGCAAGTTCTAGATGAGAATAAGGAACTTGGATATGTGGGATGTTAAGTTGTTCTAAGACATGATTGGTTGGTCTTAGATAAGAATCACATTTTTCCATGTCTATGTAGGTGATAGGATGGTCAATTGGTGTGGAAGACTTGGTCTTTGGGATGGAGGTATGGATGGATCTATGCATCACATTAGAATTCAAAGTGAATACTATGTATGAGGGTCCTATAGAAAAACCAAAATGGCTTGTCTATGTTGTGATGTTGGAGTAAACCACAAAAGTGGCTAGGAAAGAGGTGGAACAGTCCATTGATGAAATGGGTTGGTTGGTAGATGCTTGACTCAAGATTTTGGCTTGGCTTTGATTTGAAACCATAGGCTAATAACCCAAATGGGGTAGTGAATGTATTATATTTTTGAGGAAAGGTACAATAACAATGAAAAGCACACAAAATCAAACAAAAAATTGAATCCTGTGTATTGCAAAAGTTTTTTCATTTTTATTTTTATTTTTATTTTTATGCGGTTTGTGTTTTGATGTGCCTAAGCCTAGACTACTATGCAGGATGGATTCCTAAGGTGGATGGAAAATGAGGATTTTTATGGTGATGAAATCCAAAAAAATGATTCACAAGATGCTATGGTGACTATGGGGTGAGATAATGGATGTATATGAAGCCCATTGTCATTGATATCAAGTAGTGGTTGGTGATGAAGTCCAACTCACTGATGTTTAAAGTGAAGCATGCAATTGTGTGTGATTATTTTTAAAGTTTTTGTTGTCTATGGTGTTCATACAATGCCAAGAAACTCTCTTCCACTCAACCAAATTGGTGACCAAGAATACCAATACCAATTTTCCCAAAAGAACATAGAGCACACCTCTAATGATCCACCTTGAATTATCAAGTAATTCCAATAGTGGAGGATTCACCTAGTTCTTCCATACTAAATCAACAAGTGATTCCAACATTGGGAGTAAGCTTGAGTACCAATAACTTGTTCAAACTTGAAAAATTAAGAAGTGAGATACTTTAGCCTAAAAGTACAACTATTTATATTTTTTTGTATTATTGAAAACAACACTTAGAGTAAAAAGTAAAAACACCACAAAATAACAAAAAATTAAATTTGATGTGATAAATGTTCTAATGCAAATAACATGGATGCACAAATGTAGATCTATCCTATGTACCAAATATATAAAGAAATGTTTGTAAATGCCTAAGATGCAAAATGTGTTGCTTTTTAAATAGATAATAGATATTTTATTTCCAATATCTCTTTAAAAAGCAAAAAATGGAGGTGGGGTTTGATCAAGACTTACCAAGAATCCTACATATTTCTTCCCAACTCTCCTAGATGCAATGCAAATTCTCCTGGACATAGTGAGGTGTATCTCAAATTTAGTAGGGCATCCCTCAAATGCAATAGGTTGTCCATGTGACTTGCTTCCAAAAACCCTAGTTTCATGATTTTCATGTGATCGAATCTCTAAAAACCTGCAATAGATCAAAATTTGACAAGGTATATTAAAATAAGAAACCCTTTGGGGGTCCCACCGTGATCACCATTTTGTAAAGTAAAAAGCAACAACACCAAGATAACAATACAAAAAACAACACAAAAGATATTGCACAATGAAGAAATAATATTGTATTAATATTGTGGGATCTTAATCTCCAATGTTATAATATAATTTTATGTTGATACAATTATTACAATAAAAGGGTTTAAACCCTTGTTTACAAAGAATATTTAGTGTCTTATGCGATGTATTTTACTCCAAACAAGATTGTGGGTGGGGTTGTGTATCCCTACGGGACCACCCTAGCTACAACAACTATCAATGTACAATATTCCCTGCAACTTGCACATAAACAAATAAAAAATAGGTTAGTAATAACTTTAGGGTCTCCACAGTGTGAGACTCACTAAAATCCAAATGTAAGCAATATAAAATCCTAACTAAAATGTCTAGTAAAATGGAGTACAAATATACCAAAAATGTAAGTAAAGCAATAATGAATAATGCTTTGTTGAGATTATACCTATTTCTCTGATCCACATGTCTGTTTCTATGATTTGAAGGTGGACAAACACCTGAAAGCATCCAAGGGTTTGTTGGTGGAAAATTGGCTAAGGATAAATTCCCTAGAGCATTCTAGAAGGGTTGTGAACACCCTGTAGCATCCCTAGAATGTTCAAAAATATTATAGGGATGCCTAATAATGTTCAGGGTTTCTAGGAAGGGTACTGTAGAACCAGATTTAGTTCACAGGGAATTTGGTGATAGAAAATGGAGAATGTGGTGGAGGCGAGGATGGAAAGGGATAGCGAAATGATAGAGTTTTGGATGGGGGTCAATGTAATGACTTTTATTAACCTTTAATATATTTTTTAACCTTCATTCATGAGAATGAATGACCTTTTATAACTTACCTTCAACATGCTACGGTTTTGATGACACCAACGGGTGGTCGATATTAAATCATGATGAAGGGCTAAGATTATAACTTTGATTGTGACATGGATCAAGTTAAGTGGGTGGTTGAGATTAAATCGTAATGAATGGTTGTGATTTACATTATATAAATATATATATTTATATATAAACATACATAAATATATATAAATAAATAATGGATGGTGGTGATTGGATGATGCATGGATGACAAGTGGCTAGGATTTTGTGTCTACACAACCTAACAAAGGAAATAGATTTTAATTGGAATTTAATAAACCTATTTATTAATTACATAATATAACTAATGTTTATGTATGGGGTAATGCACTAAAGATATTGGATACGTGAATGTAATTCCTAATGTAATTTTTGTTGTATTCTCCCTCACTATATCCTTTGGCATTAGGATCCAACTATTCTTAGAAGAATACACTTTATTGAAACGTCAACTATTACACATCCATGAGAATGCCTTCCAATTTTTCTTCCATAACTTTGATCACTATGAATACATAACCATTATAATGGTTTGAATTCATCAATCATTATTGGTGCTCCTTAGACAAATTAGTTGATCATAATAAATTAGTATTAAGTTATGCTGATCCTCCTATAACTATAGGGAAATATCATTTATGTTGTGTTTTGTATGATTATTAGTATCGTGTCCTTCAAGTTGCATTAGGTATAGTTGTTCATTACTTCATGGTGTACCCTACACTTCATCATTACTAGCGTATAAGGTAACTATATTTTTTATCCATATTATGATATGGAACAATTGTTTCGTTGTTCATTGACCCAATACAAGAATAATAAAATTATGGTTATGATAACTTATTCTTCTTCCTAAAAATATTAGAAGATTATAAAACCATCTTGTGATGATGATAAATAATCTTCATCAAAGGACATGTAAGGTAGGATGACTCGTTATTCAACATTGAAGTATAGGTATGTGAAAAAAATGATTATTCCTAAATTATTTAGTGAATATGATACTAACATATCTATTTTTCATTTTATATAGTAGTCCTCAACACTTAAATCTTGCTCAATACTATTTACATTAATTTTAGGATAATATCCATTAGGATCTAGATTATCCGTTGCTCCTTCCTCTAGAAAATTACCACTAAAATCCATTGAGAAATAAAGCCTCTAATATGGGGCTGAAATATATGCAATATTTCTTCCAAAATACCCATCAAGATTCTTTAATTTCTCATTTCTCATTGACACAAGGACTAGAAAATATCTTCATCTATGAGTATATGGGAAACTAGATGATTATGTACTATTAACTAGTGTACTTCACATAAAATATGACACTCAAACATAATTAAAAAAGACATATATAAAAATTAAAGTTTAACCTTGATTACTATAAAAGAGTCATCTAGATACTTAGAGATCTAAAACATGGCATAAATAAGACACATATAAGATATTTCATCCCTTTCATTGATCAAAATCAATTCATAAACAACATCAAATTCATGGTGAGGGATATGCATGCTCGATAGGTATTTTTCATTATTATATTGATTTTATAGAAGGGTACAACATAAAAGTTACTTATCTTAATCAAAATAAAGTTTGAATTATTTTTAAGATTGGTTTTCATGTATGATTATTTTCCTTTTTACTTATCTAGTTTAATCATAAGACTTATATATTGGTTAAGGTGAAATGGATTTAGCAATAATAGAATTAAAAAATTATTTTCATTCTATGGTCTATCATATGTGCAACCTTATTACTATAATGTATCAAATTGTATTTGTTTCTTGTAAAATCCTTGAATTATAATTAGTTGTTCCCTATTTTCACTTTAATTATACTTACTTTAGCTTAAAAATCTTCCTATATTCATTTACTTCTAAGCTTTATAGTGAGTACACACTTCTTGCCCCCATTATGTACTCATACTTCCCTCTTTACATGTCTCTATACAATCCTCCCATGAATGATTTTTCCATCCCCTTTTTCTAATTCCATCCGTGATTCCTATTGGAATATTCTTTAATTCCATCTAAAATCCTCAATTTCCATCATTATAGTTATCAAGTTATAGTTTCTTAAGTGGTTGATGTCATTATTAAATACAACCTCCTTGCATAACCCATCTCATAGAATATTGAAAATGTGAGAAGAGGAGTAATATAATTATTATATTTACTAAGGTTTCAATGGTGGCCTATGAATTGGTAAATACTATTTTCCTTTATAGATAGAATATTTAGGTTATTTTGTATACCACTCCAAAATACATCCATTGACTGATTTTATTTATACTTCTTGTAGTGTAGATATAAGATCCTCTCCTTATATAGGTTAAATTATTTAGTTATCTTAGGTCCATCATAGGATAGGTGATATTTTAAAGGTAAGTTATAGGTAACTATGTGAGGTACTAGAATTTCATGAGTCATTCTCTAAGCTTGGGTTTGTGATGCAGGAGCATCCGGTGGCAGCAACACAATCTTGCTTCAACAAAAAATTTTCTAAGTGTTTTGCAAAGACCAACAACAGGGCAAAAGTTGCAGTAGGTGAAGGGTCACGAAATCGCGACATGTCGTGATATCGCGACGTCGCGATATCATGACCAAAAGAGGGGCAAGCGATGCAAAAGGTGGAAGGGTCACGAAATCGTGACATGTCACGATTTCGTGACATGTCGCAAAATCGTGACATCGTGATATCGCGACGTCGTGATATCATGACGAAAAGCAGGGCAAGCGATGCAATAGGTGGAAGGGTCGTGAAACTATGATGTCACGATATCGTGACCAAAAGCAGGGCAAGCGATGTAATAGGTGGAAGGGTCGTGATATCGCGACGTCGCGATATCGCGACCAAGAGCGGGCTAGGCGATGCAATGGGCGGAGGGTCACGAAATCGTGACGTCACGATATCGTGACCAAAATGTAGGGCCGATGACACAGCAGACGGAGGGTTACAAAATCACGACATGTGAAATCATGACATTGCGATATCACGACCAAAATGCAGGGCTGACGATGAAGCGACATGGGGAGGTGAAACGAAAGGTTCTGGAAGAGGAAACGAAGGGCCACCAGCTGGAAATGGAGAGTCACTTGAGAAATTTAAAAAGGAGAGCAAAGGCGTGTACAGGGGGGGGAAAAGCCACAGAAGCTGACTCGAGATCCGAGCGCAAAGATCCGGCTTAGAGAGTGCATTTTCCTTCCAAGGATGCAGAATTAGAGATTTGTTGAGTAGAGTAGAAAACCAAGCCGAGCGCTGGTTATTGTGAAGCCTGCGGGCTGTTACTGTAATCTATTTTCCAGTTTGTTAATGAGAAAATTGGATTTTTGAGTTTGATTTTTTTGTTCCCCATCAAGTGGTATCAGAGCTAGAAGTTATTGAGTGTGCGAACAGAGCGCCGAACGTGAAGCAGTTTACACCAAGACTAGTTGAGATTTGCGAGAGAAGTGAGCAAAATGCCTCCAAAAAGAAATCATGGTCGTGGGAGAAATGTGGCGCAGGATGAAGATTTCAGAGCGTTGCAGAGGCAAGTGCAAGCCCTGCAGGAGGAGTTGCGAAAAGGGGTCGAACCAAATGGAGAAGACCAGAGTGATGATGAAGTCTGGGAAACTAAGGGTCTATCAGATGATGAAGAAGCATTGGATCCTTCTGAAGCTAGATTGTTGAAAGCTCTATCTCAGGCTGGGAAGAGACCGAAGTTTGATGTCTCTACATATTTTGGGAATCTCAACCCAGAAGAATTGATTGACTGGATCAACGACATGGAGGAATACTTTGAGTATGAGGAGATTGCAGATCTATATCGGATCAAGTATGCAAAAACAAAATTAAAGGGCCATGCTAGCTTGTGGTGGAGAGGAGTGCAACTCGAAAGAAATAGAAATGGAAAGGAAAAGATAAGCAGATGGGACCAAATGGTGGAGAAACTGAAGAGACAGTTTATTCCCGTAGATTATGAGTTGGATCTATTGAGGAGGATGCAGAGTTTGAGACAGTCAGGCAAGTCTGTCCAAGAATATACGAAAGAGTTTTATAAGATCTCCATCAGAACTGGCCATTCAGGGGCTAATAAGGAGAAAGTAGCCCGATATATAAATGGATTGAGAATGAACATCTAGGAAGAACTCAGTCTGATCAGAATAACCACCATAGAAGATGCATATCAGTTGGCCTTGAAGGTCGAAGAGAAACTGAACCAAATATTTGAAGGCAAACAGAGAGGAAGAGGTCATGGTGGAAGAACTGGTGGAAGAACCAGTGGAGAAATGGATAGAGGACGAGATGAGAAGGAAGCTGAAGCTAGCAGCAGTCAGGACCAGAAGGGAGATAATGATTACAGACACCGTAATCAGAATAACTACCCAAGAGGAAGAGGTAGACCTGGTCGAGGAAATGGAGATAGAAGGTTTCGTGGAACCTGTTTCCAGTGTGGGGAAGTAGGACATATGATGTATGAGTGTCCTGAACGCCAAGAGAGGGCGAACATGAGGCCTGAGGGCCCTGCCCAAGCTGCAGTCATTGATGACGGTGTTGCATCGGAGCACTCTGAGGAGGTAGAGAGAGGAGAAGTCATGGTTGCAAGGAGAGCCTTGTTGAATGAGGAGGAGAAACCAGAACAAAGGAGAAGCCTGTTCCGCACGAGGTGCAAAAGTTCAGGCAAAGTCTGTAATGTTATTATAGACAATGGTAGTACTGATAACTTAGTCTCTGAAGAGATGGTTACTAAGTTGCAGCTGGAGAGGAGGAGACACCCGCATCCCTATCGGATTGCATGGTTGCGAAAGGACCATAGAGCATGGGTTCGTGAATAGTGCTTAGTCACATTCAATATTGGGAAGTACCAGGACGAGGTCCTGTGTGATGTTTTCCCCATGGATGCTTGCCATTTGTTGCTGGGAAGGCCATGGCAGTTTGATCGGTGTGCAGTGCATGATGGTCATGCAAATACGTACTCCTTGACGAAATATGGAGTGCGACACAAGTTGAAGCCCTTGCAGGCAGTGGATGAGAAGGTGTGCAGCAGTGCCAGAATCTGTCTAGTAGAAGGCAAATTTTTTTTTGACCAGGAGATGGGGTTTAAGCAGGCTACAGAGGCAGGTGCACGTTTGGAGATGTTGCAGAAGACGGTGACCGAACAGCACAGAAGTGAAGGTCACTTCTCCATCAACCCCGGGTGTCTGATGCAGGAGCATCCGGTGGTAGCAGCGCAATCTTGCTTCAACAAAAAAATTTCTAAGTGTTTTGCAAAGACCAACAATAGGGCAGAAGTTGCAGTAGGTGAAGGGTCATGAAATCATGACCAAAAGAGGGGCAAGCGATGCAAAAGGTAGAAGGGTCATGAAATCGTGACATGTCGCAATTTTGCGACATGTCTCAAAATCGCGACATCGTGATATCGCAACGAAAAGCAGGCCAAGCAATGCAATAGGTGGAAGGGTCATGAAACTACGACGTCGTGATATTGTGACATCATGATATTGCAACCAAAAGTAGGGCAAGCGATGCAATAGGTAGAAGGGTCACAAAATTGTGATGTCACAATATCGCGACGTCGCGATATCGCAACCAAAAGCGGGGCAGGCGATGCAACGGGTGGAGGGTCATGAAATCATGACATCGTGATATCGTGATGTCATGATATCGTGACCAAAATGTAGGGTCGACGACACAACAGACGAAGGGTTGCAAAATCGCGACATCGTGATATCACGACCAAAAAGCAGGGCCGATGACGAAGCAACACGGGGAGGAAAAACGAAAGGTTCTGGAAGAGGAAACGATGGGCCACCAGCTGGAAATGGAGCATCACCTGAGAACTTTAAAAAGGAGAGCAAAGGTGTGTACAGGGGGGGGAAAATCCATAGAAGCAGACTCAAGATCCGAGCGCAAAGAGCCGACTTAGAGTGCGTTTTCCTTCCAGGGATGCAAAATTAGAGATTTGCTGAGTAGATTAGAAAACCAAGCCGAGCGCTGGTTATTGTGAAGCCTGCGGGCTATTACTGTAATCTATTTTCTAGTTTGTTAATGAGAAAATTGGATTTTTGAGTTTGATTTTTTTGTTCCCCATCAGTTTGGTAGTTTGAATATGATAGAGACATGTTGCCTTATCATGAGCAGTGGAAGTATAGATATTGGTTAATGTAGTTGTGCCATGAAGTATACATGCAAAATTGTTTTTTATTATTCTTGTTATTAAGCTTGTTGTTTGTATAGTTCAAATTTTATATATTACATATTATTCTTTAAATATTCCATGGAATGGTTGTAGGTGGTGGTAGCAACTCTTGAATTTTGTAGGCATGAAAACCCAATCATAGGTTCTTTATCCAGCTATTTTTGGGTTCCTTATACAAAGTGGATTCACCAAGTGAATGTAACTTCATGCTTCTATAAATTAGGCGGACTGAGGCCTTCACTAGAAGTTTAGTATAATATATTTAGAAATGCTTTCTTCTAGTATTTATTCTAGAGTAGAGTCACCAAGTGAATAAAGAGGTACTTCAACAAGCAATAATTGATAAATACCTTCACCAAGTCTAATACTAACTTGCTATTGTAATTTTGGGACCAATGATGCATTTCGAGGGACCCATCGAGCATGCCATTAAACTATTATCATCTTTGATTATCACAAATAAGGTAATCATACCTCATATGGTTTGTATCAATCAAGGACCTCCAAGTGTTTTTACATGGTTGTCTCCTTGTTAAGATGTGATCTTTCAGGTGCACATAAACTCAATAGGGAAAAGGGAAGAGATAAATAAAAGAAAAATTCAATTTTTTATCTATAATAACCAATGCAAGTGGAGTTAGTGGATTCACTTAATATAATTGTGATACAATACCACATTTCATATAGCCACAAGGATGATGTTGTATGAGGTAATATATTATCATTCGACTCTAGAACTTACTTCTTACTCATTGGGTTGCTCAAAGGATGAAGTAGTTGACATAGTCCTCGGTTGAAGGCAAGAAGTTTTAGTTGCTTTGAAATAGAATTTTACATCCACTCGAGACCACATAAAATAATAGGTATATAAACACAAGTCTAAGAAAACATTTGCATAAAGTAATATGGTATTCCTTTTCCTTTAAATGCACAAATATATATCCTTAAAACAAAAGGGTCGATGCAAGAGATCACCTAAATTCTATGTACCCTTTTGTATCGCCCAAATTTTTTGCACCCTTACCTTCAGGCTAAACGATCTGTACCCGAAAGGGGGATGAGAAAAGGATGGAACAATACCTCGGATGGAGAGGCCCTTTGAAGGTCACGCCTCTCGGGGGAGGGGTATAAAGGTGAATTTTTTATGGATGGTGGGGTTCACTAGGAAACTTTGAGTGGCATTTTCCATGCCTAGGTTGAGAATGGGTTTGATTTGTTCATTTTATGTTCAATCATTCAGATTCCTAGGTTGGCAAAAATGAAGCTAAGCTATTCTATATGAATATTCTGATTTACATGAAAAAAAAAGACATAAATTAATCCTAATGTGATTTAATACAGAGAATATATAAAATGGAGAAGAGTACACCTGATTTCTGATGTCTGATGAATATTCTAAAGCTTGTAGGAGTCCATATCGTCCTAGATATGATAGGATCATATGTAATTGTACAGAATCATCCCAAATCACAAGAGATCATCCGAGATCACCCAAGATTATCAGTGACCTAACGAATTCGTCGGGTGAATTCTTTAGAAACCTGCAATCAAGAAAATAGACACCAAAAATAAAAAATACGATTGCCAAAATGATGGAAAATGATAGAAATAAGAGTATAGATGTTTGAATGATAAATCTAGATATCAAATTAAATGAAATGCACTATTTTGTAAACTTATTTTAAATTTTATCATGCAATTATGCTAAATGAGGTGAACTCCAAGATGCAAAATAGAAGTAAATTAATCTAATGCACCAATGAATAAGGAAAATGAGATAGAGAATGCAAACTCCAAGCTTTTATTGCCCCCAAGATGAATTATAGATCAGATCATCTGTAATCATACAAGATCATCGCTGATATTGAAATGATCGTCTAAGATTGTAGTTGAATTGCCTGTAATGATCCAAGCTACCTCCAGCTGAAACACAATAAAATCCTGCAACAAAACTTGAAAACACAAGTGCGAATGATGGGAGATTAGGGAGGGAGTCAGGGAGTCAGGGAGTCAGGGGGATAAATTGGAAAAATCCTAGTTTATATAGGATTAGGGGGAGGTTAGGAGGTTGGGGATCATCCCAATCTAGGAGATCCTCAACGTGAGAATCTCCAACCGCGCAGACACACTTCTGCCCAAGTTGGAGAGGCCATTGGAATAGAAGCTAATTGCAAAAATTTGGTTTTGGGATGAAATCCTCTAGACGTTCTATTCCAGATGAATTCATTCGATTTGGGATGATATCGTCAGATCGACGATGATATCGTCAGTTCGACGACGACATCGTCCAACGGTCACACCAACCTCTAAAAATGGCACAAAAAATGAGGTGAGCGATTAACGGGCGGTTTCGGGGCTAAAATTCAAATTTCTAATTTTTACTGATGGTTTAACTGCATCAATTTTAGGGTGCTACATTTTACCCCCTCTTTAGCGCATTTTCCGAAAAAAATATGTTAAAGGCGAGTTCTTCATGCTTTACGAGAAAGCAAAAATTTATTCCATTTTTTAGACGACGATTCTAGGTTGAATCGTACGATTGTTTACTATGGTGCCCCCTCTAATTTTTTACCCAAATCGAACGTTTGAGGTAAAAGCATGGAAAATAAAAAATAAAAAATAAATATATCATTTTTGAATAAAAATAAAAAATAGGGTAAAACCCTATTTTATTTTTACTATTCACTTTCACTGTTTCAGGGCTCTACAGGTGAAAATGGTGGAAACGACACACAAATCGATAGAGATACGATGCGGGGTGCGGGTAAGGATCTAAACCTAGTTTTACTGTGTTTTTAACTTGAATTTTAATTTTTTTGGGTGTCGCCGTTTGTAAGCCATAGATGAAATCGTCTCTATATTGCCGATTTCGTCTAGGGAAGAAATCAGAGAAATAGGGGCGATCCCGTCTAATATGGGGCAATCCCTAAATTAAGGATGATTTCATCCTATTAAGGACAATTTTATCTAAATTGATACAATATCGTCCAGTAATGGGCGATATCAACTTTTATGGGATGATTTGATTTTAATGATTTATGTACTAATAATTTTTGTTGTTTTATTACTTATTTTGCAGAGGGGATTGCTAAAGAGTTGAGAATGGAAGTACAATAGTCTAAGATATGATTTGGCCATGCTCAATCAGGTCGAGTGAGATATATTGGCAGAGGTAGGACTACAGTATGTGGCAGGGATGCCACAAATTCCTACAGACATGGGGCTACTAACATCCCTAGCAGAGAGATGGTATCCAGAGTCATCCTACTTCTAGCTACCTATAGGGGAGATGACTCCCACTCTAGAGGATGTATGGAGGATCTTTATTATCCCCATATACGATCGATTCATGATGCCTTCAGCCAATCAGGGCCACGCCATGATGAGATTGTGCTCATACCCGAGCTTAGACTTGGAGAAGGGTGGAGTGAACATCGAGGCATTGAGGCGGATTCCTGGGGAGTCTCGGTTGACCCAAGTTTTGGTAGGGGTTGTGGGTGGCCTGATTCTATGCAACTAGAGTGGATGCAAATTATCGGGGCTACTATCATATGTGTTTTGTGACATGAGAGACCATAGATATAGGTTTTCTTGGGGAAGCTTTGTACTATGCTGCTTGTATAGGATCCTTTACAAGGTTGTATACAAGGGGGGTCGATGTCTGGTGTTGACATCACTTCTACACCTTGTGGTGTAGAGGCCGGTAGGGCTTCCACTGAGAGGAGTTGATCAGGAGAGACCCTGAGTTTTCTATTGGTGGATCTAGAGAGGGTCACTGTGGTGGATAGATCTATCGACGTCTCGAAGGTTGCTAGACGACCTCACACTAGATCCGATTACCTGGAGACCATGGAGAGAGCATCCAAGGTGGGTAGAGGATGGACAGGAGTTGGATTGCATTAGGCGAGTCATATGGCTAAGGACAAAGCGAGGAGAGGTAGAGCTCCATCGCTACGATCAATTTTTGAGGTAGTTCGGTCTACAACAGGGGATCCCTAGTCTTAGGGATTATGAGTACTCCCAGACTATACGGGATAGTACCACACTGAGTAGAGCTCTAGACATGCAGAGGTTCTAGAGTCAGTATGCTGATGATGCCCCCATTCAGCCATTGGATGGGGATGATGCAAGGGTAGCAGATGGATATTATGCCTAGTATGCAGGCATCCTCCCTCGAATGACGAGGGCATAGGGTCCGATGCATGCTATAGTGCAACGTATGGAGAGGCAGTGTTAGGCTACCATCGATGCAATGAGGGGTTGTAGAGGGATGGATCAATGAATGCCTTCTCAGGAGAGATGCTAGAGAGCACCCTAAGATCTGGAGAGATAGCAACAGCTGGAGAGGAGGTAGGAGAGGAGAGAGGAGAGGAGAGACAGACTCCCTCCTCAGTAGAGGGATAGGCCACCATCGCCTGATAGGGGCAAGGGTGTAGAGGTGGGGGAGAGCAGCGAGATGGCAGCTCTTTGGGCAGAGAATGCCTACCTACGAGCTCAGGTGCAGACTCTACAGGATGAGGCTACATGGCTCATGGCTTGGGGCAGAGGGGCGAGCCATTCTGGAGCTGGCACGGTTAGTTGCTTAGATCACATTCTATTAGGGAGTGTACTACCAACTAGTTCTAGAGGGCTAGAGGATACAGTTACCAATCGACATTGCAGAGCTGATCAAGATGGGGTCATCAAGGACATCATCACATTCGATGTCAAGGACCCATGACATAGGATGGGCTTCGATGGGACCACCTCCTCCACCTCAGGGTGAGAGAGGAGATGAGGCTGATAGCTCGAGGTCTTCTCGAGGCTAGATGCATATTGTACATAGACTATTTTTGAGATGATTGAGTATGCCAGGGTATAGATTGTGGCATACCAATCCATTTTGATATGATGTATATATTTCTTGATATATATATGATGTTATTTTTATGATATGACTTGTGCATATGTTTTATGATGTTTTAATATTTTAATTTTTGATTGACTATTCATGTAATTATGTCGTTGAAAATATTATAATTTTATGTCATGCTATAAAATTAAATTAAATAATCTGATGTAAACAAACTTGTTGTTGTGGTGTGTTTTCATGAAAATAAAGTGTCTTTTAACAATCATTTCAAAGGACATTGTTGTTGTTACATGACCATTTCATGGAGTTGTCACTCGCTAGGTCATCAAGCTAATCCCAATATGAGAGAAATATTGCTAAAAGTAAAAGTGTTCTTAAGAGACTTTCTTAAGACTTTGTGTTGTGATGATGAAAAATAGTGATGATTTGTTTTCAGATTTCCATGAAAATATTATGCATGAAATAAAAAATATGATTTTTGCTAGGCATAAAATTCCTAAGTATGATAGAAATTTGAACAATTCCCTAGGAATTATACCATCGTCACAAAAAAAATGAATGTTGACATAATGAAATGAAATAAGAAAGTTTTCATTCTTTTTAAAGCACAATTGTGTAACATAATGATTTAAGCCATATGCTTTTATGGATTAAATAAATGAGAAATAAAATTAGAACGATGGTTTGCACTAGGCATAGAATTTTAAGTATAGACTTATACCATCATTGCAAAATCCAAAGAAGAAATTGATATAATAGTTTTATTGCATAGTTGATTTTTGATTTTGAGATAAACAGAAAATACATAAAAATAAGGACTTGCACTAGGCATAAAATTCCAATTTAGGTTTAGGAACTATACCATCGTCGCGAAAGTTGAAAATATATAAATGTGACTTTATTGCTAGATTTTTGAACATGTTTTACAAGAAAATTTTGGATTTTTGAAAAAAATATATTTAATTGATTTTACTCTAAGTAGATATTCTCAGGTAAGAGAGTCAAATTATTCCAGAAGTTTTGAATAAATATTTTAAATTATCTCAAAGACAAAATTTTAATTTATAAGGAACCCCATGTGCATATGTGAGTTCATTTCCGATCTTGATCTATCATAATGACACAAAATCTCTCAAACACAAATGTATGTGCAATTGTAATGTTCATTTACCGATTTTGAGCAAGATAATTTGATACAAGTAATTTGAATTAACAAAATGAGTGTTCGTTGGCCATGATTTATATGCATGTAACCGTACCAGAATACTATGTAAGTCGGGTCATCAAGAGCTAGCTGATCCATAAACAGACATAGGTCTGTACAAAAGAAGGTCGCTAATGTGATAGACATGTCACCAAACAAAAAGGAATTACCCAAGGCCAAGAAGGTTGGGAACAAACCACCTGTTATGGGGCTTACCTCATGATTTTTGAATAATTGAGAATTCCAGGGATTCAAGCTCATTCACCCTTCTTTTCTTTCAAAGGGTAGGGGGGAGGATTTATTGCTTTTTGCTTTTTCTTTTCTTTTCTTTTTCTATTTTTTTTTTGTATTTGCTTGACACTGAGATAATGCTGAAATATTGCTAAGATGGTACAAAATGATACTACAATAATGCTTCTGAATAATTTCTCTTTTTCTCATGATTTTTCTTGATTTTCTTTTTTTCTTTTCTTTTTCTTCCTATACTAGGGATACTTGCTCAGATTGGCTGTAGAGCAAGGGATTTTTATTCCAGGCAGGGGTGAGCTTGTCCTTTGTCAATTCTCAAAGATTCTAGACCATGTGCATGATAGGATAGTAGGGGAAACTTTTTTCTCAAGAGACCACTTCTACTGTGTAGCATCATTTTGAATTTGCAATGAAATCATTTTAATGTGAAAAGGTGTACTTGGTTCAAGTAAATAACAAGATCAGTTCTCTATGCTCAAAAATTTATTTAGTTCAACTGTGGACCTTGATATAAGAGAGATTAATAATCATGTCAAATAAGATCAATATATTTATTCATGTGAGTGTGAAAGTGAGGGATTCTAGATAAATGCTAATTTATCCAAAATAACTAAAAATATAACTGCAATACTTCAAGAATTGACAGGTGCAAAATAGAAAATGTTTTTGAGGATTTTGATGATTTTGATTTTTTTATATTTTGATTTTTAATTTATAATATTACATAATATTACTGTTTTTGAATTTTTTTATATATGAATTACTAATATGATACAATACGTATAATATATATAGTGACGATATTACCAAATTTATGCATAGTAGCGCTTAAGATGCATAATGTTCATAGGTTCTTTAAGATATTTACCATCTAAGGTAGCTAATCTATATGCTCCCGATCCAAATTTAGCAGTGATAATATATGGCCCAAGCCAGTTAGGCTCGAATTTGCCTTTAAGGTCTTTAGTTGCATTAGTTTTTTTTTTATTTTCTTTTAAGATTAGGTCGCCGATCTTAAAGGATCGATTATGAACTTTCTTGAGATATGCTCGTTTGAGATTGTTCTGGTAGGCACGAAGATGATCCAAAGAATTAATGCGCTTCTCATCTAGGAGTTCCAGCTGACTAAATCTGCCAGAACGATATTCATCTCCTACTTCAGTATCTTGAAGTAGCAGAGCCAAAGAAGGAACTTCTAGTTCAAAGGGAAAAACAGCTTCAGCGCCATAAACCAAAACAAAACATGAAGTGCCTATGGGAGTACGAATGCTAGTTCGATAAACCTACAAAGCAGGATATAATTGAATGTGCCAATCACGACAAGATTTATTGATCAATCTCTTGAGGATTTTAATTAATGTTTTATTAGATGCTTCTTGGCCATTACCCTGAGGATAATAGGGAGTGGACCAACAATGTTGAATTTTATATTTTTGACATAGTTTCTTTACATCTTTATTTTTGAAACAAGTTCCATTATCCGAGATGAGATTTGCAGGAATTATGAACCTACAAATAATTTTATTAAGAATAAACTTGGAAACTTGCGTTCCAGTGTAAGAAGCTAAGGGCATAGCTTCGACCCACTTCATAAAATACTCGGTGGCGGTTATGATGAATTTGTGTCCATCAGATGACACAAGATTGATTTTTTTGATGATGTCTAGGTCCCATTTTGAAAAGGGCCAAGGAGATGAAATAGCCTGTAGTTCTTGTGCAGGTGCATGGACATGGTCAGTGTGTTTCTGGAACTTGTCACAATGGCGCACGTAATCATGTGCATCATTATCCATGGTAGGACAAAAATATCCTATCCTAAGGAGCTTCTTAGCAATGGCGCTACCACTAAAGTGTCCCCCAAAAGATCCATCGTGGGCTTCATTCAAAGCTGATCTAGACTCTTCTAGATTCAAAAATATCAATAGGATACCTTCAAAAGATCTCCTATATAACGTATTGCCAATTATTACGAAGAAAATTGCTTGTCTATGTAATAACCGATGCTGGTTTCTATTAAAACTTTCAAGGAAGGTCCCATTTTGAAGAAAATTAAGGATGTCAGTGTACCAAAGTTCAAGAATAGTTTCATTGATTAGAAATACGTCCAAAAGTTCCAAGCATGATTTAGTTCAAGTGGGTTCCTGGAGTCGACGAATAATGATGGTAGCATATTCGTCATCTAACTCCAAGGGTAAAAGAGATGCAACTGCAACCATAGCATCAGCCGCACGATTGCTAGTTCTAGGAATAGCTTCCAAGGTAACTTGATCAAATAAAGATATTAATTGTAATACATATGCTTTATATGGGCACAATTTATCATCTTTGGTTTGATAAAAATCGTTAATTTGATTTATAACAAGTTGAGAATCATCGAAAACTAATATATTTTTAATTTTTAGTGCTAGGGTAGCTCGTAATCCAAGGATTAGAGCCTCATATTCAGTAGTGTTATTAGTATAGGAAAATGTTAATTTAAAGGATAGAGGTATGAGATGTTTCTATGAAGATATCAAAATAATAGTTGCACCAGCCCCACTCATGCATCGGGCTCCGTCAAAGTATAAGGACCATTGCTCTCAATGATCCACCTCTAGGTTAAGGCATTCGTCAGGAAACTCAATGACGAGGGGATGGGTGGACTCTAAGGGTACAGTAGCTAATTGATCTGCTATGATTTGACCCTTAACATAGTTTTGTCCTATAAAAGTGAGTTCAAAATTGCTTATAGCAAGAACCCACTTTGTTGTGTGACCAGATAAATAAGGTCGACTCATGAGATACCGCAAGGGATTGGATTTAGCAATAACATATGTTTTATTACTAAGCATATAATGGTGTAGTTTTTGTGTAGAAAATATGACTTCTAGACATAACTTCTCTAATGTTGTGTAGCGGGTTTCATAACTAATTAATGTTCTGCTAATGTAATAATTAGCATGCTCTCTTTCTCATCATCAAGTTGAGCCAACATAGCTCCTAAAGCAAAATCCGAAGCAGAAATATACAAGATAAATGGGCGATAAGGTTTAGGTGGTGAAAGTACAGGTGGGTTAAGAAGATATTGTTTGAGGAGTTCAAATGCTTCCTTACATTCGTCGTCCCAATGGAAAGAGACATCCTTCTTAATAAGCTTAAGAAAGGGTCCATTTTTATCCGCCAGCTTATTGATAAAGCGACGGATAGCTTGAAGCTTACCTTGTAGAATCTATAATTCAGAGATATTTATAGGTGCAGGCATATCAGTGATAGCCGTAATCTTGAGAGGGTCAATTTTGATGCCACGTAAAGAAACTATAACACCCAATAATTTATCTGACTTGAATCCGAATATACATTTGGCTGGATTCAATCGGATAAGATATTCCCTTAACCGATCAAATACTTTTCTCAAGTCATCTAAATGGTCATCTTCTTTAGTAGAACGAGCTATAATGTCATCTACATAATCATGTAGTATATCATACATCATATCATGAAAGATATAAGTCATGGCTCGTTGATAGGTTGCACTTGCATTCTTCAAACCGAATGGCATCACTTTCCAACAAAAATTCCCCCAAGGGGTAATAAAGGCTATTTTAACCTGATATTTAGGAGCTATCCTGATCTGGTTATAATAAAAAAATCCATCCATTAAGGATATCATTCCACTCCTAGTAGTAAAATCAATGATCTGATCCATATTGGGAAGGGGAAAATCATCTTTAGGGCATGCAACATTAATATCTCTAAAGTCTGTACAAACCCTAATCTTAGTAGTTTCTTTCTTAGTTACTGGAACTACATTCGAGATCCATTCAGCATAGTCAATGGCTTGTATAAAAATAACATTCAGGAGTTTTTATAACTCCCCTTTGACTAGTATGGCCACTTTAGGATGCATTTTTCTAAGCTTCGCTTAACGAGTTTAGCATCCGGATGCACTACTAGGTGATGCATAACTACAGAAGGGTCTAAACATGGCATATCTTCATATGTCCAAGCAAAAACATCTTCATATTATTTAATAAATGCAATGTATTTATCCTATTTTTCTTGACTCAATTATGATCCAATGTTGATTATGTGAGGGTTATCGCTGGTTCCAATGTTAATTTTTATGACATTTTCTACTTCCATGTGTAGATCTTTCTCAAAATTAGGTGGGGTGGGTGAAACACCCAATTCTTGTAATTCTTCCAAGGTTAGCTTGGATAATTCGTCTTGAGGAGTTGTGGCCTCAAGCTGGGCTATACTAGGTATAAAGCCATCAAAATAAAATCCATTATGTAATAATTCCTCAACGGAGACATCGTGAAAGATATCTCCCTCCAACTCATCGTTGGATTCAACGATCATCTCAGGATAAGCTATAGATAGCATATTACATGTGAATGTCTTATTTAGTAAATGCAAAGTATCGCATTCATCTAAATAATCTTGGTAACATATAATATGGTCATTATCCTCAAATGGGAATGGCTGACCCTTACTAGAAAATAGGCCCACACCACATCGGGAAAGCCACGCTTCTACCTCAAAAGGTTATCTCATACCATTATGAAAAGGTCCCAAACCTTTCCCTTTATATCCTAATTTAAGCATTATAGGTTTGGCTTTAATATACTCATTAGTAAAATAACATCAAGCATATCCATCATAATGAGTTCTGATGTTTCTAGGTATTCTACCCCAGTCATATCCCTTATAAATAAAGGCACAACTCCCGACTTGGTAAATACTTCCCATAGGCTGTGGGAGGCCCAAGGTATGAGGATATGGTAGAAAATTATTTAAAATAAGGGAATATTGCATAGAAGCATTCGTTTATTCTGATATAAGAATTTTAGATAGATCGGGTAAGAGCTCGTCAGTAAGAGCATAAGATGTAGAAGGAACATTCCCTACGTATTTCGATGCAAAAAATATGAATTTGGTGGATGTAGATGATGTATAGGTTTTGATGGATGGGTCTATTAAAGGTATGGAAGTTATAGGAGTAGAAGAAGAGACATTTGTTGTGGGATTAGGATATTTCTAAGGTCCTAATGCGGTTTGTTCAGAATATGGTTGAGCTATATGTGGAAGTGCAACTGATGGAGAAGAAGTAGATGACATTGTGGGTGTGAGTTTCACATGTTTAGATAGATAATGAGAATTAGGATGTGTGGATGATAGAGTGGGACAAAATTGAACTCCAATAGGTTCTACCAAACAACACATATCAAAGGGTCTTGGATCACCATGAATGGTGACCAAATGATTCTTAAACTCGAATTTAACACATTGATGTAAATTTTAGGGAACAACTTGCATCGCGTTGATCCAAGGACGACCCAAGAGTATATTATACAATGCAGGGCAATGTACAATAAACACAGTCGTATCCTAGGTTCTTGGACCAACCTGCATTAGAATGGTAATAACTCCACACGTTTCTTGTGTTTCGTCATTGAAAGCTTTTATGATCATATCAGTTATTTTAATTTCATCACTTCTAAACCCAAATCTTTGGTAGAAGTCAAAAGTGCAGATATTTAAAGATGAACCATTATCAATAAAAACTCGTTTTACTGCTACATCTCCAATTAAGGCAGTAATATACAAGGGGTTATCTTTATGTAAACTATGTTGTGATATGTCTCTATCCCGAAAGTCAATACAATCAACTTCACGAGTTATTATAGTATCGGCCATGGCTTTAGGTTGAATATCTTGTGGTACCATCATCTGACTTAATGTGAGCATCAATTCATCTCTATGTGTAGGAGAAGATCTTAAAAGGTCCAAGAGAGAAATTCTATCTGTAATATTTGATAATTGTTCATTAATATTATAAGGAGGTTTAGGGTGAACATTAGGTGAATGATTCCCTTTATTAGGAACCTTCAAAACAAATGGAGCTGATCCACCATTTTGAATTTGATCTTGTTGAGAATTTTGAGCCTGTTGTCTAGTAACAGCTCCGATGGTACCCACAATATTATTTTGTGGATGATGAATGGGTCTTGGTATAGTGTTTATAGCTAGCTCATTAGAAAGTAATCAAATATACGATGGTCTAGTAGTGACTCTTCTTGGAAATGGCTTTTATGGAACCATATAACTTGTGATAGGGTGAATAGGATCCAATTCATCTTTAGAACTATTCGATTGATTTGATGTGATTTCCATATCACTCTCAGTCTCATATTCTGTATCACTAAGATCAGGCATTTGAATATTATATAGAGGCATGGTTGTAACCATGGATAAAGTTGTGTCAAAAATTTCCAGATCATGAACAGGTAAATGCCCACTATTAGTTCCTACATATCAGACAGGAGGAGGGAAATTATGATGTTCAATTTGATTAGCCACCTCCTTACCATGTTTTGGTAAGGGATGTTGAAATATGTCCAATGACTTATTGGCATTCTGATTCTAGTTTTGTAGGGTGTTATTTTGAACATTATTAGGAGGATTTTGCTTACGTTGAAAGGCTTGCACCTCCATCTCATTGTTATTAATCAAGTCCTGTATTTTATGTTTTAATATTTTACAAGAGTTGGTAGTGTGTCCAGGTCCTCTATGGAAGTCACAGTGTAAATCTTCTTTGTATCCAGGTATAGTTGGATCAGGTTCCCAAATATTTGGTAATTGAATCAAACCTCATTCTAATAATTGTGGTAGAATAGTTGATAAAGGTTGATTTAACCTAGTAAATTCTTGAGGAGGTCTATCAGGAGGTTTCAGTACAAAATTCTCTGCTGTCTTCATAGCATTAACATTAGCAATATTTTTGCTATCGGTGACTCCATAACCCACAAATTGTTTATTCTTATATTGATTTTTGGATGTTTTCTCATCGTCTCTCTTTTTAAGTTGGCCTCTCCTAATGAGAGCATCTTCCACTCTTCGGGATAAGTCTATAGCCTGATCGAAGGTGGTCAAAGTAGCAGTTGATAATTCGTAAGATAGTTGCTCTTGCAAATTATTAATAAAGATGTCCAACATCTCCCTATAAGGTAACACAAAGTGCAATTTTCCTATCAACTATCTCCACCTAGCTAGGAAATCAGCAAAGCATTCCTCTTTGCCCTGTTTTAAGTTATACAAATATTTAATGGTCACATCTCTTTCGATGTAGGCACTAAATTGATGAACAAAAGACTCGAAAGTCTCTTCAAAATTCCTCAAAGAATTAGTGGGTAATTGATAATACAACTCTAATTCCATTCCTCCCAAGATTTTTGGGAACATTTTTAGTAATAACAAGTCATAATGTGATATATCATGACATGCTATCCTAAACATACGAAGATGCTCTATGGGATATTTGGTTCCTTTATATATGGGAAGAACAGGCATAGGAAAATGTTTAGGATACGGTTGTGCTACGACTATAGGATCTAAAGGCTGACTACACATCTCTCGATTATTGTACGAGGGACGGTAGGGATCTATCTGGTCCATGCGAGAAACTAACTATTTCACCATGGCTTCCAGGTTGCTAGTTTGTCCACCATATTGGTTCGGTGGCACATAGGTATGGGATCTATGAGCGTCTAATGGTGTGACACAAGGATTAGATGTTATATTGTTATTATGCAAAGTGTTGGTAGGAAGAGTATTATGAAGGGGATTTGTAATAGTATTATGTTGTACCTTAGATTGTTGGTAATTGGTGTTTAGTTTTGTCTTGGGTTTTTGTTGATTTAAGGCATGTTGATCAAGAGCTTGGTGAAATAGATTAGTAAATTATGGTTTATTTTGTGTGGAAATGAATCTAGGCTTGTTCACAGGCACTTTAGATCATTGGGTAGCCTGCTGTTGTTGCATGCTCTGGATCGTAGGTACTATATCCAAATTGAATGGTCCAGCTTGATCAATCTCTTGTTCAATAAAGGACAAGGGATTAGTGTGTGTTTGAAATACTTCTTCTAGAGTTTCTTGAGTGTCACTAATTCGATCCTTGTCCATATGGGCTACTCTATTAAAAACACCAATATTAGTGTTAATGAACTTCCAAAAATTTTCCATGTTCTCAAAAGTGATAGCTCCTCTTGGAGACATTTTAGGGGATGAGGATCCTTCCTATCTAATAGTTTCTTCTTGTTCATTTCCTATAGCAAGCTCTTCTTATTGCTGGTATAGGGTTTCTTCTTCCTGAACTTGGTCCTCAGGAGGGACATTTTGGTCAGTTAATGGTCTTCCTAACCAATCTTCATCTTCTTCGATTTGTTTTCCATTCCTAAGTCTAGGCATTGTGCTAAAATTAGGTTTTAGCAAATATATATACTTTATATATATATATGCGATAGGGTTGAGAGGTATATATTTTAACTATATACCTACTATAATATTTTAAAAGGAAATGTTTTGTTGTTTTTGTTTTTTCTTTTTTTTTCTTGTGTGATTTTATTATATTATTATTTTGTGAGAATAAAAATAACAAACAACATGCTAGTTGTAAGAAAAAATAGTAGAAATAATCACTTATCTTTCTATGAATAGTGAAAAGGATTGAAAATCCAACTAAGTGTTCTATTATTTACAATTCAATATATAGGCACTAATGGCCCAAAATACATAACCAACCCATCAAATCATGGATTTGATCCAATATGCTTAACCATAAGCTACAAAGGTGCAAAGGAGAATGCACGTAAACTTCTAAGTTAAGAGAAAGGAATATTGCTAACTAGAAGATCCATTTTAGCTATCTTGAAGTACACACTTCCTACTTTGAGTTCACACTTACTAACTAACACTCTAAATGACAACTAGAAGATAACTAGTGCCCACAAGTGCATGTGAGAAGGAGACTCACTTACAATTATTAATTTGCAAGAAATAAACTATGCAAACCTAGCTAGGAACTACTAGAGGGGTCATATGAAAGATTAAACATCAATCCTCATCATGCCTCCCCACAATAGAAGCATTGGACTCCAATGCTTTCAGAAGAATAGGAAAGTCACGGGACATCTGATGAAAAGAAATCCAACGAGCCTGATGCGGTAGCTGTCCTCGTCGAGCCACAAGATATGAGGTGGTAGACCCCTGCGAGTCTTTCGAGTCTTCGTGTCATAGATCTGATCTGCATCCAATGGTAACTGAGCTTCAGGAACCACGTCCACAGGATGACTGATAGTCGGTGCAGTCTCCAATGTAGAGTCAAAGTACAACTTCAAAAGATCTACATTGACGACGTCATGAATTCCCAAGTGTGCGGGAAGATCAAGGCGGAAAGCATTCTCGGACACCTGCTGAAGAATAGTATAAGGCCCATAGCGAATTGGTTTGATTTTGCTATGAGTCTTATCAATAAAACGCCACTTGTCAAGATGCAACCAAACTTTGTCACCAACCTGAAATGGATGAGGAATTCGATGTCGATCCATGGCCTTTTTCTGTTGCTCTTGTGTCTTTTGCAAAATCTCAACCACCTTTGATTGAAGATTGTGCAAGTGTTGAATAAATGAGTGTGCCTTGTCTTGCTCCTTCGAAGATGTGAAGTGACAGGAGAAGGCAAAGACAAAGGTAACTCATAAGGTGCCAAGGGCTGAAATCCCATACAAACTTCAAAGGGTGAATGACCTGTAGAAGAATGTAGGGCCCTATTATAGGCATGTTCAATATGAGTGAGACTCAAGTCCCACTTTGCTGGTGAAGCGTGATGATAGATTCGTAAACTTTGCACAAGTGTACGGTTTACCACTTGATCTGCCCATCGGACTGCGGATGATAGGCGATGGAAAAGTTAAGGGAAACTCCCAAAATCTTCCACAAAGAATGCCAAAAGTGACCCACAA
This sequence comes from Wollemia nobilis, assembly GCA_028583015.1. Taxonomy (NCBI): domain Eukaryota; kingdom Viridiplantae; phylum Streptophyta; class Pinopsida; order Araucariales; family Araucariaceae; genus Wollemia; species Wollemia nobilis. The sequence goes on from JAQPPZ010003183.1 coordinate 1,568,811, forward strand.
AGCATGAATCACGATCCGAGATAATGCTGGTAGGTAGACCAAAGGAACGCCAAATGCTGTCAAAGAAAAATTGGGCTAAGTCTGGATGCGGAACTTGTCTTGCGGCATGGAATAAACTTAGCCATTTTACTGAATCTGTCAACCACCACGAACACACAATCATGTTGGCGCACTCTCATAGGAAAACCACTAACCAAATCCATGGAAATGCTTTCCCAAGGATGGGAAGGAATGGGCAAAGGCATGCCTAAGCCAAACTTCCTATTAGCTGGTTTTGAGCGACAACAAACCGCACACTGTTTGAGAAATCTCAACACATCCCTCTCGCATTTTAGGCCAATAGAAAAATCGTTGCAAATGATGAAGTGTTTTATGCTTCCCAAAGTGACCACCATAAAGTGTAGAATGAGCTTCCTTAAGAAGTGACACTCTAGGCTCACAAGGAACACAAACCTTGTCCAATTTGTAAAGAAGTCCTTCTTTGATGTAGAAATCTTGGAAAGGACGCAAATTGGAAGAAGAAGGCTTACTCACTTGCTCAAATATTTTTCCAAAATCAGGATCCTGAGAATACTGATTAGGCCAAGTCTGAAATCCCAAGTGCGAAGTGGACATAACTCGTTAAGGCAAGAGTGGTCGGAGGCCTACTCAAAGAATCAGCAACAGTATTACTCTTCCCCTTTTTGTACTTGATCACCAAGTGAAATTGTTGGAGGTAAGAGGCCCACTTCATATGTCTTGATTCTTCAATTTTACTTTGAGATTGTAAAAACTTGAGAGGCATATGATCAGTGTGTACTACTGTATCTTTTCCCAAAAGATAGTGTCTCCAATACTTAATAGCTTGAACTAAAGCATACAACTCCTTGTCATATGTAGAATAGTTCAACTTAGCAGTAGAAAAGGTTTTTGAATGATAAGCAACTGGATGACCATTTTGTTTGAGCACAGCTCCTAAGGCAACTTTAGAGGCATCCGTTTCAATCTCAAAAGGTTGAGAGAGGTCGGGTAAAGTTAACACAGGTGTTGTACAAAGTTTCTTTTTGAGTTTCTCAAAGGCAACTTCTTGGCTTTTCTCCCAATGAAATGGAGTTTTGGACTTAGTGAGATAATGCAATGGAGCTGCAAGGGTGGAATATTGAGGAATGAACTTGCGATAAAAATTCGCAAGTCCTAGGAAACTCCTTAACTCAGTGAGAGTTGTAGGAGGGGACCACTTAAGTAAAACATCAACTTTTATGGGATCTACCCGAATTCCACTTTCACTAATCACATAGCCAAGGTAAGAAACTGAAGTATTGCCAAAAGAACACTTGGAAGAATTGGCATATAATTGATTCTTCGCAAGAAGATCAAGGGTTTGCTTGATATGCCTAAGGTGTTCCTCCCAAGTTTTTGAGAAAATCAATATATCATCAAGATATATTATGACAAATTTGTCAAGTACATCACGAAATACATCATTCATCAACCTCATGAAGGTTGCAGGAGCATTAGTAAGACCGAAGGGCATGACTAACCATTCAAAGAGACCCATCTTCGTCTTAAAAGTTGTCTTCCATGTATCCTCAGCTTGGATACGCACTTGATGATATCCACTTTTGAGATCTATTTTTGAAAAGAACTTAGCTCCTTGAAGCTGATCTAATAAATCATCAATGCGGGGTAAGGGATATCTATTCTTCATAGAAATTCTGTTCAAAGCACGAAAATCAATGCATAATCTCCAAGTGCCATCTTTTTTAAGAACTAACAAAATAGGTGAGGCACAAGCAAAAGTACTTTCCTTAATGAAACCCTTAGACAACAAATCTTCTATTTGCCTTTTTATTTCTTCATTTTGCAAAATAGATTGTCTATACATGGGAGCATTAGGAAGAGAAGAACCAGGAATTATTTCAATGCTGTGATTAATTGTGCGAATTGGAGGAAGAGACTTTGGCTCCTGAAATATGTGTGAATAACTTTGCAATATTTTATCCATTGAAGAGTGTTGCTTTGTAATGGATGTAGATGTAGAAGTGTTTTGAGAGCGAATGAAAATTAGAGCAACATCACCACCTTTCTTAATTACTCTTTTCGTTTGCTTGGAACTTAGAATGATGTTAGGAGTGTTGGTGCTTTTAATGAGAAAGACCTTACCATATTTTTGAAGTGTGTAGGTTCTTTTGAAAGCATCATAAACAGCTCTCCTATCATACTGAAAAGGTTGTCCAAGCAAAATCCCACAACAATCCATAGGAGTCACATCACAAGTGACTTGATCTATGAAATGTGGGCCAAGTGCAAATTTTAATGTGCAAGTGTGAGTGATTTCTGAGCCTCTTCCACTATCCTTCCAACCCAAAGAATAAGGTTGAGGATGAGGCTCCATAGGTAACTTCAAACGCTCGACAATGGACCTCGCAATTAGATTTTTCTGCGAGCCATTATCCACTATACAATCAGTTGCAAAATTATGAAGCAAATGGGCTCGAGTGATGAACAAAGCATCACGAGCCCCTTCTGATGAACTTACATTTACCAAGGTAACTTCATTAAGCTTACCTCGTAATTCCGTATATACTCTACTCTCTCCTACAGACTCAAGGGGACCCTTGGAAGCATCCTCCTCTTGAGTAGTAATTACTAAACTCTTCTTTTTAAGCTTAAAGCAATCAACTTTCTCATGGCCTTTCTTCTTACAATAATTGCAAAATTTCTTAGAAGAAGAAGAAGAAGATTTAGAAGAAGAAGAAGGAGTAGAAGCGGAAGGGGAAGGAGAAGAAGGAGATGGAGAAGACACATTCTTCTTTTGAGCAAAATTCTTCTTTTGTGAGAAAGAATTATTCCCTTTTGATGAGTTTGCAACCACTTGAGTAACAGGTGTGCGGAATGCCTGCGATTGCGCCTTAAACTTGTCCTCCGCAAGCTGCGCTTGGTTGAAAATTGAATCCAACGTTTCCATAGAAACAAACATTAGTTCCCTGTACAAATGCTCCAACAAGCCACTTTGAAATTTGAGAATCAAACCTGGAACATCATCCTCCACATTCACAAGTATTCTGAACCTGTTAAATTGGAAAATATATTCTTGTACAGACATATTAGTACCTTGTCGAAAATGAAACCATTTAATAACCAATTCCCTAGAATAATTTGAAGGATAGAAATTGGTCTTAAGACATTGTACAAGCTCATCCCATGTAGTGAGTACATCCTGTCCTCTTTTTCGTTCAACAAGTACTTTGGCTAAACCAGAAAGTTTTAGCTTAGCATAAGGCACTATATCATCTTCTAAAAGTTGAGAGTAAGAAAACCAAGAACTCATGTCAAGAATCCAACTATTCAAGACATCGGGGTTCCTGGATCCATCATACAATGGAACTTCACAACGAACTCTCAGACGAGAATCATGAGCAGAAGTTGAAGCATTATGCAAAGAAATGTCATTTACCTTCATGGCAAGATTGCCAAGGACTTCGCCATGGTAGTGTCATTAGCTTTATCTGCCAAAGCATTTACAACATGGGCCAATTCTGCCACTTGGGCAGCCAAGTCAGAAGCCATGTGTTCCCGGGTATAAGCCAGGAGTAAAAATGAGAAAGCACTAATCAAGGAAAGAAAATGGAACTTTTCCTTGTTACAATGGAGTGCTTCTAAATTGGAAAATTTTACTCCTAAGGCTGAAAATTTTGAAATTTTTAAACTAATCTAAGGTGCAATTTAGCATTTATTAACTTAAAAATAACTTAATTAAAAATTAAATTTCATTTAATCAAAGATTAATGAATTTAATCAAGCTATTTAAAAATTAAATTAATAAACACCAAATTTAACATGCTACCTTAAATAGTAAAAAAAATTAAAAATTACAATAATTTACCTAGAATTTCATGCAACTTCCCAATCTACAGTTTCACTATTCCCGAGGCATGAACCTGCTGGCCAGTTACAGTGGCACGGTTCCCGAGGTTCCAAACTTGCAAAGTTTTTGTACCCGAAACTGACCTGTCAGGCTCCAAGCCTGACGGTGAGATCCCTGGTGCGACCTCCCAAGCCACGCACCCGTGCGACTGCCTCCAAATGCTGCCCGTCGATAGACTACCGAATGACAACGTAGCCAGGCCTCCTGCCTGGCTACAATGTTGTCATGCCTGATAGTATGTCAGGCATTGACCGGCCTGACGTCGAAACGGCACGTGCCTGTAAGCGGGCGAGCCTGTCGACACTATCAGTATGACAGCGTGGTCAGGCTAGCCTGTCACTTTCAGTGCTTACAGTCAAGGCAGGCACGGGCCTGACACCAAGTGAAACCCGCTTGGCGCTGTCAGCCGACCGCGATAGCCGAGGCTGTCCCGCCTGGCGTTGTCAGCCTCGCTGTTGCACCGAATAGCAAGGCTGTGCCAATGGCAAAAAGGTCGCGTCGCATGCTGCCAGAAAAGCACCGACGCTGTCGAACATAGCCAAGGCCTGGCCGATGCTGCCAAATGCAGCCGAGGCCTGGCTGAGGCTGCTAAAAAAAAAAATAAATTGCTGTATATATATATTTTTTTTACAAAGGCAGCAACTTAATATATTAAAAAAAATAATATATTAATAAAAACTAAAGCTTTTCTATTACAAATTAAAAAAATTTAAAAATTAACCAGGGGGGTTAATTCTAAAATTTGAAAAGCTTAAATTGCAAAAATGCGAGCAACCAGCTCCCACCAGTAGCTCTCCTTTCAAGATCCGGTCGACACACGACCAGCGTTTGAAAGGCAACCAGATCTAAGTCGACACACGACCTAGCTTTGATGACCTCCTGGAGCTCTTCAGTACTCAAAAATGGGGGGGGAAGCAGGGTCAAATGGCTCCCTAATCCTAATTGGACCGTAGCTACGATCCAATCCCTTCCAAGGATCACAATACGAAGAACTCTGGGGCAAACTTTTCCTATACCTCTTGAGCATAAGCAAAAAGTTGGAACGAGGAGTTTGTCGACGAAGGAACTTCCTTCTCCGAATGGTTTTCAAGCTCCCTTTGGGCTTAAACCGAGTCCTCAATGAGAAAATATTTCTCATAATAAAACTATCTCCTATCCTCTCACCTCACAAGCCCTAGTGCAAACATGAACTAGGCTCTGATACCAATGAAAAGGATTGAAAATCCAACTAAGTGTTCTATTATTTACAATTCAATATATAGGCACTAATGGCCCAAAATACATAACCAACCCATCAAATCATGGATTTGATCCAATATGCTTAACCATAAGCTACAAAGGTGCAAAGGAGAATGCACGTAAACTTCTAAGTTAAGAGAAAGGAATATTGCTAACTAGAAGATCCATTTTAGCTATCTTGAAGTACACACTTCCTACTTTGAGTTCACACTTACTAACTAACACTCTAAATGACAACTAGAAGATAACTAGTGCCCACAAGTGCATGTGAGAAGGAGACTCACTTACAATTATTAATTTGCAAGAAATAAACTATGCAAACCTAGCTAGGAACTACTAGAGGGGTCATATGAAAGATTAAACATCAATCCTCATCAAATAGTTTATGGATATCATTGATAGGGTCAAGTTCATCAGGTGTCATGAAATGCTCCTCTTCAAATTGGAAGTTGTTTTTCAAGAACTTGACAAAGTGTGCTATGGTAATATGATCTATTTCAGACTCGAACATGTAAAAATAAAGTTCATGGCAATACTCTCGATAGAAAACAGCTCTAGGAACTCTATTCCATATCTTTCTATCCGTAAGAATGACTTCTTGATCCTCTACACGAGATAGAAATTTATTTACTACAACTACGTTCTCAAGGTATTCCTCAAAGGTGTATAATTCAAAAGATACAAGTGCTATTTTATCAGCTAACCACCTATGGAAAGCTCTCTAAAGTTCATGATACAAAGTCACTTGATTAGGATCTAGGATTCTATCTAGTACAAACCTCTTAATTTGCCTAAGTTCTGTAGATTTAGATTCAATAATACCCAATATCCTATCAAGTTCGTCCCACAAATGTTGGGCTCTATATGTTTGAGGTACTCTAAGCATAGAAGTAATCTCTATGGTCGTTAATTGATTTTCAACATTTATGGAGACAGTTCGTCTTCTATTATAATCTACCATCTAAGTTTGATATGCAAATTTAACAGTTTTCTAATGATTCCAGATGTTATTAATAATATGTTTTTTTTTTTTGGATTGTTTTCAAAAGGTATTTTTAGTTTCACATTGGGTTCACCAAAATGTATCGCCCAAATTTTTTGCACCCTTACCTTTAGGCTAAAGGATCCGTACCCGAAAGGGGGGTGAGAAAAGGATGGAACAATACCTCGGATGGAGAGGCCCTTTGAAGGTCACGCCTCTCGAGGAAGGGGTATAAAGGTGAATTTTTTACTGATGGTGGGGTTCACCAGGAAACTTTGAGTGGCAGTTTCCATGCCTAGGTTGAGAATGGGTTTGATTTTTTCGTTTTATGTTCAATCATTCAGATTCCTAGGTTGGCCAAAATGAGGCTAAGCTATTCTATATGAAGATTCTGATTTACATGAAAACTGAAGACATAAATGAATCCTAATGTGATTGAATACAAAGAATATATAAAATTGAGAAGAGTACACCTGATTTATGATGTCTGATGAAGATTCTGAAGCTTGTAGGAGTCCAGATCGTCCTGGATATGATAGGATCATCTATAATTGTATAGAATCATCCAAAATCACAAGAGATCATCTAAGATCACCCAAGATCATCAGTGACCTGATGAATTCATCGTACGAATTCGTCAAAAACCTGCAATCAAGAAAACAAACACCAAAAACCAAAAATACGATTGCCAGAATGATGCAAAATGATAGAAATAAGAGTATAGATGTTTGAATGATAAATATAGATATCAAATTAAATGAAATGCACTATTTTGTAAACTTATTTTAAATTTTATCATGCAATTATGCTAAATGAGGTGAACTCCAAGATGCAAAACATAAGTAAATTAATCTAATGCACCAATGAATAAGGAAAATGATATAGATAATGCAAACTCTGGGCTCTGATTGCCCCCAAGCTGAATTGTAGACCAAATCATCCGTAATTGTACAAGATCATCGTTGATATTGATAGGATCGTCTAATATTGTAGTTTAATCACCTGCAACGATCCGAGCTACCTCTGACTAAAACATAATAAAATCCTACAACAAAACATGAAAACACAAGTGCGAATGATGGGAGATTAGGGAAGGAGTTAGGGAGTTAGGGAGTCAGGGGGATAAACTAGAAAAATCCCAATTTATATAGGATTAGGGGGAGGTTAGGATGTTGGGGATCATCCCAATCTGGAAGATCCTCAATGTGAGAATCTCCAACCGCGTAGACATGCTTCCACCCAAGTTGGAGAGGCCGTTGGAACAAAAGCTAGTTACAAAAATTTGGTTTTGGGACAAAATTATCTGGACGTTCTGTTCTAGACGAATTCATCTAATTTGGGATGATATATTCAGATCGACGATGATATCGTCCAACGGTCACAAAAACCTCTAAAAATGGCATGAAAAACTAGGTGAGCGGTTAACGGGCGGTTTCGAGGTTAAAATTCAAATTTCTACTTTTTACTGATGGTTTAAATGTGCCAATTTTAGGGTGCTACACCTTTAAGGTTCTTCATTGGATAGGGGACATGGTTTATATTTGCAACCTAAAACCATCTAGTTTGTAATACTTGACATATTTGCTTATGTGATATCATAAAAGTGCTTGTGTAGTGCCCTGGGTTACAACCAAACTATGCTACATGGAGCTATTGTAGGAGTTCCAACAAAAAATTACATAATTATTTCATGTTTCATGCTCCATGATTGAAAGTACTATTTACAAACAATATTGTATATAAAGTGCACCATGATAATAAGTAGTCCAAAAGGACAGTCAGATTTGGGGGTAAAAAGGAAGATTGGAAAACAACCCAAGTTTCAGGTTGTAGATATAGGGGATGTAGATGATCTTCAGTTCTTGTCAAATATTGAAAATAAAAAGGAGCCAAAAGGTAAAAAAATTAAGCTTGATTCATTTTTCCAATACCATAATCCTAAGGGGGGAAATAGTATCAAATATTGTAAATGAATATTTTACCTTGGGCTAGTGAAATGTGAAATTAGTTTCAGTTTTGAGTGGAAGTTGGGGTTATGGTTTTTGATTTCCAGCTTTCAGCAGAGGTCCAGTTGTCTCAGTCGAAAGGATTCAAATAATGCTTCTATGCATATTGGTGGGTGTCCCACCCCTAGTAGAGATCCAAATTGCTTCATTAGGAAGGGGATGGATTTAGTCTTTGCGTTGAGTGGTAGTTTTATGGGTGCAAAATTGGTGTAGTTTTTTGTGGTGGTTTTGATCCTTTTTGTTTGGGTGGTAGTTTAGATTTTATTTGTCTATTCTTGGCCCGTTTAAATGCTTTTTAGTTTCAATATTTGTGTTGGATTCTTTCTTTGCTGGGAAACATTCTATTTTAAAATTTTAATTTTTTTTTTGATGTAATTACTGCGTCATAGCTCTCTGGTTGGTAGCTTGATATTTGGTTGACGTGTTTTATTACCTTTTCAATGTCTGCTCTATCTTGTCAAAAGTTTTTGAGACCCTTTTCAAAATAAAATTAGACCACATGTTAAGTTAGGTGTATGTATGAGTGTGTGTCATAAAATCATGTATATAACGACTTTGGAATCATGAATGTAAATATCATAGAATAGGTAGTTATCAATATTATCATAGAAAATTATCATATAATATGGTCATAAAATATCACAAAATATGCTTGTAAATATTATAAAAATGGAAGGATATAACCCTCATGGGACTAGTGAAGAAATAGAATATTTTGTAAGGAGGTTGATCCCTCCAAGAGGCTTGTGATAGTAATATTACTTGTCCTAAATTCATATATTTGATGTTATTTTTCATTTCCATGTTTCATTTAATGAATGATTCTATTGGTTATGTTTTTATCAATAATCCTTGTAATTGTAGTTAGAATTATTTTTGGTACTAAATTTTGTATCTCAATATAGCTCAAATCTAAGAATTTTGAGATGAAATATTTACATGATAAGAAGAGGTTAATTGCACTTGGAGTATTGATAATGAGAAACCAAGGGTGTAACTTAGTAGGTTGTAAGTAAAATAATAATTAGGCTAGAATAAAACTCCTTGGGAGATTTTATGTAAGATTCTATATCCAAACTATGGGAGTTTAAAATAGGATATCTAGCTATACTATATGTGTTGCATAGTTGGTCATCAATATTGTGTATAACAACTTGTATTCACTTAAGCGATTAGTTATTTGAACTAAGAAATTATGATCAACTAGATATAGAATCAATCCACTAAAGTTATCGTTAATATAATTAGATCTAATAATGAATAAAAGTGAATATTGCATACCATAGGAAATACTTTCTTATATTGAGGTCTTGAAGAATTCTTGGTGAGAATCGCATATCATTCTTAAGTACAAATTCATTTTTAGTACTTGATGAATTTAAACCATTCACATTATGAAGTCATTGAATTAAATATGTCCTAACCAACATATATAAACTAACATCAATCAACCTTCCTTAGTAGTGTAAATATTTATGAATATTTATGGTTTTAAAATACTTTAATAGAAATATTGTTGATAAATACTTGATATATCATTTGGAATATGAAAGCCACATTACACATTTATTCTTAGTTTTTTATATCTAAATTTTAAGTTGATATTGGAAAATGCTATAGTTACCTTGATACAGCTAAATAATTTATCAATTATTGATAAGGGATGCAAAAATTTAATAGTGACTATATTCAAAATTTCATCATCCACACAAACCACAAAGATCCCTATTTTTCTTAATAAATATCCTAAGGACTCCACTTAGACATGCTTGAACCAAATTTATATATTTCAATAATAATTCTCATAGTTATAACATGGATTATGTAATAATACAAGTCTAATTGATTCTACTATAATTTCAAAACTAAATTCCCTCTTAGGTGGAAAACCATATTTTTAAGGAAATCTCTATAATAAAATATTATAGGATGTTATTTTAAAATTATATGGTCTTCTAATGCAATATTATAGTACATATTTTATAATACCCTATTGAGCAAGGTGCATCGATAGTATTTTCATTGTTGTCAACACACTAAGATGGACAAGTTGATGTAGTGGATAGTTGTTCGGAGGTTGTTCGGAGTATGTACAGTGATGTTCAATGCTTATGAGGATGTTTTTGATGTTTGGGTGAAGTTGTTACAGGTTGTTCATGCAAATTTGCAAAAGTTGAAAAAATCATCAAGAAGTTGTCAAAAAATTGTAAAAGTCATCACGAGCACAGTTGGACAAGATGGATCAGTTTGAAACATGCCAACATGTCAAGAAATAGTCTAGAATAGTTTTGGAGGTGTCAGCACAGTGTTTGGATTGATTGGTGACGTTTTTGGTATCTTGGTGGATGATTTGGCAAGTGGTTGTATAGGCCAAAAAAGGGCAATTTTTTCAGAAGCACTATGAGAAAACCAAGAAGAATTTGATAGCAAAATTCTAACTGGAGGTGGTAATTATCTTAAAGAACATGTGTTCCAAATTTCCACAAAAACTAAGAAACGAGGCGAATTTTACAAGCGTTGCAAGACTGTCACAAAAACACTCTTTTTGGAAAAAGTGTGTCAGCAGCAATTTTCATGGAGGTGGTACAGGTGAACCTTAAGGAGTTATTTAGCGAGATTCAAAATAGATGTATTAAGAATTGCATATATTCTACATTTCAAATTTTAGATAAAATAGAGTTACGAGGTGAGAGTTATGATTATTCCAAAAATGGTACATGTCACTTTTATGTCAATTTGTTCCACTTGTGCAAAATCCTTCAGTTGGCCATTTCGACCTTGTAGAGTCACCATAGTTTCGGTTTCAGTGTTGTTACACCTTCAAGGCATCAAATAGAGCATCTTTAATTTTTGGTTTGAGGTGTCACGTGGCTCCGAAGTAAGAGAATGAGTAAGGTGTCAATTCTTTGCATGTGACGTGTTTGACGAAATGCCTTCTCAAAATAAAAAAAGGAAGTTATATTGTTTTAAGAAGCTTCATTAAAGAAAATATTTTTAAAAATTGAAAAGGGAAAAATAATGCAAGTGTGTGCTTTTTAAGTGACAAGGGATTTTATTGAAAAGGGGGGACTTTATTTTGTGAAGAGAGAAGAGTGTGTGGAGAAAAATAAAGAGTGAAAATCCATGATTTTTGGAGTGGTGAAAAATGTCACTTCAATATTTTGGGCATAACTTTCTCATATGATATCCATTCTGGCTGAAATTTTGAGAGGAGTTTACAGATAAAGTGCTGCACAATACCTAGAAAGCATTTAGCAATTGGCAGAACGAGCTAAGAGAACAATCAGTTTTTTTTTGTGAGAAGAGAAGATTCAAATTTTGAGTAATGGAGAGAGAGGGATGTTATACTGGGTGAAATAGAAAGTTTTATATTTTGATCTTACAGACCATAGAGGGTTTTGGTTTCAGTGAAGAAATTCATATATGTCATTTTATTATTAATATCAAAATCAAGTGGGTGCTTAGTAGAGGGGTTGGTGCTCCTTTCTGTTGGTGTAGATAAATCAGGGGTTGGTGCTCCTTTCTATTGGTGCAGATAAATCAAGGGTTGGTGCTCCTTCAAGTGGGTGCTAGTAAATTGATTGTAAAGTTGGTGCTTTACAAGGGATGGATTTGGATGGGAGTCCAAACAGTAATTTTTAGGGATGTAACCAAATCGGTGAACCTCGGTACATCTTGTGTTGTGTGATGTTCTCTTGTTATACTTACTTTATTTGGTTTTATATTTTTATTGTTTTGGCTTTGAGTGTTAAAATAAAAAAAGTTTTAAAGAGCTACATTGATTCACCCCCCCTCTTAGTGTCATTGTGAGACTAAAAATTGGTATCAGAGCGAGGTTCCTGAACAGGATTAACCGGCTAGGGTGATCTTGGAAGTGACATAATGGCAGGTGGTGAAGGCTTCTCATCAAACAAAGCACCATTTTTTGATGGAACTAATTACGTATTTTGGAGACTCAGGATGCAGACATATATTTGTGCTTTGGGATACAATATTTGGGATTCAGTAGATAGTGGATACACAATACCCACCACTTCTCCAACCAATTTTGCCGATAAGAAATTATTTGAGAATGACTCAAAATCAAAGAATGCTATCATGTGTGGATTAGTGGACAAAAAACTGGTAAATATTATGGGTTGTAAAACGACAAAGGAAATATGGGACAAACTAAAGAGCATTCATGAAGGAGATGTTAAGATCAAGGAGGCCAAGTTACAAACACATCGAGCTCAGTTTGAAGTATTAAATATGAATGACGATGAGAATATAGAGGCATATATGCTGAGAGTTAATGAAATCATTAATGCGATTAGAGGACTCGATGAGGAAATCAAAGATTTTGTCATCATGAAAAAGGTATTAAGATCCCTTCCCCAAAGATTTGATTCTAAAGTTTCAGCTATATAAGAAGCTAAAGATCTAAATTCTTTTAGTATGGATGAGATGCATGGTTCTTTGACTGCATATGAGATGAGAATAGGAAAATCTAAAACCACAAATAGAGAATCTTCTTTTAAAGCCCATAAAAATATGAAAGCAAAATAAGAATATGAGGAAGAAGAGACATCAGATGAAATGGAAGCAAAATTTGTTCGAAAATTAAAAAGGGTAAAAGGAAAATATGGAGGAAAGTTACCGTTTAAATGTTTCAACTATGGATGCGTTGAGAATTTTGCAGCTAAATGTCCATTTAATGAGAAAAATAAAAGTGATGAAGGATCACATGAAGAAAGAAGTGACTGGAAGAAAAAAACAAATTTTAGAAAAGGCAACTTCAAGAAGAAAATTTTCATCTCCAAGAATGTCAATTCATCAAAAGATAGCTCCAGTGAGGATTCTAAAAAGGAAATAGGTGAAGCTCTTTTCATGGCACTCAAAGAAGAAAAACCAAAAAAAGAACAGGAATGTGATGAAGAAGAAATTGACGCATAAGTGAATTTGGAAGAGGAACTAATTGCAGCTCTAGATGAATTGAAGATAGAAAGAAAAAAGAATAAGAAAATTTCAAGAAATCTTGAGGATGCAAATAAAATCATAACAAATTTGAAAGTATAGATAGAAGAATCCAAGAAAATATCTGAAGATCTCAAAGTGCAAATAACCATGAAAATAGATTATTACAGGAAGCTAGAAGAAGAGATTGTTGGTTTAAGAATGCGACTAGAAGAGATGAATCAAAAAATTAGTTGTTTTCACAAACGTGAAGAAAGTTCTATGAAGTTGGATAAGATCATAAATAACCAAAAGACTACAGGCATCAAATTTGGTTTGGGTTTTGATGAAGGAGAATCGTAAAATGGATCAAAGGCCATAAATGAAGAATCCACAAAGAATAAAGAGAAGAAACAAGTTGATCAAGCAAAAATGAATCATGCAAAGGAAAGCAATAATGCAAGGCACGAAAGGAGAATTGACAATGATGGCTTCACTAATGTCACACATCAAAGAAGAAGAAGATTTATGGCTCCTACAACAACATGGAAAATACCACCACCTAGGTTCAATCATCTCTTTTCTGGTTACTATTTTAAATGCAATGGTTATGGACATAAGATCTCGGATTGCAAGTATAATGTAGGACCAAGGAATTTTACCAATAGAAATGCTTTTTCACCTTTTATGGATTATGAAGTAGAATGTTATAACTGTCATAATTTTGGGCATATTGCAAGAAATTTTCGAAGTACATTTGCATCAAATCAATTTCAGGGAAAAAAATTTCAGCCAAATGGAATAAGACAAAATAGAAAATTTCCCAAAAAACATGCACAAGCTACTGAAAAAGAAAAGCCAAAACAAGAGCCCAAAATTGTAATCAAACCTGAGTGGAAAGAAAAAGAGTGACCTAAGGAAGAAAAATAATCCTTGATCGTACATACGACATTTAAAGTGTAGAATAAATCTGCACCATGGATACTTGATAGTGGATGCTCCAATCATATGACAGGTGAAAAACAAAAATTTGAGAAGTTGCAGTAATATGAAGGTGGTTCAGTAAAGTTTGGAAACAATGATGGAGCTAAGATAGTTGGCAAAGGTTTAGTTAAGATTAGTGATGAAAAAATCAGGTCAAAAGAAGTCTTTTTTGTGGTTGGTCTAAAGCATAACTTGTTGAGTGTAAGTCAGATTTGTGATAGAGGTCATGAAGTGATCTTTAAGAAGTAAGGTTGTGAAGTCAGAAAGACAAACAATGGGAAGTTGATAGCAACTGGATCAAGGACATATGGCAACCTGTACACCCTCTTAGAGAATTCGGAAGGAGCTTGCTTGATTGGACAGGAAGAAGAGAATTGGTTGTGGCACAAGAGGCTTGGTCATATCAATTTTGACAATCTAGTAAAAATCAACTCAAAGAAAGCAGTGAGAGATATTCCCACCATTGGCAAACCATCAAATAGCATTTGTGCTTCATGTCAAAAGGGGAAGAAAACTAGAGTCTCATTTAAAACAAAATAGTACTACACAAGAAAACCTTTGGAACTAGTACATACTAATTTATGTGGACCCATGAGAACGCAAAGCATAAATGGTGACAAATATTTCATGTTGTGTATAGATGACTATTCCAGGATGACATGGGTACTATTTTTGAAGCATAAATCAAAAGATTTTGAGATGTTCAAGGTTTTCAAAAACCAAGTTGAGAATCAAACAAGAAAAATGATTAAATTTTTAAGGTTAGACAGAGGAGGAGAGTTCATTTCAGAGGATTTCACAGAGTATTGTGAAAAATATGGCATTAGGAGATAGTTTTCAGCAGCTAGGACACCTCAACAGAATGGTGTGGTAGAAAGAAAGAATATGACAGTGCAGGAAATGGCATGGACTATGTTTACTGAGAGCAAAGTAGCAGATAAATTTTGGAAAGAGGCAATCCATACTACGATATACATCCAAAATAGGTGCATGTTGAGGATGCATGAAAGCAAAACTGCTTATGAGTTGTGGTTCGATAAAAGGGCAAAAATAAGATACTTTAAAGTTTTTGGCAGCAAGTGTTACATCAAAAGAACTAAAGAAAACCTTGGTAAATTTGAAGATAGAGCGGATGAAGGTATTTTTCTTGGCTATTCATCAAAAAGCAAAGCTTACAAATGCTACAACAAGAGGCTAAGGAAAATTGTGGATAGTATCGATGTTAAAGTTGATGAAGAAATGGAATGAGTAATTAGCTATGAAGAGAACTACCCAATTTATGAAGAGGTCATTGAAGGAGATGAGGAAAAGGAAACAAAAAAGAAACCAAAAATTGACTTAGAGGATTCAAATAGTGATTCAAAAGTGGAAGAAAACAAGAAATTCAAAATAGGCAGCTGGCAGAAAGATCATCCTAGAGAGCAAATAATTGGAGACCCCATAGTTGGTGTTCAGACAAGAAGAAGATTAGTAAGTAACTACTATTTATTAACGAACATTGAGCCCAAAAATGTTGTTGATGCAAGCAAAGATGAAAGTTGGGTAAAGGCAATAAATGAAGAATTAGATCGGATCGAGAAAAACAAGACTTGGGAGTTAGTACCAAGACCCGCAAATAAAAATGTAATCGGTACTAAATGGGTCTTTCAGAACAAATTGGATGAAGATGGACAGGTAGTCAAGAACAAAGCAATATTGGTATGCAAAGGCTATGCACAAGTTGAAGGTATTGAATTTGAGGAAACATTTGCACCTATGGCCGGACTAGAGGCAATTAGAATGTTTCTAGCTTTAGCGGTTTACAAGAATTTCAAAGTTTATCAAATGGATGTGAAATCAGCATTTTTGAATGGGAAACTTGAAGAAGAGGTTTATATTGAGCAGCTAGATGATTTCCAGCTTGGTGATGATCCCAACTTGGTTTGTAAGTTGAAGAAAGTGTTATATGGCTTAAAAAAGGCACCCCAAGCATGGTATGCAAGGCTAGACAATTATCTTACTCAGAAAGGGTTCAAGAAAGGTATGGTGGATAGTAATTTATATGTCAAAATATAAAATGGTCATCATATTGTTCTTGTTGTATACGTAGATGATATCATATTTGGTAGCAACAAAGATGAGTTGTGTAAAGATTTAGCAAATAAGATGCAAAAAGAATTTGAAATATCAATGATTGGTGAACTTTCATATTTCCTTGGATTGCAAGTTAATAAAAAGGAGAAGGGCATATTTATTTCTCAAATTAAATATTTGAAAGAGATGTTGCAAAAGTTCACAATGGAGGATTGTAAGCCAATTAGAACTCCCATGACGATAGGTTGCAAGTTGAGCAAGGATGACAAATCTCCACATGTTGATCAAACTATGTATAGATCTATGATTGGGAGCTTACTATACTTGATAGCTACCAGAACATATATTTTGTAGGCAGTATGCATGGTAACATGATTAAAAGCTAGTCCCAAGGAGACTCATGTGACAGTAGTGAAGAGGATTCTTTGGTACCTCAAGGGTACTATGGAGTATGGGTTATGGTATCCGAAAGGTAAGGACTTCATCCTTATTGTGTATTCAAATGCAGATTGGGAAGGATGTGTAGATGAGAAGAAGAGTACCAGTGGAGGTGCATTCTATCTTGGAGATAGGTTGGTCACATGGCACAGTAAGAAATAGGAGTCAGTCTCCTTATCCACAACAGAGGTAGAATACATTACAATGACACCGTGTTGTACGTAGGTGTTATGGATGAAACAAAATTTGAAGGATATTGGAATTAGTTTTAGTTATCCAATTTTAGTTAAGTGTGATAACACCAGTGCCATTAAAATCTCAAAAAATTTGGTTATGCATTCTCGTACAAAACATATTGCTATCCGATATCATTTTTTGAAGGATAAAGTTGCGGAAGGTGAGGTTAAGTTGGATTTTGTTCCAAAAACAGAGCAAGTAGTGGATATCTTCACCAAACCATTGCCCAAGGAAGTATTTGAGTAACTTCACAAGAAATTGGGAGTGGTCACACTTCCCAAGAATTGACTAGCTATTGGGGCCACATTCTCAGGGGGAGCATTTGTGTATTTGTTTATCTTTTTGCTCATGTTTGTGACTTTTGCTAAGTGTAATAATTTTTGCCTGAGAATGTTGTGCATGGACTCAGGGGGGGCTTACAATAGCCCTTTGGTCTTGTTGTCAAAGGGGGAGAAGAGTTACAAGAAATTGTGCATGTGTTGCCAACAATTCCAAAGGGGGAGATTGTTGAGCAAGGTGCATCGACAATATTGTCATTGTTGTCAACACACTCAGATGGACAGGTTGATGTAGTGGATAGTTATTCAAAGGTTTTTCAGAGTATGTACAGTGATGTTCAATGCTTATGAGGATGTTTTTTATGTTCGGGTGAATTTGTTACAGTTTGTTCATGCAAATTTGTAAAAGTTGAAAAACTCGTCAAGAAGTTGTCAAAAAAATGCAAAAGTCATCATAGGCGCAGTTGGATAGGATGGATCAGTTTGGAACATTCTAACATGTCATTAAACAGTCCAGAACAGCATATGATGTGTCAAAATAGTGTTTATATTGATCAGTGATGTTTTCGGTAGCTTGGCGGATGATTTGGCAAGTGGTTGTATAGGCCAAAAAAGGGAAATTTTTTTAGAAGCACTGCGAGAAAACCGAGAAGAATTTGATAGTGAAATTCTAACTGGAGGTGGTTATTATCTTCAAGAACATGTTTTCCAAATTTCCACCAAAATGGAGAAACGAGGTGAATGTTACAAGCGTTGCAATACTATCACAAAAATGCTCTTTTTGGAAAAAAGTGTCAATAGCAGTTTTCATGGAGGTGGTACAGGTGAACCATAAGGATTTATGCAGCGAGATTTAGAATGGATGTATTCAGCATTGTAGATATTCTATGTTTCAAATTTTAGATAAAACAAAGTTACGAGGTGAGAGTTATGATTGTTGCAAAAACGGTACATGTCACTTTTATGTCAATTTGTTCCACTTGTGCAAAATCCTTTAGTTGGTCGTTTCGACCTTGCAGAGTCGCCGAAGTTTTGGTTTTAGTGTTGTTACACCTTCAAGGCATCAAGTAGAGCATATTTCATTTTTTGTTTGAGGTGTCACGTGGCTCCGAAGTAAGAGAACGAGTAAGGTGTCAATTATTTGCATGTGACATGTTTGACGAAATGCCTTCTCAAAATAAAAAAAGGAAGTTATATTGTTTTAAGAAGCTTCATTAAAGAAAATATTTTTAAAAATTGAAAAGGGAAAAAGAATGCAAGTGTGTGCTTTTTAAGTGACAAGGGATTTTATTGAAAAGGGGGGACTTTATTTTGTGAAGAGAGAAGTGTGTGTGGAGAAAAATAAAGAGTGAAAATCCATGATTTTTGGAGAGTGGTGAAAAATGTCACTTCAGTATTTTGGGCATAAATTTCTCATATGATATCCATTTTGGCTTAAATTTTGAGAGGAGTTCGCAGAAAAATTTATGCACAATACCTAGAAAGCATTTAGCAATTGAAAGAATGAGCTAAGAGAATAATCAGTTTTTTTTTTTGTGAGAAGAGAAGATTCAAATTCTAAGTAATGCAGAGAGAGGGATGTTATACTGGGTGAAATAGAAAGTTTTAGATTTTGAGCTTACAGACCATAGAGGGTTCTATCTTCAGTGAAGACATTCATATATGTCATTTTATTATCAATATCAAAATCAAGTGGGTGCTTGGAAGAGGGGTTGGTGCTCCTTTCGTTGGTGCAAATAAATCAGGGGTTGGTGCTCCTTTTTGTTGGTGTAAATAAATTAGGGGTTGGTGCTCCTTCTAGTGGGTGCTAGTAAATTGATTGTAAAGTTGGTGCTTTGCAAAGGCTAGATTTGGATGGGAGTCCAAACAATCATTTTTGGGGATGTAGCCAAATCGATGAACCTTGGTACATCTTGTGTTGTGTGATGTTCTCTTGTTATACTTGCTTTATTTGGTTTTATGTTTTCATTATTTTGGCTTTGAGTGTTGAAGATTTAAGTTTTAAAGATCTAAATTGATTCACTCCCCCCTCTCAATGTCATTGTGAGACTCACATACCCTTATAATATTTATGACATTATTGGCAAATTCATCATGTTATGTTCAAGATTATGTGTTTGTCAACCTAGTCATGGAATTAAATTATATACCTATATCTATATCTATATATATCTATATCTATATCTATCTATATATCTATTTATCTATCTACATATATATATATATATATATACATACATACATACATATATATATATATATATATATATATATATATATATATATATATATATATATATATATATATATATATATATATATATATATATATATATAATTAATATTTTTTTATTAGTAACGAGTTTTATAAGGGACCCAAAACCTTATAAACAAGTTGTAAGGAGGATCCCGTGAAGGTTCAACTCCCTATAGAACAAGCCAAAATTGGACCATTCGTAGAGTCCATAAACTAAAAATAGCCTAAATTATTACAATACGTACTACCCATGGGCACAAATAGAAACTAAAAATAACATAGATATCGTAGGGATATTTTCAAACAACCATAGACAAAGAGGCAGGGAGAGCACCGAGACCATACAAGAAAATAAAAGGGGATAGTCCCATCCAAGATCATATGTTTTACTCTGGGACGTAGTCCTCATCATCTTTGGAATATTCCTCCATAGGGCTAATGTTCTTCTGCTTGTTCATCAAAGTGATGATCTTGCTAGCTTTGAGGAGCATCAAGGTAGCAATATTGATGATATCTTCCAATTCTATAATCTCGTCCACATCCCCCATCTACTACAAAAAATTGGATCCTCTCAGAGATAGGCCTGATGCGGTCCTCATGCTCTTGTGAGCCATAGATGGGCTTGGTTTATCATTGAAATTATTGAACCAGATAGAGCATCACGCAGGGGTTTTGGAAGACCCTATCTGGGGTAATTTCCTTGGACGACCAACTCTTCTCAGAGTGCCAATGTTCGCATCCACCACCAGAATGTCTTGAGCACCATCTAAAATTGCCAAAGGGATAGGTTTAGGGCCTCTGTAAATCTCCCCTATTCTACTGCATGCTAGTCAGGATTCTAACTCACATACTTGTAAATGATATAGTGTAAGTCCTGGTGCTTGGGGTGAGTCGATTTCCCCTTCCTAATACTGTCTATGGATATCTCCATTTATCTATACAAGTATTATGGGATGTTAATCTTCTTGACATCCTTAAGTTAAGGAATGCCATATGAAAAATTTGCAATGGCAATGTCGGCTCATCAACTATCAAGTACTACGTAACATGAACCATTACCCTATTCCATGGAGGTGGAAGCCCATATCTGATAAAATCATTATCATTTTTAGTTAATGACTTTACCTTATCAGGAAATAGAGCCAATTCTTCGACCATGTAGTTTTTTTCCATTCAGAAAACTTCCCCTTCATTGGGTAATTCAGTTATCTCTACTAATAGATCGATGGTCACTGCAAAGGTTAACTCTTTCAATGACACAGTACCATTATCCCAAGTTTGGAAAAATTCCTTAGAAATATCAGTATCATGGCCACTAAATTTTTTTAAGAAGTTTAATAGTCCACATGCATCCAATATTTCTTTGACCATCGGGTCCAACTGTAATTGTTCAGGTTCAATAAGCATCATTATTCTCCACACTATAGAGAAGCCCTCATGCCACCTTCACCTAATATCACTAAACTTGGTGGTTTTATCTACATATTACCTTACTAAAATCCCTTCTTCAAGCAATTTCATGATGATATGTATGACCTTGGAACTTGACTGGGACTTCTTGGGTGTGAGACGTCTTGAAGCTCAGTCCAATCAATGTCGAGGAATAATATCAAGAATATGCACCAAAATTAGAGGCATCCAAGGTGATGGAAAAAGCCGATTGGAATAGTTGGAAGGTTGAGTGTGTCACTGGTTCCCCGCCATGTTTGCAATAATTCTTTGATTATGGTCCTTCATTGCATCAAGTGCCACATCGGTGTCTAAAGCATTCATAAAAATAACAAAATTATCATCACCCTCTTTGTGGTTATCAACTTGGCATGAGGTGATAGTCCCTAAGTGAATAATTTCACTCATATAAAAAGAATCATGTTTCCATGGACGCATTCAATTAGTATGTTGTCCACGCACATCTTCCCAACAATTGTTGTTGGCGTTGAAATTACAAATCTCATCGCTTAGATGGCAATAAATTAAATGGATCCCATTCCAAGAGTAGCCAATTTGAGTAAGAGTAATGTGCCATCTTGGAATTGCAGTGTGATAGGGTACCTTGATGCACCTTGCATTTTGGGCCAAAATGGTCCTTGACATCATGGTATTAATCAACATTGGTAGCTGCAAGTTCACTACAAGAATCAATGATGCATTGGGGGAGATTCTCCTACCATGTCGAAAGGGATTGATCAATCAACCCAAATTTTGCCATTGTATCTGCCATCCGATTGCCTTCCCTATACACATGTTGAATACACCTATTTCTAATCACCTTTAGTTGGACAATGGACTCTTCAATGGTTGGTCCCAGATTACAAGGTGGGTTCGATACCCCTTTAAAATAGTTTATAGTGTTTAAGGAGTCTCCTTGAACTATCAAGTACTGGATATTGTGTTTGATGGCTATTTAGATGCCTTAGAAAGATGCGTAAGCCTCTGCAAAATTATTATATTGGACTCCATTTTTTTTCACATAAGCCAAAATGAGTCGACCTCTGTCATCCTGAATCACTCCTCCACAACTCATGTCACTAGGATTACCTTTTGATGCACCATAAAAATTTAGCTTGAACCACCGAGGGGGAGGGGGAATCTATGATACAAGGGATCTATCCATAGCAACCTAGGGATGACCAGAAACCTCAAAAGAGAGGTTAGCATAATGTGCCACTTGAATCTCAAATGGGGATGAAGGACAATCATCAGAAGGAATGATATTGACATTTTTAGAGGTAAACATGACAGTTCTCAAGGAAACCAACTTCGAGTCAAGGCATGAAAAATAAAAAGCTCGATTGTTGCTTTCCATCCAAATTTACCACATAAAGTGAGGGCGAATGATAAACCACCAAAAATTTAGGCGAGTGGACTTAAAGGGGTTTGGCCATTGTATAATAAGATCACTGATAAATTTAGGAGCAACCCAAGAAAATGATACACTTGACAGGATTGAGGATAGGACAAGGCTAGAAAAAGGGCACTCTAGAAACATGTGATTAACTGACTCCCATGCGGATTTGCAGAGGTAGCATATATTGGGTAAGATCATACCATGGGTTATCAAGTTATCAGTGGTCAATAGCTTATTTTTTGTTGGTCAAGTTGTATATACTTAATATGACTTCATGGGATCCTAAGATATTGATATTCAAGGTTACTAAAAAATATGAAACTTTGATAATATTAGGGTTGCCATGGGAAAACAAAGTTCTACTCAATATTTACAATGTGAATAATAATATTTTACCACATATAATGCACATTAATTACACCTATGATATAGTTTATAGCCTTTGAATGGGAAATAAAACTCTTAAAAGCACTTGATTAGGATCTCACATTGTAGTTATATAACTTCCATTCTAACTAATTGGGTATAGATTGATTACAAATATGGAATATTCACTCTAATATAAATCTAGTGAGTTTCACATTTGTCCGCTTTTATCCATTTTCCCATGTAATGAGCACCTTCATATGTCTCATATCAAGTCCTTGGCTCATTGATCATTAGGATGTTTGATAAAAATAATTGACTATATTACTAGTATGGCATAATGTCATTTTAGTTATGGGTTTATTCAATGAAATTTATACAATCCTTTTTCCCTATTGATAAATTTACTTTTCTATATTGTTTCTTCCCTACGCCTAAAAAAAGCATTCATTTTAAAAACCTAGTAAGAGGCTAATAGTTAACCATATTGTGTCACATAAATATAGAAGTGTATTGGGACTTAGTTTTTTATGTTTTGGATAAATTTTAATAGATTTTATAATATTTTATTAATGTTTAAAAAGTAGCTTGCTAACTCAAACCATAAAGGAAAATAAAAGAAACAAATTTCAACACACAAAAGATGAAGGATTACCCTAACAACCCATAAAAATAATTAAGACAAGATAATGCTAATGTAATGGGTTGGGTTATTGGGAGGTATAAATATGAAATTATCAATAATAAATACATGTTATTGACCCTTAAAAAAAAAATATTAAACACAAATTATTAGTTATGGTTAACCATAACAAGATTAAACCATTAGACAAATCCTCAATTATGTAAATTAATATAAAATATATTATACACTCATTTTCCATACTCTATTACATTCTATAATGTCATCCTTGGTCTATAACATTGGATTACATATTTTTACACACCCTCTAATTAGAACTAAGGGGCCAAGTAGAGAAGATCTTAATGATAATAACATCTTACCCATAACCTTCATGACATATCTAATGGTTTAGTTCACTTCAATAATTGGAGAAACCATATAAATATCACTCATTGTATGTAAGTCTACCTCCTATCCTTTGAAACATTTCCTTCATATTTTGGAGTCTCATAAAACAATTATTTAAAGGATGCCCCTCATATTTATAGTATTTCCAATTGATCCTTATACTTGATTGAATTCATTGTGTGACCATATACTTTAGAATAAACACCATATTTCGATAGAGTTTTGAAATTTAATAATTACATAAAAGATATCATAATGTATTGAGATAATACACTCCTTGATATTCATACCAAAAACATGAATTACTAACCAAAAATCTAAAAACATATTAAGAAATATTTGTGAGTATTTTTATTAACACATTTTCATCGTTCTTCATTTTTACTTTTGAAGATGCAACATCTACATGTAGAATCCTTGAATTAAAAAATATAATTCTCAATATCCTTAAAATAGAAAACTTCTAGGAAAGATATATCCATCTACAACATGCTAGATTTTATCAAATTAGCTTTAACACATAAATTTAACTTGGTCCATAGCTTGGTGGGATCACTCTTCTCTTTGATATGAAAAAGTATTCTAGTGTTGGAGAATATCACATTATTTTGTACATGCTAATGTACCCTCATGGTACCTTGATTGCACAAATGTAATTATGTAATAGATTAGGGTGTGAGTCTAAAGTTTAGAAGTGTGATTTATGTTTCCTCCTATGTATGTGTTTATATTTAGGATGTGCACAAGTGTCATATAATAATGTGTGCAAGTGTGTGTATAAGCATCATATAGTAAAGTGTAAAAATATCATAGAATAAAGTGTGTAAACAATAAATAGAGAGTCAAGATTCATGTATACAAGTGGCAAGATGAGAATCCAAGAGGCATGAGAGACTTGTCTTATGCATGGAATAGAAAAGGTTACATATCCTAGATATATGAGGAGAGTAATATTCAAAGTTTCCAATATTCATATTTCTAAAGTTATATAATGGAGGTAAATTTCCATGTATTATATCAAAGAATATCAATAAATTGAATTAACATTGAGTAAATATTGTATAAACTTTAAAAATAATTATTGTAAGTTCTGTTCATATTATTGTATGAATGATATTGATCATTCATACCTTATTATTGTTATTTTCATGAATGTTATGTTCATTGGTTTTGGACATTTATAAATATTTCTCTTGTTATAAATATTTCTCATCAATTTATTCCATTGCTTCATAATTAGTAATGAATTCAATATTCTTATTTATCAATGAACTGGTCATTTCAGTTGACCTTGCATTAGTTTATGTGAGTAACATATGTTACTATATTAATTTTTCCTTAAATCACCCTCAATAATATAACATATTTAGGTTTGACGAAACGAAAGATATGGAGCTAAAATTAGCACCAACAATAGTGGTCACCACCTGAATGTGAGTGTGGTAGAGTGTGGATAGGTGAGGAAAGGAGTAAATAGCTTCGATGAAATCGAGTTTAGTAGAATTATCTTTGAGGGAAAAAGTAGTTGCATTGCATGCACACACAACATGGATATATTCACATATCCATTATGGTTTACGATAGGAATTTAGGGTTTTCTACAACTCCATATGTTGGATCTCGAGATGGAGGGTTTCAATAGAGATTAACTTACAAATTTTTACATTTTTCATCATCAAATAACATCTTGTATATGGTAGATATTACCTGCTTTGAGCCAAAAATGAATTTTAAATAAGCAATCCATGGAGGACCACCTCAAATAATAGGTAAAAATAATCAATGATTACCAAGGAAACCATTAGGATGAAAAAAGTCAATTCAAGGAAAATAGAGATGGGTTGCATGAAAGCAACTAATGGATCCCCATTAGTGAAGTTGGAAATAAAGGATATCTAGGAAGGAATATATAAAATGGATAGGAGAGGGCTAATTTATTGATTCATGGGATTTTGAGCTATTATTGCTACCTTCAAGAAATGGATTGCCAAAAATTGGAGCACTAAAGGTGAGTTCCAAATCTTTGCTTACCCTAATGGCTACTTATTTATTTTATTTGCTACTGAAGAATATAGGGAGGATATTTTTCAAGGGGCCATGGTTTTTGGTTAGGGTAGAGATCTTCATGAATCCCTGGTATACCAATTTTAAAGCTAAGAAAAAAATGTCATCAACTACCCCTGTCTATATATTTTTATTTGGTCTTCCAATAGAATACTGAAATCCAAATGTATTAGTAAAAATTGGGAATTATTTAGGAGTATTCATTATAATTTCTGATAGCACTCAATAGTTAGATCATATGATATATGTAAGGATTTGTGATCTGATTGATTTTGACAAACCAGTTCCAAACAAGATTACTTTACAGTATGGGGAAGAAATACGGGAGCAAGTAGTAGATTATAAAAATATTCCATTTAGATGCAGAATTTATCATGAATATGGCCATCTAGCCAATTATTATCCATATAAGGTCCCTAAAAAAGAGAAAGAGGATGGAGACTTGGTAGGGTTTCAAATCCCTAAACAAAAAAAAACACAAAGAAAAAATAATAGTTAAAGAGAAAATAATAATGTCACCTAACACCTTTGAAATTATATCCATGGATGAGCAAGTAGATGATGAGGATGTTCAAATGGAAATAGTAATTATGGAAGAAACAAATTTTGATGAAGAGAGGGAACAATATGGACTTCATGATGAGAAATCACTAAAAGGGTTGCCCTAATTCTGAGAAATAACAGGCAGTGAGAGCCATCTCAGCTAGCATTAAACTATATAAAAAAGAACAATATAGAAAATCAACCCAAGTGCAAAACCAAAGGACAAATTCAAACTACAAACAAAATGGATCCTCAAAAAGACCATACAAATTCCAATAGTATAGTCCCAGTTGGAATGAAGCAAGATACAAACAAAAAAATGAGGATGCCTTGATCCTAGGCATGCTCCTTTTTTATTGTTTTAGTCATGCTCCTTTAGTGTGTCAAAGGTGGTAGGCTAGGTCCGAGCCCTGGTATTTTTTGGTAGAAGAGATAACCCTACCTTCTTGAGTCTTACTCAAAATTAGTATCCCTTCTAGGATGTTTTCCACAATATATATATATATAAAATATCCTTGAACTAATTTATTATTAAGATAATATTGAAAAATATATAAGATCTAAAAAAAAAATTCTATAATACTTCCATAAGCAAAAATTATGGCCACACACACACATACATAGATACATATATAGGAATATAACTCTAGCCCCTTAGCTACAAAATATCAAAGTCTATAGAGGCTAGACAAGGGACTATAGTGGTATCCCCACTTGATAAATAGAGTTGATCTAATACTCATAATACACCAAATTCTAAATCGAGGGATCACGAATAAAAGTAGGATCTATTTCCAAAAATCCTTAACATATATCTAATAACCAATGCACCATATATATTTATTAGATCCATGAGATTTTTATTCTCCTTAGAGAATATGCAGATCATATTATCAAAGTAAAATAATAATTAAAAGAAAATATCAAATACATGTCCTAAGCTCATGATTCATTTTATCCATCATATTTTTGTTTGGTAACCATGATTTCTATATTTTCCAAGTAGGTATCAAAATTGCCATCTCCTTGATGATGCATAATATTTTGACCCCCATGTATTTGATGCATAAAAACACAATGAAGAGTCCCTCTAAAACATCATCTTAGAAAATGAAACCATAATTTTTAGTCATTGAAAGAACTATCTAGATCATAATAGACCAAGATTCCATAATCAAGTAGTGATAGTGTTATGGGAGGTGAAATTAAATATACTTTCATGTCCACTCACATGGTCCAACTAAAATCAATGAAAAGGTATTGGAACTAAACCCATGTAATTCAAGTAGAATGTGCTTTCACACAATTTCAAATGCAAAAAGTGACATAATGAAGAATGTGTCATGACTTGGAAAATATCAAGGAAAAAATATTACCCTTTCCTCCAATGCTTTGAATAGGTTAGAAATATAAATGGGGGGGATATTATTTAAAAATTAACAAAAAATCATATTAAAAATTCATCCCACTAACCTAAACCATGAGGAAATATATCAATGGGTATTAAAAGTTTCTTTTATCTCCTATCAATCATGAATCATTAAAAAATATTCCCTTATAACCATTGAAATGAAGTATTTGAAGGATTACTTACATGACTAAATTATGGTGCTTCATACATGCTTCCATTTTATGTTTTATTTCACTAAATTTATTTATAATGAGTCAACCACCACATATCATCTCAAATCAAGTAAGATTATAATAATTGAATGGCCCATCGTTTAACAAATACCAAATCCTTATTAATAATCAAAAGTTACTTAATCCTTTCCCATAATGAATTAGGCATAAAGGATGAGTAACAATTAACAATGACAATGTTAAACCATATACCCATGTTTTAATTACATTAAAAATATTAAATATATCATATAATATTTTTTTTGTTTGTTTGTGGAAAATATCCCAAAAGGGATACCACTTTTGGGTAAGAACCAAGGAGGCATGGTTATCTCTTCCACCAAAAACACTGAGGGCTTGCACCTGGTCTACCACATTTTGCACACTCAAGGAGCATGCCTAAACCACAAAAAAAAAGCACACACAGACATAAACAAACACACACACACACACAAAAAGTCCACCTTCGAAACATTGAAGTAGCATGCCTAAAACACAAAAATAAGCACACACAAACATAAACAAATACAAACCCCCCAAAAAAACATGAAACACATAATAAACCACAAAAACAACATAACACAACACTACCATAACAAAAAAAACCAAATGAAACAAATACACTACAACCAAAACAAAAAACAAAAACAAAAACAAAAACAATAGAACATGAAACACACAGATAAAACCATAAAAAATAACATAACAAAACACAACCAAAAGAAAAACAATAAAATGATACCAAAAAACAATGGAAAAAAACATGAAAAAAACAAAAACAAAAACAAAAACTAAGCCAATGAAGCTATTGACAAATCAGACCATGTACGATAACACTAAAACTAAACCATAGCTAAAAAAATTACTAGAAATAACAAAAATTGCTTAGCAAATTAGCCATAGCTTTTAACATTGCCGTCAAGAGACTGTAGGATAACACCCATCCTATAAACCCTTAGAATTAAGGCATCCTCATCCTTTTTTTGTATCTTGCTTCATTCTAGCTAGGAATATAGGATGGTTACTTAGAACCACAACACTACTATTGGAATTTGTATGGTATTTTTGAGGATACATTTTATTTGTAGTTTGAATTTGCCCTTTGGTTTTGCACTTGGGTTGATTTTCTACATTGTTATTTTTTATATAGTTTAAAGTTGGTTGAGATGGCTCTCTTTGACTATTATTTCTCAACATCAAGGCAAGCTCTTTTAGTGTTTTCTCATCATGCAATCCTTCATGTTCCCTCTCTTCATCCAACTATGTTTCCATAATTACTATTTCCATTTGACCATCCTCATCATCTACTTGCTCATCTATGGAGAGAATTTCAAAGTTGTTAGGTGAAATTACTGTTTTCTCTTTTGTTGCTATTTTTTCTTTGTGCTTTTTTGTTTAGATATTTGAAACCCTACCAAGTCCCCATACTCTTTCTATTTATTAGGGACCTTATGTGGATAATCCTTGGCTAGATGGCCATATTCATGATAGATTCTGCATCTAAATGAATTATTTTCATAATCTATTACTTTTTCCCATATTTTTTTCCCATATTGTAAAGTAATCTTCTTTAGAAGTGGTTTGTTAAAATAAATCAAAACATAGATCCTTGAATAAATCATATGATCTAAGTGTAGAGTGCTATTAAAATT
Source organism: Wollemia nobilis (assembly GCA_028583015.1). Classification (NCBI taxonomy): domain Eukaryota; kingdom Viridiplantae; phylum Streptophyta; class Pinopsida; order Araucariales; family Araucariaceae; genus Wollemia; species Wollemia nobilis. Next base: position 1,598,276 of record JAQPPZ010003183.1, read on the forward strand.
CATCATGAAAACTCCTAAACAATTTCCAATTATTGCAAATATCTTTGGATTCCAGTATTCTACCAGAAGGCAAAATAAACAAACCCGAATAGGGGTAACTGATGGTATTTCTTCCTTAGCTTTGAAATTGGTATACTAGAGCTTCATAAAGAGCCCTGCCCTACCAAAAACCAAGACCCTTCTTGAAAAATGTCCTTCCTATCTTCTCCATTAGCAAATAAAATATAGAAGTAGCCATTAGGGTAAGTATTAATTTAGAACTCACCTTTAGGGCTCTAGTTTTTTGCACCCAATTACTTGAAGGTAGCAAGAATCAATTGAAATTATATGAATCAACAACTTAACGTTATCCTCTTCATTTTAGCTATCCCTTCCTGGAGATCTGTTATTTCCAACTTAACTCATGGGGATCCATTAGTTGCTTTCATGTAACCCATCTCTATTTTTCTTTAATAAACCTTTGGTATCCTAAGTGGCTTCCTTGGAAATAATTCATTGTGTTTTCCTCTTGTTTGAGGTTGTCCTCTACGGATAGATTATTTAAAATTTATTTTTGGCTCATGCATGCATCTTTGTTGAAACCCTCCATCCTGAAATCGATTAAACCCTACTTTCATCCAAGAAAAGAAACCCTAATTTTCTTTGATCCATAACATAATGTTCACCCATATTATTTAAAATCCTTAGATAATATAACATCAAATTTGGCCAATAATGTTACATTACATGTTTTCAACAACTTTAGTTTACTTTACAATAACTTTTCTAATTTTGTATTAGTCCAAGTTATATTTTTTATCATCTTCAACTCAAATGTATCGATATTAAAAGTTATGCCATGGGTGAGACCAAGCAAAAAAAATTACATTTTGAGGTATCCACTTTTGGCATACAATATATATTGTAATGAAATAAAAAATAATATTCTATGAGTTACCATCATATTCCCATGATAAAACCTTGATTTTTAATATGGGGCATTGAAGTACTTATAAAACAATCTTTAATTGATCCCTTGTCAGTTCCTTCTCATTTTCGTTAGCAAAAATCTAATTATATTTCAACTATACTACAACATCTTATTCTACATAAAATATACCAAAAATAGCCTTCATATCTTTTAACAATATTGTATATGCAAAAATATTTTTCCATAGCTAAAATCAATGATATTATTGCTTTATTAAAATTTCCTATAGCATCCCCCTTGAATATAAGTGGTTGGTAATTTTGTAGTGTAAATTTGAGTTAGTTTAATCATGAGAAAAGAATATTTTGTCACTATCTTGTTGGTTTACTTCTTAACTCATATGTTACCACCTTCCATGTTGAGATGATTATTATCAATCCATTAGTCTTTATTGGAGAATATTAATCTATTATTGTTGATCATCTAAATGATCCATTAACTATATAATCATTTCATCTTCCAGAGTAGTTTTTGGGACATCAAATTACACATTAAGTTGCTTCTCGATTCAAAAAAAGATGTTTTAGAATTCTCAATATATATATTTGCTTTGGAACTTGGATGCATCTAACCTCACCCTATGCCTTTTACAGCTAGCACTTGTCACCCTATTTTCCTTCTTGGTGGTATCCTTCCCACAAAGGATAATATAAATAAATTTATTTCCAAAGAGCATGAGGTAAAACTTGGAATTAATTCTAAATGTCATGCATAAAATGTGTACCTCAAGTTTATATTTTAAAATTATTACAACTATAATTCTCAATCTTAAATGCATATTTCAAATATATTTTCTATAAACTTGTATCCTCAACTTTGTTTACATAGTTTAATGTTGCATAGATATATATCATCAATATTTATAATGTAAGTCTTAGGTCCTTATTATAAGAGTATATATTTTAGCATCTTATATCCGTTATCTAAATATTAAAATTACATAACAGTACATCCTTTTCCAAATTATTAGTAATTGTATATATTTAACATCTTCTAATTTTTTATACAAGAGAAACATATCCCATATACTTGTAATTAAATAGCATATAAGAGAAAGTTTCCCTTACCATCATCATGAATAACATTTGTATCTACCACAACAAAAATTTCTGGTACTTATTGTTATACATCTATCCACTAATACACTTCTCTAGAAGATTCTACTAAATTTGGATTTTCTTGGATTAACTTTACAAAGAAGACGTCAAGGAGTGACATGTTTTGTCTATTCATTTTACGTAATTATACATGTAACTTAATAACTTATTCTAAATTTTTATAAAGTATATTATCATGTAAAAATATATGATAACAAATCACTAGTTTCTTTTTGTTGAAGTGATGCAATAATGTCCTTATAATAATGAATTATGTATTGGACATGAAAATACATTAAAGAGATCATTAGAATTCTAGTTAAGTAAAATTATTGCATAAAAATCCTAATAGACAAACATTATGGCTTCCAATTCTTTGAGTTACAATGGAAAAATCCTTCTTATATCACATGGTACAACCATTACAAGCTCCCAAATATATATTATAACCTTGATTTTTAGGTAGTTGTTTAAATAAATATGATTCATTTTACCTCTATGTTAAGTAATAAACTATCATAATTTATATATTATTGAAAACAATTTGCAAGCAATAAAATTAACTCTTTATCAAGTGAAGCAATAATGAAAATAATTTAATAATATTTGTATCACTTTGTTATAGAAACAAATAGTCCATGGGATGGATAGACATATATGTTATGATGATTTTTCTTTCTTTCATAAACATGATGATATGGCTTCATAATTTGATGAAAAGTATAAATTTTCTATTTTCAAAGATGCATTATGCCTAACAAGTTAATCATATACCTCAAGGTAATACTACATAATAATTTCATAAATATGAATGATAAATTTCTTTGGGATGTTAGGTATGCCAATATGAAAGAAAAATGGCACAACTATTGACAAATGTCCTTTCACTTGGTTTTGATAAAATATAAAAATTCCATAAAATTATATATATATATATATATATATATATATATATATAGATGTATCACCTATATAGGGTGAAGGTAATAATCTTTGTGATATATGTAGGAGGACGTTCCTCCAAGTTGGTGCCATATAATGAGTATACAAAGTAATAATTAGATCCACTAATATCTATAATTATGTATGATAAATTTCTCTTTTGATAAAAAAAATCATTCTTATTACAAGTAAGATTTTACACCATATTTTTATCTACATTTAAATCATTTCCATTTGCATTGTTGAATAAATAATTAGTCTTTAGAGCATTTCATATGGTTACAAATAGGATGAATAATTTTAATATTCTTATATGTTATATAATGTAAGCATTTATCAATATCTCTTTCACATTTATAGTAGCATTTTGGTTTTGTTTTTAAGTGTTTCATATATGTATCATCATTAACAAGATTAGAGTTAGGACAAGTTATTTTGTTTGATGTGTTTAGATATTTTGTTGGAATTATTCACTATATTTGAGTTTTCATTGATGTAAAAGGTTGACATGGTTGATAGCAAATAGTGGCAGAAATATCCTCAAGAGAAAATATAAGTTTTAAAATATCAAAGGGTTTATTTAATATTTAAAACCACCAAAGGTGTTTAAATATTTATATATTATTGAATTTAAAAATTATAATATAGAAGTCATTTTTAAAAAAGAGTGGGTTGACTTGGGCACCACATAAAATAAGTATGCATATAAATATAAGGTAAAAAGTTCAAATGATTATGGATTTTTGTTTTAAAACCTTCAATATAACTTAGAAGTGTGATAAAGGTGAGTGGATACAGTAGCATGTGTAGGGTGAAATGAAACAACAACATGCATAGTGAAATAAGGATGAACATTTGTGCTCATCGAGGATATATTGAAGGTGACAACTAGTCTAAAATTACCCTAGTTTCCATAGAAGAGGAGCAGTGGAGAGTTTGTTTCAAGCACAAGCAATGGAGGTTCAAAGGCAAGGTGAATAGACCAGAAGAGAAGTGGCAGAGAGTTCATTTCAAGCACCGAATACTCAAAAAGAGACTGTATAGCGACAAAAGTTCAAAGCAAGGTGGCACTATTGATAAAGTAACCATGATTCATAATATACTTGGATCTGCTTTGAATTTCATTCGTTGCTTCAAGGAGAATACAACACTAGTTGTGTGAAGGCTGATAAGTGATTCAAGCATAGGAAGAGGAGGTTTTTTTGCATATTTTCACTTTCAAAGCAAGCAGATGTATTGAGTTAGTAAGCGGTGGCACTAAAGGAAGTGTTAGAATTGGTGTTGAAAGAAGGAGAGATGCTAAAGGATGTGACAACACGAAATCTGGATGCAGAGATGTTGAATCCATGAAGAAGTGAGCAATGAATATAGCAGAAGTGAAAACTTTTTGAAATTAGAAGTAGTAGTGAGATTTGTAAGACACATGATCACAAGAAAGAAAAAGGTAAAAATAGATCATCTTACCCTTTTTGTTCTATTGAGCACTCCATATCAGATGATCACCACTGACAGTGTTAGGCCTGTCTAGCTAGATGTCCTGAGTTCAAATCCCATCAAGGCTATAAATTTTGGTTTAATTATTTTGCAAACATATTGATGGTAGTAACTTTAAATTTAAGATCATAAAATTAACTTCCATCAGGTGTAGCTGAGGGGATTGGTGTCTCCTATGGGTTGGTACCCATGAAATGAGGGTATTGGTGTCTCCTGTGGGTTTGTATCCATGAAATAAGGGGATTGGTGTCTCATGTGGGTTGATGCTCATGAACTAAGGCAATTGGTGTCACCTATGGATTGGTGTCCACCAAATTGAGCAAGGGGATTGGTGTCTCCTATAGATTGGTGTCCATGAACTTGTATAGGGGATTGGTCTCTCCTATGGATTTGTGTCCATGAACTTGTATACGGGATTGGTGTCTCCTATGGATTGGTGCACATATAATTTATTGAAGAAAAATATAAGCAATAGTTTGTTGTGGTTTTCTTCTGAGAGGGTGTTTCCACATAAAAGCATTGTCTCTTATGTGTATGGGGATTGTGCATTGATTTATTATTGCATTTATATTATTGATGTTATCCTTTGGGTTACAAAGTTTTATCTTATTCTATTCACCCTCCCTATCAGTATAAGCTCGTGTTCTTTGATTGGTATCAGAGCAATTTCTTTCATGAAATTCTAACAACTTGAAGGAAGATCTTACAAGAACACACATGACTTGCCAAGAGGGTTTTTCATAAAATAGGACCCCATTGTTTTATGGGACTAGCCATACTTTTTGGAGAATAAGGATGCAAACCTATTTAATGACACATGCTTATGATATATGGCAATCCATTGAGGATGGGTTCACACCACCTAAAACGTCTCCCACAGATTGCATTTGAAAATAATGCTAGGGAAATGAATGCAATATTAAGTGGATTATGTGAATTATATTTTGTGAAATTCATGCAATGCACCCCAGAAAAAGAAATATGGGACAAGCTACAAAGAACATATGAAAGAGACGACAAAGTTAAAATGGTAAATTTCAAACCCACAAGATGAATTTTGAAGACTAGAATATGAAATATGAGGAAGATATTTCCAGATATCTAATTCACATTGATGAAATTTTCGACACCATTTATGGACTTAGAGAAAGTATTGAATATTCTAAGATCATTCAAAAAATATTAAGGTCACTTCTCATGAGGTTTGATGCAAAGGTCTTGGTGATTGAAGAAATGAAGGATCTTAAAACCTTAAGCATGGATGAGATACATGAAATTCTTATATCCTATGATATGAGGACTAAAAAATAACAAACATCCAAATTAAAGACCACATTTAAAGCTTCAAAGAAGACAAATAATAAAGAACCAGAGTCAAGTGAATAATCAAGCAACAAAGGAGAAGTTAACTTTGTGCGAAGAAATAAGAAGGGTCTAAGAAAACACAAAGATATGCATACTATGAAATATTTTAGCTGTGGTAAAATTGGTCACTATGCATTTAATTGCCCATAAGATAGAAGTAGTAACAGTGAAGAAGAAAAGGAATACAAGAAAAATAAAGAAAGACTATTTTATAATGAAAAAGGAAAATAAGCACAATCAAAGCAAGTGTGAAAAGAAGCTATTTCAAAGGTACAAGAAGAGTCTTTTTGTGGAGAAAGCAACCAGTTCTTCTAGTAGTGATGAAAGCCTCTTCAATAGTGAAATAAAAGAAATCCTATTTTTGGCTATAGAGTAGGAATAAGATGTTCTTATTGACAAAATCAAGAAAAAGAGAGAGACATAGAAAATGAAGAGGAAGACATATTTGACATAGAAGAGAAACTTGTTGTTGCTCTTGAAGAGTTGAAAAGGCTTAGAAAGAATAACTCAAGATTGAAGACTCAAGTACAAGAGGATGTGATGAAAAAGGTAAAGTTTTCACAATAACTTATTGAGTTGAATGTTAAAGTTGAAGAGGTAAAGAGAATTGAAGAAGGTATGATTGAGCAGTTAAAGGCAAAATAGTTGGAATGTGAAAAACTGAAACATGAAATTTTTTTCATAAGGAAGGAAGTGGAAGAATCTAATGATAAGCTAAAATAAAATATTATTCTTGAGAAAAAGCATAAAATTTTTGGATGATATTATGAAAGCACAAAGATCTTCGGTTATAAATACTGGACCTGGTTTTAGAGAAGGTCAAAAGAAACAAAAGGGGGACCCGATCTCAAAAGGAATATAGGCATCAAATATAACAATTAAAGAAGAGCCTAAGACCTATGCTGATGTTTTGAGAAGTGGAAGCATCAATAAGGAAGAAAACAAAGCATCATTTAGGAACAAGGTCCATCACAGAAACAACAATGAGAGAACAAGGTCCAAGGCAATCAGACAAGCTTTAATATTTCTTTTGAGGTTATTGTTTTTCATGTAACCATTTTGGTCATAAAGTTGTAAATTATAGGGTCCATGCTAAGAATAATTTTGGATTCACCAAGAGGAATTTCAATTTATTTACACCTCTTATGGACTGCAACATCATTTATTACAAATGTAATAATTTTAGGTATACAACTAGATGGTGTAGAATAGTGTTCCTTGGAATTCCGAAATCAAGTAAGGAGGATGGTCAAAATGTTCAAAATAATATGATCTCCAAAGTTTGAAAAAATAAAATAGAATAAGAAGATGAACATAGTAATTTGGGAGTTTTACTCCCATATCATCATTGATTGCATCAGTAAGAGCAGGGAGTAAGGGAGTGTTGTCAACTATCTTATATTACATCCCCAAGGAGCCTTTGCCATTGATGTCAAAGGAGAAAAATTTTAGTAAGGGGGAGCAACATGTATTTTTAGCAAGGGGGAGAAACTTGTCATGAGGAGCAACTTGTGATCCAGTTTCAATAAAGGATAGTTTCTTTGCAAGGTTACCATCAATGACAAAGGGGGATATTGTTGGAATTATTCACTATATTTGAGTTGTCATTGATGTCAAAGGTCAACATGGTTGATAGAAAATTGTGGCAGAAATATCCTCAAGAGAAAATATGAGTTGTAAAATATCAAAGGGTTTATTTAATATTTAAATCCACAAAATGTTTTTAAATATTTAAATATTATTGAATTTAAACATTATAATATAGAAGTCATTTTAAAAAAATGTGGGTCGACTTGCACGCCACATAAAATAAGTATGCATATAAATATAAGGTAAAAAGTTCAAATGATTATGTACTTTTGTTTTAAAGCCTTCAATATAACTTAGAAGCGTTCTTAGGGTGAGTGGACACAATAGCATGTATATGGTGAAAGGACACAACAACGTGCGTAGTGAAATAAGGACAAACATCTGTGCTCATCGAGGATAACTTGATGGTGACAACTAGTCCAAATTTACCCTAGTTTTTGTTCAATCCATATAAGAGGAGTGGCATGGACTTTTTTTTAGCACAAGCAATGGAGGTTCAAAGGTAAGGTGAATAGACTAGAATAAAAGTGACGAAGAATTTGTTTCAAGCACAAGATACTAAAATAGAGACTCTACAGTGATAGAGATTCAAATCAAGGTGATGCGATTGATAAAGCAATCATGATTCATAATATCTTTGGATATAATTTGAATTTCATTTGTTGCTTAAAGGAGAATACAATGCTAGTCATGTGAAGGTTGATAAGTGATTCAAGTGTAAGAAGAGGAGGTTTGTTACACGTTTTCACTTTGAAAGAAAATAAATGTGTTGAGTCAGAAAGCAGTAGCACTGAAGGAAGCAGTGGTGCTAGTTATACAGGAAGGAGAGACACTGAAGGACAAGAAAGAACTAAATCTAGATGTAGAGATGTTGAATACCTAAAGTAGCGAGCAACAAAGATAGCAAAAATTATAGCTATGTGAAAGTAGAAGCGGTAGTGAGATTTATAAGACATATGAGCACAAGAAAGAAAAAGGTACAAATAGATCATCTTTCCCTTTTTATTTCATCAAGCACTCTAGCTCAAACAATAACCACCGATAACGTTAGGCCTATCTAGCTAGAATCCCATCGAGGCTATGAATTTTGGTTTGGTTATTTTTGCAAACATAGTGATGGCCACAACTTCAAATTAAATATCGTGAAATTATCTTCTATAGGGCAGTGTAACTAAGAGGATTGGTGTCTCTTGTGGATTGGTGCCCATGAACTAAGGGGATTGGTGTCTCTTATGGGTTGGTACCCATGAACTAAGGGTATTGGTGTCTCCTATGGATTGATGCTCATGAACTAATGGGATTGGTGTCTCCTGTATATTGGTGTCCAAAAAATTGAGCAATGGTATTGGTGTCTCATGTGGATTTGTGTCCACAAACTTGTATAGGGGATTGGTGTCTCATGTGGATTGGTGTCCATAAACTTGTATAGGATATTGGTGTCTCCTATGGGTTGATGCCCACAAAATTTATTGAAGATAAATATAAGCAATAGTTTGTCATGGTTTTCTCCCGAGAGGGCGTTTCTATGTAAAAATATTATCTGTTATGTGTATGAAATTTATGCATTGATTTATTATTGCATTCATATTATTTTTGTTATCATTTGGATTGAAATTTTTTATCTTATATTGTTCACCCCACCCCCCCTTTAGTATAAGCTTGTGTTCTTCAGATTCTTCTATGATAACCTTAGGCTAAATATTACTAATGGTAGTATTGAAACATTGACATTTTAATTTGCATGTTAGGTAGGTAGTATACATCCATATAACTGATTAAGTAATATGATTAATTTTTAAAGAAAGTTATATTATTACTTTCACCATGATGTTTGGGTATTTTGATGTCAAAAAAGAGATTCTCAAAAATGTTAAGATTTTAGTTTATCAAATGTTAGATATTAACATCTTAGTCACATAATTTATAAGCAAAGCATCATAATTTTAATTTTCTTCACTTTTAAAGATATTGAAATTATAGTTTTGTTTTAAAAATTTGTGCATATTTACATATTAAATTTTCAACATGTACTCAAGTTATATCTAGGAATTACATCCCAAAAGGAAAATGGACCGTGTTTTTAAACATTCAAGAATTCATTTATTCAATCAAATTAAGTTCCTCACTTATTCATATAATTTTTGAATTTATATGTTTTTCCACACTCATTGGTATTGCCCCATCAATGGCATGTTGGTTTACTCATTCTTGTTATCTTTGTTTCTCTCAATATTACTTCAAAAATTAAATAGTATGATTTTTAATTTTGAAATTAGAATCCATAACCTTCATATTATGTAGAAGCTTTATGTCCATGGAACCATAAATGATATATATTTATGTTATTATGCTTTGGTTCTAATGTACTCTATTCTAATTAAATACTTTCTAAAGTCCTAGTATTTTTGTTAGATAATTTTCTGAGGTAACAAGGTGATGTTGTTGATTAATGCTCTTTTGTATTGGTGGAAAGAGATATTAAATAACATTTACTTAAGGCTATGTTAACAATATAAATTCTATATTGATACCCAAAGAAATGCCACCATCTAATAAAGTTTTAAACTTTACCTTATAAGTGTATGGTCATTATAAATTGTTTTATATCATCAATTTGTATGGACATTACCCAAACTCATGTAATATAATTTAATTTATTAAAATATCTAATAGTAATGATTTAGGAAATACCTTAGTTGTAAAATTTATATTAATATATATCTAATAATTGTAATTATTCCAAAATCCCTTTAAAAATAATTGGTTATATTGGGTTCCATCATTGGGATAAGGTGGAAGTGGATGTAATACAATGCTCACAATGTGAGGGTCTAAAGGTTTGTTGACACATCTTAATGGTTGAGGATTTCTGAATTCAAATTGTTTATTTGATATTATTCTTATGGATTTTGGAAGTGGCATATTTCCATCGGTATAATGGTGCCCCTAGTTATGTGGTTTTTTTTACATTTTTTTTTTACATGGTGGAATCAGTATCCTCCATGAATCCGGGCAAGCTCTTCAATTTTTTATGGTCGCCATAGTATTCTGCGCTGTCCGTCCTGAAAGCCACCACACAAATATTTGCTCATTCCACCCCTATAACCGCCATGGCACAATAATTTTAAACCTTTTACGTTGCTAAAAGCACCAGGAAATGGACAAGTGTTTAGTGCGATGAGGCTCGAGATTTAAAACTTGGACCTTTGCCCCCTTATGGGGTTTGGATGAACCAATTGGTCTACACCTCGAATTTTTTTTTTTGATATTTTTAAACCTAACTCTTAATTGATAAGTAAAAGGTAGATGTGGATTTTGAAATTAGGAATGTTGAATTTCCTTATGTCATGTTTTGGAGACTTATTAATTCTTTTATTGTAATATTAAGAACATCTATTATTTTTTTTCTCTTATGGATTTTTTAACGAGGAGATTATCTTTCTACATTTTATATGGTGCTAGGAATTTTGTTTATATGTTTTTAACCATATAATTTTTTAATATGTTGTATTATTTTTATTTTGATAAATAGATAAGGATATTGTTGAGCAAGGTGCAACGACAATATTGTCATTGTTGTCAACACACTTAGATGGATAGGTTGATGCAGTGGACAGTTGTTCAGAGGTTGTTCAGAGTATGTACAGTGATGTTCAATTCTTATGAGGATGTTTTTGATATTCGGGTGAAGTTGTTATAGGTTGTTCATGTAAATTTGCAAAAGTTGAAAAAATCATCAAGAAGTTGTCAAAAATTGCAAAAGTCATCATGGGCACAATTGGACAAGATGGATCAGTTTTGAACATACCATCATGTCATAAAATAGTCTAGAACAAAATTGGAGGTGTCAACACAGTGTTTGGATTGATCGGTGATGTTTTCGGTATCTTTGTGGATCATTTGGCAAGTGGTTGTATAGGCCAAAAAAGGGTAGTTTTATCAGAAGCACTGTGAGAAAATCGAGAAGAATTTGATAGAAAAATTCAAATTGGAGGTGGTCATTATCTTCAATAATATGAATTCCAAATTTCCACCAAAACAGATAAACGAGGTGAATGTTACAAGCGTTGGAATACTGTCACAAAAACGCTCTTTTTGGAAAAAGTGTGTCAGCAGTAGTTTTCATGGAGGTGGTACAAGAAAACCATAAGGATTTATGTAGTGATATTTGTACTGGATGTAGTCAGTATTGTAGATATTCTACGTTTCAAATTTCAGAGAAAAAATAGTTACTAGGTGAGAGTTATGATTGTTGCAAAAATGGTACAGGTCACTTTTATGTCAATTTATTCCACTTGTGCAAAATCCTTTAGTTGGCCGTTTCAACCTTGCAGAGTCGCCAAAGTTTCGGTTTCAGTGTTGTTACACCTTCAAGGCATAAAATAGAGCATCTTTCATTTTTTTTTTTGAGGTGTCACGTGGCTCCAAAGTAAGAGAACGAGTAAGGTTTCAATTCTTTGCATGTGATGTGTTTGACGAAATGCCTTCTCAAAATAAAAAAAATAAAGTTATATTGTTTTAAGAAGCTTCATTAAAGAAAATATTTTTAAAATTGAAAAGGGAAAAAAATGCAAGTGTGTGCTTTTAAGTGACAAGGGATTTTATTGAAAGGTGGGGACTTTATTTTGTGAAGAAAGAAGTGTGTGTGGAGAAAAATAAAAAGAGTGAAAATCCGTGATTCTTGGAGTGTGGTGAAAACATCACTTCAGTATTTTGGGAATAACTTTCTCATATAATATCCATTTTTATTGAAATTTTGAGAGGAGTTCGTAGAAAAATTACTACAGAATACCCAGAAAGCGTTTAGCAATTACCAAAACGATCTAAGAGAAAACTTACTTTTGTTTTTGTGAGAAGAGAAGATTCAAATTCTGAGTAATGCAGAGAGAGGGATGTTATATTGGGTGAAATAGAAAGTTTTAGATTTTAAGATTATAGAACATAGACAGTTATGGTTTTAGTGAAGACATTCATAAATTTAATTTTATTATCAATATCAAAATCAAGTGGGTTCTTGGTAGAGGGTTTGGTGCTCTTTTCTATTGGTACAGATAAATTAGAGGTTGGTGCTCCTTTCTGTTGGTGCTGATAAATCAGGGGTTGGTGCTCCTTCTAGTGGGTGTTGGTAAATTGATTGTAAATTTGGTGCTTTGCAAAGGCTAGATTTGGATGGGAGTCCAAATAGTCATTTTTGAGGATGTAGCCAAATCGGTGAACCTCGGTACATCTTGTATTGTGTGATGTTCTCTTGTTATACTTACTTTATTTGGTTTTATGTTTTCATTGTTTTGGATTTGAGTGTTAAAAATTTAAGTTTTAAAGAGCTACATTGATTCACCCCCCCTCTTAGTGTCATTGTAAGACTAACAATTGGTATCAGAGTGAGGTTTCTAAATAGGATTAACTGGGTAGGGTGATCTTGGAAGTGACACAATGACAGGTGGTGAAGCCTTCTCATCAAACAAAACACCATTGTTTGATGAAACTAATTACATATTTTAGAGACTCAGGATGTAGATATATCTTTGTGCTTTGGGATACAACATTTGGGATTTATTAGATAGTGGATACACAATACCCACCACTTCTCCAATCGATGTTGCTGGTAAGAAACTATTTGAGAATGAATCAAAAGCAAAGAATGCTATCATGTGTGGATTAGTGGACAAAAAACTGATAAATATTATGGGTTGTAAAATGATAAAGAAAATATGGGATAAACTGAAGAGCATTCGTGAAGGAGACGTTAATATCAAGGAGGCCAAGTTACAAACACATCGAGCTCAGTTCGAAGTATTAAAGATGAATGACGATGAAAATATAGAGGCATATATGCTGAGAGTTAATAAAGTCATTAATGCGATTAGAGGAATCGACGAGGAAATCAAAGATTCTATCATCATGAAAAAGGAATTAAGATCCCTTCTCCAAATATTTGATTCTAAAGTTTTAGCTATAGAAGAATCTAAAGATCCAAATTATTTTAGTATGGATGAGATGCATGGTTATTTGAATGCATATGAGATGAGAATAGAAAAATATAAACCCACAAAAATAGAAGCTGCTTTTAAATCCCATAAAAATATGAAAGCAAAACAAGAATCCAAGGAAGAAGAGACATCAGATGAAATGGAAGGAAAATTTGTTCGAAAAATAAAAAGGGAAAAAGGAAAATACAAAGGAAAGTTACCGTTTAAATGTTTCAACTATGGAGGCGTTGGGCATTTTGCAGCTAAATTTCCACTTAATGTGAAGAACAAAAGTGATGAAGGATCACACAAAGAAAGAAGTGACTCGAAGGAAAAAACAAATTTTAGAAAAGGGAACTTCAAGAAGAAAAGTTTCATCTCCAAGAATTTCAGCTCATCAAAAGATAGCTCCAATGAGGATTCTAAAAAGGAAACAGGTGAAGCTCTTTTCATGGCACTCAAAGAAGAAAAATAAGAAAAAGAATAGGAATGTGATGAAGAAGAAATTGACATAGAAGTGAATTTGGAAGAGGAACTAATTGCAGCTCTAGATGAATTAAAGATAGAAAGAAAAAAGAATAAGAAAATTTCAATAAAGCTTGAGGATGCAAATGAAATCATAACAAATTTGAAAGTACAGATAGAATAATCCAAAAAAATATCCGAAGATCTTGAAGTGCAAATAACCATGAAAATATATTATTGCAACAAGCTAGAAGAAGAGATTGTTGGTTTAAGAATGCTACTAGAAGAGATGAATAAAAAAATTAGTTGTTTTCACAAATGTGAAGAAAGTTCTATGAAGTTGGATAAGATCATAAATAACCAAATGAATAAAAGCATCAAATTTGGTTTGGGTTTTGATGAAGGAGAATCGTCAAATGGATCAAAGGCCATAAATGAAGAATCCACAAATAATGAAGAGAAGAAACAGGTTGATCAAGAAAAAATGAATCATGCAAAAGAAAGCAATAATGCAATGCACGAAAGAATAATTGACAATGATGGCTTCACCAATGTCACACATCAAAGAAGAAGAATATTTATGTCTCCTATGACAACATGGTAAAGACCACCACCCAGGTTCAATCATATCTTTTTTGGTTACTATTTTAAATGCAATGGTTATGGACATAAGATCTTAGATTGCAAGTATAATGTAGGACCAAAGAATTTTACCAATAGAAATGCTTTTTCACCTTTGATGGATTATATAGTAGAATGTTATAACTATCATAATTTTGGGCACATTGCAAGAAACTGTCGAAGTACATTTGCATCAAATAAATTTTAGGGAAGAAAATTTCAGCCAAATGGAATAAGACAAAATAGAAAATTTCGTGAAAAACATGCACATGCTATTGAAAAAGAAAAACCAAAACAAGAGCCCAAAATTGTAATCAAACCTAAGTGGAAATAAAAAGAGCGACCTAAGGAAGAAAAGGAATACTTAATCGTACAAATGACATTTAAAGCACAGAATAAATTTGCACCATGGATACTTGATAGTGGATGCTCCAGTCATATGAAAGGTGACAAATAAAATTTTGAGAAGTTGCAGCAATATGAAGGTGGTTCAGTAAAGTTTGGAAACAATGATGGAGCTAAGATAGTTGGTAGAGATTCAGTTAAGATTAGTGATGGAAAACTTAGGTCAAAATAATTATTGTTTGTGGTTGGTCTGAAGCATAACTTGTTGAGCATAAGTCAGATTTGTAATAGAGGTCATGAAGTGATCTTTAAGAAGTAAGGTTGTGAAGTCAGAAAGGCAAACAATGGGAAGTTGATAGAAACTAGATTAAGGACATCTAGAAACCTATACATCCTCTCAGAGACATTAGAAGGAGCTTGCTTTATTGGACATGAATAAGAGAATTGGTTGTGGCACAAGAGGCTCGGTCATATCGGTTTTGATAATCTAGTAAAAATCAACTCAAACAAAGCAGTGAGAGATATTCACACCATTGGTAAACCATCAAATAGCATTTGTGCTTAATGTCAAAAGGGGAAGCAAACTAGAGTCTCATTTAAAACAAAAGAGTACTACAAAAGCAAACCTTTGGAACTAGTACATACTGATTTATGTGGACCCATGAGAATGCAAAGCATAAACGATGACGAATATTTCATGTTGTGTATAGATGACTATCCCAGGATGACATGGGTACTATTTTTGAAGCATAAATCAAAAGATTTTGAGATGTTCAATATTTTCAAAAACCAAGTTGAGAATAAAACAGGAAAAATTATTAAATTTTTAAGGTCAGACAGAGGAGGAGAGTTTATTTTAGAGGATTATTGTATTAGGATACAATTTTCAGTAGCCATGACACCTCAGCAGAATGGTGTGGTAGAAATAAAGAACAAGACAGTGTTGGAAATGACACAAACTATATTGACTAAGAGCAAAGTAGCAAACAAATTTTGGAAAGAGGCAGTCCATACTGCGATATACATCCAATATAGGTGCATGTTAAGGACGCATGAAAGCAAAACTCCTTAAGAGTTGTGGTTCGGTAAAAAGGCAACAACAAGATACTTTAGAGTTTTTGGCAGTAAGTGTTACATCAAAAGAACTAAAGAAAACCTTGGTAAGTTTGAATATAGAGCGGATGAAGGTATTTTTCTTGGCTATTCATAAAAAATCAAAGCTTACAAATGCTACAACAAGAGGCTAAGGAAAATTATGGATAGTACCGATGTTAAATTTGATGAAGGAAGGGAACGAGTAATTAGCTATGAAGAGAACTACCCAATTTATGAAGAGGTCATTGAAGGAGATGAGAAAAAGGAAACAAAAAAGAAACAAAAAATTGACTCAGAGGATTCATAAAGTGATTCAAAAGTGGAAGAAAACAAGAAATTCAAAATAGGAAGCTGGCAGAAATATCATCCTAGAGAGAAAATAATTGGAGACCCCACAATTGTTGTTCAGATAAGAAGAAGATTAGTAAGTAACTATTCTTTATTATCCAACATTAAGACCAAAAACATTGTAGACGCAAGCAAAAATGAAAGTTGGGTAAAGGCAATAAATGAAGAATTAGATCAGATCGAGAAAAACATGACTTGGGAGTTAGTACCAAGACCCACAAATAAAAATGTAATCGGTACTAAATGGGTCTTTCGAAACAAATTGAATGAAGATGGAAAAGTAGTCAGGAAAAAAACAATATTGGTATGCAAAGGCTATGCACAAGTTGAAGGTATTTACTTTGAGGAAACCTTTGCACCTGTGGCCATACTAGAGGCAATTAGAATATTTTTGGCTTTAGCACTTTACAAGAATTTCAAAGTTTATCAAATGGATGTGAAATCAACATTTTTGAATGGGAAACTTGAAGAAGAGGTTTATATTGAGCATCCAGATGGTTTCTATCTTGGTGATGATCCCAACTTGGTTTGCAAGTTGAATAAAGCGTTATATGGCTTAAAACAGACACCCTGAGCATGGTATGCAAGGCTAGACAATTATCTTACTTAGCAAGGGTTCAAGAAAGGTATGGTGGATAGTAATTTGTATGTCAAAATAGAAAATGGTCATAATATTGTTCTTGTTGTAAACATAGATGATATCATATTTGGTAGCAGTAAAGATGAGTTGTGTAAATATCTAGAAAATAAGATGTAGAAAGAATTTGAAATGTCAATGATTGGTAAAATTCCATATTTCCTCAGATTGCAAGTTAATCAAAAGGAGAAGGGCATGTTTCTTTCTCAAATTAAATATGTGAAAGAGATGCTGAAAAAGTTCACAATGGAGGATTGTAAGCCAGTTAGCACTCCCATGATGATAGGTTGCAAGTTGATCAAGGATGAAAAATATCCACATGTTGATCAAACTATGTATAGATCTATGATTGGGAACTTACTATACTTAACAACCACCAAAACAAATATTTTGCAGGCAGTATGCATGGTAGCAGTATGCATGGTAGCTCGATGTAGCATATTTTCATTATTTTGGCTTTGAGTGTTAAATATTTAAGTTTTAAACAACTACACTGATTCATCCCTCCTCTCAGTGTCATTGTGAGACTAACAATTGGTATCAGAGTGAGGTTCCTAAATAGGCTTAATCGGGTAGGGTGATCTTGGAAGTGACATAATGACAGGTGGTGAAGGCTTCTCATCAAAAAAAGCACCATTATTTGATGAAACTAATTACGCATTTTGGAGACTCAGGATGTAGACATATCTTTGTGCTTTGGGATATGACATTTGGAATTCAGTAGATAGAGGATACACAATACCCACCACTTGTCCAATCGATGCTGCCAGTAAGAAACTATTTGAGAATGAATCAAAAGCAAAGAATGTTATCATGTGTGGATTAGTGGACAACAAACTGATAAATATTATGGGTTGTAAAATGACAAAGGAAATATGGGACAAACTAAAGAGCATTCATGAAGGAGACGTTAAGATCAAGGAGGCCAAGTTACAAACACATCGAGCTTAGTTCGAAGTATTAAATATGAATGATGATGAAAATATAGAGGCATATATGCTGAGAGTTAATGAAGTTATAATGAGATTAGAGGACTCGACAAGGAAATCAAATATTCTGTCATCGTGAAAAAGGTATTAAGATCCCTTCTCCAAATATTTGATTCTAATGTTTCAGCTATAGAAGAAACTAAATATCTAAATTATTTTAGTATGGATGAGATGCATGGTTATTTGAATGCATATGAGATGAGAATAGAAAAATATAAACCCACAGACAGAGAATCTGCTTTTAAAGCCCATAAAAATATGAAAGCAAAACAAGAATCTGAGGAAGAAGAGACATCAGATGAAATGGAAGAAAATTTTATTCAGAAACTAAAGAGGGAAAAATGAAAATACAAAGGAAAGTTACCATTTAAATTTTTCAATTGTGGAGGCATTGGGCATTTTGCAACTAAATTTCCACTTAATGAGAAGAACAGAAGTGATGAAGGATCACACGAAGAAAGAAGTGACTGGAAGAAAAAAACAAATTTCAGAAAAGACAACTTCAAGAAGAAAAGTTTCATCTCCAAGAATTTCAGCTCATCAGAAGATAGCTCCAGTGAGGATTCTGAAAAGGAAACAGGTGAAGCTCTTTTCATGGGACTCAAAGAAGAAAAACCAGAAAAAGAACAGGAATGTGATGAAGAATAAATTGGCGCAAAAGTGAATTTGTAAGAGGAACTAATTGTAGCTCTAGATGAATTGAGATAGAAAGAAAAAAGAATAAGAAAATTTCAAGAAATCTTGAGCATGCAAATGAAATCATAAAAAAATTGAAAGTATAGATAGAAGAATCCAAGAAAATATCCGAAGATATCGAAGTGCAAATAACCATGAAAATAGATTATTGCACCAAGCTAGAAGAAGATATTGTTGGTTTAAGAATGCAACTAGAAGAGATGAATCATAAAATTAGTTGTTATCACAAACGTGAAGAAAGTTCTATGAAGCTGGCTAAGATCATAAATAACCAAAATATTATAGGCATAAAATTTGGTTTGGGTTTTGATGAAGGAGAACTGTCAAATAGATCAAAGGTCATAAATGAAGAATCCACAAATAATGAAGAGAATAAACATGTTGATCAAGCAAAAATGAATCATGCAAAGGAAAGCAATAAAGCAAGGCACGAAAGAAGAATTGACAATGATGGATTCACCAATGTCAAACATCAAAGAAGAAGAATATTTATGGCTCCTACGATAATATGGAAAAGACCACCACCTAGGTTCAATCATCTCTTTTCTGGTTACTGTTTTAAATGCAATGGTTATGGACATAAGATCTTAGATTGCAAGTATAATGTAGGACCAAGGAATTTTACCAATAGAAATGTTTTTTCACCTTTGATGGATTATGTAGTAGAATGTTATAACTGTCATAATTTTGGGCATATTGCAAGAAATTGTCGAAGTACATTTGCATCAAATCAATTTAAGGAAAGAAAATTTTAGCCAAATGGAATAAGACAAAATAGAAAATTTTCTGAAAAACATGCACAAGCTACTAAAAAAGAAAAGCCAAAACAAGAGCCTAAAATTGTAATCAAACCTAAGTGGAAAGAAAAAGAGTGACCTAAGGAAGAAAAGGAATCCTTGATCGTATAGACAACATTTAAAATGTAGAATAAATCTGCACCATGGATACTTGATAGTGGATGCTCCAGTCATATGACAAGTGATAAATAAAAATTTGAGAAGTTGCAGCAATATGAAGTTGGTTCAGTAAAGTTTGGAAACAATGATGGAGCTAAGATAGTTGGCAGAGATTTAGTTAAGATTATTGATGGAAAAATTAGGTCAAAATAATTTTTGTTTGTGGTTGGTCTGAAGCATAACTTGTTGAGCGTAAGTCAGATTTGTGATAGAGGTCATGAAGTGATCTTTAAGAAGCAAGGTTGTGAAGTCAGAAAGGTAAACAACGGGAAGTTGATAGCAACTAGATCAAGGACATCTAGCAACATGTACACCCTCTCAGAGAATTCAGAAGGAACTTGCTTGATTGGACATGAAGAAGAGAATTGGTTGTGGCCAAGAGGCTCGATCATATCAGTTTTGACAATCTAGTAAAAATTAGGTCAGAGAAAGTAGTGGGAGATATTCCCACCATTGGTAAACCATAAAATAGCATTTGTGCTTCATGTCAAAAGGGGAAGAAAACTAGAGTCTCATTTAAAACAAAAGAGTACTACACAAGAAAACCTTTGGAACTAGTACATACTGATTTATGTGGACCCATGAGAATGCAAAGAATAAACGGTGACAAATATTTTATGTTGTGTATAGATGACTATTCCAGGATGACATTGTATTGTTTTGCATAAATCAAAAGCTTTTGAGATGTTCAAGATTTTCAAAAACCAAGTTGAGAATCAAACAAAAAAAATGATTAAATATTTAAGGTCAGATAGAGGAGGAAAGTTCATTTCAGAGGATTATGGCATTAGGAGACAGTTTTCAGAAGCCATGACATCTCAGCAGAATGTTGTGGTAGAAATAAAGAACAAGATAGTGTAGGAAATGGCACAGACTATATTGACTGAGAGCAAAGTAGTAGACAAATTTTGGAAAGAGGCAGTACATACTACGGTATACATCCAAAATAGGTGCATGTTAAGGATGCATGAAAGCAAAACTCCTTATGAGTTGTGGTTCAGTAAAAAGGCAACAGAAAGATACTTTAGAGTTTTTGGCAATAAGTGTTACATCAAAAGAACTGAAGAAAACCTTGGTAAGTTTGAATATAGAGCAGATGAAGGTATTTTTCTTGGCTATTCATCAAAGAACAAATCTTACAAATGCTACAACAAGAGGCTAAGGAAAATTGTGGATAGTGCCAATGTTAAAGTTGATGAAGGAATGGAACGATTAATTAGCTATGAAGAGAACTTCCTAATTTATGAAGAGGTCATTGAAGGAGATGAGGAAAAGGAAACAAAAAAGAAACCAAAAATTGACTCAAAGGATTCAAATAGTGATTCAGAAGTGGAAGAAAACAATAAATTCAAAATAGGTAGCTGGCAGAAAGATCATCCTAGAGAGAAAATAATTGGAGACCCCACAGTTGGTGTTTAGATAAGAAGAAGATTAGTAAGTAACTACTCTTTATTATCCAATATTGAGCCCAAAAATGTTTCTAACTCAAGCAAAGATGAAAGTTGGGTAAAGGCAATAAATGAAGAATTAGATCAGATTGAGAAAAACAAGACTTGGGAGTTATTACCAAAACCTACAAATAAAAATGTAATCGGTACTAAATGGGTCTTTCGGAACAAATTGAATGAAGATGGATAGGTAGTCAGGAAAAAATCAAGATTTGTATGCAAAGATTATGCACAAGTTAAAGGTATTGAATTTGAGGAAACCTTTGCACCTGTGGCAAGACTAGAGGCAATTAAAATATTTTTGGCTTTAGTAGTTTACAAGAATTTCAAAGTTTATCAAATGGATGTGAAATCAACATTTTTGAATGGTAAAATTGAAGAAGAGGTTTATATTGAGCAGCTAGATGGTTTTTAGTTTGGTGATGATCCCAACTTGGTTTGAAAGTTGAAGAAAGTTTTATATGACTTAAAATAGACACCCCGAGCATGGTATGCAAGGCTAGACAATTATCTTACTCAACAAGGATTCAAGAAAGGTATGGTGGATAGTAATTTGTATGTCAAAACAAAAAATGGTCATCATATTGTTCTTGTTGTAAACATAGATGATATCATATTTGGAAGCAGTAAAGATGAGTTGTGTAAAGATTTAGCAAATAAGATGTAGAAAGAATTTGAAATGTCAATGATTGGTGAAATTTTGTATTTTCTCGGATTGCAAGTTAATAAAAAGGATAAGGGCATATTTATTTCTCAAATTAAATATGTGAAAGAGATGCTGAAAAAGTTCACAATGGAGGATTGTAATCCAGTTAGCACTCCCATGACGATAGGTTGCAAGTTGAGCAAGGATGACAAATCTCCACATGTTGATAAAACTATGTAAAGATCTATGATTGGGTGCTTAATGTACTTGACAGCTACCAGACCGGATATTTTGTAGGTAGTATGCATGGTAGCATGATTTTAGGCTAGTCCCAAGGAGACTCATGTGACAGTAGTGAAGAGGATTTTTCGGTACCTCAAGGGTACTATGGAGTATGGGTTATGGTATCCGAAAGGTAAGGACTTCACCCTTATTGCATATTTAGATGCATATTGGGAAGGATGTATAGATGATAGGAAGAGTACCAGTGGAGGTGCATTCTATGTTGGAGATAGGTTTGTCACGTGGAACAGTAAGAAACAGGAGTCAGTCTCCTTATCTACATCAAAGGCAGAATACATTGCAGCAACAAGTTGTACGCAGGTGTTATGGATGAAACAAAATCTGAAGGATCTTGGCATTAATTTTAGTGAGACAATTTTAGTTAAGTGCGATAACACCAGTGCCATTAAAATATCAAAGAATCTGGTTATGCATTCTCGCATAAAACATATTGCTATATGGTATCATTTTTTGAAGTAGAAAGTTGCGAAAGGTGAGGTTATGTTGGATTTTGTTCCAACAACAGAGCAAGTAGCAGCTATCTTCACCAAACCATTGCCCAAGGAAGTATTTTATTATCTTCACAAGAAATTAGAAGTGGTCACACTTCCAAAAAATTGACTAGCTATTGGGGCCACATTCTCAGGTGGAGCATTTGTGTATTTGTTTATCTTTTTGCTCATGTTTGTGATTTTTTCTAAGTGTAATAATTTTTGCCTGATAATTTTGTGAATGGAATCATAAGGTGCTTGTAGCATCCCTTTGGTATTGTTTTTAAAGGGGGAGAAGAGTTACAGGAAATTATGCGTGTGTTGCCAACAATTCCAAAGGGGGAGATTGTTGAGCAAGGTGTAGCGACAACATTGTCATTGTTGTCAACACACTCAGATGAATAGGTTGATGCAGTGGACAGTTGTTCAAAGGTTGTTCAGAGTATGTACAGTGATGTTTAATTCTTATAAGAATGTTTTTGATGTTCGGGTGAAGTTGTTATAGGTTGTTTGTACAAATTTACAAAAGTTGAAAAAATCGTCAAGTTGTCAAAAAATTGCAAAAGTCATCACAGGTGTAGTTGGACAAGATGGATCAGTTTGGAACATTCTAGCATGTCAGGAAACATTCTAGAATAGCATTGGAGGTGTCATCAAAGTTTTTGGATTGATCGGTGATGTTTTTGGTATCTTGGTGGATGATTTGGCAAGTGGTTGTACAGGATAAAAAAGGAAAGTTTTGTCAAAATCACTGCAAGAAAATCGAGAAGAATTTGATACCAAAATTTGAACTAGAGGTGTTCGTTATATTCAAGAACATGTGTTCCAAATTTACACCAAAATGGAGAAACGAAGCGAATTTTACAATCGTTGCAATACTGTCAAAAAAATGCTCTTTTTGGAAAAACTGTGTTAGCAGCAATTTTAGTGGAGGTGGTACAGGCGACCCATAAGGAGTTATACAATGAGATTCGGACTAGATATAGTCAAAATTGTAGATATTCTACATTTCAAACTTTAGTGAAAACATAGTTACGAGGTGAGATTTATGATTGTTGCAAAAATGGTACATGTCACTTTTCTGTCAATTTGTTCCACTTGTGCAAAATTCTTTAGTTGGCCATTTCAACCTTGCATAGTCGCCAGAGTTTTAGTTTTAGTGTTGTTACACCTTAAAGGAATCAAATATAGTATCTTTAATTTTTTTTTGAGGTGTCACGTGGCTCCGAAGTAAGAGAACGAGTAAGGTGTCAATTCTTTGCATGTGACGTGTTTGACAAAATGCCTTCTCAAAAAAAAAAAGGAAGTTATATTGTTTTAAGAAGTTTCATTAAAGAAAATATTTTTAAAATTGAAAAGGGAAAAATAATGCAAGTGTGTGACTTTTAAGCGACAAGGGATTTTATTGAAAGGTGGGGACTTTATTTTGTGAAGAGAGAAGTGTGTGTGGAGAAAAATAGAGAGTGAAAATCTATGATTTTTGGAGAGTGGTGAAAAACATCACTTCAGTATTTTGGGCATAAATTTCTCATATAATATTAATTTTTTCTTAAATTATTAAAGGATTTCACAGACAAAGTGTTGCACGATATCCAGAAAGCGTTTAGAAATTGGTAAAACAAGCTAAGAAAAAAATTAGTTTTTTTGTGAGGAGAAGATTCAAATTCTGAGTAATGTAGAGAGAGGGATGTTATACTGGGTGAAATAGAAAGTTTTATATTTTGAGCTTACAAACCATAGAGGGTTCTGGTTTCAGTGAAGACATTCATAAATGTCATTTTATTATCAATATCAAAATCAAGTGGGTGCTTGGTAGAGGGTTTGGTGCTCATTTATATTGGTGTACATAAATCAGGGGTTGGTGCTCCTTTCTGTTGGTGTAGATAAATTAGGGGTTGGTGATCCTTCTAGTGGGTGTTCAAAAATTGATTGTAAAGTTGGTGCTTTTCAAATTCTAGATTTGGATGGGAGTCCAAACAGTAATTTTCGAGGATGTAGCCAAATCGATGAACCTTGGTACATCTTGTGTTGTGTGATGTTCTCTTGTTATACTTGCTTTATTTAGTTTTATGTTTTCATTGTTTTTGCTTTGAGAGTTGAAGATTTAATTTTTAAAGAGCTACACTGATTCACCCCCCCTCTTAGTGTCATTGTGAGACTAATAATTGGTATCAGAGCGAGGTTCCTAATAGGCTTAACTGGGTAGGGTGATCTTGGAAGTGACACAATGACAGTTGGTGAAGGCTTCTCATAAAACAAAGCACCATTGTTTGATGAAACTAATTATGCATTTTGGAGACTTAGGATGCAGAAATATCTTTGTGCTTTGGGATATGACATTTGGAATTCAGTAGATAGTGGATACACAATACCCACCACTTCTCCAACCGATGCTATCGATAAGAAATTATTTGAGAATGACTCAAAAGCAAAGAATGCTATCATGTGTGGATTAGTAGACAATGAAACGATAAATATTATGGTTTATAAAATGACAAAGGAAATATGGGACAAACTGAAGAGCATTCATGAAGGAGACATTAATATCAAGGAGGCCAAGTTACAAACACATCGAGCTTAGTTCGAAGTATTAAATATAAATGACGATGAAAATATAGAGGCATATATGCTAAGAGTTAATGAAGTCATTAATGCGATTAGAGGACTCGGCGAGGAAATCAAAGATTCTGTCATCTTGAAAAATGTATTAAGATCCCTTCTCCAAAGATTTGATTCTAATATTTTAGCTATAGAATAATCTAAATATCTAAATTATTTTAGTATTGATGAGATGCATGGTTATTTTACTACATATGATATGAGAATAGGAAAATCTAAACCCACAGACAGAGAAGCTCTTTTAAAGCCCATAAAAATATGAAAGAAAAACAAGAATCCGAGGAAGAAGAGACATCAGATGAAATGAAAGGAAATTTTGTTCGAAAACTAAAAAGGGGAAAAGGAAAATACAAAGGAAAGTTACCGTTTAAATGTTTCAACTATGGAGGCATTGGGAATTTTGTTTTCTAAATGTCCACTTAATGAGAAGAACATAAGTGATAAAAGATTGCACGAAGAAAGAAGTGACTGGAAGAAAAAAAGAAATTTCAGAAAAGGCAACTTCAAGAAGAAAAGTTTCATCTCCAAGAATGTCAGCTCATCAGAAGATAGCTCGAGTGAGGATTCTAAAAAGGAAATAGGTGAAGCTCTTTTCATGGCACTCAAAGAAGAAAAACTAGAAAAATAACAGGAATGTGATGAAGAATAAATTGATGCAGAAGTGAATTTGGAAGATGAATTAATTGCAGCTCTAGATTAATTAAAGATAGAAAGAAAAAATAATAAGAAAATTTCAAGAAATATTGAAGGTACAAATGAAATCATAACAAATTTGAAAGTACAGATCGAAGAATCCAAGAAAATATCTAAAGATCTCAAAGTGCAAATAACCATGAAAATAGATTATTGCAACAAGCTAGAAGAAGAGATTGTTGGTTTAAGAATGTAGCTAGAAGAGATGAATCAAAAAATTAGTTGTTATCACAAACATGAAGAAAGTTCTATGAAGCTGGATAAGATCATAAATAACCAAAAGACTACAGACATAAAATTTGGTTTGGGTTTTGATGAAGGAGAATTTTCAAATGGATCAAAGGCCATAAATGAAGAATCCACAAAGAATGAAGAGAAGAAATAGGTTGATCAAGCCAAAATTAATCATTCAAAGGAAAGCAATAATGCAAGGCACGAAAGAAGAATTGATAATGATGGCTTCACCAATGTCACACATCAAAGAAGAAGAAGATTTATGGCTCCTACGACAAAATGGCAAAGACCACCACCCAGGTTCAATCATCTCTATTATGGTTACTATTTTAAATGCAATGGTTATGGACATAAGATCTTAGATTGCAAGTATAATGTAGGACCAAGGAATTTTACCAATAGAAATGATTTTCACCTTTGATGGATTATGCAGTAGAATGTTATAACTATCATAATTTTGGGCATATTGCAAGAAATTGTCGAAGTACATTTGCATCAAATCAATTTTAGGGAAGAAAATTTCAGCCAAATGGAATAAGACAAAATAGAAAATTTCCCAAAAAACATGCACAAGCTACTAAAAAAGAAAAGCCAAAACAAGGGCCCAAAATTATAATCAAACATAACTGGAAAGAGAAAGAGTGACCTAAGGAAGAAAAGGAATCCTTGATCATATAGATGACATTTAAAGTGTAGAATAAATCCGCACCATGGATACTTGATAGTGGATGCTCCAGTCACATGACAAGTGACAAATACAAATTTGAGAAGTTACAGCAATATGAAGGTGGTTTAGTAAATTTTAGAAACAATTATGGAGCTAAGATAGTTGACAGAGATTCGATTAATATTATTGATGGAAAAATTAGGTCAAAAGAATTCTTGTTTGTGGTTGGTCAGAAGCATAACTTGTTGAGCGTAAGTCAGATTTGTGATAGAGGTCATGAAGTGATATTTAAGAAGCAAGGTTGTGAAGTCAGAAAGGTAAACAATGGGAAGTTGATAGAAACTAGATCAAGGACATCTGGCAACCTGTACACCCTCTTAGAGACTTCAGAAGGATCTTGCTTGATTGGACATGAAGAAGAGAATTGGTTGTGGCACAAGAGGCTTGGTCATATCAGTTTTTATAATCTAGTAAAAATCAGCTCAAAGAAATCAGTGAGAAATATTCCCACCATTGGTAAACCATCAAATAGCATTTGTGCTTCATGTCAAAAGGGGAAGCAAACTAGAGTCTCATTTAAAACAAAAGAGTACTACCCAAGCAAACCTTTGGAACTAGTACATACTGATTTATGTGGACCCATGAGAACGCAAAGCATAAACGGTGACAAATATTTCATGTTGTGTATAGATGACTATTCTAGGATGACATGGGTACTATTTTTGAAGCATAAATCAAAAGCTTTTGAGATGTTCAATATTTTCAAAAACCAAGTTGAGAATCAAACAAGAAAAAGGATTAAATATTTAAAGTTGGGTAAAGGCAATAAATGAAGAATTAGATTAGATCGAGAAAAAAAAGACTTGGGAGTTAGTACCAAGACCCATAAATAAAAATGTAATCGGTACTAAATGGGTCTTTCAAAACAAATTGAATAAATATGGATAGGTAGTCACGAAAAAAACAAGATTGGTATGCAAAGGCTATGCACAAGTTGAAGGCATTGCCTTTGAGGAAACCTTTGCACCTATTGCCAGACTAGAGGCAATTATAATATTTTTGGCTTTAGTAGTTTATAAGAATTTCAAAGTTTATCAAATGGATGTGAAATCAACATTTTTGAATGGGAAACTTTAAGAAGAGGTTTATATTGAGCAACTAGATGGTTTCCAGCTTGGTGATGATCCCAACTTGGTTTGCAAGTTGAAAAAAGTGTTATATGGCTTAAAACAGACACCCCGAGCATGGTATGCAAGGCTAGACAATTATCTTACTTAGCAAGGGTTCAAGAAAGGTATGGTGGATAGTAATTTATATGTCAAAACAAAAAATGCTCATCATATTGTTCTTGTTGTAAATATAGATGATATCATATTTGGCAACAGTAAAGATGAGTTGTGTAAAGATTTAGCAAATAATATGCAGAAAGAATTTGAAATGTCAATGATTGGTGAAATTTTGTATTTCCTCGGATTGCAAGTTAATCAAAAGGAGAAGGGCATATTTATTTCTCAAATTAAATATGTGAAAAAGATGTTGAAAAAGTTCACAATTGAGGATTGTAAGGCAGTTAGCACTCTCATGACGATAGGTTGCAAGTTGAGCAAGGATGACAAATGTCCACATGTTGATCAAACTATGTATAGATCTACGATTGAGAGCTTACTTTACTTGACAGCTACTAGACCAGATATTTTTCAAGTAGTATGTATGGTAGCATAATTTTAGGCTAGTCCCTAGGAGACTCATGTGACAGCAGTGAAGAGAATTCTTTGGTACCTCAAGGGTACTATGGAGTATGGGTTATGGTATCCGAAAGGTAAGGACTTCACCCTTATTGTGTATTTAGATGCATATTGAGTAGGATGTTTAGATGATAGGAAGATTACCTGATGTAGGAGCATCCGGTGGCAGTAGAGCAATCTTGCATCAACAAAAAAATTCCAAGTGTTAGCTTTGATGTCGTGATATCATGACAAAGCAAATGTGTCGCGATATCATGACATGTCATGTTTTTGTAGATCAGGAAGGAGAGAGAAGGCGTAGCGCTAAAATGTCATGATTTCATGACATGTCACAAAATCACGACCAAAACAGTAGAGCGAAGGCATAAGAAGAGAATGTCGCCAAATCGCAACTAAAGCAGGGGAAGGGGAGGTGCCCAAAAGAAATGTCATGATTTCATGACATATCACGAAATCATGATCGAAAGAACATGAGAAAGGCCAGAGGAGAAGATTTCATGATTTCGTGACATGTCACAAAATCATGACCGAAGGAAAACAGGAAGGGCCAGTGGAGAAGATGTCGTGATTTCATAACATGTCACAAAATCGTGACCGAAGGGGCAGAAAGAAAGCCAGGAAGGAAATTTTCGCGATATCACGACATGTCGTGATTTCACGACCCAAAAGGCAAAGAGAAAGTAGCGAGTGAACAAGTCACGATATCGTGACACGTCATTATTTCATGACCCGAAGAGGCGAGAAGGAAGCAGAAAGCAAGATGTCGTGATATCGCGACATGTCATGATTTCGTGACTGAAAGAAAGAAAGAAGATCCGAAAAGGAAGATGTCACGATATTGCGACATGTCGCGATATCGCGACCCAAAGGAGAAGAAGACAATGAGAAAGAAAACTATCGTGATATCGTGACATGTCGTGATATCGTGACCCGAAGGAGAGAAAGGCAACGAGGAAGAAAAATGTCGCGATATCGTGACATGTCGCGATATCGCGACCCAAAGGAGAGAAATGCAGTGAGGAAGAAAAATGTCATGATATCGCGACATGTCATGATATCACGACATACTGCTGGTTCTCGATTCAAAAAGGTGCGCATTCCCAGACGGTGTTTCCCGAGGTGGTCAAGGCCGCATTTATGCATGATTTCTTGCCCGGTAAGCTTGCTGAGCATGGCGGCCACTCAAAGGCCCAGAAGTTAGAGACGTTAGACGGCTCATCAATGCGTGTTCCTATGGCTAATCCGGTGGCAGTTGCTAGTTGAGGAAAAGGATGTGAAGATTCAGTTGCAAAGGCAGAGGAAGGATGTATTCTTCCAGGTGGGTCATTAATGGCCTAGAGGGTTAGGACCTCGAAAGAAACACAGGTATTTCTATAGAAGCAGATGGTGAATCTAGATAGAGGGGGATGAAGGACTGGAAGGAACTACACCTGTGGGCTAGTATTGTAATTTCTTTGAAGTTTAATGAATGAGATTTGATCGATTTCCTATGTCCCCATCAAGTGGTATCAGAGCGGGAGTTCCTGAGTGTGTAAAAAGATCATCGAAAGTGAGGTAGTTTGCACAAGGATCTATGGAAGAGTTGTGAGGAGAGAGTAAAACAGAATGCCTCCATGAAGAAACCATGGTGGTGGAAGAAATATGGTGCCAGCATGAAGATTTTAGAGCTTTGCAAAGGCAAGTTCAGGCCCTACAAGAGGAGCTACGTAGAGGGCTTGAACCCAGAGGAGAAGAAGGAAGTGAAGATGAAGTGGAAGAAGAGGACCAATTTGAGGAAGAAGAAGAGGTAGTAGATCCTACACAAGCCAGGTTGTACAGGGCCATATCTCATATTGGAAAGAGATCGAAGATGGAGGTTTCTACGTATTCTAGAAGTCTTGATCCAGAGGAGTTGATCGACTGGATCAATGATTTGGAGGAATACTTTGAGTATGAAGAGGTTGAAGATCCTAATAGGGTCAAGTTTGCTAAGACCAAGCTGAAGGGTCATGCTAGCATATGGTGGAAGGGAGTACAGCTGGAAAGAAATAGAAGAGGAAAGGAGAGAATAACCAGATGGGATAGAATGGTAGAGAAGTTGAAGAGGTAGTTCATCCCAGGTGACTATGAGATGGATCTTCTAAAGAAAATGCAAGGTTTGAAGCAAGCAAGCAAGTCTGTTAAAGAATACACAGAGGAGTTTTATAAGATTGTAATCAAGATAGGCCATTCAGAGGCCAACAAGGAGAAGGTAGCCCATTATATTAATGGGTTACGAGCAAGTATTCAAGAGGAGTTAAGCCTAGTCAGGATGACCACCATAGAGGATGCTTACTAGTTTGCTCTGAAGGTTGAAGAGAAGCTGAATAGAAGGTTTGAGAGCAAGCAAAGAGGAAGAGGTCATGGTGGAAGAACTGGTGGAAGGACTAGTGGAGAAAATTATAAAGATCAGAAGAAGGCTGGTGAGACTAGTAATACCCAAGAGCAGAAGGAAGGAAGCACCTACCAACCTCGTAATCAGAACAATGGTTATCCAAGAGGGAGAGGCATATTTGGATGTGGATTTGGAAGAGGAGGATTTCGTGGAACTTGTTTCCACTGTGGCAAAGAAGGACATCGAGCATTTGAGTGTCCACAACATCGAGAAAGGATGAATAAGAGACCTGAGGGTCCTTCCAGAGCTGTTGTAGCAGATGAAGGTGCTGAATCAAAACATTATGAGGAGGCAGAGAGAGGAGAAGTTATGGTCACAAGGAGGACCCTGTTGAATGAGGAGAAAGGAATAGAACAGAGGAGATTCCTGTTCCACACAAGGTGCAGAAGTTCGGGTAAGGTCTGTAACATTATTATAGATAATGGTAGTACTGATAACTTGGTCTCAGAATAAATGGTTGCTAAGTTATAGTTAAAAAGGAGGAGACACCCGCATCCATATCGGATTGCGTGGTTACAGAAGGACCATAGGGCTTTGGTCAGTGAGCAATGCTCAATGAAATTCAATATTGGGAATTACTGTGATGAGGTCCTGTGTGACATCCTGCCTATGGATGCTTGCCATTTGTTGTTGGGAAGGCCATGACAGTTTGATCGGTGTGCAGTGCATGATGGTCGTGCAAAAACCTACTCAGTGATGAAGAATGGAGTGCGCCATAAGCTGAAGCCCTTGAAGGAGGCAGAAGAAAAGGTATGCAGCAGCGCTAGAATCTGTTTAGTTAAAGGAGGAATATTTTTGGATAGTTTAAAGCATGAGCATATGTGCTATGCATTAGTTCCTAGAGTTAGGAAGGAAGAATGCAAGGATACCCTTGTAGAAGTCTTAGGACTATTAGAAGAATTTCTAGACATTATATCTGATAATGTGCCTGAGGGTTTACCACCAGTGAGGAAGATCAGTCACCACATAGATTTGGTACCAGGATCTAGTTTACCCAATAAGGCAGCACATAGAATGACTCCTATAGAAACTAAAGAGCTGAATAGGAAAGTCCAAGAGTTGTTGGAGAAGGGACTGATTCGGGAGAGCTTGAGTCCATGTGTAGTACCTGTAGTACTAGCACCAAAGAAATATGGAGAGTGGAGAATGTGTACAGACTCTCGAGCCATTAACAAGATCACCATAAAGTACAGATTTCCATTTCCAAGGATGGATGACATTATGGACTGTTTGAGTGGGGCCGAGTACTTCACCAAGATTGATTTGAAGAGTGGTTATCATAAGATTCGTGTCAGAGAAGGAGATGAGTGGAAGACAGCCTTCAAGACCAGAGAAGGTTTGTATGAATGGTTGGTCATGCCATTTGGGCTAACCAATGCACCAAGCACATTCATGCGGCTGATGAATGAGGTATTGAAAGAATTTCTAGGCAAATCTGTCATTGTCTATTTGGATGATATTTTGATATTTAGTAGAACCTTGGAAGAGCATCTGATGCATATCAGAAGGGTTTTTGAGAAGCTATGGGAGGAGCAGTTGTTAATTAATCTGAAGAAATGTAACTTCATGAAGGAGTTAGTGTACCTGGGATTTGTCATCTCAGCCGAAGGTCTAAAAATGGACCTAGAAAAAGTGAGAGCTATCATTGAATGGCCTACCCCAAGAAGCACGACGAAGGTAAGATCATTTCATGGTCTAGCAAGTTTTTATAGGAAATTCATTAGGAATTTCAATAGTATTTGTGCACCCCTTACAAAAATAATGAGAGGGGATAAGAAAGAATTTAAGTGGACCTTAGGAGCAGATAAGAGCTTTGATATGTTGAAGAAGAAGGTTACAGAGCAACTTTGTTTTGGCACTTCCATATTTTAATAAGGTATTTCAGGTAGACTGTGATGCTAGTGGTAGTGCCATAGGAGCCATTATGAGTCAAGAAGGTAAACCTATTGCTTACTTTAGTGAGAAACTCAATGATGCTAGAAAGAAGTATTCAGTTTATGATCAAGAGTTTTATGCTATAGTTTAGGCTCTAAAGAAGTGGTGACACTACTTGTTGCCAAAAGAGTTTGTTCTATATACTGATCATCAAGCCTTACAGTATATTAATAGCCAAGGGAAGCTAAACTAGAGGCACCTAAAGTGGGTTGAGTTTCTACAGAGTTATACCTTTGTGTTGAAGCACAGGAGCGAGAAGGTCAAATAGAGTTGCGAGATGCCTTAAGTAGAAGGCGGTGTTTGTTGACAGAAATGAAGGTGGAAGTGGTAGGATTTGATGAACTGAAGGGTTTGTACCTTGAAGATCCTGATTTTGCGGAAGCCTGGAAGGCTTGCTTGGAACCTATTACTTTGGACAAGACCAAGTGGTTGGATTTTCTGATCCAAGATGGAATTTTGTTTAGAGGGGGTCAATTATGCATTCCACGAAGTTCAATGAGGGAGAATATGATAAAGGAGAAGCATAGTGGGGGACTAGTTGGACATTTTGGTCGAGATAAGACCATTGCCCTTGTTAGTGAAAACTACCATTGGCCACGGTTGCAGCAAGATGTGACTAAATTTGTGCGGGGGTTGTAGAGTATGTCAGATGGCTAAGGGAGTGAGACAGAATACAAGATTGTATCAGCCATTACCTATACCAAAGAGACCATGGGAGGACATCAATATGGATTTTTTTCTTGGCCTACCAAGGACACAATGAGGGAGTGACTCCATTTTTGTTGTGGTTGACAGGTTTTCGAAGATGGCTCATTTTATTCCATGTCAAAAAATGAGTGATGCAGTTCATGTTGCAGGCTTGTTTTTCAAGGAGGTGGTATGCCTTCATGGTCTACCCAAGAGTATAGTATCTGACAGAGATACCAAATTTGTGGGTTATTTCTGGAGGACTTTGTGGAAGCAGCTGAAAATAGATTTGAAGTTCAGTTCTACGTACCATCCGTAGACTGATGGGAAAACAGAGGTGGTGAATAAAAGTTTGGGTAATCTTCTAAGATGCCTGGTAGGAGATAAGCCCAAAGGATGGGATTTGATTTTGCCACAGGCAGAATTTGCTTACAAAAATTCCATCAATAGAAGTACTGGTAAATCCCCATTCCAGATTGTGTATGGGAACAACCCAAGGAATGCTTCTGAGTTGAGAACGATGGGTAAAGGAGAAAAGAGTAGTGCTGAGGCTGAAGATTTTGCAGAGCACATAAAGAGTTTACATGAAGAGGTAAAACAACATATCAGTAAGATGAATACTCAGTACAAAGCCAAAGTCAATCAGAAGCGGCATTTCAAGGAGTTCCAAGTGGGAGATGAGGTCATGGTTCACTTGAGAAAGGAAAGGTTTCCTAGCAAAACCTACAACAAGCTGAAGATGAAGAGGTTTGGACCATGCAGGATCATAGGTAAAAGAGATTCGAGAAATGCCTATGAAGTGGAACTGCCAAGTGAGTTGAATATATCACCTATTTTTAATATTTTAGACTTGGTAGAATACCATGAAGGAGGTAGTAGTGAGACACCAAGAACAGATTTGTGGGATATTCCAACATCTACTCTAGCAACAGATGAGATCGAGGAAATACTAGACACTCGAGCTGGCAGAAGTACCAGGAACATACAGTATTTTGAATATCTGGTCAAGTGGAAGGGTAGGCCTATCGAAGATGCAACTTGGTTGTCAAAAATAGAGGTTGACCACTTGGGTCTTCCTCCAATAGTACAGAAGTGAAGGACACTTCTCAATCCACCCCGGGTGTCTGATGCAGGAGCATCCGGTGGCAGCAGAGCAATCTTGCATCAACAAAAAAAATTCCAAGTGTTAGCTTTGATGTCGTGATATCGTGACAAAGAAAAGTGTCACGATATCGTGACATGTCACTTTTTCATGACTCAGGAAGGAGAGAGAAGGCGTGATGCAAAAATGTCATGATTTCGTGACATGTCACGAAATCGCGACCGAAATAATAGAGCGAAGGCATAAGAAGAGAATGTCGTGAAATCATGAAATGTCGTGATTTCATGACATGTCATGAAATCATGACCAAAGCAGGGGAAGGGGAGGTTCATAAAGAAAATGTCATGATTTCACGACATGTCACGAAATCGTGACCGAAAGAACACGGGAAAGGCCAGAGGAGAAAATGTCACGATTTCATGACATGTCGCAAAATCATGACCGAAGGAAAATAGGAAGGGCCAACGGAGAAGATGTCATGATTTCATGACATGTCATGAAATCATGATCGAAGGGGTAGAAAGAAATCCAGGAAGGAAAGCGTCACGATATCGCGACATGTCACGATTTCACGACCCAAAAGGCGAAGAGAAAGCAGCGAGAGAAGAAGTTGCGATATCATGACACATTGCGATTTCGTGACCCAAAGAGGCGAGAAGGAAGTAGAAAGCAAGATGTCACGATATCGTGACATGTCGTGATTTCGTGACCGAAAGAAAGAAAGAAGAGCCGGAAAGGAAGATGTCGTGATATCGTGACATGTCACGATATCACGACCCGAAGGAGAAGACAACGAGAAAGAAAACTATCATGATATCATGACATGTCGCAATATCACGACCCAAAGGAGAGAAAGGCAGTGAGGAAGAAAACTGTCATGATATCACGACATGTCACGATATCGCGACCCAAAGAAGAGAAAGGCAGCGAGGAAGAAAAATGTCATGATATCATGACATGTCGCGATATCGTGACATACTGCTGGTTCTCGATTCAAAAAGATGTGCATTCCCAGCTGGTGTTTTCTGAGGTGGTCAAGGCCACATTTATGCATGATTGCTTGCCCGGTAAGCTTGCTGAGCATGGCGGCCACTCGAAGGCTGCGCCCAGAAGTCAGAGATGTTTAGATGGCTCATCAATGCGCGTTTCCATGGCTAATCCAGTGGCAGTTGCCAGTTGAGGAAAAGGATGTGAAGATTCAGTCACAAAGGCAGAGGAAGGATGTATTCTTCTAGGTGGGTCATTAATGGCCTAGAGGGTCGGGACCTCGAAAGAAACGTAGACATTGCTATAGAAGCAGATGGTGAATCTGGAGAGAAGGGGGGATGAAGGACTGGAAGGAACTACGCCTGTGGGCTAGTATTGTAATCTCTTTGAAGTTTAATGAATGATATTTGATCAATTTTTTGTGTCCCCATTAGTACCAGTGGAGGTGCATTCTATCTTGGAGACAGGTTGGTCACATGGCACAGTAAGAAATAGGAGTCAGTCTTGTTATCCACAGTAGAGGCAGAATACATTGTAGCAAAAATGTGTTGTATATAGGTGTTATAGATGAAAGAAAATGTAAAGGATCTTGGCATTAATTTTAGTGATCCGATTTCAGTTAACTGCGATAATACTAGTGCCATTAACATCTCAAAGAATTCAATTATGCATTCTTGAACAAAACATATTGCTATTCGATTTCATTTTTTGAAGGAGAAAGTTGCATAAGGTGAGGTTAAGTTGGATTTTGTTCCAACAACAGAGCAAGTAGAAGATATCTTCACCAAACCATTGCCCAAGTAATTCTTTGAGTACCTTTGCAAGAAATTGGAAGTGGTCACACTTCCCAAGAATTGACTAGCTATTCGGACCACATTCTCAAGTGGAGCATTTGTATATTTGTTTATCTTTTTGCTCATGTTTGTGATTTTTCTAAGTGTAATAATTTTTTCTTGATAATATTGTGCATAGAATCAGTGGGATTTTGTAGCATACCTTTGGTCTTGTTGTTAAATGGGGATAAGAGTTACAAGAAATTGTGCATGTGTTGCCAACAATTCCAAAGGGGGAGATTGTTGAGCAAGGTGCAGCGACAGTATTGTCATTGTTATCAACACACTTAGATGAATAGGTTGATGTAGTGGAAAATTTTTTAGAGGTTTTTTTGAGTATGTACAGTGATTTTCAATGCTTATGAGAATGTTTTTGATGTTCGGGTGAAGTTGTTACAGGTTGTTTGCGCAAATTTACAAAAGTTGAAAAAATCATCAAGAAGTTGTCAAAAATTGCAAAAGTCATCACAAGCACAGTTGGACAGGATGGATTAGTTTGGAACATGCTAGCATGTTAGGAAAAATTCCATAACAGCATTGGATGTGTTAACATAGTGTTTGGATTGATCGGTGATGTTTCCGGTATCTTGGCGGATGATTTGGCAAGTGGTTGTATAGGCTGAAAAGGGCAGTTTTTTCAGAAGCACTACGAGTAAACCGAGAATAATTTGATAGAAAAATTTGAACTGGAGGCGGTCATTATATTCAAGAACATGTGTTCTAAATTTCCACCAAAACAGAGAAACGAGGCAAATGTTACAAGCGTTTCAAGACTGTCGAAAAAATGCTCTTTTTGGAAAAAGTGTGTCAGCATTAATTTTCGTAGAGGTGGTACAGGTGAACCATAATGAGTTATACAACAATATTTGTACTGGATGTAGTTAGAATTGTAGATATTCTATGTTTCAAATATTAGAGAAAACATAGTTACGATGTGAGAGTTATAATTGTTGCAAAAACAGTACATGTCACTTTTATGTCAATTTGTTCCACTTGTGCAAAATCCTTTAGTTGGCCATTTCAACCTTGCATAGTCGCAAAAGTTTTAGTTTCGGTGTTGTTACACCTTCAAGGTATCAAATAGAGCATATTTCATTATTGGTTTGAGGTGTCACGTGGCTCTGAAGTAAGAGAACAAGTAAGGTGTCAATTCTTTGCATGTGACGTGTTTGACGAAATGCCTTCTCAAAAAAAAAAAAAGGAAGTTATATTGTTTTAAGAAGCTTCATTAAAGAAAATATTTTTAAAATTGAAAAGGGAAAAATAATGCAAGTGTGTGCTTTTTAAGTGACAAGGGATTTTATTGAAATGTGGGGACTTTATTTTGTGAAGAGAGAAGTGTGTGTGGAGAAAAATAAAGAGTGAAAATCCATGATTTTTGGAGAGTGGTGAAAAATGTCACTTCAATATTTTGGTCATAAATTTCTCATATGATATCCATTTTAGCTAAAAGTTTGAGAGGAGTTCATAGACAAAGTACTGCACAATACTCAGAAAGCGTTTAGTAATTGGCAGATCAAGCTAAGAAAAAAATTATTTTTTTTTGTGAGAAGAGAAGATTCAAATTCTGAGTAATGCAGAGAGAGGGATGTTATACTGGGTGAAATAGAAAGTTTTAGATTTTGAGCTTACAGACCATAGAAGGTTCTGGTTTCAGTGAAGCCATTCATAAATGTCATTTTATTATCAATATCAAAATCAAGTGGGTACTTGGTAGAGGGTTTGGTGCACCTTTTTGTTGGTGCAAATAAATCAGAGGTTGGTGCTCCTTTCTGTTGGTGCAGATAAATCAGGGGTTGGTGCTCCTTATAGTGGGTGTTGGTAAATTGATTGTAAAGTTGGTGCTTTGCAAAGGCTAGATTTGGATGGGAGTCCAAACAGTCATTTTTGGGGATGTAGCCAAATCGGTGAACCTCGATACATATTGTGTTGTATGATGTTCTCTTGTTATACTTGCTTTATTTTGTTTTATGTTTTCATTTTTTTGGCTTTGAGTGTTGAAGATTTAAATTTTAAACAGCTACACTGATTCACCCCTCCTCTCAGTGTCATTGTGAGACTAAAAATTGGTATCAGAGTGAGGTTCCTGAACAGGCTTAATCGGGTAGGGTGATCTTGGAAGTGACACAATGACAAGTGGTGAAGGCTTCTCATCAAATAAAGTACCATTATTTGATGAAACTAATTATGCATTTTGGAGACTCAGGATGCCAACATATGTTTGTGCTTTGGGAAACGACATTTGGAATTTAGTAGATAGTGGATACACAATATCCACCACTTATCCAACCGATGCTGCCAGTAAAAAACTATTTGAGAATGAATCAAAAGCAAAGAATGCTATCATGTGTGGATTAGTGGACAAAAAACTGATAAATATTATGGGTTGTAAAATGACAAAGGAAATATGGGACAAACTAAAGAGCATTCATGAAGGAGACGTTAAGATCAAGGAGGCCAAGTTACAAACACATCGAGCTCAGTTCAAAGTATTAAATATGAATGACGATGAAAATATAGAGGCATATATGTTGAGAGTTAATGAATTCATTAATTATATTAGAGGAATAGACGAGGAAATCAAAGATTCTATCATCGTGAAAAAGGTATTAAGATGCCTTCTCCAAAGATTTGATTCTAATGTTTCAGTTATAGAAGAAACTAAAGATCTAAATTATTTTAGTATGGATGAGATGCATGGTTATTTGACTGCATATGAGATGAGAATAGGAAAATCTAAACCCACAAACAGAGAAGCTACTTTTAAAGCCCATAAAAACATGAAAGAAAAACAAGAATCCGAGGAAGAAGAGACATCAGATGAAATGGAAGGAAATTTTGTTCGAAAACTAAAGAGGGAAAAATGAAAATACAAAGGAAAGTTACCATTTAAAATTTTCAACTGTGGAGGCATTGGGCATTTTGCAGCTAAATGTCCACTTAATGAGAAGAACAAAAGTGATGAAGGATCACACGAAGAAAGAAGTGACTGGAAGAAATTTTTTTTTAGAAAAGACAACTTCAAGAAGAGAAGTTTCATTTTTTAGAAAAGACAACTTCAAGAAGAGAAGTTTCATCTCCAAGAATGTCAGCTCATCAGAAGATAGCTCCAGTGAGGATTCTAAAAAGGAAATAGGTGAAGCTCTTTTCATGGCACTGAAAGAAGAAAAACCAGAAAAAGAATAGGAATGTGATGAAGAAGAAATTGATGCAGAAGCGAATTTGTAAGAGGAACTAATTGTAGCTCTAGATGAATTGAAGATAGAAAGAAAAAAAGAAAAGAAAATTTCAAGAAATCTTGAGGATGCAAATGAAATCATAACAAATTTTAAAGTACAGATAGAAGAATCCAAGAAAATCTCTGAAGATCTCAAAGTGCAAATAACCATGAAAATAGATTATTGCACCAAGCTAGAAGAAGAGATTGTTGGTTTAATAATGTAGCTAGAAGATATGAATTAGAAAATTAGTTGTTATCACAAACGTGGATAAAGTTCTATGAATTTGAATAAGATCATAAATAACCAAAATACTACAGGCATCAAATTTGGTTTGGGTTTTGATGAAGGAGAATCGTCAAATGGATCAAAGGTCATAAATTAAGAATCCACAAATAATGAAGAGAAGAAACATGTTGATCAAGCAAAAATGAACCATTCAAAGGAAAAAAATAAAGCAAGGAACGAAAAAAGAATTGACAATGATGGATTCACAAATGTCAAACATCAAAGAAGAATATTTATGGCTCCTACAATAATATGGCAAAGACCACCACCCAGGTTCAATCGTCTCTTTTCTGGTTACTATTTTAAATGCAATGGTTATGGACATAAGATCTTAGATTGCAAGTATAATGTAGGACCAAGGAATTTTACCAATAGAAATGCTTTTTCACCTTTGATGGAATATGTAGTAGAATGTTATAACTGTCACAATTTTGGGCACATTGTAAGAAACTGTCGAAGTACATTTGCATCAAATCAATTTTGGGGAAGAAAATTTCAGCCAAATGGAATAAGACAAAATAGAAAATTTCGTGAAAAACATGCACATGCTATTGAAAAAGAAAAACCAAAACACGAGCCCAAAATTGTAATCAAACCTAAGTGGAAATAAAAAGAGTGACCTAAGGAAGAAAATGAATCCTTGATCGTACAGACAACATTTAAAATGAAGAATAAATCCGCACCATGGATACTTGATAGTGGATGCTCCAGTCATATGACAGGTGACAAATAAAAATTTGAGAAGTTGTAGCAATATCAATTTGGTTGAGTAAAGTTTGGAAACAATGATGGAGCTAAGATAGTTTGTAGAGATTCAGTTAAGATTATTGATGGAAAAATCAGGTCAAAAGAATTCTTGTTTGTGGTTGGTCTGAAGCATAACTTGTTGAGCATAAGTCAGATTTGTGATAGAGG
The DNA here is from genome assembly GCA_028583015.1 of Wollemia nobilis. Classification (NCBI taxonomy): domain Eukaryota; kingdom Viridiplantae; phylum Streptophyta; class Pinopsida; order Araucariales; family Araucariaceae; genus Wollemia; species Wollemia nobilis. The sequence continues at coordinate 1,639,058 of JAQPPZ010003183.1, forward strand.
TCATGAAGTGATATTTAAGAAGCAAGGTTGTGAATTCATAAAGGTAAAAAATGGGAAGTTGATAGCAACTAGATCAAGGACATTTGGAAACCTGTACACCCTCTCAAATAATTTAGAAATAGATTGCTTGATTGGACATGAAGAAGAGAATTGTTTGTGGCACAAAAGGCTCGATCATATCAGTTTTAACAATCTAGTAAAAATTAGCTCAAAGAAAGCAGTGAGAGATATTCCCACCATTGGTAAACCATAAAATAGCATTTGTGCTTCATGTGAAAAGGGGAAGCAAACTAGAGTCTCATTTAAAATAAAAAAGTATTACACTAGAAAACCTTTGGAACTAGTACATACTGATTTATGTGTACCCATGAGAATGCAAAGCATAAACGATGAAAAATATTTTATGTTGTGTATAGATGACTATTATAGGATGACATGGGTACTATTTTGCATAAATCAAAAGTTTTTGAGATGTTCAAGATTTTCAAAAACCAAGTTGAGAATCAAACAGGAAAAAAGATTAAATATTTGAGGAGAGTTCATTTTAGAGGATTATGGCATTAGGAGACAGTTTTCAGTAGCCATGACACCTCAGTAGAATGGTGTGGTAGAAAGAAAGAATAGGACAGTGTAGGAAATGTCACAGACTATATTGACTAAGAGCAAATTAGTAGACAAATTTTGGAAAGAGGCAGTCCATACTGCGATATACATCCAAAATAGGTGCATGTTAAGGACACATGAAAGCAAAACTCCTTATGAGTTGTGGTTCAGTAAAAAGGCAACAAAAAAATACTTTGGAGTTTTTTGCAATAAGTGTTACATCAAAAGAACTGAAGAAAACCTTGGTAATTTTGAATATAGAGCGGACGAAGGTATTTTTCTTGGGTATTCGTCAAAAATCAAAGCTTACAAATTCTACAACAAGAGCCTAAGGAAAATTGTGGATAGTTTCGATGTTAAAGTTGATGAAGGAAGGGAATGAGTAATTAGCTATGAAGAGAACTACCCAATTTATGAAGAGGTCATTGAAGGAGATGAGGAAAAGGAAACAAAAACAAAACCAAAAATTGACTCAGAGGATTCAAACAGTGATTCAAAAGTGGAAGAAAACAACAAATTCAAAACAGGCAGCTGGCAGAAAGATCATCCTAGAGAGAAAATAATTGGAGACCCCACAGTTGGTGTTTAGATAAGAAGAATATTAGTAAGTAACTACTCTTTATTATCCAGTATTGAGCCCAAAATGTTGCTAACTCAAGCAAAGATGAAAGTTGGGTAAAGGCAATAAATGAAGAATTAGATCAGATTGAGAAAAACAAGACTTGGGAGTTATTACCAAAACCTACAAATAAAAATGTAATCGGTACTAAATGGGTCTTTCGAAACAAATTGAATGAATACGGATAGGTAGTCAGGAAAAAATCAAGATTGGTATGCAAAGGCTATGCACAAGTTGAAGGTATTGACTTTGAGGAAACCTTTGCACCTATGGACAAAATAGAGGCAATTAAAATATTTTTGGCTTTAGCAATTTACAAGAATTTCAAAGTTTATCAAATGGATGTGAAATCAACATTTTTGAATGCGAAACTTGAATAAGAGGTTTATATTGAGCAGCCAGATGGTTTCCAGTTTGGTGATGATTCCAACTTGGTTTGCAAGTCGAAGAAAGTGTTATATGAATTAAAACAGACACCCTGAGCATGGTATGCAAGGCTAGAAAATTATCTTACTTAGCAAGGGTTCAAGAAAGGTATGGTGGATAGTAATTTGTATGTCAAAACAAAAAATGGTCATCATATTGTTCTTGTTGTAAACGTTGATGATATCATATTTGGCAGTAGTAAATATGAGTTGTATAAATATTTATCAAATAAGATGCAGAAAGAATTTGAAATATCAATGATTGGTGAAATTTTGTATTTCCTCGGATTGCAAGTTAATCAAAAGTATAAGGGCATATTTATTTCTTAAATTAAATATGTGAAAGAGATGCTGAAAAAGTTCACAATGGAGGATTGTAAGCCAGTTAGCACTCCCATGACAATAGGTTGCAAGTTGAGCAAGGATGAAAAATCTCCACATGTTGATCAAACTATGTATAGATCTATGATTGGGAGCTTACTGTACTTGAAAGCTACCAGACTAGATATTTTGTAGGTAGTATGCATGGTAGCATGATTTTAGGCTAGTCCCAAGGAGACTCATGTGACAACAGTGAAGAGGATTCTTCGGTACCTCAAGGGTACTATGGAGTATGGGTTATGGTATCCTAAAGGTAAGGACTTCACCCTTATTGTGTATTTAGATGCAGATTTTGTAGGATGTGTACATGATAGGAAGAGTACCAGTGGAGGTGCATTCTATCTTGAAGACAAGTTGGTGATGTGGAACAGTAAGAAACAAGAGTCAGTCTCCTTATCCACAACAAAGGCAAAATACATTGCAGCAACAAGTTGTACGTAGGTGTTATGGATGAAACAAACTCTGAAGGATCTTGGAATTAATTTTAGTGAGTCAATTTTAGTTAAGTGCGATAACACTAGTGCCATTAACATCTCAAAGAATCCGGTTATGCATTCTCGCACAAAACATATTACTATATGGTATCATTTTTTGAAGGAGAAAGTTGCGGAAGGTGAGGTTAAGTTGGATTTTGTTCCAAAAATGGAGCAAGTAGTGGTCTTAACCAAACCATTTCCCAAGGAAGTCTTTGATTACCTTCACAAGAAATTGGAAGTGGTCACACTTCCCAAGAATTGACTAGCTATTGGGGCCACATTCTCAAGTGGAGCATTTGTGTATTTGTTTATCTTTTTGCTCATGTTTGTGATTTTTTCTAAGTGTAATAATTTTTTCTTGATAATGTTGTGCATGGACTCAGGGGGTGTTTGCAGCAGCCCTTTGGTCTTGTTTTTAAATGGGGAGAAGAGTTACAGTAAATTGTGCATGTGTTGCCAATAATTCCAAAGGGGGAGATTGTTGAGCAAGGTGTAGCGACAATATTGTCATTGTTGTCAACACACTCAGATGAACAGGTTGATGCAGTGGATAGTTGTTCGGAGTATGTTTGGAGTATGTATAGTGATGTTCAATGCTTATGAGAATGTTTTTTATGTTCGGGTGAAGTTGTTACAGGTTGTTTGTGCAAATTTACAAAAGTTGAAAAAATCATCAGGAAGTTGTCAAAAAATTGCAAAAGTCGTCATAGGCATAGTTGGATAGTATGGATCAGTTTGGTACATTATAGCATGTCAGGAAACATTCTAGAACAACGTTGGAGGTGTCAGCACAATGTTTGGATTGATCGGTGATGTTTCCGGTATCTTGGCGGATGATTTGGCAAGTGGTTGTACAGGCTGAAAAAGGGTAGTTTTATCAGAAGCACTGCGAGAAAACCAAGAAGAATTTGATAGCAAAATTTTAACTGGAGGTGGTCATTATCTTCAAGAACATGTTTTCCAAATTTCCACCAAAACGAAGAATCGAGGCAAATGTTACAAGCATTGCAAGACTATCAAAAAATGCTCTTTTTAGAAAAAGTGTGTCAGCAACAATTTTCATGGAGGTGGTAAAGGTGAACCATAAGGAGTTATATAACGAGTTTCATACCGTATGTAATTAGCATTGCATATATTCTACGTTTCAAATTTTAGAGAAAACATAGTTACGAGGTGAGAGTTATGATTGTTGCAAAAATGGTATATGTCACTTTTGTGTCAATTTGTTCCACTTGTGCAAAATCCTTTAGTTGGCTATTTCAACCTTGCATAGTCGCCAGAGTTTCAGTTTCAGTTTTGTTACATCTTCAAGGTATCAAATAGAGCATATTTCATTTTTTGTTTGAGGTGTCACGTGGCTCCGAAGTAAGAGAACGAGTAAGGTGTCAATTCTTTGCATGTGACGTGTTTGACGAAATGCCTTCTCAAAAAAAAAAAAGGGAAGTTATGTTGTTTTAAGAAGCTTCATTAAAGAGAATATTTTTAAAATTGGAAATGGAAAAAGAATGCAAGTGTGTGATTTTTAAGTGACAAGTGATTTTATTGAAATGTGGGGACTTTATTTTGTGAAGAGAGAAGTGTGTGTGGAGAAAAATAAAGAGTGAAAATCTATGATTTTTGGAGAGTGGTGAAAAACGTCACTTCAGTATTTTGGGCATAAATTTCTCATATGATATCCATTTTGGCTGAAATTTTGAGAGGAGTTCACAGACAAAGTGTTGCACAATACCCAAAAAACGTTTAGCAATTGGTAGAACAAGCCAACAAAAAATCAGATTTTTTTTGTGAGAAGAGAAGATTCAAATTCTGAGTAATGCAGAGAGAGGGATGTTATACTGGGTGAAATATAAATTTTTAGATTTTGATCTTATAGACCATAGAGGGTTCTGGTTTTAGTGAAGACATCCATAAATGTCATTTTATTATAAATATCAAAATCAAATGGGTGCTTGGTAGAGGGGTTGGTGCTCTTTATGTTGGTGTAGATAAATCAGGGGTTGGTGCTCCTTTTTGTTGGTGCACATAAATCAGGGTTTTGTGTTCCTTCTAGTGGGTTCTGGTAAATTGATTGCAAATTTGGTTCTTTGCAAAGGCTGGATTTGGATTAGAGTCCAAACATTCATTTTTGGGGATGTAGCCAAATCAGTGAACCTCGATACATCTTGTGTTGTGTGATGTTCTCTTATTATACTTGCTTTATTTGGTTTTATGTTTTCATTGTTTTATCTTTGAGTGTTGAAGATTTATGTTTTAAAGAGCTACACTGATTCACCCCCCTTCTCAGTGTCATTGTGAGACTAATAGATATGATTTAGTTTTGTCTCATATTCTATAGTGTTAATAATTATTATGTAATCTTGTAATGCTTTCTCTTAGATTTTTCATGAAAATTATACCATGTTCCTCATTATTACCTTACCAACTCCTTTAAGTTATTAATACTATTTTATCCTTTGGTTTAAGATTTCTACTCTATACAATTTTAAGTTTACAGTTTACATGATCAGTTTATGATTAGTTGAAGTTTAAATCATGTCAACAACCAATGTGTATTTTGTTGAATCATATTTTCTACAATAGATGCATGGTATAGGCTTTCACTTTTCTAGCTTAAAGGAATATTTTGAGGAAAAATAACAAATACTATTTATTGATTGAATTCATTGTCTTCATTACTATCATATTTTTTATTTCTAGATTAGCAATATCTTCAATGTTTTCTTATTTACAATTTATATAATCATTAGTTTAGTCTGTTTTTACAACCACCATGTTGCAATTGAAAAAAAAATAACAGTTCAAAGATATATAATTATGATATAACAAACAAAATCTAATAGTATTATCCATTTCCTTATATTATTAAAAAAACATCTTCTACATAATTAAAATTTAGGTCTCACAATCACTACATTGTATGTCCAACATCATAACAATGCATTGTCATGACAAAATTGTCAAATAATATTTATAAAAATTCTTCTTTATCTCACTAATATATTATATACATTATAAGCAATGCATGGAGGACCACCTCAAACAATAGGTAAAAATAATCAATGATTATCAAGGAAACCACTGAGGATGCCAAAGGTTGATTCAAGGAAAATAGAGATGGGTTGCATGAAAGCAACTAATGGATCCCCATTAGTGAAATTGGAAATAAAGGATATCTAGGAAGGAATAGATAAAATGAAGAGGAGAGGGCTAATTTATCGATTCAAGGTATTTCGAGCTATTCTTGCTACCTTCAAGCAATGGGCTGCCAAAAATTGGAGCACTAAAGGTGAGTTCCAAATATTTGCTTACCCTAATGTCTACTTATTTATTTTATTTGCTACTGAAGAATATAGGGAAGATATTTTTCAAGGGGCCATGGTTTTTGGTTAGGGTAGGGCTCTTCATGAATCCCTGGTATACCAAATTCAAAGCTAAGAAAAAAATGCCATCAACTACCCCTGTCTATATATTTTATTTGGTCTTCCAATAGAATACTAAAATACAAATGTATTAGAAACAATTAGGAATTATTTAGGAGTATTCATCGTAATTTTTGATAGCACTCAATAGTTATATCATATGATCTATGCAAGGATTTGTGTTCTGATTGATTTTGACAAACCACTTCCAGAGAAGATCACTTTACAATATGGGGAAGAAATATGGGATCAAGTAGTAGATTATGAAAATATTCCATTTAGATGCAAAATTTATCTTGAGTATGGCCATCTAGCCAAGTATTATCCACATAAGGTCCCTAAAAAAGAGAAAGAGGATAGAGACTTGGTAGGGTTTCAAATCCCTAAACAAAAAAAAACACAAAGAAAAAATAATAGTTAAAGAGAAAATAATAATTTCACCTAACACCTTTGAAATTATATCCATGGATGAGAAATCAGATGATGAAGATGTTCAAATGGAAATAGTAATTATGGAAGAAACAATGTTTGATGAAGAGAGGGAAAAATATGGACTACATGATGAGAAATGACTAAAAGGGTTGCCCTAATTCTGAGAAATAACAAGCAGTGAGAGCCATCTCAGCTAGCATTAAACTATAAAAAAAAGAACAATATAGAAAATCAACCCAAGTGCAAAACCAAAGGATAGATTCAAACTACAAACAAAATGGATCCTCAAAAATACCATACAAATTTCAATAGTATAGTCCTAGTTGGAATGAAGCAAGATACAAACAAAAAATTGAGGATGCCTTGATACTAGGCATGCTCCTTGAGTGTGTCGAAGGTGGTAGGCCAGGTCTGAGCCCTAGATTTTTTTGGCAGAAGAGATACCCCTACCTTCTTGAGTCTTACTCGAAATTAGTATCCCTTCTAGGATGTTTTCCACAATATATATATATATATATATCCTTGAACTAATTTATTATTAATATAATATTGAAAAATATATAAGATCTTAAAAAAAATCCTACAATACTTCCATAAGCAAACATTATGGCCATACACAAACACATACATAGATACATATAAAGGAATATAACTCTAGCCCCTTAGATACACAATATCTAAGTCTATAGAGGCTAGACAAGGGTCTACTCCAATAAATGATAACTATAGTGGTATCCCCACTTGATAAATAGAGTTGATCTAATACTCATAATACAACAAATTCTAAAAATAGGGATCACGAATCAAAGTAGGATCTCTTTCCAACAATCCTTAACATCTATCTAATAACCAATGCACCATATATATTTATTAGATCCAAGGGATTTTTCTTCTCCTTAGAGAATATGCAGATCATATTATCAAAGTAAAATAATAATATAAAGAAAATATCAAATACATGTCCTAAGGTCATAATTCATTTTCTCCATGATATTTTTGTTTTGTAACCATGGTTTCTATAGTTTCCAAGTAGGTCTCAAAATTTCCATCTCCTTGATGATGCATAATATTTTGACCCCCATGTATTTGATGCATAAAAACACAATGAAGAGTCTCTCTAAAACATCATCTTAGAAAATGAAACCATAATTTTTAGTCATTGAAAGAACTATCTAAATCATAATAGACCAAGATTCCATAATCAAGTAGTAAGAGTGTTATGGGAGGTGACATTAAAGATACTTCCATGTCCACTTACATGGTCCAACTAAAATCATCAAAAGGTATTGGAACTAAACCCATGTAATTCAAGTAGAATGTGCTTTCACACAATTTCAAATGCAAAAACTGACATAATGAAGAATGTCACATGACTTGGAAAATATCAAGGATAAAATATTACACTTTCCTCCAATGCTTTGATTAGGCTAGAAATATAAATGGAGGGGATATTATTTAAAAATTAAGAAAAAATCATATTAAAAATTCATCCCACTAACCTAAACCATGAGGAAATATATCAATGGGTATTAAAAGTTTCTTTTACCTCCTATCATGTAACTAAATCATGAATCATTAAAAAAAATTCCCTTATAACCATTGAAATGAAGTATTTGAAGGATTATTTACATGACTAAATTATGGTTCTTCATACATGCTTCCATTTTATATTTTAATTCACAAAATTTGTTATAATGAGTCAACCACCACATATCATATTAAATAAATTAAGATCATAATAATTAAATGGCCCATGGTTTAGTAGTATAAATACCAAATCCTTATTAATAATCAAAAGTTACTTAATCCTTACCCATAATGAATTAGGCATAAAGGATGAGTAAAAATTAACAATGACAATGTTAAACCATATACCCATGTTTTAATTAAATAGAAAATATTAAATATATCATATAATATTTTTTTTGTTTGTTTGTGGAAAACATCCCAAAAGGGATGCCACTTTTGGGTAAGACCCAAGGAGGCAGGGGTATCTCTTCCACCAAAAACACCCAGGGCTTGCACCTGGTCTACCACCTTTGGCACACTCAAGGAGCATGCCTAAAACACAAAAACAAGCACACACAAACATAAAAAAACACACACACACACAAAAAATCCACCTTCGACACACTGAAGGAGCATGCCTAAAACACAAAAATAAGCACACACAAACATAAACAAAGACAACCCTCCCAAAAAAAACATGAAACATAGAAAAAACCACAAAAACAACATAACACAACACTACCATAACAAAAACAACCAAATGAAACAAATACACTACAACCAAAAAAAACAAAAACAATAGAACACGAACCACACAGATAAAACCACAAAAAATAACATAACAAAACAAAACCAAAACAAAAAATTAAAATGATACAAAAAAGAAAAAACAAAAACAAAAACTAAGCCAATGGAGCTATTGAAAAATCAGACCATGTAAGATAACACTAAAACTAAACCATAGCTAAACAAATTACTAGAAATAACAGAAATTGCTTAGAAAATTAGCCATAGCTTCTAACATTGCCATCAAGAGACTGTAGGATAACACCCATCCTATAAACCCTTAGGATTAAGGCATCCTCATCCTTTTATTTGTATCTTGCTTCATTCCAGCTGGGACTATAGGATGGTTACTTAGAACCACAACACTACTATTGGAATTTGTATGGTCTTTTTGAGGATACATTTTATTCGTAGTTTGAATCTGCCCTTTGGTTTTGCACTTGGTATGATTTTCTACATTGTTATTTTTTATATAGTTTAAAGTTGGTTGATATGGCTCTCTTTGACTATTAGTTCTCAGCATCAGGGAAAGATATTTTAATGTTTTCTCATCATACAATCCTTCATGTTTTCTCTCTTTATCCAACTATGTTTTCATAATTACTATTTCCATTTGACCATCCTCATCATATGCTTGCTCATCCGTGGAGATAATTTCAAAGTTGTTAGGTAAAATTACTGTTTTCTCTTTTGTTGCTATTTTTTCTTTGTGATTTTTTGTTTATATATTTGAAACCCTACCAAGTCCCCATCATATTTCTCTTTATTAGGGACATTATGTGGATAATCATTGGCTAGATGGCCATATTCATGATAGATTCTGCATCTAAATGGATTATTTTCATAATCTACTACTTTTTCCCATATTTATTTCTCATATTGTAAAGTAATATTCTCTGGAAGTGGTTTGTCAAAATCAATAAAAATATAGATCCTTGAATAAATCATATGATCTAAGTGTAGAGTGCTATTAAAATTCATCATGAAAACTCCTAAAGAATTCCCAATTATTGCAAATATCTTTGGATTCTAGCATTCTACCAGAATACTAAATAAACAGACCCAAATAGGGGTAACTGATGGTATTTCTTTCTCAGCTTTGAACTTGGTATACCAGAGCTTCATAAAGAGCCCTGTCCTACCAAAAAACCAAGACCCTTATTGAAAAATGTCCTTCCTATCTTCTTCATTAGCAAACAAAATATAGAAGTAGCCATTAGGGTAAGTATTAATTTAGAACTTACCTATACCAATTTTTGGCAACCAATTACTTGAAGGTAGCAAGAATCAATCGAAATCCCATGAATCAACAAATTAATGCTCTCCTCTTCATTTTAGCTATTCCTTCCTAGAGATTTGTTATTTCCAACATAACTCATGGGGATCCATTAGTTGCTTTCATGTAACCCATCTCTATTTTTCTTTAGTCAACCTTTGGTATCATAAGTGGTTTCCTTGGAAATCATTCATTGTGTTTTCCTCTTGTTTGAGGTCGTCCTCTACGAATAGTTTATTTAAAACTTATTTTTGGCTCAATGCATGCATCTTTGTTGAAACCCTCCATCCCAAAATCAATTAAACCCTACTTTCATCCAAGCAAAGAAACCCTAATTTTCTTTGATCCATCACATAATGTTCACCCATATTATTTCACATCCTTACATAATATAACATCAAATTTGGCCAATAATGTTAAATTACATGTTTTCAACAACTTTAGTTTACTTTACAATAACTTTTCTAATTTTGTATTAGTCCAAGTTATATTTTTTATCATCTTCAACTCACATGTATCGATATTAAAAGTCATGCCATGGGTGAGACCAAGAAAAAAAAATTACATTTTGAGGTATCCACTTTTGGCATACAATATTGTAATGAAATAAAAAATAATATGCTATGATTTACTATCATATTCCCATGATAAAACCTTTATTTTTAATATGGGGCATTGAAATACTTATAAAACAATATTTAATTGATCCCTTGTCAGTTCCTTCTCATTTACGTTAGCAAAAATCTAATTATATTTCAACTATACTACAACATCTTCTTCTACATAAACTATACCAAAAATAGAATTCATATCTTTTAACAATATTGTATATGCAAAAATATTTTTCCATAACTAAAATCAATGATATTATTGCTTTATTAAAATTTCTTATAGCATCCCCCTTGAATATAAGCGGTTGGTAATTTTGTAGTGTAAATTTGAGTTAGTTTAATCATGAGAAAATAATAGTTTGTCACTATCTTGTTGTTTTACTTATTAACTCATATGTTACCACCTTCCATGTTGATATAATTATTATCAATCCATTAGTCTTTATTGGAGAATATTAAGCTATTATTGTTGATCATCTAAATGATCTATTAACTATATAATTATTGCATCTTCAAGAGGAGTTTTTGGGACATCAAATTACATATTAAGTTGCTTATTGGTTCAAACAAATATGTTTTAGAATTCTCAATATCTATATTTTCTTTGGAACTTGGATGCATCTAACCTCATCCTATGTATTTTCCAACTAGCACTTGTCACTCTATTTTCCTTCTTGGTGGTATCCTTCCCACAAAGGATAATATGCATAAATTTATTTCTAAAGAGCATGGGGTAAAACTTGGAATTAATTCTAAATGTCATGCATAAAATGTGTACCTCAAGTTTATATTTTAAAATTATTACAACTATCATTCTCAATCTTAAATGAATATTTCCAATATATTTTCTATAAACTTGTATCCTCAACTTTGTTTACATAGTTTAATGTTGCATAGATATATATCATCAATATTTATAATGTAAGTCTTAGGTCCTTATTATAAGAGTATATCTTTTAGCATCTTATATCCATTTTCTAAATATTAAAATTACATAATAGTACATCCTTTTCCAAATTATTAGTAATTGTATATATTTAACATCTTCCATTTTTTTATACAAGAGAAACATATCCCATATAATTGTAATTAAATAGAATATAAGAGAAAGTTTTCCTTCCCATCATCATGAATAATATTTGGACCTACCACAACAAAAAAGTCTGGTACCTATTGTTATACATCTATCCACTAATACACTCCTCTAGAAGATGCTACTGAATTTGGATTTTAATGGATTAGATTTACAAATAAGACATCAAGGAATGACATGTTTAGTCTATCCATTTTACATAATTATACATTTAACTCAATAAATTATTCTAAATTTTTAGAAAGAATATTATCATGTAAAAATATATGATGACAAATCACTAGTTTCTTTTTGTTGAAGTGATGCAATAATGTCCTTATAATCATGAATTATGTTTTGGACATGAAAATACATTAAAGAGATCATTATAATTATATTTAAGTAAAATTATTACATAAAAATCCTAATAGACAAACATCATGGCTTCCAATTATTTGAGTTACTATGGAAAAATCCTTCTTATACCACATGGTACAACCATTACAAGATTTCCAATCTATATATTATAATCTTGATTTTTAGGTAGTTGTTTAACTAAACATGATTCACTTCACCTCTATGTCAAGTAATCAACTCTCATAATTTACATATTATTGAAAACAATTTTCAAGCAATGAAATTAACTCTTTATCAAGTGAAGCAATAATGAGAACTATTTGATAATATTTGTATCACTTTGTTATAGAAACAAATAGTCCATGATATGGATAGACATATATGCTATGATGATTTTTATTTATTTCATAAACATGATGATATGGCTTCATAATTTGATAAAAAAGTATAAATTTTCTATTTTCAAAGATGCATTATGCCTAACAAGTTAATCATATACCTCAAGGTAATACTACATAATAATTTCATAAATATGCATGATAAATTTCTTTGGGATGTTAGGTATGTCAATATGAAATAAAAATGGCACAACTATTGACAAATGTCCTTTCACTTGGTTTTGATAAAATATAAAATTTTCATGAAATTATATATATATATATATATATATATATATATATATATATATATATATAGATGTATCACCTATATAGGGTGAAGGCAAGCATACCCCTAATGGTATTATACATGGAATAATGTTGTGATATATGTAGGAGGATGTTCCTCCAAGTTGGTGCCATATAATGAGTATACAAAGTAATAATTAGATCCACTAATATCTATAATTATGTATGATAAATTTCTCTTTTGATAAAAAAATTCATTCTTATTACAAGTAAGATTTTACACCATATTTTTATCTACATTTGAATAATTTCCATTTGCATTGTTGAGTAAATAATTAGTCTTTAGAGCATTTCATATGGTTACAAATAAGATGAATAATTTTAAGACTCTTATATGTTATCTAATGTAAGCATTTATCAATATCTCTTTCACATTTATAGTAGCATTTTGATTTTGTTTTTAAGTGTTTCATATATGTATCATCTTTAACAAGATTAGAGTTAGGACAAGTTATTTTGTTTGATGTGTTTAGATATTTTGTTGGAATTATTCACTATATTTGAGTTGTCATTGATGTAAAAGGTCGACATGGTTGATAGCAAATAGTGGCATAAATATCCTCAAGAGAAAATATAAGTTTTAAAATATCAAAGGGTTTATTTAATATTTAAACCCACAAAAGGTGTTTAAATATTTAAATATTATTGAATTTAAAAATTATAATATAGAAGTCATTTTTAAAAAAGAGTGGGCTGACTTGGGCACCACATAAAAGAAGTATGCATATAAATATAAGGTAAAAAGTTCAAATGATTATGGATTTTTGTTTTAAAGCCTTCAATATAACTTAGAAGTGTGATAAAGGTGAGTGGACACAGTATCATGTGTAGGGTGAAAGGACACAACAACATGCGCAGTGAAATAAGGATGAACATTTATGCTCATAGAGGATAGCTTGAAGATGACAACTAGTCTAAATTACCCTAGTTTCCATAGAAGAGGAGCGATGGAGAGTTTTTTTTTAGCACAAGCAATGGAGGTTCAAAGGCAAGGTGAATATATCATAAGATAAGTGGCAGAGAGTTCATTTCAAGCACCGAATACTCAAAAAGAGACTGTATAGCGACAAAAGTTCAAAGCAAGGTGGCACTATTGATAAAGTAACCATGATTCATAATATACTTGGATCTGCTTTGAATTTCATTCGTTGCTTCAAGGAGAATACAACACTAGTTGTGTGAAGGCTGATAAGTGATTCAAGCATAGGAAGAGGAGGTTTGTTGTATATTTTCACTTTCAAAACAAGCAGATGTATTGATTCAGTAAGAGGTGGCACTAAAGGAAGTGTTAGCATTGGTGTTGAAAGAAGGAGAGATGCTGAAGGATGTGACAACACTAAATTTGGATGCAGAGATGTTGAATCCATGAAGAAGTGAGCAAAGAATATAGCAGAAGTGACAACTGTATGAAATTAAAAGCAGCAGCGAGATTTGTAAGACACGTGATCACAAGAAAGAAAAAGGTACAAATAGATCATCTTACCCTTTTTTTTCGTCGAGCACTCCAACTCAAATGATCATCACTGACAGTGTTAGGCTTGTCTAGCTGGATGTCCTGAGTTTGAATCCCATCGAGGCTATAAATTTTGGTTTAGTTATTTTGCAAACATATTGATGATCATAACTTCAAATTTAAGATCATAAAATTAACTTCCATTAGGTGGTGTAGTTGAGGATATTGGTGCTCCTATGGGTTGGTGCTCATGAACTGAGGGGATTGGTGTCTCCTGTGGGTTGGTATCCATTAACTAAGGGGAATGGTGTCTCTTGTGGGTTGGTGCTCATGAACTAAGGTAATTGGTATCTCTTGTGGATTGGTGTCCACCAAATTGAGCAAGGGGATTGGTGTCTCCTATAGATTGGTTTCCATGAACTTGTATAGGGGATTGGTGTCTCCTATGGATTGGTGTCCATGAACTTGTATAAGGGATTGGTGTATCTTGTGGTTTGGTGCGTATAAAATTTATTGAAGAAAAATATAAGCAATAGTTTGTTGTGGTTTTCTTTCGAGAGGGTGTTTCCACATAAAAGCATTGTCTCTTATGTGTATGGAAATTATGCATTGATTTATTATTGCATTTATATTATTGTTGTTATCATTTGGATTGCAAAGTTTTATCTTATACTATTCACCCTCCCTCTCAGTATAAGCTTGTGTTCTTCGATTGGTATCAGAGTAAGTTCTTTTGTGAAAGTCTAACAACTTGAAGGAAGATCTTACAAGAACACACATGGCTTACCAAGAATTTTTTTTATCAAATAGGGCTCCATTGTTTAATGGGACTAACCATAATTTTTGGAGCATAAGTATGCAAACCTATTTAACGACACATGCGTATGATATATGGCAATCAGTTGATGATGGGTTCACACCACTTGTAACTCCTCCCACGGATTGAGATGGAAGAAACCATTTGAAAATAATGCTAGGACAATGAATGCAATATTAAGTGGGTTATGTGAATTAGAGTTTGTGAAAGTCATGCAATGCACCTCAGAAAAAGAAATATGGGACAAGATACAAAGAACATATGAAAGATACAACAAAGTTAAAATGGTAAAATTCAAACCCACAAGATGAAGTTTGAATACTTGAAGATGAAATATGAGGAAGATATTTCTAAATATCTAATTCGCATTGATAAAATTATCAACACCATTTATGGACTTAGAGAAAGTATTGAAGATTCTAAGATCATTCAAAAAATCTTAAGGTCGCTTCTCATGAGGTTTGATACAAAGGTTTTGGTGATTGAAGAAATGAAGGATATTAAAACCTTAAGCATGGATGAGCTACATGAAATTCTTACAACCTATGATATGAGGACTAAAAAATATCAAACATCCAAATGAAAGGCCACATTTAAAGCTTCAAAGAAGACAAAGAATAAAGAACCAAAGTCAAGTGAAGAATCAAGAAACGAAGGAGAAGCTAATTTTGTATGAAGAAATAAGAAGGGTCCAAGAAAACACAAATATATGCATACTATGAAATGTTTTAGCTGTGGTAAAATTGGTCATTATGTATCTAACTGCCCATAAGCTAGAAGTAGTAGAAGTGAAGAAGAAAAGGAATACAAGAAAAATAAAGAAAGACTATTTTATCATGAAAATAAAAATAGGCACAATCAAAGCAAGCATGAAAAGAAGATATTTCAAAGGCACAAGAAGAGTCTTTATGTTGAGGAAGCAATCAGTTCTTCCAATAGTGATGAAAGCCTCTTCGATAGTGAAATAAAAGAAATCCTATTTTTGGCTACAGAGTAGGAAGAAGATGTTCTTATTGACAAAAATCAAGAAAAAGAGAGAGATCTAGAAAATTAAGAGGAAGTCATATTTGACATAGAAGAGAAAATTTTTGTTGCTCTTGAAGAGTTGAAAAGGCTTAGAAAGAAGAACTCAAGATTGAAGACTCAAGTACAAGAGGATGTGATGAAAAAGGTAAAGTTGTCGCAATAACTCATTGAATTGAAAGTTAAAGTTGAAGAGGTAAAGTGAATTGAAGAATGACTGACCAGTTAAAGGAAAAATAGTTGGAAAGTGAAAAACTAAAACATGAAATTTTTTTGTAAGGAAGGAAGTGGAAGAATCTAATGATAAGCTAAAGTAAAATATTATGCTTGAGAAAAAGCATAAATTTTTTGGATGATATTATGAAAGCACAAAGATCTTCGGTTATAAATACTAGACCTGGTTTTAGAGAAGGTCAAAAGAAAGAAAATGGGGACCCAATCTCAAAAGGAATATAGGCATCAAATATAACAATTAAAGAAGAGCCTAAGACCTATACTGATATTTTGAGAAGTGGAAGCATCGAGAAGGAAGAAAACAAAGCATCATTAAGGAACAAGATCCATCACAAAAAAAACAAGGAGAGAACAATACGGTCATATCCTCCAAGGCAATCAAATAGGTTTTAATATTTCTTCCGAGGTTATTGTTTTTTATGTAACAATTTGGTCATAAAGTTGTAAATTACAAAATCTGTGCTAAGAATAATTTTGGATTCACCAAGAGGAATTTCAATTCATTTACACCACTTATGGACTACAACATTATTTATTACAAATTTAATAATTTTGTGTATACAACTAGATGGTGTAAATAGTGTTCCATAGACTTTTGAAATCAAGTAAGGAGGATGGTCAAACTGTTCAAAATAATATGATCTCAAAAGTTTGAAAAACTAAAATAGAACAAGAATATGAGCATAGTAATTTGGGAGTTTTACTCCCATATCATCATTGATTGTATCAGTAAGAGTAGGGAGTAAGGGAGTATTGTCAAGTGTCTTATATTACAACCCCAAGGAGCCTTTGCCATTGATGTCAAAGGAGAAGAATTTTAGTAAGGGGAGCAACATGTATTTTTAGTAAGGGGGAGCAGCTTGTCAGGGGAGCAACTTGTGATCCAGTTGCAATAAAGAATAGTTTCTTTACAGCGTTACCATCAATAATAAAGGGAAATATTATTGGAATTATTCACTATATTTGAGTTGTCATTGATGTTAAATGTCACCATGGTTGGTAGAAAATAGTGGCAGAAATATCCTCAATAGAAAATATGAGTTGTAAAATATCAAAGGGTTTATTTAATATTTAAATCCACCAAAGGTGTTTAAATATTTAAATATTATTGAATTTAAACATTATAATATAGAAGTCATTTTTAAAAAATGTGGGTCAACTTGCGCGCCACATAAAATAAGTATGCATATAAATATAAGGTAAAAAGTTCAAATGACTATGTATTTTTGTTTTAAATCCTTCAATATAACTTAGAAGCATGCTTAGGGTGAGTGGACACAGTAGCATGTGTAGGGTAAAAGGACACAATATCATGCGTAGTGAAAGAAGGACAAACATCTGTGCTCGTCGAGGATAGCTTGATGGTGAAAACTAGTCCAAAATTACTCTAGTTTTTGTTTGATCCATATAAGAGGAGTGGCAGAGAGTTTGTTTCAAGCACAAGTAGTGGAGGTTCAAAGGTAAGGTGAATAGACTAGAAGAGAAGTGACAAAGAATTTATTTCAAGAATAAGATACTAAAAGAGAGACTCTACAGTGATAGAGATTCAAAGCAAGGTGATGTGATTGATAAAGCAATCATGATTCATAATATCCTTGGATCTACTTTGACTTTTATTTGTTGCTTCAAGGAGAAGACAATGCTAGTAATGTGAAGGTTGATAAGTGATTCAAGTGTAAGAAGAGGAGGTTTGTTACACGTTTTCACTTTTAAAGAAAAAAAATGTGTTGAGTCAGAAAGCAGTAGCACTAAAGGAAGCATTGGTGCTGGTGATGAAGGAAGGAGAGACACTGAAGGACAAGAAAGCACTAAATCTATATGTAGAGATGTTGAATCCCTGAAGTAGTGAGCAAGAAAGATAGTAGAAGTGATAGCTATGTGAAAGTAGAAGCGGTAGTGATATTTATAAGACATATGTGCAAAAGAAAGAAAAAGGTACAAAATAAATCATCTTTCCCTTTTTGTTTCATCAAGCACTCTAGATCAAATGGTAACCACCGACAATGTTAGGTCTATCTAGCTAGAATATCGTCGAGGCTATAAATTTTTGTTTGGTTATTTTTGGAAACATAGTGATGGCCACAACTTCAAATTAAAGATCATGAAATTACCTTCCATCAGGCAGTGTAACTAAGGGGATTGGTGTCTCTTGTGGATTGGTGCCCATGAACTAAGGGGATTGGTGTCTCCTATGGGTTGGTACCCATGAACTAAGGGTATTGGTGTCTCCTATGGATTGATACTCATCAACTAATGGGATTGGTGTCTCCTGTATATTGGTGTCCATAAACTTGAGCAATGAGATTGGTGTCTCATGTGGATTGGTGTCCACAAACTTGTATAGGGTATTGGTGTCTCATGTGGATTGGTGTCCATAAACTTGTATAGGGTATTGGTGTCTCCTATGGGTTGGTGCCCACAAAATTTATTGAAGAAAAATATAAGAAATAGTTTGTCATATTATTGTTGATTTCATATTGATTTATTAGCTTGTGTTCTTATTTACAATTTATATAGTCATTAGTTTAGTTTGTCTCTATAACCACCATGTTGCAATTGAAAAAAAAATAACAGTTCAAACATATATGTATTATGATATAACAAACAACATCCAATAATATTATTCATTTCTTTATATTATTAAAAAAACATCTTCTATAAAATTTAGGTCTCACAATCTCTACATTGTATGTCCAACATCATAACAATGCATTGTCCTGACAAAATTGTCAAAATAATATTTATAAAAAATATTCTTTATTTCACTAATATATTATATACATTATAAATTTTAAGTGTTGAAAATCTACACCATTAACCTACTCGAACTAGCTACTCAGTCTGTTACCTACATATTTGTTTGGAAGGTCACGATGATAATATTCCAAAAGTTGAGCAATCTGAGTTTCCATTTTTAGGAGTACAACAGGAAAACGATATACATATTAAACAATATCTGTAGCTCTACACTTTGCATTATCTATTTATGTATGGAATTGAATACATTAATACCCACGAAAACAATTAGAGCATGCTTATGGTCTGGGAGCTTTATCTTTTTGTTACACGTAACTCAAAGGCTGAGTACGTCCAGTCCGACAAAATAACGTGACAAAACGGTGACGATTCTGTGTCACCCAAAAGAGATCCTATTTTCATTAAATTAAGTAACTAATTTCGTATCACGAGTCTGGAAGGAATCACCATATAATACAAATAACTAAAAACCATGATTGTATCGAATAAGGAATAGAAGAGTATGTTGCTTCAAAAATTTGAATTTTTTTTAAAATATTTTCTTATCGTTTATTTTATCTAATATTAAAATAAAAATTAAAAAACGAATTGATGGGTACATAATATATTTTTTTATTTTTTTATTTTTTTTAAAGTGTTATCTTAATGTTCAATCGTTGAATGATGGTTCTAGTATCTAAGCTTGACGATGATGATAAACCAACAATATAGCGTTTCAGTTCCAAAAATCTCCGGCATCCTTGGGCCAATTGATGATTAACTTCACCATCCGAAAGCCCAATATGAGACTATAGAAGATCTTTTGATGTTTAATAACAGTTCTTGCTCTATAAAAAGTAGAGTTTTTCACGTTGCGTTGTATGTTATTATTGTTATGTAATGCACACCCGTTATCGAAAAGACAAGGAGAATGACATTCATGCATTTCAGTGTATATATATATATATATATATATATATATATATATATATATATGTTCTGGTTATATTTATATTTGCTGCAAATCCATTAGAATTGATAAGAACAAAGATTTAGTCACACTAATTAAAGTGATGAGAACTTAGCCATACAAGCGAGGCAAACCAACCTGACAATAGGCCGAGTATCTAACATACTTTGTTTGACATTCCTGAATGGTAGCGCTCTTATAGCATCATTATCTGTATGTCTTATATTTAATTTGATCCAAACCTTTTTATGAACAGGGATTCTTTAAAATTAAACATTCCATTGAGAATGATATATCATTTCATGGGGAATGTTTATATATAAACTTCTATATTTTTTTTATTAGAGAAATAATTAGTTATAGCAGGATAATTTCATTGCTTGTATATATGCTTTTGTTCTAGAGATATGTTTTAGAAAGATAATTAGTTAAGCTAACATACAAATTACATTTAAAATCCATAATCTTGAGTTGATTGCAATATCAAACTTTTATAGTGTGTATTCATAAGGAAAATAATGTAACATTGTGGTTTGGAGAGTGTACTGTATTTGATGGCACGATCTTATAAGGACTTCAAGAATTAAAGGAAAAAATTATTTATAAAAAAACTTTTTCCAAAATGTTTATTACCGTAGTGATTATTTTTTCATTCTTGCACTCTCAAAGGTTTTTGGAATTAGAAATTATTTTTGGTGGAAAAAAATCCTACAATATTTATAGTCATAAATAACATAAATCCTTAAGATTTGATCTCCATAAATTGTGCAAATCATATTGTCAAACTAAATCTAACATCACCTTCACGATTTTTTGAAACTAAAACTCTTTAAATCAATTTGAAAATGTCATTAAATGGTACTTTATTATGTGATTTATGGGTTAATGGTTTCCTCGATTTATTAGTCTAGTTTAAAGTGTTGGAATTCATAAATGGGCTTGTGTTTGAAATTTGCCCTTCTCAAATCATCCAATTTAGCCGATCCTTATAATATGATTGTTGGGAAATCTCCCAGGTTTCTATGACAAACTATAGCACGATATAAATGGTTTTATTAGCCTTAAATCAATCTTCACAATTGTTTTTACATGATAACCCTTTGATTCTATATGCTAATGTATTTTAATAGTATTTTTAATTTATAATTTTTTTTCCTTTTACGTACATGAGAGTTTTGGAAGTCATATATGACCATACGTTCTTTTAAATTTGATCTCTACATATTATCATATTTAAAATTCTTAGAAAATGACCTTTCTGAATCCTCCATGCTTGTTTGGAGGACTTCATTGTTTATAATGGTATATACTTTAAAACTCTTAATAGAAAGTTTAAATCCAATGAAGATTAGAGTTCTATCCATTCATTTAACATAATAAAATATATTATTCATTTCAAAATTTATTGATAGTCTCTTAATGTGTTTTCATTTGTATTTTATATTTTATTAATACACATTTTTAATCGTGTGATATATTATGGGCCCATAAAGATAGTGGTAAATTTATTACTTGCATAAGTATGAAAGACCTTATGTCCCTTTTATGAATTGATTTTTAATTTTTTGTAATTACGATATGATTAACATTTTTCTAAAAGTCATGAAGCATTTATAAATCACCCATGAATACTTATTAGACAAAAAACAAATTCAATATGTTTTCATCATAATGTGCATATTATTCTAGTTAGTTTAAACTAGAGAAACCCAATGTGAATAGTATGAAAAATGTCTTTCACATTTATTGGAAAATGGGTGTTGATCATATTGGATGCTTCACTACTTTTTAACCCATAAATAAATCAAATAATTGACCATATTTTTCACATCTTATTTAAATCCTCATAAATCCCTCACAATTTTTTTGTGATGCATAATTAATGTTATTGAGTTTTATTGTATTAGAAAATAATGCATGATCATCTAAATATTAAATGTTTATACTAACATATTTTATATATGTAAAAGCTATCTTTATACGAGAAGAGGTTGCCATTCTATATAAATGGGTTGATGATTGTAATAACTTATGAATATTTTAAATACTTTTACAGTTTAAACTTTTGTATGACTCTAGTACTACAATAGTTAAAGTTGATGATTAATTATAACATGTGTTCAAACCTTTATCCACTCTAACTTACTTCTTTAATTGCATATAGTTAAAAAAAATGAGGTATTATGTCATCTATGCATGTCCCTTATCTAATATTAGATAGATTGATACTATCCATGATTTATCATAACATTCATAAATGCATTGATAATATACCATAAAATAGAAATTATCCTTATACACAATGGTGGTTGTGAAATTTCCATGAGGCATATTGATTTATCTAATTTAAAAATTTACTATTAATTTTATGGATTTTTTAACACATATTCATAACATTCTTTACCTAAAAATAAGTAATAACTATCATGGTCAATTATTTTGACTCTAAATCACCATCTTCAATTATTTTATTTAATGAAATAAGCACAAATGCATAATAACTATCATGGTCACTTCTAAATCACCATCTTTATAAATTCTAGATTAATAAGATTCTCTTTGAGATAATACTAATCCATCACCTTTTCCTAAAGCATTACACTCTAAAATAGATATCTTGGTGAATTAAGGAGTAAGAAAAATTATAGTAAAGGTTAGTTCCAAGGTATTTATTGTACACATAATAAATCAACATATAAATTACTAAATAAAAACTAGGAGAAGGAATAATTTTATTATACCTATTTATTATTAGCTATTAAGGGTAGGGAAATATTTAAAAATGTATGTTTTTACATAGTTAGATTGATTATTGAACTTGAAGAATTTAAATAAATTTAGTTTAAGTCACTACAAGGAATTTTATTATAGTAAAAATCTTATGCTAAAAATATTATTATATTAAAACATGTTATTTAGTCAATATTTAAATTTTTTGTACAAGAGATAATATGTGAGAATTGGATATATAACTTATTCTACCCAACATATGAGGTCTATAAATAATTAAATTTTAACTACTATTTAGGGATGCTAACCCCCAAATACATGATTCACACTCTAACAAATATTAATGCTTAAATCACATTGTTATTGGAGTTTCTTTGGTGGAAGTGTTCACCAAGGGTATTTGAATGGTTTATCCTAAATATATGGTTTCTTGTGTTGATTTAAAAATAACAAAATATTTTAAGATCTAAAAGAAAATATGCTAAATAAAAATAGTTAAAATACAATGCAATTTAAAAATAACAAAATATTTTAAGATCTAAAAGAAAATATGCTAAATAAAAATAGTTAAAATACAATGCAAAATGAAAAGAAGTATCCGAAAAACAAAAATAACCTATGTGTTCTTTAATTTCTTGAAGTAAAAAACTAGAAAGGATTTTACAAACACTAAGATAATTATTTTTTAATTTAACAAGGGTTCAAGAAATCAGTGCATCAAACAAATTTTAACCTAGAGATGAAAATAAATTCTGTTTTGATTTAATGTCTAAAATATGAAAATAATAATCTAAATATGAAGAGCCTAGTTCTTTTTATTATCCGTTTTTAATGTTTTAGTATAAAAAATCTAAGTTCTTTAATTTATCCTCTTCAAATGTGCTAATATCATTGAAATAGAGAGTAAACAATAAATTTGAATTTATACTAAAATAAAATAGAAATAAACGTACTTGAAATTCTACACCTACCAAATCTAATATCTGCAACTAGGTTCCCTGCATCCTTGTGTTTACTATCTGAAAAACCGAGCTTATTGCCTATGATTGAAAAATTCATATGGTGACCTACAAACCTATAAAAATTTCTAAAAAGGAAATAACATAAGAGTGAGGTTTAGGGGGTTTGATGTCATGCTAGGAAAAGTGTTGGACTTCCTTACCTATAGTCCAACCCCCTATTCTTTAGATAAAATCATATTTGAAACTTTTAGGAAATGAGTATTTACATAGGACTAAATTAGAATTCTTACAAATCGAAGTTTAACTAATTGAGAAGGTGCTAAGGTATACATAGGCTTCGGTGAAAGTTGTTTTGATTCTAAGATTGAAAAAACAGTAAATGAGATGAGTTTGCTACTTTTAAAACATGTTTACTACCTATAGGATAAGTTCACAACCCATAGAGTTTGTTACCAACAAATTCAATTTTAAAGGTACAAAAGAGAATTTATGGTGCAAGAAGTAGATGGATAGATCAACCTAATGTCAAAGAACCTAAGGAAGCCAAAAAAATTACTAGATAATTACACAAAAATAAGTTAAATATATTTTTCTCTACTAGTAGCAAATTCATAGGGTAAGGCTGCAAAGGTACAATCAACGCTAAATTTGAAAAGGGTTGGTCCAAATATGATGGGGATATTTATTGATACCTATAAGTTCTATATGAATATTAATTCAAATTTATCAATGTTTAATACATAAGAAAGTTAGAATGCCAAAAAAATTAGATAAGGAGGTGAAAATCATTTAAAAAGAGATGCTAAATAGTAATAAAAAACATAATACGTTAGAATATTAATATTAGTAGAGAATTTGAAATTCTTTTAATGCAAAAAAAACAACAAAGGAAATTTTCTTCCCATCATCAATAATATGCTCTTGCATGCAATGCCCCGAGAAGCCTAATGATGAAAAAGTAACTACAAAAAGGAAGCGTAAGAGCTTGTGATGAGAAAAGGGTAGAGATTTTCTCTAAAAATATTCATCTAAATGTGTTCCAAAAGTATACATAAATATGTATGTGGAATTACATATAATCATTGTCTCAAAATTATCTCTAAATAGGTCAAATTTATAGAATTTAGAAAGGAGAGGGTGGGGCAAAATTGCCAAGTTGGTGTGTAGGAGTTTGAGTTAAAAAAAGGTAATCCGAATTGTCAAGAAAGTAGGGTTGGAAATTTGGCAAGATCAATTCACATTTAAATGAAAAAACAAGATGATTTTGGAAAGAATTGGAGGTGTGCCAACCCAAGTCACATTGGTAGACCAATAGAATAGACAAACATGGACACAAAGATGGTACATATTTTGTTTTTCATGTTTGGGGATAAATTTTAGGCCTAAGCAAATTCAAGGCAACAAACATGTATGGATGGCAAATTGACATATTTGACTAGAGGAATGCGAATGTCAAATTAAATATGTAAAATTTCATCGTTAAGAGGACAAGTATGTTGCCAATGAACTTGTCTATGAGTAGTAAAATTGTTTTGAGCACTTAATTTTTATAATGGAAGTTAAAAAATAACTTAAGTAGGTTGCTCAAATTTATTAGAATCATGGGATATAGTGGGGTGAGCAAAGTGGGATGTCTACATTTTGTTCCCTTTTGAGGCATTTATTGCTTAACAAATACTTCAAAAGTATTCATTGGTGACCTCAATTTTTTGAAAGGGCAATCCTAAGATATCTATTCATCAATGTAGAAAAAACTATTAAATTTCTAGAAAGGCAATTTTTAGAGCCCAAAGGGGATATATTAAGTAGTGAGTAAAATAAAATTAAATTCATTTTCACCATGTGACTTGAAAAACAAAAGCTCTGAATGAATTTTCCAATATTTATTGTGGCTTAGTAGTAGTGACCAATTCATCATATGCACATGATTGAAGGGATGGGTGATGCCCAGGGGGCACCTCTACATGCATGTATCAAAAATTTGTTTAAAATTCTAGGCAACAATTTGGCTTTTGGATAGAAAAATCGTCATCGAAAAATTTATTTTTGGATGGTAAATTTATCATTTTTTGATATTTTTTGTTGGGCAATGAACTCATTTGGAGGTAGTAAACTCATATAGTAACAAACTCATTAATGGATGTTGAATTCACTAAAATTCCAAAATGGCAATGTTTTAAAGTAGGATAGGCTAATAGGTTTTTTTGGATGCAAGTGGGAATTTTGGAGTCTAGAGAGTGATGATCTTGTGCTCTTGCATATATATTGGATGGGATGATCCCTATTAATAGGGTAATTTTGGATAGAATAGGACTTGGATATCTAGTGATGATGTCGAAGGTTGAGTTTGATCACACCCTTGTCATAGCATTGGTCAAGAGGTGGTATTCAAAGTATGATACACTCTTTCTATTGATGGGTGATATGACTGTCACCCTAGAGGATGTATGGAGGATTCTTAGGATTCCCATCTATGGGTTTTTTATTAGGGTGAGCATGGATTAAATGTTAACTCTTTAAAGTTATTATAAATATATTCACAAACAACTAATAAAACATGATTTACATGTTAATAGAATACTTGTTGGAGGTTGCATTGATAGATTGATAATAAGTTTAAGTGTTGTCATCTCTAGTTTACTACTATGAGACATGAGCATTACCTTTTTCCATGGTGCTAGTGTGGTGATGTATTGGGATGCTCCCTATGCCTAGGGTCCTTTTGTTTTGGCTTTATTAAATAGAGTTCTACATTAGGTTATATATAGAGAGGTGAAGGGGCATGCTTATTATACCCTTGTTTAGGTTTGTTGTTGGAAGAACATTGCCATATGATGAACTTTTTGTTTGCCTAACCATGTGGTAGATATATGTTCTCTAATAATGTATAAATAGATATTTCCTTTAGGGTTATGTTGATGGTGGCTATATGGATTATAAATAATTTGGGGGTTGATTAGATTATATGGAGGCCATGGAGATAACATCCAAAGTGGGTAGAGTTTAGAGGATTTTATGGATCATTGGTACCAAAAATAATATGGAAGTGTATAGATTAGACCAAGCATTAAGACAATTCAATGTTTAGTAGGATCTTGTAAAGATGGAAGAATATGATATAGATATGTAGGAAAATATGAGAGGGATGTAGGGGAAATTCTTGATCTCACCTTGTCTGTAGAGGAGGATGTCAATTACCATCTAGTAGTTGATCTTGCTATAGATTATGTAGGATCTACCATTGCATATAGGAAATGGTATAGGGCAGTTTCTCTCAAATATTGATACTAGATCCACCTAGATAAGGGCTTGGGTCTTTTGTTATGAGACATGCCATGGATACGAGAAAACAATAGTAGGCTTATTATATTTTTAATTATGGTGTTTCCATTGAAATGAACACCACATATTTCATTATAGACTTATTAGATTGTATGATTAGACTTTTCTATATTGTGGCAGTGAAGAAGGATACCTTTGAAATATTTCTTGTATAAGCCATCACCAATAATGACAAAGTAACAAGCATGTTGCCGAAGAATTTTGTATTCATTAAATTCAAGACCTTTTGGTATTGTGTAATATTTGAGAAATACATAAATTTCTTTCTACAAATATTCTAGAGAGGTTTTTGATTCAATAGCAATACTTGTTAAAGGTGTTTGAACAAATTCTAAGGTTTTTAGTTACTTAATTTATCAAATAATAATATTTTTTTTTCATCCCCCAACTCTAGGGGAACAAGGGAGGCAATATCTACCATTGTATTAGCATACCAATTTTTAGACTTGGGAATGATATCAATGGTAATATTATCAAAGGTGGCTAAGATATGATCCATGATTTCTTTATAGGGTTTTAACTAATAATTTATTTTCATAATTCCTTTGATTTGATTAATGAAAAGTTGAGAGTCTTCAAAAATAAATAGGATGGTGATATTGATATTTTGAGTGGCATAGAGACCAAGTATTAAGGTTTCATATTCCATGGTAATTTTAGTGCATGAAAATTAAAGCTTAAAGAATAGGGGATAATAATTTACTACAAGGAAAATAGAATTTTTTTTTTTTTAGCGAAAAATCCCTTACGGGGCCGCCTTGGTCTGAGAGACCACAAACAGGGGGTTCTACACCATCAAAGTCACCTGGGAGTTGCACCCAGTCCTACCCACACAAACAATATCAATTAGATTTTGGGTACCCAATTCAACTTTTTGGTAGGGTGGATATTCGAACCTGGGACCTCCCTTGGAGGATTGCCCTCTCCTCTCCAACTCACCAACAACACCTGGGTACAAGGAAACTAGAACTAACCCCACCCTTGATCCCTTAGAAATTTTAGCACCATATAAGTTTACATACCATGTGTTAGATTGTTTGGTATCTAAATAGTAGACAATTTCATAAATAAAATGGACCTCTATAGGTTAATGGGATTCTAATAGGATAATTGCTAGAAGGTCAGATATGACCTATCCTTTTAAGGATGTTTGATTAATGAATGCAATATCAGATTAGTTTAGGTCCATAACCTATTTAGAAAATGTCGTAAAAGGTGATGTTTCAAGATGAGGTATCTCAAAGGATCAACTCAAGCAATTACAATAGTCCTACTATTAAGCATGTATTACCTCAATTTTTGAGAGGCAATAAGTACTACTAGAATTTTTTTTCTAAAGGAGCATAGTGGGGTTTTTAGCTAACCAGAGTTTTACTAATGTAGTAGATTTCCCTTTCTTTACGTTGATCATCATGCTAGGCTAACGTGACTTCTAAGGTATGTATAGTTGTAGCAATGTACAATAATAGGGGGTTTTGAGTGATCTCATGGGATAAGGACTAGTAGGGATAAAAGGCATGTTTTGATTGTATTAAAATACTTTTAACACTTAGTATCCCATTTGAATTCAAATTCCTTCCTTAGAAGCTTGGTAAATGGTTGAAATCTATCCATAAGTTAAGAGATAAATAATTATATTGCTTACAATTTTTATTGAAGGCTACATACTTATATCATCATTTTAGGTGAAGGTATGTTTATAATAGCAAAAATATTTGATGGCCCAACTTTGATTCCTCTTCAAAAATTGATGAACCCTAGCAATTTCCTAGAGGTGACTTCAAAGACACATTTGGAGTGTATAAGGTAAAATTTGTATTTCTTTAGGTATTCAATATTTTGTTTTAATTTTTTAACATGATCTTCCTATCCTAGGGAAAAAATTTGAAAATCATTGATATAAGCTTGTATAGTATTATACATCATGTCTTGAAAGATATATGCCATAGTATATTTTAAGTTTCCCTAACATTTTTCAGGTCAAAATGCATGACTTATTAGTAAAAGGTCCCCCATGCGGTAGTGAAAGTTATCTTAGATTTATCTCCTAGTGCTATCTTGATTTGATTATATTTAAAGAAACCATCCATAAGAGATAAAATTCTACATTTCTAAAAAGAAATCATTATTGTTAATATTTGGGAGAGAGAAATCATATTTTGGATATGTCTTACTAATGTCTTTGAAGTTAATATAGATGTGGATAGTGTCTTCGTTCTTAGTGACAAGGACTATATTAGATATTCAATCAGAATAGTCAATGGATTTGTTGAATTTAACTTCAAGAAGAATTTGAAGTTCCTCTTTGATGAGCAAGGATATGTTACGATGCATTTTCCTAACCCTTTGCTTTACCAAATTGATGTCTAGCCAAACATTTAAGTAACATATAATAATATAAGAATCTATTATTGACATATCCACATAGAACTATGTAAATATATTATAAAATTTTACTATTATATTTGTATATGCTTGGAATTATTCAAGAGACAAGGCTTTTCATAATCTAAGAATTTTAGGTTTATCATAAGTTTTGATAATATTATGTAATAGTTTTTCAATGAGGATGTGAGACTCATCCTCAAAATATGGAGGTGTAGGCAGTACCCCTAAACTTTCAAAGTATATTAGATATAAAGACGACTGATCAAGATCTAACAATTATGAGGCATTATAAATATTCATTTGAACATGTGATTCTTTGTTATAAGGATAATATAGGGTAATATGATTATTAGAAGGGATATAAATTAAGGTGGTTACCTCTCTTTTGTTGAGGGTTGCTATCAATGGAGAATCACATTCTATTTATGTCATAGCATGTATTTGTACAAAAGGGTTTCCATGTTTAGGATTAACAATATCTATGGTATCTATATTAAGCATATAAATGGGAAGAAGAGATATTTTATAGTCTCTATCGTGGTTTGATTTTGACTTATTTTTTATTATGATATCCATGTAAGGGTTGAAGAGGATATTTTTATTATTGTTATCAAAGGATGATGAGCATGATTTTTATTTTTTGCAATAGGGTTTATATTCCAATACCCATTATTCTATCCATGATTCAAGTTTCGAAGGTTCATTGACACATTTATCAAACATTCCTAAACCTTTCCCATAATTCAAGGTTGCATAGGATTTTTTTAGGTACCTGATACAAATTTTATATGTATCAAGAAACATATCATTGTTCAATTTGATGAAAATTACTTTAGTAAATAATTTCTTCATTAGTTGTTCGAGCATCAACAAATGTAGAGCTCCTTATATGCACTATTATTCCATTTGAGAGCAAATTCCAAAGGATTGAGGTGATGGGATAATCTAGATAGGTCTCGTGATAGTAACTAACTTTGTTGACTATAAAATTGGTGTCTTAAGTCTCTCAAGTTTGTTCTTCTTGTTTTTTGGTTAATTGCTAGTGTTGGCTTCATGATAATTATCACATGTAGCCAAGGGTAGAAACTTTGAGGTTTCATTATTATCAAGGGTAGAATTACTTAAATAGGGGCAAGTACATTTATTTGGGTTTTCATTTTTTATGGAATGATAATAGACAAAGGCTTAGGACCTATTAGGATTTTGTGAAGTTGACCTTGGTAATCAAACTTCAAACATTGATGATACATGAATATCACCACTTGCATAACATGATTCTAGGGCAGCGCTAACATAAGATTCTAATTGAAATCACAATTTTAGACATGCACTAAGTTGTTGTGTATGTAGGGTCCTACATTTATGGGAAGGACTAATATTCTTGCAACTTCTTGTTCTTAATTATTGTATGCTTTCATAAATTATAATTTAAGACATGCACTAAGTTTTTGTGTATGCAGTGTACTATCTTTATGGGAAGGACTAATATTCGTACAACTTCTTTTCATCATTATCGTATGCTTTGATAACTATATCTAATCTTTATAGATCTTGTTTGTCTAATATGATCCTCTAAAGGATATGGTGTTGCACACATTGAAGGTATATCCATTATAAATGAGCACTTTTTTGACGAATCTATCACCAATTTCACAAGTAATATGAACTATAAATTCCCAAAGCATATATGAGGGTGGGATGCCTTCTTTATAAAAGGTAATGATGCATGATTGATGAGAAAGGTTCCTACCACATGAGTTAAATCAATTGGAATAATATTCTAAGGGACCACTTGTACATTAAAATTTTTGAAAGGAGTTTCACTATGTATAGGTGAAGTTTTTAGCAACCCAAGTAGAGAAATATTTGCAGGTACATCTTGTAGTTGTTGTAGGTTAAATGTTCCTTTCCCTTTGTATTGAGCTTTCAAGATTAAAGTTAGTATTTTAGGTAAGTGATTATGGTTAGATTATATGTTTAGGAAAGGCTTAGTAGTTATATTTATTGATTGCCCCCTTTTTTATTATTTCCTTGTTATTGCTTGGATCATACCAACTATAGTTTTGCCTTCCCGCTCTGGAGGGTTTCTTCTATCGAAGCTACTCAGTTCAGGAGTTGGTGTTGCGTTTCGAGAAAGGCATTGATGAACTCAAAAAGAGCCTCTCTCTCTGCTTTTAGGGCCTCAATGAGCTGTCCCACCCGGGTCTGTAGCTCATCCCCTTGGGCCTGAAGTTGCTCGATCCGCGCATAAAGTGCCTGAAGCTGCACCCCTTGCGCGTGAGGTCGAGAAGTTCCCCGCTGCTGGTAACGGCTCTCCTTCTCTTTTCTTTTGATCCACGTATTGGTGGCCTTGACAGAATCCCAATCGATAGGATCTCCCCATATCAAGGGTTTGGGATCCTCCTTGACGGCATAAGCTACAGCAGTGGCGAGTTTCCTATGGGCTTTAATATCACATGAGGGCCCATCGAATTCTGGGAAGGCATTTAAGATAAGACGTATATAAGTGTATCGATTTGCGTTTCTGGCATGAACAGCCACATGAAAATGAAAAGCTCCTTTCTGGGTGTGTCTCTCCTGGGAAATAACAACGGAGAAACAATCGAACGTTTCTAAGATGCGCTCTAGTATGACCGGCTTGGTGACATGCTTTCTAGAGGGCCACTCAGCATGACCCAAGGTGATAAGAAAGAAGGGGCGTATATTCTCTGGTTGCGTGTATCTCTTTCGCTGTTTCTGATTCTTCGGCTCGTTCCTGCGTGTCTCGTTGTGGTGTTTCATGATAATACGTATTAAGATGGCATAAATAGACTCCCGGCTGGTTCTGAATGGGTTGGCTAGCTAATGTGTCTGAAGTTGCTGCAAGAGGGTCTGAAGCTGGTCTTGACTGGTTCACACCGATGTATTTAGAGATTAACCTCACACACAACATAACATAATTTTGCTAGGTGGTGGAATATTCTTGTATTGAATGTTGTTAGTTATCTACTGATTGTGATTTGGTAAAGGATTTTATAATATACCTGAATCTTGATTTGAATATGTGAAGGTTTAAGAGTCACTAAAGTTGACATGTTTCTTATTAAAAATATTTTGAATGATGGTCCTAAGGCATTTACATCTATTAGTGGAGTGTCTATTAAATCAATGATAAACACACTGTTCTATTGTGACAAAGACTAGTAGTTTTTCCGTTTCAATATTTGGAGGTATTATGGGTGGAAGTTCAATCATATTTACCTCAAGAAGTTGTTCTATAATCATATAAGGGGGTATATCTAACCTAGCATAATATCTTTTAGGTTTTTCCTATTTATTCAAGATAAGTTTTTGAAGGGAAACCATAATACTCCCAGTGTTGTTACTTTGTCTAGAGTCTATGAACCCATGTCCTGAAACATGTTTGTTCTTGTATTGTCCCTTTTGACTAGATGAAGAATTATCTTCCCCTTTATTAATATTCAACTATATTTTTCTAAGAGTGGACTCCACTTGTTTTTCCAATTTAATGACATGTTCAAGATAGGATACCATTGTCATTTATAATGGATGGGGGATATGTCCATTAATATTCTTAAAAATACTAAAAAGATACTTTGGAGGAGGTTTATATTTGAGTTTCATATTTAGTGATCCCACTGTTTTAAGAAGTTTGATAGGATTTCTTATTTCTCTATGTATATGCAAACTTATTGAATTATTTTCTCACCTAGTTCTTTAAATCTCCTTAGAGAATGATGAGGTGATTGATTATACCATTATAATGTTGACCCTATAAGGATTTGTGGAAATAATTTTAGTAGTTGTAATTCATCATAAGCTATGCTAACACAGGTAAGCATGAACCATTTTAAATGGTTTATATGATCTCTTGAACCATCATATTTGGGTAA
Source organism: Wollemia nobilis (assembly GCA_028583015.1). Classification (NCBI taxonomy): domain Eukaryota; kingdom Viridiplantae; phylum Streptophyta; class Pinopsida; order Araucariales; family Araucariaceae; genus Wollemia; species Wollemia nobilis. The sequence continues at coordinate 1,672,258 of JAQPPZ010003183.1, forward strand.
CATTGGGACCTTAAAGTGGTGTGGAAAATTATGGTTACTCACAAGTAGCTCTAGTGGTTGGTTACACATATCATGAAATGCACAAATCTATTTTGAAAATCATTGGAGTGACAACACTTGTTGAGTTAATTTTTATACTTGATATATGAGAGATTGATCTTTGGGAGAATGTTTATTTGCTAAAATCAATAGATATTGTGATGAAAAAAAAATATTTTAAAAATTAATCAAGGAATTCATTTGATTATTTTTATTAAAAGTAAGATTCGATTGAGAAGAAATGGGATTTCAAGAATTATTGAATGGATTAGTTGGAGAATTTATTGTATCAACCATAGTTGTTCCAAATCCACTAGGAATGAATATATCAAAAGAATTAGGGTTAGAGGTAGGAGGAAAAAAATTATGGATATCTCCCTCTATAGGATTTTAAGAAAATGATTTATTGCAAAATATTGTTTGAGATATTGGTTTACTAAGAAATATTTTTGTTGTTTTTATAAATGAGCATCATGACTAGAGGTTATTTTTAATAATTATTCTATAGAGGGTGTTGATCTTGGATTCCCTATAGAAGTTACCAGGTTAAGATTCCCTCCTTCTATATTAATTATAGAAAGCTTAGACTCTACAATATTAAGCTCTATGTTTAAGGCTCCTTGAGAAATGTTTGTGGCCTTAAAAGTTGGAGGAGTTAACCTAGGTTGAGTATTTTTTGAATGGAGTTTCTCACTAGAGGGATGAGATATCCTATCTAAATATTCTAATATTTTTACATTCATAATTATTAATAAGATGTCTCTATTATTTTAGGTAAAAGCAACAAAGTGATTCATAGATGTAAAAAGCACTTCTATGTTTTCATTGTGTATGGGTGATAGATTTATAAATGAGGGGAGTTGTTCCTCATTTTATTCATACACAAAATTTTTAAACATAGTTTAATTTTTAGTAATGGGGAATAATGGTTTTACATCATGCATCATTTAGAGAGGTATACTATGGGTTATGTAGGGAGGTGGTTTTTCATTCATGATTGGAAAAAGGAGTTTATTTTATTAGACATTTGCTTGTAGATTTGATTAAAGAATAATAAAATGTTTCAAAAATACTTATATCCCCTTTGTAATAACTATGACACCCACTAGCACATCATTTTATACTTTCCAAGAGGGATAAACTTTAAGGTTTGTATAATCATGTACTTAAGGGGTCATTAACCTTCTACTAGTAGGACCAACCATTGGTTATTTTACTATTATTTATGTTTAATCTTATTTATTATAAACAAACAATTTAGGTTGTCTTTACTAGAAGTGTAGTAAATTCTAATGTTCAATTAATAAACAATATTTTGGCCAAGAAGGTCTTTAGGACCAAAGTAGTGTTCATGTTGGTTTCACCAAATATGTAAACTAGGATTTGGGGTTTTGGTGCTCAAATCTATCATTCACACAAACCAATATTCATGTATAAATCCCCTCATTATTGAAGTTTCTTTGGTGTAAGTCAAGGTTCACCAAGGGTATTTTGAATATTTTTTCTAAATCTATGTTTTTCATGTGTTGAGTTAACAATCATCTAGTTTTTAGGATCTAAAATAAAATATGCTAAATGGAAATTGTGTAAAATGCAATGTAGAATAAAAACAATTATGTGGAAAACAAAAATAACCTATATGCTCTTTGATTTATTGAAGTCAAAAACTAGATAGTATTGGTCTGAAATTTGCCTAAGTGGATAAGTTGTGCCCTTAATACCTTGGCCAATATTAGAATACCTAGAATAGGGTTTTCTAAGTCATCCTTTAGAGTAGGCCAATTCCTATTATTCTAGCTAACTAATAAAATGGGTTGTAGACTAAAGTAAGAAATGTGTAAGGTTAGAAGCTAGGACTTAAAGTGGAACAAATTCAACAAAATCAAGAAAACAAAATTTCATGAGAGTCTTATTCCCTTAATTAAACTAAAATCCCTAACATACCAAATATCATCATATGTTGCAAAATATTAAATTACTAAGCAAATAGAGCATTCCAAGAATTAAAGAAACACCAATCTAGTGAGAAATCCAAACAGTAACCTTATAGAATAAACTATTCATTTGACTTTAAAAAAATGCTTAATGAAAAATTCATACATACATATTGTGCAATTTAACTGAGGCTAAACAACACATCAAATTTCATTAAGGGGAGTGCATCCTTCAATCATACAAAATTCACAATTGTAGAAGCTAAAGAGTTAACCATTTGAATGAGATCATTCAAGTTTATATAGATTTACATTTACATTCAGCTATCTTAGTATCATTATTTTCTAGATGGATTGTAAGCTTATTATATTAGCTACAAACAATTACTTCAGGTATATGTAGCTGATGTGCATGGCTCTAATGCTTTTCTTGAATTAGGCTTACATGATGTGCCATTAGATTTTAACCAATTACTAACAATCCACTTCTTTTTGTTATGCTATGTCAGCTGAGTAATGACAAATGTACAATATAGGCATATTCAACCATTGGAGTCTCTTGAAAACAATGATACTAGATGATTGGATAGCACATGATTTTTTTTGTTGATTATAACTAGTCCAAAAGATATGGTTCGAACATGGGGTACCACTCCATGTAAGGAAATTTTGTTTATGTGAATTTCAAATTTTTGACTATTTTATTATATCATGTGTTTTGGCATTATTGATGATGTATGCAACTTTGATGATCTGGCCCTCTTACATCACTATGATAAACTTCATATTTGTCTCACTAGATGCTAGATTTCATCATTGAGCCTTAGTGCTTCATTGTCAAGTTCTATGCTTTAGAATTGTTTTCCATCCAATGCTTATTTTGAATTTATCAAACTTTTAAGCTTCTGAAGATGATGATATTGCTTCAACAACTTGGTGCTCTTGAAAACCTTGCAAAGTATATTTCTAGAAGTTGGATTAGTTTCTACATTTTTATTTTTGTATTTTGGACTAAATACCTTATAATATTTTTTTCTTAGGCCCTTCTTCCATATCGCGTCATATTTTTTACATAATGATGGTGATGTCAACATCATTATTTGTCTAACCCTTTTTAACACTTGGCTGCAATTTTGCATTTGGAAAACTCTACGCTAATGTCAGACACTAGAGCATTAGCATCTTCAACTAGATTCTTTTCTTGAATAAGACTGGATGCCAAAATTTTATCATGGCTTTGCTGACATTAGTATTTTAAATATCCAACCACATTTTATACTTAGCCAAAATTCCGTGTTAGGCAATTTGCTTTGTGTGAATTTCAATTTGTTGACTATTTTCTTATGTCGAGTGTTTTGGCTCTATTGATGATATGTATATTTGATGATATGGCCCTCTTATATCACTAGGTCAAACTTCGTATTTGTCTCAATGGATGCCATATTTCTTCATTGAGCCTTAGTGCTTCATTTTCAAGTTCTATACCTTGAAATTGTTTTCCATTCAATGCTTGTTTTGACTTTATCAAACTTTTAAGCTTTCGAATATGATGACATTGCTTCAAAAGATTCATGCTCTTGGAAACCTTGCAAAGTATATTTCCAAAATCCAGATTAGTTTTTGCCTTTTTATTTTTGTATTTTGGACCAAATTCCTTAGAATATTTTTTTAGGCCCTTCTTCCATATCACATTATATTTTTGCATAGCGATGGTGATTGCAACATTATTATTTTTCTAATCCTTTTGAACACTTGGATGCAATTTCACATATGGAAAACTCTACCCTAATGTTAGACACTAGAGCATTAGCATATTCAACTAGATTTTTTTTTGGAATAACATTGGATGCCAAAATTTTATCATGAATTTGCTGACATTAGCATTTTAAATGTTCAACCACTTTTTATACTTAGCCAAAATTGCATGTCAAGCACTTAGGATATTGTTGATCTAGGTGTCAAACTTTTAGAAAGTCCTAGTTTTTACTTTTTTTACTGGATTTTATTGCCTTGGAATTATTTTTAGTCCAACATGTTTCTACTTATTTCTTTACTAACTATCTAGCCAATGTTTTATATCTAACTATACATTTCTTCTCTTTCCACTATTATGTAATATTCTAGCTTGATTTTTACCTTCTCTTTATAGCTAAATCTGCCTTAGAAGCTTCATGTGGCACTAAAATTACAACCTTCAAACTACTGAATGCTTTTTATTGTACTTGTGCCTTAACCAAAACAACTACAATATTTGACCAAAATAATTTTTTGGCTCTTACATAAGGATTGGGGATGTAGGTGGTGAAATTTACCTATAAGTAGGAGTTTACAAACACTAAGAGAATTCTTCTTCATTTTAGAAATGGTACAAGAGATTTATGCATCCAAAAAAGTTTATCCTAGAGATGAAAAGTAAATACATTTTTGATTTAATGACTAAAATATGAATAGAATAATGTGAATATGAAGAGCCTATGTTCCTTTTATTATTCCTTTTTAAATATGTTAATATAAAATAAATATAAGTTCTACAACTACCAAAAGTAGAGAGTAGACATTAAATTTGAATTTATTAGTAAAATAAAATAAAATAAAGGTACCCATAATATCCAACTACCAAATATGCTAATTACAACCAAGGTCACCACCATTATGTGTTCACTACCTATGAAAATGTTCATTTCCTATGAGTAGTGAATTCATTTGATGACCTATGAACGTACATAAAAATGCTAAAAAGGTTAAAATAACAAAACATTTAGGTTTAGGGGTTTTTTATGATGCTTGGAAAATTGATGGACTTCATTGCCTATAGTCAAACCCAATATTCTTTACACAAAATTAGATTTACATTTTTTGGGAGATGATTATCTACATGATACTAAAATAGAAATGTTGTAAATATAAGTTTAACTAATTAATAAGGTGCTAGTGTATACTTAGGCTTGGGTGAAAGTTGTTTTGATTCTAATACTAACAAAATGACTAGATGAGATGAGATTACTACTTGTAGGGTGCGTTCATAGCCTATAAAGCATGTTACCAATGAGTTAATTTTTAGAGGTATAAAAGAGGAGTTATGATGCAAGCAGTATATGGATGGATCAACCTATTATAAAAGAACCTAAGAAATCTAGAAATATACTAAAGAATTAGACATAAAATAAGTTAAATAGATTTATTGCCTTCTAGTCCTATTGATAGAAAATTTATAGGGTGGGGCTATACAGGTTTCTTCAAAGCCGAATCTAAAATGTGTTGGTCTAAATATGTTAATGAGGGGGTCTTGATCAATACCTATAATTCTCGTAAGAATATTAAGGAAAATTCAACAAAGTTTGATACACAAGAAAATTAGAGCGCCAAAACAAATTTAAATAAGGAAGTAAGAATCATATGAAAAGGGATCTCAAATAGTAAGAAAATACATAGTAAGATAAGAATATTAAACTTAGTAGAGAATTTATAATGCTTGCAATGTGAAAATCACAATAAAAGAATTTTCCTTTCCATCATGAAGAATATGTTCTTGCATGTAATATCTCAAGAAGGTTGATGATGAATAAATGACTGCAAAAAGGAAGCCTAAGATAATTTTATGAGAATATGCTCCTTCCTTAGCTTGCTTTATTTGCAATAGTTCATTAGCTAGAGAAGGAATTCAAGGATATTTCCCACACATAATTTTTAGGGTTGGCCCCAAAAATTCTATATTGAAGTTATAATAGGATTTAGTCTTGCTCAAAATACTAGTCCATGTATAGATTGGTATGGGATTTTTGTTATCATATTTTTTCATTATAGGTATCCAAGGCATATCTTGCCTTGTAGCATTGAGAAACATCAAGAAAAATTAGAACAATGCCTAAAATAGGGAGCTTCATAATATTTCTTCATTGCAACCAACTGTTCATGCATTCTCTTGGCAAGAGAGGCTAGCCAGTTGAAGTAAACTAGTCTATTATTTTATCTCCCATAGGTATTTTATACATATTTTAATTAGAAATGTAATAAACTGTAGCTATATGTCAATATCTTACATACTGGTCAGAATTCAACCCAACCAAGGCTACTAGCATAGAAAAGAGCTCTAGGTAGGTGAAGTGTTCAATGGCAATTGGGGTACTAGGCAAAGTGTTCGTAGGCATTATGGTTTTGAACTAGATATACACCCATTTCCTAAAATGGTTGCAATTCTACAGATGCTCCTTCAGTGAATAATACCTAGCTTGCTCTTATGGGTTGAAAGACTTAAGGCTTACAGGTGACATTCTACCCATAGCAAAAAGGTCACAACAAACTTGTGTATTTATATTGAAAAGAGTTTTTCCCTGAGCTATTTTTAGTACTTTAGCCTTAGGGTCATAGAATTTTACTATGGCAAATATTAATTTTTGATAGGGATGAACAAAATCATAGATATATAAATACAAAAGAGAGCAGACAACACAAGTACCTTGAAATGAATTTGGTAATCCTTCAAAGAATCTATAATCAAAATCTCTTCTAAGATTATTTCTTATTTTCCCTTTTATTTGTGTATCAACTACTACCAATTCTTTTTCTATGTAGTGTATAACCTCGTTGCTTTCTGACTGAGTAGCTTACTTTGCAGCTTTTGATACCATTTATAATAAAACTCTACAATTACTCTTCTAATGCTCTACAAATTCACTTAATATCATTTTCACCACTCTTGAAAGCTTAGCACTATTTGAGAAGTGAAACTCAATCATTTTTAGACTTAAATAACATGCATGCATGCCTTGCTCCATTAATACGGTTGATGAGCTACCACTTAAATGCTTGCTTCAAAATTTCAAATTGGTAAACAAAATGTGCAACTTGTTAGTGATGTCTTGTTTGATCATTGGTCGTAGCTTAGAACCTATCACAGCTCACAACCCACATTTCATTCATTTTTTCTGGCAGGACACAAAACATGTAGTAAAAGTCAAATAGAATAGGTTAAAGGGAAATAAAATGATAATTTGATTTCCTCTTTCATACATGTTTTCATTTGTACATAACTCGCCGGCCCATCATTCGATTTTGAAAATTGAATTTAGTTTTTAAATATTAAATTTAAAAACCTTTGCCATCCATTATTTATTTAAATTAAAACTTTAACCATGGGTTAAATTATTTTAATTTAAATAAATTAATTTAATTCTTTTGCAAGTTACTCCATGGGTCTTTTCAAGAATAAATTATTTTAATAATATCTTGGACCCGATTTACTTCTCCTCATCAATTTGTTCGATATTATTAAATAATATAATATTATTATTTAATTTAAACTTGCTTCTCCTTCCTTGGGTCTTCATCCTTTGGGCTTTTTTAGGCATATAATATTAAAAATAAATATTATATCCTATTCCTTTTTAAGACCTTCTTGCTTTTGGAAAAACCACTTGATGTCCTTAATCATGAAAAAATTGAAATAATACTCTCTTGACATCAATGACAACAAAACTACTCAAAATTTCCAACAATGAAGTGACAGATAATGTACTTTACTCAAAACAGGGATCAAGAAGATATGTTAACTTTTATAAGGGAGAATATTCTTCCAAAGGTTCCAAAGTAAGCAACCTTAACAGGGACAAAAGAAATATTGCAATATTTATGATATGGAGAACCGTAACACCAACAAGTGTTGGTTCAAAATTAAATAACCTAATGACCAAGGTCAAAATAAAAAGGGCAAGCACAAACCACAAAATAAAAATCAACAACCAAAGGGTAATGTTGCTTATGAGGAATCAAACTCAGACTCTGAGACGACACACAAGGTGCTCATGACCAGGGTTATGGATAGTGTTGAATATTCACAAATTGAGCGAATATTAGTATTTCCAAAATTTAAAGTTGGCGAATATGACGACCCTCGATGTCGTCCAATTCGTATAAAATTTTCAGGACTAAGTTTTGATTAGGGTTAATTTGCCATAATATAAATCCAAATATAGGCATATTTGTACTCATTGGAAAACTCTTTTCAGGCCTGATCTAATGGTGGTATGTTTATGAATTTATAAGATGATTTAATAGGTCAAAAGTGGCCTGAAAGGTGACCTTACATTTTAAGGCTTAAAATACCCCAAATTTTGGTGTGAAGATGCTCGATTTGATTTGCTTAGGATTCTTCATGATTCACCTTGATTTTGATTAGGATTCACCATTTTTTGAAAGTACATTGTGAGTCCAACCCTTATGCATAACCTTGCTCATGACTCACACATCTTCTCAGCAAACGGATCCTATATGGTATATTGATTCTTATGCCAATAAACACGTGACTGGTGATAAATTATGGTTTAACATATTTGAGGCTAAGGAAGGTAAACTATTTATCATAGCTAATGATAAGACCTACAGAGTCTAGGGTTAAGGAAATGTTTCTATCACTCTTCCATATGGAAAATTTTAGATTGAGAATTTCATTTATGTTCCAAGATTGGCAAACAATTTGTTTTTAGTACCTCAAATATTGGATAAAAACATGAATTGACTTCAGATTTCAGGATGGAAAGAAGCGTTGCTTCATCACCAAGAAGGGAAAACATATCATAATAACTTCCTACAAGCATTTCTTATTTGCTTTATATGTCATTTCTATACCTCATTTTTCCATGGCGGTAAACACCAAAGAAGCCACTTATCTTTGGAACAAAAGATATAGCCATCTAAGTTCAGGATATTTACTTGAGTTAAGTAAATATGATATGGTAAAAGCCCTTCCCAACCTTTCATCCACTTTACCTATTTTCTTGGATTGCTTAGAAGAGAAGCAACACCGAGTACCTTTTGAGTTGATCTTGTCACGAGCCAAAAGACCATTGGATTTGGTAAACACCAATATGTGCAGTCCTATACCAAATAGTTATGGAGGAAAGAGATATTTTCATTTGTTCATTGATGACTACTCACAGAAGATGTGGGTTTTCTTTCTACAACTTAAGTAAAAGGTCTTTCTATAATTTTCGTAGTTCAAGAAAAGTGTTGAGAAGGAAGCAAGATGTTCTATTAAGACCGTCCGCTCAGATTGAAGGGGGAATATACCTCAAAATATTTTTTTACATTTCTTAATGCACATGGGATTAAGATTCAGCTTACAATACCCTATAATCTGCAGCAAAATGGAGTTTCTAAGAGGAGGAATCGTTCCATCATGGAAATGGTTCATCGTATGTTTACAAGGGTACATCTTGAGTAACAGTATTGGGTAGAAGTTTTCAATACATAAAAGTACCTCTTGAATAGAGCACCCAAAAAAGCTCTTAAGGGAATGACTCCACAAGAATCATGGAATGGTATAAAACCCTCCATTCCTCATATAAGGATTTTTGGGTGTAAGAAATTCATGCACATTCCAAAATCAAAGAGAAAAAAATTAGATGATAAATCCCTACAGTGTATTTTTCTTTTTTATGATGATCATTCCAAGGGATATCATTTGATAGATCCTAAAATCAAGAAGACTCACACTAGTAGAGATGTGGTAGTTGATGAAGCTTTCAAACCAGATAACACATCTTCAATTGTATATCTGGATGAAGAGGAGCCTAAGAAAGAGACTCCTCCCCCACAGAAGAAGATTCCAAAATGGTATGCTAGCATAATGAGAGATTAAAAAATTACTACACCTCTAGATCTAAATTATATCAACCTCACATGCGATGTATGACTCAGCAAATGAGAGCAGAAGCATCAACCTTAGAGGTTGACGATCTTTACTGATATTTTGAAGAACTTTCTATAGATGCAGAGGAAGATAGATAAGAAGATATGAATATGGATGATGATAGGGTTTTCATATATTTATTGGATGAACATGAACCTACCACAGTCCAAGATACACTTAGTGAGCCTGATTGGAAGATAGCTATGGATGCACAATAAAACTTGGAAGCTAGTTGAACTACCTTTAAGAAAGAAGCCCATTGGCTGTAAATGGGTATAAAAAGTGAAGTATAAGGTAGATGGAATGTTAGATAAGCATAAGGTCCACCTTGTTGCAAAGGTCTATGTACAAAAATAAGGTATTGACATGAGGAGACTTTTGCACCCACTGCTAGAATGACTACCATTCATGTACTTTATGTCATGGCAGCTCAGTTCGGATGGAAGATACATCATATGGATGTAAAAGGTACCTTATTAAATTGTGATCTCAAGGAAAAAGTGTATATGACTCAGCCAGAAGGATTTGTGGTTGAATACCAAGAGCAAAAAATTTATAAATTGGTTAATTCCTTGTATGGGTTAAAACAAGCTCCACGATCTTGGTACATAAAAATGGATAATCACCTATTACAACATGGATTCAAGAGAAATCCTTTGGATGCTATTATCTATATCAAGAAAAATGATTCTAAAATAGTGAGTTGAGTACTCTATATTGATGATATGATTATCACTGGCAGCCAGAGAAATTGATAGATGTAGTGAAAGGTAACTTTAAAAAGTCATTTAAGATGACAGATCTAGGACTTATTCATTATTTTCTTGGTTTAGAAGTGGTATAGAAGAAGAATCACATCAGAGTGACATGGAAGAAATATGCCAAGACATTAATTGAGAAATATCGCATAACTGATTGTAAGCCTAAAGCAACTACAATGGAAACAGGGCTACAGTTACCACGATATGATAAATCTCCATAGGTAGATGGTACTCTCTATTGCCAAATTATTGGGAGTCTCATATATCTAACCAACACTAGGCCAAACATCATTTTTATTGTGAGTTATATTTCAAGGTTCATGCAGGAACCTAAGGTTAGTCATTGGAAAGTAGTGAAACGAGTTCTTCATTATGTCTGTGGCAGTTCAAAATATGGCCTGGAATACAAGAAGAATGATAATTTCTTCTTGCAAGGTTACACAAAATCTGATTATGCCGGGTCAATTGATGATAGAAAATCCACTTTTGGATATATTTTTCATCTTGGATCTGGTCCTATTTCTTGGAACAGTAAAAAGTAGTAGGTGGTTTCTTTATCATCTACAGAGGTATAATATCATATATCATGTGGAGTAGTCTATGAGGTGATATAGTTACGTTGCATTCTTTCAAGTATGGGTCTTCCCAAGAAACATCCAATCCAATTATTTTGCAACAACCAAGGTGTTTTGAAGCTCGTCAAGAATCCAATGTTTCATGAATGCACCAAAGACATTAAAACTCAATGTCATTTTATTTGAGATTAAGTTCCAAAACACACGATATAGATATAGTACATTCCCACCAATGAACAGGTTGCAAATATTTTCACTAAGGCACTTGGATGTGTTAAATTTTAATTGTTTCATAACACTATTTGTATTTCAAAATAATGTAGTAAGGGGAGATGTTACCATATAGTATAGTTTATTATATTTATTTCCCTAACACCATGTAGCACATATTATATTAATAGCTCCATATTAAGTGGTTATAGGTGGTTGGGGGAATGAACCATAAGTTCGTTATGAAGCATAGACTATATATTTCCTATCTCTCAATGTCAAACTAATATTCATAGAACTCCTTTAGCTACCATCATCCTCCATACGTTAGATCCCTCTCCTTCCACATTGTGTCTTGGGATGTCTTTCTCAACCACTCCTAGGTAGTATTTGGCTTGTAAGAGTCTACTCCATAAATACCAAGTAGCTATAACCCATCTTCAATATAGTTTCCCAACTAGTACCTTGCTACTGTGGGATGTTGATCTTATCCCCAATCCTCATTTTTTTGGTTGACATATCTTCTCCCATCCAACTAGTGCTAATGTATTTTCTTTTGCTGCACCAGACCACAAAAATTGTCTTATGTGTTTGTCAATATCTTTTAGAATTCTCTTTGGAGCTTGAAGTATGTAAAATTTATAAACTATGAGATCTTGTAGCACAACTTTAATCATTGTAAGCCTTCCTCCCAAGCTAAGCCATGTGTGAGTCCATTTTATAAACTTAGCTTGAAGTCTATCCATAAACCCTTTCTAGTCCTTGATTTTTATTTTCATTGTAGATAAAGGTACTACTAAATACTATATGGGTAAAGGAGTTTCTAGAAATTTCAACAATTGTATAATTTTATCTCTTACTCTCTTCATTGTATTGAAAAAAAAAATTGAGATTTTTTCATTAAAAGTTTTCCTAGTAGCTTGAGTATACCCATATAAAAATTCTTTTATGTTTCTTGCTACTAGGAGATTGGCTTGACTAATAAGAGTAGTATCATCCATAAATTGGAGGTGATTTATCTCAATATGAGAACTTATTTTCAGACCCCTTAACCTCCCCTCTTGTCTCCCTTTTTTAATAGTCTCTCGAGACCCTCTATGTAAAGGATAAAAGGGTAAGGGGAGAGAGGACCCCCTTATGATTGTGAACATGGAAGAGGGACTATCATTTACCATAACTAAGAATAATATAGTCTGTGTATGGGCTTTCACCCAATCTCTCCACCCTTTGCAAAGCCTATTTTTCTAAATTGCTTTGCATAAAGGACCAATCTACTCTATCATAGCCTTTAGAAAGATCTAATTTAATATACATACCTGAGTCCTTTTGCTTTGACATTGTGTGTATCACCTCTTGAGCCACTACTATTCCATATAGAATTTGTTTGCCTTCAACAAAACCACCTTGCTTAATTGAAATTAAATTTTGTAAAAAAAGATTTAAGCTTTCTACCATGAGCTTTGTTAATATATTATATACTACATTAAAAAGTGAAATAGGACTATAATTATCAGTTATCTCACTAGGTGGGTCCTTAGGAATCAAAGTGATAAAAGTATGATTCAAGGCTTTTAACATTTTCTTACTCTGTTTGATTTCCTCTAGTGCCTCCACCATTACTTGGCCTATAATTTTCCATAAATTTTGATAAAATTTAATGGGAATTCCATTTGGCCCTGGAGTCTTTCATGTTTGAATTTTTTGTATGATCTACAAGGTTTCTTCCAAAGAAATTTACTCCATTAATAATTTATTGTGTTCAAATTTGACTAATTGTGGAATTGTCTCTAGTATACCATATTACATTCAATTTTCATTTCTGCTAAAAAGAGTATTGAAGTACTGATGTTCTATTGTGTTATTTTTACTTCCATTGGTTTTTACTCGACCCATCATATCTGTAAGACCTGTAATTCTATTTTGTTGTCTCCTAGTTGTTATTGCCTTATGAAATAATGTTATGTTTTGATCCCCCTCCTTTAACCATATAACTCTAGCTCTTTATCTAAAATAGATTTCTTCTTGTTCCTCCAAATATTTCTCTCTCCTAATAATTTCTACCTCTTGTTGCAACACTTCTTTCATAATAGTTCCTTGTCTTATAACCTGAACAAACTTCTCCTTTTGATCCTTGATTTTATTTATTTTTAATTCTAGTTATTTCCCTCTTGTGTTTACTCCAATCCTTTAGTTGGGTCCTTACATATTTTATTTTTTTGTCGAGTTTGAATTATGCTATCCAAAATATTGGTTTCCCTAATTTTCACCATTTATTTATGTAGTCCCCCAACTCCTTATCTCTCATCCACCAAAAATCAAATTTAAATGTTCTCTCAACTTTATGATTTTCTTCTTCTATGGTAAGGCTTACTAGAAAATGATCTGAAGAAAGCCTATCCATGACCCTCGCTTGATGTTTGATATGCAAGTATAATTCCTCCCCCATGAAGAAATGATCCAAGCAATATTTTACCGTCTCCCCTTTGTTTCTTCTATTTATCCAGGTCATAGAGCTATCCATAGTTGGGATATCTATTAGATTCATTTGACAAGTTATTACTAAAAAAAGCTCTCCTTTTCCTCCAGCATGGCTCTGCCTCCTTTTTTTCCTCTATTCTAAGCTTTGCATGAAGTCTCCTCCCACAATATATTGGTCCTTCAGGTAGTTGTCTTTGAAATTCTTGATGGATACCCATTTATCCCTCTATAACCTAACTGTTTGTGCTCCATAAAAATTAACTATAGTCCATTTTTTTCTAGTTTCCCTATTTTGTAACCGAACGATCAACACCCCTCTCATAGAGGTCTCGCTATCTCTAGGAATAGTTGGTGATTCAACATAGTGGTGAATCCAACTGATTTCCCCTATGCTGATTGTATATGGATCTCTCATTTTTGCCATATCCTCATATTTATTTTTTGTAGGTCTTCTCCTTACATTTTGGTTTCCTATAACAAAATTATATATTGAATCATATCTATGATAATGTTTTTGACTACCTTTTATCTGGGATAACTGCCTAAACCCCTCACATTCCAAGTGATTAATATAATTAAGAATTAGGAGAGAAAATTAGCCATAATTTTACCTTTCTATTTTGACTCAATTCTCTTCCTTGTTCCTCCATATTTTCTTTGTTTGACTTTCTCCCTACATAATTGTTTGGTTTTTGTTTCTTCTCCATTTGATGAATCCTATAGTAGGGTTTTATGTGTTCTTATTTCCTTCCTTCATATTTATTTCTAAAGTTAAAATTATCCCCTTCTCTATTTCCCCTCCTATGGTCTCCCTCATGGGTTGAATCTCTTCTTCCGTGAGAGAGGTTGTGTCTAGTTCTACTCCTTGCTTGTTCCTTGACACTAGATTGGAATATTGTTCCTAATCAATTAGTGTGACTTGTTGAGTATCCTCTTCTAATAATTCCATTTAAAAATCTCATTTTATTTCCAAGTTTCTCAATTGTCTGAATATCTCATATCTATTATTTGTTCTTCCTAATTTTTATCCTTGTCTCTGGTTACTGTGTTGATTTCTTTTTTTTGGCCTTCTAATTAATTTTTGGAAGCCCTCAAAGTCTGTTGGACCTTTCCCTTACTTTTGATTGACCTTTTGCTGAAGAAGTTGGCCTACCATGTTAATATTTGCTTTTATCCCTTCTTATTCAAATTGATGATCCTTAACTATTGGGAATATTCTATCCAGATGCCCATGAACGTGGCACATCCAACATTTGAATGGAATGACCTCATAATACAATTATTGGTTCCAGATAAAATCTCTTATTTTTAGGTATATCTCTATTGAAAGAGGTTTACTGAGGTCTATTTCTACACAAACCCTAGCAAATATTATCGATCCTCCTAAAACAGTTACTTTTGATCTACCTTGATAATGACTTGGTAAGTTGTCTATTGCCTTGAGTACCTCGTATTTCAAAAATTCAAGGGAAAAATTAAATAATATTACCCATAATGGTACTACAATTAGTTCTACCCTCAAATTGAATCCCATCTTCCATGGTTGCAAAAATAGTCTTGTTGGCCCATGACGATACGACCCTCCATCAAATAATTTTGTCACTACCATTGACGTGAAATCTATAGAAAATACCCATTTGAGAGAGTTAAAAATTCATATTCTTCTTCCAAATGCCATTGTTTCCTTATCCACGTGTGGAGGAAGTGCACGAACAATCTTAAACCCATAAATTTACCTATCAGGTTGTGTTTTATCTTATAAAAGGTATCCTCAGCTATCCAGTCCTTAACTATTTCAAATATTGGTATTTCATTTGCTTGTGGTAGACATCCGTTCACCCTCCCAGGCATATAATCCTCCTTTTGTTTCTTCCCCATGCTGTTTATGATTTTCCTTTGACACTCATTGAAGCTATATTGGGTTCCACATAGCTTGCTTCGAAATGATATTCCTTGGTTTAGAAGATTTCATACCAAAGTACCTATATCCCTCATATTTTGTCCTGATCCTTACTATTTAAAGACCCTCCTCCAAGATCGATCCTATCTAATGGTGTTTTTTACATGAAAATGTTCTCTAGGCCTCTGCCCTAGCTTCTGAAATCCTAGTTCGATTTCTCAGACATCCTCTCAGGTGCTCCAAACTTCTGAAACCCTTGCTCTTTTATCCCTACTACTAGATCCATTTTACTACAAATCTATTATTTATATAGTTTATTGTAATATTTTTGTGGATGTGCTTGACTTTAACTAGAAGGTTCTTAATATCTTTGATTGCCACAATAACATCCATTGTTTGTGTGTACCTTACAAGGCACATACCTTGAGATCACTGAATCTAAGAATCATACCGGCTAAACCTATCTTGTGGTCTAGCTTCACACAACAAAAAGATCAAATCCATTCATGTGTCATAAAACATGTAAATTGAAATATCCTCGATTTGAAACTCAAAAGAATAAATAATAAAAAAATTGCTTTCTCATACTTGGTCATTCTATGAAAACAACTCTTAATATTATAAAAATATTTCATCATTAGTAATATATCTAACTAAAAAAATAAATAATTTATGGCATAAGATGAATTTAGAATAAAAATATGTTTTTTTAGATAAAAATTAGAAAATAAGGGTCATGAGGTATCTTACCATGCCCTTGTCATTTGATTTATGTTAGAGAACAAATATGTTTAATGATTAGTCAATATTATGATTTGGATAAATTAAATAACAATTATTAATTATATAAATAAAATAATTGTTCTCCAAAGATAAAACTTATCATTTTTCTAATTATAAATATTAAAATTAATCATCAAATAACATTAGCTCAAAAGATTATATTCTTCTATTTTCTAGGAGGAAATCCAAGTTGGAATATGGAAGCAATACATATATAATTGCTAAGCTATTTTAATAGCATTACTTAAACATGATGTAATATAATAGGGTTGTCTATAAAACTAAGAATAGTGAATTTAAAACAAAATAATTGTCAATTGATATTAAATTATTTTAGATATGTAAAAAACACATATAAATAATTTCCTTTACATTTATTTGACAACCAAATTAAAACCATAAATTATTTACAAATTACATATACAAAAATGTAAATTATACTATCTCCTATAACATAAATGTAGAGTAATATTAATTTTAATTGAAAAAAACAATTAAGTTCACCACTATTGCAATGAAAATTCATATTATCAATCAAACAAATACCTAATAAAAAAATTCAAAAATTCAAAAATTCATGGTTATGTGCTTTAAGATTATACAATAAACTCTATCAATTTATTTCTCTCATTAAAAAAAACTTATATATTATTTTATAAAATATATAATTAATATATATATATTTATATATTATATAATTGATTCAATTAAAATTATAACAACGAAAGAATTTTTTTTTTGGTATTAATTTAAAGAGAGGGTTTTGAAAGGGTCCCCACAACCTTATACATACAACCAAAATCTCAACCATAATAACAATCTCCAAAATATTATACCTATTAGGAATAACCGAGAGAGTTTAATTCCTAATAACCATAATGATTTCAGAGAGAACTTAGAAAAGCACAACGCTTTGAAGGTAAAACAAACTCTAACAAACTTTGGTCAAAGGGTAAAGTGAGACCGAACACCCCTTCCAACGAGAGCCAAAGGGATGTCCGACTCCTCCTTACAAAAACAAAGCATCATGAGCCTCTTTCCTAGCAAGGGAGACTACGTCATTCGGACATCATTTTTCCACACCGAAAAAGCAACACAGTGGACACCACGGTTGGCCAGCATATCGGCCAATGCATTCCCCTCATGGAACACATGGTGAATGTTCACCTATTCAAAAGCATACAACAATCTCCTAGATTCGGCAATAAGATTGAGAATGTTCCAGCTAGGTGTACACTCCCCTTTGAGCATCTTGATTATGTTCAAAGAGTCACCTTCGATTTCCACATTATGATAGCGAGCATCCGCTAACAATTTCACCCCCATATAAGCTGCACGAGCCTCCACGAAGTGTGAATATTGGGAATCAAGGGGTTCAAAAAATGCCATGAGGATGTCGCCATTCTTATTTTGCACAATGCCACCTACTCCAGCCTTGTTGAGGTTACCCTTTGAGGCCCCATAGAAGTTGAGTTTCAGCCAATTGGGAGCCGAATGGGCCCACTTAATTCCTTCTCTAGGATCAGGTTGGGGGGGGCCGAGGAAGAGGGCTCCAACCCAATTTAAATTCCAAATCAACTTCGTCGGAGGAGGAGGGTGACTTGGGCCGTTTACCCACAAAGGCAACCAAGACATTCTATGATGCTCTATTAATGTTATTAGTACCCACCCTGACAACATCGGTATCAACGTAATTAAAAGCACGGGCATTCCGTTCTTTCCACACCCCCACCACGCATGGGGAAGCATAATTTTCCACAACCAATATAGTCATTGGGATATGAACGACGAACACCATTGAATTATGTTGTCCATCAATGTACCTGGAAACACCTAATAAATGTTAAACCAATTAAAAATAAACATAAATACATACCATGTGAATGGGAAGCTAAGGAGAAGATGTTGCATGGATTCCCAGTCCGATTTGCACAGATAGCATCTGTTCACCATAATGCGACCCCTCTTTCGAAGATTCTCCAAAGAAAGTATTTTATTTTGAGCCGTCAGCCAAAAATAAATATTGATATTTGTGATTAGTATTTTAATCCAAATAAGATTCACTAGAAAAGGAGCCTCATATTTTGAGAGAAGGAAGGATTAAGCTGATTTTACAAAACATTCACCTTCAGCTTCCCCGTTCCAAATCAAACGGTCTCTGGAATCATCCTATCTGATCGCATACTTGTTAAGTTCCACTAAAATTCTCTACCAACTGACCAAATCGTTCTGGTTGGACACCCAATAGGGATGATAATTCCATGAACGCCTACCATTGACAATAGGCATATATTGGGAAACCCAAATTTTGCCTTCCTCCATTGCTTTCAAAGTAAGAGCCTTGAGATTTGGGTCATCCAATAATGACTCTTCCCTCAACCAATGGTCTTCCCAAAACTTGACATTTCTCCCATCACCAATGATCCACCTACTTTTAGCCTTCACAAAGTCCCTAATCTTCATTAATATTCTCCAAAAAATGGAGCCTCTTGGGGAGAGATCGTATGAAAAGAAATAATTAAATTCGTATTTTGCTTTAAGGATAAAACACCAAGGTCTCTTAGCGTTCGAAGTAACCAACCACCCTGATTTACCAACCAGGGCTCTATTCATAAGTGTGGCTCTTTTCAAATTAAGACCCCCGTCCTTTCTTCTCTTGCAAATATGATCCCAAGCGACCAAGTGGTACTTGCATTTTAAATCCAATCTAGCCCAAAGGAATGTTTTACAAATATGATCAATTTTATCCATTACTTTAGCAAGGAGTAAGAATAAGGACATGAAATAAATGGGTATGCTCTGGATCTTGCTTTGACCAAGTACCACCTTCCCATCTTGTCTCAGTAACACCCCTTTCCAAGAGGCTAGTTTACGTTGGATTATTTCAATCAAAGGGTCCCACAGTGAGTCTTTCATTCTCCCCACGAAGAGAGGCAGTCCAAGATAGGTCATTGGCAATGTGGCAATCCTACAATTGAGTATATTCACAATATTTGATTGCTTGGCTTTCGAAGTGTTAACAAAGTAGAGAAAGCTCTTCGCAAAGTTGATCTCCTGACTAGAAGCCCTCTCATAACACAATAAGATATTTTTAATATCCCGAGCGAAAAATACCGATGCACCACTAGCAATCAGAGTATCATCAAAAAATTGGTGATGAGATATAGGCGGACATGGGAGAGCTGGACGAAGACCCACCTCCCCGCTCAACCTTCCAATCGCTCTCCCCAAAGCCTTTGCCACAAAGAGGAAGAGGAAGAGGAGGGAAAGCGGATCACCTTGCCTCAAACCATGGTGAGACTTAAAAAATCTAGACACCAATCTATTCACTATAATGGAGCACCAAACTAAAGAAATGCAAGCCAAAATAAGGGTGACCCACCGATCGCTGAAGCCAAAATTCCTCATCACCTCTTGTAAGAATGGCCATGTCACTTTGTCATAAGCCTTATTGATGTCGAGCTTTAAAAGGAAAGCCTCTCTACCACTGTACTTGACCGAATGAAGAAGCTCATGCATGAAAATAGTGCCATCTAATATTTATCTACCCAGCACAAAGGCGCTCTGAGCCATATCAATGAGACTTGAAAGCAACCCCTTGAGTCTATTAGACAGAGCCTTAGAGAGGAATTTATATAGATAATTGCACAAATTGATTGGTCTAAAATCCTTAAATGACGAGGCGAAATCCTTTTTTTGGAATTAAGGAAATCAACGTGGCATTCAGGGATTTAGGAATTTCCACCAATATTTGGCCTTCTCTTAGAGCCTCCGCCACCTCAGACCCACAAATATTCCAATATTTTTGAAATAACAATGGGGGAAATTCATCAGGCCCCAGAGCCTTTAAAGGCCCTAGCTCCTTAACAACATTAAATATTTCATCATCTATGAGCGGGGCCTCCAAACCCACGTTCATTTCCTCCATCACCAATGTAGGAATGGCATCTAACATAACACGTTCCATCGCCAAATCCCAATCTGGGGGGACCAAGAAGAGAACTAAAGAAATTGACAACCTCCAATTGAATTTCCTCGCTCTTCCTGATAGAGCTGCCATCCTCCTTAATAATCTCCACTATTCTATTCCTACTCCTCCATCGCATGGTGGACGCATGAAAGAACCACGTATTCTTGTCACCTTCTCTTAGCCATAATTCTCTCGATTTCTACTTCCAGTGCAACTCGATATCCACTTTTTTGTTATGATAATTGGCTAAGAAATCCCTTTCCTCCCTTAATAACACCTCATCGAGTCCCTGTGACTCAATATTTTTCTCTATTTTAGCGATCTTATTTTTTAAAGCTTCCAGCTCCCTAAAGATATTACCATACACGTTCTTGTTCCACCATTTTAATTGATGAGGAAGCCTTCAAAATTTGAAGGCAACTTTAAAAAGGCCCAATCCTGATGCTTCCTCATCCCACCATTTTTTCACGCAATCTTCAAAGTTAGGGAAGTTGCACCACATTGCTTCAAAGCGGAAGGGTCTCAAAACAAAAGAAGAGTTTTCAACAGTCTCCAAAAGGAGAGGATTATGATCTGAGCCCACTCTAGGCAAGGTGGAAAGCATCGCATCCCCAAATAAATCGAGACTTCTAGATGAAACTAGCGCTCTGTCCAGTCGGCTCAGGATCAAACCATTATTTGACCTACTGTTACTCCATGTAAAATGCCCCCCTTTCAAATCCACGTCTCGTAATTTTGTGGAAGATATGAAATCCGCTAGGTCAGCAAGACTGTGCTCTTTAGGGCCACTTCCACCCCTTCTCTCCAAAGGATATAGAGGGGAGTTAAAATCTCCAATCACTAACCAATGTTCATGAATGAAGGTTTGACGCATTTCTAGAAACAAATTCTAGAAATTTCTCCTTTCATAAGTGGTATTCAGAGTGTAGATATTGGAGACCACCCAACGCCTTTGGGTTTTGTTGCACCAAAAAAGAATATTTATCACTCTACGTGAAGCAGAGATTACATGCCCATAAAATTTATGTGAATTCAAAAAAAAGGAGTCCACCCACTGTTCCCACAACTTCACTAGCCATGAAACCCGAGTCCTTCCATACTGCCCTTTGGATCGATCTCCACGACTCGGCCTCAAGCTTTGATTCTTGAATGCATAACATATCAGGGACCAATTCGCTTCTCAGGGACTCCAATAAGCGCTTCTTAGAGGAGCTATTAAGCCCTCTTATGTTCCATGAGTAGATTTTCATGGGAAGGGGGAACTCACTTTATCTCCACCACCTACCGATGAGCTCAAGAAACCATCCAAGCTCAATCATTTTTTGCCTTCACCAATTTTCAGAACTAGTCTAGATTTACATTCATTGGCCATAGACTCATTGGCCTTTCTTTTCCTTATTTAGACATAGGCCTTCTAGGTTTACAGGCCTTGCCCAAATCCATCAAATGTCTTCTATGACTATGGGTTTTAGGGCCATGAGAGCCCTTCTCCATTACCACCGGTTGAGGATATGGGGAAGCAGGAGCCACATCCGTCACTAAAGCTTCATTTCTTACCACAGAGGGGGAACAACCATCCACACGATTGGCCATGCTAGGAGAGAAGGACAGACAACGAGCCATCGAGGATTGTGGGCATTCCCTTAAGGACCCCACTAGGGTCGCCATCTAGGCTTTAGAGCACGATGGACCCAAGTCTTTTGCTAGAGCATTTAGACACTCAAAAGAGTTGTCTAAGGGGATAGAAGCCTCTGCCAGATTGACTTTTGAAAACAAGTCCACCTCTAGCCTATTAGAATTCTCCATTGCAATATTCGAACACATCGGTTTGACCAACTCCTCCTCCCTAACCACAGGTGCCAATGGAGGGGAGGAAAGAGGGGGAGCCAAATTTTGAAGATCCACCGAAGGAGCAGTGGCTTCCTTGACCGACGGGGCAGCGAACAATTTATTCTTCCATATTCTTCGCTTCTTTGAGGGGAAAGACCAAATAGGCTTGCTAGTACCAGGAACAGAGGCCGGTATCTTCCCTTTCTCCACCATGGACACAAATCCTTGTGAGCGCTGCACCCTAGTAGGGGCATCCCCTGACTTTCTTTTGCAATGCAAAGATGAATGACCTTTGCCCCCACAAGCTGAACATGAAAAGCTATCATGTTCGTAGATGATTACCTGCTCCCACCTTCCCACCAGAGAGTTGATCAAAATAGATTTTGGCAGCTCTTTGGACAAGTCCGTGAGAACACTTACGAGAACAAATTGCCTTTTGTCTTCCGACATGGAAGAGGCATCAAAAGAGATAAAATTCCCAATTGCATTGGCAATCTGTTTGAAGATGGAGTCATGCTATAAATAGAGAGGGACTTCAAGAAGCATGTCCACTTTGTGAGTAGCAGGGTTAAACCCAGAGTCCCATTTCCTTAAATAACCCACGCTTACCGAAGATTAACTACAATATTACAGCATCAGCTTTCATAGTTCACAAGATTAAAATATGAAACCAATACAGTATAATTATACAGAAAGGAAGAAAACCAATAATGATAAATTTAAATGTGTTAAAAGGGGTTTGTAGTTTTGAGTTTTATGTTGACAACCCTTGAATTTTTAATGGCAAAAAATAATATAACTGAATTACCATGAACGCCAAATGTCTTAACCTCACCCCTGGTGTGACGTATTAATTTTTGTTTCGAATCTATCTATATGCAGATACATAGTCTAATTTGTGTTTCTGAACAATCTATAATAACACGTGTTCTGAGAAAACGTTTCGTTTTATACATAGTTATACATGATTTATTAAAAAATTAATGAAAACTATTTGATAAGAATATAATAATATAATCTACTACCTGGGCATCGCCTAAATTTGCCGTAACTGCCAAACGCCTCGGATGTTCTCAAGCAAGTATAAGGAAACCCACTTTGCATGAATAACATTATTGGTCGTCCACATCTCTTTCAGCAAGCAATATTTCACTTCTCAGTAGAGCAATATTCAGTAAAATGTTACTGTCATGTAAAGCTCTTTGCATTTTCCCTTGTAAAGAGGACAACAGGAATTCGACATCAAGGTATTGTTGCAATTACAAAATGTCTATCCGTATCAGGTTATTGACTTATTTTGTTCCGACTCCTTCGTTCATATATATATATACTTTGGAGAAGATACGATTTTAGGATATATTCTATTTGACAATCTCAATATGTACTGTAATTATAATACTGAACTATAGAGTTGCATATTTGTCTGAAGCGGATTCTAGAAGCCATCTTCTTATAATAACATTACAAAAGGTATATATATATAGAGGGAGAGATTGGTATTAGTATTTAACTATAGAGTTGCTTATTTGTCTGAAGCGGATTCTAGATGCAATCTTCTTATAGAGGCATCTATCTGTCTATATATTGATTTATGGATTGGTATTCATAACTACCTTATTGTCATTAGCCGTTGGAATAATCTTTGCCATATATAATAATTGTTTGAATGTAATCCAGAACTGTCTTGTTGGAAAACGGAACCAGCATAATACTTTGTTTGCTACGTCTAAATTCATAACAGATAAATTGTTAATTACAATCTACAACACAAAACAACAAACTTATGAAATCAAAGGAATATGGTACCTGAATCTTATCATTGATTAAGATGGGTTTAGGGTATGAGCAGCTCAGCTTGTGTCCACGAACAAAAATAACCTACTTATGGTCAATGCCCAAAGATATCTTCCTGTTCTTTTCTTTTTGTTTGTTATGTAACATATATAGCGTTGTGGACTGTTCTATCAACAGTATAATTCCAACCACAATAAACACTCGTATGTAATCTATCAATTGCATGGGTTAACGAAGCTTAACACAAGGCTTGGGATTAAGGAATAATATATAAAAATTTAGATTAAAAATTTTAACAAATAATATTATGTGCTTCAGTGATGTATTATATAAGTTGTGTCAACATAGAAATATACCAGAATTGGCTCCATTTTCAATTCATCTGCGGCTCATACATTAAACTGAATCTGATGCCATTCGAGTTTGAAAAAAAAAAAAGATTGTTTCCTTGGATTAGAAGCGCACGAACAACCGTATGTTGGTCGGGTAAAATGTGTTTTTATTCTTTTAGAAAGCACCCGAATATAAATGTTATTATTTTATTATAATTGGCTAAAGAAATTTAATTTTTAAAATAAGAATTGAAGTTAAGATAAGGATTAAAAACATACAGATGGTACGCTTGGATTCATATAAGTGTTCTCGTGGCTGTTGGTAACCAAACCAATAAAGTACCTTAGAACTTTATTATCAGTATATGATTACATAATAAATAATTTATTGTATATTTTAATTTGATATAATTATTTAAAAATATATGTAAAAGAAAAGAAACTAAGAATTGTAAAATATAATATATATATATAGTTTTAGCTTCTTTTATTTAGCAATATGGCTTTATTAATCTTCATAAGTATTGTTTGTATTTATTGAGTGATGTTTCAAAGCATTTTCAGTCCATGATCTTTTAAATAATAAATATAATAACTTCTTAAGCTTTTAAGTCTAAATGTTTGTAGTTCATTTTTGCCCGAGTCATTGGAACATTAGACCCTTCTAATACTTAACTTCAAGATTCATACAAATTAAAGAGAAATGTTTTTTCAATTAATATATTTCCATCTTCTTGTCTTAGTTTGAAGATTAAGTAAACATAGTAGATGGGTAGTGTCAAAAAGAATTAGAATCTCAGTATTCAGATAGGGACTTCAAATCCAAAATCTTAATGCGATGATGATGAAATTGCAGTGCTCTCTGATTGATTCTATGCAGGTGATGATTTCTTGCACTAAGGAGGTTTGCTCTCATGATCTGGCAGGTGATAGGAGTAAACAAGTTCAAGGATGAGAACATGGTGGGCCCTAGTGAATCTAAATTCTAAGTGGTTCCTTTCCTCTTCCATAGTTTCTTTTTTTTAATTCTATTTTGATCCTATGAGCCTATGTACCTGGGTTTTCTATCCCTGCATGGGCTTGTGGGTCTTTGATTTTTTTAGGCTTTGAATATATTCTTTGGTTCAAGGGATGGTTTCTCTTTGTGGCTAGTATAAATTTCAAGTTTTCTAGTGTTTGATTTCTCTCGGGTCTTATCTCCTTTTTGTAAAACATTTGGAGGTCCTTTCAAAATTCCTTTCATCCACCTTATAAAAAATAGATTTAGTCAATAATTTAAATTACCAAATGGAGCAAGGATTCATAAGACTTCATTTTTATTTTCTATTTGTATATATTATTGATTTAATGAGATATATGTAGATTTACAACAAAATAAAAAATTATTATATGTTTTATCACGTTGACTAAATAATATTCCAATTGTAAAATATTTTCCTTATTTCTTTGTGTATAAAATATATTCTTCTTTTTTAAACTACTATATTTTTACAATCAACTCCTTGCAACCTTTTTTATTAAGATAATTTTTTTTTGAATTTCATCAAAAAGAAGATAGACAACATGATTGGCTAGATTATATACCACACGATTTTTTTATATATGTATATGCTCACATTTCGAAGAGTTTCACTTCTATAATATTTGATGAACACCATTGAGAATGTTATTTTTTATTCAATCCTTACATCCATTTTTATTGGTAGCATTAATGATAATTCATGCGTTGACCTCAATTGAATTATGTTTCCATACTTTTTCAATTGTGATTTTGATTGTTATAAGAAATTATCTAGCCTATGCATATCAATTAGTTATAGTCCAGTATGATTTTGAGTATATGAGGGGAATTTTTACTATACTATTTTAGAAATTACTACCTCCACTAACCATTTTCAAATTTTGGTTGGAAGCACAATAAAAATTAACTTTTACAAACACTATTCCTATGCATTACATTTTACCATAGGATGAAGCAATCATTTGTCTTATGTCCATTATAATATATGATCATTCCATGTATATTCAAATCCTATAACCAAGAGACTAGCATTTTTTTCTACATTTGGAAATTCCCATGACAAGCTCCATACCCATAAACATTTGCAAGAGAGGTAATATTACAGTTTCAAATTTGAGCATGAGTTTGATATTTATTTTAAAATATTTATTTTAAAATATTTATTTTTGCTTTCAAGCCATAAGTTCAAATAAATAATATTAGAACCAAACCTCCATAAGATACATAATATTGGCAATTAATTGAAGCTTTCTGTTAGTTATTATTTTGATAGTCTTTATTACCTAGATAATTTCATGGCATCGAGATAACATATATATTTTTTAGTTAGCATTTTATCTCACACTTTTCTTTATTTTGAAATATCTTCAATCATATTTTAGCCCTAAAGACTATTGAAATTCACAATGCTTTCAAACATTAAACAAAAGAAAAGCATACACTCAAGTCTTATATAGAGAATGAAAAAGAAGGAAAAAATAGAAGGATTAGGTAGGCACCTATAGGGATGATAAATAATCACTATTTAAATAGATAATATTACTTAACCCTTTAATGAACAAACGAGGATTGTGAGAATGGATATTCAAAGTAATACTAAAACATCAATTATATCATAAAGTTTAACCTTAGCTAACATAATAAGAAGGCTTTAGATTAATTAAATTTCATAAGTAATATTTGACTATAACAAGACTAACCACAACCCATAGGGTTAATCATGTCATCAAAATTATAGCTCTTCTATATTTTAATGGTAAGTTTCATCATCAAAAATAGTTGCTTTATCCTATTGAAATATGCATGCATGCCAATCACATATATTATCCAAACACTATAGTTTTAGATACTAAGATAAGTAACTAGAGCTTTATAGGCCACCGTACACAATCTAAACCCTAATACTATGTCAACTCTATTGTTGATACTAGTTCATAGAGCTTAAAAAATCATATGAGTTGGAAAAGGAAGGGCTTAAATCAACTCCATATGTAAAAGTCACAGAATTTAAAATATTTTTCCTAATGGACAAAAAATAATTAAAGTTTAAATGCTCAAACCATAGGGTTTGAAGTACCAATATTGATTTATGTTATACCAATATCTGATTTATTGCTACACTCCAATCCAAATTTGACACTTGAGCTCCTATTATCTACCAAATAACTATATTTATCTCATATTTGTTGGTTGAACTAATATATCAGTAAAAATGGATTGACCTGATGCAATAGAAGGCCATGGCAACCACCACATCAAACATATTTCTATCAAGTAGTTTTAAAACATCCAAAGAAACACAAAGGGGTTTGAACTTATATCTCCCAAGCTAGGTGATATGTGCTAGCCCTTTCTAGATTACCGACTATACATATTTCTCTAACAAAAGTGACTAGTACATGATTTGATGAAATGACATCTATAGGATAAGATACCTCTACTATCATCCTAGGAAATGTATGCTACAATAAAGAAATATTCAAACTTTTATTATAGGATATTGATTTCACTATTCATAGCAAAATAGAGAATGGGTACAATTTGAACCCATGCCTACTCCAATCCAAAGAAACATCTAAACTAATTTTCTATGTTATTTTTTGAATAGGTATGGGTGGATCTAGATACACTAAGGCCATATTTCACCCTTGAAACTAGTGATCATCCTCCCTTGTTATAAAATTTAATGTATGAATAAATTAAAATTTAGGTCCTATAGGATACAACATGCTAGCATACATTATCCTAGCTATAATGGCAACACTATCCTCTAGATAAATATGGGGTCTATCATAATAAACAAAGGTTGTATATGCCCCTTGATCCATGTGTACCAATCCAAATAATTTATGCATGAAGAAGCCCTATGTCAAATTTAAAAACATGTACTAAAATCTTAGAACAAGGAGATATCTCTCCTTAAAATATTTTTGATGCACTCTGTAGCAAGAAAATTTTCTTTCAATATCTAGAACTAGACTTTTGAAGTGAAGTAGTGATACTCCAAGATATTTAAAAAAGTAGATAAACAAGTTTGAAAGAGGTTTTCTTTGTCTTTGAGGCAAAACCAAGAAGAGAGATCGAAAAGAGTAATTCACCTTGGTTTAAAAAATTAGAGATATCAAACAATATTCTTGCATGACAAAGAGAGGTAGTTCCAAATCTATTTTAATACCATATTGTAATTCATAGTGGTTTTCAAAAATGAATAAAAGCAGACCATACATTCAAATCTTACACAAAGAATAAAAAGGAAGGATAAAAATAGAGGGATTTGATGGGAACTTGTAGGCATCCTAAATAAAGCACTATATAGATAGATAATGTTGCATAACACTCAAATAACCAAATTAGAAGTGTAAGGAGGTCTTTAGAGTAATTCTAAAATTCCAATTACATCATAAACTTTAAAATAATTAATACATTGTACATTGTAAATCCCCATAGAATTTACATAATAAAATGTTATAAAATAATTAATACATTGTACAATAAAATGCCCTTACACATTTTTAATACACTATACAATGTTAACCCCTTCGCATGAATTAGATTATAATTTCAACATGGAAAAGAATCACAAGTCTACAGTTTGGTATTTTTACCCCATCAATATCATTTTATTTGTAAGAGAACCATGAGAGGTAGACACAAAGAGAAGGTGAAATACCATAGAAGATTGAATGAAGGTGGAGGTACTCAGGTCAAAGGTTACACTATTATTATTCCAAATTTTAACTATGAGAAATACCATGATGAGAGACATGTGATAAAATATTTTCAAGTTGCCTTAGAAGATCAGGCTAATAAGGACCCTACTGGTGTTGGCATAGACCTTGATCCCCCTTATCCACTGCTAGTGTCATAGGTTCTACATTATTATCTATCTAGTTCTCAACCAATATATGGTGTGGGTGGGCACATGGTTCCTATTGTGGATATTTCTATAGTTGGGGTTATCAATAGTTATCAACTAGTCATTGTTCAAAATGACCATGGACCTACAAGTGAACTTCTCTTTAGTTGGGCCAGGTGGGAATCCCTCTCTGATCACTACCCAAGATAAAAGTCTTTCTCTTGTTTCAAATTCTATCCCGAAGGTTTCTCCTTTGAAAATTCCATGGGATGGGAATATTTCTCTTAGGTCAAGGCCTATTTCTAGTGAGCCATTGGCTATTTGTGAGGAAGTTAACTACTCTAGTGAACAAATGGCTAATGAGTAGCCTCTGAACATTGAGCTTAATTTTAAAAATAAATTAACTTTAAATTTTTCTTTATCCAAGAATGGGGAGTATAGAGGGAGATTTTTAAATGATGATATGGATATTTTCATGGGTTATGATATTCTATCCCTCATCTAGGTCCATAAAGAAACTCTACTTTTCACCTTTTCATAGATAAATCATATGCAAAAACTATGTTTCACCAATCTAAAATATATCTCTACCTTGATTTTTAGTTTAACCTTGATCCTTTACAGAGGTCATTATTTGTCCCTTCATATATTTTAAAGCTCACTATGAGAGAGGGAGAGGTTTCTCTAGTAGATTTTTTTGGGAAAATCTAGGCCTATTATGGGAACACTCAAGAGGTGTGTACTTTTGAAATGGTCCCCTATAGGTGAAATGGATCTAGTTACCCTACCTAAAGGATTCATAATTATTAAATTATCTATGTTGGAATATCTTAAGCACATTCTTGGGGGAGATCCCTAGATTTTTGGTAGGAGGAGTCTATTACTTCACATATGGTGAAAGGATTTTGATCTAGATACTGAAAATATAAATACTATACATATTTATGTTAGTCTACTAGGTCTTCCCTTACATTTCTATCATGAATCTATTTTGAGGAGTATTGCTAAAATATTTAGAGAATTAGTCATAATGAATGTGACAATGAAAGCTAAATATAGGATTATATTTTCTCACATGTGTGTTATTGTAGATTTAGATACTAAGCTCCCAAAGTATGTTGAACTACTTTCAAATGTTAGATTGAGGACTCGGCCCACTGAGTATGAGAATAAACCTTTAATTTTTTCTAATTGTAAAAATTATGGTCATGAGTTACTATGATGTTCGTAAAAAGTAGTGGTCTCAACTGCTCCAAAGGGGGATCTTCCATGCATAGAATATTTGAATCTGGATTATTAGGTCCTTAAGAAGTGTCATGATAATTCCAAAGCTTTGTCTTGGGTGGGCTCTAAGGAGATGTCTACTAGTGATGCTAAAATCTCCCTATCGAGGAATTCATTTAAATGCTTGGACTTTGATATTGATCCTCTTGTGGTTGATGGGTTAAGGAAAGATCTAGATCATTGTCTATCTATAGTGGATATATTTATTAGAAATTTTGAGTATTTATGTTGTCATTGATGTTAAAAGCAGTTAATCTTAGTGCAAGGGAATTGAAAAAAAGAAGGTTAAATATTTATATTTTAAGCCCATGAGATTTGGTTTAAAGCTTCACATGGTTGGTCAAAATATTTTCTAAACACCCTGAAGGAAGGAAATACCTAGGTCCAAAGAAAATAATATTATAATATTTATTATTATAATATTTATTATTATAATATTAAAGTATTAAGAGAAAGCCTAAGGTTAATTATAAAATAATTATAATATTTATATTATAATAATTTTATAACCCTAAGTGGGTTTGGCACCAAGAATAAAATTTAAATGTTTAATTTCCACCGATGTTCGAGCAAGGAGGAAAAATGGTATTTATACCATAAATTTTTGAAGGCTAAAAGCAAGTCTCTCAAATGCATGTGTGAGTGTTTGAATTAATTGATTGATGCAAATTTCATGAGAAAATAAGGTTGAAGGTTTTTAATTTTAAAGACAAAAAAAAACATGAAAAATAAATAGGCAAGGGTGCATACCTCTATCACCAACCACGTGGTTGACCTAGTGGTAGGTTTGGCAGCGTTAAGCCTTGATGGATGGTAGATCTCATGTTCGATTCCCAACGATAGTAGAGAGGGAAGGTTTTTTGTTTTAAACGGTTTTGGCACCAGAGAAAGGTAAAAAGAGTAGTGGGTGTGATAAAGGTTTCAAATGAGTGCTTATCTCACATAGTGGTTTGGCCATGGCTAAGGTGCAGGTGACATACGAGTGGGGGTTCGATTCCCATGGGAGGCTGTGCACAAGGCATTAATTTTTGGTTAAATAAATTGATGCCTAAGGTTCTAAGTTACAAGGTATGCACCTAACTTGGGAGGTATAAGGTTTGAAAATTAATTTTTATTTTTGCCATAAAAAGGGTTTGAAATAATTTATCTTTAGTGAAGTTGTTAAGTACTTTGGAATATTATTTTTGAATGGTGGTTATATTTCTATTGGAAATGCTTTTATGATAAGTGGGAGATATAAGGGAATAATTTCTTTTTATTCCATGCATTTAAGTTTTGAATGAAGTTATAATGAATTATTTTGAAAGTGAATTATTTGAGCAATAAGAATCCTTTCTGATTTTATTTTGAATATGTTAAGAGGGAGTTAAAAGGTGTATGAGGTATTTTGATTGTTTTTATGTTTTGGTAAAATATTTTTAAGGGTTTGATTATATGAGTTGATGCAATAATTTGAGAAAGCAAGGGAGTGGTTTGGAATTTAACTGGGCACATATATTGAACGTTTTCTAACTCATAAAGAAGTATTCTGCTAACCTTTTATAGTTGCAAAAGATATTGTGAGTAAGACAAATTTTGAAGACATATCTCCATAAAATCAAAAAGGTATGGGCACATCATCCTTTGTTTGAAGTTTTGTTGGATTGAATTTTTTTATATATAAGGTGGAGTGAAAAGGATTATTTGATAAGCATTGTTGGAAATATTTGAGTGAGTTTTTATATGCTTCGTTGGTGAATTTTTAGAGAACATTTGAGATAGATATTGAAGATTATTTGAGTTAGGGTTTGATACCCACATTATGCTCTTTGTTTGAAGAAGTATGAAAACACTTATTTAGGGTTAGTGAGCAAGTTGTGTTTCATTTATTGAATAATTGAGTGAAACTTCTTGAGCATTGGTTTTGAGTGATATTGAAAGTGAATGTGCAAAATTTAGAAATCAAATTTGTGAGAGCAACAAAATTAATTATTGAGTAGAGCATATTGAGTTTTTGATAGAGTACATATTTCTCTATATGTTCTAGAGGTTAAACGAATTCTGAATAGAATATGTCTAAACCGCTTAAAGTTAAAGGAATTACATTGAAGATTAGATAAAACAATTGATAGCATTGTGTGCAAGATTTAAGATTGATTGAGAATATATTGTGGGTTGTTTTGAGCATATTTGAGCAAGTCTTTGTGAAGTGTTGAGATCTGAATTGAGCATGTTCTTGAGAGAACTTGAATGTAGATTTGAGAAAGTATTTGTGAAGGCTTGAGAGCATAATTGAGAAAGTTCTTGAGAGGACTTGAAGGTAGATTTGATAAAGTCCTTCATAGGATATGAAGGTATATTTGATCAAGTATTTGAGAAGGCTTGAAGGTAAATTTGAAAAAGTCTTTCAGAAGCCTTGGAGGCAGATTTGAAAAAGCCTTTGAGAAGGCTTGGAGGTAAATTTGAGAAGAGTTGATTTGTTGATTTATTCAAGCTTTGTGCTAAGGCTTGGGGTAAATCTCAGTATAGTTGATTTATTGATTTTTTCAATCTTTGTGTTAAGTATTGGGGAAAATCTAAGTAGAGTTGATTTGTGATTGGATCAAGCTTTGTGTTAAGACTTGAGGATAGATTTGAGAGCATAATTGTACTACACTTAGGATAGATTTTGGTGAAGATCTAAGATAGAGTTAAGAGAAATATTTGGAGGTGACAGAGCAAAGGACAACAATATCTAGTGTATAGATATCCATTAGCAAAGGTAGTGAGGATATAGGTCTTCTATGGAGAGAGATCCAAAATCCAGAGCAATGGGGGTAGAAGCCTTCTAAAATATCATAATCTAGAGCAAAGTGGAAAGAGTTCTCCTGTGTATAGAGATCCATAAAATAGAGCAAGGGGAAAGAGTTATCCTATGGAGTGTGATCAATGAAACAACTAGGAAGACAAAGTTATTTTGAGGATAGGTATCCATGAACCAATTGAGGAGAAAGATTTATCCTTGATCAAGTTCCATGAACCAAATAAAATGGGAAAGATTTCTCCTATGGAGAGTGATCCACAAATCAGAGTATTAGTGGATTTTTGTCTACTTTGGAAATAGGTCCATAAACATTGTAATAGGGAAGTGATTCCCAAGATATTTGTTGAGAAAATTTAGGAGATATTTTCTTCATGGAGTAGCCCACATTGGGTGAACCACGTTAAATTTATGTCTCTATTGGGTGTGATGATTTATGTATTGATTTGATTACTGTTTTTGATATTGCCATTGATAATATTAGATAATATTGTTTGGGAAGATAAAGTAAAAGTTGATCTTATACTGTTCACCCCCCCCTCAATATAAGCCTGTGTTCTTCAATATTTTAATCTCATGGGATGAACATTTTGATGTCTTTGAGCTCAATGAAAATGGGTTATGCTAAGGGAAGTTTCAACTCTAGAGTCCATGGAAATCCTTCCATTAATTCTAGATCCCGATCAGAGGCTAATATCTTAGGTAAATATCTCCAAGAGTCCCCTGAAGAGGCTTTAGTTCTTAAATATGGTGGTGGTAGATGCTAAAAATGCACTTGATCCATGGACATTTGTAGCTTTAGTGAACCAATATTTTGACCATCCAAACTTTTGCCAAGCTTATTTTTCTTCAATTTTTTTTATCATGGCTTTTGAGTGATAATTTGGTCATTGTTGTTTGAATTTTGAGTAGGTCTATTTATTTTTAATTTTTATATTTTTGAATTTGGGTAGGTTGAGTTGGTCCTAAATCTCCTTGATATTCATCTCCTCTAGGTGCTTGGCCTTTGGATATTGTTGTCTCTCCTTGGGATCTTCACTTCTCCTTTTTTGGGCTTCTTTATCTTTCTTGGTCTACCTTTGTTTCTCTTATTTTTAGTTTGTTGTTCTCTTATATTAGTTTGGGGTCTTTTATACCCCTTGTTCTAAAAGTTTTGAGATCACTTTTAAATTTACTTCTTTCATATAATAAAAAAATATATCATTTTATTTGTAAAATCTATCCCACATACAAATAGGAAACCAAATTTATTTGTTACATTCTTTCCAATTAATTTTACGAAATTCATGTGCTATACCCATTGGAAATATTGAAAGTGATAAATACATCATATATATAGGGATGGATTACAATATAGATTTTATGAATCATAGCCTTTTCGTCATATATAAGATAGTACTTGATACAGGAGCATCTAGTGGTGTAAGGGTAATCTTGCCTCACAAAAAATTTGTATTTTCTTTTTCAGTTGTAGGTTTCTTTAGTTGTTTTGGAGTCCATGATGAAAGTTGAGAGGTGTAAATCATTCAAAGCTCCAAAAAAGGTTAAAAATAGTCATCAACTATTTTTAGTAATTTATCCTAAATAGGTACTTATGGACTTAAAAATTTACCCCATGGAGTGGAATTGAAAAATGTAATCAGTGGTAAAAGAATCACCCCAATATCCTAAATGGTTTGAGAGATATTAAAGTTTTCGTTCCAAGAAATCCCACCAATAATGTTTAAAAATAAAATTTTAAGATCTTAGAGGCCCCTAAAAAAGATGAAAATTTAATAAAATTATATTTATATCTCTTCATTCTTGTAGATATCTTTGTAAGCTTTCCAATGATATATTATAATAGCCAAACGAACAATCGAGTCAAAATTTATGGCTCTGGGAAGTTGTACCACCAAAATTCAAGTTTCAAATGAATATCTTCTTGGGTGGGAAAATCAAAGTCCAAATTTCAATTGAATATATTCCTTGGCAGGAAAATGAAAATTCAAATTTTAGTTGAATATCTTCTTCAGTAGGAAAAT
The DNA here is from genome assembly GCA_028583015.1 of Wollemia nobilis. Lineage (NCBI taxonomy): Eukaryota > Viridiplantae > Streptophyta > Pinopsida > Araucariales > Araucariaceae > Wollemia > Wollemia nobilis. The sequence continues at coordinate 1,707,515 of JAQPPZ010003183.1, forward strand.
GAAAATTTAAATTTCAAATTAATATTTTCCTGGGTGGGAAAATGAATGATGGGAAAAGGGGAGTTACATTTTATAGGAAGTTATTAAATGAGGAACATAGATTTACTAGAGCCAGTCCAGTATGACAAATTGTGGCTCCAACTTATAATTTCTAGTAGGTTTTTTTTGTAATAAAATCGGCCTTGCAGTTGTAACATTGTAATTTCTAATTTTGTATTTCAATTTTATTGAAGTAATATTATATGTTGGGTTTCTTCTAATTTTTTTTGTGATATTGAGTATTGTGTGAGTATTGGGTGGAGTAGTGCTTCACCATTACCTTTCCAAGCTAGCAAAAAAGATTTCATTCCATCCATAGTTGAGTCTCAAACATCCTTCTTTCCTCTATAAGATAATATAATAACCAAATATTTTAATTCCAATTTTTTTGTTTTAAATCCTAAAATATCCACAATAGTTCATCATACATCTAAGATAGTATTAATAAAAATACCTTAACCTTTATACTATTGACCAACTACATTGTAGCCTTCTCATAGAATGAAAATAATCACTTCAACATTGATAGCCTCACTGGCTAATTTATGGCCCAAAATAAAAGTATCATTAACAAATTTGAGAAGAGATTTAGAGGGATAATTTACTGCAACCTAAATGCATTTGATTTTCCTTCTATATTTTCCTTTGAGAAATGTCTCCCTAATGCTTATACAAAAATAATAAATAGATATGGAGATAATGGACCACCCAAGTAAAGGCCAAAAAATATACTAAAGTATCAATAAGGATATCCATTGTTCAACTATTTTGGAGTTTCATAATAACTTGTAATCCATTTACACCAATGTTGATCTAAGCCAAACATTTTGAGAATGCCATATACAAAAACACCAACAAATTCTATAATCTATTTTTTTCATATCTAATTTCATAATCATATATATCTTTTCATGGAATGAAGAGAAATTATAACCCCCTTGTAATAATTACACCATCAATAGATTGCTTGCTATGAACAAAACCATATTATTCCTTTAAGATAGCATGGTCTAGAATGCATGCTAACCTATTTGTAATAAATTTTTAAATCATATAAAAAGGCTTATTAGATGAAAATATCCAAATATTTTGTCTTGCCTCTCTTGCAAACCAATGTATTAAAGGTGAAATTAATATCACTTATTATAGCCTTCATTTTTAAGGCATCTTCACTAATAGCTAGCATATTACTCTTTAATAGATCCCAAATTGTTTTAATTGAAATTATAGAAATTCAATCTAGGCTTGGTGTCTTTTTAGGATTAAAATATAGAATTTCTTCATGTCTATTTTCCATAGATATCTTCTTCCACAAGATTTCATTTTACCCTATGTGATAATTGATAGACTATTTTGTAAAACCATATATTTAACCTTCAAATTTGTCTAACATTTAATCAAATATCTTTGAAGTAATTAATTGCTTCATTCTAAATTTATTCTTCCTCATTATTTATTCCATCAAAAAATTATGCAATTAAAAGAAAAATATGTTTTGATTGCAACATGAAAAAAATTGATATCTCTATATCCTTCCTTGAGCTATAATTCCCTTCATTTTTGGAACCAATATGATTCATCCTTATTTAATATTTATGATAATCATATAGTAATTTTTTTCTTGAACATAAGAATCCTTCTCCATTCCATTGATTTATACAATCTCTTGTAATGGTTAGAGTTTGGACTCACTTTTCTTATTTTCTTCAAATATATTACAAAATAGTTTGGCATTCCAATTCGTCATTTGCCCCCTTAGTTATCTTATATTTTGAACAAACCCATACATAAGTGATCCTTTAAAATTTATTTCATCCCAGCATAACATAAATATTAGGAAAAATCAATTTTCTTGGGGCTATATAGATTAACATAAAATGGATTTGGATGAAAATTATTGAGTAAAACATATTTCAGGAGAATGGTTTTGTGATCTAATCCTGATCACAATAATATGTTTGAAAATATTGTATACTATATTTTCAACCATATGTTGTTTACTAAAAATTTCCCCAATTTTTCTACTATATGAGTTTACCGTATGCATATATTATCTCATATACATCACACACTTGAAGAAATAACTATATGTGTAGCATATGCATTTATAATCCCAACATTGATGCTTTCCTCTTTTCTACAAGATAGAACAACATACAAATTAATCTTTACCTCTAGCAATTCACATTCCAAGTTTCCTTTATACCATACTATCACAATACTTCTAGAAATTCCCATAAAAGAAACTAGAAAATTGTCCCCCATATTATAATTCTATTGAATACACCCTTATATTCCTCACTATATAATTTTATTTCTTCTATTAAATTAATATAAATACTATAACAACTTATCAATTCCTTAATATTCTTCATACCCCTAATATTCTAGGATACCACGTCCACCATCATATTTTAAATTTGTTAGTGGTATTAGCCCCACTTCTTATTAATAGTTACGATATTTTTTTTTGGTTTTTCAAAACAATATTTTTTTGAGTTTTATTTCCATTTTTTTGTTTGTTTGAAAATATTCCTATCTTTTTCCCATTCTCAGCAAGACTTTTGTATTCATCAATATCATTGATTTTTTCACATTCTTCATAGTCAGACTTATCTTACCAATATTTATGCTACTATAAGGAATCTGAAATGTAAGGAATATTCACAAACATTTTTTTCTTTCTACTTCCATATAAACCCTAATATTCAAGGATTATTCTTAGTTAGAAATTACTTTCTTATTCTTCTAAGGAAACTATAAATTTCTACATATGTACTCCATATTTAGTTATTTATTTTCCTACTCTTGAATCATGGGATTTAATATGTACTATACTTTCTATTACATGGATAGTATTTTGTACTATATGAAGTGAATGAAGATGATTTACTTGGATAAAAAATTGCACTTTTCAAATAATTTGCTTTAATATTTTTCTCACCATCTATATTCAAATGTATAACTCCTAAATTTGAACTTGTGGATTGTACTTCTTCATCCCTTATGTTATTTTTCTTACAATGGTTGATTCAAGTAAAGTGCAATGGCCTTCACTATTTGATGATGTAGAGCAATTTTTTGGCACTTTATTATTAGTGAAAAATCCTTGCTTTCATCCAACCTCTAGTATTATATGATCTCCATGCTTCATATTGAATTTTTTCTCATACCAAAAAGTAAAATAGTTTTTTCCTAATTTTTTTAACATTGCAATATATTACCATGTGTCCATTCTCATAACTATTGTAACATCAAAGTACAAGGTTTTCATAATACACTTATTGATCCCATTTCTGTGTAGTTTCTCATTCTTATATGAACTCCTCCATAGTATTATCAATATTATTCAAAAGGTTCTTATTAATAAACTAATATGGAAATCTAAGAAACCTTATCCACATTGGAATTATTGTAATAATTATTGACTCCATAGAATATTTATCACTTCGTGGTCTTAAATATAATGCATATCTACCCCTAAATTATAGGCCATCATCTATTACTTTATTCTTGATTTCTAAACTAGAGAAAATAATGAGGAAAATTTTATTGAGAAAATATATCATATAGTAATTTGATTTTAATCCCTACTTCCATTGTATCCATTGTAGAATCTCTAGAAAACTTGGCAAGTATCCATGGATCTTACACATTAACTATCTTGTTTTAAGAAATATGATTTCATGCTCAATCGTCCCATCCCTAATAATCACTTATGTATCCTTCTTCTAGTGATGACATTATTATCATGCTATCTAGAATGTCTTCACAATAATTCTTTAGCTTTTGAACTTTCCCTAAAATTTTGAATAAGAAAAATATTTACTTCTTGGTTAGACTTGCTTCATGTTGGCACTCAGAATATTTTTCTTTCTAAGATTGTTAACTTTCTAACTAGATTAGCTCATAGACATTTTTATCCAAGATCAAATATAAATCAGATAAATACTATAACAATATAATAATGAATCACAATACTAAAATAAGAGCAATATCTCACAAATATAACTCAAATATTTTCAATATCAAAGAATTACAAGATTGATACTAAGATAGGTACTTTGCTTGGAGATTTATCTCTAATATATAATTTTACGTCTTTTTAAAACTCTAACTATTACTCTCCTCTAATATCCTAGAGATGCATCCTCTCAAACTCCTCATATTGAGATAAAACTCTCATCCTTATATATATCAATTTGACTCTTCATTATCTCTCAAAACCTTGCACTTTCTCTCATATGATACATACGTTATATAAAATATAAATAAAATACCAAACTAATATTTACGAGGGGAAATTAATGTAATACTTCCAAAACCCTCCCATAGTAAATTATTTTGTAAGAAGGTTTTTTACCTTCATTCTCTAATTCTTCTTTCTCTTCATTCTTCATATCTAACTTTGGTGTGATTGGATATATGCAACCTTCATTAGGTCTTCCTTTATAAATTATTTATGTCTACCTCTAGATCAATGTATAAGTCATCTTTGGATATCTACCTCTAGATCACTACCTCTATATTATAATCTTTCAATTTACCTCTAGTTCACTACCTTTGGGTCTCTATATATGGATCACTACCTTTGGGTCACCCCCACTAGGCACTACACCAAAAAACACTCTTAAGGGTAGATAAATTAAGGTAGTTTTCTATGATGGTAAAAAATCACCCTAATAGATCCTAAGAGGGTGGTTTAAAATTGCCCTCTTAGGGTTACCTTAAGAGGGCAGTTTTATTTTTTGAAAGATGACCCTAAGAGGGTAATTTTTAGCCACCCTCTTAGGGTTTATTAATTTTTTTTGAAAGGTGACCTAAGAGGGTGGTTTTAAAACCACCCTCTTAGCAACCTCTTAGGGTTTATTAATTTTTTTTGAAAGGTGACCTAAGAGGGTGGTTTAAAATCTCCCTCTTAGCCAACCCTAAGATGACAATTTAAAACTACCCTCTTAAGTTACCTTTCAAAAAAATAATAAACCATAATAAGGTGGTTAAAAACCACCCTCTTATGGTCATATTTCAAAATAAATAAAAATTTAAGCTTCCTGTATGAGGGAATAAGCTTCCTATTGTGGTTTTTTATGTTCTAGTTCCTAGAGGATGCATGGTGATTGGTAGTATTATAGAGAGGGAGGTATGGTAAAAAGTGCCAATATAGAGAGGAAGGCATGGTGACAAGTGCCTATATAGAGAGGGGAGCATCATGCTCTAGAATTGGAGATGATATATCCACCTTCATGAATGGTATTGGAAATAGCCTAATGTTATAGGTATCAACCATTTATCCATAGAGAACAATTGCAATAAACAATATAGTGAATACTATTTTTTTCTTATTTCTATATTATATATGCAACCTTTACTCAGTGGTTAATTCACACTCTAATTCATACTATTGCTTGAAATTTATAGATGAATGCACAACTTATTATTAATGTTTGCACAAATGCATTATCCATAGAGAAGGTATTAGTCTTTTTTGGTCAACTAATTTTTTTACATGCAGTCAGCATATTAAGTTTTAAAGATGGATTTTGCAGTCAATGTGTAATATGATTAAAATGAGATGTTCTTGTGAATTAGCTTACAGTGCAATTATAGTTCATAGTTTTAGAAAGTATTTATTTCTCAATATAATTATCCTTTATATACATTTTGTTATGAATCATAACTTGCATCTGTAGATGGATGACATAGAATATTTCACATTTCATCCAAAATATGACAATAATTTTGTTTGTAAAGCTTCTGTATCCATAACAATAATGTCATACAAACCATTGATTGATTTTCTATTATTAAGATAAATATTTTGGAATGGAAAATAGATTCCTAAAACCTTGATATTCTAAGTGTTCTGCACATATTCATTTTATAACTATTAAGTATTTTTATATTTAATCCACATCAAACTCAATGTATGTAAAATTTTATTTTAGAAAAAACTAAATGAATTTTGATCATGGGCTTCCATAGCTTTTAAAAATCTACACCATGAAAGAATTATATGACACACAAGATATACAATTTCTATTGAATTGGCTTAACAGAACAAGAGAGTGTGCCTTTGGTTTTGTGCTTAAACTTGGATTTGCATTTTATAATCTTACTAGAGTGATGTATTTGAATGTGAGATATAAAGTGCTTGGTTAAAATTTTCTTTGAGAACCTTCAAAACTACCTGATGTCTTTGACTAATTTGCTTTTCTTAAGGATTTGCATTATTAAATTCATATTTCCACACATGCAAAACTTAGCATGTTTAGATGTGAGGTAAATATAGGCTATCTAATATAATGATGAAAATATTATATAGGTTTAATCTGACCATGTTTTTCAATTCAAGATATAAATACTTTATTCTTTTTTTAACTCTAATATGCACTACCTTTGATTGGGGGCTGTAAATGCACTAATCATAGCTTCAAAAATAATGATGACACTAACTGAGTTGGATCTCAATATCAAGTCATTTCAATTAAAGTTAGGCTTATTTAAAAAAACTCTTAAGTTTCTATGTTGGATTTATGCTAATGTTGTGACCTCAAGGTTGCTTTCCCCCATCATATATTAGCAATATTTTTAGTAAAAATACTTCCATCCTCTCTTTTTATAATTTACAAGCTTATTCTATGGAAAATACATCATACAATAGTTGTTCAAGGCTAAAATTACTTATTCAGGCTTTGCATTATTAAATTTATATTTCTATACATGCAAAAAATAACATTTCTATATGTGAGGTAAATATAGGCTATTGAATATAATGATGGAAAACCTTATACAGGTTTAACTTGACCCAATTTTTCAATTCAAGATATAAATAATTTATTCTTTTTTCACTCTAATATGAACTACCTTTGATTGAAGGTTATAAATGCACTAATGATATCATTAGAAATAATAGTGACACTAACTGAGTTGGATCTCAATATTAAGTCAATTCAAGTTAGGTTTCTTTAAAAAAAACCCTTAAGTTTCTATGTTGGATTTATGCTAATGTTGTGACCTCATCCAAGTTTGCTTTTCTCCATCATATATTAGCAAAATTTTTAGAATAAATATTTCCATCCTCCCTTTGGATAATTTGCAAGCTTATTCCAAGGAAAATTGCATCATACAATAGATTTTGAAGGCTAGAATTCCTTATTTAGACTTTGCATTATTAAATTCATGTTTCCATGCATGCAAAAGTTAACATGTTTAGATGTGAGGTAAATATAGGCTATCAAATATAATTATGGGGAATATTTTATAGGCTTAACTTGACCATATTTTTCAATTGAAGATATAAATAATTTATTTTTTTCACTCTAATATGAACTACCTTTGATTGGGGGTTGTAAATGCACTAATCATAGCATAAAAAATAACAGTGACACTAACTGAGTTGGATCTCAATATCAAGTCAAGTCAAGTTATGATTCTTTTAAAAATCCCTTAAGTTTCTATGATAGACTTATGCTAATAATGTGACCTCATGCAAGTTTGCTTTTCCCCATCATATATTAGCAATATTTTTAGTAGAAATACTGCCATCCTCCATTTTGATAATTTGTAAGCTTATTCCATGGAAAATTGCATCATACAATAGTTGTTCAAGGCTAGAATTCCTTATTTAAGAATCACTCTATAGTCCACATTTGGAGGGAACATTTAAAGTAGTGTTGGCTTGTGGATTATATTAAGAAGCGAATGTAGAAATTCAAGAAATGGGCATAAACATGCAAAGTTTTATGGTCCTTTCTAAAACTCTATGATCATGCATTGTTGATGAATATATATGAGTAAAATGGAAGTTATGCTTGGTCCATGAGGTTACTTCCTAATTATATTTGATGTAAACCTATGTTATTCCAAGGAGTCTTTTAATACAACATAGAAACAAAAAAAATCATGCATTTTGAACACTAGGATGCTTAACTATCTGAGAATATTTAAGTATTTAAAAACTAGAAATATATATTTTGAAAAATACAAGCTATTAAAGACTACAAAAGGATGGGTAGATTATTTTTTGTATTAGATGGAATCTTCTCTTGCAAATGGCTTCTTAATACTTATCTGTGATAAACAAAGCTTTCCTAGATTTTTTGATTCGGGTAAATTATCCTCTAATTAAACAGGACATAAGATATGACAAATGACTATCTAAGCATTACAAGTTTTAGTAATTTTGTTATTATTGAAAAAGCTCTTATGGTTTTATCTGTATATATTTTTGAGGAAAATTTTGAGCATTTCCCTACCTATGGATTTCCTTGTTCTATTGCTCTTGCAACTTCAAATATAATTTTTTGTATCTCATGTGCAATGTGTCTTTAGATGCCTGAATTGATAACCTAACCTAATTATTTCATTATGTATTTTGTACAGTATTACTACTTCATTCGGTTAATGGGTAGGAAGGTTTCTCATGTTTCTTTGGAGTGTGTCCTCCAATCACATCCTAACATGGTATTTTCAAAAAATACTTATGTCATTTCTTTTGGACTTGTGCTATTGTTGTTTTCCAGGTTTTATTTCTCATGTTTTCAAAAAATACTTTCAAAAAATACTTATTTCTCATGTTTTCCAATCACATCCTAACATGGTATTTTCAAAAAATACTTATGTCATTTCTTTTGGACTTGTGCTATTGTTGTTTTCCAGGTTTTATTTCTCATGTTTTTTACCAAATGCAACTTGGTTAAAATTTAATTCATGTGAAGGTAATCCTTGGGGAGGAAGTGGCCACATAAAAAATAACACTCTTCGACTTGATAATAAAAAAAAATTTGTGTTGTCTAGGCTAGGGTATAGAAAGGTGCTTCTTCGTTAAGTATATGGTTGTAGACTTTATGTTATGTTTCCAATATGGTATTTTTTCTTCTGTATATTATTTCAAAATATAATCATTGTGTTTGTGTTGAATTTACATATAAGTATCATGGTGTGATCCTTTTACCTAAGGGTATTATAGATAATATACCTAAAGTATATGCTCTATTACAAGTAATTACACTGGATTTCCTTTTCCTATGTTATGTATTTGCCTTACACAAAAAAATATATTATTGTAATTTCATGTAGTTCAATTGTAAGGAGGAATGTGGATGACATAGCTAGGTCTAGTTAGATCAATCATAAAATTCATCAATGGTAATTCTCTAAATTATTTACCTGATTTTATGTAAATGTTCTAGAAATCCATAGTCTACATGGTCATGATATTCCAAATGAAGAAATTTCAACATGACTTTCACCATGGGCATATAATTTATTTGAGTTTTTACCTTCAGGTTTTGAAATTTTATAGTCCTCAATTTGTTAATACCTTTTCAAAACCTTGACATGCCCTAGATTTTGTTGTTGCTTTCAATAGGTTGATAATGCACAATGAAATGAGGTTTTTTATGAATGATATCTATCGAAATATTGGTACTCTTCAATTTGAAGGTCCTGGAGTAGATGCAAAGACTATAATGGTATCTGTTGAAGACCAAGATTATATTGGTAGGATTCAACAATTGCGAAGTTACCTTGACAAGGTCAGTTGTAAATAATTAATTAAGCATGTCTGCAAAGATATTTTTCTTGAAAAAATTATGTGTACTTGGTTATTTACAAATGCCCATGTATGTATTTAATGCTTTCTAATAGGTTTATGCATAGTGGTGAATATTCACAAATTGGGTGAATATTAGTATTTCCAAAATTGAAAATTGGCGAATATGAGGACCCTCGACGTCGACCCATTCGCCTAAAATTTTTGGGACCAATTTATTTTTAGGGTCAATTTACCACAATATATATCGAAACATAGGCATATTTTTACTCATTGGAAAGCTCGTTTGCAAGTTTGATCTAATGGTGGTGTTTTTATAAAGTTATAATATGATTTAATAGGTCAAAATTCACCCCAAAGATGACCTTACTTTTTAGGGCTTCAAATGCCACAAATTTTGGTGTGAATATTATTGATTTTATTTGCTTAAGATTCACCTTTATTTTGATTAGGATTCGCCATTTTTTTACAAGTACAATTTGAGTCCAACCCCTTATGCACAACCCTGCTTTCTAATGATTGGTATTAATACAAGTTAGGGATATTGTGAAACATGTATGTCCAGTGGAGGTTCTAAAAGTTGCCCTGAGTGCTATGTGTTGTGTGAATTATTTTCTCACTATTATGTGCGCACTAGTATATAGAAGTCTTATGCCATTCTAGTGATATATTCTGTTGCACTTCTTGCCATGAAAGCTTATTTTTGTTGCTTTGAATTGATTTATGCAATAATAGTTATAATCAGAATAAGTAGCACATGTTTTTGGTGATGGTTTTCCTAGTTATTTATAAATTAGTTCAAATTTGAATTAGATGAGCTTTGAGTTGGGAGTCCTTTTAACAAGTCCCAAATTATTGCAATTTATAATGCACACATAATATGTGGTATTGTCATTTGTTGCTAATATTAATAATTAAGATAGAATTATTTTTCAAAGTGCAATGTATTTGGAGAATGTATGCGGTGTATTTGCAATTACATTTGGCTTCTTAATTTATGTTTGTGGTAAAATACACCAAAGAATTTACATATTCTAAAAATAATATATTTATTATAATTGACAAATTTATTTTTTTGTAGATGCTTCTATTGTGCTTAATATTCTAAATTCATAATAATAAAAAATCTAACTTTAAATTTTAAAAAGGTTTGAGGTGTAGAGCAACTGGTTCATCCAAACCCCATAAGGGGGGCGAAGGTCCAAGGTTCAAATCTCGGGCCTCATCGGACTGAACGCTTGTCCCTTTCCTAGTGCTTTCAATGACGTAAAAGGTTTTAAATGATTGTGGCATGACAATTATAGGGGTGGACTACACGAAGATCTATGTGGTGGCTTCTAGGGTGGACAACGCAGAATACTGTGGCGACCATAAATATTTGGATAGCATGCCCGGATTCGTGGTGGCTACCAATTCCACCATGTAAAAAAATAAATAAATAAATCAATAACTATTTTTAAGTTTAACCTTATCCCTCCACTTAAATCTCAATTAACTATTTTATCCTTGTTACTCCACACTTTTAAATAATAAAGCTATAATAAAAATTTTAGAAATAAAATTTTAAAATAATCCTTTTACCTCCTAAGATTTAGATTTAATTAAATAAATTTACTAATATTCTTTCCTCCCTATGAAAGTAAATAAATAAATTTAATTAAATAAAATTACTAATCTTCTTTACTAAGTTACAATTTTCAAATTCAGCACTTAAATTTCAAAAACATTCCTCCAGATTTTTAAATTCTCTAAAGGCATTTTGTTCTCAAAATTCTCCTTAAGCAATGCTCACTTCTATATTTTTCTTTGAATGGATTGATGCCTACTTTAGCTTCTAAATTAATCAACTCTTAGACCAAATATTTTGTGTAACCTTGATGTTCTACCACTTGTATACCAACTAAATATTTAGATGTCACTTCTCATAGAATTAATTAAAAACACATTATGATATTTCCAATTACTTTTGAATATTTAGATTTTAATTCTAGTTGTTACTTCATTCCACTCGTATAGATATTTACACTGCTACTCATTCCTCAAGCTTGTAATATCATTGCTAAACTACTTCTCATTGCTACTCATTACTAATTTTAGTTATCTCAATATTTGATGCATCCACCTATGTCAAGCTTCAATGCATCCACCTATGCCAAGAATTCTAATAGAGCCTAAGTGAAGTAGTCAACCACTTTTAAATTGGGATGCCTCATAGGTGATGCCAACTCGTATAGTTCTACTAAATTTACTATGACTAAATTTGGTGTTACAGTATTGGTTAAGTGCAAAATTGGTATCCCCAACCAATAAACTAGTTGTGAAGAAAACTACCCTAGCTAAAACACAAAGACAAAATTTATGAAGGTGAAGATGTAGAATATGTAAAGTCCTCTATCAAGCCAAATCTATCACAATGCACACTATAGGACCTGTGGTGAGGAAGACAACACAATAAGACTTATTATTTTAATGCCTAACTTTGTTGGTGCTATGGATATGCATGGCTATGATGCAACATTTGATTGTAATTCATGTATATAACGTGGATATGTCTTTGTGGTTTTGCAGGGCTAACCATGGTTGCAGGTGTACATTGTTGTCTAACAATTTAAATACACCTTTATGATTCTTTTAAAATAGTTTAGCCAAGGGAATGATTAATATTAATTACACATATTATGGTTTGATTAAAATGACTAACCATTATAACAGTAAGCTCATGATTTAATACTTGCATTAATATTAAATCAAATTGCTAAGGAATAACTTGATGTTTAAATTTTCATAAAATGGTTATGTTATTAAATTGGAAATTTAATATTTGAATTAATATTGCTTTTAATTTAAATTAATCAAAAATAATTTGCTTAATAATTATGTAAATAATGGTTTCATTAATGTTGTAGGCTCTTGAGAATTTAATATATTTTTCGTTCATGTATGAGGGCTCCTTTGACTTTCCAATTAAAGCATGTTTTCATAAGACTTTTGAAAGAGAATTTTTTTTTATTAGGGAGTGGTGGAGGTCAGTCCGGCTAGACCTAGAAAAGTAGTCTAGAAGAAGGTGGTTCTAACCTATCAATTATGGGAGATAGGGAGTACTTGTAGGAGGAGGGGATGATTCCTTTGGAAGGGAGGAGGAGGATTCAGAGGGAATCATGATTGAGGATGATCAAGGAGAGATTTTAGTTTTAGGTTGGGATCTCTCGATTTGATTGTCTATTATAATTTTTTATTCTAGGTTTGTTTGAATGTGAGCCTTGGATAATGGAGGTTTTGCTTTTTTTATTTTTGTTCTTAAATGAAGTATTGTTGTTTAAAAATTACCCTATTTCAAGATTTTTGATGATCCCTACCTCCACCCAAATCACACAGTTATAGATTGTATTATGGAGGTAGAGGTCATCCTGCTATCATTGAGGATAGAAATGATCTATTTGGTGGTTTCTTTGGGCCATCACCACTAATATAGGCACAGTCGTTATTCATACTAGTGTAGACATATAGTTCTTATTGGACACTCCCAAGCCTTCAATGCAACCCATGATTGAAAACTAGATATACTTCTTCCCCTATTTTATCTATAAGGGCTATGTTTCTTCCCTATCGAAGGTAAATTGAGTATCTTTAGAACTTGTACCTTTGAGGTATCATGGTATTCTTCTTCTCAAGCATGCCTTACATTATTATTGATATACAACTATGTTATAGGGTAATCTATTATTCGTTCTCAGCCTGCATAGATCAGTGGCTTATTAGAGATCACATTTGAGTGTGGTTATAAGCCTTATTTTTATGGGATTTTTAAACTATTTTTCTTGGTCTATGGAGGAAGGCCTATGTTATGGTATATTCTACCATGCTAACTAGTTATTTTAAACCATATATTTCATTTTGATACGATTATAGCTATACAAGTGGGTTCTATTATGTGACATCAGTGTTTGGTTTCCTATATAGGTACTTCATGTTATTTGTTTGCATTCTTTAAGCATATTATTTTATCCCTTTCACATTAACACTCAGTAGTGTGGTAATTGTGCTATAAATTGGAAAAGATAACTATGTTATAAATCAACAAATATAATTGTGTTGTAAATCAGTAAAAATATTATGTTATAATCCTTCAAACTTAGAGTAGCATCATCAATATTATATGTTTGCATGATATGGCTTTGTATAGTTTTGCACCTCTATTTTAAACCTCTAAGAAACTTAATTTTTCCCTTGCCCTATGATGTTTCTATGTCTTTGTTTACGGGCACCATCACCAGATTCATATGGGAAATTTCCTTTCCAATGTCATCTTGTTAACCATTGTTATGCACATTCTCCTTTTGCTTCCTTCTATATGATTTAGTTTCTATTTATAAGTGCCAATATTTAGATACTAAATTCTTGTTTTGGTATTTTTTTGTTTAGCACTGATTTAGCTTCTCACAACTGGATGAATTCTTTTCACCTCTATGTCACCATCTAAGGGAGATATCCTAAGGTTTTGACTTTAGGATATCATAAAATTTAAAATCTATTGGAAATCCCACCGCTTGATCACCACTGGCACATGGTGGTGCTATGCTCGGGCATGCATAAGCTTTAAAAAAAAGAGGTAAAAATATATTTTTGACCTTCCCTTAAAATGATCCTACATGCACTAGGCATGGGGGATCTTGGTCATATAAAAGATTGATATCTCATATATCCAATTAGCTAAGTGCCTAGGTGGGACACTTGGCCTTTGCCAATCCATGATGTGCTAGTTGTTAGGCACCATACCACATGACAAAAATTCTCTTGTTGTTGGTTGACTACATCAGTTGAATCTAACTTCTATTTGGGTTTACCACCATTGGTTATTGGTTGTGGATAAGACTCTACCCCTTTTTTTGTTTGTTGTTTAATTTTATTGGATAATGTACAAATTATTAATATAAAGCCCTTGGAATTTTTGATATGGTCATTTTTAATGAAATAGACCCTATGAATAAAAAGGGTAGGGGTGGCTAATTGAATGGTAAGAGGTTTAGTGGATTAGTTAAATGGTATGAACCCGATGGAAGGTTATTATTTATTAATATGAAATTCATTTTCTTGACTAAATCCTAGATTAAATGAGGGGTAGATTTATTGAACCCTTGAATAATTAATGATATGGCTTCACCCTTAACTTAAAATAAAATGGGAAGGGAAATGATTGATGGAATGGTTTTTCTCCTGGTTAGTGTATATAACTAACCTTTTTTATGTGAAAAAAAAGAGGGAGAGCATCCATGTTAGATTATATGGAAAGAAAACATGTTGTGGAGTTAATGAAAGGAGGTGTATATTACTCTAACCTTTGAATGTATGTAAAAGACCCATTTTAAAGTGGGAAATATTAATCAGTCAATGGATTAATTATTACATCCCTTTTTGAAAACATCAAAAAAGAGAGAACTAATGTTTAATTGATAGAACCCTTTGAAGGATTAAGAGGAGGGTAATCTGGTTAAGTAAAGGATATTTTATCTATTAAATAATAAACCTTGAATGATGAATTATGTGTCAACTTTGTGGAAATTTGCAAAAATTCATGGACCAATATTGTGGAGAAATTGGGAGATATTTAGGATCAATTTCATGGAGAGATTGAGTGTTTCCTAGAAATAATTTTTGTGAAGAAACTTAATTACGAGCCTTGATTCATAGTTATCTTGACGGAAGGATGTTTATTGATGTTAATTTTTTAGTTAATTGAAAGGTTATAGTTGTTTTTTTTATTAAATTGATTTACATTAGTGGATAATGTATTTGATTGAGGTATGTTAGAATATTTTAATGAATAATATATCACATGAGTTAATTTGCATTAGTGGATAATGTATTTGATTCAAATAAGATAGAATATGTTAGTGGATAATGCATCTCATGAGTTGGAAAATATTAGTGGATAGTGTAATTATATGAGTTAAATTTTGTTAGTGGATAATATATTTCATGTGTTGGGAATATAAATTAGTAGATAATGTATCTCCTTTAATTGATGAGTTGAAAATTTTGATGGATAATATGTTGCATAAGTTGAAATGCATTATTGCAAAAGAAATGTATTAGTGGTTATTATATTTTATTATGGTTAAGCATTTTTGGATAGTATAATCCATGCTAGTATGAAATAATGTAGTGGCACTAGATTAAGAAGGAGGACATTATTGTCTTCTCGGTATGCTTGCATAGGAATTCATTAGGAGGATTATGGGGTCCTATATACTGAGTTGATGTGTGCAATGTTATATTTGGTGTATGATTACATTATATTCTTAGTAAGAGATGTTCCTTTGAGCTTAGAACAAAGGGTAGGAGATATCCTTGGAGGATTAATGTGGATTTTATTTGAGGGAATTATGATTTTCCCTCATAGCTTGTAACATGGATTAAAGGATCTATTCATGTATTTGGGATATGGTAATCATGGGAATTTTTATGTATCTACCTTGATGTTTATGTATTGTAAATAGAAGAATGAATGTGGAATTTATTTAATGGAATTACGGGGCTCCCTCATTGTTATGTAATATGAATTAATGGAATTATTCATGTATTGATAATATAAGAACCATGGGGTTCCTATATTCTTACATTGATGGATGTATCAAAAGAAATTATAGAATTCCTTTCATATAATTGTATTTGAGGAAATTTAATTAATGAAATGATAAAGGATATTTTGAGTTTGGGTTTTTCCCAAAGGGTTTTACCAGGATATATGATACATGTATTATGGATTTTTATTGCTTTATAAATTTTCTTCTTATCTCTTCCTTTAGAATGCTTGATATGGACTTGTTGCTCCAATATATTAAGATTATTGTGGATAAGAATCTATTAAGAAACACATGTAAACTACATTTATATTCTCTAAAATTCATCATAGTTATGCTAATGGTTCATTAGTTTAGAAGGAATTGTAAAGAGAGAGAGATGTAATCTCTGTAATATGCTTAGTGCACCTACATAGACAGACTTGTGTATGGTATAGGGATAAGTGCACCCTCTTGAAAAACTAAGAGTAATAAGCTAGCTCATAATGGAGATGAGATATATAGCTTATTTGTGTTATGTGTAGTGCACCTACATAGACAAACTTATGCAATATTGGGTTATGTATATCCCTAATTAGTACAAAAAAAAATATCTTTATAATTAATTGGATTTTATTTAGATTATTACATATGGTATCATATCTCTAGGTTACAATGGACTATATGCTTTCATGAAGGATATCTAGGTGCAATAGACTAAAATATTCTATGATTGAGCTAATAGAATGCTTAAGAATTAAAACTTACGAAAGGTAGATTTGCCTTGACATGACACCTTATACGGAGTAAATATGGCCATCATCATTATTAAAAGATTGATAATGTATAAGCTTACATAGAGATTTTATTTTACATGGAGTAAGAACCATTATAGTCATTATCTGATGAATGATAATAAAATAAGTTAGTTCGAAGGGGTAAGGGACTAACTATAAGCAACTAGACTCAACTCCTAGGTATATAAAGAGAATGAAACCTTGTGATGAGGCAAGCATGATCCATATTATTACTAGGAGATAATAATAGTCATAATCAAGACAAAACCTTTAGGAGATACAAGGTGATGATGACCAATAATGATGTAACTTAGATATTAGAAATATATAGCTAACCTTAGGAATTATAAATAAGATGAGATAGATGGCTTGAGTTAGCTCATCATGAATATGAGATAAATAACTTAAGCTAGTTCATAATTGAGATGAGATAAGTTACTTAAGTTAGCTCATCTTAGGGATGAGATAGATAACTTACGTTGGATCATCATGGAGAAGAGATATTATTATGCCTAAACATTAGCTTGAAGGACTGAGCTTAGTGAAGGAATTGACATCCCTTTGTATCTGTTGATTGAGATAATGTTAATCTTCACGATGTGGTCAAGTCATCCTACATTCATGCAGGGTGTTATGAAATGGGGATACCATGTGAAGGTATCCTTTAAGTTGTATGTGTAGTGTACAAGGTTAACCCTAATGATATTATGGGAGAGTGATCAATTTTATCCACTTGAGTGATATTTGTAGCATCTGGAACTCAAAATATGGTGGAAACTCTATGATCATATCTGGTATATTTTATGAACCTTATTTATACAAAAGAAAGAAAAATTTCCCTCTCGCCTAGCATGGTTAAATTTGGACTATTGTATTTTCATCCAAATACGTTGAGTGTGTGTTAAGGATAATTGACACCCAAGGTGAAATTGAAGTAGGGGAATCTCTATAAAATAAATAAGTTGCTAAATAGGATTGAAGTATGCTCAAGACCAAGAAAATGATCACATTCAGGTTTGAGGTGATTCAAAACTTATTTGTAATTAGGTTAAAGGTGAATGAAAATTGAGATCTAAAAACATTGTTGACTTGAGTAGGAAGGCAAAGGATCTAAGCTTGGAGTTCAAATAATTTTATATTCATCATGTACCTCAGGAACCCAATTATAGAGTGAATTCTCTAGCAAATAAAGGAATGTCAAACTATACAATGAAGGAAAGTTGAATAAATACTACAAGAGGTATAAAATTCTTATTATTGTAGTATATATTACTAAAAGAACAAATTGAATGGTAGAGGGATAAAATAAATAAAAATAATAAATTATTGGGGATGATTATTAATCAAGTTACATAGAACAAAAGTTTTGAATATGAACATGAGGAGTATACTATTGTAGAATATAAAGAAGGTAAGGCTTGAGTACTAGTAGGGCTAGCCAAAGACATGAAGAATACTAGGGTATTTAAATTTGTAAATTCAACCGAGGTATGGTATTTTGGAATTAGAAATAAATATTTTATTTGAGGGATTATTTATTTGTAGTACAAATAGTAGGGTTACCCATCATGAGCTTGATATAGCCTCAAAACGGGTGGAATGACTTCAAACTAGCAAGAAATTTCAAATTGTGAAGCTTCGATAGACGATTTTGTTCAGACCATTATTAATTCCAAGAGAGACATCTTTATGGTTAAGTAATTTCTCCTGGATTGTAGGTGGAATTCATGTTTGAGGTTTATAATGTGCAAAGATATTTTTAATATTCATTACAACCACAATGAAATATGGTTTCCAAAAGTGGGTAGGCTTTAGGGATTGTTTTGGATGGTTTATTTTAGATGCTGATAAGTACATCTATTGGTGTTTTGAACATTAGATTGTGCTATTTTCTTATTATGGACATGAACCATGGATACTTGTGAAAGTAGGATATATTTTCAACATAGTAAGATGGAATAGATAAAGGACTAAAAGATAATAGATGGGAAATCTATTCTTGAGAGGAGTATGGGATCATATCTTAGAAGGTTTATTAAAGTATGTACTAATTTATGAGATTACTAAGATTTGGAAGGACATAAATTCATTTTAGGAGCAAATCCTAAGATTAAAATAGGATGAACCTATTCAAATACAAGATATTGAGAAGTACTTATAGCTGTTTGGACCCACAAACACCTAGAAATAATGAATTAGGTCAAGGAAATACAATCTTAGGATGATCATTGCAGTAAAAAAATTAAGCCCAAAATAAAAGAAATTCTAAAGGGAATAAGAATGTTAGCATTAGAGAGGGATTTTTGTGCATTGAGGATCGAGGAAGTAAACCCAAAATTGGAAAATTGGGAAAACTAATCATGCAATAAGCATATAGTACTCCAAATTTTCTCATATTTGAGGGGCTAAGATGAAGGAAAGCTTGGAAAAGGGACCTCCTTCTGGGTAGGAACGAAAAAGGGTATTATTAATTTTGTTGCTTAGAGGTTGGAATGGTACCTTATGTGGAGTGAGTATGACCATTTGTATCATTAGTGGATGATTATACCCTAGAATGAAACCCTTATGTAGAGTAAGCGTGACCATTTATATCAACAAATGATAAAATATGGAATGACACCATGCATGGTAAGTGTAACTACCATCAGTAAATGATGATACTTTCATATGGCATAACATGTGGAATGAGTAAGTCATTTACATTATTAGTGGATGGTATTATTCTAGTACGATAGACATGCTTCCTTATCCAATTCAAAGATGTATTGCTATCTTTCTTATTGCGGGTAAATGAATGGGACTACGTTTAGTCCTAGGGGTGGAATGTTAAAACCCACTTTGTAGGGCCCATGGCGAGGAAGACATCTTAATTGAACTTGTTGTTTTAATGTCTAGATTTTTTGGTGCTATGGATATGCATGGCTATGATGTAACATTTGATTATGATTCATGTATATGACATTGATATGTCTTTGTGGTATTGTAGGGCTAACCATGGTTGCATGTGTATGCCATTGGCTAAAAATTTAAATCTACCTTGATGATGCTTTAAAATGGTTTAGCCAAGGGAATGATTAATAATAATTATGCATATTATGGTTTGATTAAAATGACTAACCATTATATCAATAAGCTCATGATTTAATTCTTGCATTGCCATTAAAAAAAATTGCTAAGGAATAGCTTGATGTTGTTCAAATTTGCATAAATAGTTATCTTATTAAACCAATAATTTAATATTTGATCTAGTATTGCTTTTAATTTAAATTAAGAAAAAAGGAATTGCTTAATAATTATGAAAATAATGGTTTCGTTAATCTGGTAGGCTCTTGAAAATTTAATATATTTCTCATGCATGTGTGAGGGTTCCTTTGAATTTTTGAATAAAGCAAGTTTTCATAAGACTTTTTAAAGATAATTATTTTTATTATGGAGTGGTTGAGCTCAAGCTAGCTAGGCTTGAGCCAGTAGGCTAGAAGAAGGTGGTTCTACTCTACCAATTAGAGGAGAGTGGGGGTAATTGTGGGAGGGGGGATGATGCCTTTGAAAATGAGAAGGTTGGGAGGAGGAGGAGGATTTAGAGGGAAGTAGGAATGAGGATGATAATAGAGAGATTTTATTTTTATATTGGGATCTCTCGATTTGACTATCTATTATAATTTTATTAATTCTAGGTTTTTCTGAATGTGAGCCTTGGATAATGGAGGTTTTGCTTTTTTTTGTTCTTGATGTAGGAGCATCCAATGGTGTAAGGGCAATCTTGCATCACCAAAAAAATATAAAAAATAAAAATAAATAATATATATGTTTAGACCCATGTGTTTAAAAATATATATGTTTAGACCCATATGTTTAGATCCATGTGTTTAGACCCATATGTTTAGACCCATGTGTTTAGACCCATATGTTTAAACCCATATGTTTAGACCCATATGTTAAAAATTCAAGATTCAAGTGAATATTTTCCTGGGCAGGAAAATGAAAATGAAAATTTCAAATGAATATTTTCCTTGTGGGAAAATGAAAGGCGGGAAAAGGAGTTACACTTACCAAAAAATTCTTTGGGAAGTTATTAATAGGGGGAATAGATATTACCGAAGGCAGTCCGGTATCACAAATCGTGGCTCCAATTTGTAGATCTCTAGTCTTTGTAATAAAATAAACCTTATGGTCATACATTGTAATTTATAATACTATTTTATTGAAGAAATATTTTATGTGGGGTTTTTATTGAGTTTTTTCTAGGATTTAATATTAGATGTGGGGTTTCTGATAAATTTGTCTATGATTTTGAGTACTGTACGAGTGTTGGGTGGAGTAGCCCTTCATCATTTCTTAAATGAAGTGTTGTTTAATATTTACTCTATTTTAGGATTTTGGATGGTACCTACCTCCACCCAAATCATGTAGTTGTAGACTATGTTATGGAGGTAGAGGTCGTCCTGCTGTCGTTGTGCATAGGGGTTCTCTATTTGGTTTTCTTTAGGCTATCATCACTAAGATAGGCATAGTCATTCTTCCTACTAGTGTATATGTCCAATCCTTGTTGGACACTCCCATGCCCTTAGCACAGCCCATGGTTGAAAATCAAATACACTCCTTTCCTTATTTTCTTTGTAAGGGTTGTGTTTCTTCCTTATCGAAGTCAAAACGGGTACCTTTAGAACCTATATCTTTGAGGTATCATGGTATTATTATTCTAAAGCATGCCTTACACTATTTTTGGCCTATTATTATGTTATGATATGCTTTGTTATTCATTCTCAACCTCCATAAATTGATGACCTATTGGGAACTGCATTTGAGTGTGGTTATAACCCCTCCTTTTATGGGAGATCCAAACTATTTTTCTTGGAATATGGTGGAAGACCTATGTTATGGTGTGTTCTACCATGCTAACTATTTATTTTAAACCATCTATTTTTTTTTTATATGGCCTTAGCCACAGAAGTGGGTTCTATTATGTCACATTGATGTTTGGTCTCCTATTTGGGTTCCTCATGTTATTTTTTTGTATTATTTTGGTGTATTTTGTTTTCTCCCTTTCACATTCATGCTCATTATTATGGTGACTATGTTGTAAATAAATAAATAAAATTGTGTTGTAAATCAACAAATATAAGTGTGTTGTAAATCAACAAAAAGGTCTTGTTATAATCCTTCAAACTTAAGATAGCATCATTGATATTGGATTCTTGCATGATGTGGCTTTGTAGAGTTTTTTACCTCTAGTTTAAATCCTTAAGAAACTCATTTTTTTTGCTACCCTACAATGTTGTCTATATTTGCAAGAATCATCATCAGATTCAGGTGGGTAATTTCCTTCTTGTTGTCACCTTGTTAACCGCAACTATGTACAATATCCTTCTGCCTCCTTCGATCTAATATGATTGCTATTTATAAGTGCCTAGATTTAGCCACTAAATTCTTCCTCTAGTATTTTTCCATTTAGTATCAGTTAAGATTTTCACCATCGGTAAAATCCTTTTCATTGCCATGTCACCATCTATGGGTGACCTTAGGATATCAAAATAAAATAAAATATACTAAAATCCCTACTGCTCGAGTGCCATTGATGTGTGGTGGCACCGCACTCTAGTGGGATTGAGCTTTAAAAAAAAAGGGGAAAAGGTCTTCTTGGCCTCCCCCTAAAGTAATCCCACATGCACTAAGCATGTGGTATCTCTATTGGGAAAAACATTGGTTAGTTTTCTATAGTTCAATTAATTACCTCCATTTAATTGTCAACCCAAGACAACTTGTAAACTTGTGAGTGTCATGCACAATATATGCCTATAGTGTGGGGAATGAGTTCCTCTGTACCTATTGGTTTGGTGGGGGTGTTCTTTGTGTATTTTCAATTCATCCAAAATCAATAGAATTAAGTGTAGAAAAATAAATAATGAATTAAAAATAAACACGACTAAAAATAAACCTATGAAAAGTAAAACACATACTTGCTGGAAAATTACAAAAAATAGGGAAATTTACAAGAATTAAATAATCTACAGAAAAGAAAAAACAGTAAATAAATTAATTACATAAAGTAAGATAAAAGGAATACAATTTAGAGTAGGCTCAAGCTCTAGCAGTCTTCCCCCGATCAATTGATTCACTAGATTCTAGTTTGAGATTAATAAAAACACTCAAATGAATATATTGCAGCTTCAATAAATTGTACAACAAATTTGAAATCCAGGGATTATCTTTATCAGGGGTGGCCTGCATATTTATAAGATGTGCATCCATGTCCTATTACATTTAAGAGAAAATCAATTTTTGATTTTCTGGTTATAACAACACACAATAAAGGGAATAAATAAATATATTAATTTTAGACTATTTTAGCGTATTTTGTTTTATCAAAACATAATACATCTAATATTTTTCTCTACTTGATTACATTTTAGTTTACATGATTGATAAAAAATAGATAACATATGGTCTTTGACTTTGTTCTTCATCAAAATCCATTACTGAAATATCATCTGCATCCATCATTGAAATCCCTATTCTATTCTATCGACAACAGGGGTCACATTGTAATTTTTCATCAACAAGAGTCGGGCTGTAATTTTACGTCAATGAGAATTAGGCAGTATTTTTGTAGAAGACAACAATCAGGTGCCAAAATGGGAATCATACACCTAATGGGAATCAAGCATCAAATTGGGAATCAGGTGCCTAATAATAATCGGGTACCAAATAGGAGTTAGGCGTTGGACTTAGCGATTTTCACTTTTTTTTTGTGGATGTTTTATCTTTGTTTTTTATCACCATAAAATGGAAAGTGCCAGGTCCAAATGGGACATTGATGTAAACATGCTAAAATACCATTAAAACCACTAAAATGTACATAATTCACTTTAAAACATATATTAGATAATATACATAATTTACTGTTAAATATATATAACTCTTATAAAATATACATTCTATAATAATAATATCGTATAATATGTTAGAAATCCATGCAAAAATAAGATCATTTTTTGTACTCATGAATCTCGACCATCTAAAAATCGGTACCTCATATATCCAATTAGCCAAACACCCAAGTGAATTTTTTGGCCATTGCTAATTCATGATTTGCTAACTATTAGGTGCCAAGCCACATGGTAGAAATTTTCTTGCTATTGGGGATTGTACTGGAACTATTTTATAAAATATATTTTTATGAAAATTATATATATACAAAAAAAATTAAGTACGCACCTATATTATGTTTCGTGCGTGTATAATTTGTAGACGTTCGTAGTGCACTTGTATTGGATGTTTTATGATGACCATGTGTACCAAAAAAATAATGATGGTGCATATCTCATGCGGAAATTTTTTCTCCATATGATTGGTTCTTGATTACTGCAATTTATTCATTTAATATTTTCTACAAAAATTCAAGAAAATATTATAAAAAATATGTCTTCATGGTATGACACACATCTCTTCCTCGAAATTTTTTCATTGATGACCTTGAAACGTGCATAAATCTCTAACACAAAAATTAAGATAATTTTATCCATGAGAGATTTTGACTTTATGCATGTGGATGAACTATTTACATGGCGTGAGCCACTTCCCAATGCTAAATATTATTCATACGAGGCACAAACACCCATTAGAATAGAAAGCAGGTACCTTCATATGAGAATCAGGTGTCTTATTTTAATTCATAGAACACAAGTGCTTGTTAAGAAAAGAAGCAAGTGCATTTTTGTGGCAATTGGGTGTCATGCTTAAAACAAAATTTATACATATATTTTTTTTCTTTTTGATACCCAAGTAACTTAGGTGTCGTCCTTATAAAAAAATGGAAGTTGGGCTGCATTTCCTTGGTAAAAATAGGAATCAAGCATCGGTTTACCGATGAACGAGAGTCGGGCGCCTTTTCCTTGCAATATGAAAATTAGGCACCTTCCATCATATAAACGAGAATCGAACGCCTTCTTCTATATAAAATAGGAATCGACACCTTCCACTGTATAAATGGGAGTTAGGTGCCATTTCCTTAAAATATAGGATTTGAGTGCCTTCCACCTTAAAAACGGGAATCAAACACCTTCTCATCTAGAAAAATAGGAATCAGGTACCTTCTCCTACATAAAATAGAAGGTATATGCTCCTCTTTTATTTCAACATCTGTTGATGTGTCTATTAGTGTACACCTATAGGTGATCAAGCCTTTAGCATTCTTGTTTGAAAAATAGGGATAAAATCAGCATCCGCTACCTGAACTAGCATTGAGGTGCTTTTCTTCATGAAGACTAGAACAAACACCCATTTATGAATTTAGGTATAGTATCCCCCCTTTGATTTAGGATGAGATACTCCTAATCCTAGAAAGCTGGAAATATATAGGTTCATTGATCCTATGTCCATTAGGTATAGGTCTCCAAAACTACCTAATGATTGCACTTAGGACATCGTTCCTACAAAATAAAACTTTAATGTAGTGAAAACCAGGCTCATGGGGTATATTCCTGATAGGCCTAGGTTTCCCAAGCTACCTACATATTGTATTCAGAGTACGATACCTATAAAATAAAAATACAAATTATAAAAAAAATCTATGTTAAGGAAAATAGGTTTCATGTTGTCTTTCCTTTTTTTTATATGATGAATATGTGAGTATTGATCAAATGGTTGGTATGGATTTAAAATAAGATGGGATCTCCCCCATGCTTGCATTTGATTTAATCTCTTGAATGTGAGGTGTATGACAAGGCTGTAAATAGAGCTCATTGACTGCTACTCATATTGTTTCATCATGTGTTGTTACAAGCTTCCTGTATAAATTCCTCACTTTTTGAAATCTTCATAGCCAATTCTTTATTTCACGAGGTTTTTTATATAAGCAAATATGTGCTACTTAATAGAACTCTATGAACCATCTGAGCTCATATTTTTTCCACCACATATGGTGTTGCCATGGACGAGTGTTGCACATCTTCCTATGGTGCCAAACCATATAAAATATATGTGTTTTATTAAGCACTTGATATAAGATCCCATAAAAACTCTAAAGTTAAGCATTATGCTATGGAGTAGAACTGGTATGGATGACCACCTGGGAAGTCCCAAGGACTGCACCCTCTTTTTTTTCTTTTTAAAAAATAGAATTGAGCAGCACATGCTGGTAGGTCAGATTGCCTTGGATGCCTATGATCTACACTGATCTTGTTGTCTACAAAATATAACAAAATAAAAATAAAAACCTAAACTAATGGTGTGAAATAAAATTTTAATTAATTTATTATTATTATTATTTTAATTGAACATTGTAATAGCGTTCATCATGTTGTGGGTGATAACATTAAAGGTGGGGTCTCCTCCATACCCGCAATCGAGCAATCCTCTAGAATTTTGATCTTGTGATAAGATTTTAATTTGTGTCTAAAATTTGATACAATTAAGACTTCATTTGTCTCAGCCCCTTCTTTATTCAGTTCTATGATATATTGCAGCATGGGAAGAGAATCTTCCTGGATAACCTCAAAACCAGATTCTTCCAACTTATTGGCAATTTGTGGATATAGGTGGATGACTATTTTTCATAATTTTTTTTTTAAATGTCATTTTTCTTACTCTACAACTAATATCAGCATTAAAATTTACCAAAGTGTTGGGAAATGTTAAGCCTGAAAATTTTATCATTAAAGTTGGATGTTTGAGACTGGTTTTGTCTAATATTACATTAAGATGTTGACCTATCACCTTCATTGTTTTTCCTATGGTTCCAATCTCAATATCTTGAGGTATACCTTCCTAATGGCTTCTATGCAAATAGGCACATCCTTGATAGTTTGAGGAATGATATCAAGATTTCTTAATTGTTCCATAATATCAAACTTAGGTGGTATCATTCCTCTGGTTTTCCATAACCTTTCAGGATATAGTGGAAGTCCTTCATTACTTGATTTTTCAACAACACGATTTATTTCTACATTATTATGGCACATTGGGTTTATTCCCATAATTCTCTGATAATCTAGTAAATTTAAATAGTTGTTACTGGGATTTAACTCTGGTTAAGCCAACAACTATTTTGGCCTGGTAGAAGGTAAACTAGGATTTCTTGATAATTGTGTTTGTGGAGGTAGATCCACGAAGTAAGTTTCTACTTCTTATGTATTTTATTTTATTATTTTTGGACACAATATGGTCTGATGAACTTTATTCATAAACTTCTACTGTATTCTTTACACATTTATTTTTTTCATGATTTTCTCTACAGCTCAAACAGAAAAAGATAGGCATTGCTTCAGATTATTGCTTCTTCTTCGAGAATGTGTTTGATTGTAAAGCAAGAGATAAAATTTCACTCTTTACACCGTTAAATAATGTTCCTATTTTTGTATTAATTATGGAGGTTATTCCTCATATTGGTAGTTTTTCTTCTTTATTGGAATACTTTTGGAATAATTGTTAAACTTTCCTCATCCTGGTCACTAAAATATTTTGTATAATGAGTTTTTGTGATGACTCAAATGGATGGGATTTTATCTTTAATAACTATTTCTAGAATATTCTAAGCTTGAGGTGTTTTCTATTTTTTTAATAAATGATCTGTTGGATTTTTTTTAGTCTCTTAGTGAACTCATGCTTTGTAGGTAGAGGATCTATCGACAAGAAAATCTGAATTTAATTTTCAAACTATCTCACCTATAGATCATACACTATAGTTGTGACACTCCTCGTCAACGACATCGAAATGTTGGGTAAAATATTGGTTACTTTTCTACAGTTCAATTAATTACCTCCATTAGGTCTGTGGTGTAGACCAATGGTTTGACCAAACCTTGTAAGGGAGGTAGATATCCAAGATTCAAATCTCAGGCCTTATCGAACTAAATGTTTATCCCTTTCCTAGTGCTTTTAGTGGTGTAAAATATTTAAAATGATTGTGGCATGGTGGCTATAGGGGTGGACTATGTGAATATATATGTCATGACTTCTGAGGTGAACAAAGTAGAATACTGTAGTGGTCATAAAAGCTAGACATCCTACCTGGATTCGTGGTGGATACCGATTCCACCATGTAAATTCAAAAAAAAATTAATTACCTCCATTTAATTGTCAATCCAGGACAACTCATAAACTTGTGAGTGTTAAGCACAATATATGACTATAGTATAGGGAATGAGTCCCTCTGTACGTATTGGTTTTGTGGGGGTGTTATTTGTGTATTTTTCAGTTCATCCAAACTCAATAGAATTAAGTATAGAAAAATAAATAATGAATTAAAAATAAACACAATTGAAAATAAACCTATGAAAAGTAAAACACACGCTTGTTGAAAAATTACAAAAAACATGGAAATTTACAAGAATTAAATAATCTACAGTAAAGACAAAACAAATAGTAATTAAATTAATTACAAAAAGCAAGGTAAAAGGTGCAAGAATACTGTTTAGAGTGGTCCCAAGCTCCAGAAGTCTTCTGCCTGATCAATGCATTCATCGGATGTTAGTTTAAGATTAATAAAAGCACTCAAATAAATATATTGCAGCTTCAAAAAATTGTACAGCAAATATGAAATCCAAGGGTTATCTTTATTAGGGGTGGTCTGCATATTTATAATATATGCAACCATACCCAGTTATATTTGAGAGTAAATCAATTCTTAATTTTCTGGTTACAACAACATGCAAGAATAAAGGGAATAAAGCAAAACATTAATTTTTAAACTATTTTAGCATATTTTATTTTATCAAAACAAGATACGTCCGATATTTTTCTCTACTTGATTACATTAATATTTTATGTGATTGTTGAAAAATAGATAGCATATGGTCTTTGAATTTTTTCTTCATCAACATCCAGTGCTAAAATATCATCTGCCACCATCACTAAAATCCTTGTTTTATTCTATGGATAATAGGGGTCACGCTCTAATTTTACGTTAACGGGAGTGGGGCTATAATTCTACGTCAATGGTGCTAGAATTTTCCAAGAGTAGAACTACAAAGCATTACAATATTTGAAGAAACAAAATAGAACTGATTGATTTATTCCATGGATCAACTTTGTATAAATAGCAAAGTTGATCATTGAGAGCCGTTGGATTACAACAACTCATCAAATATGATCTAGACTATATTGAGAGTTCACCTGACTCATGGAGGAGTGGAAACTCAAGTATGTCTATCCTAGTAGGACTTAAGAGAATAATTACTTATTCTAACACCCCCCCTTAAGTGATACTAGGGGAGTTTGATACAAATGAGTCCCGAAAACAGGGCTTGATGAGGTACTCATGTACATATATGTCTTATTTGAAGAGATGGTAAAAACCACATGGGAAAAAACCATCTATCAAAAAAGAAAAAAGAAGAGGCATGTCTTCGATTTGCGAATATTATCCTCAATGACAAAAAAAATGATGAGTCCCGACAATAGGGCCTGATGAGGTACTCATTTACATTAATATGTGAGATATGGTGAAAAAACCACTTGGGAAAAAACCATCTGTCAAAAAATAAATATAGAGGCATGTCTTCGGATGGTGAAGATTGTCCTCATTAAAAAAAGGAATGAGTCCTAGCAACTTGGCCTGATGAGGTACTCATGTACAATTTATACTTTAGGAGAGATGATAAAAAAACCACATGGGAAAAAACCATCCTCCAAAGAATACAACAATAAGAAGAAAGGAGAGGTGAAAGATCTTTGTTGTTTAATGCAGTTGTTTTACCCCAAGTTTCTCTCACAACTGAATGTAACGCGGAGAAGGAAATGACTTGGTGAAGATGTTTGCAATTTGATTTTCAGTGGGAATATAGTCCAAGTATATTTCCCCTCTCTGAATATGCTATCGAATGAAGTGCATGTGAATCTCAATGTGCTTGGTGTGTTGATGCTCAACTGGATTGCATGCAATATGAATTGTGCTCTGATTGTCACACCAAAGAGTAATAGGTTTGTCATGGGAAAAACCAAATTCTCTTAGTATCTGATGAAGCCAAAGAGCTTCCTGACTTGCCAAAATTGTTGTCTTGTATTCGGCCTCTGTAGATGATAAAGCCACTGCTTGTTGTTTTTTCATGACCAAGCAATTGGTGAAGAACCAAGACAAAAAACATAGCCAAAAGTTGAACATCTATCTTCTACTGAACCTGCCCAATCAGAATCCATGTAACCAATGATATCCATGGATTTTCCCTCATATAAGAGCCCAAAGTGAGTAGTGCCTTGCAAGTAGCGGAGGATTCTTTTTTTTGCTTGCCAATGACTGAAATGAGGTTGATGTGAGAATCTGGATATCAAGCCAACAACATATGAGATATCTGGGTGAGTATGAGTAAGGTATAACAGACTCCCTACAAGTTGATGGTATAGAGTTGCATCACATAGAGGGGATGTGTAGGAAGTACTTAGAGTGACTCCAGACTGAAAAGGTGTAGAAGAGGGTTTGCAATATATCATCTTAAACCTTTGAAGAAGGTCTAGAGTGTATTTTTGTTGACACAATGAAATTCTTGCATCTATTTGATTTATTTGAATCCCAAGGAAGTAATGAGCTAAACCTAGATCAACCATTTCAAATTTTTAGAGAGGAAGTCCTTGATAGTCTGAATGTGAGTGAAGTCACTACCAGTGAGTAGTAGATCATCAACATATAGAACAAGTATGGTGATTTTTTCTTCATCTCTCCAAATGTAGACTGTGGCATCAGACTCACAATGAGAAAAACCTGAGGAAAGAAGGAAGGAGTCCATTTTTTTGTACCAAGCTCTAGGAGCTTGTTTGAGGCCATAGAGAGACTTCCTTAGCCTACAAACAAGGGAGGAGTCTTGAGTGAATCTAGTAGGTTGTTCCATGAATATATCTTCCTTTAAGTCCCCATGTAAGAAAGCACTTTTTACATCCATTTGAAAGACATGCCACTTTTGGGAAGTAGCTAGAGCAAGAACTAGTCTAACAGAATCCATTTTGGCAACTAGTGCAAAAGTTTTAGAATAATCAATCCCTTCAATTTGAGAGAAACCTTTGGCTACCAGGTGAGCTTTGTGTTTGTCAATTTCTCCATTAGGTCCATATTTCATTATGTAGATCCATTTACATCGAACTAACTTCCTTCCTTTAGGTAGGGGAACTAAATCCCAAGTTTTATTTTTGATTAAGGAAGAGAATTCATTTTCCATGGCATCATCCCATTCTTTAATACCATTTGCTTCTTTGAAGGATTGAGGATCTATAGAAATGGACTGACAGACAAGACCAGAGCCTATGGAGTTGCTTAATCTGGATGATGGAAGATTTTGGATGAATGGAGTAGCTTCTTTAACAATGGTGTTGGCCCATTTTGGCATAGAAGAGGGAATAGTAGGAGTGGCAGGACTTTGAGTTGGAGTTATAGGATCCTCATATTGATCATTAATCTCTAAATTAACCTCTAATGTTGGTTCTTCATTGTATTGAGGCTCTAACATTGGAGATGGTTCAAGAGAATCAATTGAGGAAGAGGATGGTTGAGGATATTTATGAGGGAATGTTTCATCAAATTGAACATTCCTATGAAAAAAGACCTCATGAGTTGTGGGATCAAGGAGCTGTATGCTTTCATTTCCTCACAATAACCAACAAAGATGAGCTTTTTGCTTTTCTTGTCTAGAGCCTTCCTTTTCTTCTTTGGGATATGTGCCCAAGTAGTACACCCAAAAATTTTGAAGAAGGAGACATCAAGTTTTGAGCCAGTCCATGCTTCCTCGGGAGTTAAATGGCCAAGAGCTTTGTGAGGTGTGTGGTTTTGAATATAGTTTGCATAGTTAATTGCTTCTGCCCAAAAAACTTTTGGAAGATCTCTTGAGTGGAGCATACAGTTGGCAATTTCTTTAAAGTTCTATTCTTCCTCTCTGCAATGCCATTTTTCTGTGGATTATGGGAGACATAATGTTGATGAATTATTCCATGACCTGATAGAAAAATTGAGAACTCATTACTGAAGTATTCCCCCCATTATCTATACGAATTTGCTTGATTTTGCAAGAGGCCTGATTTTCAACTAAGGCTTTGAATATTTTGAAGTGGGATAGAACATCACTCTTGTATTTTAGGAAGTATACCCAAGTTCTTCTAGAAAAATCATCAATGAAGGTTAAAGCATATTTTTCTCCTTTGAAAGAAGGCTCTAGGAAGACCATCAAGTCACTATGGATTAACTCTAGAGGGGATGAGGCCTTTAGAGAACCACTAGGGTGGAAAGGATCTTGATGTTGCTTTCCAAGAGCACATCCAGGACATACTCCATCAATAGAAGAGACTTGTGGTAATCTTGTTACCATTTCATGGGTGTTCAATTCTTTTAGGTAGTTATAACTGAGATGCCCAAACCTTTCATGCCAAATTTTGCTTTCAAGATCTCCATGTGCAACAAAATAGGAGGCCCCTTCTAAATTTTTGAATCCTTTGAAGTGAAATAGGTGAGTGTTGTGATCAATATCTCCTTTGGCTATGAGAGAGTTGGGATCTTGAAAGTCTCTTATCTCAACTCCTGTTGGTGAGAAGAGAACTGTTTTTCCCTTTCCAGAAGTGCAAATCTGATAGACGGAGAGGAGATTTGTTGCAATGTTTGGAACATAGAGAACATTATTGATATAACCACCATAAATGGATATGTCACATTTTCCTTTGACTGGGATAAAGGATGAATCACCAACTTCTATGCTACTTGTTGAACTTGAGGAGATTGAAGAGAATGACTCATCTGAGGAAGTCATGTGATGAGTTGCTCCTGAATCTAGAACCCAGTATTTTGATGAAGTTTTTGTGATCTTGCCTTGAACATTTAGGGCTTTTCCTATTTTCTTCTTAGTGTCTATATTTTGATCCTTCATTGTTGCCTCTAGTTGTTGTAGTCTTTTCCAACATTTGTTCACAGAATGACCATTCTTTTTGCAGTGAGTACAAGTAATGGAACTCCTTTCTTTCTTTTTGAATTTTTCTTTAGTAGAGGTGGATGCTACTAAGGCTCTTGAGGAAGAGGAAGAGATCTCATACTTTGCAATTTTGGTTTCTTCTCTAGTTAGCCTATCACAAAATTCCTCTAAGGAGGGCATTTTAAAACTTGCACCAAGAGCATCTTTTGTAGATAAAAAGGTGGTTGCAAAAATTTGAAATACACCATTTAATTTAGAAAGAATTAGATAGATGCATTCTTCTTCTATTTTAGACTTGCCACTACCTTTGTATTGAGTGAGGATTTCTTTAAATTTGGTGAGAAAGTCAATAATATTGCTGAAATATTCAGGAGATAATGCAGTTAATTCTGCCTCTAGTTGCATTGACCTTATTTGATCTACTTTTCCAAATAAGTTCTTTAGTTTCTCCCAAATTTCATAAGGATTTTTACAATCCGTAATGTGAAACCATAAGATTTCATTTACATTAGTGCTTATAATACCCATTGTTTCATACATCTTCCCTTTATGAACAAATATTTCATATTCTTTTTCAAATTCAGGTTGCTTTTCTTCTAGTAGGTGTGTGAGCCCTTTTTGAGAAATGAGATTTAATATTTTGGGTTTCCATGTATGATAGTTATGAGGAGTGAGTGGATCAATTGTATTCATTGTATTCATTTTTGCTAAAGAAAAATTGAAGTGAACCAATAATTCCCCCCTTCAACTTCAATTATATATATTAGAGAATGCAATGGATTTTAAAGAAGTTAACAAAAGCCTTGTAAGAAATACCAAAAATCCTCAAAATACCTGCCCTAACTTGAGGGAAACTATAAGTAAATGAGGATATTTGATATAATTGTTAGGCTTAATGAAAAAAGTTTGTCAGGCCTATATATCTCTTCTTCTCAAATACCCACCCTTACGAGAGGGAAACTATAAGTAATGAGTAGAATTGATACTTGGAACATAGGCTTTTAAATGGATAATCAGCCAGACCTTTATATCAGATATCTGAATAACCTGCCCTTACGTGAGGGAAACTATAAGTTATTTAGAAGTCCAATACGAGGTATATAGGTGATTATAATAAATTTGTTAATGTATTTTCTTTAGTTATATTTTAAGAAATGAACATTAATGATTGTATAAAATAATCTATTTTATAAAATTCTTTAATGATATGAAAAAAAGGTAATTTTAGAAAAAAAATTATCCTCACTTAGATTCTACTACCAAAATTTCTCTTTATATAATAATAAAGAACTTTGTAAAAAGGAATTAGAACAAAGGCAATGAGGCAAAGAATAAAAGAGGCAAAGATGGACACAACAATAACCCCCCTTTGAAGCTATGATAGGTGCAAAAAATGGCACCTATAAACCCCCCCCCCCGCTCCCCCCATTTTATTTATTTATTTATTGAGATTACAACTCTATATTTTTGTTTTCTTTA
Source organism: Wollemia nobilis (assembly GCA_028583015.1). Taxonomy (NCBI): domain Eukaryota; kingdom Viridiplantae; phylum Streptophyta; class Pinopsida; order Araucariales; family Araucariaceae; genus Wollemia; species Wollemia nobilis. Next base: position 1,741,821 of record JAQPPZ010003183.1, read on the forward strand.
TGGCCAAGGAAAGGCACTTAAAGAAAAATATAGAATATTTTTGGAGGGTACAATTATAAAACACAGTGCAGATCTATATTTTTTCCTGAGAAAAAAATGTAAAGAACCAGAAGATCTGAGCTTTAATTACAATTGACGTCAGAAGAGATGACAAGAGGCAGTGAAGTATTTTGAATCCTCCAAGGCTACGTCCGTCAATGAACAAGAGACATCAATGGGCAGCAAGGAAGGAGATTTGAAAGCTTTTGAAATGCTACGAATTTCGCTGCACTTAGAGGAGATTTGATTAGTGAAAAAACATAAAAAAACTATAATTTTACCTTATGGTTCCGCATCCATGAGAAGCTAAGAATGGAGCTTTGAAAATCGTGAAAGGGTACGATTTGCTTTCTTATCACTGCATTTGGAAAGGAGATAAAAGGAAGCCAACGAAATATTTTTTTATAAAAAAATAAAAATAAATAAATACCACCTCTTTTGCTGCGCAAGATGCAGGGAAGGCACCCATAGTATGAAGAGAGGGCATTACTCAGAGAGGCCTCGTAGAAGACGTTTGGAAGGCACACACGAAGAGAGGCTCCCGAGAACGTGTTCCCACAGATGACGCCACACGTAGAGAGGCTCCTAGAAACTTATCAAAGAGAAGGTACACAAGACTGTGGAAGACGTCACCGAAGGGACCATGAAGTTGCTTGAGAGCACAACGATGGATGTGGAAGACTTCAGCGAAGGCACCACACAAAAATCATTCACCTATAATGCTCAATAATAATTTGAAGATTCACAATGCAAATCAAGAGACAACACTGTTAAAAAATATCTCGAGAATACACAGAGGAGGAATTATAATTTTTATCAATCACTTAGATGAATATATAAAAAAAAATTGAAGCTCTTCTATGAAGCGTCGAAGGACGAAAAATAAGGAGAAACTTCGAATTAACTAAAGACGGATGGAGAATTTGATCTTCGAATATTTGAGAAGTAACTTTGGAAATGCTCATTGTTATTTTAATCGGTGCACGCTAGTAAGAGATGTTGGCAAATTTGCCACGTTCTCTTTAAAAAAATTAATGGACTTTGGTTTGACCAAATGTCCACTTGACTTATACGCGAGAAATCCTCGGACGCCAATTTAAAAAAACATCGGCAAAGACACCACATTTTAAAAAAATATTAATGGACTTTGGTTTGACCAAATTTCCATTAACACTGACGCCAAAAACGCTGCAAACCTTTAGTTAAAGAGATTCAAAGATAAAAAAAATTCCAATAGTCACTAAACTTTACCCACGATTTTTATTGCCTACCAAAAGGTATATGCCTACGAAGCTTGGTCTCCACTAATGAACGTATGCAATGATGGCTATAATGCATCCAACGCAAGTGATGGCTATTGGGGCCAATGGAATCCTACGTCCGAGAAGAGATATGGAGATATATTTTTTGAAATAGGCATACGAGGAGAACAATAAAAAATTGTAGGCAAAAAAAATTCAAATATCTATATTATTTGAAAAAAATATGAGGAGAATACTGCATAATATGGTAAAAAAAATATAGTTTAACTATTTAGAGATTACCATAAACAAATTTCTCAAAAAAAATTGTAGATATAAAATGAGCAATCTAAAAAAAAATCTTCTCTTTTTTGAAAAAACAAAAGATAAGATATTATGAACCAGTTCGTGAAACTGCCTTCAAGAGAGAATACCTAGCATAATCTATCCTGCTCTAGTACCATGTTAGAATTTCCCAAGAGTAGAACTACAAAGAATTACAAGATTTGAAGAAATAAAATAGAACTAATTGATTTATTCCATGGATCAACTTTGTATAAATAGCAAAGTTGATCATTGAGAGTCGTTGGATTACAACAACTCATCAAATCTGATCTAGACTATACTGAGAGTTCACCTGACTCATGGAGGAGTGGAAACTCAAGTATGTCTATCCTAGTAGGACTTAAGAGAATAATTACTTATTCTAACAAACGGGAATCAAGCACCATTTTCATAGAATATGGGAATCATGTGCCAAAATGGGATTAGGTGCCTAATAGGAATCAAGTGCTAAAATGGAAATTAGATGCCTAAAAGGAATTGAGTACCAAAATGGGATTCGGGCTTCGGACTTAATCCTTTTTACTGTTTTGTTGCAGATGTTTTACCTTTGCTTTTTTCACCATAAAATGGAATGTGCCAGGTCTAAATGGGACCTTGATTTAAACATTCTAAAATACCATAAAACTATTAAATCTGCACATAATTCACTTAAAAACAAATATAATATAATACATAATTTACTATTAAATATATAAAACTTTCATAAAATATACATTCTATAATAATAATGCATATAATATGTTATAAATCCATGCAAAAATATGAGCATTTTTTGGTGCTCATGAATCTTGACCATCTAAAATATCGTTACCTCATATATCCATGTAGCCAAGCACCCAAGTAGAGTACTTAGCCATTGGTAATTCATTATGTGCTAGTTATTAGGTGCCAAGCCACATGGTAGAAATTTTCTTACTGCTAGCTAATTCACCTCAATCAACTCTACCTTCAATTTGGGTTGATCGTCATTGGTTGTTGATTGTGGATAAGACTCTACCCTCCCTTTTTTGTTATCACTTGATTAAGTTAGATAATGTGCAAATTTTTAATAAAAATCCCCTAAAAATTTTGAGATAATTATTTTTAATGAAATAGGCCCTATGAATAAAAATGATACAGGTGGCTAATTAAATTGTAAGAGGCCCAATGCATTAATTAAATGGTATGAACCAAATGGAAGGTTATTATTGATTAATATGAATATCATTTGCTTGACTTTAAATCCTAGATTAATTGAGATATTGATTGATTGAGTCATTAAATGATTAATGATATGGCTTCACCCTTAATTTAAAAGAAAAGGGGAAAGGGAAATGATTAATGGAGTGGATTTACTCTTGGTTAGTCTATATATATATACTAACCTTTTTAATGTGAAAAAAATGGGCAAATCCTCCATCTTAGATTATATGCAAAGGAAACATGTTTTGTAGTTAATGGAAGGGGGTGTGTATTAATATAACCTTTGAATGTATGGAAATGACCCATTATTAAGGAGAATTTTTTTAATTAGTCTATGGATTAGTTTTTGTTTAAGCAAAAAATCCCTGGTGGGGCCTCCTTGGTTTGATAGACCACGACCAATGGGTTCTACACCATCAAATTCACATGGGAGTCGCGCCCGACCCTACCCACACCAACATTATCAATTGGATTTTGGGCACCCAATTCAAATTTTTGATAGGGTGGATATTCAAACCTAAGATGTCCCTTGGAGTATTTCCCTCTCCTCTCCAACTCACCTACAACACCTGGGTCTATGGATTAGTTATTACAACTCTTTTTGAAAAAAAAAAAGAGGACTAATGTTTAATTTATAAAACCCTTTGAAGGATTAAGAGGAGGGTTAGTTGGTTAAGTAAATAATATTTCCGTATTAAAGAACAAACCTTTAATGATGAATTGTGTGTCAATTTCATGGGAAGTTGTAAAATTCTTGGACCAATTTTATGGAGAAATTGGGATGTATTTAGGATTATTTTCATGGAGAGATTTATTTTTACTTGGAAATAATTTTAATGAAGAAAATTAATTAATAGTCTTGGTTCATAGTTGTCTTAATGGAAGGATATTTATTGATGTTAAACCTTAGTTAATTGAAAGGTTATAGTTGATTTTTCATGAAATTGATTTACATTAATGGATAATGTATTTGATTGAGGTAAGTTAGAATATGTTAGAGGATAGTATATCACATGTGTTTGTTATACATTAGTGGATAATGTATTTTATTGAGATAATATAGAATATTTTAGTGGATAAAACATCTCATGAGTTGGCATACATTAGTGGATAATGTGATTTGATGAGTTGAAGTTTGATAGCATATAATGTATTTCATGTGTTGGGAATATAAATTAGTGGATAATGTATCTCCTTTGATTTGATGAGTTGAAAATTTTAATGGATAATATGTTGCATAAGTTAGAAATACATTAGTAGATAATGTATCCCTTGGATTTTATTGCAAAATAAATGTATTAGCGGTTATTATATTTCATTATGGTTAAGAATTATTGGATAGTATAATCCATGCTAGGATGAGATAATGATGTAGTGGTACTTGACTAAGAAGGAGGAGATTCTTTCATTCTTGGTATGCTTTCATAGGAATTCATTGAGAGGATTATGGGGTCCTCTCTAATAAGTTGATGTGTGCAATGTTATAGTTCATGTGTGATTACATTAGAATCTTAAGAAGAGATGTTCCTTTAAGCATGGACCAAGGAGGAGGTGGTAACCTTAGAGGATGAATGTGTAGTTCATCTCAGGGAAATATGGAGATCCCTCATAGTTTATGACATGGATTAAAGTATCTATTCATGTATTTTAGACATGGGAATAATGGGAATTCTTATGTATTTACCTTGATGTTGATGTATTTAAAAGGGAATAATGAATGTGGAATTCATTCAAGGGAATTATGGGGTTCCCTCATCATGATTTAATATGAATTAAAGGAATTATTCTTATATTCGAAATATAGGACCTATGGTTTTTCTATATTCTTACATTGATGGATGTATCAAAAGGAATTATAGAATTTCTTCCACATAATTGTATTGGAGGTAATTTAATTAATGAAATTATAAAGCAAATTTTGAGGTTATATTTTTCCCTTAGGTGATTTCCAAGGATATATGATGTGTCACAAGTTTTGTGGATTGTTATTGCTTTATAAATTTGCTTTTTATCACTTCCTTTAGAATGCTTGATATGGACATATTGCTCCAATTTATTAAGATAATTGTTGTTATGAAGTTATTAGAAAACACATGTAAATGATATTTATATTCATTTAAATTCATCATAGTTATGCTAATGGTTTTTTATATTAGAAGGAATTATAGAGAGAAATGGCCTCTTTGCAATACACTTAGTGCACCTACATAGATGAACTTACGTATGGCGTAGGAATAAGCATACCCTATTGAAAATTAAGAGGTATAAGCTATCTCATCATGGATATGAAATAAATAGCTTATTTGCATTATGCTTAGTGCATATGCATAGACAAACTTATGCAAGGTTGGGTTATGTATATCCCTAACGAGTGCAAAAACAAAATCTCTCTTTAGAATGGATTGGATTTTAGTTGGATTGTTACAAAATTCCCTATGACTAAGAAAGCAAAGAAAGTATTCACTTGATATAATTAACAATTTTTCCTTCTAAATAAATCCTTCAAAAATTAATAATATTCTTTAACACCATCCTCTAAGAGATAAATATGAGCTTTTATGGATGGATATATATCAATTTTTTTTGCATTTTATTGGATGATAATTATATTTTCAAAATTTACAACTTGACAATTTTTCCAAGTCTTCACCTTCTCCAAGGTGATATTTGATAAATTGGAGTCTAGAGAGCTCCTAATATCTGAAGTCATTGGAAAAATACTTTAAATTTAAGCTCAATAGGTTGGTAATAGATTTAACAGGTGGAAACCTTATTTCCACTAGCAAATCTAGGTAATATCTCATCGTTTTTGCACCAAACTAAGATTTCACATGAATAAGGATGAAAAATTTTCTTCTTGATCATGATTCACTTGATTTCTATAACCTTGGATTTCTTAAAAATGTTTGTGTATACCTTAAAAACATAGATCCTCTTGATTCCTCCAGACAAGTAAAATCACAAAGATGGCCTACTAATTGGTCAACCTCAGATATATGAATGGCATTCATAGCTTTCATATTTAACTTCTTAGACTATGATATCACAATATACACCACAATATTTTCACAATATTTACATCTGTAGATCGAGAAAATGATACCAAACATGATCTTGCCATGATTCCTTTATGATCTAATCTCAAAATATTCAATGCTTCTTCAACTTTGTTTTACTTGGCTTCAAGTCTTTCAATTATCTTCAGCACATGTCTATGTAGAAACAATTCATTATTCACTCTTCCTCACTCTCTCTAAGGTGGATATAATAAGTTCTAGAAGCTCTTATACAACTATTAAATTTCTAGATAGATTAGCTCATAGAAAGTTTTATCTAGATTCAAATATAAATTAAATAAATGGTATAACAATATAACAATGAATCACAATATTTAAATAAGAGCAATATCCCACAAACTCAAATATTTTCAATATAAAAGAATTACAATATTTATACTAAGAGAGATACTTTGCTTGGAGCTTTGTCTCTAATATATAATTATACATGTCTTTTTAGTACTCTGACCATTGCTCTCCTCTAATAGTTTCGAGATGCATCCTTTCATATTCCTCATATTGAGATAAAATACTCATCTTGCCATATACCAATATGACTCTTCATTCTCTCTCTTGACACCTTGCACTTTTTCTCATATTGACACATATTATATAAAATATAAACCAACTACCAAACTAATATTTATGAGGGGGTCAAATAATGTAATACTTCCAACAAAAACAATAAAATATAAGGCTTGATACCAACTTGTACATGTTCTTAGCTAGTACTTGCATCATTTTGTGTTTATTTTTCATGTTATAATAATGTAATACTCTTTATTTATGTATTTTTAATTGAGGAATATATTTAGTGTATGCTTAATAGCCTTTAAGATCCTTTATTTCTTCTTCTTCTTATTCTTAACTAAATGTTTGATTCACTTAACCTAAAATTTATTTTCATGAAATATTTTATACAATATAATTATTATTATTCTAAATAAATAATTCATGCATGCAAAAAATATATGCTAATGGGCTTATCAATGGTATGAATTAGTTCACAAATTTAGCTTTTTCTTTTGATATTTTTTGGTCTCCCTTTTATAGTACAAAACATATTTTGTTTTAGGGAAAACAATTATTCAAAATCTAAAACAATACATTCCAAAAGGATTTCTAAGTGATACAATCCATAAATCCACCAAGGAAATCCATGGATTATTCCGATAACAACTTTGATAGGACACAAGAACCCATGATAATTAGGTTTGTCCAACTTAAAATTATCTTTCTTGGTCCTCATGAATTAACTGATTGAGTTTGGTTTTCTCCTTATCAAGATCATTCCAACTATTAGCTTTCCAATAAGGGAATATTTCAAAAGCCCATTTTTCCAAACAATCAACCACTCTATTCCATTCTCTTGAAATATGAACAAAATAAATTTCAACAAAATTCCCATCCAAGCTCAAAATTTGTTTCACTATTCTAGCCATAAACCAGGAAGCATCCTGAAAATGCTTGTTGTTCAAAACAGACACCACTATCACTTAATCAAATTTACAAATAACCCTTCTCCATACCAAAGAAAAACTTATTTCCAATGCATGGATAATTTCCAGCGCTTCCATATGATTATTCAAATGAATTTTCTTATACATAGAGAAAAGAATGTGGGCCACACCCTCACTATCACATACAATTTCTCCTATACCAACATCACCTAGGTTACCCTTGGAAGAACCATCCATTTTTATTTTGATAAAACCCCTAGGGGGGACTCCACTTACCAGATCTATTGACTTTCAACGAACAACCACATACATACAATACAATACAAATGTTATTTATGGACTCAAGAGAATATTAACAACCACATATTCTAATATCCCCACTTACATTTAATAAAGTACATGGAGAGATACTCTCACTTGGCATCCGTTTAAAAAACATTCTCCTACACTAAGTAGCTCCTACAAGTGCACAAAATAAACCTCAAACATGACCTTGGTTAAGATATCCATTGTATACATTACTAAAGGCATAAAATATGGATTAAACATTGATATGAATGAATTCATCTAATAAAATACATTGAACTCTATATGTGATTGGTCCATTGATTAACTATTACATTATAGACTAGCATTATGATGATTACATTATCATAGTAAAGAGTGATGTAAAATTTTAAGGAATTCTAATCTCCTTCAAAATCATGATCATCCACCATATATTATTAGCCATCTTATTGGTGGTATAAATGTTTGATTTTGTTGAATGCTACGATATCATGGATTAGCATCTCAAAATTGAAGAAACAAGGTCAGATCCCAAATAGAACATAAATCCTATGGTGGATTAAAACTCATCCAGATTATAAGAATAATTATTATAAAAAATCTTGTTAAAATTAGATGGTATGCAACTAAGTAATGAATACCTATTTTATAAGTTCCTTGAATGTTCCTAAGAATCTTCTTAATAGTAGTCCAAATGATCTCTCAAGATGCCTTCATATACATAGAATAATAACTAGTAAAGGAATCCATATTAAAGGGACTAATACTAAGTAGCATCTACAATGGTACTCATACAATCATCCTAATTCTTTGATCCTAATGCAAAATAAATCCAAGTAGACTTACATCCATCCTTCCTAAAATATTAAGGAGAACTAATGTATACTTGGGCTATGAAATGGTGATGTTAGAATCTATCTGGTTAATTTAAATTTTGTAAATGTAGTGCAATATCTCTAAATCTATCATCTCAAAAGTATATAAAATATTGACATTGTATCTTGAATTAAGATAAGATATCTACTAGTAAGAAGGATATCACCAACATAAATAGTATTCACCATACTCTCTACATCTTGATATTTGATGTAAACATCATATTTGACCTCACATCATTGAAATCCACAACTAAGGAAAAAATAGTGAATCTTCTTATAACAAGCAGAAGGTTCCCTCTTAAGTCCATAAAAGGATCTAGTAAATCAAAAACTAGAGGAATAGATTACATAAGCATAAATCTAGTTGGTTTTTGTATGTAGATCTCCTAAATATCATTATATGGGAAGGTAATCCTCACATAAACTTGGTATATATTCCATCCATATAAGGTAGCTATAGCTAGAATATCCCTAACTAAATCCATAATAGCAACTAGAGAAACAGTTTTAGAATAATTAACTTCATCCTAGTGAGAAAATCACTTTCCAATAAGGTGTACCTTGTTATTCTCCACTTGAACATCCAAAATATACTTTTAACTATAGACACATTTACATATAACTAAATATTTCCATTTTAGAAGAGAAATAATCTCCTATGTTCTATTTATCATGAGGGCCTCATACACTCTAAGAAGAGCATCTTCTCACTCTAGTCCATCCTTGACCTAAGAATATGTAAGAGGATCCTAATAATGAGTAACATCAAGAAAAATTATTAAGAATGAGCATTTTGATATTATTCTAGAGAGATAAAAAGATGAGCATCCTTCAAAATACTCTTAATCCATTTAGGTGTTGGGCAACCTAAAAAATAATCATGTGCATTCTATGGAAAAATATCTTCAAAACCTAAAACTAAAGAATCCTACTCAAAATCATCACTCACCTCAACATGCAAAGTACAAGTACTCTAAACCAATGTGTCCTACTCAAATTACCTAAATATAGAAAATAATGTGCTATTAATTATACTACTGATGAAAGGATCAAATCCATAAGAAATTAACCTCGAGTCAAATATGAAGATAATGAATATGATTTTTGAAAATATAGTTGAATAACTAGTAAATACATCAAAGAGTTATTTACCAAAATATCAAGTGGCGGATCTAAAGGAGCACAAAGAAGAACCTCTTTCAAAATGGCATCTCTCTTAATTAAAACCTCATATATTTGAGGGTCATAAAGGTGGTATGCATTTGATGTACTTGAATAATACATAAATATATATTTGTAATTATTTTTTGTATCCTTCTTCTAAATATTTTTAGGGATGTGATCACATATTGTAGACCAAAGGATATGAAATCAATAAATATTAGGCTTGTCTACTATCAACCTCTAATGAGGTATCATTTCTTAAATAACCCTAGTAGGAACATTTTCGATGATGTATGTTGCATAAGTGATGCCATCATACCCAAAAATTTTGCTGCATATCCTAGGCATAGATGATACATTATGCCATATCCATAGGCATCCTATCATTTCTATTAGGCACACAATTTTTATTAGAAATATAGTGAATAGTCCTCTAATATGTTATCCTATGAAGAGCCAAAATTTTATGAAAGGAATTACTTATGTATTCACCTTTGCCATCTATCCTAATACAGTTGTTTTTCTATCCAACTATTTTTCTAAAAGAGGCTTGATGTTGTTAAATTCCCCAAAGACCTCATCCATAGTATAAATAATATACAACCATGCACATCTAAAAAATTCATCAATAAAAATAAGTACCAATTTATTGAAAGAGATGGAGTACTCATAGGTCCATAAATATCATTATCTATGGTCTCCAAATATTAGGCATCTCATCTTCTAGTTCTTATATATATGGTACTTAATGGTTGAGTACCTCATCTTGTAGTTCCTTTTGGAAAAGTCTTCATATGATTATTCACAAAAATAAATCCCTCAAATGCACCACTTGGATGGGTTATGTGTATAAGTCCAATGGTCATTTGATGATGACTCATTTATCTCAAGGATCCATAGCTTAGATTCCGAAGCCTATGTTGACCTCTTTTACTCTCATCATTTACATCTGAAACCATAGTAATAGAATATTTATTCGTACAAGAAGAAAAATATGGAGTGGGTATTTCTTTGAACATATAAATTTGGTTTCTCACATCAAAATAAACAAATATAATTATTTCAAATCCATTCTCTATATCCTTAGTTGTTCAATGATCATGCCATAATTTTATTTTTTATTTTAATGATAATGTGATAAATAAAGAAGATATTATATCCAATCTTAAAAACATAAAATAATTCACAAAAATAAAATGATCCAATGTTGGTATACCCACATTATACAACCTACAAAGAAGAGTCATCTCTAATAACAATACACTTCCTTGAGTATCACTTATTATAATACTATATGATATGTTTATCGTTTATTATGTACCTAGTTATCCATAACTATGCAATCCACTTAGAAGAAAAAATAGATTTTCAATATATTGAATGATTAACTATATGTTCCTCTTATGTCTCTCCATCAAATACATCCTTACCCTAAGCATACATGAGAGTTGTATCAACATCTATTTTTTGTTTCTTTCTTAAATGTTATATGAATTTAATAAAATTTCATTTATATTATTTTCTTGCAATAATCACATGTTGATTTTTGAGGGCTTCCTAAGTTTCATTTCAATCTATTTTAACTTCCTGTCACTCTAATTTTTTGGTAATAATTTTTTTGGCGTAGGTTTAATTTATAATAAAATTATCTATAAACATTTATCCTTTAGCCTAGCTATGCAAGAGGTAATTGACTACCTTATCTATTGGTGGTGAGGGAGAATTACAAAAGTACACTTAAGAATATGAAACACAATATTAACTATCTCATATACATTTGAAATATTATTGAAAATAAAATTGAGGTGTTCACTATTGTTCTCCTTCTCCATAACTTCTCATCCTTGGCCTACAACATTTTGTAATTCTCTTATATTTTGAATGTCCTCATGCAATTTATAAAAATAACTAATGTACTTATCAATAGTATCAAACTAGATAGTATTTATATAGAATAAACATGATCACATAGTCCTTGACACTTTTCAAGTAACTCCTTATTAATTACGATGTCTCTAACATGGGTGCAATAGATTTGATCAACTTCAAGAGCTATAAAACCAAGAGACTCATTCTTCTTATCCATATAGACCTAATTTTGTTCTTTATAATTAGTAGTATGATGTTACTTATGAATATATTTGAGTAACCCCTTACCTGGGAAAAAAGTTTCATTATTAATTTTCTAGGTAGCATAGTTTTTGATAATTCAACAAGGGTACATGTTGATCCATAAATATCTTAGCAATATATAAAATATTACATGCAATTGTAACCATAAACAACATCACCAATGCATAGATCTCCAAAAATATATATGATATAAAAAAATGGGTTCAACATACTATTTTACGTAAAGTTATGGTCCTCAACTGTTTGAACCAAAATACACATAAAATACCTTCAAAATGTTTTAAATTTTTTTAAAAAATTATATTTGTAGCAAATGGGAGACTATCATATATTGCTCTATAAGTGGCTAAGGGGATGCCAACTATGTTCTTATTGGATAACATACTAAATAAATGCATGAGGTCAGATGCCATGATAACAAGAATACCACCTGTGTGCTAATTGTATAGGTCATTGAATAGGTGCACCACTTGTCATGCTTTAATTAGCTCAATAATTTATGCAACACATTATCACCTGATATATTTTTATTTACTCTATACTCTAATACAATCTTGGATTTTATAGTAGTTTCCAAAAATAATAGGAACGAACACATTACTCAATATTATTGAAAAATAAATACATAAAAAGCAATTTGCATAATATATGATGTTGTCTATGGATGCTAAATAAGCTCACTATCAAATAATAAAATTACACTTTAACTAATGATTGAAAGATTGGTATGATGGTTTATTTATAACTAGACACAATGGTACGATAATATAATTATAACTAGATACAATTTACATCTAGAATAAGGTTAAGTGATCGACCTTAAGGAATACATTATTAAAACATTATCAAAATACCATTTTCAATGTCTATAAATGCCTAAAGGGCATATATCTATAATATAGTATAATACAAATGTGAAACATAACTTTAAGATAAGCTTCATGGCCATATATTCTAACAACCATGAGGCTTGAACTATATGCTAGCTCATAGAGGATGAAATTGGAACTATCATGATCACACTTAACTATGAAATAAAAATTATAAAATAAAATTATGTTTTATTATTCGATATAATTGGAGAATCAAGATCATGATAGTTTATAGGGTGGTAAAAAGAGATAAAGATAATTTATGGGGTATTAAAAATAATATTGAAAATAGATTCTAATTGGTGTCATATCTTAATCTATATCATTTAAACAACTACTTCATCTATAAAAAATAATTGATTGGCTTAGTTTGTTATATTGTTATTTGTTCTATTTGCCAATCCATAAGAATTTTATTCCATATATGCAACAACTAAAATACTTTCTTTTCTTCAAATAACTAATGTACATGGGTCTACATATCTAAGAGTCAATATGTTTATTTCTCAATACTTTGGTTACGTATATTCACTATAGTTTAACAATTAATGCATATTAAAAAACAATTTCATGGCTTGGGTATTATGTAGACAATAAGCTTTTGTATTTGATCTTAAAAATACTATTGATATACTATAAACGATATCAAGTAACCAATAATAATAAGACATATTGTAGAAAAAAAAAAAAACTTATTTTAGTATTAATAAAAGTGATGTAGATATTAGACAATAAGATACAATTTGGTTCTATCATCCGTGAATCTAGGTGGTTCACAAGGCAACTATCACGGTGAACTCATATGGCAAGGAATGGCAAATAAAAATACTAATTTCTAACCAGTAAACTCATAAATTTAAAGTCGCCCAGCCAAATGTTGTAATATTGGTTAGGCTTTCGGTAATTATTTTTTATTTTCTTTTGGGTAACATTGTAGTTTGGACCCTTATTCCTTTTTTTTTGTCTGCACTTGTTTTCTTGTTTAAATTTAGTTGTTTCATTCTCCTAAGTTGTTTGTTTTTAGTTTAGTTAGTTTACTTATTGCTAGGTGTCTTTGCATTCTAAACTCTTTTTATCAACCAATCAAAACAATACAACTTACCCTTTATCTTATTAAAATAATACAATTATTATCTATAACAAAACAAACTCGAAATTTTCTAAGTATAAACAACCCTTTAAGGAGCTTCTGTACTTATATTATTTTTCATCCTATCCAAATACTTGAAGCTAACATGCACATAATTGTTGATGTAGTTTACTTACTCAACTTTTTTATTTTATTCTTTTAAGAAATGGGATTCTTCGTATCTTCTATAAACTTTAGTACAATATAAGATTGCTATACTTATATATGTTTATCTAATTTTGGATTTATTAAAAAATTTAATGCTCAATCAGTGGTTCTACTTTTTAGTTCCATTGTTACAAATTGCATTAAAATGAAATAAAAATTTATCTAAAATACATTTAACAAAGTTTGAACATAATTATTTAAAAACAATCAATAATTATTTATATATAATTTAATTAATTACATAATTATTTATAATTTATTATTGTTTTAATTTGTTAAAAACAATTAAACCCATCACGTACATATATATTTCTTGATGTCAAACAAATAAATATTTAAATGCTAAAACTGAAAATCTATTTAAAAGAAAAAAAAATCATTAATAAGAATGTATTTTATAAACTTACTATGATATACGTGTAAAAAGTCATTTGAATATATATATATCCAATAGAATTAATAAATTTTTATATAATAATAAATATATATATATAGAATGAAAAATAAGTTAACAAACGATAATAAACTTAATTAAAATTAACATCATACCATCAATTACGAAAATATTATAAAAATCGGTTTCAATCTGCAATATTATCTACATTATTAAGTGATTTTATTTTTAAATAAAATTAATATTATATATATATGGTCTATTTAGACATGTTACTGACTACATCAAATTTTAGTTTTGAAAGCTTCGATATCCACGTTATATATAGCCTATAATACTATGTCTTATACATGTGATGCCTCTACTTTTGTTTAAAATTCGTGTTGTGTCCTAATAAAAGCCGACAATGTTCATTTTATTTATAACCTTTCCATAATTAAGTTAAATATATTGAACATTTCAATAATAATATTAAATTTAAATATGCTAATTTAATGTATTACAACATTGAACAAGCAATACTTGCCAAATACCTCGAATGGTAAGTCGTTAGAGTTCAACTCCAGTTTGCAGGCGTCATGAATATAAATATGCTAATTTAATGTATTGTTTACATATTATTAGCCGTCCTCTTTTATTTGAGAAGCAGCATGTCACATCCGGGCAGAGGGACGTTACATTAAATGTTATTTTCATGTAAACTTCTCTGCATTTTCCCTTGTAAGGAGGACAACAGGAAATCGACATGTTAATATTTGTGGACTTACTAAATGTCTAGCGTATCACGTTATTTATTTATTATTAGTATGTTCCCACTCTTCCTTTTCACATTTTATTTTTATTTATATAAAGATATAGTACAATACACTCATTATATTTAAGCTTTCGATATTCCTTATTGATTTTGCATAAAAATCGAACCAAACTCACAGCAGGCCGATTCTCAATCGTATTCTGTTTGACTTTCTTAAAAATTAAAAATTGCTTGATGAAAATCAATCTGCCTCAAGGAAACGGATAATGCTTCCATACAAAGCTTTGTTTTCCTTGTTTTAAATTTATACTGTTCTTACATGAATACGCAATCCCTGATGTGCAGCTCTAATAATAATACTGTGTTAATGAGTTGTATATTTGTCTGAAGCGGATATTAGAATCAATTTATGTGTTCTGGTATTGTCTTTTACCTGTTGGAAGAACGTAGCCAAGGATCTCCTGCTATCGACACTAATTAATTGTTTTAATGTAATACAATGTAATCCAGACTTGTGGAATATATATATATATATATTTGTTTATATGGAATTTGAATGTAATCTCCTTGTGATCATATAATATCATCATGTCCTTTGATTATCATGATATTTCATTATCTAACCCAAACTCATGTTATCGTTCTAGGACTTCGTCCTATTTGCTTGGATCGTGAGCTCATTGTAATTATCTCTCTTCCAAATTCAAATATAGGAAATAAAATATATTGGGGCAAGAGTGAATATTAATTTTGTTTTTTAATATCCATTTGCTTCTTTAGATTTATTGAGGACTTGCATCTGATTCAAGTTACATAACTTGGGTATCTGACAACATAAGCCTTGACCAGGCATGTGTTATATCCCTTTTCCATCAAGACATATGACCACATTAAGATTTACATAATGTAATCTTTCTAATTAAATTGAATATCAAGACATTCGGCATTTGATCTTATGCTATTTTATTTTAAATATGTATATTTTTATCCTTACATAATGTTTATTATAACAGCCTGGAGGGACTGCTCGTTTGATACGTTTTATGTGGACGGCTGCTTTCATAGGTTCACGTCTGCTGGACACACAAATTTCAAATAATTATATCAACAACAAACAACATGACCATTTTATTTACGAGTATTGAATTATATGGGCTTATCCAAACTAAAAGTATTTTAGAAGGGCATAAGATAATCTAGGCCAAATGTAAAAAACAAAGTTATAGTTATGATTATTTTAAATAATAATACAAAATCATGTCCATTGTAATTATTGTTAATGCTAGTAAAGAGTTTTTGTTTTAGAATTTTTTTTATAATTATTTTTAAAAAAATGTATAGAAGGGAAATTATATTCAAAATCATTAACTGGAAGTTAGATGTTTTAATTAGACTTTTTTAAAATATTTGAAAATAAATATTATAGAAAGAAAATTATATTCAAAATATTTAAATTAAAGGCAGGATATTTTAATTATAAGTATGGATTGTAAAGGTAAGAGGAGTAAGAAGGAATATATGACAATTGGACATATTATTGAGGATGAGATAATCTAGCATGGTATAATGGTTGTAAAAGGCGTAGGGTTATTATGTATGTTTTCCAGACAATAGCTAATCTATGTAAGTGGGTGGGGAAAGAATTCAATTCACTCTATGAATTTTTTTCCTAAATATTTTTTTCTTATCATGTGTGCAGCACTTGTTATTGCTGCCCACCCTCCACCCTCAAATGAGGGTGGTGCAACACTTGTTATTGCTGCCCACCAAGATAAAACGTTAATAAGAAGATAGTGGGTCTCATCCCATGGATTAGGGGTAGAGATGCTTTAATTTTAAAACCATGGATTAAGAATTTGTATAGCAAGATAAACATAATTAAAATGCTTATGATGTGGGTTGGGTTTTTTTGGAAACCCATATAAACTTATAAATAAGGATATTCTAAAGAATATTTAGGGAAGTCTATCTAAGAGGAACCAACTATTAAGGAGTAAAAACATATTGTATATTCAAATATATATGTTCCTACAAAAATTTAAAAAACTTTGTTATCTTTCATTAAGATTAAAAAACTATATCAGAATGTTTTAGTTTTATGGATTGTCTTGTTTATGATATCACAATTTTGAGATTGTTATTTTTTTTTTTTGTAAAATGTTTGGGGCCCCTTTAAAATCCCCTTCTTCTACCCTAATAAAAAAATGATAAAATTCCTTGGTTTGGCATCGGAGAAAGATGCTATCTATAAAGCCCTCCAGGATATTTTAACATGGATCATTTTACCTTTTGATAATAAGCAGGATAAGCTGATTTGGGGTGCTAAGAATGACGGATATTTCTTTGTTATATCAACATATACCTTGTTAGATGATCATGACGAGCCCTGGTTTCCTATTCGAGATGTGTGAGAGAAAGGCCTTACATCTAAAGTTAATGTTTTATTTTAACTAACGGTTCAAGAAAAGTGTTTTACCCTGGATAATCTTTAGAAAAGAGGTTTACTTATCCCTAATAGGTACTTTTTGTGTGGTATGGCAAAATAAACTCCTAAGAACCTCTTCTCCATGTGCATTTTTTCATGGGAGGTGCTAAGCATACTACTGAGCTATGTGGGTTTAGATTGGGTCTTCCCTAGATAGTTGGCCACTTTTGTGGATCAGTGGAATTCTCCTTTTCTCTCTCCTTGTATTAAATCATTTTTGTCCTTTGCTCTACCACATTTTTGGTGTTACATATGAAAAGAAATAAACTCTAAGACCTTCAAGAATAATTCACACACTATAAAGTTAATATTTTTGAGGGTTCTAGTTGCTATTGTTGACAACGTGGATCTCTTTTCTTTTGACAATGGCTATCTCAGTAAGGAATTAGATATTGAAAATATTATGGAATGTAAGTCTCCTCTACTAGTGTCTCCTAGGGATATACAATTTGGGAACCTCTCCCCTTGGTTGGATTAAACTAAACTTCGATGGATTATCCAAAGGAAACCCGAGTCTGGCGAGAGTAGGGGGAGTTTTTAGGGACTCCAATGGTCGAATTTTACTGGATTTCGCTAAAAATATTGAAATACAGACTAGCCACACAATGAAATCCAAAGAAATTTTCCAAGGTATTTTGTAGCTAAATTCTTTAGATTTTAGAAAGATTATTATCAAAGGATACTCCCTTAATGTTATTAATATGGTCAAAGGAAATCATCTTCCAACCTAGACTATTTGAAATTTAATAGAAGAAGTTCATAGGATTACTCAAAATATCGAAGTTTTCCAATTCAATCACATATTTAGGGAAGGTAACATGTCTGCAAACTTCTTGGCTAATTTGGAATTATCTCAGGATAACTTATCTATTTGGTTGAATAACTTTTTGAAGGGACTAACTCAATTAGACAATAAAGGAGAAATAAGATAATTTACCTTCCTTGAATGGGTAGTTTGGTTGTTGTTCTCCCCTATGAATTTTACTAGTGCCTTTTGATTTCTTGGTTGGTAACTGTAGTTATGTTTCTTTTACTCAATTTTTTTTAGTTTTGAGTTTATTGTTTTTAGGATCCTATATTCTCTGAGTAGCCTACGTGTCCCTTTGTATAGTTAGGTTTACTAGATCTATTTTATAAAAATTTTGGGGTCCCTTCCAAACCTCTTCATCCACCTAATAAAAAATAAAAAAGTTATCTTGCAAAATTAGAGGTATTAATGAAAACAAGTATAGACATGGAAACTAGATAGTAGATATTGTAACAAATTGTAGTGTGATCTTTATGTTGATAAAATTCACATTTTTGAAGGTAATTATCCAAGTAAGATATTATCTCTTAATAAGAGGAGATTGAGAAATATGAAAAATATCTGAAAAACAAGTTCTAAATATGATGGTTGTTTCTTAAGTGGTCTTGTGTTCAAACCCCTTGAGGGTGGTTGTTGATGTAATTTGTAAACGTTATCCTAAAAAAAACAAGTTTGTTATGGTTCAATTAATCTTATAGCAATGTAAAGAAAATAATACATTGTGATATTATTTAAAAATAGTGTACCCCAATAGAATCCAAATATAGGTTATTAAAAAAATTATATGAGAGTGAAATGGGTCCCATGTTATATAATATGACAACAAAGTGGTATTATAATAACTTTGCAATTATGTATATATTGGTTGGAAAAATATAAATGTGAGTCTTCTTCATAAGAATTAAATAGTTTAACCAATATAAATCTCACCATTCATGTTTATATTTATTATAATTATTTTTATAATGATAACCAAACTTGTTATACATATAAAAAGTTATGTGTAGGAATCTATAAGGTTATGTCACTTTATTAATTATGGAAACAAAAAGTTGACCATGGAAATATTGTATTAAAATGAAGGTAAAAAATTGATTATTAAATTCTTAGACATTGAACATGCATGCAATCAAAGAAAATTTTTCAACACATGCATGTTTAAAGAAAATATAAAATTAAATAAAAGGCCCAATGAAGTCTAGACTAGCAATGAAAAATAATGATAGAAAAAATGTCACCTTAGTCTTACAATTTTTCGTATAACATACCAATATGATTTTAAAAAAGGTTGTTTGGATGTGCATTATTCTTGTCAATGGGATCTCACAAAAGTATTTTTTTAACATATATTCATATTTTAGATTTTTTATAAACAAATATTGAAATACATTTATAGTGCAATATATAAGTAAGGTCACTTTGTAATAAAGTTAAGATAAAAATTAACTTATAAATTTACGAAATATTTATTAAATAAAATAATGAAAGTTATGCTAAGGGTTTGTGTTATTCCAAGCATCCAATCCAGAGACATTCATGTCTAGAAATTTTGTGAGGATGGTCAATTCACAATCAAAATTGCATATTACATTCAAGACCCTCCAATAAAGTTATGGGCTAATGCAAAGGTTTTCTGGATTAAACACTTAATTCCAAAGGTGAGTTTCTTTTCAAGGCTTACCTCTAAAAATAAAATTTTAACTATTGATAATATTATTAAAAGTGGTATGTACATCACCAATTATTGTGTTCCAACTGGGACTCAACATTTTTATTTGTTCTTGGAATATCTATATTCTATGGGTATATTGAACTCCCTCTTTGATCTCTTTAGCATTGTGTGGGTTCAACCATCATTACTTTGTCAATTGTTAGAACAATGGCCAAATATATTTTCCAATTCCCAACTAAAATTCCTCTGGTCCACTTGTTTACATCATTACCTATGGTAAGTATGGTTGGACCATAATAATAGAGTGTTTATTAGTTTAAGCAATTATTCTTTGTCTATCTTCTACCATGTCATCACTCTTGCCTTGAAGAACACCCAACTTGTTTCTACATTTGAAGTCCTTAAACCTGGCCTTGAAACTCACTTGTTTAATACTTTCAAGTTTAATTGCAATCCTTTTGTGGCCTCCCAAACCCGCATTGATAGATATATTATTAAGTGGATTCCTCCTTTGGTTGGTTGGTTAAAAATAAATTTTGATACCACAGCAAAAGGGAATCCTGAGATAGCCAGCGTTAGGGGTATTATCAAAAATGGTAGGGATCAAATAATTTTTTCTTATACAAATAATATTGGAATTTAGTCCAAAGATCTTGTAGAAGTGAGAAACATGTTCTGAGGTATGATAATTATGTAGGAGTTTGATTGTGACCACATCATTATTGAAGGTGATTCTATGCTTAATATCAATTGACTCAAAGGAAATCAATTCCCATTGTGGAGTGTTCACAATATGATTAATTAATACAAAAAATTACAATGCAAACATCATTATCCATCACATGTATAGAGAAGGAAATAAAGCAGTCGATTTATTTGTAAATAAAGGGGTTATAGAAGAATCCCTTCATATTTTGCATTCTGACTTCCCAATGGGACTCATGGAAGAAAACCATAGTGATGGAATTTGTTTACTTTAACAAGTATGGTGGTCCAAGTAATCCTATTGGATCCCAAATGAGACCCCCTTACCTCTGGCCTAGGAGTAATCACTGGGAGTAATCACTTCTTGCATGATATTTTTATTCCTCATGAGAATTCTAAAATGTAGGTCAATGTCAGCTCAAGTGATAGTTATGGTTTCTTGTTTTGGTTTACATGGTTCTTGTTCATGGTTTTCATGTTTTGACGGTTTGCTTATTTTGATGGTTTCTTCTATTAATTTTCTAGGTTTGCTAGGCTTGTTGGAAACTACTAGGTTTCCCTTTTTATCTTTTTGGATTATTTGTCTGGGTTTTCTCAGATGTTTATTTGCATTGTTCAGATTTCATTTTTTCTCTCTGTAAAAGGTTTTGGGTCCTTTTAAAACCCCTTTATCAATAATAATAATAATAATAATAAAAGTTATCAAATTAACTTCATTAAATACCAATAGATATTATATTATTTGGAATTTTTTCTCAATAAAATTCATATATTTATCTACTTTTAAATAATGAGTAGCAACAATAAAATATAGTAAAATAGTTTGAATCATTAACATTTTAACGGGTTATTTTTTTGCATGCACATGATATAACAAGTGTCACATCCCTTAACATAAATAATAAGGGTATATTTCACTTTTTAGATTGAGTATATTGAGTAAAAAATAAATTTTCTCTTTTTTATAATTTTCTTAGATAAAAATAATATGATATTAAAATGCTATGACCAAATTTAATATATACAAAATAAATTGAAATTTTTTTAAAGAATTTTCCCATAAAATTTATAAATTTATGAATAAAATTTTGTCAAATTTTATCTTGGTTAGAGATAATAAATTAAATAAAAAAAATACAATGTTTATGATTGATTGATGTTTCTTGATATTATTGATATTTATGTCAAGTTTGTTCTTATAGATACCTAAAAGTTAATAAGAGATCAAGAAGTCTCTCCATTTGTAGAATATGAATGTATACATCTCAACCCCTTTCATGTCCTATGTAAAAACAAATAATAAAGAAAGCTAAAATGGTAAATTAAATCTATGATGAAGAGGAAAGAAAATATTAAAGATCTTAGAGAAACATTATTGTAATTTTCAACTTATTAAAGCTCTTAGAGCAAAATTCTTGTAATTTTTGTTATAATATAAATGAATATTATCTCTATTTTCAAGATATTTTCCCATTTTATAGTTTGTATATGAAACCATAAAGACTTGCAATCCAAATTAATATAGAAAAAAATAAATTGTAAAGTTTTCAAACTATTTTCAAAGATAATTTACTCATAATTCATTAACTATTGAATGCAATTTCTTATGCCCTCCCTAAGATATTTAGTTTTAGACAACACTCTAACTATTTTGTCTCAATAAGGTAAATCCTTTTAATAGCTAATGTGATCCCTTTTTGTTTCTTAGGAACCTAAGATTATAGTTTATAGGTTTGAATCCTTCACCATATAAAGGTACAATATATATTGTTTTTAATTCTAAGGTATCCTTCCTCATTCCTTTCAATAGCTAAGGATTTGTTTTTTTGTGCATGACAATGGAGTTTTACCATTTTGTAGAATTTGGTTCAATTTCACATGATGATAAGATTTGTACCCTTATTAGAGTGTATTGTTCTCATGTATTTGACACTATTTATATTTTAATCCAATAGTTTTTTCTAACATAGGTTTTGGTGTACTTTTTTTTAGTTCATTGGCCTAGATTTCAATTCTCTAAAAAAACTTGACATTTATATCTTTTATAGCAATGGAATTATTTAGTAGAACCCTTTTATATTCCAATATGCACAAAAGGAATTGAGTGCAAGTGTGGTCGATTCCTTTTGCGATATAGGGCATCCTACTTTCAACTACTCTAAATGATAAACCATTTTTGCTATATTATATTAGATGTATTATTCCCATGTTAAAGCAAGGTATAGTATTTATTCTAGTTGTAGTTAATGCTATACTAGTTAATGCACCTATGTTTAGTTCTCTTTATCTAGGAGGTGACACATTCAATGTGAAGTGGTCATATTCTTTATTAAATTTTGAATGGAATTTCTTACTCTATTCCAAAAAAGTAAATTTACTCCTTCTATTCTAAAGTCACTATAGATACACCTATCTAGCCTATAGAGCCTATAGATCTCCTTGCTAAAATATCAATTCCAACTTTTTGATATTCTATCTTTAACTAATATGATACAAATGAGGATATTTATAATATTCTTAATATGTGAGAATGGTGAACAATTAGAATAAGACGCATGTCAATCCCTTCATCATCCATGATATTAGGGTTATGCATAAGGGGTTGGGCTCAAAATATACTTGTAAAAAAATGGTGAATCCTAATCGAAATCAAGTTGACTCAAGGTGAATCCTAAGAAAAACACATCATTCATCTTCATATCAAAATTTGGGGCATTTGAAGCCCTAAAAAGTAATATCATATTTAGGGAAACAATTGACCTACTAAATCATATTATAACTTCATAAAAATACCATCATTAGATCAGGCTCAAAAATAGCTTTTCAACGAGTACAAATATGCATATGTTTAGATATATATTATGGAAAATTGATCCTGAGAAAAAATTGGTCCCAAAAATTTTAGGTGAATGGGCCGACATCGAGGGTCTTCTTATTCGCCAATTTCCAATTTTGAAAATCCTAATATTCGTCCAATTTGTGAATATTCACAACTATGCATAACCCTGCATGATATACTTGATAGACAAGAAATAGATTCCTTCATATGAGTGGGTGACACACTACAAGCCCTAGTTGGATGATTCTTTCCCCAAGACTTATCCAAATATTTTTATTTTTCTAACTATGCCCAACCTTCTAGAGACCATAACATTTGCATACAAAGGTATTCTATTCCATATTTTTTAGATCATATGGATTTTTAAGGTCTACACATTAGTCATATCAAATAATGATATGTTATAGTGATATAGAACATCTATTGATGAAAATATAAGTACACTTTAGATGGTCAATATAACATATGTCTTGTTACTATGAAATCCCTCTTATATAAAAGGGTTTCATTATTCAAATATCTTCTCATATTTCTTGATGATTTAGCTATTTTGGGTACTATATTGCATGTTTATGATCTTCTCATTGAATCTCAATGTATTTTATCTAGAATATGAAGTCACATGTTCATTTTCTGTTGGCAATTTTGGGTACTTTGGGTACATTGCCTTTGCTCAAGTGTATAAGTTGTCATTGATGTCAAGAAGCTCTTGAAGGAATTTGATTTGATGTCAAATAATTTGTTTTGATGAAGGTTACGGCATGACAGTTTCAAAGGTCTTTTGTAAACCCCAAGTTGGCAAGTTTAAAGATTACAGGTGGATGCATTAGTTTAATGCATTTGGGTCCAGGAGGAAGTATTTATTTAAATAATTAAAAACCTTGTTAAGGTTCCCTTTAATTATTTTTAAATAAATATTAAATTATTGTTTGCAATGGGTTCTCCTAACCCATGGCGCTATGTTTTAAGATTGTGGGCGCTAGCCAAGACCTCCGCCGACGTGTTAAACTCCTCGCCGACGTCAAGAGCTTATGGTAAAAATGCATATAAATCTCCCTCAATGAAAATCAAGAATTATCCCATCCGCATTTTGAAAAGAGTTGCTCGCTGTGAATTCGTGATCTCTACTTGTGTCTTCACCATTTTCGTGAATCCGTTGTTCATTTTTTTGTACTCATCGTTTGTCGTAAATCCATCGTAAGGTTTTCGTCTTCGTGTTCGCGTCAGAAGAAAGGGAGGCACTATTGTTTTATTTAATCCCTGGCATAGAAGGAACAAGGCTAACAGCGTGAGGTTTAAACCTCATCGGGCGCCTTTGGCGCACCGGTAGCGGCTAGGCTGTTGGCGCGCTACCCGAACGGGAGGTTTCGCGTTCGAATAACGCGAAAGGGTTTTTCATCGTGAAGTGGACGTAGCGGGTGGTGTTAGAATTCATGCGCAATTTCTCCATAGCATGATTTTTGATGTTGGCCAAGTTTTGGACAGGTTTCGATGGGGACTTGTGAGAAGTCTTGGACAAGTTTCGATGGGGACTTATGAGCTGTTTGAGGACAGGTTTCGGTGGGGACTTGTGAGCAGATTTGGAAAGGTCCTAGCGAGAGGACTTGTGAGCTGAGTTTGATAGTTCTATCGAGAGAACTTGAGGACAGAGGTGCACTGGTTCTTTGAGAAGAACCTGAGGACAAATTTGGCAAGTCTTTGAGAAGGCTTGTGTGTAGAGGATTGATTTGTTCAAGCTTAAGCATTGGACAGATCTGACAGATAGAGGAAGACTTGTACTAGACCAACTGACTGTGTTTGGTATAGGTTGCTAAGCTGTTGTGGACGTGATCATAGAAGGCAGAGGTCTCTTAGGCTAA
Organism: Wollemia nobilis; assembly: GCA_028583015.1. Taxonomy (NCBI): domain Eukaryota; kingdom Viridiplantae; phylum Streptophyta; class Pinopsida; order Araucariales; family Araucariaceae; genus Wollemia; species Wollemia nobilis. Next base: position 1,767,292 of record JAQPPZ010003183.1, read on the forward strand.
GCATTGAGGACAGGAGGTCTTCGGTGGAAAGGAGTTCCACGTGCTGGCAAGAGGTAGAGGCAATTGATCTTCGAGGGATCATTTCCGGAGCGAGAGGGAAGGTATCTCCTTTGAGCGAGAGGCTCATAAATTCTGATTGGGGGAAGGTATCTCCTTTGGGCCGAGGCTCATAAACATTGTAATTGGGAAGGATTCCCAAAGAACTTTGAGATAACTTTTAGAGAAAAGTTTTGTGGACGTAGCCCGACCATTTTGGGTGAACCACGTTAAAATTGGTGTCACTTTGTGGATGATATTGTGCATTGCTTTGATATTGCTTTGGGTATATTGCTTTACTATTTTGAAGTATAAAGGAAAAAGTAAAAAGAGGTCTTATACTATTCACCCCCCTCTCAGTATAAGCTTGTGTTCTTCAATTGGTATCAGAGCCGGTGCCTTCGAAAAGTTTAACAGCTTGAAGGAAAAGCTAGTAAAGAACACAATGGATCATTCAAGTGGCAATGCAACACCTATTCTTGATGGGTCAGATTTTGGTCTTTGGAGTGCAAGGATGAAGGTTCATCTAATGGCACTTGGGAATGAGGTTTGGGAAGTGATTGAAGATGAGTACACTATTCCTGAACATGGTCCTAATACTAAAGAAGAAAGGCTCCTACATCACAGCAATTCAAAAGCAATGAATGCAATCCTGAAAGGCTTACGGAAAGCAGATCTCACCAAAGTGATTCAACTGCAAGACAGACTAGTGAAATGTGGAAATAGTTGAAGGTGGTTCATACGGGTGATACAAATGTCGAGAAAGGCCAAGTTGAGACACTTCAAAGGTATGTTTGAACAACTCAAGATGAATGATGATGAAAATATTAGTGACTACATGCTTCGTATGGATGAGGTTGTTAACTCCATGAAAGACTTAGGTCTTGAGCTTGCTGAAAATGATGTTTGTGATAAGATTTTAAGATCTCTTCCTAATAGATTTAGTGAAAATATTTTTGCTATTGAGGAAGCTAAAGATTTGGATAAGTTGAAAAAGGATGAGCTCCATAGTATACTTGCAGCATTTGAGTTGAGAACTCAAGTGAAGGTTGATGTCAAGAAAGAGGCAACTTTCAAGGCTACCAAGAAATCCAAGGGTAAACGACTTCAAGATAGTGATGAGTCTTCTAGTGATGAAGAGGCATATTACAGCAAGAAAGGCAAGTTCTCTAGAAAGCACAAAAGTATGAAAAATATAAGATGTTTCAATTGTGGAAAGTTTGGTCATTATGCTACTGACTGTATTGTTCCCAAGAATGAAAGTGATGAAGATAAACAGGATTCTAAGAGCAAGGATTCTGAAAAGCACAAGCATCACAGGAAGAACAAAGATGAGCACAACAATCAAGGAAAGAGGTATTCTCACAAGCACAAGAAGAGTTTCTACCTAGACAAAGCAAGTAAGTGTTCTAGTAGTGATAGTGAAAGTTCTTCAAGTGATGATGAAAATGAGATGTTGTTCATATGAGAAAAAGAGGAAGAACCGAAACATAGATTCATTATCATGAAATGTCTTAGATGTGGAAACTTTGGTCACCTTGAGGATGATTGCACAAATAATGATTTGGTTTCTAGTATGTATGAGGATGCTTCAGAAAACTATAAGGAAGATGCATGTATGGTTTTTGAAAAGGGTAGCACCTCTAGTGATAAGAAATCTGAAAAAGGCTTTGATGATTCAAAAAGCAAACAAATAGAGGAAGATATAGAGGAAGGTGAAGTAGATCTTGAAGGTGAACTTATTAGTGCTCTTAGTGCTTTGAAAAAGGAAAGAAAGAAGAATGCTAGACTCAAGGATAAGTTAGATGAATGTTGTATGGAGAGAGATGATCTTATAGAAAGTCTTGACTTCTCTATAGCTAAGACACAAGAACTCAAGGATGAGTTAGAGTCTAAGGTTCTTGAGTATAGTGAGTTAGAACAGAAAATGGCTTCTTTGAAAGAGGAAACTAAAGAGTACAAGGATAAGCTTTACGAGGTTTCAAGATAGCTCCAAAAAGGTTAAGTCACTCATCAAAGGTCAAAGAAAGACAATAGATAAAACAGGCCTTGGTTTTGTTAAGCCACACAAGGAACAAGTTGGAGAGTCTAGTAAGAGACTCCAAAAGGAAGAGAGTTCCGATGAGGAAAGTATTTCGAGAAAAGGAGTCCTTGAATGATAGATGCACAGAAATAGAAAACAGAATTCAGAATGAGAAGAAGAAGTTTTCAGAACCTAAGAGGTCAAATAAAGGAAAGTTTCAAGGCGAGATGTTTTGCTTGTCACAGGTTTGGTCACATGGCTTCACATTGCATGGCTCAAGTGAAGAAGGTAAATGACAATTTTAGAAGTGCTAGTTTCTTTCAAGGGTATTGCTACTCTTGTCAACAGTTTGGGCACAAGGCAGTTTATTGCAAGGCAAATAACAGGAACAGGTTTGATCAGAATAGGTTTGGTCAGAATAGGTTTGGTCAGAACAGGTTTGGTCAGAACAGGTTTGGTCAGAACAGGTTTGGCCAGAACAGGTTTGGTCAGAACAGGTTTGGTCAGAATAGGTTTGGTCAGAACTAGTGGATTCAAAGATCGGGTTTACCTCGGAGAAACAACATCGTCAAGTGTTTCAAGTGCAACAATGAAGGTCACATAATCGAGACGAGTGTAGAGCTAAAATTCTAAATTACGGGAATAGGAACAGTGGCATGATCGGGTCCAAGGATCAAGGCATGGACAAGAACGAGGGATGAGAACAAGAACAAGAACAGTGACAAGAACAGGAATATGGACAAAGAGTTCAAGAGAAGGCTCGACAAGGAAGTTATAGACAACGATGATGATCGAGTGCCTAATGGGAGTTTTACTCCCACCCCAGAATTAATCACCTCATCGGGAGGTGGGGGAGGGACTAAGCTAAGAGGCTCATTCTTAGTCCCGAGCCCCAAAGGTGACCCTTTGCCATTGATGACAAAGGGGGAGAGATATGAGTAAGGGGGAGAGCTTCAAAGTGAAGAGGAGAGCTTCAAGTCGGGGGGAGCAAAACTTCAAAGGAATATTCTCGAGTTGTGGGCACAGTTGGTCGGTTGTTAGCACAGTTGGTTTCGGTTTTGGCTCTTGAGAAGTGTTTTCGGTAAAGGTTTGCCATCAATGACAAAGGGGGAGATTGTTGGCAATTTTGGGTACTTTGGGTACATTGCCTTTGCTCAAGTGTATAAGTTGTCATTGATGTCAAGAAGCTCTTGAAGGAATTTGATTTGATGTCAAATAATTTGTTTTGATGAAGGTTACGGCATGACAGTTTCAAAGGTCTTTTGTAAACCCCAAGTTGGCAGGTTTAAATATTACAGGTGGATGCATTAGTTTAATGCATTTGGGTCCAGGAGGAAGTATTTATTTAAATAATTAAAAACCTTGTTAAGGTTCCCTTTAATTATTTTTAAATAAATATTAAATTATTGTTTGCAATGGGTTCTCCTAACCCATGGCGCTATGTTTTAAGATTGTGGGCGCTAGCCAAGACCTCCATCGACGTGTTAAACTCCTCGCCGACGTCAAGAGCTTATGGTAAAAATGCATATAAATCTCCCTCGATGAAAATCAAGAATTATCCCATCCGCATTTTGAAAAGAGTTGCTCGCTGTGAATTCGTGATCTCTTTTTGATTGTGTCTTCGCCATTTTCGTGAATCCGCTGTTCATTTTTTTGTACTCGTCATTTGTCGTAAATCCGTCGTAAGGTTTTCATCTTCGTGTTCACGTCAGAAGAAAGGGAGGCACTATTGTTTTATTTAATCCCTGGCATAGAAGGAACAAGGCTAACAGCGTGAGGTTTAAACCTCATCGGGCGCCTTTGGCGCACCGATAGCGGCTAGGCTGTTGGCGCGCTACCCGAACGGGAGGTTCCACGTTCGAATAACGTGAAAGGGTTTTTCATCATGAAGTGGACGCAGTGGGTGGTGTTAGAATTCGTGCGCAATTTCTCCATAGCATGATTTTTGATGTTGGCCAAGTTTTGGATAGGTTTCGGTGGGGACTTGTGAGTCTTGGACAGGTTTCGGTGGGGACTTGTGAGCAGTTTTGGATAGGTTCCGGTGGGGACTTGTGAGCAGATTTGGACAGGTCCTAGCGAGAGGACTTGTGAGCTGAGTTTGATAGTTCTATCAGAGAACTTGAGGACAGAGGTGCATTGGTTCTTTGAGAAGAACCTGAGGACAGATTTGGCAAGTCTTTGAGAAGGCTTGTGTGCAGAGGATTGATTTGTTCAAGCTTAAGCATTGGACAGATATCGACAGACAGAGGAAGACTTGTACTAGACCGACTGACTGTGTTTGGTACGGAGTTGCTTGAGCTGCTGTGGACGTGATCATAGAAGGCGAAGGTCTCTTAGGCTAAGCATTGAGGACAGGAGGTCTTCGGTGGAAAGGAGTTCCACGTGCTGGCAAGAGGTAGAGGCGGTTGATCTTCGAGGGATCATTTCCAGAGGAGAGGGGAAGGTATCTCCTTTGAGCAGAGGCTCATAAATTCTGATTGGGGGAAGGTATCTCCTTTGGGCCGAGGCTCATAAACATTGTAATTGGGAAGGATTCCCAAAGAACTTTGAGATAACTTTTAGAGAAAATTTTTGTGGACGTAGCCCAACCATTTTGGGTGAACCACGTTAAAATTGGTGTCACTTTGTGGATGATATTGTGCATTGCTTTGATATTGCTTTGGGTATATTGCTTTACTATTTTGAAGTATAAAGGAAAAAGTAAAAAGAGGTCTTATACTGTTCACCCCCCCTCTCGGTATAAGCTTGTGTTCTTCATTTTCAAGGAAAAGTTGAACTAGTCTATGTACCTCTAAGAAAGATAATGATTTAATTTGTTAGCAATATTTATTAGCCCATAGGAGCATTCATTATAGGTGATATGTTACCATATCTCATGTCATATCATCTTGACCACATAGCTCAAATTGTAGGGTATGTTAGAATGCCAATAATACATCCATATTACCAAAGGATGACAATAGTTATATAAACCCATGGTTTTTCTTAATGTAGGTGTAAGGGCATGTGTGATGTAATTATATGTGCATCATTTGTAACAATATGATAAACATTTTGCATATTTAACCCTAATGGTATCATTTAAACTACTTTTATGCTTAATCTTACTTAACAATTAATATATTATAATTTAACCCTAAAGGTATGTAATGTTTGCTTGATTTTGGTAACTATTGGGAATTAGGTATCTTCTCTAAACAACAAGGACCATTGGTCAATTGCATCAATTTATGATGATGATATATCATGGGGTGCCTATGAGTACCCACCTCTTGCTATTTTTTTTATTCATATTATTCTTTTGTCTATTTTCTCTTAATTATTTTATATATGATTTTTCATCTAAGTGTGGTGAATGATATGCTTCGAAGTATTTTTTGGAATGTATTTTAAACTCTAACAAAATGGAAAAATTCTTTGCCAATATTTCTATCCTTACTACTATACATCTCTAGTTTTTAAGATTCATTATGCAATACCACTATGCATGTAAAGAAAGTATGTATTTTAGTCACACAAGTTTTTTTTTTCTTGCATATTATGTATCACACTTTATTTTTATTTACACTAAAATATTGCAAACCAATTCTATAAATTAAATTCAGTCAATATTATCAAAATAGTTATTTTTATTATATACAATTCTACACAATGTTATACTATAAGAATGATGAGCACCAAAATTATGACCTAATACCCAAAGAGTTAAACCTTATATGGCAAGCACTGTAGAAAATTTGGATCCACAAATAAGAAAATTATTGAAGCAACCATTAGACAAAAAATATTAAAATGGTCAATGAATTGAAGTATTTCCTCAATAGGTCCTCTTCAACCCTAAGCCTACTACATCAAGTAAATTCTATACAATATCAATTAGAAATATAGATAATACCCTAAAGAAAAATGCAAAAAAAAGGAAATGTTAGGTCGAATTCTAGTATGGGTACATCTAGGGGATTTAACTGGTAAACTAAGATTTTGTACCTCAAGGATCATACTCCCTTTCTTAGGAATATTTAATAAACAGGTTAAGAAGAATGCTTACTTGATTTAGGTGTTTTGTATTGAATTTAAAATTTTAGGATTCTCTTCTAGACACATATTTCCTTACACATTTTGTTATGAAGTAAATAAATATATAACTAGTTTAGAAAAATATTTGTAATCATACAAAAGAAAACAATAAAAAGTAAGAATTGTATAGGCATAACAAGGTCTCATATGATCATATACAATTAAATAAATAATATAGATTATGTAAATAATGTTAATGTTAAATTTATTGTATTTTACTTTTATTTAGGTGATTAATTATGAGATGGATTTTTAATTATTGTAAGCTAAAATATGAATATAAGTATGTTATGTCATACATGGTTGATATATAATATGAAAGAGGATAAAATGATAAATTATGGAGTTGGTGGATGAAAACAAAATCAATGAATAACTAAGGAAAGAAGAAATATATATCTTCAAGAAGTAAAACATAATTGATAAAATAACTCATAGATGAAAACTATGACCATGACATATTTCCACATGATGAACAACTTAATGAAATTATAAAAATGAATATCCATAGTACATAAAAGGCATTTATTTAATGTAAAATAATAATGGTATCCATAATATGGTTAAGATAAATATATATGGCTATGGATGGCAATGTGAATTAAAAATAGTAACTAATGAGAAATAATTTAAGATTCACACATTATCACATGCTTAAACACACATAATGCATAAATTAAATCAATATGGATAATTAAATTCACTAAAAAGAAAGGGTACTTTGGTTTGAGAATTCTTATTTTTCTTTCCTTTCTTGATTTGTATTTTCTTGATAAGTTATTATTTTCCATTGTGCCACGTGCATATAATGATTTATCTATTAAATACTTGTATAACTAATCCATACAAGGTGTTCATATATAATAATTCTCAATTATACCTATAAAATACCATAACTAATGTAAAAATATGCATGATATATTTTGATGCATGTAAGATAAATGTAACTTTTTTATTATGAGGAGTTATATATGGAAATATTATAAAAAATATAATGTCCTCTATGTATGACTAATGCTTTGTTATATTTTTATATAAAATTTAGATGTACTAACATGTCATCTTCTAAAATGCATTTTCATCCTATCTATTTTTTCTATATAAAAATTTCTTTGGTTTCTTATTTATGTATTATTTGTTTTAACAAATACCCTGATGCACTAATTTATTATTGCGTCTATTTATATAAAAATATCACCAATTTATTTTAGAATATCAAGTTTCTAACAAAAAGTAGTTCTAAAGTTTCTATGAGTATGGTGCATCCACTGCAAATATAATTAGACTTTTCATAGCATTATCAATTTTGCATAAATTTTGTTCTTCTAGGAAAGATACATCCCATGTATAATATAATTATATGTTCTGATAATATTTTTATGACAAAATGTATGATATTATGACTTTATCATTTTCTATGTAAAGTTATTTAATTTCATAACAATATTGGGTATTTTCATTTTTCAATATTTTATATTATTTTTATTATGTAAAGGTCTTGTTACATTAATATTGTCATAACTACATCTTGTGACTACATAACAATTTCTAATATTGATAATAATTATTAGAAAGATAATATATGGAATGGAAAAGAAGTGATTATACAATGATTTATCAGTACAACTTTATGGTTTGCTTTAAATTCTCCATTAATGATATTTAAATTCAAAATGAGAGACAATATGTAATCATGTGTGTGTGTTTGGTGTGATCCTATTATGTTGAGCCTTAATAGAATGAATGGATTGGTATATACAACATAATATATATAGGTAAATAAATATCTTATCATACAAGAATTTAACTTATTTTTCAAATCCATAAACATTAAGAGTTTAGATATTAAAAGCTTTAGATCCACAAGTTTATCAAATAATATAAGTACCATGGAATTTAATTAAAAATAGACATTTCTTATCGTTCGTGTTTTACAAACTTAGTTCTTGGTTAATAGTTTAAAACTATCATGATTTCACTTTCTTATTGTAGAATCTTGGTATTATTTTTTTCTAAGATTTATTGTGTTCAAAATATAAAAATGTTTACTCATATATAACAAATATTTTTTTTGGTAAATAAAAGTCTTCATTAATTACCGGGTTTTACAGGTTAACCCTAAACCTATTACAATATCCAGCCTTGTGCTGAGATTGTAGATCCTAGTCATCCTTGAAACTTTCTTACCAGAACTTGTGTTGAATCCCCTACAACACCTTACTAACAAGGCACACCCATACCTAAACATAACTGTAAACATTACTTACATTGACAGGAAATTGAAGTTTGGAACTTTGCACTTGTGAAACCTATTGCTTGCCCATTTCCTATTCTCTGTCAAAATCCTCCAAGGCTTACACCCTATTACCTTCATTTCCAATTTGGTATTATTTAGATGTAAACCCCATAGTTATTACCAACTCCATGGGGAAAGAACACTCATTCATCTCTCCTTAATGGGTAGGTTTATTTTCATGACTAATAATGTTGTCCACTTCACGTGGCACACCTTGTGTCCATGTCACCAAACTATCAACATCAACACCTATTTTGGCTAATTTGTCAGCTGACCTGTTGGCCTCACGGTACATGTGACGAGCCCACCTATTTTATCTTTCCGCAAAAAGGATCCTCACTTCATGGATGACTCCCTCGATTCTCCATGGAGGTTTTTTGCCATTGGTTAATAGGTTGATGATTTTCATCGATTCATCTTCAATCATTAAGTTACCATGAGTTTCTTGGGCTACTTGCAACCCTCTCCAAAGGGCTCTAGATTCTACTTCGTTATTAGTTCTGATTCCCAATGGTTCAGCGAAGGCCTTGACTAGATTTCCTTGATGATCCCTGATTATTCCTCCAGCTCCAGCTCTTCCCGAGTTCTCCTTGGCTGCACCATCAAAATTTAGTTTAAACCAACCCTGGGGGGGTGGCTCCCAAGAAATCCCATTTCTGGGATTGGGCAAAGGAATGGAAGGTTTGTCCTCAATACCTAAGGCCCGAGCTAATTGTTTTTCTTGGGGAGGAATTGAATGGTTCTCATCCACTAAGGTGCTAAGGTTTTCCTTCGCAAAGACAATAATCCTATTGAGGATGGTTTTTGGGTTGTGAATGGTATCCTTAAAGGCTCTATGGCTCCTTTCTAGCCAAATCTGCCAGAGAAAATGATGCCAATAGATTTTCCATAGGTACTTAAGTTTTAGGCTAACAAAGGGTTGATGCCATTGATGGAACACTTCGGATATAAGAGCAGGCTTAACCCACAAGATCCTAAAGGCTTGGAAAAGTTCATCCAAGATGGACTCCACTATCGGACACTCCAGAAACAAGTGTTGGGTTATCTCCCATCCTGCCCTGCACATGTAGCAATGGTTAGCAATAACCATACCTTTGGATAACATATTTTCCATAGTGAGGATTTTTCCTTGAATCACTAGCCATGAAAAAAATGATATTTTAGGAATTAAGCCTTTTATCCAAACCAAACTCGATTGAAATTGTTGACCTTCCACATTGAGAAGCAAATTATAGGCAGACTTAACTGTGAAGTCTCCACTTTCAGTCTCAGCCCAAACGATGTGATCTTCATCCTCTCCAGAGGGAATAATTTGTAGAGTTAAAATGTTATAAAGCTCTTCAGTCTCTACTTCAAAACCCTGTACTCTGATGTGTTTCCACCTATTGATATTTATATCCTACCACATATAATTTGCAACCTTCTTCCAAATATGCTACTCCATATGCTCTTGAATCCTAGCCAAACAAGGATTTTGGGATAACTCCTCAGCTCTCACCCATCGATCCTTCCAAAAGTCTATTGTTTACCCATTTCCTAGAATCCATCTAAGACCTTTCTTGACAAGATCCCTGCTCGTGAGGATTGCCTTCCAAAAAGCAGACCCCCTGCTTGCTAAGTTATCATTAAGGAAGTTCACACCTTGGAGGTATTTCTTCCTAACTATGGAAGTCCATTCATTATTGACCTTAGTCAATAACCACCATGCTTGTTTGGCTAATAGAGCTGTATTGAGATGAGCAACTCTCCTCAATCCTAACCCCCCATCAGATTTAGGTTTGCAAACCTTGTTCCAACCTACTAAATGGATCCTTTTCTTATCCTCAGTCCCTGACGAGAGAAATTTTTTTTGAAGCTACTCAATTTTGTGATACACCTTCTTTGGGAGCGTCGAACGACGATAGGAATTAAATGGGTATACTTTGAAGTGAATGCATAGTTAAAACTGCTTTGCCTGCTAGAGATAACAGATGTCCTTTCCAACCTGCTATCTTTTTTTGGATCCTCTCCAAAACTATGTTCCACATTGATCCTTCAGGTTTCCCCATAAATAGAGGAAGACCTAAATAAGAGGTGGGAAGGGATGCAATATGACATTCCATGATCCTTGCTATGTTTTTTTGCCTAGGAATGGGGGTATTGATGAAATAAAGTTTGCTCTTATCAAAATTCACTTTCTGTCCAGTTGCTTCTTCATACATTATGAGAATATTTTTAATCCTTCTTGCCTCAACCACAGAAGCCAAAGTTAGTAGCAATGTATCATCAACAAATTGTTGATGTGTCATCGGGGTAGTTAGCAACGTGGCCTTGATACCTTAAATGAACAGCATAGGACTTATGGGATCTCCTTGTCTTAGACCACATTTGCTTTGAAAAAAACCTATAGTAGACCCATTAACCAAAACTAAAAAACAAGGCTTAGAAATACACTCTCTTATTAACTTGACCCATTTCATGTTGAAGCCAAATTTTAATAAAACTGCCTCTAGGAATTCCCAATTTATCCTGTCATAAGATTTGTTCATGTCTAAATTTAAATCCATGACTACTTTTTTGGTCTGAGCGGTTGTATGAAGAGCCTCATGAATAGTAATAACTCCATCTAAGATTGATCTTCCTTGTATAGAACTTCCTTGACTTGGATCAATGATAACCGGTAGAACTTTCTTCAAATGGTTGGCTAAAACTTTGGACAAAATTTTATAGGATATATTACGCAGGCTAACCGACCTAAAGTCAGCCATAGTCTTGGGGTTGGGGCCTTTAGGGATCAAAGCAATGAAATTTGAATTGAAACCCCTTGGAATATGATTTGAACTTTGGAACTCCTTGATTGCAGCAATAACTTCTGCTCCAAAAATATCCCAACAAACTTGGAAAAATCGTGGTGAAAACCCATCCGGCCCAGGAGCTTTGTCAGGATCCATGTTAAACAAAGCCTCCTTGATCTCTTTATCTAAAAAATCTATTTTAAGAGACTCATTAATCATTTCATCAATGAGTTGTGGAATGAATTGAATGAAAGAGTCCTTTTCTTGGGCATTACAGGCCCGTTCTCACCCAATAATGAACTGAAAAATTAATAGCCTTGTCTCTGATCTCTTGAATGTTTTGAGTTGAGGATCCATCCACCTTAGTTAAATTTATAATATTATTGTTGCTTATATCCCTCAATGTGGTAACATGGAAAAAATTTTAATTAGAGTCCCCTTCCTTTAGCCATAATGCCCTTTATTTTTGCCTCCAATACATCTCCTCACAAGCTAAAATATTATAAAACTCACAAAGGGTTTCCTTCTCTTCAGTCCTTGTTGCCTCATCATAGGTTCCATTTTGGATTTTTCTTTCTGAAAGCATGATATTCCAGAAGCTTTTAGAAAGGAAAAACTACTTCGATGCATTCAAATCAAAATAACGCTTAAGTCCTAAAACATGAAGTGCATTAAACGAAAGAGGCAAATCGATTGAAAGCAGTTACAAGAATTTAGAGAAGTCACAGCCCTTTTATTAAACTCTTTAACCACGGTTACAAAATTGCCTCCTCCATTTTTAGGGGCTAGGAGCGTTAAATGGATTTTGTTACAATCTTAATCATTGATCCCTATTTCGCATGCCCACGTTTGAAATGGGCGGGCCAAAATGTTGCCGTAGCTTATGCCAACGAATCCTCACTTCTTGTTGCTCCTCCTACAATCAAAGAAATAAACAAGGCGTTAGTAGCATCTGTGAGAAAAAGGAAAGTTTGTTCTGTGAAATCGCAAAAAGATGCATGCAAAAGATTGTCAAATACAGTGAATAAAATGGATCTAAGTCACCTGCAAATTTGACAGAGGTTAGAAGACATTACCAGAGGGCCATTGCCATTGAAATAGTCAGCCAATCTGCCTTCACCTGGAATTCATCCCTGGGAAGGATGAATTCTGACTACTATTCATCCCTGGGTGGGACGAATTCGACTGTGTTGGAAAAGCCGAAGTGATCTTTGCTCCAATTTTGACTCCCAAGACCTCCAAAACACCTACAAATAGAGGTGTTAGGTAATTGGGGCCATTTTGGGACGACCCAGATGGTCGGATTCTCCCAATTTGGCCTCCATCCTCGGGAATTCGATATCGCCACCTGCAAGTTAGTAGGACAACAAAGCGACAAAAGACATGATAAAATATGATCAAAATGTTATGGAATTGAAGCTATGAGTTCACTAAATAGAATAACACAATATGCAACATGAACCAATAATCTAGAATGCTTTAGAATAAAACTTAGAAAATGCGGGGGTGCCCAAGTGGGCCTCCCACCGTTGGCACTTGATTTCGGTGCAAATCCACTAGGGATAGGCCCAAAACCTCTTAGGATTGTGGTGTCTACAAATTGGTGGTGTAAGGTGGTCAAATTTTGGATTTGGGTTGGATCCACGCTTCCAAAATCCACCCAATAACCTCCCTTGTGAAAGAGATTAGTGGATGTGAGAAGGTGAATAAAAAAGATGCAAATGGGTGTTCAATTGGACAGCACTTCGTTGCTTGAAATTGCCTCCAATCCCTCCTTTTGGGTGAGAAAATTCCACCATTTTATAGACCCATGGGGTCTCTTTTGAGAGGGATGCATAAGCGCCATGTTTTTGTCATAGGTGCCATGTGGTGGTCATGTCTTCCCATGAGGTAGGGGAGTCCTCCATGACTTGGGCTTTCATAACTACCCTTGTGACAGTCCTCTAACGGCCCATCTGCCCACCCACACATGCGTGTGAAGCAGGAGTCATCAACTGACTATCCTTGGCTGCCACTTGGCACCATTCTTATTTTCGCCCGTTAAACTTGGAATTCGTCCTGACCAGGGACAATTTCAGAATTCGTCCCTGGGTGAGACAGATCCCGATTAGTATTCGTCCACGGGTGAGACGAATCTCGAGCAAAGTGTCTAAATGTACCAAATTGCTTCTTGACCTTACAAAATTGCTATGAAAGTGGTTAAGACCACTGTTTAACCTTTGAGGGCTGCCCTGGGGGCTGTGTTTGTCAAAGCGATCAGTGTTTGTAGTCACATAATCGGATTGGTGCTGTTTTGGTGTCTACACTTTCTATTATTCTCAGTTTTTCCCCCACTGCTCTCTTATTCTCAAAAATATTTCCAAAGACTTCTTTATTCCATATTCTAAGGTTGTTTTTCACCATCTTAATTTTTTGAGATAGTTTGAAGGAAGCACTTCCCTGGATAGGCTGCTGCCACCATTCCTCTATTCATTTCTTGAAGTCCGGATGTTTAACCCACATTGATAGAAATCTGAATGGCTTTTTAAAGGAGTTAGCCTGAAATGCCTCCCATAGAATAATATTATGGTCTAAAGTGCATTTAGGAAGGGCTTGTAATGCTGAATCACCAAACATTGTTGTAGCTTCCTTGGATAAAAAAAACCTGTCCAACCTTTCTTGAATCATCTGACTTCCTATCCTCTTGTTACTCCATGTAAATTTGGCTCCTTTTAGTCTTACATCCATCAATTCATTTGTGTTAATGAATTCATTGAAGTCCTCCATACTCCTTGAGGGTAACCCAGATCCTCCCTTCTTATTAGATGGGTAAAGGGGGGTATTGAAATCTCCCCCAATCACCCAAGGAATGTCTTTAAAATCTTGGCTGAAATGCCCCAAAAACTCCCATAGTTCATACCGCCCTTGGATAGATGTGGGGGCATAAACATTTGACATAATACAATTCTTATTAGTATCAAAATCATGAAATAATACGTTTAAGACTCTTTCATTTGCCTGAATAATACTTCCTTCTATTTTAATAGGATCCCATAAGATCATGAGGCCCCCAAATGCTCCTCTCGCCTGTTGAAAGGCCACTTCCCCTTGCTTCCAAATCCTTCTAGCTATAAGTGTTGATTGTGTCACATCTTTTTTTGTTTCTTGAAGAAAAATGATAGTAGGATTCTAATACTTCCTTATAGAATTCACCATCCTTTGTTTTGATGGGCCATTTAGGCCTCTCACATTCCATGAGAGAACCTTCATTTAGACTGTTTGATATTTTTTCCCCGCCCCCTTCCTTAAGCCAAAGGGGGTTTGTCAATTTTGCTATTATCCTGGCCAGGAATAGCTTGTTGTAACAATGTTCTTTGCTTTCCATTTGCAATTTCTTCATTGATTCTCATTCTATAGTGCTCTACTGTAGATATTCTCCCTTTCTTTCTTTCACTTCCATAATCTATCGAAGGCTTGGTGGTGCTTCTAGTCTATTTTGGACTAAAATGAGGGGGCATATACTGTGATAGTCTAGGGCTTGAACCTTCTTCCTCATTTTGGGGGTTTTCAATTCCCTCTTCATCCTCAGCCTTGTTTTGGTTCACCTCTCCTATCTGGTTCCTAAATAGGGGGCTTTCCTTCAAGGAACCTTTTACCGTTGGGCTTGTCTGATAAGGGATAATTTTCTCCACTACCGGATTAGGAGCTACATTCCTGCCTCTTGTTTCCACAACTTCGACTCTTGACTCTATTTTTTCCATGTTTAAACTGAAATGACCTGGAAATTTTTCTTCATTTTGAGCATAGATTTTGGGGATTTTTTTCATAACTGTGGATGGTCCTGATTTGGATGGGGAGTCTAGGGTTTCAAGAAACTTGAAACTAATGGTATCATCCTTACTATTTTATTTTTCAACTTCTAGATTTGCTAGGATATCAAACATGTTCAAGCTAGGATATTTATTACATACCTTATGATTTTTGCCTCCCTCATTATGTTGCTTTCCTTTCTCTTGGATTTTTGCCAGTTCTGTGTTGGCTTGGTCAGCCTGGTTATTCTTAACTTATATGTATCCTTCCAAGTTAATACGTGGTCCTTGAAACCTTCAGATCCCTCTCCCATTAGCTTTCCTTAGAAAACCTTCGCTCATTGCTTCCTTGTTTGTAGTTATTGTCAGACATTGGACTTGAAGGTGACCCTAGGTTTTGCACACACTACAAAATGTCGACTTGTTCTCATACTCCATAGGCTGAATCCTTAGAAACTCTCCATATGCTAGTTCCACCTGAGAAGGTAGATCAGAATCCATGTTTGCATTTACACAGATCCTAGCATGCATCAGTCTAGTCCTTTCTCGGGTGGAATGGTCTATTGCCTTGAGCTCTCCTATCATCTTTGCTACGCCACTAAGCCAGTACTCATTAACAAACTAGGCTGGGAGGTTTGGTAAGCGGACCCAAATGGGTGCTATATTAATGTTCTACTTTTTAGGGTTGAAATCCTCCCCCCACTTCCTCAGAAAAAGGCTACGCCTTCCTAGAAACCAGGGTCCTTCTATCAATATGTGCTCTGCATCAACTTTGTTGTTGAGTCTTATCATAAAAAAACCTCTTGACATGGCTACGATTTCTAAGCTTCCTGAAGTTTTCCACTTTTCCGCGGCCCATGAGTGAATAGTCTCAATGCCCGGTCTTCCTCCCAATAACTTGCCAACTAAGGATGATGCCTCCATATCTAAGAATATTTCCATAATCTCCACTGGCGCAATTAACCTATTATTGTATGGTATTAGGGGCGGTAGTTCACTGACTAGCTCCTTTTTCCCTTTCAGCATTTCCAAAAAGGTTGGGCCCTTTTAACCTGTTATGTTGGCTCCTTCTTTTTCTCATATGTAACAAATATGATTAATATAAATCAAACTCAAAAATATCCTTCACTTATCATATCATGCAAAGATACATGCAAGAAAGGGTTTACCTTGATGGTAATTTTGTGTCTTGTGTGATAATAACACAAAGCATGATACAATTTCATATGCCAATACTCCTTATTTTGTTCCAGTATATTCTACAAATGTTTTACCAAGAGTTTGTTTTTTATTCTAATTTTTAGTACATTGTGCATAATAGAGTCAAGAGAATTGATGTTCAATATGATATTTTTTACATAATACGTTCACATCCTTAGTTTTGAAACTTACAATATTGTATAATATTATAGTAGAGGGAACACTAAATCTACCTATTATATGATAAAAGATAAATCTAGATAAAGTCTCTTAGTAGAAACTAATGGAATTCATCAAAACATGTTGTAAAACATTCAATAGTAATAGTAATAAATTTATAATAATTCGATTGTAAGGGATAAATATTTCCAATATAATAAAGTACATATTAGGAAAAGGATTAGGGTATATCAATAGGTTTAAGGATATATTATGTATCATGTACACAAATATATTTATGTTTCCAAGGTTCACATTTATATGTACGTTTATGGAAATGTTTTTCTAATGTAGACCAATAATAAGTAATTCTATGAAAATGTTGAGAAGCAAAATGGTCACTAAAGTGACCTTACAAGTTTAAGAATGAACTTAATTAAGGATTTTGGTATCAAATATATAATTAATAATTCAATTAAAGTACCATAAAGAATCCTAAAATATAATAAATATTATATGATTGTATGTTTAATATAATTTTCATGAATACAATTACTTTTTTGGTACTAGTTCCTTCAAGATATGTCTGGGAACCAAGAGAGTGGATGTTTTCTTCATATGAAATGGAGGATTAAATAAATTACATGGTGTTGAATTCTATTATTCAAATAATATTATCTTCAATTTGTAGACTACTAGTGATAGGCTGATGATAAATGTTTAGGGTACAACTCAATATCATCTAAGTGTTTGTAAGGATAAAAAAATATGGAAAATAATATTAAAGATCAAAAAATATAATTTTCTAACATGGGAACATATTCTATAGGAAAAATTTTCAAATTATTAGGAAATATATGATAATATCTTATTGTATGATTTAAGATATTAACAATAACACTCCTTATATTAGAATTCATAATATTTTCCATAAATAAATAGATGCACACCATCCACTAAAATGTTATATATAAATTGAAAAGAATGAAGAAAAAGAGAGATGTCTAGTTGATGCCCATAGACACTATAAATAATCACTTTATCCATAAATAGAATTACACAATGCTTTGATAAGAAAATGAGGAGTGGGATGGATTATTTATGCCAATACCAAAACCCCTAATTACATGATGAAGATTAACATGATATGAAATAACAAGAGGGATTTAGGTTAATTAGAAGTTATAATGAGGGTGAAGCCACAATAAGGTTAACTATTAAACACAAGGATTACATAGTAAAATACCCCTAGCCTATCCACTACGTCATACAATATCAACCTTATTCTAAAATAATGGTCCAAGGAGAGAATATATTAGTAAAAATAATATATTCCCTCATAACATAATCTCTAGTAGACCTTTCTAGTTGATGTAGAACCTTAAAAATATCCATCATCACTTGTAATGCATCCACCAATTTTCTAGAACTCAACTTCAATCCTTTGTAGGTGTACTAAGTAATTATTTTTTAGATTTACCCCCTAATGTAGCATATACAAGTGGTTTTCATTTTTTTGAAGCATTAACCTAGACCTTGAGACTCTAGCTCTTAGCCTCCATATATTTAAACTCATCTTCATGAGCCTATATTTGTAGAGTCCCATCAAAATTTTGCATTACCACCTAAAAATAAACTAGGAGAGAAATTTTTTTATCAAGCTAAGAATCATTTGAGATTTAAAGAACATAGGAATCATATGAACCATTAAGTTCAACATATAAAAGAAGAGGGATATATTACCAAGGATAGTTTGTATGAGTTATCCATGATTTTTATTTTTCCTCTAGAATATATGATATCTACCTTCAAATCCTTGAGTATCACAATATTATCTACAACATTATTATACTCTAGTTGTTTAAGAGAGGGAAGATCTAATTCCAAGTGACTTACTTTAGTAATATTAACTTTCCCAAAAAGATAATTTATTTTTAACCATACCTTGATAGGTTCACTCTCCTCTTGATGTGGAAAAGTAACTCTAGGTTAGTCAACAAGGAAAATAAATCAATAGCCTCTTCTTCACTTTAATGGTGATTTTCATCATTGGGAATAACTACCTTATCCTCTTGAAATGTGCACCATATGTTATTACTTCATAATGGGCTAATCTTCTAGGTTTACCGAATACTATAATTTTACCCATTATGGCAATTAACAAGGACTTTGTGATTCATATTACACAATTGAACCCTAATATTACAACATATCCATGAAATAATGGCACTATTGTGTAGAGATTGAAAACCATATGATTTTAAAAAATGGGTTCAAAATAGCTCTATTTGCAATAGCTATGACCCCCTAAAAACTTATGTAATGGAAACCAAAAAAATTAAAAATAAATGCTAAAAATTTAGGGTTGCAATGATAATTTTGACCTACAACTTCAAAATTTTCTATTTGTACCCATGATCCACTCATATTTTTTAACTTCAACTCCTTTGGTTTACCTAATCATTAACTCTTTATAATTCCTAATTGACCAAGAAGGTAAAATTATTACAAATTTTATTTGACATGACATGAGATAAATACATATTAGTCCCCATATCAACTAGGGATCCAATTTATTCATAGTAATAAAAAATAATTCTCTATGAGATTAAAAATTGAGCCTTTCGTAGGAAGCTCAAAATTTTTGATAGATAAAGTTAAGAAGGATCTAGAAAAGGAAATTCAAATGATAGATTTGGGGCTTCTTCTTATTGTCTCAAATCACAATAACATAGATAAATTATGTAAAAACATTACTTGAGCAATATAGGCTAAACAATTATAATCCTAAATACACTCCCATAGAGCAAGGATTGTAATTATTAAGATATGATGAGACATATCTAGTCTCAGCCACTATCTATCATCAATAAACTGGAATTCTCTTATATTTAACAAATACCAGACTAGATATTGTTTTTCTGTGAATTATCTTTCAAGGTTTATGCCAGAACCTAGAGAAAATAATTGGAAAGATAAAAAAGAATAGTATAGTACATTAACAAGACTATAGAACATGTACTAACATATAAATAGGATGATGATAAATTTCTCCTATAAGGCTATTCATATTTTGATTATGCCAGATCTATAGATTATAGAATATCTACATTAAGCTATATTTTCTATCTAGCTTTAGGATCAATTTATTGGTATAGTAAAAATAAAATATAGTAGTACTTTCATCTATATAAGTAGAATATCGTATAACTAAAGATGGAATTTATGAAGCACTATGGTTATATTATATATTATTAGATATGGGAATTAGAATAACTCCTATATTAATAAGTTATGATAATCAAGGAGTACTTAATATAATAAAAAATTTGCTTGTTGTAGTGCAGTGGTAAATGCCCTGGGTGCTGGTAGAGGCCGACCTAGGTTCCATTCCCCTTGTCTCCACCCTGCATATATATGGTATAGTTAGAAATGTCCTATGTGTTGGTTGTGGCTGACAAGGCTCCATTCCTCCTATGCCCAACCTGTTGAAAGTGGCACCTTGAAAGGGGTGTTTTCCACTGTAAATTAGTTTCACCCAGGTGTTGTAGGTGAGTTGGAGAGGAGAGGGCAATCCTCCAATGAGGTCCCAAGTTCAAATCTCCACCCTCCCAAAAAGTTGAATTGGGTATCTAAAATCCAATTGATAATGTTGGTGCGGGCAAGGTCGGGTGCGGGCAGGGTCGGGTGCGACCCCCGAATGACTTTGATGGTGTAGAACCCCCTGTTTGTGGTCTCTCAGACCAAGGCGGCTCCACAAGGGGTTTTTCGCTTAAATATATATATATATAATAAAAAAATCCAATTATTCTTGAAAAACAAAACATATTGAAGTGCAATATCAATTTATCATGTATCATGTTCAAAATAATTATATTCAGTTTGAACATATTTCTACTAAAGATTGGATTGTAAATATTTTTACAAAAGCACTTGGTCAAAACAAATTTTAGATATTTTAAAATCATCTATGTAGATCAAGAAAAATTCTCATCAAATAATGTAATATAAGGGGGTGTTAGATAATATTACATTATTTGATATATTGTAATGTGCAGGATATGTATATATGTCATGATAGAATACTAAGAGTCTTATAGGCAAGTGGCAAGATAAGAATTCAAAGGTCATATGGAAAGCAATAGTCAAAAATTTGAAGAGTTATCTTGTAAAGCTATATTATGGAGACAAAGCTCCATAACTTGTAAGAAAAATATATAGAGAATATCTCAAGATTGTATTTCTCGTAGTCCTGAATAATATTGTAAGTATTTTTTCAATATTATTATTATTATTTTTTTTAATTTTTGGAAAACATCCCAAAAGGGATCCCACTTTCGGGTAAGACCCAAGGAGGTAGGGGTATCCCATTTTTCAATATTATTGATCTATATAAGATTTGTTTATATTGATATTATTCTATATATATTGTTATTAGTTGACCTTTATTATTGTGGCTATTTTATATTGGAACATATGATATTTGTGGTAATAAATATTAGAAAGCCAACAAGAGACCAACATTAGCACCCCTCTTTCTTGTTGTTTCTTCATGTTTTTTATTTGAATTCTACAAAATTCTAGCTTAATAGCTTTCTTTCTAAAAAACCCATAGGAAGGATTCTAGAAGGACTTATTGACTTCTCATCCTATTTTTTCTTCTTATCATTTTAGGGTTTGGCACTAGCTTCCCTTTGGTAAGCCTTATAAATAAAAATAAATATTTTTATGCTTATGTCTTCTAGAATGATGAAAATAAATAAATACCTCACCAATTAATGGTGTAGGGAGGTCTAGAAAATACACATGATGCATACCAAAAATAATTGCATCTATCTCATATTTTTCTAACATATTTTTAAGATAATATTGTGTAGTTTTATTTTTTCCTTATTCAATACTTCATATTCCTCTCTTGACTCCTTAGGTAGTCCTCTTGTAATTTGGATGTCTTCTTATGGTTTCATGAAACTAGTCATGTACTCATGAATATTATCAAATGCGTTAATTGATAAATTTGTCTATTTTACATTTAATGTATTGACTTGTGTAGAATCAATTAAATCATACATCCTCTAAAATTTCTTAAGAAACACTTTATAGTTCATGGTGTTACTAACATGGTTGTAATATACATTAATATGAAGGGCTATAAAAATATAAGTCTTATCTTATTATACTTATAGAGTTGGTTTACTTATTTAGTACCAACATCATAAAGCTCCACATTAAAATAATTCAGAAAAATCTTACATTAGAGTAAATCTTCAATATTCATTTTTCATATAGCATAGTTTAGAATAGTCAACAAGGGCACATGGTGATCCATAACTATTTTATCAAAATAAAAAATACCATGTGTAGTTATGACCAAAAACAACACCATAAATGCAAGAATATTGAAATCCCATATTTTTTGGAAAATATGGGATTAAAATACTTCCATTTGCCAAAAAATGGCCCATAGAAGTTTTTCTCTAAATTCATAATAAATACCAACAAAATCTTTGAAAAAAAATTAAACATTAGTACCAATAATTAATGAGAAGCTACCACATGTCATTATGTGAGTGGTTTATGGGTTCCAAGCATGTGCTCACTATGCAACATATCAAAAAATTATGTGTTACCACTTGTCATCATGTAATTTGTTATTTGATTTATAAACCATATTATACCAGTTATTTCTTTTAATTTGTTCTAAAATTCATGCATCATTAAGCATGTTATTAACTATGTAAGCTACTTTTCATGTTTGATGAGATGGAAAATATGATTGGTCAATATCATATTTATACACATCTAATGGCATATGGTCTTCCATGTTGGTCATTATCATACAATGTGTCACATTGACCTAATTAGAATATGTCATGTATTACCTTGTAATTTATGCATTGGATGCCATATAATTGTCACCATAAATTTCTATATTAACTTCCATATATCATACCATATTACCTATATATACTTTCGTGTTGGCTATATGGACTACCATATATCACCTCAAAATTTATGTAATGATTGTCCTAACAACTATATGGACTACCATATCAGTCATACAGATTACCATACATCTTTTGTATGTTTTTTCCATTGCATCACCTACTAGCAAAGAGCTTATGTCATCCACTATCATATTAGCATAGGGTTTTACATAATCACAAGGTGATATGTCATCATAGAGTGTCACATCATCTCTAGTTGCCAAGTCATCATAAGGAGAGGTCTTGACATCATCATAAAAAAGGTAAAATGGTACTAGGGAATATGAACCAAGGACCTTCCATGTAACAAGTGTAAATTTTGGCTTGGGTAGCTATGTCCCCAAGCACTATGCTTATAAGATGAAGGGGAAGAATAAAATTTAAGGTCAAGATCAATGTTAGTATCCTCATTCTAATTTTTGCTAAAATAGTCCTATCTCATGCTAACACAAGCATGTGTCGGCATACCCTATTTTTCCTATGAAACTAGGTAATATTCCCTAGCATGTTCTTAATTTAAAATTCTAATTTTTAAATTTTAGAGAAAAGAAAATTTTGGATGTGATATTTGATGTACCTCGAGGTAAAATCAGAAAAGGTGATAGACTTGAAACTCTTAAAATTTTACAAAGTATCTAGAAATGGTAACGATTTATTTGTATCTTTCATGGGTTTCCTCACATAACTTTTTTATCAAATGTAATCAATTAGGACATCTTCTCACACCTATGTAGTAGAAATTTTCTAGATCATTTTTAATACTTTATCAAGTAGCTCAGATCTCTTTGCTAAGCATGGAAGCCTTTCTACTACTTCTCTAGAACTAGGGATCTATCAAAAGATATTTAGCCCTTTTTGCTTCTTTCATAATTGCTAAGAAATCTAAACTCTCATACATACTACTATTTAATAAAATATGCTATGAGAGAAGTAAAAATAAATTTTACTTAAAAATACATAGAAAAAAAATGAGGTTAAAAAAAATCTTAAAAAATTCAATTTTGAAACTATAAAATCCATCTTGTTAGAAATTAATTTAAAATAAATTAAATTTCAATGAGAGAAAAAAAATAACCTATTGGTGAATATTCCTCATGGAGAAAATATACTAATATTAATAAGATCCTTGTGATTTAAGTTTGCCTAAGGTTTTATCAAAAAAAAATTCTTCCATTCTTGTCATCATCCTTCAAAAGAAACTCTTCTTAGTTGCTCCAATCACAATTGTCTTTTGAAGAAACTATAGAAGTCAATTGTTGATAGAGGCAATTGAATAATAATTACTCAAACCCACTCTCATACCATGTTAGATTTCACAACAATTTTCAAGAACAGATAGAATTGAATGATTCTTAAAAAGAAATAACATAGAAAGAAGAACATATAATATATAGGGGTGTCCATGGACACTAAATAATCTTACTATTTAAAAATAAATTTTCTCTCTTATTGATGAAAAATATTATTAGTATAATAAGATATTTATACCCAAAGACAAGTTATTTTTAGGAGAAGCTTATTTATGAGACCAACCTTTAAGAATAAAATCTAATAAAAATTTACCAAAATAAGTTTTTCAAAGTTTACATACGCCCAAAGGAAAAATATAAATAATACAAGTACAAATGTCCATCATTCAGTCAAAAGAAACTTAACTACAACATATTCCAACAAACATGTAAGTTTAATGGAGAAGAAAAATTTGGTTGCATATTTATAAAGAAATACCTATAGAATCCTAATTAAAATGTAAATCTCTACCTAGAGATCATACATCATCATTAAGCATTTACAAGATAATGCATCTCCTCTCAATCTTCCTCAATTGAAAGACAATGCATCTATTCTCAATTTTTCTCATTTAAAAGACAATGCCTCTAATCTCAATCTTCCTCCTTGTATCTTGACCTCATGTTCAATGTGGACCTTCTTAGGTCATTCTTTCTACCTTTCCTTCAATGTGATAGATTAACTTCACTAAAAGTTCCAAAACTGGGAAAATGCAAAGAAGGAACCTAATTGTAGACCCCAACCTTTAATTTAAAGGAAATAAGATGTAAACATAACCCTTTCAGATGAAGTTGTGCAATCTACAACATATGAGTCATATGCCAACTTTTATATGGAGTGGATCAGCACCGGATAGCATAGAAGGCCTTATCATTTTATGGTCAATATAAGATTAAACAAAATCTAATAACACTCCAAATATGACGTACTAGTGTAAGCGATGATGACGTTCTGAGGCGAGTTTCTCTAACTAAGAGTGGAAGGTAGCAGGCTTTATTACAAGTATTTAAGTGTGTGACGTTTTTAAATTTGCTAGAGCCTTTCCTTTTCACATCTACGACAGTTGGCACGCTGAAAATGATTGACATACATATAAATGAATTTCATGTTCTTTATTTTATTTCAACTTAACAAAAATGGGTTTTGTAACAAATCTCTCATTATATAAATAAAAAGGGCAGTTACATAGATTTGTCTGCGTACACCATGGAATCAAACCATAAGTTTGAATAGAAATAACTGCCAGATTCCAGAAAATTTTCTTACTATGATTGCTCATCACCAAAAACAGAAAATATGCATGAATTCGATTTGGGTATCCTGGTTATTGTCCTTTACCGTAAGCATTACTTCGAATAACAGCGTTGACATTGCAGATAGCTTCGTAATTGTTTTACTCCAAAACATTTGAAGATTCTCAAACAAAATGTAGATTAATCTCTACTTCCAAACAGTATAGACAAAATTGCATGTTTCTTTACAATTTATTTGCAATCCATGTCTGGGCATTGCTCTCATACCTCCTCATCAGACAGACCATTTCTCATATGTAATTATCACGCAACCTCTCGACATTAGAACAACAGCAATACGACGTTATATATCACTGTAATTACTTACGCCATCTTTCTAGATCTCCCGTTCAATATATATACTATACAGAAATAATTTTATTCAAAACAACTTGACATTATTAGACTTTCTTGATGACATAATATTGTGCTCATTTTCTTTAGAAATGTAGAGTTCCTCTAAAAAATATAATTCGAAATTAAATCAGCATTCCATCATATGTATGAAGCATCTGATAATGTATATTCTAGATTTAAAAAGCTCTCTGGTTGGAAGTAATCGTTGTGGCATCAAAATGAGACATTGGACTGTGACATAATATGCTTGTATATAATCAGCTTCCTGTCTTATGCAGCTGTTACAACAACTACAAATTGCAATCTTTTTTTTTTTTCTTTTAAGGTAGCCCACTAAAAAACTATTATTATTTTTTATGTAACCGGGCTAGATAGATGTAACCTTGAATTTGTAAAACGCATGGAATTCTGAAAATTTTGCTATCTTGGTGATTCTAATATGAGATCATGTATATAAAATATGTATTTACGTGGGCATGTATTTTTCTGGTCACTTCTAACCATTTCTAACATTTAAATTAAAGTATTGATTCTTCCAAGAGACGATGGATAACAATTGTCATATTAAAGTAAATGGAGAGTAGGTCAATATTTATTTAAATTAATTTTGTTCTCAAGGGGCGTAAATTTTATGATTAGACTAGTCTTTATCGTGGCGTGAACATCACTCTTCCTTACATAGTATTCAAAAATTTAATTTTGAATGTCCACAAAAAAATAAAATATTGAAAATTTAAAAATGTCTGAATATCCAACGTTTAAGGTAAAATTTAAGGAACTTAATCAGTTTAATTGCTGCATTGAATATGTCATTTCTAAACCACAATATATATGATTTTAATGGCAATGATTAATAATAATTAGTTTAATTATATAAAAGAGTTGTAAACATTTTTTTAAGCGAAAAACTTCTTGTGGGCCGCCTTGGTCTGAGAGACCATGAACAGGGGATTCGTCAAAGTAACCCGAGAGTTACACCCAGTCTTGCTCGCACCAACATTATCAATTGGATTTTGGGTACCCAATTCAGCTTTTTGGTAGGGTGGAGATTCGAACCTGGGACCTCCCTTGGAGGATTGCCCTCTCCTCTCCAACTCACCTACAACACCTTGATGAGTTGTAAACATTTTTATTGTATATATACAGTAAAAATATAATATATGTGATTTTCATCTTAATATTTACCTCATACCCATAAATGAAACAAAGGCAATAATAGTATTTTCCTAATCTAGTTATATGAGAACTAAAGTATGCCATATTCGAACACTCATAAGGGATATACCCCATTAATATATACTCTTAAAGCAATTTAAACTAATTTAAAAGAATCATTTCCCATTTTACAAAAGGACTTTATAATATCTTCAACGTAAATACAACTAAAATAAATTGAAGAAGTTTATAATGGACATTTAAACTGTTATTAATATTTTTTAAAATTGGTTTTATGGGATTGAAATAGTTTGCATTTGTAGTACATCGTTACTATATAATGATATTACAATAGGTTAACTCTTATTCATATATTATTGTGTAAGATTTAAACTTAAGTCATTACTATACAATGATATTACAATAAATTAACTATTATTCATATATTATTGGGTAAGAATCAAACTTAGATCTTATACTTGAAAATTAAGATTTAATATTTTTTATGCATTTCATAATAATAAGGATGGAAAATATAATATTAGTCAACATAGAACAATGTTGATCATGCAATAAAATAATAAAAAACGATTAAAGATGAGACAATAAAATAGCATTCATCTTTAAAATATATTACTATAAATAAACTTACACATATAAAAAAATATGTAGATTACTACAAGTAAAACTATATACAAAATACTACTATGAATACTAAAATATTTTAATGGCAAATAATATTTAAATAAAAGCATATATTTTGTTGTATCATCATAAAAAAGATATGTATCTTTCCTCATATTGAGATTGATGTTAAACTATTTAATTTAATAATTTAGTTGAAATAATTTACACTAGTTCTTCTAATTATTGTAATTAGTTATATCTACTTTCTCCTGCTATATAGATGTTTGATCCTTATTTTTAAAATTATGTATTTTGTGAGTAACCACTTTTTATAAATTTAAAATGATAACAAGTATGATTAGATATTTTAATTTCATCTCATGTAAGGATTCATATTACTATAAAAGTGAAGAAATAAAAATAAGAAATATTATTTTAATTCAATAACTTATATATGAATTTACTTATTAACACATAAAAATGCATATACACATTATAAATCCATAAACTCTCTTTGTACTATTTTATATGAATATATTATTTATTCTTTATCAATATTTATCTAAGTAATATCTTCCACAAGTTTCTTCTTTTTAAAATTATTTTGAAATAGTCAAAATTGTATCTTATATTTTTGTTTTGAATATTTACTATAAAAAATTTAAACTTGTTTATTACTATTTATTAAATTTATCAAATGATTTTATTATTTGTTTGTGATTTTTGAGATCCAATCTCCAATATGATCTATTGATTGATGTTATGAGACATCATAAGTGTCTCATCATCAAAAGTGGGAAAATTTTGTAACATTTATTATGTTCAATGTTTAGTTAAATAATAATTTTAATATTACTAAAAGGATTGCTCTTATCTTATTATTTCTTGGATGAATATGAGTTTTTTGTATTTCAAATTGAATATATATATTAGTGTCATATGAGTTAAAGTTAATGGCAAATATCACACCAACAAGTAATGATAAATGTGCTACCTATAATCTATTACATTTTGAATTTATATATCAAAATATTTAAGAGAAAATTAACTAAAACCTTTATCTATATATATTTCAATAATAATACCAATAAATATAAACTTTTCAATGGCCTTGTATCCTAAATGATGTCTTCATTGAAGTTATGATGATGTTATAATAATTATGAAAATGGAACTCATTTTATTTTGTATTTTTTAATTTGTTAGGGACAATAATGTTATGATATTATTTTTCATAAAATTTTGAATTGTAAAATACTTTTATATGATGTATTCTCAATATTTTTTGAAATCTTATTTGAATATGAATGTGATCATCAATATTGCTTAAGTCCAAATCCTTGGTTATTCAACATTATTCATTATTATCATTATACAAACAATAAAGTTGTCATCTATATAAGGATGAAGTGACATAATCATCATTATTATCTTAGTATTAGCATCTATGTTTCTAGTTATTTTTATGTTATTTTATTATGATTTATAGCTTATAAAAAGTTGAGCTTTAATATCATATTTTTCTTGCACAAGATTCTCTTTAACCTTTTTCTTTTGAGATGTTAAAATTATATATATTTGGAAGTTTGTAAAGGAACACTTTGAATTTATATTACATATTAATTTATCTACATAATACAATGGAATCAACCCCAAAAATTATTCGATATACTTCAAAAAATATAGAGGTTTTTTCTCACCATTTAGGGTGACTTGATGTACAAAAATTAATTTAAAATTACAAAAAATTGTAGTCTTTATTGATTGACTAGGCATGAAACTATATAATGTAATGTATTATGGAATTATATAAGCTAATATTATATTCTATGATTTGGTCTTTATTGTATAAGACTATAGTGCCATTGACCTATTTTTTGGGGGTGATATGATATTTTAAAACACTAACAGAATAGAATAATAAACATAGATAGTAATAGATAGATATTGGTACAATTTTCCTTATATTACCAAGAAATTAAAATTATAAGATGTTTGTGAGAGATATAATTTTATAATAAATTTACACTTAGTGTTATGGAAAAGACTTGAATACATGTTTATTTATAAACAAGTTTTGAAGAGGTGAGCAGTTAAGTACTTCATATCTTAATGATAACAAGAATAGAAAATAATAGTTAGCAAATGGTCAACTATTAGAATTTTATTCATTTTTTATAGGTTCCACTATAACCAGGATGGAGTAAATAATTTTTGGTGCCTATATTGGAATTGACACAATAAGTAATGACACCATGATACTATAGTAATAGATAAAGATAAAAGTACTCAAGATCTAGAAAGTTGTGAAGAAATCTATAGGCCAACATTACAATTTTCATAGACATTAAGGTTTGCCATGATTTATTCCAAATAAATTTTCTCTACATAGAAATCATTATATTCCATTACCTCTAGACTTAGTTTTAGATAAGAAAAATTATACTTAAGTTGATTTTAGGTTACCCTCCTCGCTTGGTGAAAATTTTGACTTGCTTGATAAGTCAATGGAGAACTATATCTCATATCATGGTGAACTTAATTTATGCATCTATAATTAAGTATATGGATTCTAGAGAGTTTTATTCACGATTTATAATATTTACAACTTGTATAGAATATAACAAAAGAGAATAATATGGCCATAAAAGTTCCACATTGAGTATTGAATAGTCTCATATATATGAAGGAAGAAGTAGCTAAAAGTTAGTATATCCTACTTGCATGGTTATAATGCACGATCCATATATTAGTGTCTTAATCTCATATTAATTATATTCAAGAATTTTCTTTCAAATATGAAGGTGGAATCTACAACTGATATTATACTAGTGGAGTGGGTGATGTTTGTCATCATGCTCTTGATACTTAGATTTACCCTTATAAAGGATGTCATACAACTAGCATTGAATCTATTAAATCTATTTAATAAATATATTAGCCTTGTCAATATTTATCTATACAAAAGAGATATTTCATTTCACAACTGAAGTGAGAGCATGGTCTATTGGCACCAACAGTTAGAACTTGATGTAAACTTGAATATGGTTATGACTTATAGAATATAAATTATCTTGTTGTAGTTTTTATTAATATATTGTAGGTTCTCATCCCATGTGTACATCTTTTTTACTTATACATTCTTAGCATATTAACAATCTTAAATTTACCACCTCTTTTTTTAATTTGTATGAGGATGAAAGATAGCTAACCTAAGAAGTCTAGTATCCATACGGGACTAGAGACTATATAAAAAAATGCTAAGGAATTTAGTATCCCTATTTAACATAGTTATTTTTGATAATATAAATGAAGCCATACATGCTTAAAGAAGAGTCTAGTAATTTATTTCTCAATGATATTATTTATTGAGAGGATATGATAATAGCTATATTTGATAATCTATCCACTACTATATATACACAATCATTTCCATTATCATTAGTTGGTCTTGCTAATATACAATCTATTAATATTAATTTCTAATGTTCATTATATTTAGGTAGTATAGTATCCTATTAACACCTTTTATTTGAACGATTGAAAACTATTTAGGCCCTCGATAGTATAACAACCCCCCTCTCACGATTAATAAAAATAAATAAAATATGTATATACTTACCTTTTCTTATGAAACAAGGTACTGCTATAGCCTCTATGAGTGTAGGTCAGTTGCAATATGACAATGAGAGGAAGCAAGTCAGTGGAAAATATAAAGGGGAAGTGATGATTCGGCTTGCGAGCACATGGAAACTCGTGTTTGCATATCATTTAGGTGCATTATAAATTGCATCTTTGCGTGAGTTAAATTGTTTTGAATATTGCATGTTGGCAATAAATGAAAAATATATTATGGTGACGATGATGATGGGAACCAATAGTTTGAAAAGACATTTGGTTGCTTGCTTATTGATGCATGTGTGTGTATGTCTAATTTTTGAAATGCTCTATTGTTAGCTTGTGTGATTAAAGGTGATAAAGAAGATATTTTAATCTTGAGAGCCACCTTTGAATGGTTTGAATAAATCTTTGAAAATGTTTACCTTTATATTTTCATGATCTTAGGGAAAGGTGATTTTTTATAAAGGAAAAAGAAATATAAAGGAAGATAATTATTTTATCTCTTGTCTTTAAAAAAAATAAATGTTATGCAAATGTATAATGGTTGTTTGTATTGTTTCACATTTTTGTATTTAAAAAAAAAAAGTTGTAGTGATTAAATGATAAAGTGAGGTGAGGCCTCCATGCATAGTTTTTATTGTAGATGGTGTGCATGGAATGATGGTCAAAAATCCCTCCATATAGAGCATAGTGCATTCCTAACCTTGTTACATTTTTGAAGGCACAAAATATTTCATTTTCATCTCTTCTTATTTTTTTGAATATGGAAAAAGAATAATATTATTTGGAAATCCATAACATGATTAATTTTCATGTTGGTGGAACGTATCTTCTTGTCGTTAATAGTTATGGTGGTATTCTAGGAATGGGGTAAAAATCCATAATATTTCATCAAGAGCATTTTATTGAGGGTGAGAGGGAAGGTAATCTGGCACAACGAATATATTAAGGAAGAAATAATATACCGAGTTTGGACGAGAAAGAAGGGAAGGAAAAAAAAGATAATGCGATGGAGACGAGAAGGTTTTGGTAATCGAGACTCATGAAAGAAGAAGAAAGAGAATTTATACCTTTTAGGGAAGCATGTATACAGGTTGGTTATACTAAGCATCACTATGATGAAGACGCTTTTAATACATTTTTTACATGTGATAATGAGGCCATTGGCATGTGAAAATGAAGCCACTGGTTTGTGATAATGAAACTACTGGTGTGATTGTGCTATGGTCTATGAAAGAAAATATGTGATAAATTGATTATGTGAACATATGATGGTTTGAAATTCACTGTCATGATTGATTGAAAATGAAGGTAATGGAATATATGTATTTCATATTCGAAAGCTTTGTTGTATTCGAACAAATTGCTATACCCTGTGTGAATTATACTGAGTGCAATGGAAAGCTAGAAGAAGTTGGTTTTCTGTAGTATAATTCTATGATTTTAGAGAAGTTTATTTGTTGATACTGCCATGACGTTGTGAGTATAGTTATGTAGTTTGTAGAATGTGAAATATAGAATATTTACCTAAAATAAGTTGGAAATATAGTTTGTTGTTATTTTATAAATGAAATAAATTGGAAACTTCTGTGTTGATCTTAAGTGAGGGGATTAGTGAAGCTCCAATGTATTTCTATGTAAATTTAGAAAAAATTATGTGCAAGTTAGCTACATGAGAATTTCATGAACCATATATGATCCTTGGTGACTTCATTTGATTATTGGTACGAGTTTAAATCTGTAAGAAAGCAATGTGTGCCATGAGAAAATATTAAACACAAGCTAGTAGTTTGAACCCACGTTGTGGAAGCAACAAACCTTAACTTATTTGCAGAAATATTTTTTGGAAATGTAAATATAAACTTAATGAATGGAGGGCTACATGATATAAGGTTGCATAGTTGGTCATCACACTACAACAATAGTGCTCACTATGATGAGCAAATCAAGTTGTAGATGAATGACAGTATAAAAAAAAGATTATCTCTTCCATGTATGAGAAAAGAAACTTAGGGGTAGAGCCCTTTTGTATTATTGAATTTAAGAAACTTTTTGTGTATTGATACATATTGTAATGTGGGAGAGTCAATTATATAATAATGCTTTGAAGATGTGTTTAAGTTTATGTTTCAATACATTCTATTTTCTGAATGTTTTCCAAGTATTACTTTATGAAGTCGTATCATCATTCAATTTATATTTCTATGATTTCATTTGAATGTTTGAATGAGAGAGCTTTGGAATTCGTTTGGATATAATATTAAAATAGTTAATAATTCCAAGTAGTCAAAGGATGCCTAAGAGTGTTGTATAGTTGTTTTTTGTAGGCTGGATGGCGACATCGAGTATGGGTGTCCACCAGAAGTTGGCCTTGCTTAAACTTAGATAAAAGAAGAAGCTTTTGTGTGCAGAAAAATATTATGTGGTAGTTATTCTAACCTATATTTTAGTAATATATTAGGCTTGAGTTGGAAATCTTCTCACTAAGAGAAAATAATATAAAAACCAAAGAGAACAAAAGAGTCCATAGATCTATGAAATGATTTATTAAAAATTGTCTTTGTTTATGGGTAAATCTAAACCTTAGATTGATAATAGTTCCTTGTTAAAAATATATATTTAGTTTGGTACTAAATAGCAAACCACTTTAAATGAGTTATTCACCATATTCTTTTAAAATGAAGTTGCTTCTAAAGGAAGTAGTACCAACTCAAGTTAACCTAAATGCTTGTTTAGGAAAAATGGATATTAAATGAAGTAATGAGTCTCTAAGGAAAACTTGACCCAATATTAATTTAGATATTCATCCAGGAATATTGGGGTGAGGGTAGGCACACAATTAGTTCAGGGTAGCTATCGACTAACAAAATTGGTCAATAAAAAAACTTGGCCTGGTGACAACAAAATGGTGGTATGGGACACTTTTTCTAGGTTGTTCTTGAAGAGCACTGTGATAAATACCATACTCGTCGAACTTGCCAAGAATGGCCATAGAATTTGGTATGGGATAAATCTCTGTGATTTGTGATGGTATTGTGTGATGAAGACATATTAGGAAATTGAAATGGTACTAACTGCTTTCAGGAAAAAGAGAATTACCAGTTAGTCACTAATACATAAATATGTTAATCACTTCCACACTAAGTATAAACAAGTTGACTGGATCATCGAAGGTATAGTGTGTGAAGTTAGGGATAATAAGTGTTCCCCTCTAGGTGTTATGGGCCCTAGAGGATAACCCTCATCATGGTTTGGTCCTCATGCTAGAATATGTGGATGATAAATGAGAAAATTGTTACCACTAAATGACATGTTCATGGAATTTAGTTGATCTCATCCACTTGGGAGACTGGTTGTAGTAGTCTTGAACCCAAAAGTGGTATGTTGTGCCTGTGGTATACTATTTATAAATGTGAAAAGATTCAAGGGATGATTTTTGATGTTGGTAACCTTAATATCAAACTTGTTATGATAGGAAAACATTTATAGCCAAAGTAGTAAAACCTTTTTAGAAAAAAATGGTTTCTAACTGTTATTTTATCAGGAAATCAGGTGGGTGGGTTTCTACACATTCTAATATACTTATGGGTATCATGGTGAAGTTTGGTCCAATGAAAATACCTCTAAAAAATATCTAGTGTCTTGGCAATGCTGAAATATCCTATTGTTAATCTATAATTTGCTTCCTATATTGTTAATATCTAATGTGCTTCCTATAATCGTACATATATGTATACTAAGTATAAAACAAGATTATTAAATAGGTAAAAAATATAAATACATTTACCTATGGGTAGAACTTAATGAATATTTAAGAAATTAGAACCTAGCCCATATAGATTGAACTAGTTTGGCATTTTATGACCATAAGCATCAAAAATGGTGATCAAAGTTATGATGTTTACTCTATTGATGAATCCTACAACATGGTTGGTGCTTTATTTCATATTCTTTGTGATCAAATCAAACTATTATAGGAAATTTAACCACTTTTGGTGGTAGTTATTTTGCAGCATATATCATTTATATATAAACTATAATAGTTTACAGTTTGAATTTGTGATAATCTCTCTTATTATGATGTAATACTTCTAATGAAAATAGGCTTGGACAATGGTATAGAAACTAGAGTATGATAGTTTTCAATTTTCCTAGCCATAATTTAGGAATATTTTCCTATTAAAGTAAAAATGAAGTTTTGATACATCTTATATGGTCCAATTAATGTAAAGAAAATATATAGGAATTATGGATGCATTTTGTACCAATTTCATCAACCTCCTCATGTATAAACATATTTTGATATTATGGTTATGGTCTCTACATTTCAAAATAACCTCAAGACAAGGTTATGCATAAGGGGTTGGACTCAAAATGTACTTGTTAAAAAATATCTAATCCTAATCAAAATCAAGGTGAATCATGGATAATCCTAAGCAAATAAAATCGAGCACCTTCACACCAAAATTTGAGGCATTTAAAGCCCTAAAATGTAAGGTCATATTTGGGGCCAATTTTGACCTATTAAATCATTTTATAACTTCATAAAAACACCACCATTATATCAGGATTTAAAAACACTTTCCAACAAGTGCATATGTCTATGTTTGGATATATATTGTGGCAAATTGATCCTAAGAAAAAATTAATCCTAAAAATTTTAGGCGAATGGGACGACGTCGAGGGTCCTCATATTCGCCAATTTCCAATTTTGGAAATTCTAATATTCACCCAATTTGTGAATATTTGCCATTATGCATAACCCTGCCTCAAGAATAACATCCTAGAAGAAGTAGATATGTATTATTCATACACACTCAATGTTGAGTGATTGGTCTGCATAGTTAAAAATAATATCTAAAATTATAGATTTCAATAATATCATTATATTTATACCCATATTCCTTACTTAAACAATAGTAATAAATAATATCTACTAAGGAAAATCTCTTTTAAATGCTAATCATGCCATCTGTGAGATTAGACATACAAGGTATAGAATAACTTTAACTTGGAAGTCAAGGATGAATAATCCATAGAGGATGTGCTTCCTTCCTCACCATAGTTTGAGTAACTAACAAAATCTAATAAGCTTGAGCAAGGTGTAGAAACTATGTTCCTCTTAGTATTTTCCCTTATTAAACTACAATCCCATCATAATATCAATGTACAAGGATTCATAAAAACACAACTACTCAATGCTTTTATTGATTTGAGCGACACTCAATTTCATTAATACTAATATGACTAAGGGCCAAGTGTTTTATATCAATAATTTTGACAAGCTAAATTCCATGCGTCGATTTCCAACTAGGGTAAGGCTTAATATGTGGATCACTTTGATAATAATGTCATCCACATGGGTACCTATACTTGAATACAAATATTTATGGGATGAATTTAACTATTTTATATAGTATCTATAGACCCAAACAATTATGCATATTAGGTGATGTTGCTTTAAACCTTTAGGAGTTGTACGTATAGTGGAAAATAAATAAAAATATCTTTTTTCTCTAGGATGCACAATCCCCTACTATCTAGGGTCATCAACTCCCACTAGAATGGTGTCAAGGCTATCCTCGCGTAAATTTCTTAAATGGTAGTCTTGGACACCAAGTAGTCACCTCCTACTCTTCCTCTTGATATGTAGTATCTTCCTAAAGATATGATCTAATTTTTAAAGAACCTAAAGGTCTTCCATCTAAACACAAACGTGATCATGTTATACACATTTTTTCTAGGAAATTAGCCATACATTGTTCATTCTTACCACTATTTTTAACCTCAAAATTTAGAAATTGAGAATTTCATTTAACAAACATTAAATTACCCAAGTATTATTCATCCTAGTACCATTCCCTATTAATATCTAGCTTTCATGGTCTAGTGTAATAAAAATTCTTTGTAAATGTGTTTGAATTTCTACCCATTAAATAATATTATTATCAATTATATGTTTCATAATACTATTATTTATGATTTATTAGCTAAATTGCATATTGTGAAGGTTTTTATCAAGCTTGACTAGGATTCTAGTTTTCATAAAATTAAGGCTATAGTAGATACAATTCACAACACTATTTTGATACACATGAGGTTAATTATGATTTTATGGCCATGTTAATTAGGCTTACTAATACCCCTTCAACCTTAAATATTTTAACAAATTTTCCATTTCATCATCTTCTTCACAAATATTTATTATTTTTTGATGAAATATTAGTATGTATTAAGTATTGGTAAGCCCATTTGCATGATGTCAAATAAGTGTTCCACCTATAACATGAAAAACTATATGCCAAACAGTCTAAAGGTTTCATTGGTGTGTCAAAAGGGGAGTAATTATATCCCATTGCATATCATTAATGTGTCAATGTGAACCCTAACAAGATCAATATTGTAAAGGTTGGACCTTGTATAAGTATTTCAAGAGTATTTTTCATTTTTAGGTCTTATACAATATTAAAAGAAAATTCTCAAGTATTATGGGATGATTGTGGCTACTCTTATATTCATAACCAACAAGGATGTATTTATCTAGTATAAGGAGGCTACACTAGCCTTCAATACCTTAATGGAATCTATGTGTACAACCCCTATTTAGCAACATATTTTCCTTTAAATGTGATGATTTTGAAAAATGTATCAACATTATTTAATTTAGAAAGGTTAACACATGGATTTTGAAAGTAAAAAATTCTTTAGAGTGAATATAAGGTAATTTTACTTATAGAAAGGAAATGTTAGCTTTATTACATACAATGATAAAAAAACCTTACTGACTGGGCCAACACTCCTTATACAAATAGATCATAGCAGTCTCAAACACTTCTTAGGATAATATCTTTCCTATCCAAAAATTGAAACAAATAATTGACTAAGTGTTTGGAACATTATAATTATATATAATAAAGGGAAGGAAGATGTGGTGGTAGATGGATTTTCTCACCAATATAAATATTTTCTTATTGCTCTATCTCTCTATATTTATGGATCTCATAGATTTTATATGAATGAGATTTGGATCATATACTATAGTACAATATATTTAATTTATTTAGTGGAAGCTAGAACCCAACCCAATCCTTTAGATGGTCTATGTAGACACCAAAACAGCACCAATCCGATTATGTGACTGCAAACACTGATCGCTTTGACAAACACAGCCCCAGGGGCAGCCCTCAGAGGTTAAACAGTGGTCTTAACCACTTTCATAGCAATTTTGTAAGGTCAAGGAGCAATTTGGCACACTTGGACACTTTGCCCGATATTCGTCTCACCCGAGGGACGAATTCAAAATAGAATCCGTCCCACCCCGGGACGAATTCGAATCCGTCCTTGGGTGGGACGAATTCTAAGCTTAACGGGCAAAAGGGCAAATGGTGCCAAGTGGCAGCCCAGAACAGTCAGTTAAGGGCTCCTACCTTGCACGCATGTGTAAGTGGACAGAGGGGCCGTTAGAGGACTGTTACAAGAAGCATTTATCAAAGTTCAAGTCAGGGAAGGACTCCCCTCCCTCATGGGAAGACAAGACCGCCACATGGCGCCCATGGCCAACACTTGGCTTTTGTGCTTCCCTCCCAAAAGAGACCCCTTGGGTCTATAAAAGGTGGGAATTTTCTCACCCAAAACATGCAGGTGGAAGGAGTGTTCAAGCAACGAAGTGCTTCCGAATCGAAGACTCATTTGCATCCCCCTTTGTTCACCTTCCTACATCCATCAATCTCTTTTGCAAGGGAGGTTGTTGGGTGGCCTTTGGAAGCTCGAACCTTACTCAAATCCGACGCATGGACATCCGAACCTACCAATTCGCCGACCCCCCAATCCTAAAAGGTTTTGGGCCCATCCTTGGTGGATTGGCTCCAAAATCGAGGGCCAACGGTGGGAGGCCCACTTGGGCACCCCCGCACCCCCAAGTTCTAATTTCAGTTTTTGAGCACTTTAGATTAATTTTTAGATTGCATTCCGTGTTACTAGGTCTGATTAGTCTATAATTGCAATTTTGTAGCTTTTGGTCAGAGTTTAGGGTGTTTTGTATTGCTTTATCGTTTCGCTAACTTGCAGGTGTCAAGGTCAAATTCCCGAGGGAGGAGGCCAAATTGGGAAAATCCGACCATCTGGGTCGTCCCAAAATGGCCCCAATTACCTAACCCCCTGTTTGCAGGAGTTTTGCAGGTCCCGGGATCCGACATTGGAGCAGCAGCAGGTCGATTTCTCCTATTCAGAAGAATTCGTCCCACCCAGGGACGAATTACAGTCAGAATTCGTCCTGCCCGGGGACGAATTCCAGTTTAAGGTGAATTGGCCAGTGCCTCAGTGGCGATGGCCTTCTGGTGACTGTTCTTACCTTCTGTCAGATTTTGAAGCAATTTGGATTCACTGTTTTCATGGTTTCAGGCAAATATTCGTATGCATATTTTGTTAGTTTTAGAGAGAGAATGCTTTTCATTTGCAACAGGTGCTACTAACGTCTTGATCATTTCTTTGTTTGCAGGAGAAGCAGCAGAGGCGAAGAACCCATCAACATCAGCGGCGGCATCATCTTAGCCCGCCCAGTGCAATCGTGGGCACGCGGAAGGAGGAACCATTCAGCGATTGTAATCAAACCTTATTTGCGCTCCTAGCCCCTGAAAAGGGAGGAGGCATTATTGTAACAGAGATCGAAAGAAATTAATGAAAGGGCTGTTTTTCTTTATCTGATTGCGTCTCTTACAACATGTCTCTTTTCCGTTTCATGTAATTTACATTTCTAGGACTTAGGCGTGCTTAACTTTGAATGCAATTGCACTTGGTGTTTCCTTTGACCGGAATCTCGTGCTTTCAGTGGCGATCACGGTGGGACCCTGTTCCCTGGTTTTGAAATCACAAAAACTGATCAAAGTTTTGTGTTTGTGCTTGACGAGTACACTTTTTTTTGTTGCAGGTCGCTATTCGTCTCCGACGGGGACGAATCCTTTTCTGACAATTCGTCCGACCCCGAGACGAATTCAAATTCGTCTCCGGGTGGGACGAATTACGTTCTGCAATTCGTCTCCCAGAGGGACGAATTCCTGTCTGCGGATTTTCAGAGCAGAAATTCGGAGACAACAGGAGCAGGCAGAGAAGAGGTAGGGATTTTCATGATCTCTGTTATAATTTTCTGTTTTTGTTTCTATTTCTGCTTCGTTAATTGTTTTCATTTAATCTTGCATTGCATTAGGAAAAGTCATGTATGCTAGTTTCATTTTGTTGGATAAAACGAATCCCACACACATCACGAAACAACTTTAAACCAAGGAGCTGGTCGTAAGACCCCAACCCTTGATCAAGACCATTGGTGGATTTAATCACCACCTTGGCTTGATTTGCATCCATTTCCCGATTGTCAACTGTTGTTAGGCGTAAATCCTGACGAAGACAGACCGAGCGTAGGCTGGGGTGATTCCCATGCGCGCGAGGATAAGTTTTCTATGGTAGGTGCCATTAACGGGACAATCCCCCTTCCGTACCGCCTATGTACCACGTACCTTCTGCTCTCACGTACCTATAGTCTCCCTCTCATAAGGGCGGGTATATAGAGAGGTTGGTATATCGGCTCTGGTGGTATATTGAAGGGGCGACCTTTTTGGAGTTATAAGAGCCTACATGATGCATTTAAACGTTCTACAAAACCTACAAAAACAAAACAAAACATCAAAATGCACTAAACCAGTCTAGGGCACACCAAGAATCCTTAAAAGAGATAATCACGGTTTTGTGAATGTGTGTGTTTAATTATGTTTAGTGTAGACAAAAAAAAAATCATTAAAAACAAAGATAAAAAAAATCTACGCATTTTGTCATTTTCTCCAAAAAGCTCCAAGGATTCCCGTAATCGCTTGGTCACTCCAAAATGCCCCAAAGGTGTCCATGAACCCTTTGGTCAACCCAAAATCACCCCAAATGTGCCCATAAGTGATGCAGGACCATCCAACAAAATATGGGAAATCTTACATTTTTCCCTAAATTTTAGTGCATCTTGCTCGGGGCCATAACTTCTCAACCGTAGCTCCGATTGACTTGAAATTTTACAGGGAGTTAGGTGGGATAATTTTAAACAAATATAATTCCCTAGAATCCTATTTGCCCAAAAAAGTCAGTTTTCGGGGCCAAATTCCATCATCTAGTGCCCCGAAATTAGGTTTTAAAATTGGACACGCAATTCTATGCACTTTTTGAGCTGTTCGGATGTCAATATCTCCTAATGTATTTAGAGCTAGGACTTGAAACTTCATTTTTGTCTTATCTACTATAAGAGGGATGCGCACACCAATTTTGGGCCCCATCCGACTCATTTTCAATTTTAGGGCTTTTTAGAGAGACATCGTCATGGTGCTCACCCGTAGCCAAGCCCAATCACGGGCGGAGGCTGTGGGGAATGTCCCAGGAGGCACGAGTCACCTCCATTACAATCCCAAGGATTTGGTCATACCACCTTGGCGACCTAACACACAATGCAGTCCCCTCCACACCTTAAAGGAAAGAGACTACAGGGACACCTCTTCGAGGAGCACTCCTGTTCAACATAGCACTCATCACACACCCTTCCATGAGGGGTACAGTCATAGGAGAGCTCCCTTAGATGATCGCT
This sequence comes from Wollemia nobilis, assembly GCA_028583015.1. Classification (NCBI taxonomy): domain Eukaryota; kingdom Viridiplantae; phylum Streptophyta; class Pinopsida; order Araucariales; family Araucariaceae; genus Wollemia; species Wollemia nobilis. The sequence goes on from JAQPPZ010003183.1 coordinate 1,808,586, forward strand.
ATGAGCGGTCACCGCGCGATGAAGCGCTAGGTCAACATAGGGTTCGACGGGAGGAACCACATCATTACACTACCCGTCCTTCACCCCCTCTAGTTGTCGGGACTACAAAGACAAATCCAGAGCACAAGGCTCCTCGAGCGGGGCGGGCCAACTCCACCCGTTCCTTTTTCATTTATGAAAGAGAGCACGAGGAAGACCTCTACCTTCCTCGAGAGCAATATACAATGCGAGAGCAATGTGCCTCCACACTCGCTATCTATCGAGAACACTCACGAGGCCAAAGCCTCGAGGGAATGTTGTTACCCCCAATAGAGGGAGGTCACCTATAGAGATCTTGGATCACTACGACCGAGATAGATATCTAGAAGAGGCATCTAGGCCTTCTAGACATGAAGCAATGAGAGCTCCCTTAGATGCTCGCTATGAGCGGTCATCGCGCGATGAAGTGCTAAGTCAACATAGGGTTCGATGGGAGGAACCACATGATTACATTATCCCTCCTTCACCCCCTCTAGACTACAAAGACAAATCCAGAGCACAAGGCTCTTTGGGCAAGGCGAGATAGCTCCGTCCATCCCTTTTTCACTTATGAAAGAGAGCACGAGGAAGACCTCTACCTTCCTCGAGAGCAATATACGGTGCGAGAGCAATATGCCTTCGCACCTGCTATCTATCAGGACCACTCACTGAGGCCAAAGCCCCGAGAGAATGCTGCTACCCCTAACGGAGGGATGTGTCCTATAGAGATCTTGGATCACTACGACCGAGATTTTTATCTAAGAGAGGCGTCTAGGCCTTCTAGACATGAGGCGGTGGGACCAACTATCGTAGAATCTATCGAATATATCACACATCTCAAGCAACTCACGCAACTTGAGCTCGAACGACTACCGTTAGAGGAACCGTACCATATTAACGAAGAGCACCTTCAGCGCCAGAAGGATGAGCTGTTCCAACACACTATGCAAGAGAAGACTCCAACCCCTCACATGCATAAGACAAAATATTTTGAGTGGCACAACCCATGGGGGGAAGATAGGTCATCGCGACCTCATCAAAAGCTACCCCCAACACCTCCTAGACCGGAGCGGGAAGCTACTCTCCCGATTCCTGAAGCACCACCCCCGACGCCTCCTAGACATGAATGGGAGGCCGCTCCTATAACCAATGACGGGTGCCTTCCTCGGACATCCACCCGGGCTTATGAGCCACCCTTAGAAATTCATCAAGAAGCCTCTAAGGAACCAGAGCGAGAAGAACTGCCCTACCAAGGCATGGGGGTGCCATCTGGCCACCCCTCCATAAGCCCCAAGTTCCTCAACAAGAACCAACCAAAGAGGAGGAGTTCAAATCTCCCGATACATGCAAAGCACTAGAGCACTTAGAGTTGGTAGAGACCAAGATTTTGGAGCTCCCAAGGCCCAACTTACATAAGGCTCCTTTCGAAGAGGATCAACCTTTAACCATAGGGCTACCTGATGATGCAGTCCTCCATGTCTCAGAATCTCCAGATTCTGATGAGCTATACTCACTAGTTGAAAGTGAAGATGAAACAGAGATAGCCCACAACAATCACATGCGACAACATCGGCATCCCATAAAATTTGAAGAAGCATGTCAACAGATAAACATAATACTAGGGCATGAGTGGCGTGTTAACCCACCACAGTGGGACCAAGCATTACATCCACAACTTTGGGCACACAAAGAGCAACTTCCACCAAGAGACATCATAGCAACATCAGTGCCGTGGGCGGACCCTGTCCTCATCTCCGTGCATAGGGATGATCCATTCATGCCCATACCTCTAGAGCCAGATCCGGAGTGCAAAGACCATCAAGCTGGGGGTACCTCTATCCCCTAAAGAACCATAATTCAAACCCAAAATGCTCCAAGGATTATCGCAATCACTTGGTCACTCCAAAAGCTCCAAGGATTATCGCAATCCCTTGGTCACCCAAAAAGCTCCAAGGATTATCGCAATCTCTTGGTCACCCCAAAAAGCTCCAAGGATTATCGATCTCTTGGTCACCCAAAAGCTCCAAGGATTATCGCAATCTCTTGGTCACCCAAAAGCTCCAAGGATTATCGCAATCTCTTGGTCACCCAAAAAGCTCCAAGGATTATCGCAATCTCTTGGTCAACCAAAAAGCTCCAAGGATTATCGCAATCTCTTGGTCAACCCAAAAGCTCCAAGGATTATCGTAATCTCTTGGTCACACCAAAAAGCTCCAAGGATTATCGCAATCTCTTGGTCACCCAAAAAGCTCCAAGGATTATCGCAATCTCTTGGTCAACCCAAAAAGCTCCAAGGATTATCGCAATCTCTTGGTCAACCCAAAAAGCTCCAAGGATTATCGCAATCTCTTGGTCAACCCAAAAGCTCCAAGGATTATCGCAATCTCTTGGTCACCCAAAAGCTCCAAGGATTATCGCAATCTCTTGGTCACCTAAAAAGCTCCAAGGATTATCGCAATCTCTTGGTCAACCCAAAAAGCTCCAAGGATTATCGCAATCTTTCATCTAAAAAGCTCCAAGGATTATCGCAATCTCTTGGTCAATACAAAAAGCTCCAAGGATTATCGCAATCTCTTGGTCAACCCAAAAAGCTCCAAGGATTATCGCAATCTCTTGGTCAAACAAATCAAGAAATTCAACAAAAACAAAACAACAAAAATCATCAAAAACAACAAAAATTTGCATCTCAATTCTAGGCATACTCGAATTCATCAAAATCAACAAAAACACCATGCATAAATTTTACCACACTACAGTCAGTGGTCTGGGAATGTACTAAGAGTTTCGGTGATTCAGTCATCATTTTCCTCTTTAGCCATGTAGTGTACCAAGTCGAACAGATTTTACAAAGGTAGAGTCATACTTGAAATACACCTTGTTACGTAACATCCCAACACAAATTAAAACATTAAAATTCCCAAAATTGTGTGAACGAAAGACGAAACCTACAAAATAATCTAAGTCACCACAAGTGAAACGGTTATCTTGCTCATCCCCACGTGCGAATGACCCCTAGAATGCCGAGAGTTGGCAAAAGGACAAGCTTCCTCCCTACCCAATTCCCTAAGAATCCCTAAAGTTCTCAATAGTTGCAAAACACAAAAATTTGCAAAATGTCAAAACTCAAAAATTTGACAAACTATAGTGCACACATCAAAAGGCACAAACAACAGTGATTTTCATCACTCCATATCCCCAATCCCTTGCTCAAAAGAAAAATCAATCAAAATAAACAGTGATCTTATCACTACAAAAGAGCAAGTATCCCAATACAATTGAAGAAAAGAAGGGAGTTGACCTTGAATCCCTGGAACTCTCAGCATTCTGTAGGTCATAAGGCAAGCTTCAATACCAATTTGGTAACAGAAGTAAACCTCCCGCATGACGATATATCTGTCACATTAACTTGCGTACAGATCAATGTTTGCATGTGGATGAGCTAGCTTATGGCATCCTGGATTACACCGCAGATTAATCTTAGTACATACAACAAAGGAATTCGTGGAGCTAATTAGGTGATCCTCAGTACAGGTTCGGTTGAAAGCCCATCTAGCACTGACGGTATCCTAACAAATACCACATAAATGAAATCAATTGCACACACAGGGATGTGAAATAACTTGGTCAAAAACAAGTCCAATTCATACCTTGGTCAAAAGTCTTGTAAGATAAAGTACGATCGTGGCTAGTGAGCTAAAACCGTCTGAGTCTCAGAAAACCTTAGCTACATTTCTAAACCAACTGCGCTACTTTTCATCTTTGCAAATACCATCAAAAAAATACAAAAAAAGAAAAACCACATGTATACATACAAAGTCATACATCACAACAATCACCTAAAAACAAAATAACAGAGTTCTAAACAGTCCATGGTGCCATAGCCAAACATCACAAACCCCATTCATCCATTTCATATCTGCATATCACATATAAATCAAAACCATTTGCATTCATCATAGCATATGCATCCATCAAAATAAATCAACATGCATACATCCATATTCATCAACCATCATGCACAAGATCAAAGAAAATCAAAACAACAAAAACAACAAATAAATGCAACACAAAACAATGCAAAATACATTATATATCCTACTCCCTAAGAAGGCTACCGGACCGCTCCGGAGATTTTCAAAAACCCAAGCAAAACAAAACAAGCAATAAACATTGCCAGACACAAGTGCTCTTGCACTTAACCTCTTGGCATAGAAAAATTGATGTCGGGGTTTGCATTGTCACTATCCTACTCCCGAAGAAGGCTACCATAGCCGGACCGCTCCACGGGAGGACGGATTTCCGACAATTCAATCACCAAATGGTGTCACAAAAACAACAAAAACAGTACAAAAATTCAACAAAAACACAACAAAAACATTGCCGGACACAAGTGCTCTTGCACTTAGCCTCTAGGCAAAGAAAATCGATGTCGAGGTCCAAATTATCGCTCTCCTAATTCCCCAAGAAGGCTATCATAGCCGGACCGCTCCACGGGAAATAGGTTTTCGACGATTTCACCTCATTATGACATCACCAAAAGGGTTAACACCCACCAAAAATAGGTCCATATGTTGGAAAAATTGCACACGCTTAACGGTAAACCCTCTAAAGGCAACCTTGCACAAGTCATCTTGGGTCAAGCGACTCGTCGCTTCTCTCACGAAGGTCATTCCCTCATCGATTCGTCGCTTGAGGGGGTAGTCACACTTAGTCACCAACCAACAATCACACACCCAATTAAGGAAAATGACATGCATTCAAAGAATCATTGACAAAGACAATCACGCTCCCGCTTGGGGCAATAAACAAGCAACAATCAAATCAATCAAACACTTGGCATTTCGTGAATCATGAACACAAGGTTCCCCCTGAGGATAAAAACGCCCTTCACTTGTTCATGACTGATCAATGTCTAAGTTCAAGATTTCGTGAATCATGAACACAAGGTTCCCCCTGAGGATAAAAACGCCCTTCACTTGTTCATGACTGATCGATGTCTGAGTTCAAGTCACACCTCACCAAAACAGGTTAATACTTGAAATCAAATTCCTTAGCTCGTCAGAAGCAAGGATTCAAGAATGCATGCCCTTTCCATACTTGGGGCATCAAAAGTTGGTTAGGTTACCAAGAAACCCTAATCATTAGTGCTTTGGTTATCTATTTTTGCTCAGACATCTGCGTCACCCGTAGCGCTTCCCAAAAAGGGGCATCTGTAGACACCAAAACAGCACCAATCCGATTATGTGACTGCAAACACTGATCGCTTTGACAAACACAGCCCCAGGGGCAGCCCTCAGAGGTTAAACAGTGGTCTTAACCACTTTCATAGCAATTTTGTAAGGTCAAGGAGCAATTTGGCACACTTGGACACTTTGCCCGGTATTCGTCTCACCCGGGGACGAATTCAAAATAGAATCCGTCCCACCCCGGGACGAATTCTGAATCCGTCCCCGGGTGGGACGAATTCTAAGCAACGGGCAAAAGGGCAAATGGTGCCAAGTGGCAGCCCGAAACGATCGGTTAAGGGCTCCTACCTTGCACGCATGTGTAAGTGGACAGAGGGGCCGTTAGAGGAGTCGTTACAAGAAGCATTTATCAAAGTTCAAGTCAGGGAAGGACTCCCCTCCCTCATGGGAAGACAAGACCGCCACATGGCGCCCATGGCCAACACTTGGCTTTTGTGCTTCCCTCCCAAAAGAGACCCCTTGGGTCTATAAAAGGTGGGAATTTTCTCACCCAAAACATGCTGCCGAATCGAAGACTCATTTGCATCCCCCTTTGTTCACCTTCCTACATCCATCAATCTCTTTTGCAAGGGAGGTTGTTGGGTGGCCTTTGGAAGCTCGAACCTTACTCAAATCCGACGCATGGACATCTGAACCTACCAATTCGCCGACCCCCAATCCTAAAAGGTTTTGGGCCCATCCTTGGTGGATTGGCTCCAAAATCGAGGGCCAACGGTGGGAGGCCCACTTGGGCACCCCCGCACCCCCAAGTTCTAATTTCAGTTTTTGAGCACTTTAGATTAATTTTTAGATTGCATTACTGTGTTACTAGGTCCGATTAGTCTATAATTGCAATTTTGTAGCTTTTGGTCAGAGTTTAGGGTGTTTTGTATTGCTTTATCGTTTCGCTAACTTGCAGGTGTCAAGGTCAAATTCCCGAGGGAGGAGGCCAAATTGGGAAAATCCGACCATCCGGGTCGTCCCAAAATGGCCCCAATTACCTAACCCCCTGTTTGCAGGAGTTTTGCAGGTCCCGGGATCCGACATTGGAGCAGCAGCAGGTCGATTTCTCCTATTCAGAAGAATTCGTCCCACCCAGGGACGAATTACAGTCAGAATTCGTCCTGCCCAGGGACGAATTCCAGTTTAAGGTGGATTGGCCAGTTGCCTCGGTGGCGATGGCCTTCGGTGACCTGTTCTTACCTTACGTCAGATTTTGAAGCAATTTGGATTCACTGTTTTCATGGTTTCAGGGAAATATTCGTATGCATATTTTGTTAGTTTTAGAGAGAGAATGCTTTTCATTTGCAACAGGTGCTACTAACGTCTTGATCATTTCTTTGTTTGCGGGAGAAGCGAAGAGAGGCGAAGAACCCATCAACATCAGCGGCGGCATCATCTTAGCCCGCCCAGTGCAATCGTGGGCACGCGGAAGGAGGAACCATTCAACGATTGTAATCAAACCTTATTTGCGCTCCTAGCCCCTGAAAAGGGAGGAGGCATTATTGTAACAGAGATCGAAAGAAATTAATGAAAGGGCTGTTTTTCTTTATCTGATTGCGTCTCTTACAACATGTCTCTTTTCCGTTTCATGTAATGTACATTCCTAGGACTTAGGCGTGCTTAACTTTGAATGCAATTGCACTTGGTGTTTCCTTTGACCGGAATCTCGTGCTTTCAGTCTAATGACATACTTTGGAAAAATATATATTTATCACATTTAGTATTATTAGGTCTAGGATGGTTTACCTCAAGCACTACATACTTCACCATTGGGTGGACATTCTAGATTTCATAAAACCTCTCCATAGGTTAAGTAGATATTTTTTTTAAGAAATAAATAAAAGTGGATATTTAAAACACGTATGATTAAATGTGAAGTGTTCAAGGTCAACGAAGGTGAATAGTTAAAAATTTTGAATTTTTGCAAAGCCTTCAAATTTTGAATATCTAATAGAAACACATATCCATGGATTTTAATGAGGGTATTCCCATGTTAGAGGGATAAATGATAATTTTAGCGGTGATGGATGACCTTTTTGTATATTCCCATTTTTGTACCTTACATTATCCATTCACTAAGTTCACAAAGATATTTCTTGATTCTCTTTTAAAATTGTACAGTATGCTCAAGTTTATTGTTTATGATCGTGATCCTATTTTCACTAGAAAATTTTAGTAGAAGGTGTTCACCCTTAGTGGTGCTCAACATAATGTGAGATTTTATCACCCTCGGTTAGATAGCTAAATTAAAATTCTATATAAATATCTTACTACATGTATAAGATATTGGAAATTTTGAGTAGTTATGTTGTCATTGATGTCAAAAGTCAGTTCATCTCAGTGCAAGGGAATTGACAAAAAGAGGGTTAAAATATTTATATTTTAAGCCCAAGAGATTTGGTTTAAAGCTTCACATGGTTGGTCAAAATATTGTCTAAATACCCCGAAGGAAGGAAATACCTAGGCCCAAAGGAAATAATATTATAATATTTATTATTATAATATTAAAGTTGTCAAGAGAAAGCCTAAGGTGAAGGAAGGAAATACCTAGGCCCAAAGGAAATAATATTATAATATTTATTATTATAATATTAAAGTTGTCAAGAGAAAGCCTAAGGTGAAGGAAGGAAATACCTAGGCCCAAAGGAAATAATATTATAATATTTATTATTATAATATTAAAGTGTTAAGAGAAAGCCTAAGGTTAATTATAAAATAATTATAATATTTATATTATAATAATTTTATAACCCTAAGTGGGTTTGGCGCCAAGAATAAAGTTTAAATATTTAAATTTCCGTCAACGTCCGAGCAAGGAGGAAAAATGGTATTTATACCATAAAGTTTTGGAGGCCAAAGGTAAGTCTCTCGAATGCATAAGTGCGAAAGGTTGATTAAATTGTTTGATGTGAATTTTCATGAGCAAAAGAAGGATGAAGGTTTTATTTTTAAAAAGAAAAGAGGAGCACGTGGAAGGATAAGGAGGCAAAGGTGCATGCCCCTATCACCAACCACGTGGTTGGCCTAGTGGCAAGGATTGGCATAGCATTAAGGCTTTGGTGGATGGTAGGTCTCGCGTTCGATTCCCGGAGGCAGCTGAAGGGAAAGGTTTTTGTTTCAAATGGTTTTGGCGCCAGTGGAAGGTACAAAGAGTAGTGGGCGCGATAAAGGTTTCAAGTGAGTGCTTAGCTCACGTGGTGGTTAGGTCGTGGCTAAGGCGTAGGTGGTAGGCGCAGGGGGGTTCGATTCCCGTAGAGGCAGCGCACAAGGTATTTATTTTTGCTTTAATAAAATTGTCGCCTAAGGTTCTAAGTTGCATGGTATGCGCTAACATGGGAGGTATAAGGTGTTAAAATTAATTTTTATTTTTGCCATAAAAAGGGTTTGAAATAATTTGGCTTTAGTGAAGTTGTTAAGTGCTTTGGAATATTATTTTGAATGGTGGTTATATTTCTTTTGGAAATGCATTTATGATAAGTGGGAGATATAAGGGAATAATTTTTATTATTCCATGCATTTAATGTTTGAAGGAAGTTATAGTGATTTAAGTGTGAAAGTGAATTATTGGAGTAATAAGAATCCTTGCTGATTTTGTTTTGAATGTGTTAAGAGGGAGTTAAAAGGTGTATGAGGTATTTTGATTGTTTGTATGTTTTGCTAAAATATTTTGAAGGGTTTGATTATATGAGTTGATGCAATAATTTGAGAAACCAAGAGAGTGGTTTGGAATTTAATTGGGCACACATATTGAAGGTTTTCTAACTCATAAAGAAGTGTTGTGCTAACCTTTTATAGTTGCAAAAGATATTGTGAGTGAGACAGGTTTTGAAGATATATCTCCATCAAAGCAAAAAGGTATGGGCACATCATCCTTTGTTTGAAGTGTTGTTGGATTGAATGTTGTGAAATATAAGGTGGAGTGAAAAGGATTGTTTGATAAGCATTGTTGGAAATATTTGAGTGAGTTTTTATATGCTTCATTGGTGAATGTTTAGAGAACATTTGAGATAGAGATTGAAGATTATTTGAGTTAGGGTTTGAGACCCATATTGTGCTCTTTGTTTGAAGAAGTATGAAAATACTTGTTTAGGGTTAGTGAGCAAGTTGTGTTTCATTGATTGAATGATTGAGTGAAACTTCTTGAGCATTGGTTTTGAGTGATATTGAAAGTGAATGTGCAAACATTAGAAATCAGATTTGTGAAAGCGACAGACTTAATGATTGAGTAGAACATATTGAGTTTTTGATAGAGTACATCATTCTCTATATGTTCCAGAGGTTAAACGAATTCTGAATAGAATATGTCTAAACTGCTTCAAGTTAAAGGAATTACTTTGAAGATTAGACAAAGCATTTGATAGCATTGTGTGCAAGATTTGAGATTGATTGAGCATATCTTGTGAGTTATTTTGAGCATGTGTTTGAGAATATTTGAGCAAGTCTTTGTGAAGGCTTGAGAGAAGAATTGAGCAAGTTCTTGAGAGGACTTGAAGGTAGATTTGAGCAAGTCTTTGTGAAGGCTTGAGAGCAGAATTGAGCAAGTTCTTGAGAGGACTTGAAGGTAGATTTGAGCAAGTCTTTGAGAAATTTTGAGGACAAAGTTGAGCAAGCTTTTGTGAAATATTAAGGACAAGAGTTGAGTAAGCTTTTGTGAAAGCTTATGGACATAATTGAGAAAGCTTTTGTTAAAGCTTGAAGGTAAAATTGAGGAAGTATTTGAGAAGGCTTGAAGGTAGATTTGAGCAGAATTGATTGGTGATTTGTTCAAGCTTTGTGTTAAGGCTTGGAGGTAGATCTGAGCAGAGTTGATTGGTTGATTTGTTCAAGCTTTGTGTTAAGGCTTGGGGTAGATCTGAGAAGAGTTGATTGGTGATTTGTTCAAGCTTTGTGTTAAGGCTTGAGGATAGAATTGAGGATAGATTTTGGTGTAGATTTGAGAGCATATTTGTGCTAGACCTGAGATAGAGTTAGAGCAAATTTGTACTACACTTGGGATAGAGTTTGGTGTAGATCTGAGATAGAGTTGAGAGTAAGATTTGGAGGTGATAGAGTAGAGGATAGTAGTCTCTAGTGGATAGAGATCCATTAGCTAGGGTAGTGAGGATAGAGGTCTTCTATGGAGAGAGATCCACAAGCCAGAGTAGTGGGGGTAGAAGTCTTCTAGAAGATCATCAGCTAGAGCAGAGGGGAAAGAGTTCTCCTATGGATAGAGATCCATGAATCAAGAGCAAGGGGAAAGAGTTATCCTATGGAGTGTGATCCATGAACCAGCTAGGAAGATAGAGTTCTTCTATGGAGAGAGATCCATGAACTAGTTGAGGAGAAAGAGTTCTCCTGGATCAAGTTCCATGAACCAGAGAAAAGGGGAAAGAGTTCTCCTATGGAGAGAGATCCACAAATTAGAGCATTAGGGGATTGGTGTCTCCTTTGGACAGAGGTCCATAAACATTGTAATAGGGAAGTGATTCCCAAGAGATTTGTTGAGAAAATTTTAGTGGAAATATTTTCTCCATGGAGTAGCCCACATTGGGTGAACCACATTAAATTGGTGTCTCTATTGTGTGTGATGATTTGTGCATTGCTTTGATTACTGTTGTTGATATTACCATTGATAATATTGGATAATATTGTTTGGGAAAGAAAAGTAAAAGTTGGTCTTATATTGTTCACCCCCTCTCAGTATAAGCTTGTGTTCTTCAATTGGTATCAGAGTGGGTTCCTTTGAAAGAGTTTAACAGATTGAAGGAAGAGTGTACAGGAACATAGATGGCATCTCAGAGTGGAGCTTCAAAAAATAAGGCACCATTGTTCGATGGGAACAATTATGCTTTCTGGAGTGTAAGAATGAAGACTTACCTGATGGCACAAGGAATTGAGACATGGCAAGTAGTTGAGGATGGGTACACACCTCCAACTAGTCCTCCTATAGATAAATATGGTAAGCTCTTACACCTGTATAATGCAAAGGCAATGAATGCAATCTTGGGTGGATTACGTGAAGCAAAATTTGTAAAATTTATGCATTGCACATCAACAAAAGAGATATGGGAAAAGTTGAAGAATGCATATGAGGGAGATAAAAAGGTCAAGATGGTAAAGTTGCAAAATCACAAGAAAACATTTGAAGACTTGAAGATGAAGGATGAGGAAGACATTGCTACATACTTACTTCATGTGGATGAGGTTGTTAACTCCATGCGAGGACTTGGATTTAAAGTTGAAGAATCTGATGTTTGTCAAAATATTCTAAGGTCACTTCCTATGAGGTATGATGGAAAGGTTTCAGCCATAGAAGAAACAAGAGATCTTGAAAATATAACTTTGGATGAGTTACAGGGAACACTCACAACATATGAGATGAGATTAGTAAAGGATCCTATCCCGAAGAAAGAGGCAGCTTTCAAAGCAGCAAAGAAAGCAAAGGATAAGAAACCTGTTTCAAGTGATGAGTCAACCAGTGATGAGGAAGCTAACTACGATAGAAGGAACAAGAAGGATTCAGGAAAGCACAAAGGTATGAAAATAGTAAAGTGTTTCAATTGTGGTAAATATGGTCATTATGCATCTAACTGTACAGAAGTCGAAAGTAGTAGCAGTGAAGAGAAACAAGATCATAAGAAAAGGGAAGCAAGAAAATCTAGGTATGAAAAGAAAAGTAGGGATGGACAAAGCAAGCATGGAAAGAAGTTTTTCAAAAGGCATAAGAAGAGTTTCTATGCAGATAAGATAGGCAAGAGTTCAAGTGAAAGTGATGGAAGATCCTCAGATAATGAAGAAGAAGAAATTCTCTTCTTGGCAATAGAGGAAGAAGGAAGTGCTCCTATTGAAGATAAATCTAAAAAGTATGAAGATGCTCTTGAAGACAAAGAAGTAGAGGAAGAATCAAAAAATGAAGAGGAAGGAGTAGTTGATCTAGAAGTTGAGCTTATTTCTTCTCTTAAGGAATTAAGAAAGGTTAGAAAGCAAAATTCAAAACTCAAGATTCAATTTCAAGAATGTGATGAAGAGAAGGGAAAGCTTATACAAGATCTGACAAACTCAATAGCTAAGACAAGGAGATTTAAAGAAAAGTTAGAGGTAAAAGTCTTAGAATGTGAAATATTAGAGCATGAGGTAGTTTCACTAAGGAAGGAAGTGAAAGAGTCTAAAGACAAGCTACACAGGTTTGGGAAAAGTTCAAAGACTTTGGATAAGATTATCAAGGCACAAAGATCTTCATCAAACAAGACAAGACTTGGTTTTGAAGAGGGACAAAGAGAACAAGGAGAGGAGTCAAGCTCAAGCTCCAAAGAAGAAGAAGCTTTAGAAGAAGAGAGTGAAGGAGAAAGTGAGACTTATGAGGATAAGTTGAAAAATAGAAGGTTCACCAAGGAAGGAAACAATGCACAAATAAAGAACAAGAAACATCACAGGGAAGAAAGGACTAAGAGACCAATGGGTCCAAGGCAAGATTTCTTCAAAGGATGTTGCTTCTCATGTAACAGGTTTGGTCACAAGGCTATGCAGTGCAGGACACATGAAAATAAGGAATATGGTTTCACTAAGAGAAATTTCAGAAATGGGCATCTCTTTCAAGGGTATTGCTACTCTTGTAATCATTTTGGTCATAAAGCAATTCATTGTAGGGTTCATGATAGGAATGGGTATGGCTTCACCAGGAGGAACTTCAAGATATTTGCACCTTCTAGGAACCACAACATTAAGTGTTATAAGTGCAATAATGTTGGGCATATGGCCAAGTGGTGTAGAACAGAATTTCTAGGGAAAATCAGGAACAGGGATATTCAAAAGAATCAGAAGGATCAGTTGAGGAAGAAGGTGGACAAAGAAAAAGAGCATTGTATGTTGGGAGTAGAGATACTCCCACCCCAAAATTAATCACCTCAAGGAGAGGAGGTGGGGAGGGGGCTGAGCTAAGAGTCTTATATTTAGCCCCAAAGGAGTCCCTTTGCCATTGATGTCAAAGGGGGAGAGATTTGAGTTAGGGGGAGAGCATTCAGTTAGGGGGAGCAGTTTCTCAGGGGGAGCAGAATTGGAAAAAGGAAAAAGGAATGGTTAAGGAAAAGGGTTGCCATCAATGACAAAGGGGGAGATTGTTGGAAATTTTGAGTAGTTATGTTGTCATTGATGTCAAAAGTTAGTTCATCTCAATGCAAGGGAATTGACAAAAAGAGGGTTAAAATATTTATATTTTAAGCCCAAGAGATTTGGTTTAAAGCTTCACATGGTTGGTCAAAATATTGTCTAAATACCCCAAAGGAAGGAAATACCTAGGCCCAAAGGAAATAATATTATAATATTTATTATTATAATATTAAAGTTGTCAAGAGAAAGCCTAAGGTGAAGGAAGGAAATACCTAGGCCCAAAGGAAATAATATTATAATATTTATTATTATAATATTAAAGTGTTAAGAGAAAGCCTAAGGTTAATTATAAAATAATTATAATATTTATATTATAATAATTTTATAACCCTAAGTGGGTTTGGCACCAAGAATAAAGTTTAAATATTTAAATTTTCATCGACGTCCAAGCAAGGAGGAAAAATGGTATTTATACCATAAAGTTTTGAAGGCCAAAGGTAAGTCTCTCGAATGCATAAGTGAAAGGTTGATTAAATTGTTTGATGCAAATTTTCATGAGCGAAAGAAGACGAAGGTTTTATTTTAAAAAGAAAAGAAAAGAGGAGCACGTGGAAGGATAAGGAGGCAAAGGTGCATGCCCCTATCACCAACCATGTGGTTGGCCTAGTGGCAAGGCTTTGCAGCATAAGGCTTTGGTGGATGATAGGTCTCACATTCGATTCCCGATGGCAATAGAAGGGAAAGTTTTTTGTTTTAAATGGTTTTGGTGACAATGAAAGGTACATAGGGTAGTGTGCATGATAAAGGTTTCAAGTGAGTGCTTAGCTCACAGGGTGGTTATGCCACGACTAAGGAATAGGAGATAGGTGCATGGGGGTTCGATTCATATGGAGGTAGTGCACAAGGTATTTATTTTTGCTTTAATAAAATTTCCACCTAAGGTTCTAAGTTGCATGGTATACGCTAACGTGGGAGGTATAAGGTGTTAAAATTAATTTTTATTTTTTCCATAAAAAGGGTTTGAAATAATTTGGCTTTATTGAAGTTGTTAAGTGCTTTGGAATATTATTTTGAATGGTGGTTATATTTATTTTGGAAATGCATTTATGATAAGTGGGAGATATAAGGGAATAATTTTTATTATTCCATGCATTTAATTATTTGAAGGAAGTTATAGTGAATTAATTTGAAAGTGAATTATTGGAGTAATAAGAATCCTTGCTGATTTTGTTTTGAATGTGTTAAGAGGGAGTTAAAAGGTGTATGAGGTATTTTGATTGTTTGTATGTTTTGCTAAAATATTTTGAAGGGTTTGATTATATGAGTTGATGCAATAATTTGAGAAACCAAGAGAGTGGTTTGGAATTTAATTGGGCACACATATTGAAGGTTTGCTAACTCATAAAGAAGTGTTGTGCTAACCTTTTATAGTTGCAAAAGATATTGTGAGTGAGATAGATTTTGAAGACATATCTCCATCAAAGCAAAAAGGTATGGGCACATCATCCTTTGTTTGAAGTGTTGTTGGATTGAATGTTGTGAAATATAAGGTGGAGTGAAAAGGATTGTTTGATAAGCATTGTTGGAAATATTTGAGTGAGTTTTTATATGCTTCATTGGTGAATGTTTAGAGAACATTTGAGATAGAGATTGAAGATTATTTGAGTTAGGGTTTGAGACCCACATTGTGCTCTTTGTTTGAAGAAGTATGAAAACACTTGTTTAGGGTTAGTGAGCAAGTTGTGTTTCATTGATTGAATGATTGAGTGAAACTTCTTGAGCATTGGTTTTGAGTGATATTGAAAGTGAATGTGCAAACATTAGAAATCAGATTTGTGAAAGTGATAGACTTAATGATTGAGTAGAACATATTGAGTTTTTGATAGAGTACATCATTCTCTATATGTTCTAGAGGTTAAACGAATTCTGAATAGAATATGTCTAAACTACTTCAAGTTAAAGGAATTACTTTGAATATTAGACAAAGCATTTGATAGCATTATGTGCAAGATTTGAGATTGATTGAGCATATCTTGTGAGTTGTTTTGAGCATGTGTTTGAGAAGATTTGAGCAAGTATTTGTGAAGGCTTGAGAGAAGAATTGAGAAAGTTCTTGAGAGGACTTGAAGGCAGATTTGAGCAAGTCTTTGTGAAGGCTTGAGAGCATAATTGAGCAAGTCCTTGAGAGGACTTGAAGGTAGAGTTGAGCAAGTCTTTTGTGAAAGCTTAAGGATAGATTTGAGAAAGATTTTGTGAAAGCTTAAGGGCAAATTTGAGCAAGAATTTGAGAAGGCTTGAGGGTAGATTTGAGAAAGTTTTTGAAAGGACTTGAAGGCATATTTGAGCAAGTCCTTGAGAAGGCTTGAAGGTAGATTTGAGTAGAGTTGATTTGGTGATTTTTTCAAGATTTGTGTTAAGGCTTGGGGAAAATCTAAGAAGAGTTGATTTGTTATTTGTTCAAGCTTTGTGTTAAGGCTTGGGGTAGATATGAGCAGAGTTGATTGGTGATTTGATCAAGCTTTGTGTTAAGGCTTGAGGATAGAGTTTGGTGCAGATTTGAGAGCATATTTGTGCTAGACCTGAGATAGAGTTAGAGCAAATTTATACTACACTTGGGATAGAGTTTGGTGTAGATCTGAGATAAAGTTGAGAGCAAGCTTTAGAGGTGATAGAGCAGAGGATAGCAGTCTCTAGTGGATAGAGATCCATTAGCTAGGGTAGTGAGGATAGAGGTCTTATGTGGAGAGATATCCACAAGCCAGAGTAGTGGGGGTAGAAGTCTTCTAGAATATCATCAACCAGAGTAGAGGGGAAAGAGTTCTCCTATGGATAGAGATCCACAAACCAGAGCAAGGGAAAAGAGTTCTCCTATGGAGTGTGATCCGTAAACCAACTGGGAAGATAGAGTTCTTCTATGGAGAGATATCCACAAACCAGTTGAGGAGAAAGAGTTCTCCTGGATCAAGTTCCACGAACTAGAGAAAAGGGGAAAGAGTTCTCCTGTGGAGAGAGATCCACAAATCAGAGCATTAGGGGATTGGTATCTCCTTTGGATAGAGGTCCATAAACATTGTAATAGGGAAGTGATTCCCAAGAGATTTTTTGAGAAAATTTTAGTGGAAATATTTTCTCCGTGGAGTAGCCCACATTGGGTGAACCACATTAAATTGGTGTCTCTATTGTGTGTGATAATTTATGCATTGCTTTGATTATTGTTGTTGATATTGCCATTGATAATATTGGATAATATTGTTTGGGAAAGAAAAGTAAAAATTGATCTTATATTGTTCACCCCCCTCTCAGTATAAGCCAGTTTTCTTCATAAGATGCTTTTGGAAAATAAGTAGTATTAGTGAGTTAAATAGATTCCCTTAGCATACGTCTTATTATATTTCCACCAAGATGTGATCATTTGAAGCATTGCATGGTTAGAAACCTCTATGCTTGGAAAAATATCTTTCAAGATCCTCCCAAGTAGCTTAGATACATCACCTAGATTTGTTCTTTAATATCTTTAAATGCCTTAGTATCAATATATTTCATCTTATACCTCCTATGATTCTTCTATGGTGATTATTTTATCTACATTGGCAAGTACTTTATATTTTCCTTGATTTATTTTTTAGACTATAATCATCATAGATATAGCATGTGGGATTTATTTTAAGTATAATATTTTATATTTCTATAATAAAACACATATGGCAATGTATTCATATGCAAATATTTGATGTCTACCACCTTGTGGATGTAACAATGGCCTATGACTATTATAATTTATTGATACATATATTTAAATTAAATACATTGTACATAGGTGGGGATAGCGTTTTCCTCCCTACACAATTTGATAATATATTTTCCTACTAGGTAAACTCATCCATTAAATTCATGCACATAATATTCAAAAAATGGTTCATCAATTTATCCCAATGGGATTTTTATTATTCAAATTTATGTTTCACAGCTTTCTTGGTACTATACTAATAGAATACATTATCATAAATATGAAGAGCTTTGTATATTTAAATTTTGGCTTAGACCTTGTACTACAATCTATTTTGTATGAACTATACTTTCTCTACTATTAACTATTAATATTTTAGACATGTTGTTTAGCCTTTTCCTAACCACTATGTTTCACATGATATTGAAGGTAGCTATAGTAATTGAATTATTCCTAAATTTTTAAAATATCTTTGGTGCTAATAAATTGGTGTAAACCTTACTCCATTAAATTGTATGTTCTCAATCAATTTCATCATAGAAATGTTGGTAATATTTGAGTTTTTATATCTCAATAATTGCAATGATAATCTTGTTCTAATATGCATCACTATTGATCCCATAATTATAAATCTAAAAAACTATTATGAGATAGAACTTATCAAACAATGGAAAAATGTTATGATAATATATTAGTAGTACTATCATGATATTAGGTTAATAGACAAAAATATAGAATATTTTCTTAAATTAGTATTTGTGTTATATTAATGTAAAGAGTCTTAGTTATTTTCTATGATCTAGATATATTTTGATAAAAATATATTTTATAGTACAAGAATACACCATAAATTTTGTAATATAAAGTGTATGCCTATAAATTAATCTGAATTATTGTTTATCTCATGATATATATCTCATAGATTCTTGAAATTCATTAATAAAAGTTTTATTTACAACTAAGAATATAATTAGAATCTTTTGAGTAGTTGACATCAAGCTAGTTATTGCTAAATGATATTCATATTGCATATCTTTTACTATTTAGAGGTATATTCATGTTGTCTTGATTTCTAAATCTATATCAAGTTTTCTTTGATATTTTTACACTTATTTTAGAATTCTCCTTGATATTTATTTAAATAATTATATATCTTTAACTTTTTCTATAATATATCATATATTTTCTACACAAAATATGCAACTAATGTATTTGAACTTGATCACAATACCATACAACTATATTATCTATTATTAATCCCAAGTATCCTTACTATATTTTGGGTTTTATACATATTCCTTTTCTTCTTTGATGAGGTTTTATTTACATTCAATTTTAAAATATAATACAATCTTCTCATAATAAATACCAATATTTAATAGTTATATACAATGTTTCCAAATTTGATATTTCATATGTTAAAATTATGGCCCTATCATTTATTATTCTAATTGTGAACAAATTTATGTGATGTGTGTTTATCATCACATTCCTTCTACACACATGTATGTATGTATGTATGTATGTATGTATGTATGTATGTGTATGTATGTATATTTATTTATATATAAGTGTGTGTGTGTATTTTTATAAGGAATGTGATGATAAAAGTACATTTGTACAAACATACGTATATATCTATAGATAGACAGATATACTAATGGGAGGACCATGGTTTCTAGGGAGGCGTAGTCTCTTTCTGAGGAAGTGGGGGGAGGATTTCAACCCTAATAACTAGAACATTAACATAGCACCCATTTGGGTTCATTTGCAAAACCTCCCAGCTTAGTTTTTCAATGAGTACTGGCTCAAAGGAATAGCAAAAATGATAGGGAAACTAGTGGCGATAGACCATTCGACTTGGGCAAGGACCAGATTGATGCATGCCAGGTTTTGTGTTAATGTAAACCTGGACTCCGAGCTTCCTTCCTAGGTGGAACTAGAATATGGAGAGTTTATGGAGAGTTTCTGAGGATCAGCATTCTGTAATGTATGCAAAACTTTGGGTCATATTCAAACCCAATGTCCAAAGGTAGCAGCACACAAAGAAGATTCGAGCAAAGGTGATGTGGGTAAGGTTAATGGGAGAGGTATCCCTAAGTTTCTAGGTCTGTGTCCTAACTTATGAGGATACAAACTAGTCAATAATAACCAGGCCAGTCAAGCTAATGTAGGACAACCCAAAGTCCAGGAGAAAGAAAAGCAAATTAGTGAGGAAGGCAAAAATCCTAAGGTATGTAATAAAGACCCCAGTTCAAATAAATTTGAAGTTCTAGCTAACCTAGAAGAGGAAATGGAAAAAAGCAAGGATGAAACTCCATGTTTTTAGTTTTCTGAAACCCTAGAATCCCCATCCAAATCGGGGCCATCCACAGTCACTAGGAAAAACCCTAATAGTTTTTCTCAAATAAAAGAAGAAATGTCAGGATGATATAGCCTAAATATGGAAGGATTCGAGTCAAGAGTTGAAGTAGTTGGAATAGGGATTAGAAATGCAGCGTCCAGTATTTTTGTGGATCATATTATCCCATATCAAAAAATTTCCTCAAAGGAAACTCTTCTAATCAAGGAGAACCATATAGGAGAGGTCAACCAAAACAAGGATGAAGATGAAGAGAGAAATGAAAACCTCCAAAATGAGGAAAGAGGATCCAATCCCAAATTATCACTGTATATGCCCCCTCATTTTAGTCCAAAACATACTAGAAGCACCACCAAGTCTCCCATAGATTATGGCAGTGAAATAAATAAAGGGAGAATATTTGTTGCAGAGCATTATATACTGAGGATCAATGACAAAATTGAAAATGGGAAGCAAATAACACTTTTAGGATGATAGCAAAATTGATAGACCCCCTCTTGCTCAAGGAAGGGGGCGAGGAAAAAATAACAAATAGGAAAAATGAAGGTTCTCTCATGGAATGTGAGAGGCCTAAACGACCCACCAAAACAAAGGGTGGTTAAGTCAATAAGGAAGGAGTGGAATCCTACCATTATTTTTCTTCAGGAAACAAAAACAGATGTGGCACAATCAGCTTTAATTGCAAGCAGGATTTGGAAGCAAGGAAAAGTGGTCTTTCAGCAGGCGATAGGAGCATCTGGAGGCCTCATGATCCTATGGGATCCAATTAAAATAGAAGTAAATGTTATTCATGCGAATGAAAGTGTGCTAAGTATTTTATGTCATGATCTCGATAATAATAAATCTTGGATCATGTCAAATGTCTATGCCCCCACCTTTGTCCAAGGGCGATCTGAGGTATGGGAGTATTTGTGTCATTTAAATCAAGTGTTCATAAACATTCCTTGGGTGACTTCAATACTCCCCTTTACCCGTATGATAAAAAATGAGGATCTGGGTTACCTTCTAGGAGAATGGAGGACTTCAGTGAATTCATTAACACGAATGATTTTATGGATGTCAGACTAAAAGGGGCCAAATTCACATGGAGTAATTGGAGGATAAGGAGTCAGCTGATTCAGGAAAGGTTGGATAGATTCTTTTTATCCAAGGAAGCCATAACAACTTTTAGTTATTCATTATTACGAGCCCTTCCCAAATGTGCTTAAAATCATAACCCTATTCTTTTGGAGGCTATGTAGACTAACGCCTTCAAAAAGCCATTCAGATTTCTATCGATGTGGGTAAAACATTCGAACTTAAGGAAACAAATTGAGGAATGGTGGTAGCAGCCTATCTGAGGTAGTGCTTCTTTCAAATTTTCTCAGAAACTAAATATGGTAAAGACAACCTTAGTGTATGGAATAAAGAAGTTTTTAGAAAAAAAATTTGATAACAAGAAAGCACTGGGGGAAAAAATAAAAATAATAGAAGACAAAATTCAACATGGAACTTATCATGAGGCAACAATGATTGAAGAGAAGGAAACCCTTTGTGAGTACCATAATATCCTAGCCTGTGAAGAGATGTATTGGAGGCAAAAATCAAAGGCGTTATGGTTGAAGAAAGGCGATTCAAATTCAAATTTTTTCCATGTTACAACTTTGAGGAATAGAAGCGACAACAATATTAGAATGTTAACCAAGGAGGATGGCTTCTCAACCCAGAATATCCAGGAGATCAGGGATGAGGCTGTGAATTTTTTTAGCTCCTTGTTAGGTGAAGGACCAACTTGCAATGCCCAAGCAAAGGATTATCTTCTTCAATTTATTCCCAAACTTTTTGACAAGATGACCAATGAGACCCTCACAATAGCCTTTTTTTATGAAGAGATCAGATATGCCCTTTTTAGCATGGATCCTAACAAGGATCCTGGGCCATACGGTTTCTCGTCTCATTTTTACCAAGTTTTTTGGGATATTATTGGTGCAGACGTCATTGCTACCATTAAGGAGTTTCAAACTTCTAATCACATTTCCAGGGGTTTTAATTCAATGTTTATAGATTTTATACCTAAACGCCCTAATCCTAAGACCATGGTTGATTTCAGGTCGGTTAGCCTGTATGACGTATCCTATAAAATACTATCCAAAGTTTTAGCTAACTGCTTGAATAAGATCTTGCCTGTTATCATTGATCCAAGTCAGGGAAGTTTGGTTTAGGGGAGATCAATCTTAGATGGAGTTATCACAGTTCATGATGCTTTCCATACGGCTGCCCAGACTAAGAAGTTAGTCATGGCTTTAAAGCTAGATATGAACAAAGTTTTTGACAGGATAAATTAGGATTTTTTGGAGGCAGTTTTAGTAAAATTCGGTTTCCACACTCAATGGGTCAAGCTGGTTAGAGAATGTATTTCGAAGGCCTAGTTTTTAGTATTGGTAAATGGGTCTACAGCAGGATTTTTTCAAATTAAATGAGGATTGAGACAAGGAGATCCCATTAGTCCCATGCTTTTCATCATTGTAGCATAATCCTTAGGAATAACCATCAAGGCAACAGTAGTAGTTGGACTTATATCAGGCATAAATGCAACTTTGTTAACAACCCTAGTGACCCATCAGCAATTTGTTGATGACATGTTGTTGCTTACATTGGCTTCAGTGGTTGAGGCAAGAAGGATCAGACACATTCTTAAGATGTATGAGGAGGTGGCCAGACAAAAAGTGAATTTTAATAAGAGCAAGTTGTATTTTATAAATACCCCCATTCCCAGGAAAAACAACATTGCTAGAATTCTAGAATGCCATATTGTGTCCCTTCCTACCTCCTACTTAGGCCTTCCCCTTTTCTATGGGAAACCGAAAGGGTCAATGTGGAATATTGTGCTGGAGAGGATCCAAAAAAATCTAGCAGGCTGGAAAGGACATCTATTATCTCAAGCGGGAAAAGCAGTCTTAACAATGGCCTCCCTACAAAGTATACCTGTATATTTCTTATCGGTTTTCAGAGCTCCAAGCAAGGTGTATCATAAAATTAAGAAATTTTAAAAGAACTTTCTCTGGTTAGGGACCGAGGATAAAAAAGGATCCATTTGGTAGGGTGGAATAAGGTTTGCAAACCTAAGGTATAGGGGGGCTAGGGCTGAGGAGAGTTGTTAATCTCAACATAGCTCTGCTAGCCAAACAAGCATGGCGGCTATTAACCAAGGTCGAAAATGAATGGACGGCCATAGTCAGGAGGAAATACCTCCAAGGATCGAATTTCCTCAATGATAATCTAGTGAGTAGGGGGTCAAATTTCTGGAAGGCAATCCTAACAAGCAGAGATCTAGTCAAGAGAGGGATTAGATGGATCCTTGGGAATGGGCAAATGATAAACTTTTGGAAGGACCGATGGGTGAGAGCTGAGGAATTATCCTAGAATCCTCGATTGGCTAGGATCCAAGAACACATGGAGCAATAGATTGGGTAAAGGGTGGTTGATTACATCTGGCAGGATATGAACACCCCTAGGTGGAAATACATCAGAGTACAGGGTTTTGAAGCTAAGTCCGAAGAACTTCATAATATTTTAACATAGCAAATTCTTCCCTCTAGAGAATATGAGGATCACATTGCTTGGGCCAAGACTAAAAGTGGAGATTTTACGGTCAAATCTACCTATAACTTGCTCCTCAACAATGAAGACCAACAATTTCAACCGAATTTGGTCTGGATCAAGGGTTTAATCCCTAAAATATCTTTTTTCTCATGGCTGGTGATCCAAGGAAAAATTCTTACCATGGATAATATGTTGACCAAAGGTATGGTTATTGCTAACCGTTGTCATATGTGTAGGGTTGGGTGGGAGTCAACCCAACATTTGTTCCTAGAGTGTCCGGTGGCAGCATCCATCCTTGATGAACTTTTCTAGGCTTTTAGGATCTTGTGGGTCAAGCCGACTTTAGTTTCTGAAGTGTTCCAACAATGGCCTCAACCCTTTGTTAGTCTGAAACTTAAGTACCTTTGGAAAATCTATTGGCACCATTTCCTGTGGCAGATATGGTTAGAAAGGAATCACAGAGCTTTTAAGGACACCAGTCATAGCCTTAAAATAATCCTCAATAGAATCCTTGCCTTTGCAAAAGAAAACATTAGTATCCTTGCTGAGGAGAACCGTATAATCCCTCCCTAGGAAAGATAAATTGCTTTAGCCTTAGGCATTGAGGAAAAGCCTTTCATCCCTCTACCCAATCCCAGAAATGGGGTCTCTTGGGAGCCACCCCCTAGGGGTTGGTTCAAATTGAACTTTGATGGTGCAGCTAAGGAGAACCCGGGAAGAGCAGGAGCTGGAGGAGTAATCAGAGATCATCAAGGAAACCTGGTTAAGGCCTTCGTTGAACCATTGAGAATTAGAACTAATAATGAGGCGAAAGCTAGAGCCCTTTTGAGAGGGTTAAAAGTTGCCTAGGAGACTCATGGAAATTTGATGATTGAAGGCAATTCCATGAATATCATCAACCTATTAACCAATGGTAGAAAACCTCCATGGAGGATTGAGGTCATCATCCACGAGGCAAGGATCCTTTTTGTGGTAAGACAGGATAGGAGGATTCGCCATGTGTTTCGTGAGGCCAACAAAGCGGCTGAAAAATTAGCCAATGTGGGTATTGATGCGGGAAGTTTGATGATGTGGACACAAGGGGTACCACGTGAAGTGGAAGATATTCTTAGACATGAAAAGCACACTACTGATTAAGGAGAAAGGTGGAAGGGTGCTTTTTCCCCAAGTTTTTTGTGATAAGCATAGAGTTTTTTCTCTAAGTCAACTCAAACGGCTATCGTTGTAAGTAATGTTAATTGTCATGTTGAACTGTCTTTCTGCAGTAAGTGTAAGGTGTTGTAGGATAACCAACACAATTTTTGAAAAGAATATTCTAAGGATGACTAGGATCCGCAATCTCAGCATAAGGCTAGATTTTGTATTAGGTTTTGGGTTAACCTGCAAAACCCGGTAATTAATGACGACTTTTATTTACCAAAAAAAATTGATAGATAGATATAGATATAGATATATATACATATAATCTCTAGAAATAAATATATTATATATTGTTATATGCTTTCTATAGGTAATAATATTTGATCAAATACACAATGTGCATTGAAATTAATATTAGGCTATCCTTATTTAATTATTCAAGATCAAAATATTCTCAATAGATTCAATAACTTAACCAAGTCTAATATTTGTTTTATGGTAATTTTAGGGTTTCAATATTTGAAGGATACTAATGGCTATTGGAAATATTCCACAAATTCATCTTATCTAAGTATCTATTCATGCTTATATTCATTCACATATAATTTCATAGGATTACTTTTATATTTGATATTATTGCATACCATTTATACTACTATTAAATCTAGAACCAATTAGTGTCATCATGCTTATACACTAAATTATCATAAGCTATTAATTTCTAACTTACTTCAATCTTAGAAGGCTCTTACATGTGACCATATACTTTAATAATAATATTTACCAATATCTTTCATGGAATAAATAGAAAATCCTATCTTAAATATATCATTATTCTTAATTCAATCTATTCTTTTCATTGTGTGAATAACTCTTTGGTGGTCAAGTTACCTATTACTATTAACCCATTGATAATGATCACAATGGTATTATAAATATCTAACCATCTAATTTATTAATTTACATCTAAATTGCTTATATAAGCTAACATAAAAAAGTATCATTCCTTCTAAAGCATCTCACATTAAATGTTTCAATCATACTACATCCATTGTATTTGATTTTACATGGCTTGTACTATATTTTAACTTTTCTACTATTTTCTAACTATAATACCTAATAAAGTATTATTAAAATAATCTATTCCATCCATTATTATCACAATCACCATTATGATACTTAAAGTAACATAGATTGGTGTGGTTTTCTAAGTCTATATACTAATTAAAATATAGTCATTTCATGGAGGGACTTTTAAGTAGTCCTATAAGTTTGTTAGTACTCCTTGGTACTAGATATTTCTATTTACATAACATATTTTGTGAATACATTACTTCCTATTTCATGTTATAAAGTTCTATAGAATATTTCCTTATAACTACTAACAAAAGATTATTTATGTTCTAAGTTATGTAATTATTTTATATATCAATTATCAATTGATTAAATAAATTCTTTCTTTGATTATTTATAATAAATTAGGGATGGCCAACTAATATTATAATATTTACTTATAAAAATATTTACCACTACTCATGCTATATAATTTATGGTCAATATACCGTCTACCTATTATATTGAATATTATTCCCTTGTTATAGTAAACTTGTTGTTCAAACTTCTTGGAAGGAAATATAATACATCCCATCATGTCAATTGATCATTTCCAAATGTTTAAAGTGGTGGAATAGGAAATTATAAAATGTCATTCCTAGAATGTTGGTTATAAATATGTTAGTAAATATCATAAATTTTTAAGTAATTATAAAAAAATTTGACATAGTAATATTGCTATAGCATTTTGGGCTATCAATGCTCTTTCTTAGTGGCCTTTTACTACATCCTCCTATGATTTATCTTAGTATTTTAACTCATTCATGGAATAGTACCACCCTTATTAATACTTTTTAAATCCAATTTTATACAAGTGTCTTGCATCATATTGAACAAATTTTCTTTTGCTTTAGCTTTCTACAACCTCTAAAGGAATTTTCTTACTATATGAAAATGTTTGTTATATTTCCTCTTAGTTATATTAGCATATGTGCCCCACTAAAAATTTTATAAAAATAACTTAATTTCCCTTATTATTATTTGTATTAAATCCCACTCATAGTGCACTTTTAAAACTTTGATAACAAGAGAAAACAATTGAAATGATAATGAGGAAGGAGGGCTCTACAGGTGACTTCCTATGGAAGTCATGTTCCACTTCCCTGCATCCCTTCCTTGGCCCTGTCCTAGGTCCCTAATCCTATCCTAGTTTCCCTGGCACTTCCTTAACCCTTCCCTCTTGGCAGGATGGTGTTGCAGACGATCTCTCTAGGGTGGGAGATCATTTTTCCAATGTTTTTCCCCTTTCCTTACCCTATGGTGGGGTTTTCCTTCGGTGCTTGGGTCCTGGGATGGTTTTGGATTTTTCCTTGGGACTTTTCCTAGGTTTTTTGGGTTGTTCAAGGATTTTTCCTTGGATTTCCTAGTTTTTTCCAGGTTTTCATGGTGTCTTCTTGACATTTGCCCTTGGAGGATCTTCAATTACAAAATGTTGTGTTTGTTGGAAAGTAGCTTCATGAGCATTTTTGCACAACATATTTTTGGTCTTGGGGAGGAGGACCATGTGCTTTCTTCTATGACTCTGCTCTTTAGGATTTTAGTTTTATAGGTTTTCCTCATCTGTTTCCCTGAAGTTGTTTGATGGTGGTGTTAAAGGTTTCCTGGGATTTCTATTCTCTTGGGTTCCTTTGGTACTTTCCTATATTTTTCCTAAGGCGTGTTGTTCTACTTTTGTTGCTTCCTCTACTGGTTCTTGCAAGCTCTTTTCTACACTGCATTAGGACTTCATGGCCTGTGGAGGTCCTCTATATTGTAACCTACTTTTTAGGTTGATGATACATTACATGAGGATTTCATAGCCTGAGGAAATCCTCTATTTATTGTTCATTATTTTAGGCTCACAAGGGATTTTTTTCATTCTACTCATCCTCATTCTGATGGGTTTTACTGTAATCTCTATTTTTCTACTCCACCCTTGGCATAGGGTGGTTTTTTTTGCATTCAGCTAGTTTTCCCCTGTGTGGGAAGTGGATCTCTATTTTTCTGCTCCACCCTTGGCTTAGGGTGGTTTTTTCTGCATTCAACTGGTTTTCCCCTACGTGGGAAGTGGTTTTTCTCTTGGCTCCTGGTTTCCCATGGGTGGTTTGGTGCATTTCTCCTTTTCCTGCCCTTGGGATGTTTTAATTTTCAAGTTAGGTGCCTGTTTCTTTTTCCCACCTCTGGGAAGTTTTAGATTTGGTTTTAGGAAGGATTTTTCGTTCTTTTCTGCTGCCTTCTTCTTTCTCGCCTGGTGGGATTTTCAAATTTTGCTCCGCATGAATTTCCTCACTGCTTTTCTGAATTTTTTCCTCAAGGCTTTCCTCAAGCCTTTCCTGAAGGTGTTCCTCAAGCCTTTCCTAAAGGTGTTCCTCAAGGATTTCCTTAAGCCTTTCCTATTGTCCATCCTTGGACTGTTCCTCTGGAAGTTTGATGTAATCAGGTTTTGGGATCCTTGATAAAAATCCACTTTTAATTTAACCAAAAAAAAAAAACTTTGATAACAAATTTATGTTCAAACTCTTAGAATAGTAATAGGGTTAAATATATTATTTTATATAATATCATATGTTGATCATGTATTTATAGATTCAAAATTACTTTTAAAATAATTAATACCTCCAATCGATAAAGATGAAAATTTTGCGTGGTATACACAATGCCCAAGACTTTATCTTTATAATTGTATAGTCTTTTCCATTGGAATTCATAATATTTTCTACAAATATTCTAAAACATACATTCACCACAATCACATGCAGATGCTCAAGCGGTCCTCAATCACTAGATACATTCACCACAATCACATCAAAAGTAACATAACACCACAAGATGGATACTCAAATGATCCTCCACTTTTCATCTTCATCATTGAAAAGCTTGTGTCTAGTTATCAATAATTCTATCTCAATATTCTTCAATATTATTGTGCAAATTTTGATGGAGTGTCCTTTCCTTTTACACTACTCATAAGTTTATTTGACTTCTTTGAAAATTTAGACATGACCTTGGAAAATTGTGCCTTATATTCCACATATTTGGAGTCATTTGAATGAGTCTATAAATGACAAAAAGTTTCTTAATTATTTATTTATGGTAAAAAGGATTGAAAAATCATTCAAGAGAAATAGGTTGTGGATATCTTATAGTTATAGAATTCATATAAAGGACCAAGCCAATTGTATGAAAATAACAATTTTAGAAGCAATAGATTTGAAATCCTCTTCATCACCATTTAACTTTCCTTTTGTCATAGCTAATTCAGCTTTTAGGTCTTTGAAGTGTGATAAGTAGAATATGACACTACTAAAATATAAAATTCAAATATTTGAAAGATTTTTCTTTATTCTATTAACTTCACTAGCACTTATTTTTTATAAAAATTCTTTAATGTGGTCCATACCTAAATAGGATTAGTTTTTTGGATGATATAAAAAAATACATTTAGCTAAATTATTATGATTAAGAGATCAATATATTCCATATCATTAACTTCATAATATCACTAAGACCTTCTTCCATTTCATCTTTAAAGATAAACTAAAGATGCTTAGTTCTGAGTAACCCTACCATTTGAATAAACCAAGTGCTATAATTTAGCCTACTAAGGTTAGTAACATATGCCAAAGAATCCATGCCATATAAAAGTATAATATATATTTAAACTAATATCACCACTATGTAAAGCTCAAAAAATCATGTGGAAAAAACTACTCCAAATGCATCCATACACAAAAGTTATGGCCTCTAAAAAATTTATAGTCTAGCATTCAAATAAAAATAATCAAATTCTAAACCTTATAAATGTATTCACCAACGTAGGTATTGTCACTTGGAAAAAAATTTTACTCACACTTGTTTGAAAATAATTGACTACTATCTATTTTTATATAGTTGTTGATCCAATGAATTGTCATGACTTGTAATTTAGTTTTTGTGCCCTCAAACTTGAGTTTCAACAAGGTTGAATGAGATTGCCAAAGTGTCCTTCTAAACTCTATATTTAGGCTAGATCCTTTATATCCTCATGTATACCTCTAATATAAAATAAAATGCATGAAAAATAAAGTATAGAAATGAAAATTACATAAACAATAGTGTGTAAAATAAAACTATAAAGATTGTGCAATAAAGGAAAGCAAATACAAATTTTACAACATAGCAAGAATGTTGTGTGATCACTCAACACGTGAAAGGTTGAATAACATTAACAACCATCCATTTATCTGATTATAAGCATGATAAGTGAATGACAATATGGGTCATAAAGGACATATTACAAGCAACATGCACTTAGAAAACTAGGAGGGCAATGACACTAATGGAATGCTTGAGGACTTGTTAATTTCTTACAATAACATATTATTAACTATTATTGATAGAGTATTCAAGTTCCAAGAATATATCCATTAGAAACTCTATATATTCCCATGTTCATAATATGTATCTTATTACAAAATATTATTTCCCATAACCTAAATAATTCCCATTAAGATAAAATAATATTTATTCAAACATAAATATATTGGTAGATACATAGGGATATGATACTAGATTACATATGTGTATTATATATAGTTTGCATGGTCCACACCTAACTCAAATTTGATTGTATTATAATATTCTATTATAATAACGAGTTGGAAAATATTTTAGGAGTATATTAGGGTTAGGGTTATACCCTTCCCAAAACAACATTATATGTTACATATATAAAGAAATGATATCATTATTATAAGTATAATCAATCATCATTAGTATCATGTATTCTATTGTAATAATATTTCCTCATGGAGTGAACTCTCATTTTGGCATACATTATGGGTTTATTTCCTTCATAAGAGTATTAATGGGTTTACCCTATGATAAGGGTATTATCTATATCTCTATATTATTTTGAATTATTATTTGTGAATGGGTTATTTGTTATTTTAGTATAGTATGAATGATATGTCTTTATGAGAATAAATGTTTTTAATAAGTGGTATCAAAGCAATGAATATGGCAATGTGGGGATTGTTTTTGGATTGTAAATTTTTGGTAATTCTTCTATAAAAATATCTTATATTTTGAGTCATATATTTACATAGAAGTATCCAATTTAGGTGACTCTTGTGTCATCTTGTTTAATATTTAAATATCTTCTATATGAGTAGTAACATAATGGTATTGGAAAAGTATTATGGTACATACAATATTTTGAATTCAATAGTCTAGGATAGTGGTAGTAATATTATTTAAATAATATTTTTTTCTAAAAAATGAATTGTGAGATATCTTTTAGTCTAGGTGATGAAATCATCTATTGTATTCTTTTATTTTAAATATTTCTTTTAGATCTATTTATTTATATGGATTTTTATCTTAAAATTTATGTAGAGATATACATTTTTATGAAACCCCAGTTCATGAAAACTAATTTAAATTATCCTTTTTGTGAGTGTGAATACATTGAGTAAGAAAAATTTTATAGAGAAGATGGCATTGATGCTAGAGAATGATAGAAACAATTTAAATATTTATATTTTGATTATTGTTTGGGATAATTTAAGATGTATTATTATCTTGGAGGGGAATATTTATTTTGGTATCATATTTTTGGTATAAATAATAATCAACACTCGAATATGGAAGAAATAGAACAATAATTATTGAGTAAATAAAAATTGAAAAATAAGGATAAAAATGTATCCAAGTTGAAGGATACCATGACTAGAATTGAAGAAGAAATTAAAATGATCAATGAAGAGGAAGAACAAAAAAAAAAAAGGATGAAATTTACAATATAAGAGAACAACTCATGTGGGTTTAGATAACCTAATGAGTGATTAGAATAATTTACTTAAAACTAAAAATTATATTTTTTAGATCCATCCTTACATTCAAATGGAAAATGTTCTTATCTCTAGAACCCTTAGCAATAGGTATAATTTAATTAATGTTTATTTGAATAGGAGGTTTCGAGTTCTTACAATAAAAATTAAGGACATATAGCTTGAGGGTGAGAATGTTCAAATATTTGTTGATTTAAAGACCATGATGGGTAAATATGTTTTGTATTTAAACTTGTATGCCATTGAGATATATGAGGTAGATGATGATAAGGATATTATTCTTTGTTATCCTTGGTTGCATTCTTTATGTGTTATTAACATTAATGTGCAATAGTAAAAGAAGATAACAATACATGATATTTCTTAGATTAAGAATCAAGGACCCAAGGAGAAGTAAGAATTAGTTAAGGTAGGATAATATACTGAAGAACTAATAGGGGAAACAATAAATTCTAAGGAATAAGTAACAACAATGTCCAAGGGCACATAGTTAGAAGATCATAATAATGCACTAAAAGAAGGGAGTATGAGAAAAAACATGTTCAAGAATTTACAACAAAGGCACAAAATGTTGAAGCATAAAATGAAGTAGAATATCAAGTTAAGGATGTAACATACCACCACGCACACCATCATGACCAAAAACAATTATGGATACACAACATAGGGTATTATTATCATTATGGACCATACTCTTCCTATGGAGTATCAATGGATTCAATCTTAGTTTCCTAAAACACACAATGCCTTACCAAGACATATGGTGACTTCTTAAAAATACACAACACCTTAATTTGAAAGATATGGTGGTTTTCTTAAGAATGCACATCGCCTTACCAACATATGGTGGCTTCTTAAAAACACACAACGCCTTTCTTTGAAAAGTATGGTGGTTTTACTCTATAGGGAAATGGATAATGATGTCTTCTTAAAAATGAATGATGGCTCTTTTAATTTAAAATATCATTATTTTGATATTTACCAACATTAATATATATATATAGAGAGAGAGATATATCTTTTAATTACACAATTTCATTATTGTGTTTTTTTTTTTTAATAAAAGATATTTATTATTACACACATTTATAATAATAATTTTTTTAAAATGAATTCTCTTTCATTTATTTCAATTAATTAAAGTCTTTTAATGAATTCTCAATTATCATTAAAATGAACATTTTTAATTAATTTAAATGAAAATTCATTTGTTAATTGCATTGAAGTTTACTAATGAGCTCCAATGAGCCAAACATTATTTAATTAAAACTTCATCAATTAATTTAAAGAAATATTTATCTAGCATATAAATTTAATTTGCTTTCCTTCATAAGAGTTATGTGCTATTTTTACTTCAACATGGCAGTTTAATTTATGCATCTATATACATCTTGTGATTGTTCTCCTATAGAAACCCCAATCATTAAACTACTCAAGCCATGATGTAGTAGAGAGCAAATAAATTTACACAACAACAAAGGGGGAGTCTTTCCATCGACCCAATCACCTATCTTAGCCAGATATTTTATGATATCTACTAGGCTATCAACTAAATCTCAAGGTGATTAGATCCATTCCATCAATGCATACCTATATGAAGGTATCTATCCATGTTACCTCCGAGTACCTTAATCATTATTTTCCCTGATCCTTGGTACCCTCATTTTTGGTGGTGATTCTACCTGTTCCACCTATGAGTGCACTTGATCTTGCACACTTGGCAATATGTTAGCGATATCATGCCATTATAAATCAACTAAACATCATATAGTTGGTTCAATTGTTCAAACTAGGTATCACCACATCATAGGTTAATACATTGTTTTCTTGTGCCATAAAGTTATCTAGGGAGGGTCATGACATCCTCCCCTACTAGAATTAAACATCATCCTCGGTGTTTCTAATTTTCCTTTTTTTTTTAACAGAAATTAAAATTATTACATCATATAGCCTCAAACAAAAAGGGAAAATATTTTTGCATAACCTCCACTTTCTCCCAAGTGGCATTCTTCTTAGAGAACTGGTCCCACTGGACCTTACACTATTCGAGAGTCTGATTCCATAGATATTTAGAATGAAACTCAATAATCTTCATCGATAGTACTTCAATGGCCTCTAGATTTACCATCTGCAATTTAGAAAAATTCCACACATGTTCAGGGTCAGCAACATATTTCCTAAGCAAGGATATGTGGAAGGTGTCATGGATTTTGGATAGATTAGGTGGTAATGCAAGTTGGTATGCAATCGGACTGATATTTTCCATGATCTCAAAGGGTCCCACAAAATGTGGATCTAAATTCATGGATTTGATAGCACTTTTCTTTGGCTTAACCCTTAAGAACACCTTATCTCCAACAGAATACTCTCTTGGAGTCCTTTTTAGATCTACATAACTCTTCTGCCTATCCGTAGCTTCTTTAAGCCTTTTCCTAATTTCCTTTAGCTACTCTTCCATTACCCTGACCATTTTTGGCCCAATCACAACTCGATCCTCTAGGTTGTCCCAAGAAAATGGTGTTCTACACTTTTGCCCATACAAGGCATTGAAAGGTGCCATTCCTAGCGAGGAGTGATGTCCATTATTGTAGGAAAACTCTACCAAAGGTAGACAATCTTCCCATTGATATTTGTGATCCATGCAGTACATGTAGAGCATGTCTTCCAGAACTTGGTTTACCCGCTCTGTTTGACCATCGATTTTAGGGTGGTATGTTGAACTCATATTCAGTTTCATACCAACTACACTATGAAGGGATTTCTAGAATTCAGAAGTGAATTTAGAGTCCCTATCTGAGATAATTACCTTAGGAAATCCATGCAATCGAAATACCTCTTTGACAAATCTGTTCGCCACTACCTGAGCATCATCCTTGGTATTTCCCGGTATGAAGTGGGTAACCTTAGTCAATTTTTCGACCACTACAAATATGGCATCATGTTGGTACCGAGTCTTGGGTAAACCCACAATAAAATCCATAGATATAACCTACCATTTTTGCATAGGTATATCATGTAGATGAAGTTTTCCTATAGGATGTTGGCGTTCTGCCTTAACTTTCTGACATTCGAGGCATCGAGCAACAAAATTCGTGATGTCCTTCTTCATACCTACCCAAAAGAAGGCTCTTTTCATGTTTTCTCACATTTTGGCTCCTCCCAGATGAGCAGAATAAGGAGATCTATGAGCCTCTTGCATTATCAAGTTTCTCAAATCACCTATCTTTGGTATGATGACTCTTCCCTTATAACACAGAAAGTCATATTTCACACTAAATTCCTTATTTTCTTTAGGATATCTATCCATATTGACTCGAATTCCTTGGCAATACTCATCCTGAGATTGCTCCTATCTCACTCGATCCATCAGGTCCATGTGAATTCTAGTTATGGTTGCTATATATTTCCTTCTACTTAAAGCATCAGCTACTTTATTCTCCTTTCCTTTTATGTATTCAATTTCAAAGTCATACTCAGTGAGAAATTCCACCCATCTTCTCTATCTCGCATTGAGTATTGGTTGGGTGAATATATACCGTAGACTTTGATGGTCTATCTTTAATTCAAAGGGCCTTCCCACCAAGTAGTGGTGCCAAACCTTTAAAGCATGCACTACTACAGCTAGCTCTAAATCATGCGTAGCATAATTAACTTCATGTTTTTTGAGCTTCCTTGAAGTATATGCCATCACTAACTCCTCTTGTGAGAGCACCCCATCCAACCCATCTATTGATGCATCAGTGCACACTGAAAAGTCCCCTTGAGGATCGAGAACCTTTAGTATCGGTGCAGTAGTAAGCTTATGCTTTAGTAGTCCAAATGCAGCCTCACACTTCTCTGACCACTTGAATTCTTTCCCCTTCTTCTGAAGGTTTGTTATGGGTCCAACAATCTTGGAGTAATCCTTTATATAACGTCTATAATAGCCTGTTAACCCCATGAAACTTTGTACTTCAGTGACATTAGTAGGGGGTGGCCAATTTAGAATAGCCTCTATCTTCTCTGGATCCACAAAAATCCATTTTGCTGATATAACATGTCCAAGATATCGTACCTCTAGGACATAGAATTCACTCTTAGCTAGATTTCCATAAAGTTGATTCTTCCTCAACAATTCCAACATGATCCTAAGATGTTTATCATGCTCTTCTTTATCTCAAGAGTATATAAGGATATCATCTAGGAATACCAGGACAAACTGGTCCAAGTGTCTCTGGAACACACTGTTCATTAGGTTCATGAAAGTAGTTGGGGCATTAGTCAGTCCAAAGGGTAGAACTATAAACTCATAATGCCCATACCTAGTCTTAAATGTCATTTTGTGAGTGTCTTCCTCATGAATCCTTAACTTGTGATACCCTGACCTCAGATCGATCTTAGTAAACACCTTGGCATCCTTCAGTTGATCAAATAAATCTTCAATCCTAGGTAAAGGGTATTGATTCTTGATTGTAGCCTTATTTAGCATCTTGTAATCAATACACAATCTCAGCGAACCATCCTTCTTTTTCATGAACAAAACTGGTGTACCCCACGGTGACACACTTGGTTTTATCAAACCCTTCTCCAATAATCCTTGCAATTGAACCTTTAGTTCTTGCATTTTAGTAGGATTCATCCTATACGGGGATCTATGAATAGGTTCGACTCCCATCATAAGTTCAATCATGAAGTCAAATTCCCGTACAAGAGGTAATCCAGGTAGGTCCTCTAGAAATACATCCTAAAAATCCTATAAAATTGGATGATGTCTTAGTATTTCCTCCTTTTCATGGTCCTCCACTTCATTAAGTTTTACCACATACACTATCCCACCTCTCTTTAGGGCCTTTTTCAATTGCATAGCGGACAACATTTGGGGTTCAAACACCCCTTGTTTGCTATGAATTCTTAGTCTCTCTCTACCTTCCTCTGAATACTCAATCCATCGGTCTTGGAAATTGACTAAGGCTTTATGAGCCTGTAGTCAATCCATCCCTAGGATCACATCAAAGGCATGTAGGGGAGCTACATATAAACAACATTCCATAGTCCCTTTAGGTAGAGTAACTTCTACCATAGGATAACACTGGTTTACCGAGTAGGTCTACCCAGAACCATACTCAACCTTCCACCCATGAGCCAAATATCCAGGCCTTTTCGACACAGTCCTTGCTAGACTAGACGAAATAAAACTTTTGGTGGCTCCACTATCTATCAAAATGTTTACTTGCTTATTGAAAACCTTACCTTTCACAAGTAATGGGGTGGCTTGTCCCTCTAGATTTTGCTTCCCGGTTATGGCATAGATCTGATGTTCTGGTTCCTTCCCTTTTGCATTAGTTGAGCTAGTCCCTACCCGATAGGGACACTGATTATAGTAATGAGATCCTCGATAATTGTAGCACCCTTCCCTGGGTCCTTATTTTTTTAAGGTTTCTCATTCCCATTCTTAACTGCTGGAGTTGGATCTTGCAACTTCTGTGGTTGAGGTTTCATGTTGTTGGGCTTGTTATCCTTCTTACAAAAGTTCTTCTTGAACTTATTCTGATTCCCATAAGGTTTCTTCTCAGGATTTTGAGGATTCTTGGCCTTTCACTCTTGCTCAGCCTCCCATTTTACAAACCCATTACTATTCCTCTTCTTTAGCTCTTGTCGAACTTGCTCGGGTAGAGTGTCATACTTATAACAGAAGTGTGACTCTACTTTCTTTGCTAGGTCATATGCCTTTTGCAGTGATTTGGGCTCCTACATCTCCACATCATGCTTTAACCTAGATTCCAATCCAAGAATGAACTTATGAACTTGCATCTTCTCATTATAAATAGGTACATATTTGAACAACCTTACCAACTTCTTGTAGTACACCTCTACTATGATGGTTCCTTGTCTGAGACTAGAAAATTCTTCAAACTTTAAGGTATAGAAATGCTCTATTAGGAATCTCTTCTTAAATATGTTGATAAACTCTTCCCATGGAGTATCAATGGGTTCAATCTTAGTTTCCTCATAGTGGGTTTCCCACCACTCTAGAGCTAATTGAATCTCTATGTCTCTTAGCCATGCTTCCACTGCATCCCCATCACCCTCTCCATAAAACTTGGAGATACTTATGTTTTTCATGTCCCTAGTTATTTCCTTTTTTGCTAAGGCTCTAGCTTGTACTTGCTCTATAGTTAGTCCATTATCTAGGCCAATCTCTGAGCCTCAAACTTGTGAATTCTGATTCGTAGCCATTTCTAGCAACTATCTTATCTAATCTTGCATAGCAGTGACCATAGCGGTGAGGTCTTCTACCTCCCTATTGGGGTTTGTTGGTTCCCCATCCTGGTTTTCTTCTTTGACATTACTTTGCCAAGTTTTTCTAGGTGTAGGCCTCCCTCTTCTGGTCTTAGGTGGCATCTTAACCTGATTCCATCCAAGAAAGAATATTAGATTATAGTTTCATCTTAAGTTGTATCTCTAATCAAGCCATAATACAGAGTTCTCTTGCTATATGCGCTAACAATCTAACTAGGATGATATCCCAGGCTAGGATGTGTCATTGATACCAAATTCCCTACTAAGGCATCCTAACATCCACTCTACCTTGGGGTTTATGCCCGTCAGATTCTAGAAAATAGGGTATTCTAGATCATCCTAACTTTAGCCCCTTTTCTTAGGAAATCCTTCATTGGATACATCTAATTCCCTTTTTAGCACACACAGAAGCTCTATACCCTCATACCTAGAGCTCTGATACCAAATGTAATGACCCAAAAATCACACAAATAGAAAATACAAAAATAGAAAGAGTTTTTTTTTACTAAGGAGAGGGATACATGAACCCTTCATGAACCCCTAACCCCAACTAACATTTACCTAAAGTTTTAATCCCCTAAGTCTTCCTGGAAGTTACATCTCACGAAGTACCCTAACACAAATCCATCTGTGTAGGAGTATAATGTGTCACTGTAGATAAGCCCATTTGTCCCATTGTTCTCGATGAGCTAGACCTATCACCCTCAGTCCATCGAAGGTATACACACATCTCCATACCATACACAAATCATTCTGTGTAGGTATGCTATGAGTATTGTGAGTTAAGCTATCTATCTCATCTCCACGATGAGCTATCTTAACTCAGATGTAATCTCTTCACAACTTAGTCCTTTACCTCCCTAAGGGGTCTCAATTCCCTTAGGTCTCCTATGTTCACCCTAAGGGGTTCTCAATTCCCTTAGGTTACCTATGTTCACCCTAAGGGGTTCTTAATTCCCTTAGGTCACCTCTGAGTTCACCCTAGAACTCTACACTTAGATTTCTATCATCAAGCAACCAAAATTATTACATCTAGTTACCACCACATCAGAAAGCAATCACCAAGCATCTA
This sequence comes from Wollemia nobilis, assembly GCA_028583015.1. NCBI lineage: Eukaryota > Viridiplantae > Streptophyta > Pinopsida > Araucariales > Araucariaceae > Wollemia > Wollemia nobilis. The sequence continues at coordinate 1,847,002 of JAQPPZ010003183.1, forward strand.
GAAAATAAATCAAACTTAACACTAAAAGAGAATCAACTACATAACATAACCAAATACAAAAATAAAGGAAAGGTAACATCTTTAAACCAATAAATAGTTAGTGCATCAAAATTTGCATGGTAAATCCTTCTTACTTTAAGGAATATTACAATAACCGCATTGGGGATATCTCCCCATAATTCTAATCTATTTGAGCATAAATAAATCAACATGAGATGCCATTACCTATACTTGTTTCCATTGAACTCCTTGCTTCTCCAAGCTTCCCATTGGATCTTTGAGGGTAGTAGGGGATCAAGATACTCATGGTTCAGGATAGGCATACCTTTAAATGCATCTACTCATTTACTTTACCAAATTGCAACTATACAAAATTCAATTAAGTTTCTAACCATCTAATGCATAATGGATTTTATAAAAGAACCTTTACTTTTATTTTCCCCTCTCAAGTTCCCTTAGAGAGTCATCCATATTTTGCTACTTAGATCAAGGCTTAACTTCAATCAAATTCATTCATGTTTTAAAGCATTAAAGTCCCATACCCTTAACCTTTAAAACAATATCTTTCATTTTCATTCCCTAAATCAAAGCCCCATAACTTCAATTCAAAGAATAAATCTACATCCTTTTTAATCCGCAATTTCCAATCAACCAATTACTTTTTAAAGCATTAAAGTCCCATACCTTTAACCTTTAAAACAATCATTCCCTTCATTCCCTAAAGTGAAGCCCCATAACTTCAAATCAAATAATAAATCCACATCCTTTTTAATTTAAAACTCCTAAGATAATCAAATTTAATCAAAGGAGTTTTTTTTTTAAATTAAAAACCTTCCTTAAATTCCATATAAATAAATCAAAGGTTCCTTTCTAATTAAAAGCCTTCAATAAATTTCATATAAATCAAAGGTCCTTTCTAATTAAAAACCTTTAATAAAATCCATATAAATCAAAGGTCCTTTCTAATTAAAAACCTTTAAATAAATTTCATATTAACTAAAGGTTCTTTCTAATTAAAAGCCTTTAATAAATTTCATATAAATCAAAGGTCCTTTCTAATTAAAAACCTTTAATAAAATTTCATATAAATCAAAGGTCCTTTCTAATTAAAAAAATCCTTTTTAGAAATTTCATATTAACTCAAAGTTCTTTCTAATTAAAATCCTTTAATAAATTTCATATAAATCAAAGGTCCTTTCTAATTAAAAACCTTTAAAATAATAATTCCCTAAATCAAAGGTCATTTCTAATTAAAAACCTTTAAATAAATTTCATATAAACTAAAGGTTCTTTCTAATTAAAAGCCTTTAATAAATTTCATATAAATCAAAGGTCCTTTCTAATTAAAAACCTTTAATGAAATATTTATAAAACTAAGGTTCCTTTCTAAATAAAACCTTACACAACACCTTCACAAGATAGAGTCTACAACCTCTACGAATACCTGGCATTCAAGCAGATAGAAGATGGTATTGCTCTTACCTCTACCTTAACAGAGTTCCCACTCTTGGAGCACAGTGCTCTCCATTACTCAGTGCTATCGACTCCACAATGCTCTCAGACACCCATTGCCCTTGAGCCCCACAATGCTCCCTTCAGCATGTCATGGTTTCAACCATGCTCAATGCTCATTTATCAAGCGCACTCTAGTTTTCACTAAAGCATACTCTGGCTTCACCAAAACACACCCAAGTTTCACTAAAGAAATCCTCTAGCTTCACCAAAACACACTTGGGTTTCACTAAAGCATACTCTAGCTTCACCAAAACACACTCAGGTTTCACTAAATCAATCCTCTGGCTTCACTAAAACACACTCAGGATTCACTAAAGCAATCCTTTGGTTTTACTGCACACAACGCTTACCAAAATATATAGTGATTTCTTAAAACACCCATCATTCCTCAAAACATATGGTTGTTTCTTAAAACACACAACACCTTTCTTTGAAATGTATGGTGGTTTCCTAAAACACACAGTGCCTTTATTTGGAACGTATGGTGGTTTCCTTAAGAACACACAACCTTATAAACATATGGTGGTTTCCTAAAACACACGCCTTACCAAGACATATTATGGCTTCTTAAAAACACACAGTGCCTTACTTTGAAAAGTATGGTGGTTTCCTTAAGAACACATAGTGCCTTACCAACATATGGTGGCTTCTTAAAAATACACAGCACCATTAAAACATATGGTGGCTTCTTAAAAATACACAGCACCTTAATTTGAAAATATGGTGGTTTCTTAAAACACACAGTGCCTTACCAACATATGGTGGCTTCTTAAAAATATACAACTTGCAGTGCTCTACAAACCCAGACGTAGGTGGTTTCCATCCTTACCAAAGACCTCTCATGCTACAGGGAGTATAACCGTTCAGTTTCCACCAAAACAATGCATGCAATTAAATAGGTTAAAGCATAAACATTCCAACCTTAATCCTTCTATGGTTGGAACTTGGTGGCATCTCGGTTCTCTCTCTCCCTTGCTTGCGACGTGTTTCCTTTCTCTGTTTCCATTGGTCTGCATCCTCCTTCTTCCTTGCGTTCTATTCTTCTATTTTTTATTTTTCTTCTCCTTGTCCCTAGCACCTTACGTGCCTCTCCGCCTAGGTGGCCCATCCATCATCCTCTCGAATCCCGAGCCCCTACCTTCAATGCACCGTCCCCTATCCTCTATGCCTTTCCTCCCATAATTCCCATATTTGGAAATTAGTAGCCTTAGGCTACTTCATAGGTTTTACTCTATAGGGAAAGGGATAATGATGTTTTCTTAAAAATGAATGATGGCTCTTTTAATTTAAAATATCATTCTTTTGATATTTACCAACATTAAAATATATATATAATATATATATCTTTTAATTACACAATTTTATTATTGTGTTTTTTTTCTTTTTAATAAAAGATATCTATTATTACACACATATAATTATTTTTTTAAATGAATTCTCTTTCATTTATTTCAATTAATTAAAGTCTTTTAATGAATTCTCAATTATCATTAAAAAGAACACTTTTAATTAATTTAAAAGAAAATTCATTTGTTAATTGCATTGAAGTTTACTAATGAGCTCCAATGAGCCAAACATTATTTAATTAAAACTTCATCAATTAATTTAAAGAAATATTTATCCGGCATATAAATTTAATTTGCTTTCCTTCATAAGAGTTATGTTCTATTTTCACTTCAACATGGCAGTTTAATTTATGCATCTATATACATCTTGCGATTGTTCTCCTATAGAAACCCCAATCATTAAACTACTCAAGCCATGATGCAGTAGAGAGCAAACAAATTTACACAACAACAAAGAGGGAGTCTTTCCATCAACCCAATCACCTATCTTAGCTAGATATTTTATGATAGCTACTAGGCTATCAACTAAAGCTCAAGGTGATCAATCATCGATGATTATCCCTTCCATCAATGCATGCCTATATGAAGGTATCTATCCATGTTACCTTCAAGTACCTTAATCATCATTTCCCCTGATATTTGGTACCCTCATTTTTGGTGGGCGATTCTACCTGTTCCACCTACGAGTGCACCTGATCCTGCACACTTGGAAATATGTTAGCGATATCACGCCATTATAAATCAACTAAACATCATATAGTTGGTTCAATTGTTCAAACTAGGTATCACCACATCATAGGTTAATACATTGTTTTCTTGTGCCATAAAGTCAGCTAGGGAGGGTCATGACACTAATATTATATGCAATAGGTATTCTAGCTTAGGAATTAGAGCACTAGACTACTTAAAGAAAACTGATAATCATAATATCTTTGAAAAACTACACTAAATTACACACCTTGCGTGAAAAAATCTAATTAATAACATGTTAAAAGTGAAAGACACTATACTACCTTGCCTAAATTGAAAGTGCAAAAAATAAAAACTAAATACTAAAGTTAAAACTACTTTTGATAGAATTGAAAATGCTAAAAATGAACTGCTAAATTGAAAAAAAAAAAATAGCTTTTGAGAATATATGCAGTGGGAGATATCTAACACAGGTCCTGATAAGATGAAAAAAAATTGAGAGAAAGTGATTCTATAATATGACTAAAATATACTATAAATAGAAAGTGGTAAAAATACAATGCAATATGGAGGTGATGGTCACTCCATTAATATAATCTAAAGAACTACATTGTACTCCATACATGATTTCTACCACTATCTACTACTCTCTACTATAATGCACTTGATATGCTTGATATGTACTTGATCTCATGATGAGGCCCCTTATATAGGAAGATAAATTCCTTGGCCAACACTCTACCTAGTTGTACAAGGGGACACCTTGCACATTACAACTTACACATTGACACTTGTGCATTTATTACATTACTTGAAGTAAGTAGCTAACTTCCCCCTAAATCAATATTCTACTCTAATTATATATCAAAGGTGGTACATTTACATGACCCAAATGATGTAATATGCTCTAACTCTAACACCCCATGTATTACATTATTTGGGTATTGAATATTTCAATCTTCAATATGGATCTTCTTCTTGAGAATGGTCTTGATCAAGTTCTTCTTTAGCTGCTTCAGTATTCATGTTATAGCTTCTTGTCTTTTCCAATATTCTATTCTTTGATATTAGATATATTTTATGAACTAGTGATCTCATGATTTTGTATGTCTTAAGTGGATCAAAATTGACCCATTTTCTCTCCTTTGGAACTCTATATGACCTGTTTCTTTGACCTTCATAAGTATCAAACTTGAGCTCATTGTTAGTAGATGCTTTTGGAATAATATTTTGAAAGTAACAATCTATTCTGTGTAGTAATATTTCTTCATGGCTTTTATAGTACTTGTATTTATAGTAGCAGAAGAAATATGAGTGATTTTTCCCTTCATAGTATTTGCATGGATGGAAATTCCAACAATTGATCTTCTCATGACTGTATTGATTGCAATAGGTGCACAGTAGAGATGTTTTGACTATTTTAGTCTATCTTATGGATATCATGTTTATCTATATCCTTGACTAGATCCTTAAACCATATGTGCACAATTGAAGCTATTTCATATTTACTTATTTGTATGTTGTCTTCTTGATATCCCTTTTGAATATGATCTTTTGTATTTTCAACGGTACCAGTTTCATTAGAAGAATCAAATTTTTCGAAGCTATTTATTTTAGAACTTTTCCTTTTCCATTTTCCTTATTGTTATCCATTGTATTATCAATCATGCTTCTAATCCATTTTGGTATTTTTCTCATTCCACTTCTATGTGTATTTCTTAATATACTGGTAGTCATATTTATAGCTCCTTGGATTAGTATAAAGTACTTTTGATAGTACCTATATCTTTTAGAATATTCTAAGTGGTTTACCTTATAACTCCCTAGTTTAGAGTATATGATCTTGATTTGATAAAACCTTTTTTTTAGCTTAGGTTTTGTAGGCTTCCTTATATCTCCAAATGAATTGTGTACTTGATAAACTTTGATGGATGCTATTATTATCAAGTTTTGTAGAATGCCTTATGACTCCCTAGTGTTTTTGGATATGCTATATGATTTATAAAGTGTTCTTTGATAATAGTAGTTCAATTTTGAGTTGATTTTGTAATATTATGTAAATAGCAAAAAAACAACTTTATTACACCTTATTTCTCCTATTGAACTTGAGCACTTTATAATTTGATGAGGTCCTAATTGTTGGATTTCTTTTATCCCTTTAATGTGTTTTTCAAAAAAGTATACCAATTAATTTCCAAATCTTGATAATCCTTAATGAACCTCCTTTTATAGCCTTCGATATTTGATAGTTTATTGTTTCTAAGTTCCAATAATTTATTTGGTGTAGCATTCCTTATAACTCCCTAATTTGGAATATTATAAAGTAATAATATTTGCAATACTAGGGTTTTAATTTCCAAGTTGAAACCCTTATACCTCATACTTTATTATTTCCAAATATAAATATTCTTAAAATTTTCTTGCTTAATATATTACTAATGCTAAATGGTGTTGGACATTTTGAGTCCTCAAGTCAAATTTATCATTGATGTCAAGAAATGAAGTCATCATTAAATGTCAAGGAAATTGTCAAGAAACAAAGTTGTCAAGAGTTGTTATTGATCTCCAAAAATAAGCCACTGATGATGTCAAATGTCAAGAGGAATAAAGCAGAGGTTAAAGGCAAAAGGGCTCCATAATATTTTTATTATGTGGAAGCATAAGTTAAAAGGTTTTTCATAAAAACCCAAGGAAGACTATTACACAGCTAAAATAAGGTTATTTAATTTAAATTCAAAGTGAATTTAAATTTTATTAATAAATATTATTTATACCAAGGTGTACAATAGAAGATGGTCTTAATAAAACCAAAGGGTTTTAAAGAATTAATTTATAAAATTTAAATTCAAATGAATTTAAATATTTTATAAATTAATAAGCTCCAAAGTAAATTCAAGCGCCGATGTCTAATAAGGTTGGAGGTAATTCGAGTGTCAACGTGTTTGCATAAATGAGGGAAATAAATATATAAACCATGCCTTAAGAGGCATTTTAATTATCCTTTCTTGAATGTTTTAAAGCATGCAAATTTGAATTGAAGAGCTCGTGCGAAAAAGAGAAATGAATCCTGTGTTTTATGTGCCAGAGAATATGGACAAAAATAAAAGTTCTAAAAAATTGGAAGTCATCTGGGCAGTGTGGCCTAGTGGCAATGAGGCATTGGTTAAAGTGTTTGACCAAGTGACTTGTGTTCGAAATGCGGTAGTAGTGAATTCTAGTGGTTGTGTTGGTTTTGGAAGTGCCAAGGGAATGGTGCATATTTTGCTTGGCAAAGCAGGGAGATTTATTAAGCACATGGTGCTCTCCACTCCTCAAGCGATTGCCTATCTTGAGTGGCAATCGGATTCATGGCTAGGGCATTGGGTGAAGGTTGTGTTGTGAGTTCGATTTCCACCAAGGCCAAGATAATAAAATTGTGATTATTTTTTATTGCTTAAAGTTTGCATGAGGTCTTAGGGAGTTAAAAGGGTTGCTTAAAATATTTTTATTTTGATTATTGATGTTTTGAAATTTGGGGGAATAAGGTGCTTGATTTATTTTTAAATAAAGTGTTGGTATCACATTGAATTGTTGAATTTATAAAAGGATAAAGGGAATTTCTAAGCATTGATTTATTTTTAAAATAAGAGTGAATTGAATATTATTTTAGTTGGGGAGATCATAAGGTGTAAGTGGTATATTAATTTTTGATGTTGATGAATGATTTCTTAAAGGTGGAGTGATAAGGTGTATATTTATCTTGATACTTACAATGTATTTTGAGGAATATTATTATCTAATAATTTCTTTGAGCTTCGTAAAAGAGTGTTCATGTTTGTGGTAGATTTATGAGATTCTTCCATCATCAAGAAAATGGTATGAGCACATTCTTCCTTAGTTAAATTGATTGGTTGGTTTTCTGGAAAATAATTTTGGAGTGAAAATGAGTTGATTAGGGTTTCATATTGAATGAGTTGAGTTAATGCTTCAAGGTTTTCTAGAATAAATTTTTATTGTTAAAACCTTGTTTTATAAGTATTGTTGTTGAAGCCATTGGTAGTGCGAATAACATGAACTAAATATTGAGTATCATTGCTATAAGAAGATTTTTTTATAAGTATTGTCATTGAATTCATTGGTTGTGTGAAGAACTTGAACTAAGGATTGAGTATCATTGCTATGTGAAGATTTTTTTATAAGCATTGTTCCTGAAGTGAGTTGTTTATCAAAGAACTTGAACTAGAGTTTGAAAAGAAACATGAGTATCATTGTTATGTGAGATTTGATGTTGAGCATTGTTGGAAATATTTTGAGTTTAATGATCATATGCTTGGACTAGGGTTTGTAAGAAAGGGTTGTTTCATTGAGTTTTTGGTTGAGTAAAGTCAGTTGAACCTAGTCAAGTGGGTATGTGAAGTGATTGTTCAAGTTCCATAAAACAAACTATTCTATATTTAGAATTGAGTTGATAAAGTGATTGAGCATTGAGTTGAATTTGAAGTATATTGAGTCTCTAACAATTCTCCTTATGTTTCTAAGAAAGTAATTGAAAGTGATTGAGCATTGTGATTAGTATAGAACATATTGAGTCATTAAAAATTCTCTTTATGTTTCTATGATATTGGACAAGTTTTGTGTAGACTTGTTGAGCAGATTTGAGGTAAGTCTTTGAGGAGACTTGTGGACTGATTTTATGTGAGCTTTTGTGGAAGCTTACAATAAAGATTTGGAAAATTTCTTGAGATGACTTATTGAGCAGATTTGGACAAGTTCTATAGAGGACTTGTAGAGCAAATTTGAGGAAGTTCTAGAGAGGAATTGTAGAGAAAAATTGAGCAAGTTTTAGAGAGGACTTGTAGAGCATATTTGAGCAAGTTCTAGAGAGGACTTATAGAGCAAATTTGAGAAAGTTCTAGAGAGGACTTGTAGAGCATATTTGAGCAATTTCTAGAGAGGACTTGTGGACATATTAGTGTGAGCTTTTGTGGAAGCTTAAAAGACATATTTGAGATAAGTCTTTGAGAAGACTTGAGAGTAGAGTTGATTGATTTGTTCAAACCTTGAGTTAAGGTTTAGGGTAGATCTAGTAGATTTGAGCCAAGCTTTTATTTAATGCTTGAGGATAGATATTAAGTATAGATTTTTGCTAGACTGAAGGACTGTGTTTAGTGTAGATTTGAGAGAAAATTTGATGAAAATTTGAGGATAGGTTTGTGCTAAACTAGAGATAGAGATTGAGCAGAGTTGTACTAGACCAAAGGATAATGTTTAGTATAGATTTGAGATAGAGCTTTAAATGTAACATATCAGAGAGGATAGTAGTCTCTAGTGGATAAATATCCATTAGCCAGGGTAATGAGGATAGGTCTTCTAATTGGGGACAAGAGTCTTTAGTGCAGAGAGATCCACAAGCCAGTGCAGTGGAGGCAGTAGTCTTCTAAAGGATCACCATCCAGAGAAGAGGAGGATTTCTCCTATGGATATAGATCCATGAACTTGATTTAGGGGATTGGTGTCTCCTTTGGATAGAGGTCCATAAATATTGTAATAGGTAAAGGAATCCCAAGATATTGATTGAGAAGATTTTAGTGAAATATTTTCTCCGTGGAGTAGCCCACATTGGGTGAACCAAGTAAATTATGGTGTCTCTATTTTATGTGGTGATTTATGCATTGCTTTAATTACTACTATTTATATTGCTATATATACATTGCATAATATTATTTGGGAAAGAAAAGTAAAAAGTTGCCTTATACTGTTTACCCCCCCTCTCAGTATAAGCTTGTGTTATTTAATTGGTATCAGATTTGGTTCCTTCAAAAGAGTTTAACAACTTGAAGGAAAAGCTAACAAGAACACAATGGATTCTAAGAATGTGTCCTCAAATAATTTATCACTGGTATTTTATGGAAGTGACTATATGTATTGGAGTATGAGAATGAAGATCTACCTGATGGCACTTGGAAATGAAATTTGGGAAGTAGTTGAATTTGGATATGATCCCTTAATTAATCCTCCTATAGATAAGTAACATAAGCTCCAACATTACAATTCAAAAGCAATGAATGCACTTTTTAGAGGTTTGCATAAGACAAAGTCTATGAAAGTTATGCATTGTCAAACTGCAAAAGACATGTGGGATAAATTGCAAAATATATATGTCAAGAAAGCCAATATGTGAACTCTCAAAGGAAAATTTGAGGATTTAATAATTAAGGATGAGGAAAACATTAGTACTTATCTAATTCAAATTTATGAGGTTTTTAATTCTATGCAAGGACTTGGAATGAATATTGATGAATCAGATGTTTGTGATAAATTTTTAAGAACTCTCCCAAACAGATTTAGTGAAAACATTTCTATTATATAAGTTTCAATGGATGGTGATACTTTGATAAGAGATATGTTGCTTGGTATTCTTAAAGCACATGAGATAAGAACAAAATATCCTATTCCCCAAAAGTAAGCATCATTCAAACCAATCAAGAAGACTAAGGGTAAAAAGTCAAAATAAAGCAATGAGTCATCCAGTGATGAAGAGGTAAATTATGGCAGAAGGAATAAGGATTCAAGAAGATCTAGAGATACAAGATCTGTTAAATGTTTCAATTGTGGAAATTTTTGTCATTATGCAACTAACTATCAAGAAGCTAAGAATAACAATGGTGAAGAAAAATAGGATCACAAGAACAGGGAATCAGAGACATATAAGCACTAAAAGCAAGGCAAGGATAAACAAAGTAGACAAGGAAAGAAGATCTTTCAAAGGAAAAAGAGGAGCTACTATGCTTATAATGTAAGTAAGTACTCAAGTGATAGTGATGATAGTTTTTCAAAAAATGATCGATATGAAGTTCTTTTCATGATTGAAGAAAAGAACAAGTTAAGAAAAGGACTCCAGTAATTCTCAAGTTTTTTAGATGTGGTAACTTTGGACATCTTGAATATAATTGTACAAGGGATGGCTATAGTTTTAGTGATGATGAATATGAGGATGCACTTGAAGAACCATATGAAAACCTTCTAATGGCATTAGAAGAAGAAGTAGGTGATCCTATAGAATATAATCCAATAGAAAATAAATATGTGGACAAAGGTAAACAAATAGAGGAATACTCAGAAAAATATGGATATGATCTCAAAGGAGAACTTGTTTATGCCCTTGACACAATAAAGAAGGTAAGAAAGCAACACTCTAAACTTAAAATTTAGTTTCAATAATATGATGAAGAAAGAAGATTACTTATAGAGTTTTAGAAAAATAAAAGTCTAATGCAAAAAGGTTCAAGGCTAAGTTAGAAGCAAAGATCTTAGAATGTGAAAAGTTAGCACAAGAAGTGGTACTACTAAGATAAGATTTGGAAGACTCCAAATTCAAGCTAAAAGGATTCAAAAATATCTCAAATAACTTAGATAAGTTCATCAAGATACAAAATCCTACATCAAGTAAAATAGGTCTTGGATTTGGACAGGATCAAAATAAATGGGAAGGAGAGTCAATCTCAAGTTTTGGAGGAGAAGAAACTTTAGATGAAGATACTTCAGAAGAATAAAGTGTAAAATAAAGTAATACATATGAGGATGAGTTGGGCAATAGAGAGTTCAACAAGAACAAGAATAATGCACAAAGAAAATATAGATGGAACACCAATCAGAATAGGTCAACAGAGACTAGGAGACCAATGAGGTCAAGGCAAGGAGGCTTCAATGGAAGATGATTTTCATGTCATAGGTTTGGGCACATGGATTCACAGTGCAGTACATAGGAAAGACAATAATATGGGAACAAATATCTTTTCCATGGGTATTGTTATTCATGTAATCAATTTAGTCACAAGACAATGAATTGTAGGATGACAAAAGAAGGTATGGCTTTAATAGGATAAATACTAAAACATTTGCACCTCCAAGGAATAATAGCATTAAGTGTTACAAGTGCAATAATGATGGCCACACAACAAGTGGTGTAGAACAAACATTCCAAAATCAAGCATGAACAGGAATAGGAACATGAATATGAACGAGAACAGGAATAGGAACATGGATATGAACAAGAATAGGAACAAGAACATGGATATGAATAGGAACAGGAACAAGAACATGGATATGAATAGGAACATGAATAGGAACTTGGATATGAATACGAACAGGGATATGAATATAGACATTAATAGGAACATGGACATGGAAAGAAATAGTCATAGGAATCAGAAGGATCAGATAATAAGGAAAGAGGATAAAGGTAAAGAATAGTGTTTTCTAGGAGTAGAAATACTCTCACTCTATAATTAACCACCTCAAGAGAAGGTGTGGGAGGTGCTAAGCTAAGAGGCTCATTCTTAGCCCCAATCTATGATATCAATATGGGATATCAATCTGGGATGTCGATCTATGATATCGATCTAGGATATCAATCTTGAGGATTGATGTGGGATATCACTCTAGGATATTGCTCATTTTATCATAAGCAAGGGATTTTTGGGTAAGGAATAAACTTTTCCTTTTTCCAATTACCAACATTTCCCATACCATTTGCACAGGGGGATAAACAAGAATAACTCTTTTCACCTCAGGATACCTAGTCTTGCTTCGTGGCTTTCATCTTCCCCTAGTCCTTATTAGGATTGTTTATTTTGTTGATTAGTGATAGGATTCTCATATGCTAAGGGCTATACTAACTAGACCTCAGCTACAAAAGCAAATCAAGCTTTCTATCAAATCTTGAGAAGACCTCTAGGTATGGTTGAATTACTAGAAAACCCTAGTATATTCTCCATAGCAACAAAATGGGTTGTGTTGAAAAACATAATTACTCACATGAATGATAGATTATGATAAATGCAGGGGTCCATGATTGAAACACAAACATGGCATCATTTGTAAGGCTGAAAAACACAATCCATCCTATTACAGAATGCAACAGATGAAGAATTCCTACAGGAAATGTGATGCATTGAATGCATGTGTGAATGCAAATGAAAAATGCATAATGCAAATGTTTTTGGATTTTATGCTTTACCAATATTTTTTGGATTTTATTAATTTTTTAAATTTGTATTGATTTTGAGCCTTTATATCTGACCAAACGGCGAGTACATGCCTTTGGAGCCTTTAGGAGTGACCAAATGGTGAGGAAATGTCATTGGAGCCTTTAACTTGACCAACCAATTTTTTAGAAGATCCTTGGAGCTTTTTAGGATGATTGAGTAGTTTTAAGAAAACCTCAAAGCCTTTTAGGGTTTGACCAAAGGTTTGAAATAACTGTGAAGATTTTTGGTTGACCAGACTACTCACAAGAGAGCCTGAAGGATTTTAGGATTACCGAGTGATTTTAAGTAAACCCTCGAGACCTTTGGGTTGACCAACCGATTTCTCAAAAACCCTTGGTACCTTTTTGGGATGACCAAGAGGTTATAAGTAAACCCTCGAGGCCTTTGACTAACATGACCAAGCGGTTTTTAGGAACCTTTGGAGCCTTTTTGGGATGATCGAGTGGTTATAAGCAAACCCTCAAGGCATTTTACTGACATGACCAAGTAGATTTAGGAACCTTTGGATACTTTTGGGGAGGGCATGCTACCCTATATACCCCTAGTGTGTGTGTCACTCGATGATGGTGAGGGAGGTGTGATACCTCTAGATCTCTCACTTTAATTTATCGACTTTAGTGTGGATGATGGGGAAGGTATGCCACATTGGAGACCCCCAGCATGCATGCTATTCACTTAAATATAATTAGCTTGTTTAGGAAGAGTGATAGAAATCAACTCTCCTAGATGAGGAACGGACCTCACCGGGGTGCCTATGTATTGGTGAGGGTGAACAAGAGCACCATCCTCATTGATCACATCTCATTCTACTATGTCTTGGATGACCCTCTTAAATTATTGACAATCTCGAATGTCATGTCCATATGCTCAAAAGAGACCCCCATAAGGTGACCTATTATTGGATGCCCTTTGCTTGACTTTGGATGATATGAATACCTTTGCCTCATGTAAATTCTAGAACAAATTTAGAGTAGTCATCTAAAATAAAACTACCCACTACACTCTCTTATCGGGCATTTGAGGCAACTGACAACCTTGGGTTTGCTCCTAAGGAAGTGTGACCTCCACTACAGCATGTTCGGGCACTATGAGAGGACCATCTACATTATAAACCCCCTTATATATAAGGTTTTGCACCACACTCTTGAATTCATGACAATATCAAATTCCATGACCCTCTATTCGGTGATAGAGATAATAGTGATGCTCCCTATAACCCATGGGTTTAGCTCTATTTGGGTTTAAAGGGATGATATCAGGCAAGGTGATGACCTTAACCTCTTATAGCTTTTGAAATATGTCAGACATACTCTTGTAAAGGATTTTGAATGTGCTACGACTGTTTTGGGTGCTCGACCCACATTGTTTTTTTGTTAGGACCCAATGGTTGGGTTGGCCACATGGGCTCCCACTTTTGATGAGGTTTTTCTTGTACTTGCATAGGAAGTGACTCGACCTCAAACAAGGGTCACTTTTGTGATCCTAATTTTTCAAGCTAATTCATGATAAAATGCAACGCTTGATCTTGCTCATGCATTCGATGTTCCATTTATTCTAAATGACTTAGAATGGTTTGCAAGACTGATAAAGAGTTCATATGTATTTCCAATGACTAATTCAAAATACCTTTGTCATTTGAAGAAAATAGAAAAGTGGATGCTATGGATACATTAGGTAATTTCAAATCACCTATTTCCTTCACTTGGATTGACGTGGATGCTTCTTTATGATACACTTCATTAGTGCTATCCTCATGCTCATGCGCATAACTTAGTTCATGTTGTTGTTCATATTTAAAGAATTGAACCGTGTCAGCTTTAGTACCCCCAAACTGACATGGGGTACACACCTGCTCTTGTTCTTGAGAAGGTGGCACAAGAAATGAGCCAAGATTAACTAATTTCAAAGGTTCGAACCCCTTTAATGTGGAAGCAATGTCTGATTACCCCATGTCTTGCTTTATTTGCTCTAGAGTCATCCGATACTCTGACCTAAGGTCGACCATCCCCACAAACTCATGAGAATATGAGTCCATAATTGCATAAATCATAGGTGACTCGTCAACCTGTTGGGGTTGCAGCATTTCAATTGCCACAACTGACTCTTCCTCATGAACAAACAATCCATCAAGGATAGGATCAATAGGTAGAGACCTAAAAATAAGCTGATCTAAATCCTCAATGGTCTCCATGAGGGGTGACACTATGGTGTCTGCCTCTGTATTCTATGTATATTCATCATTTTCCTTATGAGGACTATCTTATGACATGATGGATGCTGAGGGTCTGATACACTCAGGTGCATCCATGACCATGCTAGGTACTCCATCCTCAATAGGAGTATGGAGATACTCTAATGACACATGTAGGATAGTTGTAAGCATCTATGTGGGGGCATTCATCAGTCCTTATCTACTAGGAGAGGCCAAATATGAAGGAGTCATAGGTGACTCCACAGGTGATAGCGGTGGTGACTGTAACTCCACCACAGTTTGTAAGGTTGCATCTGAACATCGAATGGAATCATCATGTTTAGCTTGTAGATGCATAGGTGCATCACCAGGTTCCTGAGGGTGATCCTCAAGTTTATAATACTTGAAAGGATATGGGTCTGCCTCAACTATATGGACTTTTCTCTCATGGGTGTACTTAATGCACTGATGCACTATGGATGGCATGCACTCCATGGCTCTTATCCATGGCCTTCCAAGAAGAATATTATATTGTCTTGATCCCTCTAAAATATAGCACAATTTAGGAATAATATTTTATTCCACCTCAATGGGTAGGACTATTGTACCTATTGTAGGGGATTCCACATCGTTAAACGCTTGTAGAATTAACGTTGTTTCCTTGATGTGGGATGGTGGAATTTTGAGATGTTTAAAAACTGATGAGGTGATGATATTAATCGATGATCCTATATCCACCAACACTCACTTATAAGAAATATAATTTATCCTCACTATGATATGCAATGGAGGATCATATTTCTTGACAAGGACAGGTTTGACTTCCTATTTATGGAAAGTAATCACAGGTTCTTTATACGATGGAATAGAATGTATATACCCCCAAGATTGTGATGACTTTTGAGCATTAACATTGCTCATATTTTGGACTTGACTACTTGTAACCTCATGCTTACACACAAGATATCTAAACCTATCTTTCTATTGTTCTTCGATAACCCTAGGTATGTCTATCTGCCTAGAAGAATGACTATCTACTTGTTTGAGAGGTAACTCTTGAAAATGCGTAAGATGCATCGCATTGACTTGTTACCTAAGCACTCTATGTACGAGCTTCCTCTTAGGCGTTACCTCACATGATTGATCTTCACATAATTTCTATTGGTAAATCCTCTCTTATCATTTTTGGAGCTCATCCAACATTTGTTGATGAGATCTCTTTTTCTCTGAGTACTCATGCTCTAGGCACTCCCGCTTAATGTGTGCTTCCTCCAAATGACTTTGGAGTAGTTGTTGTTGATGGACTATATGAGACTCAAGTTTCCTATATGACCGACTCATGGAGTAAGATCCACAACTCTCTATCTCACTAGGCGGAGATCTAATGTTATGGGTTCTCTCCGTGTGTGAAGAAACCTTGTGGCCTGTATGGGTGGACCCCCTACATGATGAAGGAGCCTCACGATGACTATCAGAGTGTCACGTTGGGAGGATAAGATCCTTAGGTGAATTATGAGTGTGACACCTACCAAGGAGGCATGCAAGATTTGAAAGATCCTCAGGAGAATATTAGAGGTATTCAAAGCCTCTCCATGAGCTCTCCGAATCATTAGCTCGTGATTGAGATCTATTATGCCTAGTCATTATGATGAATCGACTAAGAAAAACTCGAGAGGAAGCCTCTATTACTAAGAATTTTATCCTCAAGGAAGGCCTTATCTTGATGAATTAAGCAATAAATAAGCATACAATATAAACAATGTGATTATGTTCTTTACATTTTAAAAGTGAGCCCTAAACTATTTGATGTTGTTTCAATGATTTGTTGTGTCAGTAAAGAAACTCTTATCATGTTTTGAAAAACTTGTTGAATGATAATGTGAATTTAAATTGGCTTTCACTGGTATACTCGTAGCTTGACAACTTGGGTGTGAATCTAGGCCACATAAATCCCCCATGTGTGGCAATGAAACTCCACACCTGAACAAGGAGCACCGGTCCTACCAATCCCTCAACCATTTTCCCCCAGTCAGCGTTATACCCTTCGAAGAGAATACATGTAAGTTTTCTAGGGTAAGAAATGTTCTTGGACCCATCCTTGGTCTAGAACAATAGGACTCGTAGGATTTGGACCAACGGATGGAAATAACCTCCACCATCGTTGAACCCTACTAGTGGTTGGATGTCACTACCAACTCACTAGTTTTTAAGTGAAACGTGGTGTGTGGTTCATTTTAACTTTTTCATATAAAGGAGAATACATAATACAACATAGATGATAGTTTCCTATATGATATGAAAAAATGAACGTTTCATTTTAGATAATGCATGTTATATCCTATATAATTTTTGACAATGCAAATTACAATGATATAGCCTCTGATTGGGCCACAAGCATGCAAACCAACACATAATTTGACTCTAGCACGCTGGATTCTAGGGCGAACTGCACTCAGAGGTCCGTTGTTCCTAACAGCACCTAGCTAAACTATAAAAAAAAATGAAACCCTAGGACCTAATTCATTTCCCTTTTTAGTGTCCTAATTTGATTTCCCTTTTCTACTTTTTGGAAAACACTGACAAAATAAAAAATTACAGAGAGTGAAAAATGGGTCCTACCTCAGGTCCACATCTGATTCAGCTTTGGCTCCCTACTGTCTGTGGTGTCTGTTGTAGACCGTAGACCTGATGTGTAGATCAGACTATATATCGTGTCTTGAAGTCACGGGCCAACAATGAAACCACAATTGTAAATTGCGGTTTCCACCTGATAACAAAAAACAACAAATGTTAGAAATCATATGTAAGAAATACGAAGTTCCGCCATGATCGCCATCTGACCTACCCAAAAAGCGTGCACCTATCTACTGTATCAATAATATTCGACATAAAAGCATAAAATGATAACAAGATTGCATAGACTCAATAAAATGGATGTTTCTTTTATTTTTATTTATTTATTTTTTTTTGTATTTACATGGTAGAATCAGTAGTTGCCATGAATCCGGGTAGGCTTTCTAGCTTTTATGGCCACCATAGTATTCTGCGTTGTCCATCCCATAAGTTACCACATATATATTTACATAGTTCGCCCCTATGACCACCATGCCACAATCATTTTAAACCTTTTACGCCACTGAAAGCACCAGGAAAGGGACAAGCATTCAGTCCGATGAGGCCCAAGATTTGAATGATGTTTATTTTATTAATATTGAAATGAATCTCTATTACAATCATACCCCTATTAGGGTCACCCAAATTTTGATACGATTAATACAATTCCAAAGCCCCAAGCGGGGTAGGCACAATACTAAGGCTCTCCAAATAGTCACAAACTGCTCTAGGGTGGACTTGACCCTCTTATTCATGTCGAGGAAGGAATTTGATGGTTAAGTCTCCTTTGAATATGTTCCCTTCAATCAAGAAACAACATAAAAGTGTTAAACAAATAGGCCACCTCTCATGATGAGGCCCTTTGAGGAAAATATGCATAAATATGCCATAACAATTATGAAATGAAGAAGATAGATAAAACCTATTAAACTTGTGCAAGATTCATAAATATTGTTAGAAGCATGAAAGCAGGAAGTGCAACTATCTATCTACTTAATCAAATGCATGAAATTAAGCAAGTTAGCATGAAAAGAAGCCATTAATGTCCTACTTGCTATCATGGAGTAAACTTACTAAAATCCCTAATTAAGCCAGTCAGAGTCTCTAAACTACCAAAGAAACCATTAAAATGACTAATATAACCTAATTAATAATACTTAAACAAAGATAGTAAGGATATCTATCACCTATTGTAAACCGCAACTCTAATGAGCGGTCTACACTGTACATCATGGCTCTCAGTCGCGATGAGCAATCAAGTATCTTTACCCTCCAATTCTAGGGTTGTGGGATTGATCCTCCTTGTCAAATTTATGATCAAGGGTTGCTAGTGTCCTTTAATAGGTTTGGTGGTTGAATTGTGTGATGGGACCTCCATTTGCTCGAATTAGCATTTCTTGGCGTTCTAGCTCCTTAGGACATCCATGGCATGAATTGTCATGATGCTCAATTGGTTAGCGATTGAATAACAACACTCCCTCTCAATGCACTCAAATGAGTCCACAATTTGATGGGGCTTCGCTGCTTCGATCTCCAATGCTTGTTCTGATTATTTACCCTAATTCTGAAGGGTAATTATAGGACTATCCAAGGGCTAGGTGTGGCTTCATGGAGAAGCCAAGATCAAAAAGAGGTAGTTGGAACAGTTGGATTGGAAGCCTCTAGAATATTTCATACTTCAACTACCTTCTTCTATAGCTAATGGTCATTCCAACCGATTTGGCTCAGATGAAGGCCAACTAAACTTTAGTTTAGACCGTAGGTCACAACTGTGGCCTAGACTATGAACTGCAAGTCATAGTTGTGACCTAGACTATAGACTACAGGTCTCAGATGCGATTCAGCCTGATTAGGCCAAGGAGCCCAAATTGAGTGCTTAGAACCACCACTCTATCTTGGAGTCTATCCAATATCTTTCATATGGTCTTGTAGCATGTCCCATATGAGTAGTCGCCTTCGACATGACACATTTTAGGTGTCTACACCAAACTCTTATTTATCTGATATATGGGATAGAGTCCCATCGAGCATGCTAAAAATTATTGATTGAAAGTTTATCTAATGGTAAGGATTGTGCATCCATAGATCTTGACCAACATTGAATGGTCTCAAAACTAGATGCTTTGAGACCAATATCCATAGAATTTTGGTTCTTTGAGGTCCTAGATAACAATACCTAGGTAAAATGGAGCTAAAGGGAAATAAATATATTTGAAGCTAGAACTTATGGAACAGATTCAAATGCATCAAAATACATGTACAATTTAAGTACTCAATAAAATACTCATAGATCATATAACAAACCATCAAATATTTCTCATTAACATTCATAACATAGAGTTTAGTTGTGAATTCTATAATTAGATAATAAAAATCATGAAATCCAAAATGCATAATTACAGCACTTTCATTCGACTCATTTTAATAAAAATAAACAATTAAACAACCATAAATACATGAGATATTTCTAGAGGCTAGACAATAATTTACTTGTATTCTATCTGCTTCAAATTTTATATGCAAGTTGTAATGGCTAAATATCCGACCCTTTGAAATGTCTTACAAACATACTTAAATAGCTATATTCCTACTATAAGCAAATTAAAACCTCATTAATGGAGGGTGGCTACATCAAAGGGTATATAGACTGTAAACTTTCTCTGCCACCCTATTTCCAGTGGTGGAAAATTTTTGTGGCACTTGGGTTGGTTGCATTAACTACATCCATTCAATTTCCTTATTTGTTGCTAAACCTAATAGTCCTACTATGTTAAATATCCATGCTAGCTTGGGGGGCTAAGTAGTTGGGACACTTATATTTTTCAACCTGCTTTAGGGGTTGTATCTTCAACTTGCTATATGCTAGTAGTTCACAAAGTTTTCTCTTAACCAGGCATTAAATTTACTTACCAACCTTCAACATGGACACAACGCTCTACCATTATTGGTAGTAACCTAGTTTTCTAAATTCCCTTGCAAAACTATGATATCCTCGTACTATCATGGTGGATATTTTGGCTACTCATGAATCTTGGCTACATCCTACTTTCTCATTGGGTATTAGCTTCTATACATGGAAGACCTTTGAATCACACATGAATTCCAATATTATGCCATTTTTCAACCCGAATTTGCCTTTACCTCCCTTACAATGGAGTTTTGGGACCAAGGAGAGAGCTCATCTCATCCTAAATCTCTACCTGAGCTCATCATCCTATCAACTTCAAGCAGAATTTTAGGACTTTCTTTCCATTTGCTACTACCCTGAACCTCCACCTGCTTCAAGGATGAGGTATTGGGATCACCCGTAGCTTTCTACATGCCCAATATTCCTCTCACCGTGATATTTTCTAAGGGTAGATATTTGGGAGCATTCAAAAAACACACATGACCCGATCCTTCACTTGGTGCTTCTATTTACCCTTATTTATGATAAAACTTTTGGATATGCATAGGACTAGGTATGAACACAATACTCTACCATTATTGGCAGCAACCTAGTTTTTTGAATTCCCTTGCAAAACTATTATCTCCTCCTACTTGTATGGTGTATCTTTGTTTTTCTCATGAATCATGGTCGCATCCTACTTTCCCATCGGGTATTAGCTTCTATATAGGGCAGACCTTTGGGTCGTACATGGAGTCCAACCTCATATCATTCTTCCACCCTACTTTGCTTTTACCTCCCTTACATTGGGATTTTAGGACTAGGGAGTGAGCTCATCTCATCCCACATATTTTTCTGAGCTCATCACTGTATCAATTTTTGGTGGGGTTTTGGGACTTCCTTGCCATTTTTTGCTTACCTGAACCTCCATCTACTTTAAGAATAGGGTATTAGGATCACCCACAACTTGCTACAGGCCCAATATTCTACTCACTATGATACTTGTTAAGGGTGGACCTTTGGGAGCATTCAAAAAATACACATGACCCAATCCTTCGCTCAATGCTTCTCTTCACCCTTCTTTACAGTGGAACTTTGGGATCCACCCAAGGCTAGGTATGAACTCTCTTCACTATCCTCGTTATCACTTATCCATTTTTGGGAAAAATTCCACCCTATTCACCTCGGGAAGTAAGTGGGTGCGATAAAGCTACCCATACATCCATAGCCAAAACCCATAAACTTATCACAAGGAATTCCTAAATGGTATAGTCTATATTGTAACAACCCTCCTTGGTAGGACTTATTTTTGACAATGAATTATACATTTATGTGTGGATGTTTAAGGCATAGTCATATTTCATGCTATCAAAAAGAATGAGTAGTTTCACTTTATACTTTGATTCTATTCTTGGAATATGGTACTATTGATGTATTTGTGGTTCCAAGACCAAGTGGTCTCATCGGTGGATTATTGGAAAGTGATGGATGACTTGTTCTTCAATAGCTCTAGGGTAAAACAATACCCTTCATTTAGATGCATTTAATTTGTATTGTTGGATAAATACAACGTTGGGTTGATAGATTGCTTTGGCGAAGGAGTCATATTTAGTATGATGGGTATACCATTCTAGTTATCTTAAAAAACGTCATATACACAAAGACAAAGGAACATTGTACAATATTGAATTCAAAATCCTTTTTTTTCTTGTGCTGGATACTTTGGATTGGCTAGTTAACCCAATAAAAGTATTAATAAGGATATTACCATTAATATTTTAATATTAATATCAGTGTTAATAATTCATATTGACATATGGTATTAATTAATAAATAATTGATCCTTTCACAATGTTATAAGCAATATTATCTTGGATTAATCATTGTAATTAATTATTGTTGCCTTTATAGCTATGCTCAATGAAAAAGGGGTAAAATATAAATTAACCTAAGAAATTCTAAGGTTGGAAAATTATTATTATTATCAACTTAGGGGATTAAAAATGGCTTTAATAAGTTGCATGGTTGACAAATTTCAAGTGTGGCCTCAACGATTCTTGATGGTACTCCTAAAATTTTACCATTGAGTTGGAGCACGATGGCAATGGTGACCAATGAATCCAATAATAAATGGGAAAGGACTCCCACCTATCACAAGGATTCATAGGAACTATTTGAAAGGCTCAAGTTTGGGGGTTTCTAACAAGCAAAAGGAAGCAAAGA
Source organism: Wollemia nobilis (assembly GCA_028583015.1). Classification (NCBI taxonomy): domain Eukaryota; kingdom Viridiplantae; phylum Streptophyta; class Pinopsida; order Araucariales; family Araucariaceae; genus Wollemia; species Wollemia nobilis. The sequence continues at coordinate 1,869,496 of JAQPPZ010003183.1, forward strand.
AGCTTGTAAGGTGCACATTGGTACTAGAGGCTTTGTACTAAGAGGTAGGCTTTGGTTATGCTTATATTACAATGCAAAGTAAACTTGTTTTCTATGTTGTATTCTTTAGTTTCCTGGATGTGGGTGATATCTCTTTTTGCCTTTCTTATTGGGTTTATATCTTTATTTTCTATTCTAGGAAGTTTGGTGGCTTTGTAGCTCTATCATTGTTATGATTTGTGGATGCATTTAGGCTATGTTTGGTTATCCTATGCCCTAAATACTCATGCAACCTTGGTAGATATTTTGCTTGTATGCAAAGGTTTGAGAAATTTTTCCACAAGAAAATATTTGGAGGTGATTATGAGCTATTCCATGGTCTTGTTTCCAAGTGGACATTAGTCAACACCTAAGCATTGGGTTTCTTTATTTTATATTTTATTCTTTTCCTTTTTTCTTTGGATATCACGATAGTCTACCTTGGTTTAGCACTTGAAGGTCTTGTGATGACTCAAGTGTTTTCATGGATTTCTTGTGATCTAGGAGTGCCTTCCTATAAAGGCTATTGTAGTGAGTTGTATCTCCTTTGTGTTTGATCTAGCTTGGGTGAATTTAGCACCTGTATGAATTTTTATCCCCACTTTAGTTAGCACGGTGTTTTGAGACTTTTTTCTTAAGCTTTTTTGCTTTGTTGCTTGTTGGTATTATTGGTTTGGTAAGATAATTTGGTTAATTTATTTTGTGGATTTATTTTTATCTTCATCCAAGTGTTGTTATTGTATGTTTGGCATGTTATAGTTATAATTTATTTTTGGAATCATTACTATTTTGGATGTTAAGATAATAGTAAGTGGAAAATAAAATATGGAGCTAGTTATAATGTTCTTTTCAGAATCATTATTGCTTTGGATAATGGTTAATGGAAAATAAAATATGGAACTAGTTACCATGTTCCTTTTGGAAATTATTATTTTGGATAATGGTTAGTGGAAAATAAAAGAGAAGCTTGTTATGATGTTTCTTTTGAATTTATGCTTATGTAGGTGTTCTTATTAAAGAAACATTATTGCTTTGTTATGATGAGGGAAGCTAGTGCCTTTATAGTTACTTGTTGATTGTTAGTTATGTAAAAAGAGGTATTTTGTTTAAGTAGGTCGAGCTTTGGTTTTTTCTTATAATGGACTCCTAATACTTGATTAAGTAAGGGGACTATTAAAGAGAGAAGTATGGGATTCTCTCATTGTTGTTATAGTTTGTATTCTTTCATCTTATTTTTGAACCATGTTAAATTTTTGTTTTGAAATTATAATGGACTCCTGAGACTTGAGTAGGTAAGGGGGCCATTATAGAGAGAAGTATGGTATTCTATCCTTGTTTTCTTATCTATGTTTGTATGCATGGTTTCTTGCATCTTACTTAGAGCATGTTAATTTGCATTGCATAAAGAGTTGTCTTGATCCCTAAGTGTTCCTCAAGTTGTGGGAAATTCCATTCATGAAGATGATCATGAAAATAAGAGGGTCTAGAGAAAACTTAGGTGGGATGACTCTAATGTACCCTGGTTTTAAAATTTGTTATGTAAATGGAATTTTATTTTGTGTTACTTAGATGAAACTTCCAAATTTAAAAAAAAAAAAAACATGGCAATTTTTGTAAGATGGAGAATGCTTGATTGTTGAAGCATAAGCAAGGGATGATTTGGATTGTGATCTTTGTCTTGCAAAAATTTTCCTTTTGAAAAGAATAAATGTCATCTTGTGATCTATTTTATGATGGAAATATTTATGTATTCATTAAATGATGATGATAGCATTGTGAATAATTGATTTTGTTTTTAGAAGAATGCTTCTTTTACATAGCTTTACTTTAGCACTTTGATCAATTTAACTATGGTGGTAAAATTGTTGAGATGCTTTTAGTGGTAGCACTATGTTGAAGCTTATGCTAAATTTGAGATGTAATGTTTCAGTTAAGATTCAATATTGTGCTATAGTTTAGGCATGTTGTTTTCAATTGAAGCATTTATTTCTAGAGAGTTGATATATATTATTATTGTTTAAAATGCTCTTGGGTTGGATATAGAACTTATTTTAGACCCTAATTCAAGGAACTAACCCAATATTGGGAGGATTTGTGATGGTAAAATAACCAAGTAGAAGTAATTTCTGGGAGATGCAAGGATGCAATAGCTAGGCACTCATGAATATGGAAGGAGTTGTGATGATACAATAGCCAGATTCTTGTGAATTCATACACCTTGAACGATGAGGATTAGGTGTTCCATAACTAGAAAGTTATAGGAATCATTAATAAGATAGTAGTGGTGATACCTTGAAAATAGTGATTTGGGTGATCATGTTCATTTCTATATGAGTGTAAATGATCTTAGTTAGCCCACGAATGTGTGGTAACTAAGCACCAAGGCTTTATGCCAGAATAACCTATCTAGATGGACTTATGGTAAGTTTAAGAAATAGGAATTCCCCTTTAACTCTTATATCCCTTAAACGATAATCCCTACACTGTGATAACATTGCCTTATACCAATGAATGTATAGGAAATGTGGGGGGACCACATTGACATCCTTCTAAAAGTTGAGTTTTAGTAAGGTGAACCCCAAAAAATATGGGATGTTGGTCATTCATGTCCATTGAGTGTCATATACACTAACATTTAACTCAATGTGGTGAAGCCTTGAGAATGCTAAAAATATATTGGGACTCTTTAAAACCTCGTGTTTAAAAAAAAATCTCTCTCAGGTTGGTTTTTGTGGGATGTTACATAGATGAACATTATGAATTCCATAATTTGGTTGATCATAATATTGATAGGTGTAATACCTTTTACAAAATTATTCAAATTATCATTTATGGAGGTTATATCATTATCAATAATTCCACTACTCAGTATTCCTCTAACTAGAACCTTTGGATTTTCTAAGACCCTTTTCCTAACCACAAGTAGAGGGCATGAATAATGTGACTTTAGAAAACATGGTCAGTATAGTTTCCATACATGGCATCACTAGACAACAACAAAAGATTCAATTATTTGAATTATGTTATTGACCCCTTTAGTACTCCAAAATATAGGTAAAAATCCTATATTAGATTGACCTCCTATCATAACCCAAGCCTTGCATGTTGGTTCTTTCGACCTACATAAACAAATCGAGTGTGCCCCAATAAAATTTCCCTCCTTGAGCTATTGAGAATGTCCTCTACTCATCACCATATGGTTCTCCAACTTTTGAGTGATAGGTGGATCCTCAAAATTTATCACCTAATGATATCACTAACATTATTAGGACTTTGGAAGGACACCATGTGATATCCTTTCGAGAGACTGATGTTCCTAAATTTACCCTCCCTAGTGATCATCCTCTATACATCACTTATTACATCAAAGAAAATTATCTTAAATGGATATTGGTAGATAATGGATCTGGCCTTAATATTTTTAATTTACAATTTCTCCATCACCCTAGTCTAACACAATGTGATCTATAGAAATCTAAATTAATCATTTGATCCTTTTATGGTGGTGAATGGAGGATCTATGGTACCATCCCTTTACCTATGAAATTTTATCCCAATGTGCTCAACACCCTAATATATGTCATACTCTATAAAACCTCCTATAACATTCTTTTAAGATAATCCTAGATCCATGTTATGTGAGATGTACCTGTTGGTCAAAATGACCACATCCAATGGAGTAAACAGTAGTTTTCTCAAGATTTCACTAAGTATAAAAAAAATTCAAGATGGCACAACATTTTTAAGATCAAGGCGAAGCCAATGGAAAATAATCGCGATGGCACAACATTTTTAAGACCAAGGGCTAAGCAAGGACAAAAAGTTGTGATGGTGCAAAATTTTGAAGATCAAGGTGGAGCCAAGGGTAAGTAGTCATGATAGCATGACATTTTTAAGACCAAAGGCTAAGCAAAGACCAAAAGTCATGATGGCATGATATTTTTAAGATCAAGGTAGAGCCAAGAGTAAATAGTTGTGACAGAGTAACATTTTGAAGACCAAGGGCCAAGAAAAAACCAAAAGTCATGATGGCATGATATTTTAAATATCAAGGTGGAGCCAAGGGTAAATAGTCATGATAGCATGACATTTTGAATACCAAGGGCCAATAAAAGACCAAAATTTGTTATGGTGCAATATTTTGAAGATCAAGGTGGAGCCAAGGGCAAATAGTCATGACAACACAACATTTTGAAGACCAAGGACCAAACAAAGACCAAAAGTCGTGATGGCATAAAATTTTGAATATCAATGTGGAGACAAGGGAAAATAGTCATGATGGCATGACATTTTGAAGACCAAGGGCCAATTAAAGACCAAAATTCATGATCGCACAACATTGTGAAGATCAAGGTGAATCCAAGGGCAAATAGTCATGATGACATGACATTTTTTAGACCAAGGACCAAGCAAAGACCAAAAGTTGTGATGGTACGATATTTTGAAGATCAAGGTAGAGCCAAGGGCAAATAGTCATGATAGTGCAATATTTTTAAGACCAAGGTGCAAGCAAAGACCAAAATTCATTATGGCACGATATTTTGAATATGAAGGTGGAGCCAAGGGAAAATACTCACGATAACGTGACATTTTGAAGATAGTTGGACTACAACACCTCAGAGGAGATCAAGAAGGATCGTTGTAACAAGAAGATCTTAACCATTTCCAGTTAAAGAGCCTCTTTACCAAAATGAGCCTATGGGTATATTGTTGTAACAACTTTCAATTTTTTTGTTATGTAAAACTATTATATATAGGATGAATGACCTAAACAAAAGGTCAGCTCTTAGATGTTTACAAGGTGATGTACATAGACTTTTGAAAGCTAATAAAAGATCATCCATTCTAGTTTCTAGATAACTGATGTATTCTCAAGTATGTATATATTATTGATAGATATTTAAGGTTAGGTTGAATATAGCTTGATTTAATTATTATTCTGAATTTCTATGGCAAAGTTCTGCTAACTCTGAGATTAACTATTCCATTATTCTTATGCTTGAGTAGATTTACATCGAAGGATTAGTAGATCCATTATTATGGTTTAAATAGATGCTTATTCAAAAAGTGTTGTCAATATTGCTTTGTTGTTGTCTAATATGTACCTCTAAATGCTTCTAGAAATAGCTATATTTCCCTCTCTTTATGCATTTACCTCTCTCTCTGCCTTTTCCTAAAAGAAGAAAGGAACCAGCCTCCTCTGGAGATTCAACCAGGTAAACCCTATTTTAACCCGATATTTCAATATTGGCAAAGTCTTGGGCGTAAACGTAACCAAAGGCATATTTTGCACCAATATTTTTTGGCATCCCGGAGGGACACAATCCCACGTAGTATAAAAATTAAAGTTTCGATGATTACCTTTGCCCTGTTTATTTTTTATTAATCACCTAATGACTTCACCCAAGAAAGGAACCCTAAGAAAGCCTTTACCTATTTTTTGGTTGAATACCGTATTTTATGATAACCAGATCTAAAGCAAAAAATTCACATTAACCCATCGACTTCTTCAAACTACACCTTGGTAGCCTCAAAGCTAATCCTGTTTTAGTTGCTAGAACAAATTCTTCATATACTATCAATATAGGATACACAAATATTTCCCTTACAACCTTCCCTAGTACTGCAACTAGTGGAACTTTAATCCCAACTACCCATATACCTGTAATATCCGATATAACCATAATCATAATGACTGCAAATCAGCCAAATCTACCTTACCCTTTGTAGAACCATACAGGCCCCTTGATTCTAGCAGCATCCTTGAAAGCACTGTCATAGTATGATGGTATTGGAAATATGGCCTATGAACATTTTCAAGACATAGTCATGCTAGCCCCTATACACAACATCACTGAAGAAGATGTTATGATAATATTGCTAGTCATTTTCTTGAAGGGAAAAATGCTATATTGATACATTACTCTTGAAAACCAAACTATATCTACTTAGGCCCAACTTGCTGATAAAATAGTGGAAGAATTCAATGAACATGCCGATCCATTCTCCCTGCTAAATCAATTTACTATCATCTAGAAGAACCCTCAAGAGGATATTGTTGACTTTAACATCAGATTCAATCAAACTTGGTAGAGGGTACCTGATGGGTTGCAACCAAAAAATAAACATTCAATGTATTATTATATGAGAGCTTTAAAATTAGATATAAGTATGGCTATTAGGCAGTCCCAAGTATTTACCTTCCCGAATATTTACCAAGAACCACAAAAAGTAGAAAGATATCTAATCACTATTGGGATATTCCCTACGAAAATGATAATACCTATTTTCCTAGATCTACTGCAAGCATCAAATAATACTTTTCCAACTCTTGCTCCTACTCCTAATGCAAGTCTTCCTAAATATACTGGGCAGCCCAACACCCTAGTAATACAGGCACATCCCTCTCCTCTAATGCTTCTTGCCATTCCTACACTCTATATAGCAATAGGTTCATCAACTCCTGATCCTCAACTTGCAGCCCTACAATATCTACAATCGACTTTGAAAACTCTAACAAATAAGATGACCTCAATGGAGATAAGAGAAGCTGAAATGAATTTTCAGCCAAGAAGGTTCCCAAATGTAACTAAAGAGCAAGCCTTCACAAGTGGTAGAAGCTATGATAAATCTAACGTGGTTTATGCCAATGAAGATAGTTAACCCTCTAACACTTCGATAGAGTCAAACTTTTGGTGTTCCACATGTAATGATATGCATGATGAAACTTCTTGTATGATTTATCAATGCCATGTTTAGAAGGTAGCTATTAAAAAGGCTGATAGAACCCTCAAGGGTTAGGTTAATATGATCAGAGAAGAGAATCAAAATTTCATGATGCCTTCTATTGAACAAGTAGTTTTTCTAACGAGATTAGGAAAGAAACCCTTGTAGGTTGATCCCCAAGATCTTAAATCCTTGAAAGTACCTTTGCCTATAAGATACCCTACTAATAAAATAACCTCCTATGAGAAATCTCACCAAAATTAAGTTAAAAAAGGAGTAAAAATTCATAAATAATCACCTTAGTAGAAGGAAGCAAATATGCAGGAACAAGCTAGAGATAAACTGAGACACCCCTCACTAACTAAGTGTTAAAGAATAGATATTACTTAGGTGTACAAGAATAAGTATGATACAAGTAGAAAATTTTTTATCCCCTCCCATTCAACATAGTTTAGGAAATGAAGAAAGCCTCCTCCAAAGTGATTATGTATGAAGCTTTGTAGCTTTTACGGTAGATGAACTTGTTGTAGGAATCCTTTTGATCTATGAAGAATAATAATAGGACCCCAACTCAGTTAGATTCTGCACAAGCTAGTTTGACATCCACGTTGGGAAAAAATAGATCCTCTTCCTTCTATTTATCTCTTCAGATGGAAGGATGGGTAGTTCACAATTGTATGATAGATTTTGGAGTTGCAACCACTATGATGCCCAAGGCAGTATGCAACATCATGGGAATGGAATATACAAGGAGTAGTCCTGGTGTCTTGAAATTGGATGGAACCCCTGTCAAAACTGTAGGGGTAATTAAATATATCCTAATACTTCTTCACAGGATACCTTAGCTCACATTCATACAAGAGGTAGTAGTAGTGGATTTAGAGCCCTATTTTGGTATGTGTCTCTCCAAGGAGTTCACTACCAAAATAGGAGGATATTTATTATTATATTTCTCACACCTAGACATCCCATTCAAGGGTAAAATACTAAAAATATTTAATGAGAAACCTTTGAATTTCCATATTTAAAAGCTTGGAGAAGAAGGTAAATCAACCACTACATTAAATATGATGACAAAGGAACTGGGAGATTTGAACTTAATGGAAGAAGCTCTAAATGTATTGCGGGAGGAAGACCAGTTCTCTCTCTAGGACTTCAATTACATGATAGAAATAGACATGGGGAACTAAAAAATTGTAAATCCTAAGAAAAGTAACCCTACTCCTCTTCCTCAGGTAGAAAAACCTACTAATAATCTATGGAAACTCTTTTTCGAAGGTACTAGGTGCAAAAATGGAGTTGGGACAATTATTGTTATAATCTCTCCAACAAGCGAGGAAATTTTTTTTTCTTATAGATTAACCTGGAGTTGCACCAACAATGTAGCAGAGTATGAAGAACTCTACTTAGGTCTTAAGAAAGCAAAAAATATGGGTATCAAACAGCTACAAATATTTGGTGAATCTGAATTGATAGTGAATCAAGTCATTGAGAAATGTGTACGCAAGAAGAATTACCTTAAGGCTTACAGGAATAAGGTTTGGGACTTTCTAGAATATTTTGAATCTTTAAATATCAAAGCAATCCCAAGAGAAAATAACACCCATGCAGATTTGTTGGCTTTGATAGGGGTAAATTTTTGTCCTATCAGAAATGTCATCTAGAATTCCAAGACTGTTAGGCTAATCTATAGGCCTTCTATACCAGATAGGGATACCTTTTGGTAGGTATTCAAAAATGATCAATAAATAGTGAATTTCCTCGTTCATGAAATGAACTACTCAAATAATAGAGCATTTGAAGATGAAGAAGATACAAGTATGATCTAGTTAAAAATCAACCACATCCTAAAATGGTTGATCACCCTTGAAAGCTTATTTGATAACAATGATAGGTCAACTGGTCATAAAATGAAATTTGACAAGCATAGATATAGAGAAGCTCAAATGGGACCTGATAAATTCATCAAAGTGGGAGTAAACACTACAGAGGAAGAACTGGACCAAATCAGGGGATTATGCAAGGAATTCCTAGAAATCATAGCTTGGAATTATGGTGATATTAAGGTCTACTCCAAAGAGATGATCCAACATATGATTGAACTTGAAGAAGGTGCAAAGCCATTCTAAAAAAAGCAAAGACCGATGAATCCTATGATCGAGGCTTTGATGAAGCAAGAACTACTAAAATTGATTGAAGCTAAGATTGTTTACCCTATCAAGCATTCAACTTGGGTAGCCAACCTAGTCTTAGTTAGAAAAAAGGATGGATATATCAAGTTGTGCATCAAATTTTGCAACTTGAATAAGGCTTTTTTTAAATACCATTACCCCTCCTACAGATCGACCAGATCCTACATACAGTAGCAAGAAAAAAATATTTTCACTGTTGGATGGGTTCTCTAGGTACAATCAGGTATATATCAAGGACTAAGATCAGTTCAAGACTGCATTTACAACCAAGTGAGGACCAATTGCCTACTAGAGGATGCCCTTTGGATTATCTAATATTGGTGTAACTTTTCAAAGAGCAGTGGACGTGGATTTTGGGAAACTTGTCAAAAATATTATAGTGATATATCTAGATGATATGATAGTCTTCTCCCATAGAAAGGAATATCACATCAAACATCTTAGGATCGTATTTGAAAAATACAGATATTTTGGCATCTCCCTAAATCCAAAGAAATCCATATTCACTGTAGAAGAAGGACCCTTACTAGGCCATGCTATTTCTAATATCGGGCTAGCTATAGAACCAAACATGGTGAAAGCATTGTTATAACTCAACCTACCCCCTAACAAAAGGGGTTTACAGTCCTTCTTTAGCAAAATCAACTTTGTGCACAAATTCATAGTAGATTTTATGTAGATTGTCAAACCCATAACTGAATTATTGAAGGACACTGAGTTCCAATGGACAGAATCAAGTAAATAGGATTTCCAACAGATTAAAGAACAAATAGTCCAAGCCCTCATCTTGGTAAACCCAGACTACTCTAGGGATATCATCTTGTATGGCGTAGGTGAACAAGAGAGCTACACCCCAGTACTCACCCATAAAGGACTTGAAAATGAAGAGAGGCCTATAGATTTTTTAAGTCAGACTATGCAAGAACATGAAGAGAAGTATAAATTCATTGAAAAATAGATTTATGCAATAATGAAGTCTTTAAAAAAGTTTAGGCATTTCCTTTCACAAAGTAGGACTATAGTTTATGTAGTTCACCCTAACGTTAGAAATTTCATCATACAAGGGAAACTCGACGATAAAAGAGTTGGTTGGGTATTGAAGATACAAGAATATGACATTGAAATACATCCAACCAAGCTGGTAAGAGGTAGAGCACTATGCCAAGAACTCACCATGAAATCCCCATCAGAATACATAAATTGCCAAACTTAAGAAGCAACCTCATATGATGATCAACCCTCAGAGTAGATTGACTAGGCCGATGAAATAATCAAGTACTTCTAGACTAGAAAGTGTCCAGTAAGTTTGAACACTTCATATATAAGAAGATATAGGATACAAGCCTTGAAATACACCTTGCTAGCTAAAGGGTTGTACAAAAAAAAATTGGATGAATTATTGCTTCATTGCATAAAGGAAGACCAAAAATAGAAGATCTTAGAGGAATTACATGGAGGCTCGTTAGGAGGACACTACTCAGGAAGAACCATTACTTTGAAGATCATTAGGACTGGATGTTATTGGCCAACCATATTCACAAACACTTTCAGAGTAACAAGAAACTATGAGAAGTGTTAGAGATACATTGGGAGAAACAAAAATGCTTCTATACCTCTAAAATCCATTCAGGTTGAAGAAACTTTTCAATAATGGGAATTGGATTTCATTGAAATAATAGAGCCCAACTCATCTGCTGGGCAAAAATACATCTTGATAGCTACTAATTATTTCACTAAGTGGGCCGAAGCAATACCCACTAAAAAGTAGACTAGGAAGTTGTGATGGAATTCATGGAAAGTTTAATCATGAGATTTGGCATCCCAAACACATTAGTCATAGATAAGAACACATCTTTCATAGGTACCAAGATGATTGAATTTACATGTAAATATAGGATTTACTTGAAAATATCCTCAAACTATTATCTGTAGAGAAATGGATTAGCTGAATCGACGAACAAAAACTTGATCAAGTTATTGAAGCGGATTTTGAAGGACAATAAGATAAGTTGGCACTCTCTAATAAAACCAAGCATTGTGGGCTGATAGAATAACTATCAATAATTCCATCAATACATCTCCCTACTCTTTGCTCTATGACAAAGAAGTAGTTCTTCCAATACACATAGAAATGCTTGCTTTAAAACTACTCAATCATATTGCACAGAGGAAGCAAAACCAATGGAGAATAAGTTGATCCAACTCCTACAGTTAGAAGAATAGAAGGAACAAGCCTATGACCACTATCAAAAATATATGGTCACCATAAAGAAATGGTTCGACAAAAAGGCCACTTTGAGAAATTTCAAGGTGGGAGACTTGGTGTTAATATGGAATGAAAAGAAGGAAAAACCTAAGAATCATTATAAATTTGATGCATTCTAGAAATGCCCCTTCGATATAATAGAAGAAAAACAACAAAATTCCTTCTAGCTGATAAATGAATAGGGTCAGGTTAAACCCATCCCCGTCAATGGCTTACATCTGAAGCTATACAATAAGTAAAAGGTTTTGCTCTACTTTGTATGTATCTTGTGTAAATACATTCTATTTTCTTTCAAAAGGCCACACCCAAGCAATTATCATGATTTCACAATATTTTAGCACCCAAAGGCCATCTCAATGCAAAATGTCATGATTTTGTGATATTTCAGTAACCAATGGCCACTCCAAGGAAATTTGTCATGATGGTGTGACATTTCGGTGCCCAAAGGTGACCTTAATGCAAATCATCATGATTTCATGATATTTTGGTGACGATGGCCACTCTAAGGAAATTTTTCATGATGGCATGATATTTTAGCACCCAAAAGCCACCTCAATGCAAATCATCGTGATTTTGTGACATTTTGGTGATCGATGGCCACTCCAAGGAAATTTTTTGTGACATCACGATATTTTTGTGCCCAAAGGCCACATCAATGCACATCATTATGATTTCATGAAATTTTAGTGACCGATGGCCACTCCAAGGAAATTTGTCGCAATGGCACGACATTTCGATGCCCAAAGACCACCTCAATGCAAATTGTTGTGATTTTATGACATTTTGGTGATCGATGGCCACTCCAAGGAAATTTATCATGATGGCATGACATATTGGTGCCCAAAGGCCACCTCAATGCAAATCATTGTGATTTTGTGACATCTCGATGATCGATGGCCACTCCAAAATATTTTTTGCGATGGTGCAACATTTCAGCACCCAAATCCCACCTCAGAATGACCACACATTTTGGTGGGAAAAATAGTTTTCTCAAAATTTTAAAACCTCACTTTTTAAGGTATTGACATACCATCTTATTGGACCAGAGCAAAGGTGATGCCAGTTTATTGGTCCAATATAGCAGTAAAGTGATGCCATTGGCCCTAGAAAAATGGTAATGCATGGCAGTTGATTTCTTAAAGGTGGTACATGAACCAAAGCATCAAGTAATGTTTAAAATTAGTAGTGAGGCATGCACCACCAACCATAGTTATTGCATTTTATCATGGCACACACATGCATGTCCACTTATATCATAGAAGCTTTTTCATCACTTCTTTATCCTCTGCATTATTTTCCTTCTGCTCATTGCGCTCCCTGCTTTCTTAAACAATATTTCAAAACTCTACTAGGCACGTTCTAGGCTTATTCTATGTTTGAATCATAGCAAGAAACCATGACATCTTCTCCACTAGCTACTAAAGGGAAACACAAGTCGACAAAGAGTGAAAGTAGTTTTGTGGACCCAAATATTCACATCACTAACACCAGGGTTATATGGAAATACTGTTGGGTATTTTGAGTCCTCTAAGTCAAAGTTGTCATTGATTTCACCTAATAGAATTATCACTCATATCAAGGAATTCAGCAAGAAATAAAGTCATCCAAGGTTGTCACTATCATCCAAGAAAAAGCTTCAACAAGTGCAAAAGTGAAAGGAAAAAGGCTCCATAATATTTTAATATTATTGGGAGCACAGGTTAAGTGATTGGTTCATAAAAACCCAAGATGGGTTATTGCCAAGGTTAAAAATGAGGTTTAATAATTATTTATAAATTATTTAAATTCACAAGAAAATTAAATTTTATAAATAATATTCATTACACCAAGGTTGTGCATTAATACAAGGCTCCAAGGGTTAATTCATCTAAAACCTAAGGTTGGTCTAATTTAATTTATAATATTTAAATTTAAATATATTATAAATTAATCAACCATACTGACGTCAAATTAAATCGATGCGCCGACGTGATTGCATGGAAGACAAAGGCATTATATATAATGCCCCAAAAGGCATTAATGAAAATTATCCTTGCTAATTCATTTGGAGTGCATGTGAATTAAGGCTCGTGTTTAAAAGGCTTGATGATTTAAGAAAAGGTTGAAGCAGTGAACGTTTGGGGTTTTGGAGCACATAGGTCAGCTTGGACTAGTAGTGTGTTGGCTTGGCAAGACAGAGGAGGTCCCATGTTCGATTCGCTTGGAGGTTGCTTGCAAGGTCAAAGCGCTCGAAGTGCATTTTAATTATTTTGAAAGGTGTCAGTTTGTGAATTTGTTGATGCATTTCATGCCTTTTTAGGCAAGTGTGGGTGCATGGACTGCTGGCAATTTTGGGTACTTTGGGTACATTGCCTTTGCTCAAGTGTATAAGTTGTCATTGATGTCAAAAGGCATTTTTGTGTTGATATCAAAAAGAGTGTGATGTCAAAAATATCTTGAGAAGCTTCATAATGTTAAAGGGTTTTTATTAAAACCATGGTGACAAGGTTAAAGGTTTTTCTTAAAACCATTTGGACTCATTAAGGGTTTTTATTAAAACCAAGCTTAACTTAATGCAAAGGTTTTTACTTCTTGAAAAACCTTGAAGGTCCATGTTTATTATTAATAATTAAATTAACTCAAACCTTTGACAAAGGTCTAAGTTTAATTTATTATTAATAAAATAATAATTATTATTATTTTAATTATTATTAAAGGGTCTTTTAACCCTTAAGCGACACACATAAAGAATTCATTCGCCGACGTGTTGCCATCGTTGGAGGAGCGCCGACATCAAACATTTAAGGAGAAAAGGCTATATAAGTGGGGATGTTTTTGTAAAGTATGGTACCATGGATTGATGCAATTTTGTAGCTTTGTGTCCTCCGAAAAAGCGATGTTTTTCACTATATTTCGTTGTCCATCCATATTGAATTGCCCAAGTTTTTCTTGCGCTTGACATCCAGCAGATTGCGTTTCTCTGACATTTGATAAGACTGTGAACTATTTTTTCTGGGAGTTATGTTTTTGGACAATGCTGATGATGATGGTGGTGGCTTGAGGAAAACGTGTACATTTTCAAATCCTTGGCGATTGAAGGAAGACAACACATAGGATTACATTATATTTTTCATTGGGCACTTGTGCTCCAATGGTGGTGATGTGTTGAGTGAAGAAGCATTGTGCAGAGGTGCCAAGTTTGACCCATGTTGTGGGAAATTTCGTCTTGGTCGTGATGCACGAGGATAGCAGCAATGAAAGCACTTTAGCATTTGTGGTGGTGTTATTCATTTTCTCCAAAGGTTGGATAACTAAGGTTGGCCAAGCTTGAAGGTTCAATTATCTTCTACTCCAATAAGGTATGGGCACATTCTTCTTATGAGTATGATTGGTGTATGTTTTCTAAAATAAGGTTGGAGTGAAAAGGTATTCTACTAGGTATCCTTTGGCTAGGTGTAAATCCTATTTTCTGGTTTGTTGAAGACTACTTATGCATTGTTATCCTTAAGGAGATTTTTTGGTGAATGCATAATTTCTGGTTTGAGATAGTGGAAGCTTTGTGCACTAGGTTTTATATTTGTGAGTCTAGCTACTTGCATTGAGTTGGTGGAACCCTTGGTTGGCTGTTTTGAGTTTGATGGTTGAGTTGCTTCCATAGAGGTTGTTTGATCAAGTTATTGCTTTACTTGATTCATGATATTGGGCTTACTCCATTGAGTTGATTTGAGCAAGTTATTCTTTGTATTTGGTGATATTGTGTTGGTGGTTGTTTTGTTCAAATATCTTTGGAGGGAAAAGGATTTCTACTTGTTTCCTTTTCTTGTGATGATTGGTTGAATGCTTCAAGGTTAATGTTGAGTTGAATGATGTTGGTTAAACCTTTTCTATAAGCATTGTTGTTAAAGCCCTAATTGGTTGAGAAAAGATATTGGTTGTGGAAAGAACATGAGTATCATTGTTATATGAGATATTGCATGGTTGGCAATTGTTGGGTTGTGTTTCATGTTCTTGAGAAAAGCATACTACATCTATCTTATTACTTTGAGATTGAGATTGAGTTGAGATTGAGATTGGGAGTTAAGTATAGAACATATTGATTCTCTAACAATTCTCTTTATGCTTCTATGAGGTTGATGAATCACATTGGGTCTCTAACAATTATCTTTGTGGGTTCATGCTAAGCAAGTTTTTTCTTGGTGAGCTTGTTGAGGTTTTGGACAGGTTCCAGTGGGGACTTGTGAGCAGGTTTTGGACAGGTTCCGGTGGGGACTTATGAGCAATTTTGGACAGGTTTCGATGGGGACTCGTGAGCATATTTGGACAGGTCCTAGTAGAGGACTTGTGAGCTAGTTTTTGAGAGTTCTATCAGAGAACTTGAGGACAGAGGAGCATTGGTTCTTTGAGAAGAACCCGAGGATAGATTTGGCAAGTCTTTGAGAAGGCTTGTGTGCAGAGGATTGATTTTTTCAAGAGTCAGACAGATCCGATAGACAGAGGAAGACTTGTACTAGACCGATTGACTGTGTTTGGTACAGGTTTCGAGCTATTGTGGACGTGATCATAGAAGGCGAAGGTCTCTTAGGCTAAGCATTGAGGACGGGGAGGTCTTCGGTGGAAAGGAGTTCCACGTGGTGGCAAGAGGTAGAGATAGTTGATCTTCTGAGGGATCATATCCAGAGTAGAGGGAAAGGTATCTCCTTTGGGGGGGGGTGGGGGGGGGTTTAAAAGTTTTCCAATTGAAAGCACGAGATTCCGGTCAAAGGAAACACCAAGTGCAATTGCATTCAAAATTAATCACGCTTAAGTCCTAGGAATGTACATTGCATGAAACGAAAAGAGACATGTTGTAAGAGACGCAATCAGATAAAGAAAAATAGCCCTTTCATTAATTTCTTTCGATCTCTGTTACAATAATGCCTCCTCCCTTTTCAGGGGCTAGGAGCGCAAATAAGGTTTGATTACAATCGTTGAATGGTTCCTCCTTCCGCGTGCCCACGATTGCACTGGGCGGGCTAAGATGATGCCGCCACTGATGTTGATGGGTTCTTCGCCTCTGCTGCTTCTCCTGCAAACAAAGAAATGATCAAGACGTTAGTAGCACTTGTTGCAAATGAAAATCATTCTCTCTCTAAAACTAACAAAATATGCATACGAATATTTGCCTGAAACCATGAAAACAGTGAATCCAAATTGCTTCAAAATCTGACAGAAGGTAAGAACAGTCACCAGAAGGCCACTGCAATCGAGGCAGCTGGCCAATTCACCTTAAACTGGAATTCGTCCCTGGGCAGGACGAATTCTGACTGTAATTCGTCCCTGGGTGGGACGAATTCTTCTGAATAGGAGAAATCGACCTGCTGCTGCTCCAATGTCGGATCTCGGGACCTGCAAAACTCCTGCAAACAGGGGGTTAGGTAATTGGGGCCATTTTGGGATGACCCAGATGGTCGGATTTTCCCAATTTGGCCTCCTCCCTCGGGAATTTAACCTTGACACCTGCAAGTTAGCGAAACGATAAAGCAATACAAAACACCCTAAACTCTGACCAAAAGCTAAAAAATTGCAATTATAGACTAATCGGACCTAGTAACATAGAATGCAATCTAAAAATTAATCTAAAGTGCTCAAAAACTGAAATTAGAACTTGGGGGTGCGGGGGTGCCCAAGTGGGCCTCCCACCGTTGGCCCTCGATTTTGGAGCCAATCCACCAAGGATGGGCCCAAAACCTTTTAGGATTGGGGGGTCGGCGAATTGGTAGGTTCAGATGTCCATGCGTCGGATTTGAGTAAGGTTCGAGCTTCCAAAGGCCACCCAACAACCTCCCTTGCAAAAGAGATTGATGGATGTAGGAAGGTGAACAAAGGGGGATGCAAATGAGTCTTCGATTCGGCAACACTTCGTTGCTTGAACACTCCTTCCACCTGCATATTTTGGGTGAGAAAATTCCCACCTTTTATAGACCCAAGGGGTCTCTTTTGGGAGGGAAGCACAAAAGCCAAGTGTTGACCATGGGCGCCATGTGGCGGTCTTGTCTTCCCATGAGGGAGGGGAGTCCTTCCCTGACTTGAACTTTGATAAATGCTTCTTGTAACAGTCCTCTAACGGCCCCTCTAGTCCACTTACACATGCGTGCAAGGTAGGAGCCCTTAACCGACCGTTCCGGGCTGCCACTTGGCACCATTTGCCCTTTTGCCCGTTAAGCTTAGAATTCGTCCCACCCGGGGACGGATTCGAGATCTCGTCTGGGGTGGGACGGATTCTATTTTGAATTCGTCTCTGGGTGAGACGAATACTGGGCAAAGTGCCCAAGTGTGCCAAATTGCTCCTTGACCTTACAAAATTGCTATGAAAGTGGTTAAGACCACTGTTTGACCTCTGAGGGCTGCCCTGGGGGCTGTGTTTGTCAAAGCGATCAGTGTTTGCGATCACATAATCGGATTGGTGCTGTTTTGGTGTCTATAGATGCCCCTTTTTGGGAAGCGCTGCGGGTGACGCAGTGCTGAGCAAAAATAGATAACCAAAGCACTACTGATTAGGGTTTCTTGGTAACCTAACCAACTTTTGATGCCCCAAGTATGGAAAGGGCATGCATTCTTGAATCCTTGCTTTCGACGAGCTAAGGAATTTGATTTCAAGTATTAACCTGTTTTGGTGAGGTGTGACTTGAACTTGGACATTGATCAATCATGAACAAGTGAAGGGCGTTTTTATCCTCAGGGGGAACCTTGTGTTCATGATTCACGAAATGCCAAGTGTTTGATTGATTTGATTGTTGCTTGTTTATCGCCCCAAGCGGGAGCGTGATTGTCTTTGTCAATGATTCTTTGAATGCATGTCGTTTTCCTTAATTGGGTGTGTGATTGTTGGTTGGTGACTAAGTGTGACTACCCCCTCAAGCGACGAATCGATGAGGGAATGACCTTCGTGAGAGAAGCGACGAGTCGCTTGACCCAAGATGACTTGTGCAAGGTTTGCCTTTAGAGGGTTTACCGTTAAGCGTGTGCAATTTTTCCAACATATGGACCTATTTTTGGTGGGTGTTAGCCCTTTTGGTGACGCCATAATGAGGTGAAATCGTCGAAAACCTATTTCCCGTGGAGCGGTCCGGCTATGATAGCCTTCTTGGGGAACTAGGAGAGCGATAATTTGGACCTCGACATCGATTTTCTTTGCCTAGAGGTTAAGTGCATGAGCACTTATGCCTGGCAATGCTTTTGTTGTGTTTTTGTTAAATTTTGTATTGTTTTTGTTGTTTTTGTGACATTATTTTGGGGATTAAATTTTCAAAATCTGTCTTCCCTGGAGCGGTCCGGCTATGGTAGCCTTCTTAGGGAGTAGGATATTGATAATTTGTGACCCCGATGTCGATTTTGTATGCCCATGCTGTCAGTTGCATTTGCAATCCTGTCAGGCAGTTTTATTGTCTTTTTAGTGCATTTTTAGTCATTTTTCTTAATTTTTTTTTGTGCTGGCCTGAATTCGTCCCTGGGTGGGACGAATTCCATCTGGAGAATTCGTCCCTGGGTGGGACGAGCGCTAATCAGAGCGCTCGTCCCAGTCAAGGACGAATTCCAGTGCAAAAGGCCTATTTAAGGGCCAAAACTTGATTTTGGGCTCATTTGTGTCATTTTTTTCTTGCGATTTTGGAGCTCTGGGAGGAGGAAGTAATTCTGCGAAGCGAAGCGCTACTGGAATTCTCTCTGCCATCATGAGTGCACAAACTGGTTCGAGCGGCGGAGCCGAGGCGAGTCCTGTAAGTGACCCTAGGGCTTATTTTGCTTTAACTGAATGCATTGTTTTTGTGTTGCGCTTTTCAAAACCTTAAGAATTTTTTGTAATGTTTTTTGTTTAACAACTAAGGTTAGAAACCTTAGAATTGAAAATTTTTATTTCTATTTTATTTATTATTATTATTATTATTTTTTTTTTTTTTGCAGGTTGTTAGGAGCCGGTACCGTGTACCCGCTGCCTTTACTGAGGCGCGGTTGGCCTTGACTGATGACGACTGGGAATGGCTTGATGCCCTTGGGCTCAAGCAGGTGGCTCGACTGGAGCCTGTGGTTTCGGATCAGGCCTATCCGACGGCCCCCGATCAAGCTTTGGGATCCGAGGACCAATACTTTCCATCTCCCGATAGGGGAGATGATTGTGACTCTTGAGGACGTCTATCGGTTGCTTCGGATTCCGATAGATGGTCTGCCTATTAGGACATCTCCGTTCGATCAGCGGACTGCTATACTCACGAGATGTTTTGGGCATGGGGGGGAGCTGGGTGTAGCAGACCCAGTGGAGACAGACGAGGTGGATTGCCAGGCTGGCGGGATTTTGGTTGGCTGGTGGAAGGAGAGGGGGTGTTAGGAGTGAGGCACGCATTTTGATGGGCCTCATTTCTAACATTCTTCTCCCTGATTCGTCGAGCGCGAGGTTCCCGTGGAACCTGTTGGATTTGGTGTGGCAGTTGGCAGAGTGCCCGGTAGAGGCACCGTTGATCCTGAGATGGGGACAGACTTTGTTGGCGCAGCTTTACGGAGAGCTGTACGGGGTCCACTGTCGACAGTGGAAGGGTGTCAGTTGTAGCTTTTTGTTGCAGTGCTGGGGTTGGCAGCACATAGCTGTTGAGAGGCCTACCGGGTTACCGTGGACGACTCGGGTGGCGATGGAGGATGATGAGATTGGTTATGCAGCGTTGTGGCGACGGTCTGCGGAGCAGGGGCAGAGTCGGCGATGGGCAGGTGCAGTTGAGCACTACATTGATGCCTTTTCATGGCTCACTCCAGGGGAGGTGTTTTGGCGTCCCTATCGGGACTGTCCAGCCTGGCCTGAGGCTGGAGAGTGGCTCCGACGGGTACGAAGGGAGCGATGGTTGACTGGGCGGCACGGGACGGAGCATGAGTTCTTTCCGTACCGCCGGGTTACACGATAGTTTGGGGTGCACCAGGGGTTTCCTGGTGAACCCGTAGGCTATCGACATCGGGGAGATGAGAGGGATCTGGAGCCACCTGTCCTCGTGCCACTGGGCGAGGAGTCGGATGCTGTTATTGAGGTGTTGGACGTGGATGACGTAGGTACTACCACTGAGTATGACTCGTGGTGGGTTTTGCGGCGCTGGAGAGGTGAGGGTCCTCTGGGAGGTGCGGAGGCGGCAGTGGAGGATGCTGAGGCGACAGGGGGTGATTGGGGAGGGCCGTTGGATGATGCAGACATGGCGGATGTGGACTTGGGTGTTCCGGAGCAGCCGGACATGCAGGATGTGGAGGAGCAGTTGGAGCCTGGGCAGGCTACTGTCCCCGGGAGTCCTATGCATCCGACAGATACGGAGGGGGTGGGGTCGGATGTAGGCGATGAGGTTGCGCGGCTTACAGAGCTACTACGGATGCGGGATCTAGAGAGGGATCTTCTGCGGGTTCAGTTGGCAGAGCGGGATAGCGTTTTGGCGCAGCGTGATGATGCCTTGTCTATCTATCATCGGCGGGAGGCAGAGTGGTGTCTATACCGGATAGACTTGGAGAGGGAGGTCATCCGCCTTGGCGGGCGGCTCCCTGAGCCTTCTATCAACAGATCTTCTCGACGGACGAGGGATAGTCTGACTGAGCAGTCAGCATCATCTCGCCGCAGGCGGTTGGATGAGGGGGGTGGTAGTAGGCATGATGCGGAGGCTAGCAGTAGTCGCCCTGCAGGGTCCCGTAGGACCCACACCACGGGGGGTAGTTCCCGTCGCACCGATCCTGCGTGATCATGGTGGCCGACGTCTTAGGTTGGGTTTTGGATATGATTGCGGGGTCTAAGGACCTGTTTTTGTAGCCTGCGGGCATCTTTTTTTGACGATATATATATATATATACCGGTTTTATTTTTGGATTTGTACATGTGATGATGTGATTGATTTTTGTTATGCATGTTTATTTGTTTGATGGATGCAGATGAATTGAATTGTTTTAGATGCCTATGTGATATGCAAAATGGATGAATGCTATTTTTATTTATCTGGTTTTTCTTTGCTGTTTTTGTATTTTCTGATGGTATCATAAGAATGATAAGTAGGGCAGATGGTTTTCGGGATGAGTGTAAGATTTTCTGAGATTCAGACAGTTTTAACTCACTATCCACGACTGTACTTTATCTTACAAGACTTTTGAACAAGGTATGAATCAAACTTGTTTTTGACCGAGCTATTTCACATCCCCGTGTGTGCAATTGAGTTCATTTAGTGGTATTTGTTAGGATACCGCCGATGCCGATGGGCTTTCAACCGAACTCGTCATCGAGGATCACCTAATTAGCTCCACGAATTCCTTTGTTGTATGTACTAAGATTAATCTGCGTTGTAATCCAGGCTGCCATAAGCTAGCTCATCCACATGCAAACATTGATCTGTACACAAGTTAATGTTACAGATATATCGTCATGCGGGAGGTTTACTTCTATTACCGAGTTGGTATTGAAGCTTGCCTTATGACCTACAGAATGCTGAGAGTTCCAGGGATTCAAGGTCAACTCCCTTCTTTTTTTCAATTGTATTGGGATACTTGCTCTTTCGTAGTGATAAGATCACTGTTTATTTTTATTGATTTTTCTTTTGAGCAAGGGATTGGGGATATGGAGTGACGAAAATCACTGTTGTTTGTGCCTTTTGATGTGTGCACTATATTTTGTCAAATTTTTGAGTTTTGACATTTTGCAAATTTTTGTGTTTTGCAGCTATTGAGAACTTTTGGGATTCTTAGGGAATTGGGTAGGGAGGAAGCTTGTCCTTTTGCCAACTCTCAGCATTCTAGGGGTCATTCGCATAGGGGGATGAGCAAGATAACCGTTTC
Organism: Wollemia nobilis; assembly: GCA_028583015.1. Taxonomy (NCBI): domain Eukaryota; kingdom Viridiplantae; phylum Streptophyta; class Pinopsida; order Araucariales; family Araucariaceae; genus Wollemia; species Wollemia nobilis. Next base: position 1,891,492 of record JAQPPZ010003183.1, read on the forward strand.
GCTTGTGGTGACCTAGTTATTTTGCAGGTTTCATCTTTCGTTCACACGATTTTGGGAATTTTAGTGTTTTAATTTGTGTTGGGATGTTACGTAACAAGGTGTATTTCGAGTATGACTCTACCTTTATAAAATCCGTTCGACTTGGTACACTACATGGCTAAAGAGGAAAATGATGACTGAATTACTGAAACTCCTAGTACATTCCCAGACCACTGACTGTAGTGTGGTAAGATTCATGCATGGTGTTTTTGTTGGTTTTGATGAATTCGAGTATGCCTAGAATTGAGATGCAAATCTTTTTTATTTTTGATGATTTTTTTTTTTTTTTTTTTGTTGAATTTCTTGATTGTTTGACCAAGAGATTGCGATAATTCTTGGAGCTTTTGGGTTGACCAAGAGATTGCGATAATCCTTGGAGCTTTTTGTATTGACCAAGAGATTGCGATAATCCTTGGAGCTTTTTAGGTGACCAAGAGATTGCGATAATCCTTGGAGCTTTTTGTGTTGACCAAGAGATTGCGATAATCCTTGGAGCTTTTTGGGTTGACCAAGAGATTGCGATAATCCTTGGAGCTTTTTGGGTTGACCAAGAGATTGCGATAATCCTTGGAGCTTTTTGGGTTGACCAAGAGATTGCGATAATCCTTGGAGCTTTTTGGGTTGACCAAGAGATTGCGATAATCCTTGGAGCTTTTTGGGTTGACCAAGAGATTGCGATAATCCTTGGAGCTTTTTGGGTTGACCAAGAGATTGCGATAATCCTTGGAGCTTTTTGTTTATTTGTTTTTGTTGAATTTTTTTTTTTTTTTTTTTTTGGTACATGGCTGTCTTAGATATGAAATGGTCGTAAATGACTGATATTCAAGGGTTCCGTTTCCTTGATACCGTCAAGAGAAGCTAGCCTGTACGTTCCTGGTCCTATTTTGCTATCAATGACATACGGACCTAACCAATTTGCCACAAATTTGTCCCTCATATGGGACGGAAAATTAGAGTTTTGTTGGTTTTCCTTCGAAACCAGATCACCAACCCGAAATTCTCTTAGGTGAACTTTCATGTTGTAAGCTCTCTTAAGCCGCTCTTGATAGATACGTAAGTGCTCGAGAGCATTAATGCGTCTTTCATCAAGCAACGTAAGCTGGTCTAACCGGGCCTGCCGCGCAGTGTCATCATCGATGAATTCTTGCATTGATATGCGGAGGGAAGGAATTTCCAACTCGAGAGGCATTACTGCCTCTGAGCCATACACTAGTGAAAACGGAGTTGCCCCGGTGGGCGTCCGAATGCTAGTGCGATAGGCCCAAAGGGCAAGTGGGATTTGTATGTGCCAATCCTTATGACTGTCTGCGACGGTCTTTTTAAGGATGGCGACTAGCGTTTTGTTTGACGCCTCTGCTTTCCCATTTGCTTGCGGATAATATGGTGTTGAAAAGTTGTGCTGAATTTTGTACTTTGTGGTTAAAGCACGCACGTCTTTGTTCTTGAATGATGGCCCATTATCCGAGATTATTTTGGATGGAATACCAAAATGACATATGATGTAATGCAAAATGAACTCCGCAATGCGGGGTCCTGTCGTAGAGGTTAACGGAATTGCTTCCACCCATTTGGTAAAATATTCTGTGGCCGTTATGATAAACGTGTGACGGCCTGACGATGCAGGGGAGATCTTTCCAATTAGATCGAGGCCCCACTGCGAAAATGGCCAAGCAGACTGGACTGTCTGTAGGGCCTGGGAAGGTGCGTGCATCAGATTGGCATGATGTTGACATTTCACACACCTCTTGACATATGCGCAGCAATCTCGCTCTAAAGATGGCCAATAATAGCCCATGCGAAGAATGCGCTTTGCAATGGCCATACCACTAAAGTGGCCGCCACATGTACCGTCATGCACTTGGGTGACTGCCCAAGTGGACTCTTGTTGGTCCAAGCAACGAAGAAGAATTCCGTCGTAGCTACGACGATACAAAATGTCTCCTATCAAGACATATTTTGCCGCTTTCTGTTTGAATGTTCGTTTTGCGGCTTGCGTCAATCCAAGGGGTAGATTACCTAACTTGAGGTAATCTCTTATGGGTAAATACCAGTCCTGTTGATCAGATACCTCGACAGTTTGAACAGCCAATCCCTTTTGCAGTTCTTCCCTAACAAATGTTGATTGGGATAAAACTTGTAAAAATAGCGTTGTGTTACTATTAATGGGAATGGGGGAGAACAAAGACCCCCAGTTGGCGTGTTTCAAATAGTCTCGGATTCGAAAGAACTTATCCGAAGATGGTTTGATCTGGATCATGTGGATTCCTGGCGTCAAGTCTGAGCTTGCGCGCTCCATCGTGGGTTGCGATAAGGTTTTGACCTGAATGGTTGTTATATCACCGGAAAGGTCTTGCGGGATTAGTGACCCCAAGGAGGCCATTGTGTCCACAAAATGATTCGATGATCGAGGGAGTGCCTCGATGTCATACCACTCAAATTTTGCCAAGAATTTATCCACGAGGGCTTTATAGGCCTTCAGAACTGGGCATTTGCATTGATATACCCCTTTGACTTGATTGACGATTAACAGCGAATCGCCAAAGATGTTCAATCTTTTGATGTTCATGGCGATTGCTGTCTGAAGACCTAGGAGCAAGGCTTCATATTCTGCATTGTTGTTGGTGCACTTGGAAGTTTAATTTAAATGACAGGGGCATTGGAGCGCCCTGCGGTGTGAAGAATACAATTCCTGCGCCACCACCTTGCTCGCATTTAGAACCATCAAAAAATAAGGTTATGTCGGCCTGAGACTCAGGCTCTTCAGAATCTGGCGATTCTGAGACATGGAAGACCTCATCATCGGGTAGTTCTATGACCAGAGGCTGATCGTCTTCAAGAGGAGCCTCTGCTAGTTGATCGGCTATGACTTGTCCTTTTATAGATTTTTGTCCAATAAACTCAATGTCAAATTCCGTCAACAACATGATCCATTTTGCCGTGCGGCTACTATGATAAGTACGACTCATCATGTATCGCAATGGATTCTCCTTAGACACAACATACGTCGTGTTGCTCAGCATATAGTGGCGTAGCCTTTTGGTGGCAAACACCACTGCTAGCGAGTTTCTCAACGTATGCATAGTTAAGTTCGTAACTGACCAGGGTGCGGCTAAGATAGTAAGTAGCCTATTCTTTGTGAAGTTCATTCTTCTGGGCTAGCATTACGCCCAGTGCCACCTCGATGGTCGAGATGTATAAGTAGAACGGCACACCTGGTCTAGGCGGTGCCAATACGGCGGCGAAGCCAAGTATTGTTTGATTTCGTCAAAGGCTAACTGGCACTCGTCATCCCAATGAAATGTGACCCCTTTGTGCAATAATTTGTTCATTGGTCGGAATTTGTCAGATAATTGCGCTATGAAGCGTTTAATCGACGCGACCTTTCCTTGTAGACTTCTGAGCTTCTTGATAGTGGTTGGGGGAGCCATTTCAAGGATTGCCTTGACTTTGTTTGGGTCCACTTCGATGCCTCTTTTGGAGACTATAAAACCCAAGAGTTTTCCAGATGTGACGCCGAACACGCACTTCTTGGGATTTAGTCTGACCTTATGCTCTATGAGGTGATCGAGGATCTTGCTTAAGTCACCGAGATGATCTGAGCGCAATTTAGACTTGGCTAACAAATCATCCATGTAATCTTCCAAAGTTTTGTGCATGTAATCGTGGAAGATATACGTCATAGCACGTTGGTATGTAGCGCCAGTGTTTTTAAGGCCAAAAGGCATGACCTTATAACAAAACATCCCCCAAGGCGTTGTGAATGCCGTTTTGAGTTGGTCTTCAGGATTGATACGAATTTGATTGTATCCTGAGAAACCGTCCATTAGGGAGAGCATTTCGTGACCTGCTGTAGCGTCTACCAATGCGTCGATGCTTGGCAAGGGGAAATCATCCTTAGGACTCGCTTTGTTTAAGTCTCGAAAGTCGATGCATATGCGAATCCTCCCATCGGGCTTCTTGACGGGAACCATGTTGGACAACCATGGCGGATAATCCACGCAGATGACAAATTGTGCATCCAACAACTTTTGTAATTCGTCTTTGACCATCAAGGCCACTTGTTGGGTGCATCTTTCTTAGTTTTTGCTTTCATCGGCTTGATTTTCGGATCAAGCGTTAAATTGTGCATGACTAGTCATGGGTCTAGTCCTGGCATATCTTTGTATGACCATGCAAAAACCTCCTTCTTTTCTTTAAGAAGGGCAATGTAATCGGCTTGCTCTTCGGGGGAAAGGCTTACCCTGACTTGAGAATCCGTGGATTCATTGGATCTGTGCCGATGTCTACGTCAGTCGTCTCTTCGACTGACATGTGAGATCCGTCCTCCAACTGATGTGGAGTTGGGATTAAATGGATATCATCAGCTGAGTTAAGATCTGCGTTGGGGACTTTGGGTCCCTCTTCAGCTTGAAAAATATCTTGAGTTGTCCTTGGGGTAAAATGAAGCATTTTACCGAAAGGCCAGTACTCTGATGGTGACAATGGTGAGTTGACGCGATCCCGATCAATGGCATCCGTGTTTAGATGTAATGACCGTGATGGATCGGTCGGATTGTGGATGGGTGTGGTCAAATCAATGGAGATCATGTGGATGGAATGAATTTGGTCTCCAGAACCACGGGTGTGACGACTTGATTCTTTCAGATGTTCCCTATATTCTGGGTCTGGCTCTACGGGAACAGGCACGAATGGATCCTCTCTAGGTGCAAATTCGTCTCTAAGTGCGGAAAGGAAGGCGGGGTCTTCCCTTGGTACTGTTGTCTTGATGGGATCTTGAGGTGGACGATGCTCAACTTGAATTTGGAGCCATAGGCCTAGCACTTGGTCCCACCTCGTTGGGTCTAAGTGCCATTCATGTCCCAACCGTATACCCATTTGTCCCATTAGATCTTCATGGGTTAGAGCGTGGTGATGTCGTCGCGCATGTCTGAGATAGTCCATCTCAGTCTCGTCTTCTGAATCGCTTTCATAGATCCAAAATTGCTCATCCTCTTCAGCATCTGTTGCTTCCAACATTGAGGACTCTTCTTGTTCCAGTGAATTAATCTGATCCCATTGCGGTTGTTCCACTCTTAATGGAGGGACCTGATTCTTTTGAGACTGCATTATTTCGTCCGGAACCTCTAAGGGGAACAGTTTCAAAAAAATATCTGGAAGCCATTGTTGTTCTTTTCGAGGACTGCTCTCTGAACTTTCACCTCTCTCTAGCAAAGGAGAGGGATTATTGTTGTTACCAGGGGTGTTTGTAGACCATGGGAGATAATCCCCCAATGTGTATTCTGTGTTTGGATTGGCGTATGGGTCTTGTGCCAATCCCCCCATGTTGCCTATTTCTAGGCCTTGCATGTTTTCAACCAAGATGTCTAATGGCGGGGGATGGTTGAACCCTACCCCCGACTTGTCGTATGGCATCCGATATCTTGGTTGACAAAGGATCCGCATCCCTTGCTCGTATCTGCCTAGCCCATACCCATGCCAATTGCATTGTTCGAGATATTTTAGGGCAAATTCTGGGTTTGACAGATAATTGATGTTTTTGACAAAAGGTTCTTCATCTGTTTCCTTTTGTTCGCATGGTTCAGAACCATGATCAAGGCCCCCATACACAAAATTCGTTTGGTTCGGTGGGTAGCCTAAAGGGACGATTGTTCCAATGGGGAGGCGAGGTCTTCCCATGTCTTGTACTGACTCCAGTGTGGGGGTTGCCACAACATTTTGCACTATGTACTCTCCCAGGCCTGTACTGGCCATCTCAACAGTGATTGTTGATGATTGGGTAGGAGGAAACGGTAGTCCTTCCTGAGTCCATTCCATGTTTGGTTGTTCAGGAATCTTGGTTTCCGTTGCGTTGGGCGCTTCCTCTGTTGATATTGTTGAGATCGTGGGCAACCCCTCTTCTAGAGGCTTAACCTCCTCCATGATTTGCTTTCCCTTGTCCTTCTGTTGGGCCACGATAGGTGGCGCTGATGATGAAGGAGCCAATGATGACATCTCACCTGTTCGGGATTTTACCTTATTGGCCACCAGTTGTGCCTGCGGTATCGGACCCTGTTTAGATGGATTTAATTGAAAATCCAAATGCGTTGATGGTAGGGTCGATTGAGGTATGAATTGTACCGCATTGCAATACTTGAAGGGCTCTAAGTCCATTGGGACTACATGTATTTGCCCTTCATAGGCATACTTCAAGCACTGGTGTGCGATCGAGGGGACACACTTCATGTCCCTGATCCAAGGCCGCCCCAGCAGTATGTTATAAGCCATTTCGCCTTCCAACACATGGCATAGTGTGGGTATTGACTTTTGTCCTACCTGTATAGGCAGAACAACCGTGCCGACTATCGAGCAAATTGCATCGTTAAAAGCTCGCAGTGTGTACGTGGAAGCTGTGATGTGAGAGGCTGGCAGTTTTAAATGCTTTAACGCAGCAGTGGTTATAATGTTACTGGACGAGCCAGTATCTATCAGCACTCTCTTGTACGGGATCCCGTTGACCCGCGCGATAACGTGCAGGGGTGGATCCGGCATGTCATTCGATATTGTTTTGACCTCATTTTCTTTGAATGTGATGACAGGCTCCGTACATTGTTTCACATGTCCCACGAAAGCATTAAAAGAATTAGCTTCGTGGGGTTGTACTTCAATGGCTTTTAAGATGTCCATAAGAGCTTCTCTATGTGGAGCTGATTGTTGAATAAGCTCGTAGATGGACAGCCTAGCTGACGTGGTCCGCAAACTCTGCGTGAGTTTGGTTCGTATCGTGACCTCAGGTCTAGGCGGAGGTAACTGCATCGGGCGTTGTTGAGGCTGCGATGTCGACGGAACTTCCCTCGTAGGTACCTCGGGGGCAACTGCTGGGTATTTTCTGTTCCTTGTTACAATGCTAATCATTCCCACAAATCCTTGTGCGGGAAGATCTTGTTGCACCTCGTTTATTTGGAGCGGTTTTGTCTGCGCCTCGTGGGCAGGCAAGGGGTCCTTGAATACCCCCATTTGTTGGTTGTTAGGTGTGATGGGGTTGTCCACGACCAATGTTCGATTGTCGATCAAATCTTGGACTAGTTCTTTGAATTTCCAGCACCCATTTAGGTCATGTCCTCTACGTCTATGAAATCTGCAATACAATTCCTCCCTATACCCCTTAGGCTTAGGAACGCTAGGGTCAAAAATTTGGATTTCTGGCAGAGTAACTAGATTCGCCGTTGACAAGCGGTCAAATAAGGAGTCCCTAGACTCCGCATACGGGGTGAATTGTCACCTAGGGCGACGTTGCTGATACTGTTCTTGTCTCCTGTTATCTCTTTCATAAGCAGGAGGCACTGCCTGGTAGTTAGCCTTTTGAGGCTGCGTTTCTTGCATAGGCACTGGGACATTTATCGCAACTTGGTTGATTGCAACGTGTTGTGGTTGTGTTGTCCCAGTTTTAGTGGTTTTATTCCACTCTTTCTTCTTAGGCTTGGCAATTGCGCCTTCGCCTATCTTAATCTCTTCTATGACTCTGGCTTGCGCCAAAGCTTCTTCTAAGCTGTCGTATTGTCACAGCAACAATAGACCGGAGATTGATTTTAAACAACTTTTCACGAACATTTGCGTGAGGTCCGACATGGGAGGACGGTAGGGTAACTTAGAAAGCAAAGCTCTCCATCGGTTCCCGTACGCTGCCATTGTTTCCTCCTCAAATTTTTTAAGGCTAGCAAGATCACTAAGTGATGCCTTCTTCCTTGTGTTGAAGGTGAAGCGTTCAAGAAACGCATCTACTAGCTGATCTAAGCTGCTTATGCTGTGTTTGGGCAGTTGTGTGAACCAATCCGAGGCGGGGCCTACGAATGTGGTTATGAATGTTCTAAGCAATAACGCGTCATTATCTTGAATGTCGAAGCATTGGATTAGAAACCATGTAACATGTTCCTGTGCATCCTCTTCACCTTTAAAAACTGCCAATTGAGGCAACTTAAAGTGTTCGGGGTAGAGAGGTGTAGGCACTGAGGGATGCACCGGATTATTGCGGAGTAGACGTAATGTGGGTTTTTGATGCCCAGCAGCTTTTGTCTCCATCGACTCTAAACGCTCCAATAGCGCTTGGTATGCATCGGAAGATTTTATTTCTTCCTCTCTTGTTCACTCTTGTTGCAAGTTACGGTAAACTGGAGGCCTATGGAGGGGTGGCCGAATGGCATCCTTCCTACCTTGATGGGGAGTTTCGATATACTCCTCTTCTGGTTCATACTCCTCGTAAAATTCTTGAGGAGTCTCAGGGCGAAACCTATGACCCTGATCAAGTTCTTGCTGAAGGTACCCATCATTGTTTCGGGGAGTTGCCTCCCTTTCAAATCTATGGGGTCTTGGAGGCAGAGTTTGACGAGGTCGTGGAGACCTGTCTTGCGCCAACGGATTACGCCTCTCATACTATTCAGCTCTTTGGATGTGAGGGGTTGGCCCCCTCTCAGGTATTTCATAGCGTAACTCATCCGCTTCGCGTTGCATGCGTTCTTTATCCAAGCGGTATTGATACTCTATCTCTTGTTGACTTTGTTTAAGCCGCATGATTTGGGCTTGACGGGTGGTATATCTGGCGACAGCCGGATCAATTTGTTCTACCCTATTTTTTTCGGGAGGTTCAAATGTTCCTCCTATGGGTCTACCTTGATTTTGATGCTCTAGGGTTTCAATGGGTCGCTTCCCTCTGTCGAGGTAGGTGGTATGTGCTCGAGGTTCTGGCCTCAAGGGGTGATCATGATATCCTGCTGGTGCGGAAATGCAAGGTTCCCGCATTGTTTGTTGCTCTCGAGGAATGTGATGGTTTTCCTCATACTCCCTTTCATGAGTGTAAATGGGATGGGCGGAGTTAGGTCGCCCTATGTAAGGAGCCCTGCGCTCCGGATGTGGTCTTTCTGTTCTGATGATAGGTAAAGAAGGGACGCCATATCCATGTTGCCCCTCTAAATGGACAGTGTGCCTGTTTAGCGCTTCATTGCGCGGTGGCCACTCATGCCTACCTTCAAGAGGTGATTCTCTATTTATGTCAAGGTCTACATGTAAGGCATCTTCCCGAAAGGGGCTGCTTTGAATAGGCATACCCCACCGAGGATTCTGAATTGGATTCTTTTGTAGGTTAGACCGATAAGGCGGTATAACCAAATCCTCAAGAGCTGAAGTGAAGGCAACTTGTGCCTGCTTTTTGTGTACCTCTCGGAGCTTCTGCCCTTGATTGGGCTTGACTACGGGTGTACACCATTGCGGTGCTTCTATGCTATCTAAATAAGTTTTTATCTCGTTTTATGATTTTTTTTTTTTTTTTGTCTACACTAAGCAGAATTAAACACACACATTCACAAGACCGTGATTATCTCTTTTAAGGATTCTTGGTGTGCCCTAGACTGGTTTAGTGCATTTTGATGTTTTGTTTTGTTTTTGTAGACTTTGTAGAACGTTTAAATGCATCATGTAGGCTCTTATAACTCCAAAAGGTCGCCCCTTCAATATACCTGCCAGGCCGATATACCAACCTCTCTATATACCCGCCCTTACGAGAGGGAGACTATAGGTACGTGAGAGCAGAAGGTACATGGTACATAGGCGGTACGGAAGGGGGATTGTCCTGTTAATGACACCTACCATAGAAAACTTATCCTCGCGCGCATGGGAATCACCCCAGCTACGCTCGGTCTGTCTTCGTCAGGATTTACTCCTAACAACAGTTGACAATCGGGAAATGGATGCAAATCAAGCCAAGGCGGTGATTAAATCCACCAATGGTCTTGATCAAGGGCTGGGGTCTTAAGACCATCTCCTTGGTTTAAATTTGTCTCGTGGTGTGTGTGGGATTCATTTTATCCAACAAAATGAAACTAGCATACATGACTTTTCCTAATGCAATGCAAGATTAAATGAAAACAATTAACGAAATAGAAACAGAAACAGAAAATTTTAACAGAGATAATAAAAATCCCTACCTCTTCTCTCGCTCGCTCCCGTTGTCTCCGAATTTCTGCTCGAAAATCCACGAGACAGAATTCGTCCCTCTGGGAGACGAATTGCAGAACAGAATTCGTCCCACCAAGAGACTGAATTTGAATTCGTCTCGGGGTAGACGAATTTTAGAAAAGGATTCGTCCCTGTCAGAGACGAATAGTAGTCTGCAACAAAAAAAAGTGTACCTGTCAAGCACAAACACAAAAATTTAATCAGTTTTTTGTGATTTCAAAAACCAGGGAACAGGGTCCCACCGTGATCGCCACTGAAAGCACGAGATTCCGGTCAAAGGAAATCATTCAAGTGCAATTGCATTCAAAATTAATCACGCTTAAGTCCTAGGAATGTACATTGCATGAAACGAAAAGAGACATGTTGTAAGAGACGCAATCAGATAAAGAAAAACAGCCCTTTCATTAATTTCTTTCGATCTCTGTTACAATAATGCCTCCTCCCTTTTCAGGGGCTAGGAGCGCAAATAAGGTTTGATTACAATCGTTGAATGGTTCCTCCTTTCGCGTGCCCACGATTGCACTGGGCGGGCTAAGATGATTCCGCCGCTGATGTTGATGGGTTCTTCGCCTCTGCTGCTTCTCCTGCAAACAAAGAAATGATCAAGACGTTAGTAGCACCTGTTGCAAATGAAAATCATTCTCTCTCTAAAACTAACAAAATATGCATACGAATATTTGCTCGAAACCATGAAAACAGTGAATCCAAATTGCTTCAAAATCTGACAGAAGGTAAGAACAGTCACCAGAAGGCCACTGCCACTGAGGCAGCTGGCCAATTCACCTTAAACTAGAATTCGTCCCTGGGCAGGACGAATTCGATCGTAATTCGTCCCTGGGTGGGACGAATTCTTCTGAATAGGAGAAATCGACCTGGTTCGTTGCTCCAATTTCGGATCCCGGGACTCGCAAAACTCCCGAAAATAGGGGGGTTAGGTAATTGGGGCCATTTTGGGACGACCCAGATGGTCGGATTTTCCCAATTTGACCTCCTCCCTCGGGAATTTAACCTTGACACCTGCAAGTTAGCGAAACGATAAAGCAATACAAAACACCCTAAACTCTGACCAAAAGCTACAAAATTGCAATTATAGACTAATCAGACCTAGTAACATAGAATGCAATCTAAAAATTAATCTAAAGTGCTCAAAAACTGAAATTAGAACTTGGGGGTGCGGGGGTGCCCAAGTGGGCCTCCCACCGTTGGCCCTCGATTTTGGAGCCAATCCACCAAGGATGGGCCCAAAACCTTTTAGGATTGGGGGGTCGGCGAATTGGTAGGTTCAGATGTCCATGCGTCGGATTTGAGTGAGGTTCGAGCTTCCAAAGGCCACCCAACAACCTCCCTTGCAAAAGAGATTGATGGATGTAGGAAGGTGAACAAAGGGGGATGCAAATGAGTCTTCGATTCGGCAGCACTTCGTTGCTTGAACACTCCTTCCACCTGCATATTTTGGGTGAGAAAATTCCCACCTTTTATAGACCCAAGGGGTCTCTTTTGGGAGGGAAGCACAAAAGCCAAGTGTTGACCATGGGCGCCATGTGGCGGTCTTGTCTTCCCATGAGGGAGGGGAGTCCTTCCCTGACTTGAACTTTGATAAATGCTTCTTGTAACGGTCCTCTAACGGCCCCTCTGTCCACTTACACATGCGTGCAAGGTAGGAGCCCTTAACCGACCGATTGTGGGCTGCCACTTGGCACCATTTGCCCTTTTGCCCGTTAAGCTTAGAATTCGTCCCACCCAGGGACGGATTCAGAATTCGTCCTGGGGTGGGACGGATTCTATTTTGAATTCATCTCTGGGTGAGACGAATACTGGGCAAAGTGCCCAAGTGTGCCAAATTTCTCCTTGACCTTACAAAATTGCTATGAAAGTGGTTAAGACCACTGTTTGACCTCTGAGGGCTGCCCTGGGGGCTGTGTTTGTCAAAGCGATCAGTGTTTGCAGTCACATAATCGGATTGGTGCTGTTTTGGTGTCTACAATATCCTTTGAGCAGAGGCTCCTAAATTCAGATAGAGGGGAAGGTATCTCCTTTGAGCAGGGCCATCAAACAATTCGGGGAAGGATCTCCTTTGGGCCGAGGCTCATAAACATTGTAATTTGGAAGGTTTCCCAAAGAACTTTGAGATAACTTTTAGAGAAAAGTTTTGTGGACGTAGCCCAGGCATTTTGGGTGAACCACATTAAAATTGGTGTCACTTTGTGGATGATATTGTGCATTGATTTGATATTGCTTTGGGTATATTGCTTTACTTTTTTGAAGTATAAATGAAAAAGTAAAAATAGGTCTTAACTCCCCCCCCCTCTCATAAGCTTGTGTTCTTCAATTGGTATTAGAGCAGGTGCCTTCGAAAAGTTTAATAGCTTGATGGAAAAGCTAGTAAAGAACACAATGGATCATTCAAGTGGAAATGCAGTAGCTATTCTTGATGGGTCAGATTTTGGTCTTTGGAGTGCAAGGATGAAGGTTCATCTAATGGCACTTGGGAATGAGGTTTGGGAAGTGATTGAATATGAGTACACTATTCCTGAACATGGTCCTAATACTAAATAAGAAAGGCTCCTACATCACAACAATTCAAAAGCAATGAATGCAATCCTGAAAGGTTTACAGAAAGCAGATCTCACCAAAGTGATTCACTGCAAGATAGCTAGTGAAATGTGGAAATAGTTGAAGGTGGTTCATATAGGTGATACAAATGTTAGAAAGGCCAAGTTGAGACACTTCAAAGGTATGTTTGAAAAACTCAAGATGAATGATGATGAAAATATTAGTGACTACATGCTTCGTATGGATGAGGTTGTTAACTCCATGAAAGACTTAGGTCTTGAGCTTGCTGAAAATGATGTTTGTGATAAGATTTTAAGATCTCTTCCTAATAGATTTAGTGAAAATATTTCTTCTGTTGAGGAAGCTAAAGATTTGGATAAGTTGAAAAAGGATGATCTCCATAGTATACTTGCAACATTTGATTTGAGAACTCAAGTGAAGGTTGATGTCAAGAAAGAGGCAGCTTTCAAGGCTACCAAGAAATCCAAGGGTAAACGACTTCAAGAGAGTGATGAGTCTTTTAGTGATAAAGAGGCATATTACAGCAAGAAATGCAAGTTCTCTAGAAAGCACAAAAGCATGAAAAATATAATATGTTTCAATTGTGGAAAGTTTGGTCATTATGCTACTGATTGTACTGTTCCCAAGAACGAAAGTGATGAAGATAAACAGGATTTTGAAAAGCACAAGCATCACAGGAAAAACAAATATGAGCACAGCAATCAAGGAAAGAGGTATTCTCACAAGCACAAGAAGAGTTTCTACCTAGACAAAGCAAGTAAGTGTTCTAGTAGTGATAGTGAAAGTTTTTCAAGTGATAATGAAAATAAGATGTTCATATCAAAAAAAGAGGAAGAACCGAAACATAGATTCATTATCATGAAATGTCTTAGATGTGGAAATTTTGGTCACCTTGAGGATGATTGCACAAATAATGATTTTGTTTCTAGTATGTATGAGGATGCTTCAGAAAACTATAAGGAAGATGCATGTATGGTTTTTGAAAAGGGTAGCACCTCTAGTGATAAGAAAACTGAAAAAGTGAACTTATTAGTGCTCTTAGTGCTTTGAAAAAGGAAAGAAAGAAGAATGCTAGACTCAAGGATAAGTTAGATGAATGTTGTATTGAGAGAGATGATCTTATAGAAAGTCTTGACTTCTCTATGGCTAAGACACAAGAACTCAAGGATGAGTTAGAGTCTAAGGTTCTTGAGTATAGTGAGTTAGAACAGAAAATGGCTTCTTTGAAAGAGGAAACTAAAGAGTACAAGGATAAGCTTTACAGGTTTCAAGATAGCTCCAAAAAGGTTAAGTCACTCATCAAAGGTCAAAGAAAGACAACGAGATAAAATAGGCCTTGGTTTTGTTAAGCCACACAAGGAACAAGTTGGAGAGTCTAGTAAGAGACTCCAAAAGGAAGAGAGTTCTGATGAGGAAAGTATTTTAGAAAAAGAGTCCTTGAATGATAGATGCACAGAAAACAGAATTCAGAATGAGAAGAAGAAGTTTTCAGAACCTAAGAGGTCAATTAAAGGAAAGTTTCAAGGCAGATGTTTTTCTTGTCACAAGTTTGGTCACATGGCTTCACATTGCATGGCTCAAGTGAAGGAGGTAAATGACAGTTTTAGAAGTGCTAGTTACTTTCAAGGGTATTGCTACTCTTGTCAATAGTTTGGGCACAAGGCAGTTTATTGCAAAGAAAATAACAGGAACAGGTTTGGTCAGAACAGGTTTGGCTAGAATAGGTTTGGTCAGAACAGGTTTGGTCAGAACAGGTTTGGTCAAAACAGGTTTGGTTAGAACTGGTGGGTTCAAAGATCAGGTTTATCTCATAGAAACAACATTGTCAAGTGTTTCAAGTGCAACAATGAAGGTCACACAATCAGACAGTGTAGAGCTAAAATTGCAGAATACAAGAACATGAATAGTGGCATGATCAGGTCCAAGGATCAAGGCATGGACAAGAACAGGGATGAGAACAAGAACAAGAACAGTGACAAGAATAGGAATATGGACAAAGAGTTCAAGAGAAGGCCCGACAAGGAAGTTATAGACACTGATGATGATCAGTACCTAATGGGAGTTTTACTCCCACCCTAGAATTAATCACCTCATCAGGATGTGGGGGAGGGACTAAGCTAAGAGGCTCATTCTTAGTCCCGAGCCCCAAAGGTGGCCCTTTGCCATTGATGACAAAGGGGGAGAGATATGAGTAAGGGGGAGAGCTTCAAGTGAAGAGGAGAGATTCAAGTCAGGGGGAGCAAAACTTCAAAGGAATATTCTCAGTTGTTAGCACAGTTGGTTTCATTTTTGGCTCTTGAGAAGTGTTTTCAATAAAGGTTTGCCATCAATGACAAAGGGGGAGATTGTTGGCAATTTTGGGTACTTTGGGTACATTGCCTTTGCTCAAGTGTATAAGTTGTCATTGATGTCAAAAGGCATTTTTGTGTTGATATCAAAAAGAGTGTGATGTCAAAATTATCTTGAGAAGCTTCATAATGTTAAAGGGTTTTTATTAAAACCATGGTGACAAGGTTAAAGGTTTTTCTTAAAACCATTTGGACTCATTAAGGGTTTTTATTAAAACCAAGATTAACTTAATGCAAAGGTTTTTACTTCTTGAAAAACCTTGAAGGTCCATGCTTATTATTAATAATTAAATTAACTCAAACCTTTGAAAAAGGTCTAAGTTTAATTTATTATTAATAAAATAATTATTATTATTATTTTAATTATTATTAAAGGGTCTTTTAACCCTTAAGCGACGCACATAAAGAATTCATTCACCGATGTGTTGCCATCATTGGAGGAGCGCCAACGTCAAACATTTAAGGAGAAATGGCTATATAAGTGGGGATGTTTTTCTAAAATATGGTACCATGGATTGATGCAATTTCGTAGCTTTGTGTCCTCCGAAAAAGCGATGTTTTTCGCTGTATTTCGTTGTCCATCCATATTGAATTGCCCAAGTTTTTCTTGTGCTTGATGTCCAGCAGATTGCATTTCTCTGACATTTGATAAGACTGTGAACTATGTTTTCTTGGAGTTATGTTTTTGGACAACGCTGATGATGATGGTGGTGGCTTGAGGAAAACGTGTACGTTTTCAGATCCTTGGTGATTGAAGGAAGACAACACATAGGATTACATTATATTTTTCATTGGGAACTTGTGCTCCAATGGTGGTGATGTGTTGAGTGAAGAAGCATTGGGCAGAGGTGCCAAGTTTGACCCATTTTGTGGGCAATTTCGTCTTGGTCATGATGCACGAGGATAGCAGCAATGAAATCACTTTAGCATTTGTGGTGGTGTTATTCATTTTCTCCAACGGTTGGAGAACTAAGGTTGTCCAAGCTTGAAGGTTCAATTATCTTCTACTCCAATAAGGTATGGGAACATTTTTCTTATGAGTATGATTGGTGTATATTTTCTGAAATAAGGTTGGAGTGAAAAGGTATTCTACTAGGTATCCTTTGGCTAGGTGTAAATCCTATTTTCTGGTTTGTTGAAGACTACTTATGCATTGTTATCCTTAAGGAGAGTTATTTGTGAATGCATAATTTCTGGTTTGAGATAGTGGAAGCTTTGTGCACTAGGGTTTATATTTGTGAGTCTAGCTACTTGCATTGAGTTGGTGGAACCCTTGGTTGGCTGTTTTGAGTTTGATGGTTGAGTTGCTTCCATAGAGGTTGTTTGATCAAGTTATTGCTTTACTTGATTCATGATATTGGGCTTACTCCATTGAGTTGATTTGAGAAAGTTATTCTTTGCATTTGGTGATATTGTGTTGGTGGCTGTTTTGTTCAAATATCTTTGGAGGGAAAAGGATTTCTACTTGTTTCCTTTTCTTGTGATGATTGGTTGAATGCTTCAAGGTTAATGTTGAGTTGAATGATGTTGGTTAAACCTTGTCTATAAGCATTGTTGTTAAAGCCCTAATTGGTTGAGAAAATATATTGGTTGTGGAAAGAACATGAGTATCATTGTTATATGAGATATTACATGGTTGGCAATTGTTGGGTTGTGTTTCATGTTCTTGAGAAAAGCATACTACATCTATCTTATTCTGTTGAGATTGATATTGAGTTGAGATTGAGATTGGGAGTTAGGTATAGAACATATTGAGTCTCTAACAATTCTCTTATGCTTTTATGAGGTTAATGAATCACATTGGGTCTCTAACAATTCTCTTTGTGGGTTCATGCTAAGCAAGTTTTTATTGGTGAGCTTACTGAGGTTTTGGACAGGTTTCGGTGGGGACTTGTGAGCAAGTTTTGGACAGGTTTCGGTGGGTACTTGTGAGCAGTTTTGGACAGGTTTCGGTGGGGACTCATGAGCAGATTTGGATAGGTCCTAGCAGAGGACTTGTGAGCTGGTTTTTGAGAGTTCTATTAGAGAACTTGAGGACAGAGGAGCATTGGTTCTTTGAGAAGAACCTAAGGACAGATTTGGCAAGTCTTTGAGAAGGCTTGTGTGCAGAGGATTGATTTGTTCAAGAGTTGGACAGATCTAACAGACAGAGGAAGACTTGTACTAGACCGACTGACTGTGTTTGGTACAAGTTGTTGAGCTGTTGTGGACATGATCATAGAATACAGAGGTCTCTTAGGCTAAGCATTGAGGATAGGAGGTCTTCCATGGAAAGGATTTCCACATGCTGGCAAGAGGTAGAGACAGTTGATATTCTGAGGGATCATATCCAGAGTAGAGGGGAAGGTATCTCCTTTGAGCAGAGGCTCATAAATTTAGATAGAGGGGAAGGTATCTCCTTTGAGCAGAGGCTCATAAATTCATATTGGGGGAAGGTATCTCCTTTGGGCCGAGGCTCATAAACATTGTAATTGGGAAGGTTTCCCAAAGAACTTTGAGATAACTTTTAGAGAAAAGTTTTGTGGACGTAGCCCAGCCATTCTGGGTGAACCACGTTAAAATTAGTGTCACTTTGTGGATGATATTGTGCATTGCTTTGATATTGCTTTGGGTATATTGCTTTACTATTTTGAAGTATAAAGGAAAAAGTAAAAAGAGGTCTTATACTGTTCACCCCCCCCCTCGAGTATAAGCTTGTGTTCTTCATGGCCCAACGGTGGCTTGGCCATGGTTAAGGCATTGGGAAGGAGGACGTCGGGGGATCGAATCCCTCCGAGAGGCAAAGGCAAGTTAATTTTTATATTTTAATTTTTGTTAAATAGCCTTAAGGGAGAAATAAGGGTTATGCTATGCCCTAGAAAATTGAGAGATTTTTTATGGTTTTATTTTTGGAAGGGTAGCATATTATATATCATTGGAAAGAATTTTTCAAGGGCTATTTGATTAACTTGCTTAGAAGGAGAAATAAGGTGTGTGTAAAGAGATATTTATATTTTTGTAAAGGGGTTCAAAAGTGAGTTTGATTTATTCTTTTTCAAAGGGGATTATTTCTTTCATGAGAGGACATGGTGAATTTTATTGAGTAGGAGTAATAAGGTGTTATTGGGATATTATTTTTATTTTTGTGATATTACTCAAGTCCTCTAACCTCTTTGTGATTGAAAAGGAAATATTTGAAAGTGTGTTGAGTTTGACAGATTTTGTGGACAACTCCTTGGCATCAAAAAGGTATGGGCAATATTCTCCATTGACTTGATTGGGTGATTGATTTCTGAAAATATCATTGGAGAGAAAAGGATTGATTGTGGTTTCCTTTTCGAAAGTGGTTGGTTTAATGCTTCAAGGTTTTCTGGATTGAGAGTTGTGATTAAACCTTGTTTTATAAGCATTGTTGTTGAAGCCAATTGGTTATGCAAAGAACTTGAACTTGAGTTAGAAAAGAACATGAGTATCATTGTTATGTGAGATTTGTGGTTGAGCATTGTTGGAAACATTTTGAGTTGGTTTATACATGCTTGGACTAGGGTTTATGAGAAAGGGTTGTTCCTTGAGTAGAGATTGAGTTTGAGAATAGTCAACATATTGAGTGGTTGTTCAAGTTCCATGAAATAAACTATTCTATATTGATTTGAGTTGAGATTGAGTATTTGAGAATAGAACATATTGAGTCTCTAACAATTCTCTTTATGATTCTATGAGATTGGACAAGTTCTATGTGAACTTGTTAAGCATATTTGAATTTTTATATTTGAGAAGTAAGTGGACCTATTGAGCATATTTGGACAAGTTCTGAGTGGACCTATTGAGCAGATTTGAGTAGGTTCTATGTGGACCTATTGAGCAGATTTGAGTAGGTTTTGAGTGGACCTATTGAGCATATTTGAGAAGGTTCTGAGTGAACCTATTGATAGAGCTTTGGAAGTGATAGAGTATAGAGGATAGAGTCTTAGTGGATAGAGATCCAATATCCAAGACAATTGAAGATAGATCTTCTGAGTGAGGAGTCTTCAAGTGGAGAGAGATCCACCAGTTAGTGTAGCAGAGAGACAGAGTCTTCTAGAAGATCACTAGCCAGAGCATAGGGGAAAGAGTTCTCCTATGGATAGAGATCCATAAACTTGAGATTTAGGGGATCAACATCTCCTTTGGATAGAGGTCCATAAACATTGTAATTGGGAAGGATTCCCAAAATATTATTTGAGAAATATTTAGAAGAAATATTTTTCTATGGAGGTAGCCCACATTGGGTGAACCATGTTAAAATGATGTCTCTCATGTGTGTGATGCTTTGTGTGATGTTTACTAGTTTATTAATGTTGATGCTACTATTTGGATTAAAAGAAAAAATTTATTATATACTATTCACCCCCTCTCAGTATAAGCACATGTTCTTCAATTGGTATCAGAGCGGGTCTCTCCATGAAGAGTCTAACAACTTGGAAGAGGATCCTTCGATAGCACACATGACTTCAGAAAGTGAAGAAGAGACTATGTTTGATATAAAAGAAGAATTCTTTGTTGCTCTCAGAAAATTGGAAAGACTTAGAGAGAAAAATTCAAGCTTGAAAGAACAAATTCAGGAAGATGAAGAAGCAAGAGTGGAAGTTATACAGAACCTCATAGAACTCAAGATTAAGGTAGAAGAAGGAAAGAAGATTGAGCAAGATATGATAGATCTATTGAGAGCCAAGGAAACAGAATGTGAAATATTGGAAGCATAAATTGTTCTCCTAAGGAATAAATTGGAAGGGACCAAGATACTACAAGATACAGAATATGAGAAACAAAAAGAGGAATCAAGCTTCCAAAAGGCAGAAACTTCAAAAAAATAAAAGCAAGCAAAGGACATCAGAAAGGAAGAAAGCAAAGAAGAACCCTGGATAAGGGTTAATCACAAGAAGAAGATGACTTCTTCACAACATCCAAGACCTCCAAACAGGTTACATAATTTCTTCCATGGTCATTGTTTTTCTTGCAATAAATATGGTCATAGAGTTGCACACTGTATTCATCATGCAAGATACAATAGAAATTTCAATTCCTTTGCACCTCTCATGGATGATGATGTTATATGTTACAAATGCAATAATTTTGGGCACAAGGCTAGATGGTGTAAAATGATATTTCCTGAGTCTAGAAAAACAATTCCAACAACTAGGAAGGATGAAAGAAAGAATGTTAGGGCCAGATCTATGTTAGTACAAACAACCCTGCATGCTCAAGATAAAGAAGAACAATGGTATCTGGATAGTGGTTGCTCTAGTCACATGACAAGAGACAAAGACAAGTTCATTGTACTAAAGGAAACAAATAGAGGATCAATAAGTTTTGGTGATAATGGATCAACAAGGATTGTTGGGAGAGGTACTCTAAGTCTAGACAATGGAAAAACAAAAATAGAGAATGTTTTGTATGTCAAAGGGTTAAAACACAATCTACTGAGTATAAGTCAACTTTGCGATCAAGGATACATGGTCACCTTCCATCCAGATAGATGTGAGATAAGGAAAATAGAAATAGGAAGAATCATTGCAAATGCAAGAAGGACCCCAAACAACTTATACATGCTCAATGAGATCAAAGGGGAAAAGTGCTTTCTATCACAAGAATATGAGAGTTGGTTGTGGCATAGAATATTGGGTCATTTGAATTTTGACAACATAGTCAACATAAGCAATAAATAAGCAGTTAGAGATTTACCCAAAATAAGAAGACCTCAAAACATAATTTGTGCACCCTATCAACATGGAAAGCAAACTAGGACAACTTATAAACCAAAAGGCTATATGTCATCTGAGCCTTTGAGTCTAATACATACTGATTTGTGTGGTCCTACCAGAACACAAAGTATTCAGGGTGAGAGTTACTTCATGTTGTTTGTAGATGATTATTCCAGAATGGTTTGGGTAACTTTCCTAAAAGAGAAGTCAGAGGCCTTCAAAAAATTTAAAGCATTCAAGAAGTTGGTTGAAAATGAAATAGGCAAAAGGATTAAGTGTCTACGATCTGATAGAGGAGGAGAATTTACTTCAAATGAGTTTGTAGAATTTTGTGAACAACATGGAATCAAGAGAGAGTACTCAATAGCAAGAACTCCCCAACAAAATGGAGTAGTTGAAAGGAAGAACAGGATTGTTGAAAACATGGCTAGAGCTATGTTAAATGAATCTAAGTTATCAGATGGTTTTTGGAAAGAAGTAGTATCTACAGTTGTATACATAATTACTAGGGCTCAATTAAGGGTAAATCATCACAAGACTCCTTATGAGCTTTGGAAAGGAAGACCTGCTACTATAAAACATTTCAGAATTTTTGGAAGCAAATGTTACATAAGACGGGAAGATCAGAATTTGGGAAAATTTGATCCAAGATGTGATGAGGGAATTTTTCTTGGTTATTCTACAAAGAGCAAGGCTTACAGATGTTACAACAAAAGAACATGCACTATGGTGGAAAGTATGAATGTAACAATTGATGAGAAGATAGATTCTAGAGAACTAGTTCAACAAACTGTATACCAAGAAGATGGATGTTGTCAAGAAGAATTTTGTGAGGAATCAGATAATGATGAAGAAGAAACACAAAGGCTTCTTCCTAAGACTCCTTCTAGGTATGTACAGAAACATCACCCAAAATATCAGATCATCGGGAATCCAGATGAAAGACAGACAAGGAGAAGAATAATAAAACCATCTCAACAAGCAAATTTTTCTTTGCTATCTAAGATTGAGCCAAAATATTTCACTCAGGCTAGTGAAGATGAATTTTGGGTTAAAGCAATGAATGAGGAATTGGATCAGATAGAGAAGAGCAAAACTTGGGAACTTGTTCCATGACCAAAGGACAAAAATGTGATTGGCACAAAATGGGTTTTCAGAAATAAGTTGAATGAAGATGGACAAGTGGTCAGAAATAAAGCAAGGTTAGTATGCAAAGGTTATGCACAAGTAGAAGGAATTGATTTTGATGAAACCTTTGCTCCAATTGCATGACTTGAAGCTATAAGGATGTTTTTAGATTTCGCAAGTTTCAAGAACTTCAAGGTATATCAGATGGATGTCAAGTCAACATTTCTAAATGGGGTTCTAGAAGAAGAGGTCTACATTGAACAACAAGAGGGATTCATACTAGCAGATACACCAGATCAGGTATGCAGATTGAAAAAGGCATTGTATGGTTTAAAGCAGGCTCCCAGAGCATGGTACTCAAGATTGGATAAGTATCTACAAGAACAAGGATTCAGGAAAGGAATAGCAGATAGTAATTTGTATATCAAAAATGAAGGAAATGATCTTCTAATAGTGGTTGTTTATGTTGATGACATAATTTTTGGGGGAAACAATGACAAGATGTGCAAAGAATTTGCTAAGAATATGCAAAGTGAATTTGAGATGTCTATGCTTGGTGAATTATCCTTCTTTCTTGGTCTTCAGATTTCACAATCAAGAAAGGGAGTGTTTCTTTCTCAAGCCAAGTACATCAAGGAGATGTTGAAGAAATTTAGGTTAGAAGATTGCAAACCAGTAAGTACTCCTATGGTCACAGGGTGCAAGTTGAGTAAGGATGATGAATCTCCAGAGGTAGATCAGAGACTATACAGATCCATGATTGGTAGCTTATTATATGTCACAACTACAAGACCAGACATAGTACAGTCAGTGGGATTAGTGGTAAGGTTTCAAGCAGCACCTAAGGAAACACATGTGGCAGCAGTAAAAAGAATTTTTAGGTATCTAAAAGGGACTATGGATTTTGGGCTTTGGTATCCCAAAAGTGATAGTTTCACACTCACAGCATATACAGATGCAGATTGGGCCGACAACATTGATGATAGAAAAAGCACAAGTGGAGGAGCTTTCTTTCTTGGAGAAAGTCTAGTCTCCTGGTTAAGTAAGAAGCAGGTTTTAGTATCACTATCTACAGTAGAGGCAGAATATATTGCAGTAGTAGCCAGTTGTACACAGGTGTTATGGATGAAGAGAACTTTAGAAGACTTCAAGATAAAGCATGATCAGCCCATTCCTATACTATGTGATAATACCAGTGCCATATGTATCTCAAAAAATTTGGTAATGCACTCCAGGACAAAGCACATTCTGATTAAGTATCATTTTATGAGAGAACAGGTGTCAGATAAATAGGTCAGATTGGAGTATGTCACTACAAAGGAACAGATAGCAGATATTTTCACTAAGCCACTCTCAAAGGAAACTTTTGAGTATCTTCGAGGAAAATTGGGAGTGAGACTCCCACCCCAGAATTAACCACCTCATGTGGAGGTGGGGGAGGGGCTAAGCTAAGAGGCTCATTCTTAGCCCCGAGCCCCAAAGGTGACCCTTTGCCATTGATGTCAAAGGGGGAGATATTTGTGTATATTGGGGAGAGATTTGATATGGGGAGAGATTTGATATTTGAGAGAGCATTGAGCCAGGGGGAGCAAAGTCCCAGGGGGAGCAAAAAGAAGGTCAGGTTTCAGTAAAAGGATATGGGTTGCCATCAATGACAAAGGGGGAGATTGTTGGACATTTTGAGTCCTCTAAGTCAAAGTTGTCATTGATGTCACCTGATAGAGTTATCACTCATATCAAGGAATTCGGCAAGAAATAAAGTCATCCAAGGTTGTCACTATCATCCAAGAAAAAGCTTCAACAGTGCAAAAGTGAAAGGAAAAAGGCTCCATAATATTTTAATATTATTGGGAGCACAAGTTAAGTGATTGGTTCATAAAAACCCAAGATGGGTTATTGCAAAGGTTAAAAAGGAGGTTTAATAATTATTTATAAATTATTTAAATTCACAAGGAATTTAAATTTTATAAATAATATTTGTTACACCAAGGTTGTGCATTAAGACAAGGCTCCAAGGTTTAATTAAACTAAAACCTAAGGTTGGTCTATTTTAATTTATAATATTTAAATTTAAATATATTATAAATTAATCAACCACGTCGACGTCGAATTAAATCGATGCACCGACGTGATTGCATGGAAGACAAAGGCATTATATATAATGCCCCAAAAGGCATTAATGAAAATTATCCTTGCTAATTCGTTTGGAGTGCATGCGAATTAAGGCTCGTGTTTAAAAGGCTTGACGATTTACGAAAAGGTTGAAGCAGGGAACGTTCGGGGTTTTGGAGCACATAGGCCAGCTTGGCCTAGTGGTGTGTTGGCTTGGCGAGACAGAGGAGGTCCCATGTTCGATTCGCTTGGAGGTTTCTTGCAAGGTCAAAGCGCTCGAAGCGCGTTTTGATTATTTTGAAAGGTGCCAGTTCGTGAAGTTGTTGATGTAGTTCGTGCCTTTTTAGGCACGTGAGGGCGCGTGGCCCAATGGTGGCTTGGCTGCGGTTAAGGCATTGGGAAGGAGGACGTCGGGGGATCGAATCCCTCCGAGAGGCAAAGGCAAGTTAATTTTTATATTTTAATTTTTATTAAATAGCCTTAAGGAGAAATAAGGGTTATGTTATGCCCTAGAAAATTGAGAGATTTTTGATGGTTTTATTTTTGGAAGGGTAGCATATTATATATCATTGGAAAGCATTTTTCAAGGGCTATTTGATTAACTTGCTTAGAAGGAGAAATAAGGTGTGTGTAAAGAGATATTTCTATTTTTGTAAAGGGGTTCAAAAGTGAGTTTGATTTATTCTTTTTCAAAGGGGATTATTTCTTTCATGAGAGGACATGGTGAATTTTATTGAGTAGGAGTAATAAGGTGTTATTGGGATATTATTTTTATTGTTGTGATATTACTCAAGTCCTCTAACCTCTTTGTGATTGAAAAGGAAATATTTGAAAGTGTGTTGAGTTTGACAGATTTTGTGGACAACTCCTTGGCATCAAAAAGGTATGGGCAATATTCTCCATTGACTTGATTGGGTGATTGATTTCTGAAAATATCATTGGAGAGAAAAGGATTGATTATGGTTTCCTTTTCAAAAGTGGTTGGTTTAATGCTTCAAGGTTTTCTAGATTGAGAGTTGTGATTAAACCTTGTTTTATAAGCATTGTTGTTGAAGCCAATTGGTTATGCAAAGAACTTGAACTTGAGTTAGAAAAGAACATGAGTATCATTGTTATGTGAGATTTGTGGTTGAGCATTGTTGGAAACATTTTGAGTTGGTTGATATCATGCTTGGACTAGGGTTTGTGAGAAAAGGTTGTTCCTTGAGGTGATTGGTTGAGTAGAGTTAGATTAAGCCTAGTCAAGTGGAGCATATTGTAGTTCTAACAATTCCATTACACTTCTATAATTGATTTGAGTTGAGATTGAGTTTTTGAGAATAGAACATATTGAGTCTCTAACAATTCTCTTTATGATTCTATGAGATTGGACAAGTTTTGTGTGAGCTTGTTAAGATTTAGATTGGTTTATTTTGAACTATTGATTCAGATTTGAGCAAGTTCTGAGTGGACCTATTGAGCATATTTGAGCAGGTTATGAGTGGACATATTGAGAAGATTTGAGCAGGTTTTGTGTGGACCTATTGAGAATATTTGAGCAGGTTCTAAGTGGACCTATTGAGCAGATTTGAGAAGGTTTTGAGTGAACCTATTGACAGAGCTTTGGAGGTGACAGAGTATAGAGGACAGAGTCTCAGTGGATAGAGATCCAACAGCCAGGACAATTGAAGATAGGTCTTCTGAGTGAGGAGTCTTCAAGTGGAGAGAGATCCACCAGTCAGTGCAGTAGAGAGAGAGTCTTCTAGAAGATCACCATATAGAGCATAGAAGGGGAAAGAGTTCTCCTATGGAAGAGATCCACAAACTTGAGATTTAGGGGATCAACATCTCCTTTGGATAGAGGTCCATAAACATTGTAATTGGGAAGGATTCCCAAAATATTATTTGAGAAATATTTAGAAGAAATATTTTTCTGTGGAGGTAGCCCACATTGGGTGAACCACGTTAAAATGATGTCTCTCATGTGTGTGATGCTTTGTGTGATGTTTACTGGTTTATTAATGTTGATGCTACTATTTGGATTAAAAGGGAAAAAGTTTTATTGTATACTGTTCACCCCCTCTCAGTATAAGCACATGTTCTTCAAAGACCCAGAATAAATTTAGAAGTACGTAGTAGCCAGGATCACCAAGAATGTCATGGCATCATGCCCACGTACATTTTCCTACCATGCCCTACTCTCTTGGTATGTCTGCACCTAGGTCCACCCCTACCTTGAGTTAATCAGAGCTATGGTCGAGTTCTATGATGTCAAGCACAAAATTGTGAGAAATTCCAAGGGAGGGGTCATATTTACTCTCGACACCAATGCAATTAGGGTCACCTTCAGTGGCATAAGAAGGCCTACAGTAAACCCTATCCCTTTTGGTCCCATCAATTCAACAAATTTTTATACCAACACCCTTAATATTAGATTGTTTCTATAAGAGCATTTGATATATTATCATATTGAGGGAACCATGCCAAGGTCTCCAATTCCATTGTCCAAATTCAAGAACAAGGAGCTTTTTTCTATGCTATCCATGGTGGTAGGGATAGAAACTAATTCACAGGTCTATGGATGGTAGGTTGTGATGGCACACTACATATAAAACCCCAAATTCTATGACATTGCACGCGTGGACTAGAAAACATTGCTACTCTTCTTCGACTGGCCAACATACTTGGCCCAACAACTACATGCAGGATTATTTAATATTTAGAGAGACCTCCTTGATACCTTTAGGTTTTCTTCTTACTTGGTATCGCTTTTATTTTTCTTTCAGGTGAAAATTTTAAATTTTATCTCTACTACAACAAAGTACCAATATGGAAACAACCTACCTATGTATGAGTGGACATCGCTCCTTTCGAAATATAAATTGTATTACCATTTTAATATGGAATTATTGGGTCCTACATTGAAAATGATGTATGGAACCATTCCAAGGGTTCCCCCAACTATGTGGGATACTTTGTAGCACATCCACACAAAAGAAATGGATTGGTTTATTTTTACCCAGGGAGTGGTCGTCAGGCTATATGGCTTCACAAGGAAATTATTTTTGCTATCTTATTATGTCACTAAGCGATTATTCACTCTAGAATACATGAGGTGAACTAAATACATCAATTATAAATTTAGCACAGGTGCTGGTAAGATAGGAACATACCTCATGCCCTTTCATTTTGAGGGTGTAATAGTGTCAAAGAAAGGGGACCACAAGCGAATCGCTCGAACTTTGAAAATTTTGAAATTAGTTGTGTTACCACAAGTGGAAGTATGGCCTTGCAAATAAATTTGCTCAAAATTAGGCCACCCTTATTTGAGCCTCCTTTAAAAAATTTCATGCATTATGATGCATTGTCATTAAGCACATCATTAAATCTCAAAGATCTTATCAATCCGGGGTGGTGTCCAAGGCTATCTACGATAGAAGGCTAGGGCAGAGTACAATTCAGGCATTCAGATTTCAAGCATTTATTGGGTGAGACAGATTTGGTTTAGCCTTTTGGTGTCACACTAAACCTAATCTATAGAATGGAAACTTGCAAGAACTAAAAACTAATTCTAAGTTGCAAGAATTGAAATCTAACTACAATTGCAGGAATTGGAATTGCTAAATTGAAAGTCTAATCTACTTTTGCAGAATTAAAATAACAGAATTTAAATTGCTAAATTTAAATGTTGCTGAAATGAAATCCTAAGTTACATTTGTAGAATTGAAACCTAGTTACTCTTGCATAATTGAAATGATGCTTGTAAATGAAACTTATGCTAAAACACCTGTCAATGTCCTGCCACAAAAGGTCATCAAGCTTCTGCTATAGGAATTGACAACAAAATGAAATATGCTGAAAATTGAAAGTTGCTAAAATAGAAAAGCAAAGAAAACATGGAAAGCAAAGGAAAAATGCTTAATATAATTTGTCAGTTGACACACACACAAATGTTGTACACAAACATAATAGAAAACATAAAGAACATTATACAAACTTAAAACAAGAAAAGTAAACTTGACAAGTAATCTATTAATTCTATTGCAGCAAAATTACAGATTAAAACCTGCCATAAAAATCCTCCTTCTAGATCTGAAAGTGGGCCCATACTTCCTGATCTAGAAGGAGGTGAAAAGCACTCCTTAACTAATTAACACTCAGAACAGAAAATGATAAAATAACTGCACTTTTATTGATGACAAAACATGCTGAAAACTGTTACAAAAAATTACTTCTACAGTCCTAATTGTTGCTATTGAAAACTCTCCTCTATTCTAATTCCTAACTGGCTCAACCAAGGAGGGAGCTGTGTTATTTATATAAATATTTACAACATATCCCATGCTCAAATCAGCCTATGTGCTACTTTACAGTGATTTGCCAATAATTTTGGATCTGAAATAAATGCAAATCTGGACAGTTTGTGTTGCAGTAGTAGTCATTGGCCCTTAGAAAGCATCTTCAGTGGTGGGAGTACGTGGGAGGAGTCTAGAAATATCTCACACATCTTTCTCCACTTCAGAATATGTCATTTCTATCTTGCAAACAACTTCCTATTATGCTGTAGTTATTTCTCGGTTTATCCTAGAAGAGGATCAAAATTGATCTTTTCAATGAATGGTGGCTTTGGACGGCAAGGATGACAAAGTCAGATGGGAGATATTTTCCTTTAACCTTTTCAACCTTCTTTCCCTTTTTCCATCATCAAAAATCAGTCAACAAGTCAAAAAGCACTTTCTATTCTCATTTCGAAGATAAGTGGCTCATTTCGAAGAGACTGTATTTCTCATTCCTAAAGAGACTGTATTTCTCATTCCGAAGATGTCTGCTCATTTTGAAGATCTTTGGAATGAACAACTGTGTGCTCTTCAAGTGATTTTAGCTGCATTTCTCAGGTGGATTAGCCCTCAGGATCAGATTGCAATAGCCTTCATTCCTCTCCATGTGTGAATTCCATGCCTTGCCATTCATTGGTAGCTTGCTAGAATTTACATGGTAAATTACTGCATTTTCCAGCTCTGTTGCATAGTTGTAAAATATTGGCATTTCTTGCAAATTCAAACAAATTAGAACATGGAAAAATTATTCAAATATCAACATGAAGGAGTACATCAAGTTGCTACTGAATTTATACACTTCATTCACCAAGTAACCATGCTGAAATAGTGCAACAGTCTTTGCACAATTGTCCCTGCTCTGTTATACCATGTTGTTGCCTATTTAGACCATGTGGGAATGCTTCTAAATAGGTCAGATGTCTTCTGTAGTCCTTCTGAACTCATTCCATCCATATCCTCATGCTTTTCTTGACAACTTCAAGGTGTTCCTATAAAGTGATAGCTTGCTGATTTTTATATGGCTATTTTTTTCAGATTTTCAGATTTATGACAGTCCTAAAATTTTGGCTTCAATGTGGATTTGAAACAAGTTGAAGGGCAGGAAAACATTCAAAAACCATTGAGAAGTTAATGGATATCAGCATACCACATTTGGTTAATTGAAATGCATGTTTTTACTTGCTACTTAATCAAGCAAAATCAGTCATAAAATGCTGAAAATAGTCAAAAACAGAGATATAGTATTCCTAACATAAAATCATGCAAACACTTAACAAATAGTATATTTTAGTCAACTATTTGGCAATTAACTTATCATATGGTAGTCAAACATTGTGCAATAATGAGGCATTTTTGGGCCTCATCATCCCCCCCAACTTGAACTGATGCATGCCCTCATGCATCTTAGTAGGCCATAGTAATATGCAGGTTTTATTCTTGTGAACAACATCCTTTGCTACCTGCTAACTGAGAAATTCCTCCTTGTTGCACTATATCAAGTATTTTGCAATTAAGCACATGTATGACTCTTTTTTTGTCTTTCTACAAGTTTTAGTGTTGCAAGGTACCTCTTAAAGGCTTGATATCATGTGATTCATCTTGCAATAGTCTTATTGTGGAACCATATTTGGCAGATGCACTACTACTGATGGAATTTTCTATTCTTAACAACATTTCAGCCTGAATGCTTATTTCTGTTGTTTGCACCTTTTGAACAAAATTGATAAAAATTTTGGATTTGAAATGCTTGAGGGATGTACTTACTTGTGGTAGAGCCTTATGAACCTCAATATTTGATGTACCCTACTCTTTTTGCTATTCTGTAGCATTTTCAGCAATTTTGGTACAGTTTCTACTCATTCCGAAGATATCCTGCTCATTTCGAAGATATGCCTGTTCATTCCGAAGATATGATTGTTCATTTCGAAGATGCATCAAAAAATGCAAAAATGACCTCCTATGCAAAATTTAGCTACAGATTCTATTGTGGGCCCATATCTAGAGTGTATAAGCCTTCCATAACATCAAAAATCCCTTCTTCATCCTTTTGTTTAGATGTTATTCTTTGTTTTGTATGTTGTTGTTTTATTCCAGTAGTACTAAAATAGAACCTTCAGGTGCATTTTGTTGATTATCCTCCTTCAATTTATCAGACAATTGTGAGATATAAACTTGCAGTTCTCCTTCTGAAACTTGCCCTACAAATTGAAATAGAATTGTTGCCATGTCTGTCCCAAAATCAGGTTTTTGCACAGTTTTGGAATTTCCATGCAATTAAGGGCATAAGGGGGTGTTTCTTGACATCTTGAACATGTTCCATTTTCAACTTGCCAATATTGTATGAATAGTTTATGCCAAATACCGATTATCATACACTAAATGCTAAATGTTTACTATGAATTAAATGCAAGAAACACATACCTTATTGTCCTAAAAATTGGTCATGCACCTTACAAGCTGCTTTTGATGATTGTTAGCAGGCTATCTGAAAACATAAACATAACACATGTGCAGTGTGAGATTTGTACAATGGTGGAACAATGATGGGTAGATCAACAAGGCAATGCATGCCGAAAAATCGGTTTTCATGCAAGCCAACTCAGTAGCGCCTCCAAGAAGGTTTTCACTACTGAATTATTCATTTTTTCATCATTTTTTTTTCTTTCCTTTTTTATTTTTTTTCATCTTTTTTCTTTTTTTCATCAGAAGAGGCTGCCATTTCTGGTTTTCAACCAACTTCTGTCCTTTTTTTTTTCAAGTGCTTCAATGAGAGAGAACATCTCTCACTCTTATTTGGATAAGACCAATCCTTATTCTGCAAAAACATGTCAATTGTTGTATGAAAACACCATCTCTTTCTGTTGAAACCTGCAACATTGATGCAACCTTCCTTTCTAGATGAGCAGTAAGAATCTTCTTACATCATAATTGCCTCCTTATTGCTGGAAATGAAGTATTGGCTCCATTGTTCCTCTTCCTTGCTGAAATTGATGCTTGTCCTCATGTATCCCCATTTTGTGGGACATGCCTTTGCTGTAATTTTTTTCTCTCTCTCTCTCTTTTTTTCCTTTTTTTCAATTTTTCTTGTCTTGCTTGTACCCAAGAAGGAAGTTCACAAACAAGACTATTCTTCTTTTTGCTTTTCTTGTATTTTTTTTTTTGTCAAACTTTTTATCATCACTCTGAATCTGATATTGAAGAGAAATTCTCTTCCATTATGTGTACATCCAATGGAATCTCCTTCAAGAACTCCTCCTTAGTTAATGGTGCATGGTATACCCGAAGGCAATGTCCATTCACCACTAACATCCTCCATGAATTACCAATGGGAGAAAGAAGCACTGCTCCATATCTGAAAACTTCTTCAATCAAGTGTTGTCCATGCCTCCTAGTCTGCAAAATCTTGTCAATATGTACTTGAAACAATTAAATACCAATTCCCAAAAGATGTTAAGTGCTTACATCAAGATAAAATCTTGATATACCCTTGTAATTCCATGTAAAGGGATTGAAATATTGTTTCAAAATAGCAACAATTTTGCTTTTTGTTTATAAGTCAGCCAACTAATAATGTTCAAGAATTTTCTTGGCTGCACTTCAATTTGTTTCATTCCTAGGAGGACATAATTTACCCCTTTGTAATTTCTTACTAAGGAGTTCAATGGAAGTAAATTTTCTATGTGCAGATTTTCTAGTTTTTCTCCTTTATCCAAGGCTAATTTCTATGTGTTTGGACTAAAGGTTTTTTGTGTATCTCCATTGATTTTTGTCTCTTCAAGCTCAGGTAAGTTCTTGTTTGAGCACAGTTGGATGTTTTTGTAGTCAATAACATTTCCTGTAGTTTTTTTTTTACCAGATTCAGCTACATAGACAGGGGATGCCTATCTTGTATTATTCAGATTGATCACAGGTTGGGCTAAAAAAAAATATTTTTGGTTTGCACAATAAGACAAGAAGTGTACAACTTTAGCAGATCAACTACTTGTCAGGTAGGATCACCTCTAATGAGATCAACTATTGTTTATGTAGGCTAAGAATTGCTAGGTTGCGGTTTAGCATGGTAAAATCCTAACAATATTTAAGTAATAATGGAAAACTCTAGGATCACCATTAAGTTGTAAACTTCTATTTTGATTGTGCAAAAGTTTTTGTGATTTTTTTTTTTAATAGATTCAACTTACATAGACAGGGGTTGCCTGTCCTATATTATTCATATTGGCCATAGGTTGGGCTGAAGGTGGTGGTTGATTTACTTACCCTGTTTGTTGTTGTTGGGATCTCTCTTTGAGAAGAATTTAGATTAGGCAACAAATTTTGCATCTCTAAGTTGTGGAAGTAAATGGCATTCATCAATGATATGTCCCTATGAACAAATGCTATAGGTAGCTGATATGGCTATTTTGTTCAAGGGATAGTCTTGTATATCTACCATGATATCTTTCCCAACACCTAGTACAAATTTTTTTATACTACCCTGATGATATGGATATAAAAAGGGCAGTACTAGCAGATGGCTCTTCTAAATTTTTTTAAGAGATCTTATGTTTCTTGATAATGAGGATGATGAATTCTTTCAATTTTTATCAAGAATTTCAAACATAGGCAATTTAACCCCCAAGTGTGAAGATCACCTCCCTATGGTTGCTTATTTTCTAAATGGACTGAAATGCAACTATCAATAATTATTATTTATACCAACTATTACATTCATATTTTACTTTGAACTTCATAACTTAGCATAATAATAATTATTTGACTACTTTTACCCTCTAACAACACCATGATCCCTAGAAACGATGCCAAAATGATGCGTTGTCATTAAGCACATCATTAAATCTCAAAGATCTTATCAATCTAGGGTGGTGTCCAAGGCTATCTACGATAGAAGGCTAGGGCAGAGTACAATTCAGGCATTCAGATTTCAAGCATTTATTAGGTGAGACAGATTTGGTTTAGCCTTTTGGTGTCACACTAAACCTAATATACAGAATGGAAACTTACAGGAACTAAAAACTAATTCTAAGTTGCAAGAATTGAAATTTAACTACAATTGCAGGAATTGAAATTGCTAAATTGAAAGTCTAATCTACTTTTGCAGAATTAAAATAACATAATTTAAATTGCTGAATTTAAATGTTGCTGAAATGAAATCCTAAGTTACATTTGTAGAATTGAAACCTAGTTACTCTTGCATAATTGAAATGATGCTTGTAAATGAAACTTATGCTAAAAACACCTATCAATGTCCTGCCACAAAAGGTCGTCAAGCTTATGCTATAGGAATTGACAACAAAATGAAATATGCTGAAAATTGAAAGTTGCTAAAATAAAAAAAAAGAAAACATGGAAAGCAAAGGAAAAATGCTTAATATAATTTGTCAGCTGACACACACACAAATATTGTACACAAACATAATAGAAAACATAAATAACATTATACAAAATTAAAACAAGAAAAGTAAACTTGACAAGTAATCTATTAATTCTCTAGTAGCAAAATTACAGATTAAAACCTGCCATAAAAATCCTCCTTCTAGATCTGAAAGTGGGCCCATACTTCCTGATATAGAAGGAGGTGAAAAGCACTCCTTAACTAATTAACACTCAGAACAGAAAATGATAAAATAACTGCACTTTTATTGATGATAAAACATGCTGAAAACTATTACAGAAAATTATTGTACAGTCCTAATTGTTGCTATTGAAAACTCTCCTCTATTCTAATTCCTAATTGGCTCAACCAAGGAGGGAGATGTGTTATTTATATAAATATTTACAACATATCCCATGCTCAAATCAGCCTATGTGCTACTTTACAGTGATTTGCCAATAATTTTGGATCTAAAATAAATGCAAATCTGGACAGTTTGTGTTGCAGTAGTAGTCATTGGCCCTTAGAAAGCATCTTCAGTGGTGGGAGTACATGGGAGGAGTCTAGAAATATCTCACACATCTTTCTCCACTTCAGAATATGCCATTTCTATCTTGCAAACAACTTCCTATTATGCTGTAGTTATTTCTGGGTTTATCCTAGAAGAGGATCAAAATTGATCTTTTCCATGAATGGTGGCTTTGGACGGCAAGGATGACAAAGTCAGATGGGAGATATTTTCCTTTAACCTTTTCAACCTTCTTTCCCTTTTTCCATCATCAAAAATTAGTCAAAAAGTCAAAAAGCACTTTTTGTTCTCATTTCGAAGATAAGTGGCTCATTTCGAAGAGACTGTATTTCTCATTCCGAAGATGTCCGCTCATTTCGAAGAGATTGTATTTCTCATTTCGAAGATGTCTACTCATTCTAAAGATCTTTAAAATGAACAACTATGTGCTCTTCAAGTGATTTTATCTGCATTTCTCAGGTGGATTAGCCCTCAGGATCATATTGCAATAGCCTTCATTCCTCTCCATGTGTGAATTCCATGCCTTGCCATTCATTGGTAGCTTGCTAGAATTTACATGGTAAATTACTGCATTTTCTAGCTCTACTGCACAGTTGTAAAATATTGGCATTTCTTGCAAATTCAAACAAATTAGAACATGGAAAAATTATTCAAATATCAACATGAAGGAGTACATCAAGTTGCTACTGAATTTATACACTTCATTCACCAAGTAACCATGCTGAAATAGTGCAACAGTGCTGCACAATTGTCCTTCCTCTGTTATACCCTATTGTTGCCTATTTAGACCATGTGGGAATGCTTCTAAATAGGTCAGATGTCTTCTGTAGTCCTTATGAACTCATTCCATCCATATCCTCATGCTTTGCTTGACAACTTCAAGGTGTTCCTATAAAGTGACAACTTGCTGATTTTTATATGGCTATTTTTTTTAGATTTTCAGATTTATGACAGTCCTAAAATTTTGGCTTCAATGTGGATTTGAAACAAGTTGAAGGGTAGGAAAACATTCAAAAACCATTGAGAAGTTAATGGATATCAGCATACCACATTTGGTTAATTGAAATGCATGTTTTTACTTGCTACTTAATCAAGCAAAATCAGTCATAAAATGCTAAAAATAGTCAAAAACAGAGATATAGTATTCCTAACATAAAATCATGCAAACACTTAACAAATAGTATATTTTAGTCAACTATTTGGCAATTAACTTATCATATGGTAGTCAAACATTGTGCAATAATGAGGTATTTTTGGGCCTCATCATCCCCCCCAACTTGAACTGATGCATGCCCTCATGCATCTTAGTAGGCCATAGTAATATGCAGGTTTTATTCTTGTGAACAACATCCTTTGCTACCTGCTAACTGAGAAATTCCTCCTTGCTGCACTATATCAAGTATTTTGCAATTAAGCACATGTATGACTCTTTTTCTGTCTTTCTACAAGTTTTAGTGTTGCAAGGTACCTCTTAAAGGCTTGATATCATGTGATTCATCTTGCAATAGTCTTATTGTGGAACCATATTTGGCAGATGCACTACTATTGATGGAATTTTTTGTTCTTAACAACATTTCAGCCTGAATGCTTATTTTTGTTGTTTGCACCTTTTGAACAAAATTGATAAAAATTTTGGATTTGAAATGCTTGAGGGATGTACTTACTTGTGGTAGAGCCTTATGAACCTCAATATTTGATGTACCCTACTCTTTTTGCTATTCTGTAGCATTTTCAGCAATTTTGGTACAGTTTTTGCTCATTTCAAAGATATCCTGCTCATTCCGAAGATATGTCTGTTCATTCCGAAGATATGATTGTTCATTCCGAAGATGCATCAAAAAATGCAGAAATGACCTCCTATGCAAAATTTAGCTATAGATTCTATTGTGGGCCCATCTCTAGAGTGTATAAGCCTTCCATAACATCAAAAATCCCTTCTTCATCCTTTTGTTTAGATGTTATTCTTTGTTTTGTATGTTGTTGTTTTATTCTAGTAGTACTAAAATAGAACCTTCAGGTGCATTTTGTTGATTATCCTCCTTCAATTTATCAGACAATTGTGAGATATAAACTTGCAGTTCTCCTTCTAAAACTTGCCCTACAAATTGAAATAGAATTGTTGCCATGTCTATCCCAAAATCAGGTTTTTGCATAGTTTTGGAATTTCCATGCAATTAAGGGCATAAGGGGGTGTTTCTTGACATCTTGAACATGTTCCATTTTCAACTTGCCAATATTGTATGAATAGTTTATGCCAAATACCGATTATCATACACTAAATGCTAAATGTTTACTATGAATTAAATGCAAGAAACACATACCTTACTGTCCTGAAAATTGGTCATGCACCTTACAAGCTGCTTTTGATGATTGTTAGCAGGCTATCTGAAAACATAAACATAACACATGTGCGGTGTGAGATTTGTACAATGGTGGAACAATGATGGGTAGATCAACAAGGCAATGCATGCCGAAAAATTAGTTTTCATGCAAGCCAACTCAGTAGCACCTCCAAGAAGGTTTTCACTACTGAATTATTCATTTTTTTATTCTTTTCCTTTTTTTTATTTTTTTTCATTTTTTTCATCAGAAGAGGCTGCCATTTCTGGTTTTCAACCAACTTCTGTCCCCTTTTTTTTTCAAGTGCTTCAATGAGAGAGAACATCTCTCACTCTTATTTGGATAAGACCAATCCTTATTCTGCAAAAACATGTCAATTGTTGTATGAAAACACCATCTCTTTCTGTTGAAACCTGCAACATTGATGCAACCTTCCTTTCTAGATGAGCAGTAAGAATCTTCTTACATCATAATTGCCTCCTTATTGCTGGAAATGAAGTATTGGCTCCATTGTTCCTCTTCCTTGCTGAAATTGATGCTTGTCCTCATGTATCCCCATTTTGTGGGACATGCCTTTGCTGCAATTTTTTTTTCTCTCTCTCTTTTTTTTTTTCAATTTTTCTTGTCTTGCTTGTACCCAAGAAGGAAGTTCACAAACAAGACTATTCTTCTTTTTGCTTTTCTTGTATTTTTTTCTTTTTGTCAAACTTTTTATCATCACTCTGAATCTGATATTGAAGAGAAATTCTCTTCCATTATGTGTACATCCAATGGAATCTCCTTCAAGAACTCCTCCTTAGTTAATGGTGCATGGTATACCCGAAGGCAATGTCCATTCACCACTAACATCCTCCATGAATTACCAATGGGAGAAAGAAGCACTGCTCCATATCTGAAAACTTCTTCAATCAAGTGTTGTCAATGCCTCCTAGTCTACAAAATCTTGTCAATATGTACTTGAAACAATTAAATACCAATTCCCAAAAGATGTTAAGTGCTTACATCAAGATAAAATCTTGATATACCCTTGTAATTCCATGTAAAGGGATTGAAATATTGTTTCAAAATAGCAAGAATTTTGCTTTTTGTTTATAAGTCAGCCAGCTAATAATGTTCAAGAATTTTCTTGGCTGCACTTCAATTTGTTTCATTCCTAGGAGGACATAATTTACCCCTTTGTAATTTCTTACTAAGGAGTTCAATGGAAGTAAATTTTCTATGTGCAATTTTTCTAGTTTTTCTCCTTTATCCAAGGCTAATTTTTGTGTGTTTGGACTAAAGGTTTTCTATGTATCTCCATTGATTTTTGTCTCTTCAAGCTCAGGTAAGTTCTTGTTTGAGCACAGTTGGATGTTGCTGCAGTCAATAACATTTCTTGTAGTTTTTTTTTTTTTACCAGATTCAACTACATAGACAGGGGATGCCTATCCTGTATTATTCAGATTGATCATAGGTTGGGCTAAAAAAGAAATATTTTTGGTTTACACAATAAGACAAGAAGTGTACAACTTTAGCAGATCAACTACTTGTCAGGTAGGATCACCTCTAATGAGATCAACTATTGTTTGTGTAGGCTAAGAATTGCTAGGTTGTGGTTTAGCATGGTAAAATCCTAACAATATTTAAGTAATAATGGAAAACTCTAGGATCACCGTTAAGTTGTAAACTCCTATTTTGATTGTGCAAAAGTTTTTGTGATTTTTTTTTTAATAGATTCAACTTACATAGACAGGGGTTGCCTGTCTTGTATTATTCATATTGGCCATAGGTTGGGCTGAAGGTGGTGGTTGATTTACTTGCCTTGTTTGTTGTTGTTGGGATCTCTCTTTGAGAAGAATTTAGACTAGGCAACAAATTTTGCATCTCTAAGTTGTGGAAGTAAATGGCATTCATCAATGATATGTCCCTATGAACAAATGCTATAGGTAGCTGATATGGCTATTTTGTTCAAGGGATAGTCTTGTATATCTACCATGATATCTTTCCAACACCTAGTACAAATTTGTTTATACTACCCTGATGATATGGATATAAAAAGGGCAGTACTAGCAGATGGCTCTTCTAAATTTTTTAAGAGATCTTATGTTTCTTGATAATGAGGATGATGAATTCTTTCAATTTTTATCAAGAATTTCAAACATAGGCAATTTAACCCCCAAGTGTGAAGATCACCTCCCTATGGTTGCTTGTTTTCTAAATGGACTGAAATGCAACTATCAATAATTATTATTTATACCAATTATTACATTCAGATTTTACTCTAAACTTCATAACTTAGCATAATAATAATTATTTGACTACTTTTACCCTCTAACAACACCATGATCCCCAAAAACGGTGCCAAAATGATGCGTTGTCATTAAGCACATCATTAAATCTCAAAGATCTTATCAATCTAGGGTGGTGTCCAAGGCTATCTACGATAGAAGGCTAGGGCAGAGTACAATTCAAGCATTCAGATTTCAAGCATTTATTGGGTGAGACAGATTTGGTTTAGCCTTTTGGTGTCACACTAAACCTAATCTACAGAATGGAAACTTGTAAGAACTAAAAACTAATTCTAAGTTGCAAGAATTGAAATCTAACTACAATTGCATGAATTGGAATTGCTAAATTGAAAGTCTAATCTACTTTTGCAGAATTGAAATAACAAAATTTAAATGTTGCTGAAATGAAATCCTAAGTTACATTTGCAAAATTGAAACCTAGTTACTCTTGCATAATTGAAATGATGCTTGTAAATGAAACTTATGCTAAAACACCTATCAATGTCCTGCCACAAAAGGTCATCAAGCTTCTGCTATAGGAATTGACAACAAAATGAAATATGCTAAAAATTGAAAGTTGCTAAAATAGAAAAGCAAAGAAAACATGGAAAGCAAAGGAAAAATGCTTAATATAATTTGTCAGCTGACACACACACAAATATTGTACACAAACATAATAGAAAACATAAATAACATTATACAAAATTAAAACAAGAAAAGTAAACTTGACAAGTAATCTATTAATTCTATTGCAGCAAAATTACAGATTAAAACCTGCCATAAAAATCCTCCTTCTAGATCTGAAAGTGGGCCCATACTTCCTGATCTAGAAGGAGGTGAAAAGCACTCCTTAACTAATTAACACTCAGAACAGAAAATGATAAAATAACTGCACTTTTATTGATGACAAAACATGCTGAAAACTGTTACAAAAAATTGTTGTACAATCCTAATTATTGCTATTGAAAACTCTCCTCTATTCTAATTCCTAACTAGCTCAACCAAGGAGGGAGCTGTGTTATTTATATAAATATTTACAACATATCCCATGCTCAAATCAGCCTATGTGCTACTTTACAATGATTTGCCAATAATTTTGGATCTGAAATAAATGCAAATCTGGACAGTTTGTGTTGCAGTAGTAGTCATTGGCCCTTAGAAAGCATCTTCAGTGGTGGGAGTACATGGGAGGAGTCTAGAAATATCTCACACATCTTTCTCCACTTTAGAATATGCCATTTCTATCTTGCAAACAACTTCCTATTATGTTGCAGTTATTTCTCGGTTTATCCTAGAAGAGGATCAAAATTGATCTTTTCCATGAATGGTGGCTTTGGATGGCAAGGACGACAAAGTCAGATGGGAGATATTTTCCTTTAACCTTTTCAACCTTCTTTCCCTTTTTCCATCATCAAAAATTAGTCAACAAGTCAAAAAGCACTTTATGTTCTCATTTCGAAGATAAGTGGCTCATTCCGAAGAGACTGTATTTCTCATTTCGAAGATGTCCGCTCATTTCGAAGAGACTGTATTTCTCATTCCGAAGATGTCTGCTCATTCTGAAGATCTTTGGAATGAACAACTGTGTGCTCTTCAAGTGATTTTAGCTACATTTCTTAGGTGGATTAGCCCTCAGGATCAGATTGCAATAGCCTTCATTCCTCTCCATGTGTGAATTCCATGCCTTGCCATTCATTGGTAGCTTGCTAGAATTTACATGGTAAATTACTGCATTTTCTAACTCTACTGCACAGTTGTAAAATATTGGCATTTCTTGAAAATTCAAACAAATTAGAACATGGAAAAATTATTCAAATATCAACATGAAGGAGTACATCAAGTTGCTACTGAATTTATACACTTCATTCACCAAGTAACCATGCTGAAATAGTGCAACAGTGTCTGCACAATTGTCCCCTGCTCTGTTATACCCTATTGCTGCCTATTTAGACCATGTGGGAATGCTTCTAAATAGGTCAGATGTCTTCTGTAGTCCTTCTGAACTCATTCCATCCATATCCTCATGCTTTTCTTGACAACTTCAAGGTGTTCCTATAAAGTGACAGCTTGCTGATTTTTATATGGCTATTTTTTTTAGATTTTTAGATTTATGACAGTCCTAAAATTTTGGCTTCAATGTGGATTTGAAACAAGTTGAAGGGTAGGAAAACATTCAAAAACCATTGAGAAGTTAATGGATATCAGCATACCACATTTGGTTAATTGAAATGCATGTTTTTACTTGCTACTTAATCAAGCAAAATCAGTCATAAAATGCTGAAAATAGTCAAAAATAGAGATATAGTATTCCTAACATAAAATCATGCAAACACTTAACAAATAGTATATTTTAGTCAACTATTTGGCAATTAACTTATCATATGGTAGTCAAACATTGTGCAATAATGAGGCATTTTTGGGCCTCATCATCCCCCCTAACTTGAACTGATGCATGCCCTCATGCATCTTAGTAGGCCATAGTAATATGCAGGTTTTATTCTTGTGAACAACATCCTTTGCTACCTGCTAACTGAGAAATTCCTCCTTGCTGCACTATATCAAGTATTTTGCAATTAAGCACATGTATGACTCTTTTTCTATCTTTCTACAAGTTTTAGTGTTGCAAGGTACCTCTTAAAGGCTTGATATCATGTGATTCATCTTGCAATAGTCTTATTGTGGAACCGTATTTGGTAGATGCACTACTACTGATGGAATTTTTTGTTCTTAACAACATTTCAGCTTGAATGCTTATTTCTGTTGTTTGCACCTTTTGAACAAAATTGATAAAAATTTTGGATTTGAAATGCTTGAGGGATGTACTTACTTGTGGTAGAGCCTTATGAACCTCAATATTTGATGTACCCTACTCTTTTTGCTATTTTGTAGCATTTTCAGCAATTTTGGTACAGTTTCTACTCATTTCAAAGATATCCTGCTCATTCCGAAGATATGCCTGTTCATTCCGAAGATATGATTGTTCATTCCGAAGATGCATCAAAAAATGCAGAAATGACCTCCTATGCAAAATTTAGCTACAGATTCTATTGTGGGCCCATCTCTAGAGTGTATAAGCCTTCCATAACATCAAAAATCCCTTCTTCATCCTTTTGTTTAGATGTTATTCTTTGTTTTGTATGTTGCTATTTTATTCCAGTAGTACTAAAATAGAACCTTCAGGTGCATTTTGTTGATTATCCTCCTTCAATTTATCAGACAATTGTGAGATATAAACTTGCAGTTCTCCTTCTAAAACTTGCCCTACAAATTGAAATAGAATTGTTGCCATGTCTGTCCCAAAATCAGGTTTTTGCATAGTTTTGGAATTTCCATGCAATTAAGGGCATAAGGGGTGTTTCTTGACATCTTGAACATGTTCCATTTTCAACTTGCCAATATTGTATGAATAGTTTATGCCAAATACCGATTATCATACACTAAATGCTAAATGTTTACTATGAATTAAATGCAAGAAACACATACCTTACTATCCTGAAAATTGGTCATGCACCTTACAAGCTACTTTTGATGATTGTTAGCAGGCTATCTGAAAACATAAACATAACACATGTGCAGTGTGAGATTTGTACAATGGTGGAACAATGATGGGTAGATCAACAAGGCAATGCATGCCAAAAAATCGGTTTTCATGCAAGCCAACTCAGTAGCGCCTCCAAGAAGGTTTTCACTACTGAATTATTCATTTTTTTTCTTTCTTTTTTTTTTATTTTTTTTTCATTTTTATTTTTTATTTTTTTTCATCAGAAGAGGCTGCCATTTCTGGTTTTCAACCAACTTCTGTCCTTTTTTTTTCAAGTGCTTCAATGAGAGAGAACATCTCTCACTCTTATTTGGATAAGACCAATCCTTATTCTGCAAAAACATGTCAATTGTTGTATGAAAACACCATCTCTTTCTGTTGAAACCTGCAACATTGATGCAACCTTCCTTTCTAGATGAGCAGTAAGAATCTTCTTACATCATAATTGCCTCCTTATTCCTGGAAATGAAGTATTGGCTCCATTGTTCCTCTTCCTTGCTGAAATTGATGCTTGTCCTCATGTATCCCCATTTTGTGGGACATGCCTTTGCTGCAATTTTTTCTCTCTCTCTTTTTTTTTTTTTTCAATTTTTCTTGTCTTGCTTGTACCCAAGAAGGAAGTTCACAAACAAGACTATTCTTCTTTTTGCTTTTCTTGTATTTTTTTTTTTTTTTGTCAAACTTTTTATCATTACTCTGAATCTGATATTGAAGAGAAATTCTCTTCCATTATGTGTACATCCAATGGAATCTCCTTCAAGAACTCCTCCTTAGTTAATGGTGCATGGTATACCCGAAGGCAATGTCCATTCACCACTAACATCCTCCATGAATTACCAATGGGAGAAAGAAGCACTACTCCATATCTGAAAACTTCTTCAATCAAGTGTTGTCAATGCCTCCTAGTCTGCAAAATCTTGTCAATATGTACTTGAAACAATTAAATACCAATTCCCAAAAGATGTTAAGTGCTTACATCAAGATAAAATCTTGATATACCCTTGTAATTCCATGTAAAGGGATTGAAATATTGTTTCAAAATAGCAAGAATTTTGCTTTTTGTTTATAAGTCAGCCAGCTAATAATGTTCAAGAATTTTCTTGGCTGCACTTCAATTTGTTTCATTCCTAGGAGGACATAATTTACCCCTTTGTAATTTCTTACTAAGGAGTTCAATGGAAGTAAATTTTCTATGTGCAATTTTTCTAGTTTTTCTCCTTTATCCAAGGCTAATTTTTGTGTGTTTGGACTAAAGGTTTTCTATGTATCTCCATTGATTTTTGTCTCTTCAAGCTCAGGTAAGTTCTTGTTTGAGCACAATTGGATGTTGTTGCAGTCAATAACATTTCCTACATTTTTTTTTTTTACCAGATTCAGCTACATAGATAGGGGATGCCTATCCTGTATTATTCAGACTGATCACAGGTTGGGCTAAAAAAGAAATATTTTTGGTTTGCACAATAAGACAAGAAGTGTACAACTTTAGCAGATCAACTACTTGTCAAGTAGGATCACCTCTAATGAGATCAACTATTATCTATGTAGGCTAAGAATTGATAGGTTGTGGTTTAGCACGGTAAAACCCTAACAATATTTAAGTAATAATGGAAAACTCTAGGATCACCGTTAAGTTGTAAACTTCTATTTTGATTGTGCAAAAGTTTTTGTGATTTTTTTTTTTAATAGATTCAGCTTACATAGACAGGGGTTGCCTGTCCTGTATTATTCATATTGGCCATAGGTTGGGCTGAAGGTGGTGGTTGATTTACTTACCCT
Source organism: Wollemia nobilis (assembly GCA_028583015.1). Taxonomy (NCBI): domain Eukaryota; kingdom Viridiplantae; phylum Streptophyta; class Pinopsida; order Araucariales; family Araucariaceae; genus Wollemia; species Wollemia nobilis. The sequence goes on from JAQPPZ010003183.1 coordinate 1,935,537, forward strand.
GTTTGTTGTTGTTGGGATCTCTCTTTGAGAAGAATTTAGATTAGGCAACAAATTTTGCATCTCTAAGTTGTGGAAGTAAATGGCATTCATCAATGATATGTCCCTGTGAACAAATGCTACAGGTAGCTGATATGGCTATTTTGTTCAAGGGATAGTCTTGTATATCTACCATGATATCTTTTCAACACCTAGTACAAATTTGTTTATACTACCCTGATGATATGGATATAAAAAGGGTAGTACTAGCAGATGGCTCTTCTAAATTTTTTAAGAGATCTTATGTTTCTTGATAATGAGGATGATGAATTCTTTCAATTTTTATCAAGAATTTCAAACATAGGCAATTTAACCCCCAAGTGTGAAGATCACCTCCCTATGGTTGCTTGTTTTCTAAATGGACTGAAATGCAACTATCAATAATTATTATTTATACCAGCTATTACATTCAGATTTTACTCTGAACTTCATAACTTAGCACAATAATAATTATTTGACTACTTTTACCCTCTAACAACACCATGATCCCCGACAATGGTGCCAAAATGATGCGTTGTCGTTAAGCACATCATTAAATCTCAAAGATCTTATCAATCCAGGGTGGTGTCCAAGGCTGTCTACGATAGAAGGCTAGGGCAGAGTACAATTCAGGCATTCAGATTTCAAGCATTTATTGGGTGAGACAGATTTGGTTTAGCCTTTTGGTGTCACACTAAACCTAATCTATAGAATGGAAACTTGCAAGAAATAAAAACTAATTCTAAGTTGCAAGAATTGAAATCTAACTACAATTGCATGAATTGAAATTGCTAAATTGAAATCTAATCTACTTTTGCAGAATTGAAATAACAGAATTGAAATTGCTAAATTGAAATGTTGCTGAAATGAAATCCTAAGTTACATTTGCTGAATTGAAACCTATTTACTCTTGCATAATTGAAATGATGCTTGTAAATAAAAATTATGCTAAAACACCTGTCAATGCCCTGCCACAAAAGGTCGTCAAGCTTCGCTATAGGAATTGACAGCAAAATGAAATATGCTGAAAATTGAAAGTTGCTAAAATAGAAAATAGAGAAAACATGGAAAGCAAAGGAAAAAAAATAAATGCTTAATCTAATTTTTCAGCTGACACACACACAAATATTGTACACAAACATAATAGAAAACATCAATCACATAATACAAAATAAAAACAAGAAAAGTAAACTTGACAAGCAATCTATTAATTCTTACTGCAGACAAAATTATAGATTAAAACCTGCCATAAAATCCTCCTTCTAGATCTGAAAGTGGGCCCATACTTCCTGATCTAGAAGGAGGTGAAAAACACTCCTTAACTAATTAACACTCAGAACAGAAAATGATAAAATAACCGCACTTTTATTGATGACAAAACATGTTGAAAACTGTTATAGAAAATTGTTGTACAATCCTAATTGCTGCTATTGAAAACTCTCCTCTATTCTAATTCCTAACTGGCTCAACCAAGGAGGGAGCTGTGTTATTTATATAAATATTTACAACATATCCCATGCTCAAATCAGCCTATGTGCTACTTTACAGTGATTTGCCAATAATTTTGGATCTGAAATAAATGCAAATCTGGATAGTTTGTGTTGCAGTAGTAGTCATTGGCCCTTAGAAAGCATCTTCAGTGGTGGGAGTACGTGGGAGGAGTCTAGAAATATCTCACACATATTTCTCCACTTTAGAATATGCCATTTCTATCTTGCAAACAACTTCCTATTATGCTGCAGTTATTTCTGGGTTTATCCTAGAAGAGGATCAAAATTGATCTTTTCCATGAATGGTGGCTTTGGACGACAAGGACGACAAAGTCAGATGGGAGATATTTTTCTTTAACCTTTTCAACCTTCTTTCCCTTTTTCCATCGTCAAAAATCAGTCAACAAGTCAAAAAGCACTTTATGTTCTCATTTCGAAGAGACTGTATTTCTCATTCCGAAGATGTCCGCTCATTTCGAAGAGACTGTATTTCTCATTTCGAAGATGTCTGCTCATTTCGAAGATCTTCGGAATGAACAACTGTGTGCTCTTCAAGTGATTTTAGCTACATTTCTCAGGTGGATTAGCCCTCAGGATCATATTGCAATAGCCTTCATTCCTCTCCATGTGTGAATTCCATGCCTTGCCATTCATTGGTAGCTTGTTGGAATTTACATGGTAAATTACTGCATTTTCCAGCTCTCATTGCACAGTTGTAAAATATTGGCATTTCTTGCAAATTCAAACAAATTAGAACATGAAAAAATTATTCAAATATCAACATGAAGGAGTACATCAAGTTGCTACTGAATTTATACACTTCATTCACCAAGTAACCATGCTGAAATAGTGCAACAGTGCTGCACAATTGTCCCTCCTCTGTTATACCCTGTTGCTGCCTATTTAGACCATGTGGGAATGCTTCTAAATAGGTCAGATGTCTTCTGTAGTCCTTCTGAACTCATTCCATCCATATCCTCATGCTTTTCTTGACAACTTCAAGGTGTTCCTATAAAGTGACAACTTGCTGATTTTTATATGGCTATTTTTTTCAGATTTTTAGATTTATGACTATCCTAAAATTTTGGCTTCAATGTGGATTTGAAACAAGTTGAAGGGCAGGAAAACATTCAAAAACCATTGAGAAGTTAATGGATATCAGCATACCACATTTGGTTAATTGAAATGCATGTTTTTACTTGCTACTTAATCAAGCAAAATCAGTCATAAAATGCTGAAAATAGTCAAAAATAGAGATATAGTATTCCTAACATAAAATCATGCAAACACTTAACAAATAGTATATTTTAGTCAACTATTTGGCAATTAACTTATCATATGGTAGTCAAACATTGTGCAATAATGAGGCATTTTTGGGCCTCATCACATTAGATAGGCAAATCGATAGATAGAGCAAGAACAATATGGAGGATGAACCATTGGAGTGGCATGTTGAGCATATGTAGCCATTAGCTCAGTGGCATGATTTCTATGAACACATGGTATACTGGAGCCCTGATGTGAACTTAAACCATAAGCTGGATGAAAAGGTCATTGAGAGTATGAAGAAAAAAGAGGAATATTAGGATCATGTCAAAATCTTAGCATCATGGCAGATGAGGTGTCATATACAAATGTATACCAGGTATGGAACAAATATTGACAAGGAGTTTTTTGAAAGGTATGAGAACCACCACGACACATGGTCTGACACTCTGGTAGATAAAGTCCCTCTGGGCATCAATGACATCCCTATTAATCCCATTGTATAAAAGTGGATGTCGACAAAGGCAAAGGAAAAGATATTACCACTAAGCAAACAAAAGCTCCTAAAAAGGCTTCTTAACAATTCATTTTCCCTTCCACATCAGACACAGAGTCTTATGATGATACTCTTCTTCTCCATAGGAAGAATAAAGTATAATAAAAAATAGTAGGAGAATGAAAGAAAATAAAGCAAGAAGAGATGCCCTCTGAAGAAACAAGGGAACAATAAGAAATAGAGGAATTAGAAGAAACAGGGGAATAAGAAGAAATAGGGGACCAAGATAAAATAGGGGAAAGCTTCAAGAAAAATTCTAGGAACCAGGGGAAATATGAACAAGAAGTGACCGAGATGGTCAAAAAACCTACTTCCACAAAATAAGACCCTAGAAAATAATAGGTCCTAGCAAAAGTTGCAAATGATACTGGTGATTCAAGCTTGAAGTAGATAACAAAAACTTATACAGATGAGAAGGCACAAAAACTGAAGATACCAATCCATAAAAATATCTATATATGTCTCCTATAAACTTAACTTCTTCTTCTTCTTCACACCCCTAGATGAATTCCTCCTCCCATTATGAAGGTCAAGGTGATGCCTCTCCTACCTCCACTCACCAGCCTCCACCGTCACCACCATCAGCCCAAAATGATCCAAAATCATCCTTGGCTTCCCTCACAGACCCCCTCACCAAGAAATCAAACTTGGATGTCTTTATAGCCACCATTCTCTTTCCTTACACCACTAATTTCCCAAACTTCATGTCCATCCCTACCTCTTCTTTTGATAGTAATCCCAAAATTACCAAATTGAAAAAGTTAAAAAAGAAAACCTCAAATGCTATTGCATTGTTTTAAAATGTGTAACACTCAGAGATCCAAATATATAGCTCACACCAGGGAAGGTATGGCCATAGACCTAATCAACATGCAACATTCTATCCTTAAGATGCTACCACTCATCCAAAATCCTGAGGGAGAGATGACCCTAGAAGACTACCAAGATGAGATAACTACAAAAGACATCACTCAACTACAAATGTAGTATGAGTGGAGAAAGGCCCAAGCCCACATGGGAACCATATACCTAAATGCTAAATATGAAGAACACAAGCTTATACTGAGAGGGGGGTGAAAAGTATAAGACCTCTTTTTACTTTTTCCTTTATACTTCAAAATAGTAAAGCAATATACCCAAAGCAATATCAAAGCAATGCACAATATCATCCACAAAGTGACACCAATTTTAACGTGGTTCACCCAAAATGGTTGGGCTACGTCCACAAAACTTTTCTCTAAAAGTTATCTCAAAGTTCTTTGGGAATCCTTCCTAATTACAATGTTTATGAGCCTCAACCCAAATGAGATACCCCCAATCAAAATTTATGAGCCTCTACTCAAAGGAGATACCTTCCCCTTTGCTCTGGAAATGATCCCTCAAAAGATCAACTGCCTCTACCTCTTGCCAGCACGTGGAACTCCTTTCCATTGAAGACCTCCTATCCTCAATGCTTAGCCTAAGAGACCTCTACCTTCTATGATCACGTCCATACCATCTCAACAACCTATACCAAACACAGTCAGTCGGTCTAGTACAAGTCTTCCTCTGTCTTTCAGATATGTCCAACGCTTGAACAAATCAATCCTCTACACACAAGCCTTCTCAAAGACTTGCCAAATCTGTCCTTAGGTTCTTCTCAAAGAACCAGTGCACCTCTGTCCTCAAGTTCTCTGATAGAACTATCAAACTCAACTCACAAGTCCTCTGCTAGGACCTGTCCAAATCTTCTCACAAGTCCCCACCGAAACCTTTCCAAGACTGCTCACAAGTCCCCATCGAAACCTGTCCAAAACTCAGCAAGCTCACCAAGAAAAAAAAACTTTCTTAGTAGGAAATCATAAGGTGAATTGTTAGAGACCAAATGTGATTTGCCAAACTCATAGAAGCATAAAGAGAATTTTTAGAGACTCAATATGTTCTATACTCAACTCCTAATCTCAAAACTCAACTCAAATCAACTCAGCTCAAACTCAATCTCAAATCTAAAAACTCAACTCAATATCTGAAATGGATAGGATAGAATGCTTTCTTTCAAGAACATGAAACCCCAACAATTGCCAACTATGCAAAGAATCACATAACAATGATACTCATGTTCTTTTCACCATCAATTAGGGCTTCAACAACAATGCTCATAAAACAAGGTTCAATCAACACCATTCAGCTCAAAACACAACCTTGAAGCATTTCACAATCAACATTAGAAAAGGAAACAAGTAGAACTCCTTTTCTCTCCAATATTGTTTGAACAAAAAGCATCCACCAACTCAAATCACAATAGCACAAAACAACTTTTTAAATCATCAACAAAGGAGTAAGCCCAACACTTTAACCAAGTAAAGAATAGCTTGATTATTACCAATTTAATGAAAGAAAATGTCAATCTCAAAGCTGCCCACTTAAGGTCTCACAACTTCACACAAGAAGCAATTTTAACCTTAAAACATCATGCTTTCATTTCCATAATCAACCAAAAGCACTCTCAACATTACAAGAAAAATTTATCCCTTATACACCTTATTTCTCCCTTATAGTCTTATCAAAAATAAAATTTATCTCTCATAAGAATGCAATAAGATATTTCAAACAACACCTTCAAAAGAATCTTTTATCAAAATAAAATAAGCTTTAAACTCCTTATAACTCCTAAGCTGTTTTTCCCTCTAATAAACTTCCTCCATCCACAAAATACACTTAGCAAAAATTAATTTTGAAAATACCTTGGCCAACATCAAAAATCGTGCTATGGAGAAATTGCACACAAATTCTAACACCACCCACTGTGTCCACTTCACGATGAAAAACCCTTTCACATTATTCGAATGTGGAACCTCCCGTTCGGGTAGCGCGCCAACAGCCTAGCCGCTATCGGTGCGCCAAAGGCACCCGATGAGGTTTAAACCTCACGCTATTAGCCTTGTTCCTTCTGTGCCAAGGATTAAATAAAACAACAGTGCCTCCCTTTCTTCTGACGTGAACACGAAGATGAAAACCTTACGACGAATTTATAACAAATGACAAGTACAAACAAATGAACAGCGGATTCACAAAAACGGCGAAGACACAGTCGAACAGTAGATCACGAATTCACAGCGAGCAACTCTTTTCAAAATGTGGATGGGATGATTCTTGATTTTCATCAAGGGATATTTATATGCATTTTTACCATAAGATCTTAACGTCGACGAGGAGTTTAACACATCGGCGAAGGTCTTGGCTAGTGCCCACAATCTTAAAACATAGCGCCCACATAGTTAAGACATTTGCGCCATGGGTTAGGAGAACCCATTGCAAACAATAATTTAATATTTATTTAAAAATAATTAAAGGGAACATTAACAAGGTTTTTAATTATTTAAATAAATACTTCCTCCTAGACCCAAATGCATTAAACTAATGCATCCACCTGTAATCTTTAAACCTGCCAACTTGGGGTTTACAAAAGACCTTTGAAACTGTCATGCCGTAACCTTTATCAAAACAAATTATTTGACATCAAATCAAATTCCTTCAAGAGCTTCTTGACATCAATGACAACTTCTACACTTGAGCAAAGGCAATGTACCCAAAGTACCCAAAATTGCCAACAATCTCCCTCTTTGTCATTGATGGCAAACCTTTACTGAAAACACTTCTCAAGAGCCAAAACTGAAACCAACTATGCTAAAAACTGACCAACTATGCCCACAACTGAGAATCTTCCTTTGAAGTTTTGCTCCCCCTGACTTGAAGCTCTCCTCTTCACTTTGAAGATCTCCCCCTTACTCATATCTCTCCCCCTTTGTCATCAATGGCAAAGGGTCACCTTTGGGGCTCGGGACTAAGAATACGCCTTTTAGCTTAGTCCCTCCCCCACCTCCTGATGAGGTGATTAATTCTAGGGTGGGAGTAAAACTCCCATTAGGCACTGATCATCATCAGTGTCTATAACTTCCTTTTCAGGCCTTCTCTTGAACTCTTTGTCCATATTCCTATTCTTGTCACTGTTCTTGTTCTTGTTCTCATCCCTGTTCTTGTCCATGCCTTGATCCTTGGACTTGATCATGCCATTGTTCCTATTCCTGTATTCTGGAATTTCAGCTCTACACTGTATGATTATGTGACCTTCATTGTTGCACTTGAAACACTTGACGATGTTGTTTCTCTGAGGTAAACTTGATCTTTGAATCCACCAGTTATGACCAAACCTATTCTGACCAAACCTGTTCTGGCCAAACCTGTTCTGACCAAACCTGTTCTGACCAAACCTATTCTGACCAAACCTATTCTGATCAAACCTGTTCCTGTTATTTGCCTTGCAATAAACTGCCTTGTGCCCAAACTATTGACAAGAGTAGCAATACCCTTGAAAGAAACTAGCACTTCTAAAATTGTCATTTACCTTCTTCACTTGAGCCATGCAATGTGAAGCCATGTGACCAAACCTGTGACAAGCAAAACATCTGCCTTGAAACTTTCCTTTATTTGACCTCTTAGGTTTTGAAAACTTCTTCTTCTCATTCTAAATTCTATTTTCTATTTTTGTGCATCTATCATTCAAGGACTCCTTTTCTGAAATACTTTTCTCATCATAACTCTCTTCCTTTTGGAGTCTCTTACTAGACTCTCCAACTTGTTCCTTGTGTGGCTTAACAAAACCAAGGCCTATTTTATCTGTTGTCTTTCTTTGACCTTTAATGAGTGACTTAACATTTTTGGAGCTATCTTGAAACCTATAAATCTTATCCTTGTACTCTTTAGTTTTCTCTTTCAAAGAAGCCATTTTTTGTTCTAACTCACTATACTCAAGAACCTTAGACTCTAACTCATCCTTGAGTTCTTGTGTCTTAGCTATAGAGAAGTCAAGACTTTCTATAAGATCATCTCTCTCCATACAACATTCATCTAACTTATCCTTGAGTCTAGCATTCTTCTTTCTTTCCTTTTTCAAAGCACTAAGAGCACTAATAAGTTCACCTTCAAGATCTACTTCACCTTCCTCTATATCTTCCTTTATTTGTTTGCTTTTTGAATCATCAAAGCCTTTTTCAGATTTCTTATCACTAGAGGTGCTACCCTTTTCAAAAACCATACATGCATCTTCCTTATAGTTTTTTGAAGCATCCTCATACATACTAGAAACCAAATCATTATTTGTGCAATCATCCTCAAGGTGACCAAAATTTCCACATCTAAGACATTTCATGATAATGAATCTATGTTTCGGTTCTTCCTCTTTTTCTGATATGAACAACATCTCATTTTCATTATCACTTGAAGAAATTTCACTATCACTACTAGAACACTTACTTGCTTTGTCTAGGTAGAAACTCTTCTTGTGCTTGTGAGAATACCTCTTTCCTTGATTGTTGTGCTCATCTTTGTTCTTCCTGTGATGCTTGTGCTTTTCGAATCCTTGCTCTTAGAATCCTGTTTATCTTCATCACTTTCATTCTTGGGAACAGTACAGTCAATAGCATAATGACCAAAATTTCCATAATTGAAACATCTTATATTTTTCATACTTTTGTGTTTTCTAGAGAACTTGTCTTTCATGCTGTAATATGCCTCTTCATCACTAGAAGACTCATCACTATCTTGAAGCTGTTTACCCTTGGATTTCTTGGTAGCCTTGAAAGCTGCCTCTTTCTTGAAATCAACCTTCACTTGAGTTCTCAACTCAAATGCTACAATTATACTATGGAGCTCATCCTTTTTCAACTTATCCAAATCTTTAGCTTCCTCAATAGCAGAAATCTTTTCACTAAATCTATTAGGAAGAGATCTTAAAATCTTATCACAAACATCATTTTCAGCAATCTCAAGACCTTTGAAGTGTCTCAACTTGGCCTTTCTGATATTTGTATCACCTATATTAACCACCTTCAACTGTTTCCACATTTCACTAGCTGTATTGCAGTGAATCACCTTGGTGAGATCTACTTTTTGTAAGCCTTTCAGGATTGCATTCATTGCCTTTGAATTGCTGTGACGTAGGAGTCTTTCTTCCTTAGTATTAGGACCATGTTCAGGAATAGTGTTCTCATCTTCAATCACTTCCCAAAACTCATTCCCAAGTGCCATTAGATGAACCTTCATCCTTGCACTCCAAATACCAAAGTCTGACCCATTAAGAATAGATGTTTCATTACCACTTGAATGATCCATTATGTTCTTTACTAGCTTTTCCTTCAAATTGTTAAACTTTTCGAAGGAACTTGGCTCTGATACCAATTGAAGAACACAAGCTTATACTAAGAGGGGGAGGTGAACAGTATAAGACCTCCTTTTACTTTTTCCTTTATACTTCAAAATAGTAAAGCAATATACCTAAAGCAATATCAAAGCAATGCACAATATCATCCACAAAGTGACACCAATTTTAATGTGGTTCACCCAAAATGGTTGGGCTACGTCCACAAAAATTTTCTCTAAAAGTTATCTCAAAGTTCTTTGGGAATCCTTCCCAATTACAATGTTTATGAGCCTCAACCCAAAGGAGATACCTTCCCCCAATCAGAATTTATGAGCCTCTGCTCAAAGGAGATACCTTCCCCTCTGCTCTGGAAATGATCCCTCAGAAGATCAACTGCCTCTACCTCTTGCCGGCCACGTGGAACTCCTTTCCATCGAAGACCTCCTATCCTTAATGCTTAGCCTAAGAGACCTCTGTCCTCTATGATAACGTCCATAGTAGTTCATCAACCTGTACCAAACATAGTCAGTCGGTCTAGTACAAGTCTTCCTCTATCTGTCAGATCTGTCCAACACTTGAACAAATCAATCCTCTACACACAAGCCTTCTCAAAGACTTGCCAAATCTGTCCTCAGGTTCTTCTCAAAGAACCAGTGCATCTCTATCCTCAAGTTCTCTTATAGAACTATCAAAATCAGCTCACAAGTCCTCTGCTAGGACCTGTCCAAATCTGCTCACAAGTCCCCACCGGAACCTGTCCAAGACTTCTCACAAGTCCCCATCGAAACCTGTCCAAAACTCAGCAAGCTCACCAAGAAAAAAAAACTTTCTTAGTAGGAAATCACAAGGTGAATTGTTAGAGACCCAATGTGATTTGTCAAACTCATAGAAGCATAAAGAGAATTGTTAGAGACTCAATATGTTCTATACTCAAATCCCAATCTCAAAACTCAACTCAAATCAACTCAACTCAAACTCAATCTCAAATCTGAAAAATCAACTCAATATCTGAAATGGATAGGATAGAATGCTTTCTTTCAAGAACATGAAACCCCAACAATTGCCAACTATGCAAAGAATCACATAACAATGATACTCATGTTCTTTTCACCATCAATTAGGGCTTCAACAACAATGCTCATCAAACAAGGTTCAATCAACACCATTCAGCTCAAAACACAACCTTGAAGCATTTCACAATCAACATTAGAAAAGGAAACAAGTAGAACTCCTTTTCTCTCCAATATTTTTTGAACAAAAAACATCCACCAACTCAAATCACAATAGCACAAAACAACTTTTCAAATCATCAACAAAGGAGTAAGCCCAACACTTTAACCAAGTAAAGAATAGCTTGATTATTACCAATTTAATGAAAGCAAATGTCAATCTCAAAGATGCCCACTTAAGGTTTCACAACTTCACACAAGAAGCAATTTTAACCTTAAAACATCATGCTTTCATTTCCATAATCAACCAAAAGCACTCTCAACATTACAAGAAAAATTTATCCCTTATACACCTTATTTCTCCCTTAGTCTTATCAAAAATAAAATTTATCTCTCATAAGAATGCAATAAGATATTTCAAACAACACCTTCAAAAGAATCTTTTATCAAAATAAAACAAGTTTTAAACTCCTTATAACTCCTAAGCTATTTTTCCCTCTAATAAACTTCCTCCATCCGCAAAATACACTTAGCAAAAATTAATTTCGAAAATACCTTGGCCAACATCAAAAATCGTGCTATGGAGAAATTGCACACAAATTCTAACACCACCCGCTGCGTCCACTTCACGATGAAAAACCCTTTCACGTTATTCGAATGTGAAACCTCCCGTTCGGGTAGCGCGCCAACAACCTAGCCGCTATCGGTGTGCCAAAGGCGCCCGATGAGGTTTAAACCTCATGCTGTTAGCCTTGTTCCTTCTGTGCTAGGGATTAAATAAAATAGTGCCTCCCTTTCTTCTAACATGAACATGAAGATGAAAATATTATGACGAATTTACAACAAACGACGAGTACAAAAAAATGAACAGAAGATTCACGAAAATGGTGAAGACACAGTCAAATAGTAGATCACGAATTCACAGCGAGCAACTCTTTTCAAAATACGAATGGGATGATTCTTGATTTTCATCGAGGGAGATTTATATGCATTTTTACCATAAGATCTTGACGTCGGCGAGGAGTTTAACACGTCGACGGAGGTCTTGGCTAGTTCCCACAATCTTAAAACATAGCGCCCACATAGTTAAGACATTTACGCCATGGGTTAGGAGAACCCATTGCAAACAATAATTTAATATTTATTTAAAAATAATTAAAGGGAACCTTAACAAGGTTTTTAAATATTTAAATAAATACTTCCTCCTGGACCCAAATGCATTAAACTAATGCATCCACCTGTAATCTTTAAACCTGCAAACTTGGGGTTTACAAAAGACCTTTGAAGCTGTCATGCCATAACCTTCATCAAAAAAAATTATTTGACATCAAATCAAATTCCTTCAAGAGCTTCTTGACATCAATGACAACTTATACACTTGAGCAAAGGCAATGTACCCAAAGTACCCAAAATTGCCAACAAAATATTACAAGGACAAGTATCCCAAGGCTGAACAAGCAAGAAAACGTTTATAAGAAGCCTTAAACTAGCAAAAAACAATCGAGAAGGCTTTGAAAAATGAAGTGAAAAAGTGGGAGCTGATGTTCAATGAAGCAGTCCCTATAAGGAGAAAGTTGAAAAGTGTTGAGCAAGGTGCAGAAACAGTATTGTCATTGTTGTCAACACAGATAGATAGATCGGTTGATGTAGTGGACAGGAGTTCAGAGGTCAGTCAGAGCATGTACAATGAATATCCAAGAAGACAGAAGTGGCCAACATTCAAAAGATCAAAGAAAAACACAAGTAAGAAAACTGTCGCGATTTTGTGACATCGAAGGAGAGAGAAAATGCTGGCAAAGCTGTCACGATTTCGCGACATATCGGAGGAGAGAGAAAATGTTGGCAAAGCTGTCATGATTTTGTGACATATCGGAGGAAAGAGAAAGTGCAAGGAAAACTATCATGATTTCGTGACATGTTTGAAGAGAGAGAAAGCACAAGGAAAAATATCATGATTTTACGACATGTTCGGAAAGAAGGTGCAAGCAAAGAAAACTGTCGTGATTTCGTGACATGTTCGGGGAGAAGGAGCTTGCAAAGAAAAGTGGCAGGATTTTGCGACAATCTGCAAGAAAGGCAGTACGGACAAAAATGTGTCACGATTTCGTGACATGTTTGAGAGAAAGAGCTTTCAAGGAAAAGTGTCACGATTTCGTGACAATCTGCAAGAGAGGCAGTACGGACGAAAATGTATCATGATTTCGTGACATGTTTGAGAGAAAGAGATTGCAAGGAAAAGTGTCACGATTTCACGACAATTTGCAAGAGAGGCAGTACGGACAAAAATGTGTCACGATTTTGTGACAAGTTCGAGAGAAGGAGCTCGCAAAGAAAAGTGTCACAATTTCGTGACATGTATGGTTTTCGCGACCCAAAGAGGAGAGATAGAGTAAGGAGGCGAAAGTGTCACAATTTCATGACATGTTCTATTTTCGTGGGGTCAAGGAAAGAAAAGAGACAAGGTAGTGAGAGTGTCACGATTTCGTGACATGTGTTTTCGTGGGCCAAAGACAGAAAAGGCACAAGGCAGCAAAAGTGTTGCGATTTCATGACATGTTCTGTTTTCGCTAGTGCAAGCCAAGTAGAGTGTACGGAAGCGAAAGGTGTCACGATTTCATGACATGTCATGTTTTCGCTAGTGCTTACAGAGAAGAGTGTATGTAAGCGAAAGGTGTCATGATTTCGTGACATGTCATGTTTTTGCTAGTGCAAGTAGAGAATAGCTCAAGGCAACGAAAGTGTCATGATTTCACGACATGTTCTATTTTCGTAGGCACAAGCTGAGAAAAGGACAAGGAGGCAAAAAATGTCACGATATCGTGACATGTCATGTTTTCATAGGTAAAATGCGAAGAAGAGTACAAAGAAACATAAGTGTCACGATTTCATGACAGGTCACAACAACATGATTACGGATAGTTAACTGAAGTAGAACGACAGTTATAGATGCAGTTGTAGAGGAAAATCATGTAGCCAATATAAGAAGAGTCAACTAAAGTTAGTGTGACAGTTGTAGGGGCAGTTACAGATAGAAATCATGCAAGCTAAAATAAGAACATTGCATTAAAGGAAGAACGGCAGTTACAGGGCACGTGACATAGTGAAACCATCGAGCAGCCATTACACTATCAGTCTGAATCAAGAGACAACTATTAATAGGTTGCATGCAAAAATACTATGCCAGAAAAAGGAGTTACTCACAGAAGTGACTATTGATAGTCTGCATGAGTAAATATGGAAGTTAAAAATAGAGAGAAAAGCCTGTTATAAAAGGAGGTCTACGTGAAGAATTAAGTTATCATTGAATGTGTGAAAGTGCTACCGAAAGAGGGTTAGAAGAAGGCTATAAGAGAGTGACAAGCAGAGCAATAAGTGTTTACTGTTTTTTGATAAATTATAGACCATTCAGGGTCTTGTAAAAGTGAAGGCATTTTTATGTCATTGATATAGCTTTCAAAACTGTGATCCAAGTTGGTGCTTGGATAGGGTTTGACGCTTCTTTCTGTTGGTGTAGATAAATCAGGGGTTGGTGCTCCTTCCAGTGGGTGCTGGTAAACAGATTCTAAAATTGGTGTTTTGCAAAGGCTAGATTTGGACCGTAGTCCAAGCAGTCATTTTTGAGGAGTAGCCAAATTGGTGAACCTCGTTACATTATGTGTTGTGGTGTGCTCTCTTGTGATAATTTTTTTACCTGCTTATAAGTTCTCTTTGCTTTAGCTTTAAGAGTTATAGATTTAAATTTAAATAGCTACACTGATTCACCCCCCCCTCTCAATGTCATTATGAGAATATCAATTGGTATCAGAGCAAGGTTTTTGAATAAGCTTAATCAACTAATGTGATCTTGGAAGAAACACAATGACAGGTGGTGAAAGATTTTCATCAAACAAAGCTCCTTTGTTCGACGTAACTAATTACTCATTCTGAAGACTTAGGATGCAGACTTATCTGTGTGCATTGGGATATGACATTCGGGAGTCAGTAGAAAGTGGATACACAATACCCTCTACTCCTCCAATAGATACTATCAAGAAGAAAAAGTTTGAGAATAACTCCAAAGCAAAGAATGCCATAATATGTGGGCTAGTAGACAGTGAACTGATAAGGATCATGAGCTATAAAATGGCAAAATACATGTGGGACAAACTGAAGAGCATTCATGAAGGAGACAGCAATATCAAGGAAGCCAAGCTACAAACACATCGAGCTCAGTTCGAAGCATTAAAAATGAATGACGATGATAACATAGAGGCCTATATGTTGAGAGTCAATGGAATCATTAATGCGATCAGAGGACTCGATGAAGAAATCGAAGATGCGGTCGTCATGAAAAAGGTACTTAGAACTCTTCACAAAATATTTAATTCTAAAGTTTCTGCAATAGAAGAAGCTAAAGATCTAAATAATTTTAGCATGGACGAGATGCATGGTTCTTTGACTGCATGCAAAATGAGAATAGGACAAACTAAGCCCATAGACAGAGAAGCTGCTTTTAAAGAACACAAAAATATAAAGTTGAATAAGAATCTTAGGATGAAGAGACATCGGATGAAATGGAAGCTAACTTTGTTTGAAAACTTATAAGGGAAAATAAAAATATAGAGGAAAGTTACCGTTTAAGTGCTTCAATTGTGGAGGCATCGGTCACTTTGCAGCTAAGTGTCCAATGAATGAGAAAACCAAAAGTGATGAAGGGTCACACCAAGAAAGAAGTGACTTGAAGAAGAAACCAAATTTTAGAAAAAGCAACTTCAAAAAGAAAATTTTCATATCCAAGAATGTCAGCTCTTCTAAAGATAGCTCAGGTGAGGATTCTGAAGAAGAAACAGGTGAAGCTCTATTCATGGCATTTGAAGAAGAAAAAATAGAAGAAAAATAGGAAGGTGATAAAAACATTAAGGATGAGGCTGAAGTATATCTGGAAGGAGATTTGGTTGCTGCACTTAAAGAGTTGAGTACATAAAGGAAAAATAATAAAAAGGTCTCAAGAAATCTTGAGGATGCGAATGACATAATAAACAGTTTGAAAGTACAAACAAAAGAATTTAAGAAAATTTTTGAAGAACTCGAAGTATAATTAACCATGAAAATAGATGAGTGCAACAAATTGGAAGAAGAGATTGTTGTCTTAAGAATGTGGCTAGAAGAAAAGAATCAAAAATTGAGTTTCTATCACAAACTTGAAGGAAGTTCTACGAAGCTTGAAAAGATTATAAATAGTCAGAGGACTACATGCATCAAATTTGGCTTGGGCTTTGTCGAAGGAGAATCGTCAAGTGGATCAAAGGCCAAAATTGTAGATCCAGTAAAGAAAGAAGATAAGATCAAGGTTGATCAAGGAAAAATGAATCATGCAAAAGAAAGCAACAATGCCAGGCACGAGAAGAGTGCTGATAATGAGGGATTCACAAACGTCACACATCAAAGGAGAAGAAAATTTGTGGCTCCTACTACAAAATGGCAAAGACCAACTCCCAGGTTCAATCAATCCTTTTCTGGTTATTATTTTAAATGCAATGCTTATGGTCATAAGATTTTAGACTGCATTTATAATATAGGAAAAAGAAATTTCACCAGTAGAAATGTCTTTTCACCCTTGATGGATTATGCAGTAGAATGCTATAATTGTCATAACTTTGGACACATTGCAAGAAACTATAGAAGCACATATGCAGCAAATAAATATCAAGGAAGAAGATCTCAACCAAACAGTTTAAGGCAAAATAGAAAATTCCCAAAAAAACATGCACAGGCTACTGACAAAGAAAGTCTAAACAAGTGACCAAAATTGTAGTCAAACTAGAGTGGAAAGAAAAGGAGCAAACTAAAGAAGAAAAGGAATCCTTGATTGTACAGATAGCATTCAAAGCACAGAACAAATCTGCACCATGGATATTGGATAGTGGATGCTCCAGTCACATGACAGGAGATAAACAAAAATTTGAAAAGTTACAGAAATATGAAGGGAGCTCTGTAAAGTTTGGAAATAATGATGGAGCCAAGATAGTTGGCAAAGGGTCGATCAAGATAAGTGATGGAAAGATTAATTCCAAAGAAGTTCTGTTTGTGATTGGTTTGAAGCACAACTTACGAGCGTAAGTCAAATCCGTGATAGAGGTCATGAAGTCATCTTTAAGAAGCAGGGCTGTGAAGTCATAAAAGCACACAGTGGAAAACTGATAGCTACTGAATCGAGGACTTCTAGAAATCTATATACTCTCTCAGAGACTTCAAAAGAAGCATGTTTGATTGGACAAGAAGATGAAAATTGGCTGTGGCACAAGAGGCTTGGTCATATTAGCTTTGACAATCTGGTAAAAATAAGTTCAAAAAGGGCAGTAAGAGATATACCCACCATTGGCAAACCATTAAATAACATCTATGCTTCATGCCAAAAGGGGAAGCAAACTAGATCCACATTTAAATCAAAGGAATACTTCACCAACAAACCTTTAGAGCTAATTCATACTGACTTATGTGGACCCATGAGAACACAAAGCATAAATGGTGACAAATACTTTATGTTGTGCATAGATGACTATTCCAGGATGACATGGGTACTATTTTTAAAGCTTAAACCAGGTGCCTTTGAAATGTTCAAGACTTTCAAACACTAGGTTGAGAATCAAACAAGAAAAAGAATTAAATGCTTAAGATCAAATAAAGGAGGAGAGTTTATCTCAGAGGAGTTTACAGAGTACTATCAAAAATATGGGATCAGAAGACAACTTTCAGCAGCAAGGACACGTCAGCAGAATGGTGTTGTTGAAAGAAAAAATAGGATAGTACAAGAAATGGCACAGACAATTTTGATAGAGAACAAAATAGCAGACAGATTCTAGAAAGAGGCAGTTCATACTACGGTTTACATCCAAAATAGGTGCATGTTGAGGACACATGAAATCAAAACTCCTTATGAGCTATGGTTCAGCAAAAATGCAACAGCAAGATACTTCAAAGTCTTTGGCAACAAGTGCTACATCAAAATAACTGAAGATAATCTTGGTAATTTTGAAGATAGAGCTGATGAAGGAATTTTTCTTGGCTATTCGACAAAAAGCAAAGCCTACACATGCTATAACAAAAGGCTGAAGAAAATTGTGGAGAGTGCCAATGTTAAGGTTGATGAAGGTAGGGAACGATAAATTAGCTATGAAGAAAACTACCCTATTTATGAAGAAGTTATTGAAGGAGATGAAGAAAAGGAAACAAAAGAGAATAAGAAAATTGACCCAGATGATTTAAGTATTGATCCGAAAGTAGAAGAAAACAAGAAATTCAAAACAGGTAGCTGGCAAAAAAATCATCCTAGAGAGCAAATTATTGGGGACCCCACAGTTGGTATTCAGACAAGGAGAATAGTAGTAAGGAACTACTCTCTATTATTCAGCATTGAGCCCAAAAATGTTGCTGAAGCAAGCACATATGAAAGTTGGATGAAGGCAATAAATGAAGAACTAGATCGGATTGAGAAAAACAAAACCTGGGAGTTAGTACCAAGGCCTGCAAATAAAAACATAATCGGTACTAAATGGATTTTTTGAAACAAATTGAACGAAGACGGACAGGTTGTCAGAAATAAGGCAAGATTGGTCTGTAAAGGCTATGCTCAAGTTGAAGGTATTGATTTTGAAGAAACCTTTGCACCAGTGGCTAGACTCGAGGCAATCATAATGTTTCTGGCTTTAGCTGTACAAAATAATTTCAAAGTTTATCAGATGGATGTGAAATCAACATTTCTGAATGGAAAACTTGAAGAAGAAGTTTATATTGAGCAGCCAGATGGTTTCCAACTCGATGATAATCCCAACTTTGTTTGCAAGTTGAAGAAAGCTTTGTACGGCTTGAAACAGGCACCCAGAGCATGGTATGCAAGGCTAGATAACTATCTTATTCAATAAGGGTTCAAGAAAGGTATGGTGGACAGCAATCTGTATGTCAAAATAGAGAATGGCCATCTTATTGTCCTAGTTGTTTATGTAGATGATATCATTTTTGGCAGCAGCAATGAAAAGTCTTGTAGAGACAGCAAATAAAATAAAGAAAGAATTTGAGATGTCTATGATTGGTGAAATTTCTTATTTCCTCGGACTGCAAGTCAATCAAAATGAAAAGGGCATTTTTATCTCTCAAGTTAAATATGTGAAAGAAATGCTGAAAAAGTTCACAATGGAGGATAGTAAACCTGTTAGCACTCCCATGATGATAGGTTGCAAGTTGATCAAGGATGAAAAATCTCCAGATGTTGATCAAACCATGTACAGATCTATGATTGGGAGCCTTCTGTATTTAACAGCCACCAGACCAGATATCTTGTAGGTAGTTTGCATGGTAGCAAGATTTCAAGCTAGTCCCAAAGAGACTCATGTGACAGCTGTGAAGAGGATTCTTAGATATCTCAAGGGTACTATGGAGTATGGATTATGGTATCCAAAAGGTAAGGACTTCACTCTTATTGCATATTCAAATGCAGATTGGGCAGGATGTATAGATGATAGAAAGAGTACCAGTGGAGGAGCATTTTATCTTGGAGATAGGCTAGTAGCATGGCACATCAAGAAATAAGAATCAGTATCTCTATCCACAGCAGAGGCAGAATACATTACAGCAACAACATTTTGTATGCAAATATTATGGATGAGACAAACCCTGAAGGATCTTGGTATTCACTTCAAAGATCCAATTTCAGTTAAATGTGATAACACCAGTGCTATTAACATCTCGAAGAATCCGGTTATGCATTCTCGAACCAAACATATTGCAATTAGGTATCACTTTTTGAAGGATAAATTTGTGGAAGGTGAGGTTAAATTGGACTTGGTTCCAACTACAAAGCAAGTAGTGGATATCTTCACAAAACCGTTGCCCAAAATTTTTTTTGAGTACCTTCGGAGTAAGTTGAGCATGGTCACGTTTCTCAAAAATTGACTAGATATCGGGACCACATTCTCAGGGGGAGCATTCATGTATGTGTTTATATCTTTGCTCATATTCTTGATTTTTACTAACTGTAATAGTTTTTGCCTGAGAATGATGTGCATAGACTCAGGGGGAGTCTGCAGAAACCCTTTGGTATTATTGTCAAAGGGGGAGAAGAATTACAGGAAATTGCACGTGTTGCCAACAATTCCAAAGGGGGAGATTGTTGAGCAAGGTGCAGAAACAGTATTGTCATTGTTGTCAACACAGACAAATAGATCAGTTGATGCAGTGGACAGGAGTTCAGAGGTCATTCAGAGCATGTATAGTGAATATCCAAGAAGACATAAGTGGCCAACATTCAAAAGATCAAAGAAAAAGACAAGTAAGAAAACTGTCACGATTTCATGACATATCAAAGGAGAGAGAAAATGCTGGCAAAACTATCGTGATTTCATGACATATCGAAGGAGAGAGAAAATGTTGGAAAAACTGTCACGATTTCGTGACATATCGAAGGAAAGAGAAAGCACAAGGAAAACTGTCATGATTTCACGACATGTTTGAAGAGAGAGAAAGCACAAGGAAAACTGTCACGATTTCGCGACATGTTCGGAAAGAAGGTGCAAGCAAAGAAAACTATCGTGATTTCGTGACATGTTCGAGGAGAAGGAGCTTG
The DNA here is from genome assembly GCA_028583015.1 of Wollemia nobilis. NCBI lineage: Eukaryota > Viridiplantae > Streptophyta > Pinopsida > Araucariales > Araucariaceae > Wollemia > Wollemia nobilis. The sequence continues at coordinate 1,955,809 of JAQPPZ010003183.1, forward strand.
CAAAGAAAAGTGTCATGATTTCATGACAATCTGTAATAAAGGCAGTACAGACGAAAATGTGTCACGATTTCGCGACATATTTGAGAGAAAGAGCTTGCAAGGAAAAGTGTCATGATTTCGTGACAATCTGCAAGAGAGGCAATACAGATGAAAATGTGTCATGATTTCATGAAATGTTTGAGAGAAAGAGCTTGCAAGGAAAAGTGTCACAATTTCGCAACAATCTGCAAGAGAGGCAGTACAGACAAAAATGTGTCGCGATTTCATGACAAGTTCGAGAGAAGGAGCTCACAAAGAAAAGTGTCACGATTTCGCGACCCGAAGAGGAGAGATAGAGTAAGGAGGTGAAAGTGTCGCAATTTCATGACATGTTCTATTTTTGTGGGGTCAAGGCAAGAAAAGAGACAAGGCAGCGAGAGTGTCGTGATTTCGCGACATGTGTTTTCACGGGCCAAAGACAAAAAAGGCACAAGGCAGCGAAAGTGTCACGATTTTGCGACATGTTTTATTTTCGCTAGTGCAAGCCAAGTAGAGTGTATGGAAGCGAAAGGTGTCACGATTTTGTGACATGTCATGTTTTCGCTAGTGCTTGTAGAGAAGAGTGTACGGAAGCGAAAGGTGTCATGATTTTGTGACATGTCATGTTTTCGCTAGTGCAAGCAGAGAAGAGCTCAAGGCAATGAAAGTGTCACGATTTCACGACATGTTTTGTTTTTGCAGGCGCAAGCTGAGAAAAGGACAAGGAGGCAAAAAATGTCGTGATATCGTGACATGTCATGTTTTCATGGGTAAAAGGTGAAGAAGAGTACAAAGAGATAGAAGTGTCGTGATTTCATTACAGGTCACAATAGCACGATTATGGATAGTTAACTGAAGTAGAACGACAGTTATAGAGGCAGTTGCAGAGGAAAATCATGCAGCCAATATAAGAAGAGTCAACTGAAGTTAGTGTGATAGTTGCGGGGCGATTCATGAGATAGAAATCATGCAAGCTAAAATAAGAACAGTGCATTAAAGTAAGAATGGCAGTTACAAGGCACGTGACATAGTGAAACCATCGAGCAGTCGTTACACTGTCAGTCCGAATTAAGAGATAGAACTATTAATAGGTTGCATGCAAAAATACTGTGCCAAAAAAAGGAGTTACTCACAGAAGTGACTATTGATAGTCTGCATGAGTAAATATGAAAGTTAAAAATAGAGAGAAAATCCTGTTATAAAAGGAGGTCTGCGTGAAGAATTAAGTTGTCGCTGAATGTGTGAAAGTGTTGTCGAAAGAGGGTTAGAAGAGTGTTGTAAGAGAGCGACAAGAAGAGAAGTAAGTGTTTACTATGTTTTGATAAATTATAGACCAATCAGGGTCTTGTAAAAGTGAAGGCATTTTTATGTCATTGATATAGCTTTCAAAACTATGATCCAAGTTGGTGCTTGGATAGGGGTTGGTGCTCCTTTCTGTTGGTGCGGATAAATCAGGGGTTGGTGCTCCTTCCAGTGGGTGCTGGTAAATGGATTGTAAAATTGGTGTTTTGCAAAGGCTGGATTTGGACCGTAGTCCAAGTAGTCATTCTTGAGGAGTAGCCAAATTGGTGAACCTCGTTACATTGTGTATTGTGATGTGCTCTCTTGTGATAATTGTTTTACCTGCTTATAAGTTCTCTTTGCTTCAGCTTTAAGAGTTGTAGATTTGAATTTAAATAGCTACACTGATTCACCCCCCCTCTCAGTGTCATTGTGAGAATATCAAAAAGTATGAAGAACATATCCAATTGTTGAACCAATAGGTTGAGGACCTCAAAATGTAGCTTTCAAATAGTACTGATAAGACCAACAAGCTATCTAAGGAAAAGGTAAGGACGGTCAGGAAAGAAATTATTGGAGGCATCCAAAAGATGATCATGAAGGTACGTCCCACATTGTTATACCTGGTCAAGATTAAAGAAACTCTGGGCCAAGTGGAAGATGAATTTGAGATGTCAATCAACATCCTGAAAGTAAGGTTATCAGTAGCTACAAAGATTAAAGTCCTAGCCGAAAACACACAAGAAATATTTTGATATAGATCATGGGATGAAAAATGGTCCCAAGCTAAGTTAGCCGCTAGGAACTTCTTCAAAATACACCGATTGGTAACTGAAGGTGCTAAGCTTATGCAAGATCTCAAGGTAAAATCTAAGGTAATCTTGAAACATGTGAGCATAGTAGAAAACTATAGAATACTGAGCTTCTGGGACAAAGATTCTAATTTCTTGGTAGAAAATAAATTGAAGGTCGCTTGGAAAATTTTTATGGAAGATGAGTTAGAAATTAATAGCTGGGAAGAGCCAGTTTAGGAGGAACAAATATTCAGTATAGCTCAAGATATTACCCAGATCAACTCCTACCTACATGAATTATACATGAAGTCAAAAATCCTATCGTATGACAAGGTTGAAGAGTTGGAATATCTATACCTAACCTTCAAGGAGACTTCAGATATGGATGAGGAGACTTGGAGAAAATCTTGCACCACCTATAATGAAGTCATCCAGAAAAATGATAAGCAAGAAAAGGCTAAGAAAGCCTCATTAAGCAACACAGTATCTCCTGGGCAGAATGAAACTAAGAAATCCACTAAGGAAGACACTCCATAAGAATGACCACATAGAGCAATAAGCATATTTTTTCTCGGTATCATTCCCCTTTATCCACTTATTTTTTAGTTGTTATTTTTACTCCATTCCCCAATGGATAAATGCTCTAGATTCTAACATTCCTCTTGCAGAATTACCCAAGGAGGTGCCAATAATATTGGTCAAAATGACCACATCCAGGGGAGTAAAGAGTAGTCTTCTCAAGATTTCACTAAGTATAGGAAAAATTTGAGATGGCACGACATTTTTAAGACCTTGGCATGACATTTTTAAGATCAAAGCAAATCCAAGGGAAAATAGTTGTGATGGCGAGACATTTTGAAGACCAAGGGCCAAGCAAGGACCAAAATTTGTGATGGCATGACATTTTGAAGATCAACATAGAACCAAGGGTAAAAATTCATGACAATGCAATATTTTGAAGACCAAAGGCAAAGAAAAGACCAAAATTCATGATGGCACGATATTTTGAAGATCAAGACAAAGCCAAGGTAAAATAGTCACAATAGTGTGACATTTTGAAGACCAAGGACTAAGAAAAGACCAAAAGTCATGATGGCATGACATTTTAAAGATCAAGGTGGAGACAAGGGCAAATAGTCACAATAGCATGACATTTTGAAGACCAAGGACTAAGAAAAGACCAAAAGTTGCGATGGTATGACATTTTAAAGATCAAGGTAGAACCAAGGGCAAATAGTCACGATAGCGTGACATTTTTAAGACCATGAAAGAGGCATAAACTTACAGCAACTAGATAATATGCCATCGAAATGACAAGATAATCAAAAAATCAAGTGTAAAGAATAAAGTAAAATAATGTGCCCATATTTATTAATATTTGTGAATCTCTTTACAATCAGATTACAAGAACATCCCTCTGAGGGATTTGACCAATGTGATACATATTGATCTAACTAAAAAGTGTGCACCCATCTACTGTATTATGTCGTATTCAATCATTCAAAGAATAAAAATGACAATATTTCATAGATTCAACAAAATAAGTATTTCTTGTATTAATATTTGTAAAGAATATCGATTACAATTATGCCCCTCTTAGAGTCACCCAAGTGATGATACGATTAATACAATGCCAAAGCCCTCAATAGTGTAGGCACACTAATGTTGCTTTTCAACTAGTCACAAATAGCTCTGGGGTGGATTTGACCTCTTCTTCGCATTGAGGAAGGAATTTGATGATTGAGTCTCCTTTGATTCTGTTCCATGTGGTCAAGAAACAACATAAAAGTGTCAAAAATATAGGCAGCCTTTCATGATGAGGCCCTTTTAGGAAAATTGCATAAAGACACCATTAAGCATGTATAATCAAGAAAGTGTGAAAATCACTTCTAAACTATATAAATTGAATCAAGATTTACAGAATTGCATGAAGGAAGACAACAACTACACTATGCACGGATTAATTATGTGAAATAAAGCATGAGAGTGCATAAAGAATCCATTAATTTCCTATTTGATGCTTAGCATAAATAAACTAGTCTAACCTAATTCTACCATTCAGAAGTCTATTAAACTACAATTGAACCATGAAAATAGCTAAACTAAGCTAATTAATCAGACATAAATAAAAAAGGTAAGGCGACGATACCTCTGCTACAAACCATAGCTTTGGTGAGCAGTTTGCACTATAAATTGTGGCTGAAAGCCATGGTTAGCAATATGATAGGTTTACCCTCAATTCCAAGGGTAGTGGGCTTGACCTCCTTGTCAAAATTGATGTTCAATGGTCGTATTCAGTGTCCTCAGACTAATTTGGCGGTTGATTAGCTGTGAAGGGCCTTAGTTTTCCTGAATATGTTCTTCTTGGCTCTCTTAGGCTCCTAGGGCATCCATAATGCAATTCATCATGAATATTGGCAAGTAGGTAGGGGATAATTGCAATAGCTCTCTCTTAGTATACTCGGTTGAGTGTACAATTTGATAGGGCTTTGCTGCTCAAATCTCCAATGCTCTCCCTTCTTGTTTACCCTAATTTTGAGGGGTACTTATAGTACATTCCAAGGGCTAGGGGTGGCTTCATGGAGAAGCCAAGATCAAGGAGTGGTTAGGATAGTTGGATTGGAAGCTTTCGTCCTCTAACCACCTTCTTCTAGATCAAATGGTCATTCAAATAAATTTGGCTCAGATGAAGGCCAACTAAACTTAAGTTAAGACCGTAGGTCATAGCTACAGTCTAGACTATAAACCGTAGGTCTTAGCCATGGTTCAGCCTATAAACCACAAGTCTGGGCTACGGTTTAGACTGATTAGGCCAAGGAGCCCAAATTGAGTGGTTAGAACCACTACTCTATCTTGGAGTCTGTCCAAGATCCTCCATATAGTCTTGTAGCATGTCCATATGAGTAGTCGCCCTTGGCATGATGTATTTTTGATGTCTACAAATGCCCCTTTTGAGATGCATTGTGATATCGAACAACATTGAGAAAAAATATACCTTCTAAAGTGATGTCAAAGGTTCTATGATGATCATTAGTCGGATCAACATTAGATGCCTTAGGTCCTGCAAAAGGACATGCATCTTGGAATCATTGCTTCCAACTAGGTGAAAGGCTTACATTTGAAAATCTTGTGCCCTTCTCATCTCATTCAGTGCAGTTGTGCATTCCATAGGTATCTTCTAACCCATATATCCGAAAGGTATAGAACAACAAGCAAATTCATATTTTTTATTTTCCCCAAGCAAAAGGGTAATCTTATGATAGTTGTTGACAATGATTCATAAGGATGAACGCAATTCTGAAAAGATCAAGGGATCTACGATTTTAGGGATATTCTATTGATTTTGATTATTATTTGATATTATGACTACCCCCTCAAGTGACAAGTCGATGAGGGTAATGACAATTATTAAATCAACGATGTCGCTTGACCACAATGGATGATCTGAACAAATTTAGATTTGAGAAAATTAATGCCTTTGCTAGGCCTAGTTCAGCTTTTGATTTCATACGTTTCATAGGCAAATAATGTCATTTAATGCATTTTTGACTTGTCTAAGTGACATTTTTTATTTTTAGAACTTCTTGATGACATGTTTTTATACTTTTATCAAATTTTAGATGTTTTTGATGATTTTTAGGTCATTTTTAAATGTTTTTGCTTGTTTTTAGTTAGCTTTTTCCTTGTTCTATGCTTTTATTTTACAGGTTGACCTTTAGAGCTTGAGAGCCTGACATCCTTAAGAGTCTTCATGGAGAGCTAACTCTTGGGAAGTGTAGATGGTTCAGATCTATCGGCTTTGGCTATGTCCTAGATCTACCCACGATTAGGGTAGATCAAGCCTACTTGACTGCATTGGCCCGATGCTAGAATGCGTGGACCAAGACATTTCACCTACATACAAGTGAAATAACTATTACTTTAGAGGACATCTACAGGATCTTTAGGATCCCCATTGATGGCAAGGCCATCATCTCTTCTACTTCTGGGGCCAAAGGGCCCATTTTTTGTGCTATCTTCCACGATCGAAGCTAGGAGGCTCAACATAGTATTGATCATGGCGGAGTCCACATCGGATACTGGTAGAGGAAGAACATCTTATCTATGTGTGAGGCTGTCTTTATGTACCTAGTGGTGCAAGTTGTTTTTCCATACTCCTCGGGCGTGAGGATTCCCTAGAACCTCCTAGCCATTGTCTGTATAATGGTTCAGAGCTTAGCGACTCAATCATTGCATCTAGCCTGGGGGAGAACCCTACTCTACCAATTATACAAAGAGTTGTACCAAATAATAGACCGAAACTACCGAGGCATTAGCTTCAACTTTCTTCTTCAGATTTGGGGCTGGAAACACATCAAGATAGAGCATCCAAGAGATCTACCTCTACGCATCACGAATATTGATGACACTCACCAGTGTTATGATATCTGTTGGCTTCAAGAGAAAGAGGGGTTCAAGAGTAGGACCCATGCTGGTTACATCCAACATTATATCACACGGTTCAGATCACTCAGCCCCAACGACATTGAATGACAGTCGTACATGGATTTCCCAGCATGGGCTGAGGTGGGCAAGTGGCTTCGACAGGCTTACAGAGATAGGTGGCTACTCGATCGAAATGTTGAGATTAGAGAGTATAAATTCTACTCTTGCATCCTATAGTAGTTTGGCCTAGTGCAAGACATCTTAGAGATCCCATTTTTGTACAGGCACTTGGAATTAGAGCAGGATCTACCATGGATTCAACCTCTAGATCTAGGAGACGAGCCATATGACTTCCAGGAGACTGGGGTTGATAGGGTTGCTACCACCCCAGCATATGATGGATGATGGTCCATGCTTCAATGGCATGGATCAAGATATCTGGGTAGAGTGGCAGACTAGGTAGAGGCAAAGGTGGATCCTGATGGGTGCAAGGTGCGCCAGTGGATAGAGGGTAGATGGGGCACAGAGGCCACCATCAAGGAGGCTATTGAGGTTGATCCTAACAATGAGGCTCTAGAGGAGGGTGAGATCCCTCTTAATAGTGTAGAGGGGCTGCTCTTAGCTTAGGTTTCTAACTTGCAAAGTTAGCTTGGTAGATACGTCACATAGTAGCTAGAGTGAGATACCACCATTGCTACCCTATAGACCCAGCTGACTGCTAGGGACCGTAGACTGACCGAGGCAATGCAACAGATCACTAGCTTGAATGTATAGGCTATGACAATAGAGGGATGGATCCAGGAACTCACTAGCATGTGTGATTTTGCAGAGGTGTGACTAGCTACAACTATAATAGAGAGGTACTTGGCTCTGGCTCAAAGAGGAGATACTTCGTCTTCCCATGCTATTGTGGCACCACCCACAGAACCAATGGTAGTCCTCCTTGGTGGCCATGATCCCATGTTAGATATTTAGCATTTACAAGCCCTCGTGGAGGAGGGCAATGGTAGACATACTAGTATGGTAGCTCATATATCCCAGCTAGAGGGATACATCAAGTTGATTGACGATACGGTCCTAAAGGATTCTCATGATGTAGGGTCTCAGCAAACTAGATCTAGGACTATGAGGTAATCCATAGCTAGCTCGAGCTAGTGGATCCACAGGACAGAGAGGATGCATAGGTCCTCTAGCGCACATAGTGACAGCTCGCATAGGAGCCACAAGGATACATGTGGGATCTCTAGCCATAGGACTAGCCGCTTGGACATACCAGTCTCTCTTGTGCTAGGCTTCCTCGGGATAGGTGGTACACAGGACCCTTAGCAGGGTGCACAGTATGGGCCAGATCTGATTGTAGAGTAGGCTCTAGGTCATGAGGCTAAGGGAGGTGGTGAGAGCTCTAGTTTAGGGGATGTCGACCAGAGCTAGGGCTCAGATCACATCTAGTCGAGGACCTACACGATTGTAGCCTACGGTAATTTTTTACTTATATGATGTACATTGAGACACATATTTATATATATTATCATTTATGGATCATTATGTGTACTTGATTTATATGTTTTAATTTTATGTTTATTTGATGCACATGGATGCAATGCTTATGTTAATTTGACGCTATATGATGGGATGTATGGATGACATGCACTAGATAGCTATTTGATTTATGATGATGATTATATGTAGTGATCTAGATGCTTAGATGTGCGATTTATGATGGATGCATATAGATGCAATATTTTTCTCTTAATGTATATTTGATATTGCTTTATTGTATGCATTAATGTATGTAATGATTTATTTACATGATGGTAATCTAATGTAAATGAACCTGTATGCTTTAATAACTTAAAACATAAGGAATGAATGCAAATATGTTTATCAATCTAATGGATGACATCATAGAATGTATAAAAATCATGAATGTAACTAAAAAATCCTTAAGATAATAATTTAATCAATTTATCACCCATATATGAATGCAATGAATGCAATTGTTTGATGCAAATGATATAATGTGTCATTCTATTTTCTTTTGCAAAATTTAAAAGATATGCATGATATAGTCAGTGGCCATCTAAATATTATTGCTAATATTCATCCGGTATCTATCCTATATTTCGATTGTGATTCATATGATGATGTATCATGGATTCAATACTTTACAATTTGATGATTTATATGGTTGCGATATTTGACATTTTATTGCTATGAGAGAAATTTTTGAGGTTTTCCATGAGACTCAAACACCCTAATAGACTTATCAAAAGTTGCATACTAACCACACTAGACTTTTGAGATAAAAGGATTTTGCTAGGATAAGCCCTAACTATTCATTATCTCTATGTGTATACGTAATTATTTTAAGATAATACACGAGTGTTTCCCGATGTCAGGCGAGATTCTTTCAGCCCATTGCTAAGATAGGGGTTCCACAAATGTCTTATCCAATCCCAAGTTTATATTTTAGTTGGACTAAGCCACTAGGCAATGTAGGACACCTAAATCTAGCTCTTCCACATTCAAACATTGGTCTTGTTCATAATGGAGGTGCTAATGTGTCAGACATATCGTCATGTGCAAGGTATAGTAGTGCCAAAAATTCCAAGGATTCAGGCTCATTCCTTTCTATCCTTCAATTTCTGATATACTTGCTCATATGTAGTGAAGTAAGGGAGTCGATTCCATATTCACTTTGAACTATCTTTGGATCTTCATTTGATTTATCTTCGAACTAGATTTTGGATCTTCATTTGATCTCCACTCAAACTTTTATTTATGATCTTCATTTGATCTTCACTTTGAACTTTTATTTAAGCTTATTTTTTTATTTTCACTCGATCTTCACTTTTCGGAATTTACATTTGATAATTTTCTTTAGAAAGTTTCCTTTGGGGGTTTTACTTAGGAAAACTATTTTTGGTATATCGATTAAGAATATCAATCTTATGATATCAATATGGGATATCAATCTGGGAAGTCGATCTATGATATTGATCTAGGGTATCAATAATGAGGATTGATGTGGGATATTGCTCATTTTATCGTAATCAAGGGATTCTAAATAGGGAACTAACCTATCCTTTTTCCAACTGCCAAAATTTCCCATATTGTCTACACAGAGGGATAAGAAAGAATAACTCTTTTCACTGCAGGATACCCGGTCCTGCTTCACGGCTTTCATCTTCCCCTAGTCCTTGTTAGGATTGTTTAATTTTTGATTAGTGATAGGATTATGATATGCTAAGTGCTATACTAACCGAACCTTAGCTACAAAAGCAAAGCAATCTTTCTACCAACTCTTGATAAGACCACTAGGTATGGTTGAGTGATCGAAAACCCTAGTATATCTCTATAGCAACAAAATAGGTTGTGTTGAAAAATATAATTACTCACATGAATGATGGGTCATGATAAATGCAGAGATGCATGATTTAAACACAAACATGGTGTCATTTGTAATACTGACAGACATAATTCATCCTATTACAGAATGCAACAGATGACGAATGCCTATATACAATGCAATAATGCAGCAAATGCATGTGTGAATGCAAAATGACAATGCAAAATTCAAATGCAAAATGCAAATATTTTTGGATTTTATGCTTTACCAATTTTTTTTGGATTTTATTGATTTTATAATTTTGATGGGTTTTGAGCCTCATGATTGACCAAATGGTAATACATGCCTCTAGAGCCTTTAGATTGACCAAGTAATTTTTAAGAATCCTTGAAGCTTGTAGGATTGACCAAAGGGATTATGGGTACCTTTGGGGCGTTTTGGGATGACCAAGCGATTTTGAGAATCCTTGGAGCCTTTGGGTTGACCAAGCAATTTTTTAGAAACTCTTGGTGCCTTTTGAGTTTGACCAAAGGGCTTAAAAATGCCTTTGGAGATTTTTAGGATGATCGAGCGATTATAAGAAAATCCTCGGGGCTTTTAACTAACATGACCAAGCAGTTTCAAGAACCCTTGGAGCCTTTTGGGATGACCGAGCGATTTTAAACAAACCGTCAGAGCTTTTGAAAGTTGACCAAAGGGCTTACAAACACCTTTGGGGCTTTTTAGGAGACCAAGTGATTACAAGCAAACCCTCAGAGCCTTTTACTATGCTATTCAAGCATAAAACGCCTTAATATGGATGATGTTGAGAGGTTTAGGCTCTTCAACACCCCCTAGCGATGTTAGGCGATAGGTACTCAGACCAATATTTTTAGATATGATGTAGGGTCCTATCCAATTAGTCATGAATTTTTCTTGCATATCTTGTAGTAAATTAGAGTTCTATTGGTTATATTTCAATACAAGATCCCCAACTTCAAAGTATCTTTGGTGGACTTTGATATTGTAATCTCGTTTTAGTCACTCCTGATAAACACGAAGATACTCCAAGGCATTCACGTGATGTTCATCAAGTAGTGTCAGTTGATCCAGTCGAGCTTGTCACAGAGTGTCATCATTGATGAACTCTTTCAATGCGACATGCAGTGTTGGAATTTCTAATTCTAAGGGCATAATGGCCTCAGCTCCATATACTAGTAAAAAGGGCATTGCCCCAATGGGTGTTCGAATACTAGTCCTGTAAACCCATAACGCAAGGGGTAGCTGGATATGCTAGTCTTTGTGGTTTTATTGTACCATATTTTTCAAGATGGTCACCACTATCTTATTTGAAGCCTCAGCCTTCCCATTTTCTTGTGGATAGTATGGAGTCACAAAACTATGTTTAATTCTATATTTAGATGTCAAAGCTCTTATAGTTTTGTTCTTGAAAGACGTTCTATTATTCGATATTATTTTGGATGGAATCCCAAAATGACTTATGATATGCTCCAGTATAAACTCTGGTATACGAGCTCTAGTTGTCATTGTTAAGGATATTACTTCCACCCACTTTGTAAAATACTCAGTAGCTGTGATTATGAATGTATGTTGATCCGATGACGGAGGATCGATCTTGCCTATAAGATCTAATCCCCACTGAAAAATTGGCCAAGCTGCTTGAATGGGCTGTAAGGACTACGATGGCAAGTGCATTTTATTAGCATGATGTTGCCATTTAATGCATTTCTTGACATACACATTGCACTCCTTATCCATAGTGGGCCAATAGTAGCCCATTCGAAGAATGCACTTGATGATGGCCATGTCGTTGAAATGGCCACCACATGTATTGTCATGGGCTTGCAAAATCACCCATGATGCCTCTTGGGGCTCTAAGTAGCAAAGGAGAACTCCATCGTAGCCTTTTCAGTACAGGATGTTTCCTATTAAGACATATTTATCCACTTTCTATTTAAATGTGTGCTTTGCGGCATGCAGTAATCCCTCTGGGATTATACTAAGCTTTAGAAAGTCCTTAATTTATGACATCTAATTTTGATAAATCTTATCTTTGACTGCTAAGACAACTTGCTCCCCCTACGTATTTTCCTTTGCAAATGAAGACTTGAAAACAACCCTGTTGTGAATGGTAGTACCACTCCCAATAGGACTCTGAGAGGTTAATGACCCCCAGGATGCCTTCTTAAGAAAGTCTTCAGCTTTGTAGAACCATTTAACTTTTGGTTCTACACTAATCATGTTAACCAATTCTTTGTTATCATAGGTTGCACGCTCTATTGATGGGTGTGAGAGCATCTTGACATGGATGGTAGTAAAATATACAGACAAATTCCGAGGGATTAAATATCCCAAAGAAGCCATGGTGTCTGCAAGCCTATTTTACGATTGAGGGATTGCCTCAATGTCATACCATTTAAATTTGGCTAAATATGTGTCAACCAGATCTTTATAGGCTTTTAGTATGGGACATCAACACTGAAAAATCCCCTTGACTTGATTTACTATGAGCAAGGAGTCACCAAATATGTTCAATCTCTTAATATTCATGGCGACAACTATGTGGAGGCCCAACAGTAGGACTTCATACGTAGCATTGTTGTAGGTGCATGAAAAATCCAACTTGAACGACAAGGGCATTGGAGCTCCTTGTGATGTGAAGAACACTATTTTGTCACCACATCATTGTTTGCACTTCAAACCATCAAATAATAGAGTCATATCAACATTGTTCTCTGGTTCTTTAGGTTTCGAAGCTTCAGATATGATGAAGACTACATCGTTCAGAAGCTTGATTGTTAAAGGCCTACTATTTGATAGTGGTGCCTCAGCTAATTGATCTGCTATGAGTTGTCCCTTAATGGATTTTTGGCTTATGAATTCCAAATTGAATTTTATCAATAGCATGATACTCTTCATAGTACACGTATTGTGATGTGTCTTACTCATCATGTACTACAAAGGATTTTGTTTGGATATAACATATGTTGTATGACTTAACATATAGTATCACAATTTCTTTGTAGTGAATACTACTGCTAAACATAATTTTCCACATATGCATACCTGAGATCATAGCTCACCAAGGTTCGACTAATATATATGGCATGTTATTTGCATTGCATGTTATTTTGGGCTAACATGGTTCCTAGTGCAAAGTTAGTTGCCGATATATATAGTAGAAAAGGCACCTCTGGCCTTGGTGGAGCTAGCACTAGCGGTGTCGCCAGGTATTGTTTTATCTAAGTGAAGGCTACCTTACAGTCCTCATCCTAGTTGAATGGGACTCCCTTATGTAGCAATCAATTCATGGGTCGACATTTATCCAATAGTTGGGTGATAAATCACTTTATCGAGGCTACCTTTCCTTGAAGGCTCCTTAATTCTTTAATATTGGTGGGAGAACGCATTTTTAAAATGGTCTTTACCTTCACTGGGTCTACTTTGATGCCTCTCTTAGAGACGATGAACCCTAGTAATTTTCTAGAAGTTACGCCAAATACACACTTCTTAGGATTTAGCCTGACATTATGCTCTATTAGGTGATCAAAGATTTTCTTTAATACCTCTGCATGCTCTTCTCGCAACAATAACTTGGCTAACAATTCATCGATATAATCTTCTAGAATTTTATGCATATAGTCATGAAAATGTATGTCATGGCCCGCTGATATGTGGCACCAGTTTTTTTGAGGCCAAATAACATAACTTTGTAGCAAAACATTTCCCATGGTGTTATAAATATGGTTTTATGCTGGTCTTTGGGTTTAATCTAAATTTTATTGTAACAAGAAAAATAATCCATTAAGGAGAGCATTTCATGACCTATAGTTGCACCTACAAGAGCATCAATATTGGGTAACAAAAATGAATCTTTGGGTTTTGCCTTATTTAGGTCTCTAAAATCCATGCAAATATGGATTCTTCTATTGGGTTTTCCTATGGGTGCCATATTGGACACCCATTCTGGATAATCGATGGAGATCACAAATTCCACGTCCAATAGCTTTTGTAGCTCATCTTTCACCATTAATGCTACTGTTGGGTGCATTTTTCTAAGCTTTTTCTTGATCGACTTCTTCGTCAGATCTATCAAAAGGTTATGCATAACCAATTTTGGGTCTACACCTATCATATCCTTGTATGTCCAAGCAAACAAATTTGGTCTCTCTTTCAGAAGAGGTATGAGGGTGGCTCTCTCATCTGGAGTGAGACTCTCTCCAAATTTAACCTTCTTTGTACTAGCGGGATCATTACTGATATCCACCTCAAATGTTTCCTCTACTGACAAATGCGATCCCTCCTCAAGCTGGTGAGGCATAGGAATCATATGGATGTCATAAGCCAGGTTGATCGGTTTCGTGTTGGAAGAATTTTTGAAATGATAAACATCATATGCATAGCCTGGTGTGAAATGGAAAGGTTGCAACATTTCTTCATTGGGGAAGAAATCCTCAGGCTCAACGGGTAAATCAGTGTGATCCCAGTTGATAGAATCTTTGTTAAGATACAACAATTTGGATGGATCTTATGGATTACGGAGTGGAGTGGTCAAATCAATGGAGACCATGTTTATGGAATGGAATTGATCTCCTAGACCACACGAACCGACTTCTACAAAATCTATATAATCCTCTTACCCATGATTTGGCTCTAATGGTATAGGTACAAAGGGGTCTTCACTGTGATGACAACGAACTACTTGATCCTCCCTATGCACTGAATGTAGAATAGGATCATTTGGCTCATGGAGCTCCATGTAGGTCAGTGGAAGGGGATTAACCAACCAATGAATTTAATCCAAGTTTAACCATCTTGCTCTCAAACAAGGACCAACATATAGCTACTGATAGACCTCATCAATATCGATGGGTTGATGATGGTAACGTAAATAAGGAGGACCAAGAAAGGCCCTATCTAGATCATCTTCTTCATCACTATCATAATAGAATCTTTCATTCACCCCTATTCTTGGGGGATGCTTTGGAAAATGTGGCCCCATAAATTTGACTACTTGATCGCTGTCATCACTATCTGGATAGACCATATAATTATATCGTAAGTGTGACATCACCAAGAAAATTGGATCCTCTTCCTCCCTTGAATGATCGATATTGGGAAGGATATCTTCGATAACCTGTACCGACTCAATAGGTAATAGATGATGCACATGCCAGGGCCTCTCATAGGCACCCTCGACTTCATCCCTAGATTCATCATTGTTTGAGGATTCTTCATCTACATCATAGCATGGTCCACTCATGTTGGAGGAGGACTTCACTCCATATTTATTACAAAGATCTCCTAGCTCGAGATCGCATATAGTAATGGGATTACACCCTGCATGTATGTGTCATCAACTACATCATGGGTTTGGTGTCCCACTATGATGACCTTCTAATCTAACCAAAAAGTATGCACCCATCTATTGTATTATGTCGTATTCAATCATTCAAAGCATAAAAATGACAATATTGCATAGATTCAAAAAAATAAGTATTTCTTGTATTAATATTTGTAAAGAATATCGATTACAATTATGCCCCTCTTAGGGTCACCCAAATGATGATATGATTAATACAATGTCGAAACCCTCAATAGGGTAGGCGCACTAATGTTGCTTTTCAACTAGTCACAAACTGCTCTAGGGTGGAGTTGAACTCTTCTTCGCATTGAGGAAGGAAGTTGATGATTGAGCCTCCTTTGATTCTATTCCCTGAGGTCAAGAAACAACATAAAAGTGTTAAAAATATAGGCAACCTCTCATGATGAGGCCCTTTTAGGAAAATTGAATAAAGACACCATTAAGCATGTATAATCAAAAAAGTGTGAAAAGCACTTCTAAACTATGTAAATTGAATCAAGATTTATAGAATTGCATGAAGGAAGACAACAACTACACTATGCATAGATCAATTTATGTGAAATAAAGCATGAAAGTGCATAAAGAATCCATTAATGTCCTATTTGATGCTTAACATAAAAAAAAAAGAATCTAACCTAATTCTATCGGTCAGAAGTCTGTTAAACTACAATTGAACCATGAAAATAGCTAAACTAAGCTAATTAACTGGATAAAAATAAAAAAGGTAAGACAGTGATACCTCTACTGCAAACCACAACTCTGGTGAGTAGTCTACACTATAAACCGTAGCTTAAAGCCATGGTTAGCAATATTATAGGTTTACCCTCAATTCCAAGGGTAGTGGGCTTGACCTCCTTGTCCAAATTGATGTTCAATGGTTGCCTTTGGTGTCCTCAAACTGATTTGGTAGTTGATTTGTTGTGAAGGGCCTTCATTTACCCGAATATGCGCTTCTTGGCTCTCCTAGGCTCCTAGGGAATCCATAATAAAATTCATCATGAATCTTGGCAAGTAGGTAGGGGATAAGTACAATAGCTCTCCCTTAGTATACTCAGTTGAGTGTACAACTTGACAGGGCTTTGCTACTCAAATATACAATGCTATATCTTCTTGTTTGCCCTAATTTTGAGGGGTACTTATATGACTACCCAAGGGCTAGGGGTGGCTTCATGGAGAAGCCAAGATCAAGAAGGGGTGGTTAGGATAGTTGGATTAGAAGCTTCCATCCTCTAACCATATTATTCTAGATCAAATGGCTATTCAAACCTATTTGTATTAGATGAAGGCCAACTAAACTTTAGTTAAGACTACAGGTCACAGTTGTGGTCTAGACTATAAATAGTAGGTCTCAGTCGTAGTTCAGCCTATAAACCGTAGGTCTGGGCTGCGGTTTAGACTGATTAGGACAAAGAGCCCAAATTAAGTGGTTAGAACCACTGCTCTATCTTGGAGTCTGTCCAAGATCCTCCATATGGTCTTGTAGCATGTCCATATGAGTAGTCGCCCTAAGCATGACATGTTTTAGGTGTCTACACATATTACAATCCACAACTCGTGTGGTAGATGCCTTCAATAGAATCTTAATATCTTCAAAATTTGCTTGAGGGCTTACTAAGATGCCTCCTTATTTGATTCCTAGAGGAAGGATATTGAAAGGTGCTTTGCCTTTAAGAGATATATCATCTGCATACAAGGAAACAACAAAGCACATTTAGAAGCACATGAAACCTCTCATGATGAGGTTGATTTCCAAGAGAATATATGAAACATAGTAAACATGTAAATAAAGCATGAATATATGTAATAATGCACAAAGATGATCAAGATATTGATAATAAATCATAAAGCATAGATTGACACATAAGGAATCTATAAATACATAAGATCTTGCATATTGAACATTGTAAAGGAAAGCATGAACTGTATGTAAGCGAAGATGCCTATTAATCTACTAATTAACCATAGAAATGCATGATATTTGATTAATCTATGTCTAATTAACCTAAATGTATGCTAAGAAAGATAAATCTAAGGCTAAAACTGAGAAAATCATGGGTTGAACCCTATCCATTGCTGTCATCGACGACAAAGGTCTGCGAGCCACTGTAAATGACAGTGGCCACATACTGGAACTTCTGCCTCTTGAACCAGATTCTGTGATACATAATTATTTAGTTGAATTGATGGTCAAGGGTCACCTCGGTGTTCTACAATATATTGGTAGTGTGATTCATAGGAATTTGCAATGGAAGTGTGTCAATTATCAAGCTTGCTCCTCAAGCTCTTGAAATCTCCATTGTTGTAAGGTTGATGATCAAAATAGATTTTGGTAGCATCTTGTTACTCTTCACAAGGTGGAATTGGCTCTCTAATTCGATAGGATTTTGCTACATTAAACTTGGAATCCCATATGCCCCTCTCTCCAATTTAGATGGGGTTCTTATAGCCTCTCCAATTCCTCATCCTGGATTCCTTAAGAAGCCAAGATCAAGAATTGGGAGGTTGGAGCAGTTGGTAGGAAGCATCTAGAAGCTTCCTCACAAAAAACCACCCAAGATCAGTTGCCCTGGTTGTTACAACTAATTTTTGGCTTGACCGTCAGGGCCAAGTTTGTTTTAGAGCTAGCCACTCTCACTCAGGGCAACTAGATCGTAGCTGCTCTGAGCATTAGTGGATGGTCTAGTAGCTACTCTGATCATCAATGATTAAGCCTGGATAGGGTAAAATTACCCCAAATGAGTGGTTAGAACCAATGCTATCTCTTGGAAAGGTCCAAGATCATTCATATGTTTTGCAAGGATGCCCATATGAGTAGTCTCCTAACCATGACGTTTTTTAGGTGTCTACAAGCCAAGGGCCAAGAAAAGACCAAAAGTCATGATGGCACGATATTTTGAAGATAAAGGTAGATCTAAGGGAAAATAGTCATGGCAACATAAAATTTTGAAGACCAAGGGCCAAGAAAAGACCAAAAGTCATGATGGCATGACATTTTAAAGATCAAGATAGAGCCAAGGGCAAATAGTCCTGATGGCACGACATTTTGAAGACCAATGGCCAAGAAAAGACCAAAATTCATGATGGTGTGATATTTAGAAGATCAAAGCGAATCCAGGGACAAATAGTTGTGATGACATGACATTTTGAAGACCAAGGGCCAAGCAAAGATCAAAATTCATGATGGCACAATATTTTGAAGATCAAGACGGAGCCAAGGGTAAATAGTCGTGACAACACGATATTTTGAATACCAAGGGGAAAGCAAAGACCAAAAGTCATGATGGTGCAACATTTTGATGATCAAGGCAAAGCCAAGGGCAAATAGTTACAACAACACAATATTTTAAAGATAGTTGTGAAACGGCCAAAAAGCGGCATTTAATCTAACAACATATTAATGACACATGTTATTCAAGAAAATGTATTTTTATTCATGTAAAGAGTGCATAGGTTACAATGGGGGAAAATTCCCCTTTATCCTTTCTTTCCACAAATGATACAATAGGCCTAATGCCATCCTTTTGTGTTCCTCAATGTATATGGGCTTGCGTACCACCGTGGGGTTGTATTTTGTAGTTGTTTTCCCTCCTTGGTTCTAGGCCAAACCTGCAAAAAGGGGTTAGTTTGTTGGGGGTCTTGCCTTAGTCAGGACCCATGTTTAGAAAGATAAATCGACTATAAAAGCATATTAAAAACTGAATTGAAAGATGCAGGAGCTCGTAAAATGACAAAATAAATCTTACCTCCCAAATTTGAGTTGATTTGGGACCTATAGGACCAATTCACCACCTGGAGGGCAAACTAGTACCAGATTCATGGGATGGGGGGTGAATCAAACCCTGAGTGATATTCTGCATAAATACTTTGGTGGATAGGTTCCTTTGCTATTGAAATGTCGATGTGTAGGTTCAAATATGCTTTGTTGTACTTTAGTACATATTTTGGCAAAGTTTATGTACTTTGGACATAAGATGTAGAGAGATCTAAATGAGGGTTTGAGCCCACTATATATAGAAAATGGCAAGGTGTAGGGGGGAGAGTTAAGGAAACTAACCCTAGGCTAAATTTTGACTAGAGTCAGGTTAGGGTTTGTGAGGTGGAATCCTCACATTCCCCATAGGAAATATCCTATCCTCACACATGTGTGAGTAAGGATTAGGTCTAATGAGGATTAGGAGGTCCTAAATCAAATTAGGGCTTGTTTAGGGTTCTTAGGAAAATATCCTAGCTAACCCTAATTACACATATGTGGGAGGGTGCAATTAGTGTTAATTGGGGATTAAGAGTTTAATTAATCAATTTTGCCATAAATAGGTGACTTAAGTGAAGTCAAAATTAAATTAGATTTTAGGAATTGACTTGATAATTGCTTTTGCCAATTAATAGCCCGTGGGGGCCTCAATTGAGTGCAAATAGGCTTTGTATCACCTTAGGAAGCTAATGGAAGGTATCCCTATGCATGGTAAATGTTTGTGATGTGATTTTGCTAGCTTATTAGGGTTTTGGACTTGAAAAATAGCAAAGTGGTGTGTGAAAGTCTACGTAATGCTACGATAATCTACGGTGATCTACGCATGACTACGCATGTCTAGGATGATCTAGAATAGCCTATGTTGGTCTAAAATAGCCTAGGGGTACCTAGGATGGCCTATGTGAACCTACAAGTGTCCGAAAGTATCTACAAGTATGTAGGTATAGCAATGTGCGACTTTTAGGTGTCTACATTTTATCCTTTTTGTACTATACTATGTGAAGCACAATTTAATACAAAAATGTGAAGGGTTTGTGTAGAAGAAAAGAGATAGAAGAAGAATGGGATCCAATCAAAAGTATGTAGCCGCTCGAAGCATGACCATACCAACTTGATCGATAGCCAAGAAGGAAGAAGGAAGAAGAGGAGAAGAGAAAAGAGATAAAATAGAATGAAAACAATACCTGTAAATGGAAATGGATGATTGCGGATGCAACACGGTGGTTTTTCTGAGTCTGTATGACATTTTTGATGTCATACTAGTTTCTTGGGTTAGGAAAAATTTGACTGATTTGCTTTTACGACGAGTTCAGTGTGGTCCAAAAGTATGAATAGAACAAATACCTATTCAAATATTTTCTATGGATTGATTGATGAGCACATGGCGACAAGTGTCAAACTATTTGAGCTAAAGGGACATTTGGATTATTCAAACGTGTCATTCATTATGCATCATGAATGCCAAAAATCCTTTTCCAAATGTTACGCTAGGATTACATCAAACGTATCATTTGTTCTATATTCGATATACATGAATGCTAGATTGAATTCTCCATAGAAACACATAGCTCTTGTGATATAACAAATATATGGTTGGGATTGAGATTATAATCATAAGATAATATTCAACAAAAAATATTGTAGATAGATGTGATATCCGCATTTTTGCATGCAAAGCTGACTTTGGATATGAATACCCCCTAAAACGAGGAATCAGCAATGAGGCGAATGGAATGTAGTGAGTTGGTTATGTAGCGATTGATAGAATACCAATGCATGATGAAAATGATGAAAAAGTAGGTGAGAGGATAGTTTAGGAAGGTTCCTAGGGTTTTGGAGGATATTTGCATGATTTCTTGGGGTTTTGGAATGAATTTGACTAGATTTGGGGGTCATATGCTCAATTTATAGGGCAGGGGGCGAATTGGATCCTGATTCACGAGGCAGGGGGTGAATTAGGCCTAAACTGTGGGCCAGGGAGTGAATTAGATTTTTAGGTATTTTTAAGGTAATTTTGAATCGAAAGGGGCTCATTTGGACGATGACAAGCTGCTTGGAGCACTCAAGAGGAGTATTCGATGAGGTGTAGACAAGGCAGCTGACAAGTTCAGATGCAAGGATGGTGAGAGGACGAATTGGAACCGACAGCAAGAACGGGGATCCAGCGGTAAGTACTCTTATATACATCATTTTTTATGTTTTTAATTTTCCAAAGAAAAGTAAATTAGGGAGGAGGTTTTCATCTTGTTTTGAAAAATTTGGCAATTTTTTATTGAAATTCGAACACGTAGTATAAAACTAGCCAAATGGGTACCCAAAAATATGATTTTTTTCTAGGTTTGACTTTTTTTGTGCCATTTTGACTAGGTAATGGGTAGAGTAGGTGTAAATTTTGACTATCCATTTTTTAGAGTAGTTGCTAGAATGAAATGACCAAAAAGTGGCATTTGATCTAAAAAGATATTAATAACACATGTTATTCAGGAAAACGTATTTTTATTCATGTAAAGAGTGCATAGGTTACAATGGGGGCAAATTCCCCTTTATCCTTTCTTTCCACAAACGATACAATAGGCCTAATACCATCCTTTTGTGTTCCTCAGTGTTGATGGTCTTGTGTACCACCACGGGGTTGTAGTTTATAGTTGTTTTCCCTCCTTGGTTCTAGGCCAAACCTGCAAAAAGGGGTTAGTTCATTGGGGGGCTTGCCTCAGTTAGGCCCCATGTTTAGAAAGACAAATAAACTATAAAAACATATTAAAAACTGAAATGAAATATGGAGGAGCTCATAAAATGATAAAATAAAGCTTACCTCCCAAATCTGAGCTGATTTGGGACCTGTAGGACCAATTCACCACCTGGGGAGTGAACTAGTACCGGATTCATAGGGCAGGGGCAAATCATACCCTGAGTGATATTCTGCAAAAATCCTTCGGTGAAGAGGTTCCTTTGCTGTTGAAATGTTATTGAATTTTATCCAAAAAAGTAGGAAATGGGTATCCCGTTATGCGACTATTATTTTTTTCTACCTTTGTTTGGTGTGTTTTCTGAATGTGTTGTTTTTGGGTGTAAGGTAGTAAACATTAATTGTTAGATTTGCCACCCTAGGTATAGTATTTGTAGAAATCGATGATACTTTCATCGTAGAAGGGCAAAATGGGTATCCAAAAATGTGTTTTGTTTTTGTAGATGATTTCATTTGGCTTGTCTTTTATTTGCATGCCAAGATGTAGGTAGTGTTAAATTGAAAATGAGTTGTGGGGAGCCCAATTTGTACTGTTTTCCACATCTTTTTGAAATTTCACCATGAAGTGGGCAAATGGGTGTTCAAAAGTGTGACTGTTATTTTGATGTTTTGTCGATTGGTGTATGTTCCATTTTTGGTGTATGTATGGTAAGATGGACCTTGAAATCTGTGTTGATTGGCACATTGTTTTTGAATTTTGTGGACATTTTTATGATGAAGTGGACAAATGGGTATTCAAAAATGTATTTTATTTTTGTAGTTTTGATGAACTGATTGTGTTTTAAATTTTGTGCCATAGTGGGTGTGTGGGTAATTTTATCTTTGATTGTTGAAAGCCAAATATGTACTGGTTTTTGTATTTGTTTAAACTTTTGCCATGAAATGATAAAATGGGTATCCAAATATGTGACTATTTTGTTGATATGTTTTGATATGTGAATTTTGCACTGTTTATGTCTCGAAGTGCATGTCAAATTAAATAGTTTAATTTGTAAATTTGATTTATGGATTTTTATTGGATTGCATCATTGTATTGATGACTAATGTATATTTTGTTGTGTTTGTTTGTGGATGAACAAGTGAATATGCTCAAACCCCATCATCATGTGTGAAACATGAAGATTAATTTGGATAAATTAATGAACAATGAGGATGATCTCAAGTGGTTGGATGATATATGGTTTCGGGGTGTATGGGAGTGTAAGAGTATACATGCCAATCGAGCATATATATCCACGTTATGTGAGCGATGGGACATAGATAGGAACACCTTTCATTTTCCTACTAGGGAAATGACGATCACATTAGAGGATGTTTATCATATTTACAAGCTATCGATTGAGGGTGTTTCGATTAGAGTAGTGGTGGATGATAGTAGGGCGACAATGTTGGAGTGATTCTTTGGTGGGGAATGGTAGGAGATCGATGCTTCAAAGATGGATTCTGAGTCGTTATGGTTGTATGAGAAGATATCTAAGCGTCAGTGTGAAACTATGATGATGATATCTACCTATGCCTTACCTGATACTTCTGGGGTACTATTCACTTGGAATATGTTGGATGTGGTGAGTGACATGGTGGAGCACAGGGTTGTATTTGTGTGGGCACCTGCACTATTGGCCCAAGTGTACAGAGAGTTGCATGATGTTATGCACGATAGGCATACGGGTTTGAGTTGGACTTCCTTGTTGCAGGTATGGGTCTAGGAGCACATAGCCATCGAGAGGTTTTTGATATTGCCTCACCCTTTTCATGTTAGGGGTAAGGAGTATTTACCTTATGCTTTGAGGTGGAGTACAAAGGTAGATATGGGTATTAAGAGGCTGCATGAGGGTGATCCTTTATTATGGAGGGTCAAGTTTGGAGACTTGACATCTGATGATATTAATTGGAGGTCTTGGTTGGATGGGGTGAGCGGGGATGAAGATGGTGAGCAGTTGCACACCATTCGTCAGGGCATATGGCCAATGGGAAGATATACTCGGTAGGTTGAGTATTTCTAGTTTGATCAGGTGAGGTGGTAGTTTGGATTATGACAGGATATTCTAGGGGCTCCTATTGTGTATTTTAGGTGACAAGATGATAGGGGAGAGCATCCTATATTTTTGCCCTAGGTTGGGGAGAGGGATCCACCTATGACTATCCTGGATGTAGATAATGTTAGGATGATACCAAAATTTGATGCCTAGTGGGTGATGCAGGGTTGGGAGCCTAGCAGGGATGTGATTGATCGATGGGTGCCACCATATGGTGGGGTGGCTCCACCAGATAGGATATCAGGTAGGGGGACTTGGGCTAGGTCAGAGGATGTAGTTGGTATCAAGAGAGAGGTTCTTTTATGGCAATCATAATGATGCTTAGGTGGTGCACCAAGTACTCAGGGAGTGGGGGTGGAGGAGGCATGTGTAGATGTTGACATGGCTATGGAGTAGGTATGTGGGGCAGTGAATGGGGAAGGTGGTGTTGCTACTATGGGCAGTGTAGAGGAGGTTGGTGGATCCACTGCTAGGGATGGTGTGGATGGCACCATTAATATTGGTATTTTTAATTATATGGAGAAGAATACCTTTGAGGTGCAGGAGAGGCAAGATGCGGAGGAGGAGGATCAAGGACCGTGAGATAGAGTTCAGCAACTGGAGACTATGCTTCACATGCAGGAGGAGAGACACAGGGTAGAGATAGATTATATGAGGGTCGATATGCTCAGCCAACAACTATCACAGGAGGAGGCTTCTTGAGGTATTGAGAGGCTAATGGGTTTGTTGGATATAGAGTTGACGAAGAGGTCATTGTGTGAGTCTACTCTGATGGTGCATGGGATTGCACTACCTGATTATAGCTGGGTGGTGACTCAGGATCAGTCAAGATAATGAGTGTGGGTATATTATCATCATAACTAGCGAAGTGCTACTTCAGTGGAGCTGGTGGATGCTAAAGTTGAGATGCGAGATCCACCTACTATGGTTCAGGCTACAAGAGTCAGGGCAAAGTCGAGTAGAGCTACCAAGATGCAAGAAATCCATGAGGGATATGGGGAGACTCCTAGTGGTAGTTTGGATTATTATTGATTGTAGCCTATGGTAATTTTGGATGATAGACGATGGGCATAGTCCCAGTTTGTAGCCTACAGGCATTTTTGATGGATTATATATATACATTTTGATTTTGACTGTTATATATACATGTATTATGGTTTTGCCATGTGTTTTCTTTATGTTTGTATAGATATTATAACATGATTTGTAAGTATGTATGATGAATGGACATTCATGTGTATTGTGGTTTAGATCTATTATCATGTTGTAGTGTGATTATGCAGTAGAGTAGACTTGCATGATTTAATTTTGAATGCAGTGTGAAGTAATAGCATGTGAAATAATATATGTAGTGAATGCATGTAATGTAAATGCAATAATGGAGTGTGGGATAGTATATGCATGATGAATGCCTTGATTTAGTATTTGATGTGAAGCATGTAATGTACCTAGAATAATGTGATATTTGATGTGATGCATGTAATGGAAATGCAATGATGTAATATTTGCAATAAATCTGTGTAACATAGATGCATATATGCATGTATGGGAATGTGAAATGCATAAAGGAGGTTTTTGTATCGTTACATGTACCGATATGGATGTTATCCATTCCATTATCTTAGATATGTAGGATGGTATAGGAGACATGTATTGGCTTTGACCAATGTAGTTTTTGGCAATCAAATCTTGGATTCCAAACTATGTGGGTTTATGTGGCAACTCATAACTAGTCCGACTAGTTCAGAATTTGTCATGGACCTATGTGTGTAAATGAGTGAGGTTCATTTATCCATTTTGAGGGAGGTAGGATTAACCCATTGTAGAAATGACCTAACTATCTAGCTCATCCATATGCGAATAATGATTTGTACAAAAAGTGGGTAGCTAATGTAATAGATATGTCACCACTTGTAAGACTATTCCACTGGTAGACAGGCTCTTGGAGCCTATTGCTAGCAATGGAAATCATCCCATGGAATTATGTTAAACTTAAGGACCAAATGCGATGAAGCATAACATGGGTGATATCATGAGGCTTTTACTTTTGTTTTCTGTCCCTTATCTATTGTTGACCTATTTATTGTGGTGCTCTTTTTCGTTCTTTTCTATTTTTTTTTTGTTTCTCTATTCCACGGGCGTTGGCTTTTGTTTTCTGCCCTGTTCTTTTACTTCTTCTTATGTTTATCCCTTTTTTTATCCCTAGGTTGCATTTTGACAATGCAAGTGATAGGACGATCAAGGGAAACCATTCACTAGATGGTGACATCTACTCAAGGTGTCATCTTTCCTAGACTCAAAATTTGTTTATTGTGTAACCTACTATGAATGGTCCATGAGAGAAGTTGAACCAGCCTAAAGAACCATAAGAAGAATGTAAAACCTATCAGCTAGGGGTGATATTTGATTGACTGAATTAGTAAGTAGTCAAAGCTTAACACGACACCTATGTATACCCTAATCTTGAAAATGGGGTATGGAAATTCAAGTGGTGATGCTGACAAGTGCATGTATTATTCCTGTTGAAGGTGCATTTTTGGAGGAAGAATGTACAAACTAAAAATGAAATTAACATGAAATATATATGGATATGTGCAATGGGTGTAATATAAATGATGCAAGTGTGGAAATGTAATATCTAAAAGAGGAAATTTATGATGTGCAAAGAATTTTAGAGAACTTATTTATATATGAGTATGGTGTATCATAATGACCAAGAAGTGTGATGTTGTAATAATGGTTGCCCTAGCATGTGGGGTGTGTGTGTAGTAGGTGTATAAGTTTTAGTATGCTAGATGCATGCGGTAATATCAAAATAAGGAAATGAATGAAGGTGAAATGTACAACTAGAAGAACTTTAGAAGTAGTCTTTGGAAACTAGCAAGAAAAGGGGATTTCCAAAGTCAAAAGGATAATAGAAGAAGGGGGGGTAGATCAACATAGGTATGTAGCCGCTCGAAGGGTGACCATACAACTATGTGAGGAAATAAGAATAAGAAGAGGAAATGAGGGGGAAGAAAATATGGGAGCTACTGACGGGTGAAGTGCCATGGGTCAGGTCAGGAATGAAGTGGTGAAGTGATGGTATGGCTTGGACTTCGGTGGGTGGTGTAATTGGAGATGTTGTGAATGTAGCGGGTTGACACTGTCAATATTTCACAAGGTGGCAAAGTTTTTGGGATGATGTGGTATGGAGGACTCATGAGTCGACTATATGAGATGGAACATTTAGGTGATGGTGTTCGAGTGCCATGCAACATATTATGGATTAGGTTTTTGAATGTTTGGCATTCCTCAATGTCATGACCTGGTTGGCAATGGTAGATACAATATTGGTTTTCATTGTAGTTATGTGGTTTAGGACGTGAGGGGTCTATGGATCGAATCTTAGGTAAATCAATAAGGCCTTGATGTATGATATGATAAAATATTTCTGATAATGGCATGAATGGCATGGGCATAGGGTAAATGTATGGTTTGGGTGGAGGTGAACGGGGGAGGGATGAAGGGGTATCCGACAATGGAAGTGTAGGTCAAGAATATGATGTGGAGGTGACGATGCAGAAGCCATGGGAGGTTGATGTGGATGAACATGACAATGAAAATGACTCATCTGTAGCTCGAGAGCCTTGATACATGAAAGGAGATTTTGTATGTTATTTTTTGGTGATGACAATATCGAGGAAGGTGGTGATCGAGACTCTAATATGTATGGAGTGGCCTGGTATGCATGGGATAATGGATGAGGTCATGATGATGAGGGGGAAGAGTGGAATGGCCTTGGGGATTGGTAAGATTATTGATAAGGTAGACCTGGTAGTGGTGATGGTAGCATCTTAAGAATAGGTGACATAGGGGATGGTTCTGGTCGACGATGCAAATGGGATGGGGGCATGTTCACACCGCCAGCTTGAGCCATGCAGGCTTGCAAAGCTTGGGCATAAGAAGATTCTTTGCTAGG
The DNA here is from genome assembly GCA_028583015.1 of Wollemia nobilis. Classification (NCBI taxonomy): domain Eukaryota; kingdom Viridiplantae; phylum Streptophyta; class Pinopsida; order Araucariales; family Araucariaceae; genus Wollemia; species Wollemia nobilis. The sequence continues at coordinate 1,983,535 of JAQPPZ010003183.1, forward strand.
GAGTGGGACTGGTAGGCATGAAGGATGGGTTGGATGGGGGGTGTATCCTCTGTTAGGACAGTTGTATGCTCCTAGAGGGTTATGGGGGGAATTAGTTGGTGAATAATAATTCATAGTATATTTGGGTAAATGAGAAGGGGATCCTTGTGTTCGGGGATGGGATGTTTCCTCCTTTTTGTCAAAAGAGGATAGGGTGACCTGAATGTATCCTGAATGGGGTAAGATGAACCTCAATGGTGAGGTGAGAGGCATCGAGGTGAAGTGTTATGGTCTAAATGGGAGGAATGGGAATGCCTTCTAGTGTGATGAGTGACTGGTGGTTAGGCTAGGTCAGCCAGTGTGATTGGTATAGTTTGTAGTTGTGGAGGATACTGCATGATAATGTATGTAAATGATGGCATCTCTCATTGCTGACAGTGTAGTTGTAAATGATGTAGATACTGCAAGAAGGAAAATAAATACCAGCAACATAAAAATGACATAAAGTAGAAAGTACATGTAAAATATGTAAAGTAAAAATAATAGGACATGCATCTATCATGATGTGCCTAGTGAGTGATTTATTTGTGCGTGTCAGTGTGTACCACTTGTGATATTGAATGCCTATTTGTGTTAGGAATTGAATGCATGAAGGTGTAAAATGTTAATGGGCTCAGGTTCATCGATGCCATCAAGATTGGCCAAGTGATAGGCACCTAAACCATATTTGTGTGTGACGATGAAAGGGCCCAACCATTTTGGGGCAAACTTATCTTGTTGTTGGTGAGGTTGACTTGTGATCTATTGGTTTTCTTTGAGGACTAAATCATTGATTTGGAACTTGCATTGATGTACCTTAATATTGTAGGCACAATTAATGTGATCTTGGTAGACTCGTGTGTGCTGGATGGCATGAATGCGATGTTCATCGAGGAGTGTGAGCTAATATAAATGGTCTCGATGGGTGGTGTCATCATCTATGAATTATTTCATGGATATCTTGAGGGAATGTATTTCAAGCTCAAGGGGCATGATGGCTTCTACGTCATAGATGAGTGAGAATGGGGTTGCCCCAGTGGGAGTATGAATGCTTGTACGATGGGCCCACAAGACTAGGGATATTTGGTTATGTCAGTCACGATGTGATTATGCTATTGTTTTATGTAGGATGGAGTAAATTATTTTGTTTGTGGCTTCTGCCTGGCCATTACCTTGTGGGTAGTATGGGGTAGATAAGCTATGATGAATGTGGAATTTGGTACAAAGTGCTCGAATGGTTTTGTTTTTAAAGGATTTCCTATTATCAGAGATGATTTGGGAAGGGATTCCAAAGTGTTAAATGATATGATCTATGATGAATGTTGCTATCTTTGTCCCTATAGTTGGGACAAGTGGGATGGATTTGACCCACTTTATAAAGTATTCTATAGCAATGATGATGAAATTTTGATTGCTGGAGGAAGCAGGTGTAATTTATCCAATAATATCAAGGTCCTATTGGGAGAAAGGCCACATGGATTGAATTGGTTGGAGTGATTAAGATGGAATATGTGTGAGGTTTGTGTGTTGTTGGTACTTAATGTAATGCTTCACATATGTACAACAATCATATTCCATCTTTAGCCAATATTATCCCATGCGAAGGATACGTTTCATGATATCCATGCCATTGAAGTGGCCACCACAAGTACCATCATGGGTTTCTTGTACAACCCATTGAGATTCTTGCGGTTCTAAGAAATGCAAGAGCATGCCATTGTAGATATGGTGATAGAGGATTTCCCCCAAAAATGTGTAGTAGATTGCTCTTTGTTTAAATGCTTGGCATTGAGCATGGGGTAAGTCGCATAGTAGAAATCCTAGTTTAATGTAATCTTTGATCTACGTAAACCATGGATCATGTGGTTCGGTATCGACCACATGAATGCCACCATCATATTTAGGAGATATAGGTGATATGGTAGATTGAGTGAGTGTATGAATTGTTATTTATGTGGTTTTTGATGTTGGATTTTGTGGGATTAATGATCCTAAGGAAGCCATTATATCCACAAAATGGTTAGAGGATCGTGGTAAGGCTTGGATGTCATACCATTCGAATCGATAGAGGAGTTATTGTGCAATGTGCTTGTATTGTTGGAGAACTGGACAATTGCATTGCCATATCTCTTGGACTTAGTTTACTATGATGTGGATGCATTTAATATGCATAGAATGCACCTATTTCAATATGAGGATTAGGGCTTCATATTTTATGTTGTTGTTCATAAAAGGGAAATCCAACTTGAATGAAAAGGGTAGTGGTTCACCTTTAGGTGTGAAAAATATAATGCCTACACCCCCAGCATACATGCATTAGGATCCATCAAATAATAGTGTTAAGTCGACGGTCATTTTTGGTTCTACATATTCTTCATATTCTCTTATGTGAAGGATGGAGTCATCTAGGAGATGAATGAGGAGGGGTTGGTCATCAGACAAGGGAGCTTCCACCAGTTGGTCCGCTATGACTTACCCTTTGGTGAATTTTTGTGACACAAATTCGAGGTCAAATTCGAGTAGGAGCATGATCCATTTAGCTGTGCAGGAATTGTGGTAGATCTTGTTCATCATGTAGCAAAGGGGATTGTCTCGGATGATGACAAATGTAGTATGGTTAAGCATGTAATGGCATAACTTCTACGTGGAGAATACTACAACTAGGCATAGTTTCTCCATGTACCTATATCTAGCTTCATATCTAACTAGTGTGCGACTGATGTAGTAAATGGCTTGCTCTTTGTCGAGTGTGTTATTTTGGGCTAGAAGTGTACCTAGCACAAAATTTTAAGTAGAAATGTACAAGATGAATGGTAGTTGTGGGTGTGGGGTGACATAACTGGCATTGAAGTACGATAAGTTTTGATGTCATCATAGGCTTACTGGCAGTTATTATCCCATTTAAATTTTACTCCCTTTTGTAGGAGGTGGTTGAAGGGTTTGCACTTATCTGATAATTGTGCTATAAATCTATGGATAGAGGTGATTTTACCTTTGAGGTTGTGCAATTATTTCAAGGTAGTAGGTGGAGGCATCTCAGTGATGGCTTTTACCTTGTTAGGGTCGACTTCAATGCCTCATTGGGTGATAATGAATCCTATAATTTTTCTTGAGGTAGCACCAAAAACGCACTTCTTTAGGTTAAGGCGGACGTTGTGTTCTAACAAGCAGTCAAAGATCTGATGGAGATCCTTGAGATGTTCTGAGCATTTTTTGGATCTAGCAATGAGATCATCTACGTAGTCTTCCATAATGTTTTGCATGTAATCATGGAAAATGTAGGTCATTGTGTGCTAGTAGGTTGACCTAGTGTTTTTAAGGCCAAACAACATGACCTTATAGTGGAAGGTCCTCTAGGGGTTGTGAATTATGTCTTGTGTTGATTAGTAGGATTGATTTTGATTTAGTTATAACTTGAAAATCCATCCATAAGGGATATCATTTTGTGGCCTGTGATGGAATCAACAAGGGAGTCAATGTTAGGTAAGCGAAAGTTGTCTTTGGGACAATATTTGTTTAGATCATGAAAGTTTGTGCAAATGCGAACTTCATCGGATGGCTTGGGTATGGGGACCATGTTAGAGACCCATTCAGGATAGTCGATGGGTACTATGAATTCTACGTCTAAAATATTTTGGAGCTTAATTTTTACTAATAATGCAACAGTTGGGTGCATGTAGCATAACTTTTGCCTTACTAGTTTGGCATTTTGATCTAGTGTAAGATTGTGTACTACTGAGACAAGATCGAGTCCTGGCATATTCTTGTATGACCATGCAAAGACTCGGATATACTTACGAAGGAAATTTATGAATAGGATGTGCTCCTCAGGAGAGAGGCTAGCAGCTAATTTGACTATGTGAGGATTTTTTAGGATCACCACCTATGTCAACATTGATTTTTTCCTCAATAAGCATGTGGGAACCATCGCACAATTGTTCTGGAATCGAGATAATATGGAGTTCATCGATGGCCTCAGTAAGTTCATATTCATCATCTAGGTAGATGTCCGTGTGGTGGACCTATAGTATATGAGGTGGCATAGATGATGAAGGAGCGTTTGCAGTACGTAGAATGTGGTGAGAGTAGGAAGTCTCGGGGTGTCGGTATGGGTGATATGTGATCAAGATTGATAAAATTTGGGTTTGGTGTATCATCTCGTGTTGATTGGCATGTGTATCATAGTGGAGAGAAGAGATCCACTTCTACCATATTAATTGATGTTATGGGGGATGTAGGTGGTGAATATTTTGGTGATGATATCTTGACAACCTGTGAGCATCCTAGAAGGCTTAGAGGAGGGTGCAAGATTATTGGTGGATATCATGGTTGAGTGACAACTCATTGAAGTTATTTATGTATAGGTAGGAACAGAGCTAAGTATGTTGGTGATGGTGGTGGAGATACCATGTTGTGCTCTGGTAAGTGAATGTTTAAGGATAGCGCAATGAATTGGTTTTTCTACTCATCAACACAACATGGCAAGGTGGTGTCGAGTATGGAAGACTCTTGGAATAAATTGCCAAGGACTGTAATAGTGGATTTGGGTGGGGGGGTATATTCTAAGATATCCATATCAATATATTCTTCCAAAGTGTGTTTCAAAAGTGGGGAAGGATGTAGGAGTAAGTATTGGAGCTCATATTCTAATGTATGGATGGTGGTTGGGCGATAACCTAAGCCAATTTTTTTAGTAGGGGATTGGACATGAGGGTTAATAGGTGCGCATAACCCTTGCTCATAATGGACTAGTCTAAATCCATGCCAATGGAAGCGTCGAAGGTAACATAATGGAAAGTAAGGATTAACTAAGCGGTCTATTGTAACACACAATCTAGATTGTGGTGGTGGAGATACTATGAGTGGGAGTGAGGAATCAATTCCAACGTATACAAAGTTGGTATGATTCTTAGGGGATCCTAATTGTACGACTATCCTGATAGTTAGGATCGAAGCTGAAGGGTGCCAAAATTCTTGGGCAAATTGTATAATGGGTGGGCATACACGGGCATCATGCACATTATAGTCTCCTAGGCGTGAGTTTATCATAAAAATAGAAATGTGTGGTGTCATGTTTTCTGGTGAACGCGATGGGGAATTCAATTTAGATGATGATGGTGAAGTTTATTGGTCTCTAATAGTAGCATTGGAAGGGTGCAAAAATTGATCATCTAAGTGATATGCTCATTGTTCCCACTCATGACATTCGACTGCGGTAGCTGGGATGGGATGATTGGCCTATGGGAATTGTGAAGGCGATGGAGTGGGTATTGGATGATATGGGGAAGTGAATGACCTAGGCCATGGATGAAAATGAAGAGAAGGTGTGCACGATGTAGGGAGAATAGGTGCTTCCATATAAGAGGATGCTTTATGTGAAGTGATAGGGTGTGATGTGGATGGTGGTTGTGGTGTTGATATAATAGGTGATTTCATAGAGGATGAAGTTTAGGATGGTGTTGGTGGTCATAATATGGGAGGTGAGAATGGTATGGTAGTGGGATTAGGCATTGTTGGTGATGGTGCTAAGGGTGTTGACACTAAAGTGTGTATTCTTGATGAGGATTGGGATAATGCAGTATATGTAGGAGTAGATATCGATGCTCTAACTGATTGATGAGAGGAAACTAGGAAGATTTGCATGGACGAGAAAGAAGGTGCGGGTGGGAGATCTATGATTTTGAGAATTTAAAGGGGTTCCAATAAGTTGGGATGCAATGAACGAGTCTATTGTGGATATACTTGAGGTAATGGTGCAGCGTGGAAGGGACACATTGCATATCCTTGATCCATGGGAAACCAAGGAGAATTTTGTACTGCATATCTCCTTGGATTATTTGGAAGAGGATGGAAATGGTACGAATACCTACTTGGATAGGTAGTACTATGGATCCTATCGTAGGTCTCATAAAACCATCAACTTCTCATAGATCGAGGGAAGGTGTGGTGAAAAGTGCTAGTGATATATGTAAATGGTGTAGGGCTACTGTGGATATGATGCTAATGGATGAGCCCATGTCAACGAGGACTCGCTTATAGGTGATATCATTGATATTGGATTGTATGTGGAGAGGGGGATCCACTCCTCCTACGAGTTCTATTATCTCATGGTCATGGAAGCTAATGGATGGTTGAAGGCATCACGGGATGTTCCCTACAAAGTTCACAAATGCATTGGTATCATGTGTTTCTAAATCTATAGACCATAAAATGTCATTCAACACCTCATGATGGGGTTGAGATTGTTGTAAAAGGTCAAATATGGATAATCATGTAGGGGAACTATGCAATTGATGGGTGAGGATACCACTGATGCTAATCACATTTTGAGGTAGAGACGATACAGTGCTAGGAGTCTAGGAAACCTGTGGCGATGTAAATTGGGTAGATGGAGATAGAATAGGTGTGGTCTAGAGCGATAGGTATTGTTAGTTCTGTGTGGTAAGGTTTATCATACCTACTACTCCATGTGATGGAGGATCACATTGGACATTATTCACTTGGTGAGGTGGTCCTAGTAGATTGGTTGGAGGTCTTTGGGTATTGGTTGCTCTGTGGTCTGATAGAGGATTCTAGAATATCCCTAAGTTTTGGTTTTGTGGGACTAAAGGGTTTGATACCTGAATGGTACCCCTATCGATTAGGTCTTACACTTGAGCATGGAAGGAGCAACATAAATCGATGTCATGGATGCATTGTCTATGGTATAGGCTATAGAGTTGCTCATTGTATCCACAAGGCTTAGGTACATTTGGATCTAACAGTCATATTTCATGTAGAAGAAGATGTTCATCATCTTGTAACCTATGAAAGAGGGTGGGTAAAGGTTTGAATAGAAGTGTGAGGTTATGTTTTGGATCTTTTGGATGCATGCCTCGAGACTATTGAGGCCTAGGTGGAGGAGGTGCACTGGTTTGGAATACTTGTTGTTGTGGAGCATAAGGTGGTGGGCTTGGTGTTGGTGCTAAGGTAGCAGCTACCACTTGGTTGGTTTGTGGAGGTCGAGGATATGGTTGGTTAGGTGTATTCCTATTAAAATGGAAGTTGGAATTGTAGTTAGGCTTTGATCTTAACTTAATTTTTTTAGATTGGACTTTAATGTATTCGATAACCTTTTCTTATGAAATGGCTTCCTCAAAGGTGCAAATTTGGTGAAGTTGTAGAGAAGTAGAAATATGTTTGTGGCAAATCTTGGAAAAGAGTGTCACTAGCTCTATAGTAGGAAGGCTATGGGTGATGTCATGTATGATCGCTCTCCATCTAGATACAAACTCAGTGATAGGTTTATCATTAGCTTGTCGTAAGGCATAGACATTGGAAAAGGTTATCTTCTTCTTAATGTTAATTGAGAAATGTTCTAAGAAAGTGTTTTCTAATTGTTCAAACATATAAAGGCTATGCCATGGTATCATGGTATACCAATATAAGGCTTGTCCTGCAAGGGAGATGGAGAAGGTTCACAACATCAGGGGGTTTCTACTATGAAGCTGGTAGCAAGCTGAGTGATAGTTACTAACATGCTCTCTAGGGTCCTCCTTACCTTTGTACTTATCAAACTTCAGGATCTCAAAGCAATAGGGGTAATATGGGAAAGGGATGGATGGATGAACTAGCTCATTATAGATTTCATCATAGGATGGTTTTTGTGGCCCGTAGCTTGCGGTATGTATGTTCAACATCTTGACTTCATCTCGTAGGAGTTGAATTTCAAGTGTTAAGGGTGGAGGTGATTGAGCTAGGGTTGGCTAAGCCTGTGAGTGCAACAGATAGTGAGGTTACTTTTGTTCATCCCCATATTATGAGGGGAAATATTCCAAATGGTCTTGGTATGTTGGGTATTGGGTGGCATACGATGTAGGAGAAAGTGGGATACTAGGCTATGAAATGGATGTTTGTTGGGGATAGTAACACTGTGATTGGGATGTGTGCTATTATGGCATAGGTTCCTACTAGGAAGGAACCTACTGTAATAGCTGGGCCATAGGAGGTGATGACCATGAAGGAGGGGTGTGAAGAATTTAGTGCCAGTATATGAGAGTGGAGGTATCAGTGCTATCGATGCTAGTTACAGTTGAGGTAAAGTGTCAAAATTTGAGATCTACCTTTGTCCTAAAGGGTCAGCTATGTTGAGGCTAAACTATGTGGAATGGCCCAAGGGAGCAGATGTATGAGCTATGAATTTTCATTTGTATGTAGGAGGAATATTAGTGGTAGGGACTTGGAAATGAGGAGGAGGCAGTACCCTAAAGGTCGGTGAAGGTGAAGGTAGAGTGGAAGATTGGGTATTGTACACTCTAGGAACCTGAGACGTAGGTGGGAATGTAGTGGAAAAAGAGGGGTAAGCTTCCATAGTGGAAGCTTGGGAATAGGATTTGGTGCCTATGTCCCATACTAAATGAATTTAGGTTGTTGGTTTTCATTGTTGAACTTGATTATTTTGGGTTTTGAGAGGTTCTTGTGTTAGGTCTTCAAAAATTATGAAAAATGATTACTGGGATGATGATTGTTGGGACTATTGGGAAGAGTGTGGGTGTGATGTTTAAGAGGGTGTTTTTTGTTCCTTTAGAGGAGGTTGCTATTGTACAATTTGTAATGTTGACCTCTGGGTACCTGTGGTAGAGGAGGAAGGATCAAAAATCATTCCTACAGGAGGGGCGAATTATGTAACCTCCAGGTGGGTACGGTTCAAGAGGGATGAGTCATTCTCAAATAGGGATTGATATAGACTCTAGAAAAATGGGTGTGCAAAGGTAGGGGAAGTAGGTATGACCTCCTCATATATAGTGAAGAATGGATGGGGTTGTCCTGGTTCTATGTAGATCACATGGTCACAGAATGTGGTGGGTAGATTAGGAGAATATGGGGATGCAAGAAGTGGATAATACTTTTCGAGTAAATTAGCTAAGGCTTCACTCAGGGTGGACGTCTCATGTTGAGTCACCATGTGTGTGAACTGTAGATCAAATCCTATGAGCAAATCTGATGTGTCTATGATCTTCCCCTTCATGATCGAATGAGTGGAAGAATTTTGACTAGAATAAGTGGTAGGTACATCCTTTATAAGGTGTGCTTGATCACATGCTCGACTACGGGTGACAATAGGTATGATAACATGTGTAATATTGTGAGGGTTTAGAACTACTTAGAAATAAAATCCTGTAATTCTATGTGTAGTGTGTGAAGGGGTTTAGGAATAATCCTGACATGGTGTGGATTCTATTGTGTCTGGTATAAGTGTAAAGAAATAAAATGTTGTGTATAGCTAAACAATATATGGTGTGATGTGCTGATACCAATTTGTGCTCATGCAAACAACAGTAGACTCGAATCAATTCTAAATGCTGAAAATAAAAAGTGTTTTGTTCATTTATGTGTGTTTCGATGTTGGTACCTCCTAGGTAGTATCATAGGTAGTGAAGTGAGTACTCTAGTGAATCAGGAATATTGTTGGTATTGAATCTCCTACAACACCCAAATATGCAAAAAATAGAACAATATTGCAACGTGTGAATGGTGACTTGTATGGAAGGCATAGCAAAATGATATCGTAAAAGGGATGGAACCCACTATGCTGAAGTGAGTTCACTATATCCTCTCACAAGAAGAGGTGGTACTATCTGAGACTTACTACCAACATACCCATGCTTTCACTTCACCCTCAGGCGGGCTTATTCAATAACGACAGTTACCATGTTCACTAATTATGTAAGCCATACAAAAAAAGGTGTCTAATCCTATCCCACTTTGAAGGTAACAACTGGTGATGAAATACAGAATACCAGTCTCAAAAGTGGGAGGTTTTTTGGTGATGAAGCCCAAAAAACCACTCCTTTGGGGCTACTAGGTGTCTAGGGGATGAGTTGGTGGAGGGTAAAACACCTATCACACCAATCTCAAGTGATGGATTGGGGATGAAGTCCAATATCACCACTTGTTTAAGATACCATGTACGTGTGTGTGGGGTTTTTTTTTTTCTATAGATGTTATGTAAAATAGGAAATCTAACTAATTGCATTTTCAAATTGAAATCTAGCCTTATGTGCATTTTTTGAAAGCTAAAGACTAGAATGAAATGTTTTTTTGTAAACAAAGAATCTAATCCTAGATGCTTTTAGGAAAAGAAGTTAACTCTATTTTTTAAAGCATAGAAACATGCAGTACAAAGGTGTGAAAGAAGGGGGTTTATGTAACCCTAAATGTGCATGAAAACATGTAGTAATTGCAATGGAAATGTATACAAGTATAGACACACAATCACAAGAACTTTATACATGCAAATTAGAAAAAGAGAAAGTAAAATTTACTTGAGATTTTAAAATTTAAAGTCGTTGGAATTTTAACAGATTTTATAATCATAGAAATACTTAAACTAAATGGAAATACGAAGAAAAAAAATATGTTACTACCTATTATGTATTAATTAGTAAACATTTTACCTATACCTAAAAATTAGAAAACAAAGCAAATACAAAATAATACTTAGTCTCTGATGTTGTGAGTGGTCTGATTAGGTCTTGTACTACTCACCCCTGCAACTTTAGAGGTTTTTGAGACTTTTAGGTTGACTTCGCCACCCGAGGGCTGAATTGAGATCTAATTCATGGGGCAGGGGGTGAATTGGGATTGGAGACCCCAAATATCTGTTCTAAAGTCCTGAGGTGGTTCCCAAAATTTTTTAGGTCTCTGTGACACTCAAACTTGGTACATGGAAGACACAAAAATAGAGGATGTTATCAGACTCGCAAGAAAAAGTTAGCCTAACACTATCCATTGTGGGGGTCCCACTGAGAGTGCTAGAATGAAACAGCCAAAACATAGCATTTGATCTAACAACATATTAATGACACATTTTATTAAGGAAAATGTATTTTTATTCATGTAAAGAGTGCATAGGTTACAATGGGGTCAAATTCCCCTTTATCCTTTCTTTCCACAAATGATACAATAGGTCTGCTATCGTCCTTTTGTGTTCCTTAGTGTATATGGGCTTGCGTACCACCACGGGATTGTAGTTTGTAGTTGTTTTCCCTCCTTGGTTATAGGCCAAACCTAAAAAAATGGGTCATTTTGTTGGGGGCTTGCATCAGTCAGGTTCCATATTTAGAAACACAAATTGATTGTAAACATTAAAAACTAAAATGAAAGATGCAGGAGCTCATAAAATGACAAAATAAAGCTTACCTCCCAAATCTAAGCTGATTTGGGACCTGCAGGACCAATTCACCACCCGAGGGGGGAACTGGTGCTGGATTCATGGGTTGCGGGGTGAATCAGAACTTGAGTGATATACTATAGAAATACTTTGATGGAGATGTTCCTTTGCTGTTGAAATGTCAATGTGCAGGTTCAGATCTACTTTGTTGTACTTCAGTATGTATTTTGTGTTGAGAAAGGTGTTGTCATTTTTGTAAACACACTCAATGGAATTTGGTTGGTGTTGTGGTATAGTTTTTTGTACTTTTACAGAGTTTTTTAGTGATTGTGGAGATGTGGTGTACGCTCGGTTGAAGTTGCTACAGGTTGTTCGTGCAAATTTGCAAAAGTTGCAAAAATTGTCAAGAAGTTGTCAAAGTGGTAAAATATCAATGGAATGTGTTGGACAGCCCAAGATACTATTTAGAGGTTTTTTGATCATTAGAAAGTGTGGTTGTAGTGTTGGAATGACCGGTTGCTTCATCGGTGCATTGTTGGTCATGAAACTGCAGCAGTAAAATCTACATCGGAGGTCACTTTACGGGAGGAATATTAAGCAATCCACAATGAATTTGATCTCAAATTTTTTATTGGAGGTATATGGATATACAAAGAGCTTAAGTTTTAAATTTCATCCCAAATGGAGTCCGGAGGAGGAAACGGTGAGCGTTGCAAAATAGCTCAGGAGCACTTTTTCCAATTTATGTGATAGGTGTAAATCAGCGTAGGAGGCCTATTTGTAGGAAGAATTATAAGAAATCTAGAAAGAGTTAGATGCTGAAATTTGAACTAGAGGTAGTTAAATGAAACTAAAAATTGGTATCAGAGAAAGGTTCCCTTATCAAGCTAAATCAGCTAGGGTTGATCTTGGATTAGTATGCAATGAGTAAGAAGAATAGATCCTCCTCCAATAAGGCATCTCAGTTGGTTTCAGTTCTTGTGGAAGAGAAAATTGAACTAGAAAATGTAGGAGTGAATTCTGAAGTATGTGATGAAATCCTTGAGGTTGAAGTAGATCTAGAAGGTGAGTTAATTGCTGCACTTGAAGAGTTGGATATAGAAAGGAAAAATAACAAAAGACTATCCAAGAAGTTTGAAGAATATGGGGATAAGATTGAAGATCTCTTCTTACAAATTCATAAAGCCAAGAAAATAGAAGAAGACTTGAAGTCACACCTGGATGATAAAATCAATGTATGTAGCAAATGTGAAGAGGAATCTAACAAAGTTATTAGTGATCTAAAGCTGCAAGTAGAAGATTTCAAAAGGATTGAAGAAACTCTCAGGTCACAGATCAATGAGAAAGATATTGTTAGCTACAAACAAGAAGAGGAGATTGTTTTATTGAGGAAACAACTAGAAGAGGCCAATGCAAATCTTAAATTTGAGAAGAGCACAAAGCTACTAGATGAAATTATAAGGCAACAAAGAAGCTCCATAGCTAAGCTTGATCTTGGATGTGAAGCTGAACAACCTTCATATTCCAAATCTACAGATAAGAAGAAGTACTCTATTGAAGGATCGAAGCAATAAAAGTTTGAAGCTGAATCTTCAAAAGGAATAAAAAATCAAAGGATATCTATAGCAAAGGAACCACAACAAAAGAGGTTCTATCACTCTCACTCTATTCATAATAATTCTTTTAATGGCTATTGTTTTAGATGCAACCATTACGGTCACAATGCAATTTATTGTGGATTGAATAATAGATCAAAGAGTTATGCTGGTAGATATACATATGTTTTTCTGATTGAACACCATGTGCAATGTTTTAAATGTAATGGTCATGGGCACATAGCAAGGTTTTGTCTAAGCACTTTTGTATCTAATCTAAGGCAAGATAGTAGATTTCATCAGACACAAAGAATACAACATAGACAGGGAAGAAATAATGTGCATCAAAGAAAGGAAAATAATCATCCATCAAGGATGCACAAGAGACAACCACCCAAGAGAAATGCTCAAGTTCACGAAAAGGTTCAAAATAGGGATGCAGTAGAAAAAATCAAGACCAAGTTCAAGAAATTTTGGAGAAAGATTCAGGGAGACAAATTCAGATCGATCCACATTTGATCATTACACATTTTCTCAACTGCGTGTGTAATGTTTTGTTCAATCGCCATCGGGTCACCGATCTCTGGGTATTCGATTTCTTTTGATTTGTATGAAGCAGGTTCATAGCCATTGTTACTATCATCACTGATGACAATGAAGGTAGGTTCTTCAGGTTCATAGTTTTTCTCAGCCACCTCCTCTTCATCATCACTAATTATGATAAGTTCAAGCTCTAAAAAGGAAGGAAAGTACTCAATTACACTGTCACTATGACCGTTATATGCATCATCACCTTCGTTATCAATCACTTCTTATGGAGTAAGTTCATCCGATTCATAGGTAGTCTGTTTCTCGGTCAAATGGTTCTACAAGCTATGGAAGACAACATTGATTTCGAGTGTCTCAACTGCTTGATCAAATGCATGAGGATCCCAACTATCCAGAAATGTCAGCAAAGCTTTATAGCATCCTTGTGACCTCATGATGAATCAAAATTGTTATTTTGAATATCACATTAGTAAGCAATGCAAGACTATAAAAATAAATAAATAAATAATTCGAGGAATAGATACAATACAGTTTGTGAATTACTCTGTACAAATTCGCAGATAGTTCTCTTGAACTATTGATAAAATGCCAAATTCAAAATGCAGCATTTTTGAATGTGATAATGCGTTTATATAGTGACTCCAAGCAGTCAGGCATTACATGTTTGATTGTTCGGGTGGCACAGTTAGGTGGAGGTAATAAGCAGGAGCATGAGATGTTGGCTTGACAAAGCCATTTTTTTATTATTGTGAAATCTCTCTGGTTATGGCGGTTACAAAAAATTAGCGAGTATGTTGGGTTTCTGGGTGCGAGAGCTCCCAAGGTTTCCATATGACCTACATAAGTGGTTCCAAAAGTTAGATATTCGATCTAAAAGCCTAGATTTTGACTCGAAGGATTGCACTTGTTGTCATTCCCCATGTAATAGTATGCCAAAGAAATCTTAGCTGGATAGTTCATCGAACTCAGGTTTCTCAAGAAGAATCTGAACTAAAGCTGCCTGGTCTATTGCTTGAGGAAAATTAGAAAGCACTAGTGCCCGAAGTTTCAAAAGAATAATATTCCCATCTTGAACAAGTGCTTCTATTTGAGAAACTGCCTGTTGCAGAACCAGCAACTGCTCTACAGTATTTTGTCCTGGAGGAGTTGTGACTCTAACTTCATTAAGGGGGTTTCTTTGGCTTAAGTACCGAGAACATAGCATGAAAATTACCATAAATAGAAAAAAGTAAGGTAAAAGCAACGGTTAGGGTGTAAAACATGAACAATTAGTGTACAGAAATTAAGATGGTCAAAATGCAAGTAGTATCATGTCAAAAATATGTGGTTTCATTACCGATATTTTAGGGACAATCATATTACATGTGACAAAATATTCTGAAAGGACCACACCAACAAACATTTGTACACCATTTTAACCTTCACCTACATGTCATTGCCAAGGAAATGGCGACTCCATTAAGCAAGAAGAGAATTATATAAGCCTAGAGGAAATTACCTTTCGAAGACAATATTTCTATTGCAAGTTAGCATCACTTCTTTAGATATGGACTTGATCAAATATGGCGGATATTCTAGAGTATGATCTGATAGAAGCGCACCTTGTTTGCATGCCAACATGTATTTGGTTACATCCCAGGCCATTGTAAACACTATATATTACTCTTTTGTATTTTAGGTCATAGAGGATTTTCATTGGCTGTACAAAGTGGTAATATTTTTGAATTGTTTGATTTGCTTATGCCTTATAACAGGAAATTAATACAAGTGTCTCCATCTATAATGTTGTAGTGCAAAGGATAAATAAAGGGAGCTAGATAAGTCATCCACATTATTAAAAGGAAGGTCACTATAGTTTTGGTATCATTCAACCTGCAATAGTTGGGAGGATTGACAGAGGCCTTTCAATTTTATAACTTGTGCATGGTTGTAACATTTGAGCCAATTTATTGGTGAAGTTGACGGTGATGGTGTCATTCACTTGTTATTACCGCTATTCATATTATAAATATTTTTGATGCTTATTATGCTTATCATGATGTTTTCAAATAGTGAAATGAAGTGTTCTTGAACAAGGGGAGTTTGTAGTCGTCCTTTGTCATTGTTGTCAAAGGGGGAGAAAAATTTGTAGGTGCATGCTCGTGTGTTGCCAACAATTCCAAAGGGGGAGATTGTTGAGCAAGGTGTTGTAATTGTTTTCAACACACTCAGTGGGATTTGGTTGGTGTTTGGTGCTTTTATAGAGTTGTTTAGTGATTGTGGAGATGTGGTGTACGCTCGGTTGAAGTTGTTACAGGTTGTTCGTGTAAATTTGCAAAAGTTGCAAAAATCGTCAAGTTGTCAAAGTGGTAAAATGTCAATGGAATGTGTTGGACAGCCCAAGATACTATTTGGAGGTTATTTGATCATTATAAAGTGTGGTTACAGTGTTGGAACGGTCGGTTGCTTCACCAGTGCATTGTTGGTCATGAAACTGCAGCAGTAAAATCTGCATCGGAGGTCACTTTACGAGAGGAATATTAAGCAATCCAATAGGAATTGGACCTCATTTTTTTTATTGGAGTTATATGGATATACATAGAGCTTAATTTTTAAATTTCAGCCCAAATGGAGTTTGGAGGAGGAAATGGTGAGCGTTGCACAATGGCTCTGGAGCACTTTTTCCAATTTATGTGACATGTAAAATCAGCACAGGAGGCCTATTTGTAGGAAGAATTCCTAGCAATACGGAAATATTTAGATGGTGAAATTTGAACTAGAGGTATTTGGATATACTGTAAATCAATTTTCCAATTTTAGTCTCGTTTGGAGATCCCAGCAAAAATTTATGACTCTCCAAAAAATGCCTCATAGAACTTTTTTCAGTTTTGGACAGTTTTATGTGATAGGTAAATTGATAAAATTCATATCATTTTGTGAAAAATATTGAATTCTTATTATGGATTCATGTTTAGCTCATCAAGATGACCAAATTTGCTTTTTGAACCATGCCAATCCGAGGTCCCAAAGTATGATTTTGAGTAAGGTGCACCGTAGTTGGTTGTGAAGTGTTTGACGAAATGTCTTCTCCATATTTGAACAGTTGAAAGTAAGATGTGACCAAATGTGACTGTAGAAAACATGGACCAGGTTGAAAATATAAAAAGGGATTTACAATTGACAAGTGGCATATGTGAATCTTGTGTCATAAAGGAGTTATATAAAAAGGGAGTTACAATTGACAAGTGGCATATGAGAATATTGTGTCATAAAGGAGTTACATAAATAAGGAGTTACAATTGACAAGTGGCATATGAGAATATGGAAGTTACCATTAATAGGTGGCATGTGAGAATATGGAAGTTACAAAAGAAGGAGTTACAAAGAGAAAAGATAGTTATAAAAGGAGTGTTGCTTGGAGAATTTTAGTTGGGTTGTAAGTGTGTGTGTTTTGAGAATTGTGAGAGAGGTTGGGTAAGCAATAGACCAGTCAGGGTATTGTAAAAGTGAAGGCATTTTTATGTCAATATTCTAGTTTCAAAATTGAAGTCCAAGTTGGTGCTTGACATCAGGGGTTGGTGCTCATTCCAGTTGGTGCTGGTAAATCAAGGGTTGGTGCACCTTCCAATGGGTGCTGGTAAATTGATTGTAAATTTGGTGCTTTGCAAAGGCTAGATTTGGATGGGAGTACAAACAATAATTTTTGGGGATGTAGCCAAATCGGTGAACCTCGGTACATCTTGTGTTGTGTGATGTTATCTTGTTATACTTGCTTTATTTGGTTTCATGTTTGCATTGCTTTGGCTTTAAGTGTTGAAGATTTATGTGTAAAAGAGCTACACTGATTCACCTCCCCCTCTCAGTTTCATTGTGCGACTAACATTTTGGTAGAGTTTCTGTACTTTGGACATAATATGGAGAGAGATATAAATGAGGGTTTGGGCCCACTATATATAGAAAACAACAAGGTGCAGGGGGAGAGTTAAGGAAACTAACCCTAGGCTAAATTTTGACTAGATTTAGGTTAGGTTTTGTGAGGTGGAAGCCTCACATTCCCCATAGGAAATATCCTATCCTCACACATGTGTGAGGAAGGATTAGGTCTAATCAGGATTAGGGGATCCTAAGTCAAATTAGGGCTTGATTAGGGTTCTTAGGAAAATATCCTAGCTAACCCTAATTACACACATGTGGGAGGGTGCAATTAGTGTTAATTAGGGATTAAGAGTTTAATTAATCAAATTTTCCCTAAAAAGGTGACTTAAGTGAAGTCAACATTAAATTATATTTTAGGAATTGACTTGAATAATTTCTTTTTCCAATTAATATCCTATGGGGGCCTCAATTGAGTGCAAATAGGCTTTGTATCACCTTAGGAAGCTGATGGAAGGTATCCTTATGCATGGGAAATGTTTGTGATGTGATTTTGCTAGATTATTAGGGATTTTGACCTGAAAAATAGCAAAGTGATGTTTGAAAGTCTACACAATGCTATGATAATATACGGTGATCTATGCATGACTACGCATGACTACGACCATATACGCATGACTACAGTAATATACGCATGTCTAGGATGATATACCATAGCCTATGTTGGTCTACAATAGCCTAGGGGTACCTATGATGGCCTATGTGAACCTACAAGTGTCTGAAAGGATCTATAAGTATGTAGGTGTGCAATGTGCGACTTTTAGGTGTCTACAAATTGGACCATGATACCTCTAAAGAGATCAAGGAGGATCATTGTAACAAGAAGATCTTAACCATTTCTAGTTAAAGACTCCATGCTCTACTAACTATCTATTTACCAGAATGAGCCTATGGGTATATTGTTGTAACAACTTTTAGTTTTTTTGTTATGTAATACTATTATATATAGGATGAGCGACCTAAACAAAAGGTTGGCTCTTAGATGTTTACAAGGTGATGTACACAGACTTCTGAAAGCTAATAAAATATCATCCATTCTGGTTTTTGGCTCACTGATGTATTCTCAAGTATGTATGGATTGTTGATAGCTATTTAAGGTTAGGTTGAATGTAACTTGCTTTAATTCTTATTCTAAATTTTTGTGGTAAAGTTCTACTAACTTTGAGACTAACTATTCCATTATTCTTATTCTTGAGTATATTTACATTAGAGGATTATTTTATCTGTTTTGATGGTTTAAATAGATGCTTCTCTAAAAAATGCTATTAAGATTGCTTTGCTATTGTCTAATTTGTACCTCTAAATGCTTCTATCAATAGTTATATTTCCATCTCTTTATGAATTTACTTCTCTCCCTTTTCCCAAAAGAAGCAAGGAACCAGCCTCCTCTGGAGATTGAACCGGGTAAACCCTATTTTAACCCAGTATTTCAATGTTGGAAAATTCTTGGACGTAAACGTAACCAAAGGCAGATTTTGAACCAACAATACCATCCACCTATCATCAGTACCTCAAGTATGAGGATCAAGATATTGATCCTAAACAATTTTCTTATTTTTATATGGCCTCAATACCAAAAATATTATGTCCATCTTTGCAAATTGCATCTTTATCCATACCTCAGGCTATCACCTTAGAGCCATCCCTACTAGATAAGCCTATCCTAGTTTATTCTCATTCACCTTCACACATGATCAACAACTATTCATTGCACAATATCTCTAGGGTGGATGATGTCAATGCCTATCATGACCATGTCTTGGATATTGACACCTTATTTGCCTCACCTCACTACTACAACAATCACACTCTCAAAAGAACAACCATATAGATAGGAAGGTACTCCTTTCTATGTGTTGGAACCTCCAACAATGAGCACTTTAATGAGGAGAATATTTTCTCACTTGAATGATAGTATGCTTCCTGTTATTTATCCCCTACTTATTCAATCTCTAATTAGATCATTTTTAATATGAGATACCTTGGAAAAGGTCTTATTTCACATGAACAAGGCATAAAAGAACTTTTAGAAGTGAACACTTGGCCTGGTCATTATGGGATTGGATATATTCCTAGCAAGATTGATCCTCTACCTTTCCTACTATCATCTAGTTTATTGAGGTTAGATACTCCTCTCCATGTTCCCTTGGCATGGAAAAAATCTCACTTCATATTTCACAAATAGATGATGGGGATGAGAAATAATTTGTATTCCTCCTCAAAACTAGCTCTTTCCACTTTGCATGATTTATCAGTGTGAATTGTGTAATCCTAGTCTCTCGTGAGATAGTCGATCACTTGCATACAATTGAGATTGTAGCCCTTTTTTCTAACTTGTCTGCTATGACTGTGTGTTGATGATCCCATTTTTAGGATGTCCAACTTTCCTATATTGAACATGAACCTCAAAGATGAATCTCATATCCTTATTAAATACACTATGGATTTTAACATAGGGACTAACATTGAACCTAAAATCCTTAAGCTTGGTGTTACTCTAACTTTAACTAAATACAAACCATTTGTTGGTTGTGCATGTTCTACTAGAATATATGCACTAAAGTGCTGGATCCCATAAAAATAGGGAAATTATTAGTAGAGGTCGTGGAGATGTTATGTTTTCTTGAAAAGTACTTCCCCCTTCTTTTTTTTATATCATGGTGCACCTAACTATTCACTTGGTGTGGGAGGTACATTTATGTGGACATGTACAATATCGATAGATGTAACCTTTCAAGAGGTTTGTATGCATTCATCAATCTTATAAACCACCATTTTTCTAATTTTTTTTGTATCTCATCTAATCAAAATTGGTTGTTTCCTTTCTTAGAATTATGAATATTTTTAAGGGGTATGTAAAGAACCAAGCTAGGTCCAAAGGTTGAATTTTTGAACATTATCTTGTCGAGGAATATGTTTCATTTTGTGCAAACTATATGAGAGGTATGAAAGCAATTGATGATCATCTTGGTCACAATGAGATATAGAGTGATGAGGATGAAGTGTAGACACCTAAAATACGTCGTATTTAGGAGACTACTCATATGGGCACCTTTTTAGACCATATGAATGACCTTGGACCTTTCCAAGACCAAGCAGTGGTTCTAACCACTCATTTTAGGTAATCTAAGCCTATACATCCTTAGCCACTAATGGCATCAATAGCTAGGATCCTAGCCACTAATGACAATAGTGGCTATAGGTAGCCTACCCCTAGCCATGGTTGACAACCATGGCTAGGGTCCTATATGCATTGAGCAACTGTGTCTAGCCCTATAACAAATTTGAGCTACCAAAGATAAGCAAAATCAGTGGCAATGACCAAATTGCAACTAATCGCAAGCAATTTTGGATGAGGAAGCTTCCAGAGGATTCCTCCCAACCGCTCAGACCAACAACTTATTGATCTTGTCTTCCTTGAGAAGCCAAGATTAGGATTTGATGAGTCTATTTATAGACCTCTCAAAGATTTAAATAAGATCTCGATGTCATTGTAGCGAAGCCCTATCAAATTGGAGAGTCAATTGCAACTTGTGAAGAGTACAGAGATGCTTCCAAATTTTATTTTGACATCAAGCTTTGCAACAATGGACCTTCCAAAGGATTGAGAAGTAAACCTTACCATTCCACACCTATCTGACATTAATTCAAGCAATTTCAACCACCAATCTATGTATGGATACGATGGTAACCCTTGATCATCAATTCCTTGGAGGATTTGAGCATTCCCAACCTTGGTTTCAAGAGAAAGAAGAGTTTTCCCATAACCATGACTAACAGATCTGACTGCTCTAAGCACCCATGACTAGTATTTAATGCTTTCTTTCCTCCATTTTAGTCGTAGATTTCTATTTACAGTTATGCAATTATGTTAATCTAGCATAGATTAGTCTTGTAGCAGACATTTCCATGATTAATTAGCAATATTATAGGTAGATTTACCTTAATTAGTCTCATATATGCTTTCTTTCACAAGTTTCCATAGATTAGCTTCTTTCATGCTTTATCCTTCAAAGTTCATGCAAGATTAGCTAGATTTACATGTTTCAAGTCATGCTTTGCACTGATTTAACAATTTCATAAGCATATTTATACATCTTTGCATATTTGATGTTTCTTTCAAGTATTTACTTCATCCTTGCATTTCTTGAATAATAGCCTCATCATGAGAGGCTTCATATGCATTTGATGTGTTTTTTTGTTTCTTGTATGTAGGTAACAGATCCTTCAAAGGTTCAAAGCACTTTCAAAGATCAATTCCTCTTGACAATGGAGAAGGAGGCATCCTAGTAAGCCCTCATGTAAAGTTGGTGGAGATCTAAGGAGCCCTTAGAATATATCACCCCCGTTTAGGGGCTTTTACACCATTGTAAACATGTATCATTTGGTATCCCTAAGAGGGACGTATATGTAACCTATATTTCAAGTGATTAATACAAAGGAGGCTCACTTTCTTTTAAATTTGGTTATACATATGTTCTTTGCTTTCAATTTGATCATTATGTTGCAATAGTGGTAGATATATGCTCTTTAGACCATTCTACACTAACTCACTAGGGTGCTCCACTTTTTTTTGCCACTTTAGATAATTGATCTTTCTTGATTGGTAGCAAGCATATAAATACATAAAATGGAGTTTGACATAGCACAAAAGATTACAACATTATCCTTGTATTCATTTAAAGTTTAAAAACATCTTAATAAACTTAAATAAAATCAAACCCTGGTCTCCTTTGTGCTAAGTGTAATGCACTATCCAATATAGTAGCTACATCTATGGAAGTAAAAGGTAGATCCCTCCTACTTATATGTTTTCCACCTTTTTATTGTAAGTAAAAAATGTTAGCATATGATTCAAATGTGCATGTATTATCCCTAAAAAAAAATCTTGCTATCTATTATACCAATGCACATAATGGTGATCAAATGAGTCATTCCTCTATAGAAGATAATTCATTTTCCATTCAACACAAAAGATAAAATTGGTATGTATTTATCCTATGCCATTCTCTCTTGAATGCAAAGTTTAAACCATAATTCTATGCTCATAGTTGATATGGGGAAGCTAACTTCAAAAACAAGGCTAGAACTATTGATTCACTTAGCCAAGTTATTTCCATCTTTCTTTATCAAAAGTGATGCATATTGTGATTTGAACATGGGTTCTTCATTACAAAACACCTTATAATTCATTAATATATCTATAATGGAAACCTAATTTAATGTGTTGGAGCATACCCTTCCTCTATAAAGAAAGTTGTCACATTTTTTCTAATGCGAGGGAACCAAATCAAGGCTAGGGTGTTTGAATATTCATAGATTCAGATTTAAAAAATGTGCATGCAACCTTGAATTAAGATGAGTAGCCCCTTTGAACGAATATATTCAAAGCCCTTCAATAGCCATAAAGAAATATGCAAAATATATTTTTCCTACTTTGTATAGATAGCTAATGATACATTTAGAAGAGAATTATATTTCAATTCAAACAAAAAAATCGAGGCTCTAAATAGCATGTTTGTATGACCAAGTGAGGCAACTCCATACCCAATTTGATACCATGTTGGAACTAGTAATATTTTTTTTAGAAAAAAATAAAAGAAATTCATCCACTTAAATATTAAATAGAAAGCATAAAAAGAGGGAAAAATAGAAAGTTACATTAGGGACTCATATACATCTTAAATAGGTATTATATTATTCATATATAATACTCACAACATTCCTATGAAAAACTTATGAAGTGGTGGGGGCATCTATACCAATACCAAATCACTAATTACATAAATGAACTTAACCTACGCCAACATAAGAAGAGGGATGAAAAATTAATTTCAAGCTATAGGATGGATTTAACAATAAGAAGGTTTAATTACAACCCATAATAACTACATAATACAATATTACAATAAATTAAATACATTGTACAATGATTGCCCTTAGGAATACCAATATTATATCATACAATATCATCCTTGGCCATGAATTAGATTACACTTTCAACACTATGATTATGATACCATTTAAAAAATATAAAAAGATAATGTTATAATCAATGCCTTCTTATGTATATTTGATGATCAAGTTATATGTGCACCATCAATACCAAATCTAGATTAGTTACACAAAGTATAATAAAAGTAGAATTAGGATAAACAAATATAATAACACATTCAACAATTATCTAGACACTATAAAACTAAGTCATAGTGTTCATGGGATGGCCAATGCTTGTGCTACAAAGGGTGCATTATTCTTTCTACAAATTATTATATTCAAGGTAAGTTATTATAGGAGTTAGTAGGGCATTTGGAATTTATAAATACTTGTCAATGCACAAAAATGGATTTTGTTTTGGAAGGAAAAAACATGATATTAAAAGTCTTATTCAAGAATATGATACTTGTCAATTGCATAAAGTAGAAATAATTTAAGCTCTAAGAATGCTCCAAATATTACCTATTCTAGTTATAATATAGGCTAACATTTCTATTAATTTTATCGGGAAAGTCATTTATTACAATTGTAGTTGAGCATCTCTCAAAGTATTCATTTTTTTGTCCATAAGCCTATCCTTACATAACCTCCACCATTTCTAAAGCATACGTTGATCAAAACTTTTGAATCTATCAAATACCTACTTTCATAGTATATATGCTCCTATGACTACTAATTTTTTGATGTATCTCTTTAAGCTATAGAGATTCCAACTAAAAATGAACTCAATATACCATCCACAAAAGAATAACCAAACAAAAATTATAAAAATGTGCTTGGATAATTTCCTACACTACTTTTTTTTATATCAATGGACTTAATAGACCAAATGGATACTATTTGTTAATGGTGGCACAATACAAATTATAATATGGTAACCAAGATTCCTCCATATGAAGCTATATATAGCCAGTCACTACCAACTCTCACATCATATATTCTAGAATTTCCATAGTATATGTTATCAATTTTACCATTATGAATATGGAAAATTTACATCAATATCTTAAATACAACTTGGCAATGGATCAAAATGAAATTAAGTAATAAAAAAATATAATAGATCAAAACAAGAATTACCTAAATGGGAAATGGTTTATATTTTTTTGTAGACTTACAAATATTTTTGCAAATAAAAGGTATTCACAAATTCAAACCAACTATTATCCATACCAAATGTTATAATGGATTGGTACTATTGCATATAATTTGGACATATTATCATTTTATAAAATATATCCTATGTTCCATATATCTTACTTGAAGAAGGCTCTTGGTTATCACATTTGAGTTGAAACAATACGACCTAAATTAGATGATGAAGAGTCAATCATTCTTGAACTTGAGGCCATCCTAGACACATGATTTATGTTAGCTTTGTAATCATACTATTGCTAATTTATTTTTTCCAATGGTGAGGACTACACCTTGAAGATACCACTTGGAAACCATTTCATCAACTTTAAAAATAGTTTTCTCATCTACATCTTTGAGGATGAAGTGTTTTTTTGGAGGGCCAATTTTTGGACCTTATTTATTAAAACTTTTATTAATTTTTTATACTAGCTAGTTTTTAATTATAGTCATCACCTATTTTGAATGTAAATGTAACCTTAGATGATTATAATTAGGATTATATAATTAAAATAGCAACTTTTGGCTAATCTTGGAGCACTAGGGTTGGGTTTGAATTATCATTATATATTGTATTGTAAGAAGAGAAGAATCATCCTAAGGAATCATATTATATTAAAACATTTTCTTTAAGAAGGTATTACGCTCAAAGCATCTTATGATATAATGTAATATTTGGAGTTATCAATAATAAATATTTCTTTATTGTATCCACTCAACATATTATTTTTTCTGTTTCATGGATTTTATGTTTTTTGTTTTAGATAATTGTTGTAGATAAAATCCTTGCAAACCACTTCCTTTGCATTAGCTCTAATGGTTAGATAACCATCCTTATGTCTCTCACACCAAGCTTGATGATGAAGAAGGTATTTGAAAACATCATCAAGCAATAGAGTAGGAATATTGGGAACGTATACTTGAAACATATCAAACACAATGGAAACCATCTCATAAGCTTTTAAACCATATTTAAACACAATATTAAGAATTTCAATCACATATTTTCCATTATTACCTCCTATGTGAATGCAAATGTCTTCTTCTAGTTTCTTGAACTAATTAGCATACTAATCGATAGTTTTAAAACTCTTCATTTTTAAAGTTAGTAAGCCTTAACTCCAATGTGTTGATCTATGTAGATTCAATTCAATAACACACCTCTTAAAACTTGGTTAGTAGCTCCTTTGAAGCTAAATTGCAATTAATGTGGTTTTAATAGATTTTATCAATATGAAGAGAAATCAAAGTATGAGATTTATTCTTTATATCCTTGTACACATATTTTTTCTCAATAAAAGTAATGCTCAAGGGTCTTCATTCACATATTTTAGGATTCCCTTAATCAAAATAAATACTTCAACCTTGATTTTATAGTTGTTATAGTTAGGTCCATTAAGCAAGGAAACATACTAATAAATAAAAATCTTATCAAAATATAGTATCATGTTTGTAGTCAAATGCAAAGATCTCAAAACATAATCCAATTTGAGAAAAGGGCTCAAAATTATTTTCTCTTGTATGCAAAAGTTATGGCCCCCACAAATTTGACCCAAAAATTATATAGAATACAATCAAAACCTTTCACTAAATTCAAAAATTAAAATGTACCTTTAATAAATATATATATTCCACATGTTGCTAACAAGGTGATTGAGGGGGTGTTAAATATGTGTTGACTAGTTTGATAACTGAATAATGGTTTAACAAACCATATAACGCCATGTGTCATTAAATTATCCAAGGGATGCCTCTAGGACATTGATTGTGTAGACCATTGGATATGGTATTAACAAGCTAGAAACTAACATGTGTTACCTTTTAGAGATAAGAAAAGACACTTGCATAACATATTTGTTTTTCAATGGGTAAAGCTAAGTATAAGTCAAGTTTTGAAATATCATAAAAATTTTGGTTGATCTTGAAGAACGCAAGCTTATACTGAGAGGGGGGATGAAGAGTATAAGACCGCTTTTTACATTTATTTCCAAAACAATATAATCAATGTAAATATCAAAAGCAGTAATCAAAGCAATGCATAAATCATCACACACAATAGAGACACCAATTTATGTGATTTGCCCAATATGGGCTACTCCATGGAGAAAATATTTCACTAAAATTTTCTCAAAAAATATATTGGGAATCCTTCCCTATTACAATTTTTATGGACCTCTATCCAAAGGAGACACCAATAACCTAATCAAGTTTGTGAATACCTATATGTAGGAGACACCAATATCCTCAGGTAGTTTGTGGATCTCTATCCATAGGAGTAATCATTCTCCTCTACTCTGGCTAGTTATCCTCTTAGAAGACTTACTACCTCCACTACTCTAGCTTGTGGATCTCTCTCCATAGAAGACTCTATCCTCACTCAGAAGACCTCTGTCCTCACCACCTTGGTAATGGATCTCTATCCACTGGAGACTATTGTCCTCTACTCTGTCACCTCCAAAGCCTACTCTCAGCTCTGCTCAAATCTGCACTAAACATTATCCTTTGGTCTAGCACAAATCTACTCAATATCTGTCTCAAATATATACTAAACACGGTCCTTCATTCTAGCACAAATTTGCTCAATATCTATCTCAACTATGCACTAAACATAGTCCTTCAGTATAACACAAATCTACTCAATATATGTCTCAAATCTACACTAAACACAATCCTTCGGTCTAGCAAAAATATGCTCAATCTCTGTCTCAAATTTGCACTAAACACAATCCTTCGGTATAGCACAAATATGCTCAATATCTATCTCAAATTTACACTAAACATAGTCCTTCAGTCTAGCACAAATCTGCTTAATCTCTGTCTCAAATATTTCCTCAAGCCTTAACACAAAGCTTTACTCAATCACAAATCAACTCTGTTAGATCTACTCCAAGCCTTAACTCAAATCTTGAACAAATCAATCAATCAACTCTACTCTCAAGTATTCACAAATACTTACCTCAAATATGTCCACAAGTCCTTTCAAGAACTTGTCCAATCTGCTCAACAAGTCTTCACCAAGACTTACCTCAAATCTGCTTGTAAGCTTCCACAAAATTTTACTCAACTGTCCTTAAGTCCACTCTAGGACTTACTCAAATCTGCCCACTAGCTTTCACAAAATCTTATTCAAATCAATTGCAAAACTTGCGTACACAACTCAACTCAAACCTTTGAGAAAGCCTCTTCAATCACACAAACAAGTTTCACTTAGAATCTTACTTAATAATAGAAACATATAGAGAATGGTAAGAGACTCAATATGTTTCACACTCACAAATCACTCAATCACTTTCAAACTCACTTTCCAATCAATTCAGAAATAAAGAATAATTTGTTTCATAGAACTTGAACTATCACTCCAATTCTTTCAATCAATCAAATTCACTCAACCATCCACTCAATGAAACACAACTTGCATACAAACCCTAACCAAGTTTTTCACTTTACTTCCAACAACTCACACTATGAATATCAACCCTTGACTCAATATGATTCCACATTCACATAACAATGATACTCATGATATTTTCACAAACCCTAATCATGCACATGAAATTTTACTCAAATATTTCCAACAATGCTTATCAAACAAGCTCACATAATAATGATACTCATGATCTTTCACAAACCCTAGTTCAAGATAGTTCTCAATTTCACACTCAATTTGTTCTCACAAACATTCACCAATCATGTATATGAGAACTCGCTTAACAATGATTATCAAATAAACCTTTTCACTCCAACGTAGCATTCACAACATTCAATCCAACAATATTTCATTCACTAGGAAAATGTGCTTATACCTTTTGTTTTGATGGAGATATGTCTTCAAAATATGTCTTAATCATAGTCAAAACTTCTTTGCCAATTCCAAGGTTAGGAAGCAACAATCTATCTTAAATCTCCACTCAAAATTCTCCTCAATATTTATTTTACTATACAAAAATAACAAGTCTCAAGTACACCTTATAATCTCCAATATTTTCAAAATACAACTAGCAAAGGTTCAATTAACTCACTTTCACAATAATTCACTTTAGAATTTTAATGCATAAAATAATCAAAATAACTCCCTTATATCTCCCTACTAAAAAATGCATTATCAAATAATCAACACACCTTTCCATAAATAATTCAAATAATTAAATCCTTCTCAATATTCAACTAAGACAAAAATAAAATATATCTTAATCATCTTATATCTCCCAACTTAAAAATTGCATTTCAAAATAATTATCATCACCTATCCAAAAATAATGCAATTCACTTTTAAACCACAATCAAATCCTTCACACACTTCAACAAAAATATTTTTTTCTTTAATCACCTTATATCTCCCTAGGCGCTCACAATACAACCTTAGACCACATGCACATTACAACAAAAATAAAGTACCTTTGCACAATCCTTGGTGGGATTCGATCCCAGGTCAAGCCGCGACTTGTGCCCTAGCCATGACCACCCTGTCACATGAGCTAGATGCTCACATGGGAGAAAAAGTGCTTTGAGCACTTTTTATCTTCCACCAACACCAAAGCCAACAAAAGGCTTTTTGCCTTCGTCGCTGAGACTCGAACATGGAACCTCCGTGTACCTTGCGTCTTACACACCTCAAACTACCACTAGTCCAACTGATTGGTTGGTGTCAAGGATTTATACCTTGGTCACTTTGTCATTCATGTTTTCAGCTACAATGAAAAATAATTAATATCCTCTTCTTTATTTTCTCATGAACTTTCACATCCACTTTCAATAATCACATGTGCATTAATATTCGGAGACTTGCTTTTGTGAGGCAAGCCTTATGGTATTTATACCATATGCTCCTTTCCTTCTAATGTTGGTGGGGGAAGAAATAATTAAATCAAATTTGTGCCCAACCCAACTTTGGGTTTTAAATAATATTATTTTATAAATTAATTTATAATATAAATATTATAAATAATTTATAAATTACCTTAGGCTTTTAATTTTAACCTTTAATATTATAATATTATTTCCTTTGGGCCTAGGTATTTTTCTCTTTCACCCTTAGACCTTTTCTGACCTCCTTTAATATTATAATAATAAATATTATAATATTATTTCCTTTAGGCCTTTCCTTCAAGGTATTTAACCATACTTTTGAACAATCATGTGAATTAAATTTTGTGGGCTTAAATATAAATATTTTAACCCTTCTTTTACCAAGTCCTGCACTGATCACTGAAACTTACTCTTGACATTAATGACAACACAACTAACTCAAAATTTCCAATAGATCTGATACATATAGGTATCAAATGGGCATGGATTTCATGTGTATATTACCATAACAATCAATCATGCCATGTCAATCATCAAATATCCAAGAAAGTGGCATACCCAAACAATGGTGTACAAGGTATTTTATCCCATGATATTTAATGCTCTAAGCCTTGACACATTGTCCACTAGCCAAGATGTCATTAAAATACTTAATCATAAAAGTGTTTAGCTTGTAGAAGGATTTCATGAGCCATAGATTCTAAAATTTCATCCATTCATTCCTTTTAAGTTCCTTGTACATTTGGAATACCAAAAAATTCAAAATCAGATTTGAACCTACATACCAAAGAGACCAATGTCTTAGCACTAAATATTCAAACTAGCACATTAGTGGGCATATCCAACCTTTATAAGTAAATGGTACCTTCTAACATTTTGAATGCTCTTCCTAATATTTCACAAAAAATTGACATATCCAAATTAAATTTTGAACTAACAACCAGGAAGGAAGAGCATCTTAGTAAATAAAAAAGTCATCATTGAGCCACATCCAATAATGAGGATAGTGCTAGAGATAAAATAACAAAACATGTTAAAGAAGGACATACCCTTGACATTTCATAAATAATCCAAAAATAGTAATGATATGTTCACATTGAACATGCTTTCCCATACATAGAATTTTTCTATAATGTAATCAATTAAGCAATCCTCTTTTGCCAATTCAGCAATGAAATTGTTAGACCATTTTAACAACTTTGTCAAGTGGCTTAGAAGTCTTTGTCACACAAAAATATCCATTGATTATTTCTTTGGCATATAGGGGTTTCTAAGAATGTATTGCTCCTTTCTCATTTGACAATCATGTAAATTATCCTCTATGTTGCATTGATACCAGAAAATCCAAAGTAGAAACAAAAATAAATTATTATTATTATTTTTTTAAATTCCATAAAACACGAGGGTTTCAAAAACCTTAAAGAATTCAATCTAGTATTTTAGGTATTCATTTGGTCAGTAAAATAAGACTTGAATGTCAACATAGGAAATAGTAACCCACTAATGAATATTTCCCTAAGAGAAACAAATTTGTTGCAATATAGAGGGATCTTAATAATCCAATACTAGTTAATATTTTTTGAATTACAACCCTAAAACACCATTGGCAATAAAAATATAACACTAATTTTAGAATCATCATAAGAAATATCATCAAGAACTCTTGAGGTTGAGTAATGGAGATTAAAAAAATGCTCTAATTTGATGATAGATTTCATATTACTTTCCAAAAAATAAATAGAATCAATAGATTATATATAAAAATTTATTATAAAGTAATATGAAGGGTATTTATAAACACTAACACAATCTCACTAACAGAAAGTATAAAACTCTAACTAATGAAGAAATGGTTGGTCTGAAAGGGGTATAAATGACTAATTACATATGAACCATAGGTCAAGGTCACAAAACTGAACTTAATATTTATTAATAAAATACTACAAGAAACCCACATATATAAAATGTAGAATGGACCAAGTGGCTATACAATAAATATAATACAAAAGTTGACCATGGATTCAAGTGAATATTAACACCATATATTCCAAAATTATTGAGAATAATATGGAGGTAATAAATAGGATCCACTGATTTTCCATTGATACCTTTGATGTCTTCTTACAAAATTTTGAATTAATTGATGTACCTTTTAACACTATGTAAATCAACAATTTTAAAGGTAGAAAGATAATTTCTAATATGAAATTGTGTTGCATAAAATATATCAAATAGATTCTTATATGTCTCTAATGAATCAACTATATACAAATTGTAATTGATATGATTCTTTATTTTTTATCCATATGCAAGGAAATAACACCAAAAGTTTCTTCCTTCTTTGCTTGCATAAGATCATTTTTCTTGTTAGTAATAAATATATGATATTTTCCTTTAATGAATATCATCATAATCCTTTACTACAAAGAATAACATCAACATTAATCCTCTAATAAGAGTATTTTTTCTCATTCAATGTGAGAATCAATGATAATTAATTTATTTGGTTCTAGTACAAGTTCAACCTCAAAACAATAAAAGTAGGATTGAAGAGTATCATTAATGCAATAAATTCAAATAACTATTCAACTTGAAAAGAATGATCAAGACAATACCATATGGCAGAGGTATTCCTTCCAAATGCTTACTCTTCACATATAAAATATTATTACCAATAAATTTTAAAACTTGAAAATAATCACACTAAACACCCACACTCTATCACTTGGAACACAATTTATCAAAGCATCAAATAGGAATCCAATAGAATCAAACAACAAAATATCTTCATGCAGTGTCTTAGTATCTAAATGAATTTCAATATGAAACTATTCTATTATAGAATAAGATGAAACAAAGATCTTATACGTCTTCTTCTCCTAATAAAAAATAGGATGATTATACATTCTAACACAGGTCATTTTTATCCATAATGAATTATATTTTCTAATATGAGCTTGGACCTAATAAAAAAAGTAAGAAGAATCATTTTCTAAATAATAGAATCATTCACCTCTAAAATGAACCATGTCATGCAAAAAATGCTCTAATACAATATAAATATTGGCTTTATAATTTAAATTTAAGTTTTTAAATATTATAGGAAAACAAGCAATCATGTAGCCTTAAAATTTTAATCCAAATAAAAATTTTGAGAAACCCTTGAACTAAAACCCCCATAAATTTCATGAAGAATCCAAAAAATTTCATAGTTTTTAAAATTCCTAATATTTTATCCTATACAACTAATTTTTGTAATAAGAAACATCATCTAAATCTACTTTATCAAAGTTCTTAAGAGTTGTGAGACTAGTAAATAACCCTTTTCTAGACATAAACCCAAAGTTCTTTGTAATGCAATGTATTATGCTCAAAAAAATATTTTCATTCTAGGATAATCCACTTACATTCGAAACAAAATGCAATCTACCTAATGCAACATAACCTTCAATTTCAATAATTGTATGCTTTAAATAAAAGACTCAAAGAAATTTAAAGTAAAATAAAATTTTGAGAAGAATCCTGAAAGAAAATTTAGATTTTTTAAAACCTTTAAAATTTTATCCACATTATTGTTCCATAATGATTTGAAAAAAAATACATTACTTCTCTAAAGCATCCCATCATAAATAAGATGAATCAAATCCTAAATTGTGATATGGAAACTATTGTAATCTATTTAAGGATACATGTTTTGCATCAACTCCTCATAACAAGGGTCTCTCTAAAGTAATGCAATAATATTTTAATAAACCAAGTTTTAAATAGGATTTTTAAATTACAATAAAAATAGATTCAATATAAGTAATTGTTTCATAGTTATTCTTCTAGAAAATATAACTCTTCTAGAACCATAATCATAAGGGACTAGGATATAAGCCATTGGATTGAGTAATGGAGACTCACACTTGCTCTGATTCCATGTTGAAATATCCAATATATTTAACGTTAAATATAATCAAACACACTATTCAAGAAACAATAGGATGGATATCTAGATTTTTTATACATCAATAACCCCTCATTAACAAATAAATAATGATCTCCAGTTAACAAGAAAATATGGGACAAGTAATGGTATAAATTCCAACTAATGCTATAACACTCCCAAAGTTGGTCATTAAGGTCAACCATTGGATAATAATATAATAATACAAAGTTGATCTTATAAAGTGCACATGAGCCCACAAGGAAAATATAATATTTATAATATTAAGTTGATCATGGCTTGATGTAGGAACATCTGGATGGTTACGAGTAAGGTAACCACTGTTTGTCTTGTAATTTCCACTATCGCATATAAAAATCCTCAAGTAGGAGAAATAAGGGGAATTGATAGAGGAGAGGAATTATATACATGATAAATAAGAAGAGTAAAATAAATAGGAAGAGGAAATAACTAGAAAATAGAGGTTGAAAACCATAAAAGGGGTATGTAGAAGAGAAGTGAAGGAGACTAAAAGAGAGAAGAAAATAGAGCTAGGAAAGGGGAAATAAAATATCTATAATAGGAACCAAATTAGTTTGCATCATAATACTTTTATTGTATGGATGTAATTTGTGAAATGCAATAAAAAATATAAGATAATTTTCCATCTTTATATTTTTTTGATGTTGCTTAAATTGGTAATTTATTTTGATTGAATTTTGTTTTTAAATCATTTCTATTAGAGTTGTCTAGTGAAGTAGTAGGTCATGACATTCCATCCTTGATGAATCAACTATCATATAAGAAATTATCCTTTGTTGTCCTACCAACTAAGAAAAATCATCATCTAATTAATTAATCCTCATCATCCTATCGACTTACGAAAATTATCATCAAAGGAAAACTATCATCTAAGAGGATATTTATCATCAAAGATATTTTACCATCTAGAAAATATCTTTCCATCAAGGGAAAGTTGCCTTGTTGTCAAGTAAGTATGTGCTATTAGAGGAAGTGCATTCCATTATGAAAGTGTATGTTGTCTAGTATCTATCATTATATAATGTCATCATGCATTGTCATCATGAATGGAGTTGTATAAACATAACGATATCATGCAAGTGAAATTTTCCTAGGGGAGTTATCTTGGTGTTTGCATCTTAGAACTACCATCATGTCTGATGCCATCATGGCTAGCACTATCATGTTAGTTGCAATATTGTGAAACTGCTGCCAATGAAACACCATCTATAGCATTGTCCTCTAGTTCATGTAAATCATTAAAAAACCAAATATTACACTATGGTGAGAGTGAACTATGAATCCTTACTACTAGGTAAGGTTGTTTTTTAGTTGACCCCTTTCTTCTAGATTGCATTATTTTGTATCGAAGCAATTTTTTATACTCAAGAGTTTATAAATCATGTTTAATAAAGACGACACGATATGGAAGAGGAATACCATGGATAACCCAACCATAAATATAGCTAAAATACTCATAGGAATTACTGCTTGACTTGATGCAATAAAAAATTCCCAAAGAAGGGGTGGTCAAATAAAAAACATGAGTGATAGTGAAGAAGAAGAATATGGTCAATAAGAAGATCATGATGAAGAGTGATAGGAATAATTAGAGGAATTATTAATCCAAGAAATTTCTAACATGGGTAGGAATCCAAAGATAGAAACCCCATCATATTATCAAAGTTTAAATCCTAAGGAACTCATAGACTAGATTACATGTATAGAGAAATATTTTGATTTTGAATTGATAGAAGACCCCAAGAAAGTGATATTCACCTATACAAAGTTGAAGGGACATGATTTAAATTTGTGGGAAAATTTTAAAACAAAAAGACAACAAAAGGGCAAGGATAGAATGTAAACATGGAATAAGTTTGTAACAAGATTGAAGGCTAAGTTTTTACCTATCAATTATTAGATTGAATTATTTGGAAGACTCTAAAACCTCAAGAAAAAGGAATTGAAAGTAAAAGAGTATACAAAGGAGTTTTATAAATTGACCACAAGATTTTATCACATTGAAGATGATGGGAATAACATGACAAGATACATAAATGGACTACAATTGTCCATACAAGATGAAGTTAGTATGATGAATATGAGAATGGTCAAAGAAGCTTACCAGTATGCCTTAAAGGTAGAAGAGAAGTTGTCATGAAGGTAATAAAACAATTCTAGAGAAAGAGGGTAGCTATCTAAATAGAACAATCAATTAGTGGTAGAGGGTATCATATGCAATAAGGAGAAGTTAGTACTTCTCAAAGTGATTTTAATAAAAGTATCCAAGAAAAGGGTGAATCATCAAAAGGATGAGATGGATTTAATAGAGGTAGAGGATATGGTTTTGCTAGCAAGTGTTATAGGTTCTTGGGTGAAGATCTATTGTGATGATTTTTTGTGTCCTTGGGAATTGGGGTTGTCACACCATAGATATCCCTAATTCACAATCAGTATTTTTGAATTTAATCGATCAATCTCTTTAACCAAGAAATATATTTTTCTTTATGATTCTAAATAGACTAGGTATGGTAAGGATACCCCTGAGGTAAACTTAGGATTTGAAAATTAAGTTCATTCTCATTCAGATTTATAAAAGATATGTAAAAATTATATTTTCTTGATCAATATTTGCTTATAACATTTCAATTATACCTTATGTGTATAATTGGTGCCTTAATCCTTTGGACTATTGTAGCAAGATTTTATGACAATTCAATGTAACTGAAAGAAAAGATAAATAAATAATTGATTCAATCATGCTCATTTGAATATTGTAAAAATAAAAACTAGTTATCAATGAAAGAAGTATGCATTCACACATTCAAATAATGTAATATATAAATGAGACACACACAATACTATAAACAAAGATATGATAAAGAAGAAACCTAGAATTGTATTAGGTTTGACCTCCCTCTTTGTTTAACCTCTTCACCCAGTGGCCTAACCCCTTCTGCAATAGCAGAATCAAAGTCGTGTGGTCCCTCTACCTACACAACTTCCTTTGGTATGTTTGGCTTGAATGCAACAACCGTTTCTTTGTTAATCTCTCTAGAGATCCTATCTCGGTGAGCAACAAAGTGCTCTATTTTTTTGGTGAAAATGGAAAAATCTTCCCCTACTCAAGATCCCCTGATTCTAGAATCAATTCCACCATTGCAACCACCCTCAACCTACACATGGAGCTATCTCTATCTTTGACCCCCACCAATACCCGATCCAATACCTTTTGGATCCCATTGAAGGTTGGCTTAAGTTAAACTTTGATGGATCATCCAAAGGCAACTCAGGAAGAGCTAGAGCAGGAGGTATTATCAGATACCATAATGGCAATATTGTTGTTACCTTTGCTGAAGACCTGGGCATTCAAATTTACCATACAGTTGAATCCAAATCTCTTTATTGGGGACTTCTAATTATCGGTGATATTTAATGTAAATTAATTATGGAGGGTGATTCTTTGAATATCATCAACTATTTCAAAATAAATAAACCACCAAAATGGACAGTCAAAAATATTAATTTTGAATCCAGATAACTCCTTCAAGGTTGCCTCGTGTCCACCATCCAACACATCTTCATGAAAGCAAATCATATGGATGATTCATTGGCCAATCTCGGGCCCCACCAGTAACCCCTAAGTGTTTGGTACAATGACTTTCCACAATCTCTTATCCATGCTACTACTATTGACTGGGCCAAGTATCGTTGAGTT
Organism: Wollemia nobilis; assembly: GCA_028583015.1. NCBI lineage: Eukaryota > Viridiplantae > Streptophyta > Pinopsida > Araucariales > Araucariaceae > Wollemia > Wollemia nobilis. Next base: position 2,020,365 of record JAQPPZ010003183.1, read on the forward strand.
TTTCCATATGCATGGAACTCTTGATCAACCCTTGTGTGGACCTATGCCAATCACCAAATCAATTCTTCTATTTGGTTGTATCTCTTTGCACTACATTTGTCTCCCCTCCACCCACCTGTTACCCATCCATGGTCCCTTCCACCCCACTTAGTCTTCCATCACCTTTCCTTGTCATCCCTGGCCCAGCCACCTAACCCTTGTCCTCATCATCAATAACAATCCACTTTCCTCTCACATTTCTTTGTGCCCCTCTATGCCTCCCACCAATCACCTACCTTTCCATTTTCCCCTTGGTCTCCTGGTCATTTGTCAGATGCATTTCTCCCATTGGAGCAACAGGCTAGAATTTCCTTCTTAGGCTTCACTGCCATCTTAAGGTCTACTGGTCATTTTTTTTGTGCCACCCTCACTGGTCATCATTTTCCTTCTAGGGCCTTTGATTACCAACTTTTTCCACTGGCTTCTTTCCCATGCTCAAAACGTTCATTGTTCTAGGGCACACATCCCAACCACCTCCAAAGATCGAAGGTGGCATCAGACTTGCAATTTTATCAGCATGTAGAATGAGTGTACTTTTAAAGCCAACCTCCACTACAGTGTGCTTTATCTCCCACACTTCTCCTAGCCAACTTTGTAGAAGCCCCGATTCCCACCCCTGCTCTACCATAGCCCTCTATGAACTTGACTCCCTCCTCATTGACCCTCTGGTTGAAGAAATTTTAAACAACCATGGTTTTTTACCATTTTGAAGATGTTCACTAGCAGTGATGAAGAAGTGATCGAGGAAATCATGGAGATGTGGTATAATGGCTACATTACTATTTTTAGGCTTGAATTCTAGATTAATTTCTAGATTATGGTAGAAGTGATCGGGTTTCCAACCAATGGTCGAGTGATGAAACATGATAGGCATTCAATGGTTTTAGAGATATATAACTTCCCTGACAAATGTAAGGACCTTGTCATTGAGAATGGAGGAATTAAAATAACTTCCCTTTCCACCCCTTGGGACCATGTCATTATTTCCATAATACAGTTTATTACAATTGATAAAATTGATAGTCCCCTCCATAGATTCCATGTTGCCTTTCTTAACCATCTTTGAAACATTAAGAAATTTAATATCCCTAAAATCCTCTTCAGATCCATCAAGCTATCCATCACCAACTTTATAAAGATAAAATCCACTCATATTATCTACAAAGACCTCCACCTCATTCTCTACAAGAATGCTCTCAATGCCTTCACAAAAAAAGTAGTGGTTTCTAGTAGTCAGATCCCCTCCAATCCCTTTGAGATTCCCAGCCGTGGAACCCCTATCGAAAATATCCTGAGTGATGGTGAAGACAATAATTTTATTTCTTCCTCTCCCAAAAATCCCTCCTTAGGAGCCAAGATAAATGATACCTCCCCTATGTTGAGTATTAATTCAGACGTCATTCCCTCAGGATTGCCATGCATGCTAAAAGTCTTGATTCTACTAAGAGGAATCCCTCCTCTATCACCCCCAAGGTCTTCCCTCACCCAAAAAATTAGAAGACTAAAAAATTAGTAAGGGTGCAAAAAATTTGGTGAACCCGACGTGAAACTAAAACCTTTTGAAAAAAAAAAAAACATAGATGCATTTAAAATCATTAGAAAACTACTAAGTTGCATATCATGTTTAGATGGTAGCTCCTAAGAAAAGACTAGCTGTCACTATAAATGTTGAAAACCAATTAGTAGCCATAGAAATTAATTATGTGCTTAGTGTACCTGAAACATATAGAGTTCCACCTTTGTGGGATGAACTTAATAGGAGACTGGATATTATTTCATCTAGATCAACCGAACTTAGGCAAATCAAGAGCTTTGTCCTAGATAGGATCCTGGATCCTCATCAACTCATTTTTTATCATGAACTTCAGAGAGCTTGCCATAGGTGGTTAGCTTATAGGAGAGCTCTTGTGTCTTCAGAATTGTTCACCTTCGAGGAATACCTCGAGAACGCAGCCGTTATACACCAATTCCTAGGTCGTGTAGAAGACCAAGAGGTCATTCTTATGGATAGGGAAAGGTGGAGGAGAGTTCCTAGAGCTGTGTTATATCGAGAGTATTGCCACGAACTTTATTTCTACCAACCAGAGTCTGAGACAGATAATATCACTATAGCACTTTTTGTCAAATTCTTGAAAGAAAATTTTCAATTTGAAGAAGAACATTTCATGACTCCTGAAGAACTTGAGCCCATTAATGATATTTATAAATTGTTTATAGAAAACTAGATCATTGCTTTCATTATTATTATTTCTTGCATTTAGTGTGCTGTTTGTTATCTTTATAATATTGTTACAAAAACAAAAAAAAAAACAAGAAAAACCAAAAACATAACAAAACCAAAACATTTTATTTTAAATACTATAGTAGGTATATAATTAAAATATATACCTCTTAAGCTTGTTGCATATATATATATATATATATATATATATATATATATATATATATATATATATATATATATATATATAAGTATATATATATTTGCTGAAATCTAAGTTTAAGCACAATGACTAGACTTAGGAATGGTAAACAAATTGAAGAAGAAGAAGAAGAAGATTGGTTAGGAAAGAAAACAAAAAAATCAAATGCCCTTCCCGAGGATCCAATTCCAGAAGGAGAAACTCTAGAACAGCCGGAAGATGAGCTGGTTGTAGATGAACAAGAAGAAAATGTTAAAGAGGAAGGATCCTCATCCCCTAGAATGGCTCCAGATGGAACTATTACTTTTGATAACATAGATCATTTCTGGAAATTCTTCAATAATAATATTGGTGCTCTTAATATGGCAGTTCGTATTGATAGAGGACAAATTAGTGACACTCAAGCAGCCATGGAAGATATGTTTAACATACACACTAATCCCTTGTCCTTTGTTGATCAAGAAAGTGATAAAGCTGGACCATCCAATAGAGATATGGTCACTATGATTCAGAACATGCAAAAACAACAAGGTTACCCAACCCCCTAAGGAACCTGTTATTGAGCCTAAAATCATTCCCACACAAAAGAGACCTTCATTCACTGCTTTATTTCGCCAAACTATTGATCAATATGCTTCAAATCGACAAAAACCTAAAATGAAGCCAAACACCAATTTTCAACAATCTGGGATACAACATAATACAACTTCAAAACTTCTTCATAACACCCTTCCTACCAACAATTTACACAATAGCAATATAGCATCTAATCTTCATGTCCCTCCATCATATGCTCACAAATCCCATATTAATGCCCTACCGAACCAATATGGTGGGCAAACCAAGTAATCTGGAAGCCATGGTGAAACAGTTAGCTTCCCGCATGGACCAGATAGATCCCTACCATCCCTCGTACAATTATCGAGAGATGTGTAGTCAGCCTTTGGATCCCATAGTTGTAGCACAACCATACCCTAAGCACTTTCCCATGCCCGTCCTGCCTATATATAAAGGAACTGAAGATCCCATAGAGCATCTTCGCATGTTTAGGATAGCATGTCATGATATATCACATGATGACTTGCTATTACTAAAAATGTTCCCAAAAAGTTTAGGAGGAATGGCATTAGAGTGGTACTATCAATTGCCCACTCATTCTTTGAGGAATTTTGAAGAAACAAGCTGAATCTTTTGTCCATCAATTTAGTGCCTACATCGAGAGACACGTGACCATTAAAGATTTATACAACTTAAAACAAGACAAAGATGAATGTTTTGCTGATTTCTTAGCTAGATGGAGGCAGCTTGATAGGAAAACTGCACTTTGTGCTACCTTATAGGGAAATGTTGGACATTTTTATTAATAATTTGCAAGAACAAATATCCTATGAATTATCAATTACTACCTTAACCACCTTCGATCAAGCTATAGACTTAGCTCGAAGGGTGGAAGATGCTCTCATTAGAAGAGGTCAGCTCAAAAAGAAAGATGATGAGAAAACATCCAAAAATCAATATAAAAACAAACAAGTTGTAGGTGACGGAGTCACTGATAGTAGAAACATTGCTAATGTTAATACTACGAAAACAACGGAGAAGTTTATATTAAAACCTCCTGATAAACCACCTCGAGAGTTTACTAGATTGAATCAACCATTATCAACTATTCTACCCCAATTACTCGAAAGAGGTTTGATTCAATTACCAGCTATCCGGGAACCTGATCCAACTATACCCGGATACAGAGCTGATTTACATTGTGATTTTCATAGAGGACCTGGACATGCTACAAACTCTTGCAAAATATTAAAACATAAAATACAAGACTTGATTGATAATAATGAAATGGAGGTGCAAGCCTTTCAACCTAAACAAAATCCTCCTAATAATGCTCAAAAGAACATTCCCCAAAATCAGAATCAAAATGCTAATCAATCATTAGATATATTTCAACATCCTTTACCAAAACATGGTAAAGAGGTGGCCAATCAAATTGAACATCATAATGTTCCCCCTCCTACCCGATATGTAGGGACTATTAGCGGACAATTATCTATTCAAGATCCTCAAATATTTGGCACAACTTTCTCCATGGTTACGTCCAGACCCCTATATAATACTCAAACACCGGATCCTAGTGATGTAGAATCGGATACTGAAAGTGAAATAGACATCACCTCAAACCAATCGAATAGTTCTAAAAATGAATCAGATCCTATTCAACCTATCACAGATGCTATGGTTCCGGAAGAACCATTTCCTAGAAGAGTTACTACTCGACCCTCTTCTAATCAGTTCCTTCCTAATGAACAAGCCATAAACGCTAGACCGAGACCAATTCAGCGTCTTCAATATAACATTGTAGGTACCATCGGAGTTGTTACCGGACAACAAGCTCAAAACTCTCAACAGGATCAAACTCAGAATGATGGATCAGCTCCATTTATTTTGAAAAATCCCAATAAAGGGAATCATATGTCTAATGTTCAACCTAAGCCTCCTTACAATATTAATGAACAATTATCCAATACTACAGCCAGAAATTCCCTTTTGGACTTGTTAAGATCTTCTCCTACCCATAGGGATGAATTAATGCTCACATTAAGCCAAATGATGGTACCTCAAAATATTCAACCTCGAAGCCATGTCCAATACTATCATCACTCGAGAAGTCGATTGTATTGACTTTCGAGATAAAGATATCCCACAACATAGTTTACATAAGGATAACCCCTTATATATTACTGCCCTAATAGGAGATGTAGCAGTCAAAAGGGTCTTGATTGATAATGGTTCATCTCTAAACATTTGCACTTTTGACTTCTACCAAAGATTTGGGTTTAGAAGTGATGAAATGAAGAAAACTTGACATGATCATAAAAGCTTTCAATGACGAAACACAAGAAACGTGTGGAGTTATCACCATCCCATTGCAAGTTGGTCCGAGAACCTTAGACACGACCGTGTTTATTGTACATTGCCCCGCATCATACAATATACTCTTGGGTCGTCCTTGGATCAATGCAATGCGGGCTGTCCCATCAACTTTACACCAATGTGTTAAATTCGAATTTAAAAATCAGTTGGTCACTATCCATGGTGATCCTAGACCCTTTGATATGTGTGCTTTGGCAGAACCCGTTGGAGTTCAATTTTGCCCTCGCTCTGTCATCCACACATCCTAATTCTTATTTTTCATCTAAACGTGTGAAACACACACCCATAACTTCATCTATTTCTCCTCCATTAATTTCACCCTCATATATAGCTCAACAATCTTCTAAACAAACCACACTAGAACCTCAAAAAGATCTTAAATCCACAACCAATCCTTCATGTTCCATCCCTATAATTTCAAAACCTATAGACCCATTTATTAACACCTCCACATTATCTACATCTATCATACCTTCCACATCTAAAGATATAGGGAATGATCCTTCTACCTCTTATGCTCTTTCTGATGAACTCTTACCTGATTTATCTAAAATTCTTATATCAAAAAAAACAAATGCTTCTATGCAAGATTCCATTATCTTAAGTAATTTGCCGCCTTCTCCTCATACCTTGGGCCTCCCACAACCTATGGGAAGTATCTACCAAGTCGGGAGTTGTGCTTTTATTTATAAAGGATATGATTGGGGAAGAATACCCCGAAACATCAAGACGCATTGTGATGGATATGCTCGATGCTATTTTGCTAATGAATATATTAAAGCTAAACCCATAATGCTTAAATTGGGCTATAAAGGGAAAGGCTTGGGACCTCTCCAAGATGGTATGAAAGAACCTTTTGAGGTAGAACCATGGCCCGCCCGATGTGGTGTGGGCCTATTTCCTAGTAAGGGTCAACCCTTCCCTTTTGAAGATGATGATCAACTCATATGTTATCAAGATTATCTAGATAAACAAGATTCTTTGTATCCCAAGAATAATTCTTCTACATGCAATATGCTATCCATAGCCTATCCTGAAATGATTGCTGAATCCGATGATGAGTTGGAAGGAGATATTTTCCATGATGTCTCCATTGAAGAGTTGTTACACAATGGTTTTTATTTTGATGGTTCTATACCTACTATAGCCCAGCTTGAGGCCACGACTCCTCAAGATGAATTATCCAAGTTAACCTTAAAGGAATTACAAGAATTGGGCGTTTCACCCGCCCCACCTAATTTTGAAAGAGATCTACACATGGAAGTAGAAAACGTCATTAAGGTTAACATTGGAACTGAGGATAATCCTCACATCATCAATATTGGATCAGAATTAAGTCAAGAAAAACAAGAGCAATACATTGCATTCCTTAAAGAATATGAAGATGTCTTCGCTTGGACATATGAAGATATGCCAGGTTTAGACCCTTCTGTAGTCATGCATCATCTAGTAGTCCATCCGGATGCTAAACCTGTTAAACAGAAACTTAGAAAAATGCATCCCAAAGTGGCCTTGCTAGTCAAAGGGGAGTTAGAAAAACTCCTGAATGTTATTTTTATACAAGCTATTGATTATGCTGAATGGATCTCGAATGTAGTTCCAGTCACCAAGAAAGAAGCTACCAAAGTTAGGGTTTGCACAGACTTTAGAGATATTAACGTTGCATGCCCTAAAGATGATTTTCCTCTTCCAAACATGGATCAAATCATTGATTTTACTATGGGGAGTGGAATGATGTCCCTAATGGATGGATTTTTTGGTTATAATCAGATCAGGATAGCTCCTGAAGATCAGGCTAAAATAACCTTTATTACCCCCTGGGGTACCTTTTGTTGGAAAGTGATGCCATTTGGTTTAAAGAATGTAGGTGCAACATATCAACGAGCCATGACTTATATCTTTCATGATATGATGCATGATATCCTACATGATTATGTAGATGATATTATAGCTCGCTCTATTAATGAAGATGATCATTTAGATGATTTGAGAAAAGTATTTAATCGGTTAAGAGAATATCTTATTCGATTAAATCCAGCTAAATGTATATTCGGAGTCAAGTTCGGTAAACTATTAGGGGTTTTAGTTTCTTTACGTGGTATCAAAATCGACCCTCTCAAGATTGCGGCTATCACTGATATGCCCGCACCTACCAATATATCTGAGTTACGAAGTTTACAAGGTAAGCTTCAAGCTATCCGTCGCTTCATCGATAAGTCGGCGGACAAAACCAGTCCCTTTCTTAAGCTTCTTAAGAAGGATGTCCCTTTTAATTGGGATGACGAATGTAAGGAAGCTTTTGAACTTCTCAAACAATACCTCCTTAACCCACCTGTGCTTTCACCGCCTAGACCTCATCGCCCATTTATCCTGTATATTTTAGCTTCGATTTTGCTTTAGGAGCTATGTTAGCTCAACTTGATGATGAGAAGAGAGAACGTGCTAATTATTATATTAGCCAAACTTTAATCAGTTATGAAACTCGTTATACAAGATTAGAGAAATTATGTCTAGCAGTCATATTTTCTACGCAGAAATTATGCCATTATATGCTCAGTCAGAAAACATATGTCATTGCTAAATATGATCCCTTGCGGTATCTCATGAGTCGACCTTATTTATCGGGTCGTACAACAAAGTGGGTTCTTGCTCTAAGCGAGTTTGAACTCACGTTCATAGGACAGAAGTCTATTAAGGGTCAAATCATAGCAGATCAATTAGTTGTTGCACCCTTAGAGTCTACCCATCCCCTCATCATTGAGTTTCCTGATGAATGCCTTCAATTAGAGGCAGACCATGTTGAACAATGGTCCTTATACTTTGATGGAGCCCGATGCATGAGTGGGGCTGGTGCGGGTATTATTTTAATATCTCCACAAAAACACATTATACCTTTGTCCTTCAAATTAACATTTGCTTGCACCAATAATACTGCCGAATATGAAGCTCTAATCCTTGGATTACGAGCTGCCTTGGCATTAAAAATTAAACATTTGTTAGTTTTTGGTGATTCTCAACTTGTCATAAACCAAATTAATGAAGTTTATCAGACCAGAGATGATAAATTACGCCCATATAAAGCATATGTTTTACAATTAATATCTCTATTTGATCAAGTTACCTTGGAAGCTATTCCTCGAACTAGCAACCGTGCGACTGACGCTATGGCCGCAACTGCATCTCTTCTCGCCCTTGGAGTTAGATGACGAATATGCCACCATCATTATTCGTCGACTCCAGGAACCCGCTTCAAATAAGTCATGCTTAGAACCTTTGGATGTGTTTCTAATCAATGAAACTACTCCTGAACCTTGGTATACTGGATATATTTGATTTTCTTCACAATGGGACTTTCCCTTCCAGTTCTAATAGAAACCAACATCGGTTATTACGTAGACGAGCAAGTCGATTTGTAATAATTGGCAATACTTTATATAGGAGATCTTTTGAAGGTATCCTATTGAGATGTTTGAATCTAGAAGAATCCAAATCAGCTTTGAGTGAAGCCCACGATGGATCTTGTGGAGGACACTTCAGTGGTAGTGTCATTGCTAAAAAGCTCCTTAGGATAGGCTACTTTTGGCCTACCATGGAAACTGATGCACATGATTATGTGCGCCATTGCGACAAGTGCCAAAAACATGCTGACCTTGTCCATGCCCCCGCACAAGAACCGCAGGCTATTTCATCTCCTTGGCCCTTTTCAAAATGGGGCTTAGACATTATTGGCAAAATTAATCCTGTGTCATCCGATGGACACAAATTCATCATAACCGCCATCGAGTATTTTACGAAGTGGGTTGAAGCTATGCCTTTAGCTTCCTGCACTGGAACACAAGTCTCTAAATTTATTTTTAATCAAATCATTTGTAGGTTCGGAATTCCTGCAAATCTCATCTCGGACAATGGAACTTGTTTCAAAAATAAAGATGTTAAGAAATTATGCCAAAAATATAAGATTCAACATCGTTGGTCCACTCCCTATTATCCTCAGGGTAATGGCCAAGCAGAAGCATCTAATAAAACATTAATTAAAATCCTTAAAATATTGGTCAATAAATTTGGCCGCGACTGGCACATTCAATTATATCCAGCTTTGTGGGCATATCGCACTAGTGTGCGTACTCCCACAGGTACTTCACCTTTTGTTTTGGTTTATGGCGCTGAAGCTGTTTTTCCCTTTGAATTAGAAGTTCCTTCTTTGGCTCTACTACTTCAAGATACCGAAGTAGGAGATGAATATCGAGCTGGCAGACTCAGTTAGCTGGAACTCCTAGATGAAAAGTGCATCAATGCTTTGGAGCATCTTCGTGCCTACCAAAACAAGCTTAAAAGATCATATGCTAAGAAAGTTCGTCATCGATCCTTTGAGGTCGGTGACCTTGTTTTAAAAGAAAATCAAAAAAATACTAATGCAACTAAAGACCTTAAAGGTAAATTTGAACCCAACCGGCTTGGACCATATATTATCACTGCTAAATTTGAATCGGGAGCATACAAATTAGCTACCTTAGATGGTAAATATTTAAAAGAACCTATGAATATTATGCATCTTAAGCGATACTATGCATAAAAATTTGGTCATTTCATCATTTGTATATATTTTGCATGTTGTCTCATTTTAAAAATATATATAAAACTGTTTCAACAAAAACAAACAAAAATAAAAGTAAAAACAACAATATTATTGACTCTTTCGAAACCAAAAAAATAAAAAATAAAGAGAAGAAAGAGAGAGTCAAAATTATCAAACTCCTCAAAAATATTTGTTGTATATATTTCTTCTTAAAGTATTGCAGTTATATTTTCAAATTATTTTGGATAAATTAGCATTTATTTGGAATCTCTCACTTTTGCAAACACAAAAATAAATATCTTGATTTTATCTGGCATGATTACTAATCTCTCTTATATCAAAGTCCACAAAATTCAATTAAATAAAGTTTGAGCACAGAGAATTGATCTTGTTATTTACTTAAACCAAGCATATCCTTTCACAATAAAATGATTATATTTGTAATGTCCATGCTATGCTACATAGTAGAAGTGGTTTCTTGAGCGAAAAGTTTCCCTTGCTATCCTATCATGCACATGGTCTAGAATCTTTGAGAATTGACAAAAGGACAAGCTCACCCCTACCCAGAATAAAAATCCCTTGCTCTACAGCTAATCCGAGCAAGTATCCCTAGAATAGGAAGCAAAAGAAAAAGAAAAATCAAGAAAAATCATGAGAAAAAGAAGCATTATTTCAGAATCATTTTGTACTCTCTTAGCACTATTTCAGCATTATCTCAAATATCAAAGCAAAAAATACAAAAAAAAAGAAGAAGCAAAAGAAACAAGCAAAAGCAAAAGCAATAAAATCCCTTTCCCTACCCATTGAAAAGAAAAGAAGGGTTGATGAGCTTGAATCCCTGGAATTCTCAATTATTCGAAAACTGTGAGGTAAGCCCCATAACAAGGGGTTTGTGCCCAACCCGCTTGGCCTTGGGTAACTCCTAGCGTGGTGATATGTCTGTTACATTAGCGACCTTCTTTTGTACAGACCTATGTCTCGCTTATGGATTAGCTAGCTCTTGATAACCCGACTTACATAGTAGTCCGGTACGGTTATATGCATCTAAATCATGGTTAATGAACACTTATTTGGTTAATTCAAATCACTTGTATCAAATTATCTTGCTCAAAACTCGTAAATGCACAAAGCAATTGCACACACATTTGTATTTGAGAGATTTTGTGTATCATTATGATAAATCAAGATCGGAAATGAACTCACATACGCACATGGGATTCCTTATAAATCTAACTTTTGTCTTTAAGATACTTTGAAATATTTTTGCAAATTGTCTGGAATAATTTCATTTTCTTATCTTGAGAACAGTTGTTTAGTATAAAGACAACTACATGCATTATCAAAAAAATCAAAATCATTTTCAAAAAACATGCAATAAAGTTACATTTATATATAACTTTTTGACTTTCGCGACGATGGTATAGTTCCAAAACCAAAATTGGAATTTTATGCCTAGCGCAAGTCCTCATCTTCATATTTTCTGTTTATTTTCAAAAATTAAAAATCAACCATGCAATAAAACTATTATTTTCTTCTTTGGATTTCGCGATGATGGTATAAGTTTATACCTAAATATTCTATGCCTAGCGCAAACCATTGTACTAATTTTATTTCCCATTTATTTAAAATCATAAAAACATATGACTTAAATCATTATGTTACACAATTATGCTTTAAAACAAACGCACACTTGTTACTATTTCATGTCATTATGTCAAACTTCAATTTTGCAATGATGGTATAATTCCTAGGGAATTATTCAAAAATTTTATCACACTTAGGAATTTATGCCTAGCAAAAATCATTTTCTAATATATTTCATGCATAATATTTTCATGGAAATCTGAAAACAAATCACCATCATCATCATCATTTGCATCATCACAACAAAGTCTTAAGACAAGTCTCTTAAGCACTCTTTTACTTTTAGCAATATTTCTATACCAGGATTAGCTTGACGACCTAGCGAGCGGCGACTCCATGAAATGGTCTATAATAGCGACAATGTCCTTTGAAATTATTGTTAAAAGTCCCTTTTTATTTTTATCAAATTATCCCACAAACAACCAATTTGTTTACATCAGATTATTTCATTTAAATTTTAAAAGCATGACATTCAAACCATAATATTTCCAAACGACATAATTACATGAATCATCAAATCAATCACATCAAAACATTAAAGCATCATACAAACACATAAGACAAGTCATATGATCAAAAATATCTCATCTATATATATATCAACAATATATACATCATCTCAAAACTGGATCGGTATGCCACAATCTGTACCTCGGCATACTCAATCCTCTATCAAAAATAATAAACACTATGTATCAATCTGTGCAATGCAGTCTGTAGCAGCTAGCCTCGAGAACCCCTCGAGCTCTCAACCTCATCTCCTCCCCCACCCTGAGGTGGACGAGGTGGCCCCATCGTAGTCCGTGTGGTGCTATGAGTCCTAGACTCTGATCGTGATGATGTCCTCGATGACCTCATCATGATAGGCTCCGCAATGTGGGCCGACAATGGTAACCTCTGCCCCTCTGGCACCATATGGTGGTATAGCATCTGATAGAATGTGATCTGGGCAATAGCCCATGCTAGGTCCCGAGTGCTCGCCCCTCCGCTCCATGCTCTGAGGCGTGCGACCTCATCTCTGAGCTGTGTGGCCTCCTCTCGGTGTCGTGCAGCCTCATCCTGCAAGGACTGCACCTGAGCCTGGAGACGGATAGTCTCCGCCCGGAGAGTAGCCATCTCGCTACTCTCTCCTACCTCGACACCCTTGCCCTTATCGGGCGATGGTGGCCTCTCTCTCCATGGAGAAGGGGGTCTCTCCTCCCTCCTCTCCCGCTGTCATGGCCTCTGTTGAGCCTGTGGCCTCCTCTGCTCTCTCCCGTCGTGACCCTGTGCCACCTCAATGGCCGCCTGGCACCGCCTCCCCATCCGATGCACAACTACATGAATCGGACCCTGAGCCCTCGTCATCCGAGGAGGGCGGATGCCTACGTACCAGGCATCATAGCCGTCAGCAACCCCTACGTCATCCCCATCCACTGGCTGAATGGGGGCATCATCCACGTCCTCACTCCAGAAGCGCTGCATATCTAGAGCCCCACTGACTGTAGTGTTATCCCGGATGGTCCGAGAAAACTCGTAGTCCCTGAGAGATGGGATCCCTGCTGTAGACCGAACTGCCTCAAAACTCGGTCATAGCGGTGGAGCTCCACCTCTCTCCTCTCCATCCTTAGCCAACAGGTTCGCCTAATGTGAGCCAGCTCCTGTCCATCCTCGGCCCACCCTGGATGATCTCTCCAAGGCCTCCAGGTGATCTGGTCGGAGACAAGGTCGTCAAGTAGTCTCCGGGACATTGGCAGATCTATCCGCCGTTGTGACCCTCTTCGGAGCCACCAGTAGAAAACTCGGGGCCTCTCCCCATCAATCCCTATTAGTGGGAGCCCTACCGGCCTCCGCACCATGATGTGCTCCTAGCACCAAACCTGTAGTAGTGATGTCATGACCAGACATCGGCCGCCCTTGTATACGACCCCATGCAGGATCCTATACAATCGGCATAGTACAAAGCTCCCCCAAGAAAACCTGTACCCATGGTCTCTCATGTCGTAGACCACATCTGTCAGTAGCCATGGTAGTCTGCATCCACTCTGATGGCATAGCAAGAGACCACCTACCACCCCAGCCAAAACCTGTGTCAGTCTAGATGCCCTGGCATCTGGCGTAGCGACTCGATGTTCACTCCGCCCTTCTCCAGGGTGAAGCTCGGATCTCCGCACAGTCGCATCATCGCATGGCCCTGATTGGCCATGGGAGTTATTAGCCATCCTTGTATGGGGATCCTCAAAATCCTCCATACATCCTCCAATGTGGGAGTCATCTCCCCGTCGGTAACCAAAAACAAGAAGAACCCGGATACCACCTCTCTGCTAGGGCTGTCAATAGCCCCATATCTCATAGAAACCTGTGGCATATCTGCCACATGCTGCAAGCCGACTTGAGCCAACTGATCTCGCTCTGCCTGAGATAGAGTGGCCAAGTCATCCCTCAGCCCATCGTATTTCCATTCCCGGCTCTTTAGTAATCCTCTCCGCAACATAAACAACAAAACAATAAAAATCATTAATAAAACAAGTGATTAAAAATGCAAGTAAAACAAGTTCAATTTCATACAAATGATGATATCGTCCACTATTGGATGATATCATCCAAAATTTGAGCAAATTCGTCTCCGATTTTGCAAGAGGGAATCGTCCCTTATTGTACGAAATCGTCCCCATATCGTCGATTTCGCCCTTGGACGAAATCGGCGATATCGAGACGATTTCGATGAAATTGAGACGATTTCGTCTCGACGACGTCGACGGCCCAAAAATGGCCGCGATGCTCAAAAATCATTCAAAATTAATCTAAAAAGCATGAAATTCAAAATTAAAGCATTCTAAATTAAGTTTGGACCCTTACCCGTAGCCCGCGCTGGACCTCTGTCGATCTATGCGCTGTCTCGACCATCTTGTCTGCAGAGCTCTAGAAACCAGGAAAATGAACAATAAAAATGAATTAGGGTTTTACCCTATTTTTCTTAATTTTATTCAAAAACAATTAACAACATTTTAAAATTTTGCTTTTCCATGTTTTTACCTCAAACGTTCGATTTGGGTAAAAACACGGAGGGGGCACCATAGTAAGTTGTCGTACGATTCGACCTAGAATCGTCGCCTAAAAATGGGAATAATTTTTGCTTTCTCGTAGATCGAGAAGAACTCATCTTTAACGCATTTTCTTCGAAAAATTTGCTAAAGAGGGGGCAAAATGTAGCACCCTAAAATTGGCGCAGTAAACCTTAGCAAATAATTAAAATTACCTTAGTAATAATTCAAATTCAAATTTCAACCCCGAACCGCCTGTTAAACCGCTTTCCCTATTTTTCGTGCCATTTTTAGGATTTGTTTTGTCCATTGGACGATATCGTCGCCGATCAGACGATATCGCCTCAGATCGGACGAATTCGTCTGGAGAAGAACGTCCAGACGATTTCGTCCCAAAACTGATTTTTCATAATTAGCTTCTGTTTCAACGACGTCTCTAACCTGGGCAAAAGCGTGTCTACGCCGTTAGAGACCTCCCCCATTGGAGATCTCCCAAATTAGGATGATCTCCAACCTCCCAACCTCCTTCCTATGCCTATTTAATCTTAGGCCCTCCCCTTGACATTCCCCTGGCTGAAATTTTCTGTAACACGAGTTCTATTTGCATTAGACCATCTTAAATCACCATTTGCCTTCGTCCCTTTCCAAATTTTCTTGTAGGAACTTCATTATTTTTTAGCCGAGCAAGCTCAGATCGTCGTAGATGATCTTGTACAATCTCGGACGATCACGTCCCAATTCGAGATGATTTCAATTTATATCAACATTGGGGGCAATCAGTGCCCAGAGTTTGCGCTTTTCCTATACCTTTCTACTATTTTATTCTGCATCTAGTTAGTTTTATTATTATTTCCTATTATTCTACATCTTGGAGTTCACCCATATAGCTTAAATACATAATAAAATCATGATTAGTTATTAAATCATGATAATTTACTTGCATTTCTATTTGGGATTATCTTATTAACATCATTATTATCATTTCACATCATTTTCCTTTATCAGCATAGCTGCATTTTCTATATTCTGTGTCTATTTCTCTGATTGAGGTCTCTAATTATTCTGATCTCGATGATCCTGTCGATTTAGATGATCCTGTCAGATCAGAGGCGATCTGGACTGCTTCAAAATCAGAACCTCCATCAGACATCCGAATCAGGTATGACCTTTTCTAATCTAGTATATTTCCTGTATTCTCTATTTAATTCTATTTTTGTATTCATTTAAATCTGCATTTCATATAGAACAGTTTAGATTCATTTGGCCAAACCTAGGATTTGAATGATTAAAGCTAAAACTGAACACATCAAACACATTCCCAACCTAGGCGTGGAGACTGCCACTAAACGTTTCCTGGTGAACCCCACCATCCATCAAAAATCACCTTTATACACCTCCCCGAGAGGCGGGACCTTCAAAGGGCCTCTCAGTCCGAGGTATTGTCCCATCCTTTTCCCATCCCCTTTCGGGCACGGATCCTATAGCCTAAAGGTAAGGGTGCGAAAAATTTGGAGCGATACATTTTGGTGAACCCGACGTGAAACTAAAACCTTTTGAAAACAAAAAACATAGATGCATTTAAAATCATTAGAAAACTACTAAGTTGCATATCATGTTTAGATGGTAGCTCCTAAGAAAAGACTAGTTGTCACTATAAATGTTGAAAATCAAATAATAGCCATAGAGTTTAATTCTTTGCTTAGACTATCTCAAACATATAGAGTTCCACCTTTGTGGGACGAACTTAATAGGAGATTAGGTATTATTTCATCTAGATCAACCGAACTTAGGCAAATTAAGAGGTTTGCCCTAGATAGAATCCTGGATCCTCATCAACTCATTTTTTATCATGAACTTCAGAGAGCTTGCCATAGGTGGTTAGCTTATAGGAGAGCTCTTGTGTCTTCGGAATTGTTCACCTTCGAGGAATACCTCGAGAACGCAACCGTTATACACCAATTCCTAGGTCGTGTAGAAGACCAAGAGGTCGTTCTTACGGATAGGGAAAGGTGGAGGAGAGTTCCTAGAGCTGTGTTATATCGAGAGTATTGCCACGAACTTTATTTCTACCAACCAGAGTCTGAGACAGATAATATCACTATAGCACTTTTTGTCAAATTCTTGAAAGAAAATTTTCAATTTGAAGAAGAACATTTCATGACTCCCGAAGAACTTGAGCCCGTTAATGATATTTATAAATTGTTTATAGAAAACTAGATCATTGCTTTCATTATTATTATTTCTTGCATTTAGTGTGTTGTTTGTTATCTTTATAATATTGTTATAAAAAAAAACAAGAAAAACCAAAAACATAACAAAACCAAAACATTTTATTTTAAATACTATAGTAGGTATATAATTAAAATATATACCTCTTAAGCTTGTTGCATATATATATATATATATATATATATATATAAGTATATATATATTTGCTGAAATCTAAATTTAAGCACAATGCCTAGACTTAGGAATGGTAAACAAACTGAAGAAGAAGAAGAAGAAGATTGGTTAGGAAAGAAAACAAAAAAATCAAATGCCCTTCCTGAGGATCCAATTCCAGAAGGAGAAACTCTAGAACAGCCAGAAGATGAGCTGGTTGTAGATGAACAAGAAGAAAATGTTAAAGAGGAAGGATCCTCATCCCCTAGAATGGCTCCAGACGGAACTGTTGCTTTTGATAACTTAGATCATTTCTGGAAATTTTTCAATAATAACATTGGTGCTCTTAATATGGCAGTTCGTATTGATAGAGGACAAATTAGTGACACTCAAGCAGCCATGGAAGATATGTTTAACATACACACTAATCCCTTGTCCTTTGTCGATCAAGAAAGTGATAAAGCTGGACCATCCAATATAGATATGGTCACTATGATTCAGAACATGCAAAAACAACAGGTTACCCAACCCCCTAAGGAACCTATTATTGAGCCTAAAATCATTCCCACACAAAAGAGACCTTCATTCACCGCTTTATTTCGCCAAACTATTGATCAATATGCTTCAAATCGACAAAAACCTAAAATGAAGCCAAACACCAATTTTCAACAATCTGGGATACAACATAATACAACTTCAAAACTTCTTCATAACACCCTTCCTACCAACAATTTACACAATAGCAATATAGCATCTAATCTTCATGTCCCTCCATCATATGCTCACAAATCCCATATTAATGCCCTACCGAACCAATATGGTGGGCAAACCAAGTAATCTGGAAGCCATGGTGAAACAGTTAGCTTCCCGCATGGACCAGATAGATCCCTACCGTCCCTCGTATAATTATCGAGAGATGTGTAGTCAGCCTTTGGATCCCATAGTTGTAGCACAACCATACCCTAAGCACTTTCCCATGCCCGTCCTGCCTATATATAAAGGAACTGAAGATCCCATAGAGCATCTTCGCATGTTTAGGATAGCATGTCATGATATATCACATGATGACTTGCTATTACTAAAAATGTTCCCAAAAAGTTTAGGAGGAATGGCATTAGAGTGGTACTATCAATTGCCCACTCATTCTTTGAGGAATTTTGAAGAAACAGCTGAATCTTTTGTCCATCAATTTAGTGCCTACATCGAGAGACACGTGACCATTAAAGATTTATACAACTTAAAACAAGACAAAGATGAATGTTTTGCTGATTTCTTAGCTAGATGGAGGCAGTTGATAGGAAAACTGCACTTTGTGCTACCTTATAGGGAAATGTTGGACATTTTTATTAATAATTTGCAAGAACAACTATCCTATGAATTATCAATTGCTACCTTGACCACCTTCGATCAAGCTATAGACTTAGCTCGAAGGGTGGAAGATGCTCTCATTAGAAGAGGTCAGCTCAAAAAGAAAGATGATGAGAAAACATCCAGAAATCAATATAAAAACAAACAAGTTGTAGGTGACGGAGTCACCGATAGTAGAAACATTGCTAATGTTAATACTACGAAAACAACGGAGAAGTTTATATTAAAACCTCCTGATAAACCACCTCGAGAGTTTACTAGATTGAATCAACCATTATCAACTATTCTACCCCAATTACTCGAAAGAGGTTTGATTCAATTACCAGCTATCCGGGAACCTGATCCAACTATACCCGGATACAGAGCTGATTTACATTGTGATTTTCATAGAGGACCTGGACATGCTACAAACTCTTGTAAAATATTGAAACATAAAATACAAGACTTGATTGATAATAATGAAATGGAGGTGCAAGCCTTTCAACCTAAACAAAATCCTCCTAATAATGCTCAAAAGAACATTCCCCAAAATCAGAATCAAAATGCTAATCAATCATTAGATATATTTCAACATCCTTTACCAAAACATGGTAAAGAGGTGGCCAATCAAATTGAACATCATAATGTCCCCCCTCCTACCCGATATGTAGGGACTATTAGCGGACAATTACCTATTCATGATCCTCAAATATTTGGCACAACTTTCTCCATGGTTACGTCCAGACCCCTATATAATACTCAAACACCGGATCCTAGTGATGTAGAATCGGATACTGAAAGTGAAATAGACATCACCTCAAACCAATCGAATAGTTCTAAAAATGAATCAGATCCTATTCAACCTATCACAGATGCTATGGTTCCGAAGAACCATTTCCTAGAAGAGTTACTACTCGACCCTCTTCTAATCAGTTCCTTCCTAATGAACAAGCCATAAACGCTAGACCGAGACCAATTCAACATCTTCAATATAACATTGTAGGTACCATCGGAGTTGTTACCAGACAACAGGCTCAAAATTCTCAACAGGATCAAACTCAGAATGATGGATCAGCTCCATTTATTTTGAAAAATCCCAATAAAGGGAATCATATGTCTAATGTTCAACCTAAGCCTCCTTACAATATTAATGAACAATTATCCAATACTACAGCCATAATTTCCCTGTTGGACTTGTTAAGATCTTCTCCTACCCATAGGGATGAATTAATGCTCACATTAAGCCAAATGATGGTACCTCAAAATATTCAACCTCGAAGCCATGTCCAATACTATCATCACTCGAGAAGTCGATTGTATTGACTTTCGAGATAAAGATATCCCACAACATAGTTTACATAAGGATAACCCCTTATATATTACTGCCCTAATAGGAGATGTAGCAGTCAAAAGGGTCTTGATTGATAATGGTTCATCTCTAAACATTTGCACTTTTGACTTCTACCAAATATTTGGGTTTAGAAGTGATGAAATGAAGAAAACTGACATGATCATAAAAGCTTTCAATGACGAAACACAAGAAACGTGTGGAGTTATCACCATCCCATTGCAAGTTGGTCCGAGAACCTTAGACACGACCGTGTTTATTGTACATTGCCCCGCATCATACAATATACTCTTGGGTCATCCTTGGATCAATGCAATGCGGGCTGTCCCATCAACTTTACACCAATGTGTTAAATTCGAATTTAAAAATCAGTTGGTCACTATCCATGGTGATCCTAGACCCTTTGATATGTGTGCTTTGGCAGAACCCGTTGGAGTTCAATTTTGCCCCGCTCTGTCATCCACACATCCTAATTCTTATTTTTCATCTAAACGTGTGAAACACACACCCATAACTTCATCTATTTCTCCTCCATTAATTTCACCCTCATATATAGCTCAACAATCTTCTAAACAAACCACACTAGAACCTCAAAAAGATCTTAAATCCACAACCAATCCTTCATGTTCCATCCCTATAATTTCAAAACCTATAGACCCATTTATTAACACCTCCACATTATCTACATCTATCATACCTTCCACATCTAAAGATATAGGGAATGATCCTTCTACCTCTTATGCTCTCACTGATGAACTCTTACCTGATTTATCTAAAATTCTTATATCAAAAAAACAAATGCTTCTATGCAAGATTCCATTATCTTAAGTAATTTGCCACCTTCTCCTCATACCTTGGGCCTCCCACAACCTATGGGAAGTATCTACCAAGTCGGGAGTTGTGCTTTTATTTATAAAGGATATGATTGGGGAAGAATACCCCGAAACATCAAGACGCATTGTGATGGATATGCTCGATGCTATTTTGCTAATGAATATATTAAAGCTAAACCCATAATGCTTAAATTGGGATATAAAGGGAAAGGCTTGGGACCTCTCCAAGATGGTATGAAAGAACCCTTTGAGGTAGAACCATGGCCCGCCCGATGTGGTGTGGGCCTATTTCCTAGTAAGGGTCAACCCTTCCCTTTTGAAGATGATGATCAACTCATATGTTATCAAGATTATCTAGATAAACAAGATTCTTTGTATCCCAAGAATAATTCTTCTACCTGCAATATGCTATCCATAGCCTATCCCGAAATGATTGTTGAATCCGACGATGAGTTGGAAGGAGATATTTTCCATGATGTCTCCGTGGAAGAGATGTTACACAATGGTTTTTATTTTGATGGTTCTATACCTACTATAGCCCAGCTTGAGGCCACGACTCCTCAAGATGAATTATCCAAGTTAACCTTAAAGGAATTACAAGAATTGGGCGTTTCACCCGCCCCACCTAATTTTGAAAGAGATCTACACATGGAAGTAGAAAACGTCATTAAGGTTAACATTGGAACTGAGGATAATCCTCACATCATCAGTATTGGATCAGAATTAAGTCAAGAAAAACAAGAGCAATACATTGCATTCCTTAAAGAATATGAAGATGTCTTCGCTTGGACATATGAAGATATGCCAGGTTTAGACCCTTCGTAGTCATGCATCATCTAGTAGTCCATCCGGATGCTAAACCCGTTAAACAGAAACTTAGAAAAATGCATCCCAAAGTGGCCTTGCTAGTCAAAGGGGAGTTAGAAAAACTCCTGAATGTTGTTTTTATACAAGCTATTGATTATGCTGAATGGATCTCGAATGTAGTTCCAGTCACCAAGAAAGAAGCTACCAAAGTTAGGGTTTGCACAGACTTTAGAGATATTAACGCTGCATGCCCTAAAGATGATTTTCCTCTTCCCAACATGGATCAAATCATTGATTTTACTACGGGGAGTGGAATGATGTCCCTAATGGATGGATTTTCTGGTTATAATCAGATCAGGATAGCTCCTAAAGATCAGGCTAAAACAACCTTTATTACCCCTTGGGGTACCTTTTGTTGGAAAGTGATGCCATTTGGTTTAAAGAATGCAAGTGCAACATATCAACGAGCCATGACTTATATCTTTCATGATATGATGCATGATATCCTACATGATTATGTAGATGATATTATAGCTCGCTCTATTAATGAAGATGATCATTTAGATGATTTGAGAAAAGTATTTAATCGGTTAAGAGAATATCTTATTCGATTAAATCCAGCTAAATGTATATTCGGAGTCAAGTCCGGTAAACTATTAGGGGTTTTAGTTTCTTTACGTGGTATCAAAATTGACCCTCTCAAGATTGTGGCTATCACTGATATGCCCGCACCTACCAATATATCTGAGTTACGAAGTTTACAAGGTAAGCTTCAAGCTATCCGTCGCTTCATCGATAAGTCGGGACAAAACCAGTCCCTTTCTTAAGCTTCTTAAGAAGGATGTCCCTTTTAATTGGGATGACGAATGTAAGGAAGCTTTTGAACTTCTCAAACAATACCTCCTTAACCCACCTGTGCTTTCACCGCCTAGACCTGATCGCCCATTTATCCTGTATATTTTAGCTTCAGATTTTGCTTTAGGAGCTATGTTAGCTCAACTTGATGATGAGAAGAGAGAACGTGCTAATTATTATATTAGCGGAACTTTAATTAGTTATGAAACCCGCTACACCAGATTAGAAAAACTATGTCTAGCAATCATATTTTCTACGTAAAAATTATGCCATTATATGCTCAGTCATAAAACATATGTCATTGCTAAATATGATCCCTTGCGGTATCTCATGAGTCGACCTTATTTATCGGGTCGTACAACAAAGTGGGTTCTTGCTCTAAGCGAGTTTGAACTCACGTTCATAGGACAGAAGTCTGTTAAGGGTCAAATCATAGCAGATCAATTAGCTGCTGCACCCTTAGAGTCTACCCATCCCCTCATCATTGAGTTTCCTGATGAATGCCTTCAATTAGAGGCAGACCATGTTGAACAATGGTCCTTATACTTTGATGGAGCCCGATGCATGAGTGGGGCTGGTGTAGGTATTATTTTAATATCTCCACAAAAACACATTATACCTTTGTCCTTTAAATTAACATTTGCTTGCACCAATAATACTGTCGAATATGAAGCTCTAATCCTTGGATTACGAGCCGCCTTGGCTCTAAAAATTAAACATCTGCTAGTTTTTGGTGATTCTCAACTTGTTATAAACCAAATTAATGAAGTTTATCAGACCAGAGATGATAAATTATGCCCATATAAAGCATATGTTTTACAATTAATATCTCTATTTGATCAAGTTACCTTGGAAGCTATTCCTCGAACTAGCAACCGTGCGGCTGACGCTATGGCCATATCTGCATCTCTTCTCGCCCTTGGAGTTAGATGACGAATATGCCACCATCATTATTCATCGACTCCAGGAACCCGCTTCAAATAAGTCATGCTTAGAACCTTTGGATGTGTTTCTAATCAATGAAACTACTCCTGAACCTTGGTATACGGATATATTTGATTTTCTTCACAATGGGACTTTCCCTGCCGTTCTAATAGGAACCAACGTCGGTTATTACGTAGACGAGCAAGTCGATTTGTAATAATTGGCAATACTTTATATAGGAGATCTTTTGAAGGTATCCTATTGAGATGTTTGAATCTAGAAGAATCCAAATCAGCTTTGAGTGAAGCCCATGATGGATCTTGTGGAGGACACTTCAGTGGTAGTGTCATTGCTAAAAAGCTCCTTAGGATAGGCTACTTTTGGCCTACCATGGAAACTGATGCACATGATTATGTGCGCCATTGCGACAAGTGCCAGAAACATGCTGACCTTGTCCATGCCCCTGCACAAGAACTGCAAGGCTATTTCATCTCCTTGGCCCTTTTCAAAATGGGGCTTAGACATTATTGGCAAAATTAATCCTGTGTCATCTGATGGACACAAATTCATCATAACCGCCACTGAGTATTTTACGAAGTGGGTTGAAGCTATGCCTTTAGCTTCCTGCACTGGAACACAAGTCTCTAAATTTATTTTTAATCAAATCATTTGTAGGTTCGGAATTCTTGCAAATCTCATCTCAGACAATGGAACTTGTTTCAAAAATAAAGATGTTAAGAAATTATGCCAAAAATATAAGATTCAACATCGCTGGTCCACTCCCTATTATCCTCGGGGTAATGGCCAAGCAGAAGCATCTAATAAAACATTAATTAAAATCCTTAAAATATTGGTCAATAAATCTGGCCGCGACCGGCACATTCAATTATATCCAGCTTTGTGGGCATATCGCACTAGTGTGCGTACTCCCATAGGTACTTCACCTTTTGTTTTGGTTTATGGCGTCGAAGCTATTTTTCCCTTTGAATTAGAAGTTCCTTCTTTGGCTCTACTACTTCAAGATACCGAAGTAGGAGATGAATATCGAGCTGGCAGACTCAGTCAGCTGGAACTCCTAGATGAAAAGCGCATCAATGCTTTGGAGCATCTTCGTGCCTACCAAAACAAGCTTAAAAGATCATATGCTAAGAAAGTTCGTCATCGATCCTTTGAGGTCGACGACCTTGTTTTAAAAGAAAATAAAAAAATACTAATGCAACTAAAGACCTTAAAGGTAAATTTGAACCCAACTGGCTTGGACCATATATTATCACTGCTAAATTTGAATCGGGAGCATACAAATTAGCTACCTTAGATGGTAAAGATTTAAAAGAACCTATGAATATTATGCATCTTAAGCGATACTACGCATAAAATTTGGTCATTTCATCATTTGTATATATTTTGCATGTTGTCTCATTTTAAAAATATATAAAACTGTTTCAACAAAAACAAACAAAAATAAAAGTAAAAACAACAATATTATTGACTCTTTCGAAACCAAAAAAAAAAAAAAAGAGAAGAAAGAGAGAGTCAAAATTATCAAACTCCTCAAAAATATTTGTTGTATATATTTCTTCTTAAAGTATTGCAGTTATATTTTCAAATTATTTTGGATAAATTAGCATTTATTTGGAATCTCTCACTTTTGCAAACACAAAAATAAATATCTTGATTTTATCTAGGCATGATTACTAATCTCTCTTATATCAAAGTCCACAAAATTCAATTAAATAAAGTTTGAGCACAGAGAATTGATCTTGTTATTTACTTAAACCAAGCATATCCTTTCACAATAAAATGATTATATTTGTAATGTCCATGCTATGCTACATAGTAGAAGTGGTTTCTTGAGCGAAAAGTTTCCCCTGCTATCCTATCATGCACATGGTCTAGAATCTTTGAGAATTGACAAAAGGACAAGCTCACCCCTACCCGGAATAAAAATCCCTTGCTCTACAAACTAATCCGAGCAAGTATCCCTAGAATAGGAAGCAAAAGAAAAAGAAAAATCAAGCAAAATCATGAGAAAAAGAAGCATTATTTCAGAATCATTTTGTACTCTCTTAGCACTATTTCAGCATTATCTCAAATATCAAAGCAAAAGATACAAAAAAAAAATACAAAAAAAAAAAAAAAAAGAAAAAAGAAAGCAAAACAAGCAAAAGCAAAAGCAATAAAATCCCTTTCCCTACCCATTGAAAAGAAAAGAAGGGTTGATGAGCTTGAATCCTTGGAATTCTCAATTATTCAAAAACTGTGAGGTAAGCCCCATAACAGGTGGTTTGTGCCCAACCCGCTTGGCCTTGGGTAACTCCTAGCGTGGTGATATGTCCGTCACATTAGCGACCTTCTTTTGTACAGACCTATGTCTCGCTTATGGATTAGCTAGCTCTTGATAACCCGACTTACATAGTAGTCTAGTACGGTTATATGCATCTAAATCATGGTTAATGAACACTTATTTGGTTAATTCAAATCACTTGTATCAAATTATCTTGCTCAAAACTGGTAAATGCACAAAGCAATTGCACACACATTTGTATTTGAGAGATTTTGTGTATCATTATGATAAATCAAGATCGGAAATGAACTCACATACGCACATGGGATTCCTTATAAATCTAACTTTTGTCTTTAAGATACTTTGAAATATTTTTGCAAATTGTCTGGAATAATTTCATTTTCTTCTCTGAGAACAGTTGTTTAGTATAAAGACAACTACATGCATTATCAAAAAAATCAAAATCATTTTCAAAAAACATGCAATAAAGTTACATTTATATATAACTTTTTGACTTTCGCGACGATGGTATAGTTCCAAAACCAAAATTGGAATTTTATGCCTAGCGCAAGTCCTCATCTTCATATTTTCTGGTTCATTTTCAAAAATTAAAAATCAACCATGCAATAAAACTATTATTTTCTTCTTTGGATTTCGCGATGATGGTATAAGTTTATACCTAAATATTCTATGCCTAGCGCAAACCATTGTACTAATTTTATTTCCCATTTATTTAAAATCATAAAAACATATGACTTAAATCATTATGTTACACAATTATGCTTTACAAACAACAAACACTTATTACTATTTCATGTCATTATGTCAAACTTCAATTTTGCAATGATGGTATAATTCCTAAGGAATTATTCAAAAAATTTATCACACTTAGGAATTTATGCCTAGCAAAAATCATTTTATAAAATATTTCATGCATAATATTTTCATGGAAATCTGAAAACAAATCACCATCATCATCATCATTTGCATCATCACAACAAAGTCTTAAGACAGTCTCTTAAGCACTCTTTTACTTTTAGCAATATTTCTATACCAGGATTAGCTTGACGACCTAGCGAGCGGCGACTCCATGAAATGGTCTATAATAGCGACAATGTCCTTTGAAATTATTGTTAAAAGTCCCTTTTATTTTTTATCAAATCACACCACAAACAACCAATTTGTTTACATCAGATTATTTCATTTAAATTTTAAAAGCATGACATTCAAACCATAATATTTCCAAACGACATAATTACATGAATCATCAAATCAATCACATCAAAACATTAAAGCATCATACAAACACATAAGACAAGTCATATGATCAAAAATATCTCATCTATATATATATCAACAATATATACATCATCTCAAAACCGGATCGGTATGCCACAATCTGTACCTCGGCATACTCAATCCTCTATCAAAAATAATAAACACTATGTATCAATCTGTGCAGTGTAGTCTATAGCAGCTAGCCTCGAGAACCCCTCGAGCTCTCAACCTCATCTCCTCCCCCACCCCAAGGTGGACGAGGTGGCCCCATCGTAGTCCATGTGGTGCTATGAGTCCTGGACTCTGATCGTGATGATGTCCTCGATGACCTCATCATGACAGGCTCCGCAATGGGGGCCGATAGCGGTAACCTCTTGCTCCTCTCGGTACCATATGGTGGTATAGCATCCGATAGAATGTGATCCGGGCAATAGCCCATGCTAGGTCCTGAGTGCTCGCCCCTCTGCTCCGTGCTCTAAGGCGTGTGACCTCATCTCCGAGCCGTGTGGCCTCCTCTCGATGTCGTGCAGCCTCATCCTGCAAGGACTGCACCTGAGCTTGGAGATGGACAGTCTTCCACCCGGAGAGTAGCCATCTCGCTACTCTCTCCTACCTCGACACCCTTGCCCTTATCGGGCGATGGTGGCCTCTCTCTCCATGGAGAAGGGGGTCTCTCCTCCCTCCTCTCCCGCTGTCGTGGCCTCTACTGAGCCTGTGGCCTCCTCTCTCTCCCATCGTGACCCTGTGCCACCTCAATGGCCGCTCGGGCCGCCTCCCCATCCGATGCACAACTACATGAATCGGACCCCGAGCCCTCGTCATCCAAGGAGGGCGGATGCCTGCGTACCAAGCATCGTAGCCATCAGCAACCCCTACGTCATCCCCATCCACTGGATGAATGGGGGCATCATCCGCGTCCTCACTCAGAAGCGCTGCATATCCAGAGCCCCGCCGACCGTAGTGTTATCCCGGACGGTCCGAGAAAACTCGTAGTCCCCGAGAGATGGGATCCCCCGTCGTAGACCGAACCGCCTCAAAACTCGGTCATAGCGGTGGAGCTCCACCTCTCTCCTCTCCATCCTCCCAAAAGGTTCGCCTAACGTGAGCCAGCTCTTGTCCATCCTCGGCCCACCCTGGATGATCTCTCCAAGGCCTCCAGGTGATCTGGTCGGAGACAAGGTCGTCAAGTAGTCTCTGGGACATTGGCAGATCTATCCGTTGTGACCCTCTTCGGAGCCACCAGTAGAAAACTCGGGGCCTCTCCCCATCAATCCCTATTAGTGGGAGCCCTACCGGCCTCCGCACCATGATGTGCTCCCAGCACCAAACCTATAGTAGTGATGTCATGACCAGACATCGGCCGCCCTTGTATACGACCCCATGCAGGATCCTATACAATCGGCATAGTACAAAGCTCCCCCAAGCAAACCTGTACCCATGGTCTCTCATGTCGTAGACCACATCTGTCAGTAGCCATGGTAGTCTGCATCCACTCTGATGGCATAGCAGAGACCACCTACCACCCCAACCAAAACCTGTGTCAGTCTAGATGCCCGGCATCTGGCGTAGCGACTCGATGTTCACTCCGCCCTTCTCCAGGGCGAAGCTCGGATCTTCGCACAGTCGCATCATCACGTGGCCCTGATTGGCCATGGGAGTTATTAGCCATCCTTGT
Organism: Wollemia nobilis; assembly: GCA_028583015.1. Taxonomy (NCBI): domain Eukaryota; kingdom Viridiplantae; phylum Streptophyta; class Pinopsida; order Araucariales; family Araucariaceae; genus Wollemia; species Wollemia nobilis. The sequence goes on from JAQPPZ010003183.1 coordinate 2,048,740, forward strand.
ATGGGGATCCTCAAAATCCTCCATACATCCTCCAATGTGGGAGTCATCTCCCCTGTCGGTAACCAAAAACAAGAAGAACCCGGATACCACCTCTCTGCTAGGGCTGTCAATAGCCCCATATCTGTAGAAACCTGTGGCATATCTGCCACATGCTGCAAGCCGACTTGAGCCAACTGATCTCGCTCTGCCTGAGATAGAGTGGCCAAGTCATCCCTCAGCCCATCGTATTTCCATTCCTGGCTCTTTAGTAATCCTCTCTGCAACATAAACAACAAAACAATAAAAATCATTAATAAAAATGATTAAAAATGCAAGTAAAACAAGTTCAATTTCATACAAATGATGATATCGTCCACTATTGGACGATATCGTCCAAAATTTGAGCAAATTTGTCTCCGATTTTGCAAGAGGGAATCGTCCCTTATTGTACGAAATCGTCCCCATATCGTCGATTTCGCCCTTGGACGAAATCGGCGATATCGAGACGATTTCGACGAAATTGAGACGATTTCGTCCCGACGACGTCGACGGCCCAAAAATGGCCGCGATGCTCAAAAATCATTCAAAATTAATCTAAAAAGCATGAAATTCAAAATTAAAGCATTCTAAATTAAGTTTGGACCCTTACCCGTAGCCCGCGCTGGACCTCTCTGTCGATCTGTGTGCTATCTCGACCATCTTGTCTGCAGAGCTCTAGAAACCAAGAAAATGAACAAGAAATGAATTAGGGTTTTTCCCTATTTTTCTTAATTTTATTCAAAAACAATTAAAAACATTTTAAAATTTTGTTTTTTCGTATTTTTACCTCAAACGTTCGATTTGGGTAAAAACACGGAGGGGGCACCATAGTAAGTTGTCGTACGATTCGACCTAGAATCGTCGCCTAAAAATGGGAATAATTTTTGCTTTCTCGTAGATCGAGAAGAACTCATCTTTAACGCATTTTCTTCAAAAAATTCGCTAAAGAGGGGGCAAAATGTAGCACCCTAAAATTGGCGCAATAAACCTTAGCAAATAATTAAAATTACCTTAGTAATAATTCAAATTCAAATTTCAACCCCAAACCGCTTGTTAAACCGCTTTCCCTCATTTTTCATGCCATTTTTAGGATTTGTTTTGTCCGTTGGACGATATCATCGCCGATCAGACGATATCGCCTCAGATCGGACGAATTCGTCTAGAGAAGAACGTCCAGACGATTTCGTCCCAAAACTGATTTTTCATAATTAGCTTCTGTTTCAACGGCGTCTCTAACCTGGGCAAAAGCGTGTCTGCGCGGTTAGAGACCTCCCCCATTGGAGATCTCCCAAATTAGGATGATCTCCAACCTCCCAACCTCCTTCCTATGCCTATTTAATCTTAGGCCCTCCCCTTGACATTCCCCCGGCTGAAATTTCTCGTACCACGAGTTCTATATGCATTAGACCATCTTAAATCACCATTTGCCTTCGTATTTTTCCAAGTTTTTTTGCAGGAACTTCATTGTTTTTCAGCTGGAGCAAGCTCAGATCATCACAGAAGATCTTGTACAATCTCGGATGATCACGCCCAATTCGAGATGATTTGAGATTTCGACTATCAACATTGGGGGCAATCAGTGCCCGTAGTTTGCGCTTTTCCTATACCTTTCTGCTATTCTATTCTGCATCTAGTTAGTTTTATTATTATTTCTTGTTATTCTGCATCTTGGAGTTCACCCATATAGCTTAAATACATAATAAAATCATGATTAGCTATTAAAGCATGATAATTTACTTGCATTTCTATTTGGGATTATCTTATTAACATCATTATTATCATTTCACATCATTTTCCTTTATCAGCATAGCTGCATTTTCTGTATTCTGTGTCTACTTCTCTGATTGTAGGTCTCTGACGAATTCGTCAGATCTCGATGATCCTGTCTGATTTCGGACGATCCTGTCAGATCAGAGGCGATCTAGACCGCTTCAAAAATTAGAACCTCCATCAGACATCCGGATCAGGTATGACTTTTTCTCACTTAGTTTGTTCTCCTGTATTTTCTGTTTAATTCTATTTTTGTATTCATTTAAATCTGCATTTCATATAGAACAGTTTAGATTCATTTGGCCAAACCTAGGATTTGAATGATTAAAGATAAAACTGAACACATCAAACACATTCCCAACCTAGGCGTGGAGACTACCACTAAACGTTTCTTAGTGAACCCCACCATCCGTCAAAAAATCACCCTAATACACCTCCCCCGAGAGGCGGGACCTTCAAAGGGCCTCTCGGCCCGAGGTATTGTCCCATCCTTTTCACATCCCCCTTCCGGGCATGGATCCTATAGCCTGAAGGTAAGGGTGCAAAAAATTTGGAGCGATACAATCCCCCTCTGAAGGCCTCCATTGTTGACTCTCCTCCCATGGATTCAATGACTAAAGCCAATGTGAACCACCTTGTTAATTTGAGCTCTAATTCTCTGCTCAACGAGTTGGCTAGCAGTATCACAAATTTGGCTATGGTTGTTGATGCTTCCAAAGCAACTTGGACCCTCTATAAAGAAGCTATGTAAATTTTGGATGAAATCCACAGCCAAAGGAATAAAATAGGTGATGCTCCAAATGATAATTAAAATGCAAAATCCAATGTCGAAGTGTAATGGTGTCATCCTTTGTTTCTATCAGGGTCTTCCCTGTTGGTTTTGGTTGGGATTGTTTTGGTGGGATTTCTTTATTGGGACCATCCCATTGGGACTCCTTTCTGTTTATGTTTATGCGGTTGTAAGCCCTTTTTTGATAGCTAAGTGCTGGTGGTTTTGGTTAGATGACCTATAACATTTTTTAAAAGGTTTTGGGGCCCTTTCAAAACCCATTTGTTAATATAATATTTCTATTTAACAAAAAAATTTATTACATGAAGAGTTGGCTTGAATTGCCATTGAGATATTTGAAATATTAATACAATGAAGATCCTCATTCAAATGATGTAACAAGGGTCTTTCACTCTTTCATTCCAATTTGGCAACAATTGAGTCTTTCGTCCGTTGTCTCAATATATAGAAATAATATCAGTTTCTTGAGCACTTCTCTATTAGAACCTGCACAATAATAGGAATAATAAGAGATGTGAAAGAAGAAAAGACACAAAAGAAGATACAAAAAAGAACATGACACTCAAGTATATGTTTTAGCAAAAATATGCTAAGCAAAAGCTTTATGGTGTTGTAGTGGTTCTTTATATAGCCTTTAGTGCTATGGATCTATTGCAACTGTCTAAATCTAGGCCATACACATGTCATCTTGTCCTACCTCTAATCAACTGATTATACAACTTGCTTGGATCTTGTTTTATTTACAAAATTATCTTTGGCTGAGTTTTTAGATTTTTCAATAAGGTGGTACTTGGTCAACTTTTTATTTTCTTGGCCCTTTATCTTCTTCCATAGTGGGCCCCTCAATATCTAGCTCAAATTTTGTGATGTTATCTTTACCTAAAATTTGACTATGTTCTATGGTCTTTATTTCATATCCTTTGAAATTTCCAATTGTTAAGTCAAGGCTAGCAATCTTGATTCTTTTTCTCTTCCTTTATTCTAATTGTATATCTTTTATCATTATGCCTATGGCCTCCCATGCTTCTTCAAAGAAGTATATTGAAAACCTAATTACATTCAAGTATTGAAGGGCTTTTTTCTTCTATTTTTCTATGCAAATATGATTCTTTCCACTCAAGGAGCAAAGAAAATTTATTATCTCAACTAGGAATACAGTTTGCCTGGCTAGCTCAGTTTCATCTCTTGTATCACATTCAAAGTCCTGGATTATATTGAGAATAAGATTTTCTACATTAGATACTTCAAGAAATTAATCCAAGGAGAGACCTCCCTATGCCATATCATCATTTATCTACCGCTGCAATATGAGCATTTCTTCAGTATAATCATACCAACCTATTTTACTTAAAAAAAAACATAGACACTTTAAGGAATTCTATTATGCATTCCATCTTAGTGTCATCCTCTAATGTCACATTTTATTATTCGATCTCTTGATAATATGCTTCAAATTTCTCAAAAATTAAGAGTATGGTATTTAATCTATCTTTGACATGCATCAGGAGTTTTCTTATGTTTTATGTAATGGATCTTATCATATTAACATCTTTGAATATTATTTTTAGCCCTTTCATTTGACATTGCACTTTGTAGATCATTCATTTCTTGTATTATTCAAGGTATTTAGAATAGTTGGCATTTTTGATTATCACATGTGGTACTGGTTGTGAAACTTCTACCTGATTCTATGATATTTTTTCCTTTAGGGTATCAATTTTAATATGCAGCTTCTCATTCTCTGCTTGTATTGCTCGTAGTTTTAATTTCAACTCCTTATTATCTTTTAAGAGGAGTTTTCTAGATTTTTCTTGTATGTGCTACCATTTGTGAAGATGAAGTATCCTCTTCTACAGTCTCAATATTCCTTGGGTATTCTCTCCTTTCTATGGCCTACAACTCCTTTTCTATAATATTGTTGACTAGAATATCCTCTTCAAATCTTACTAAGGTTTCTTTAGTCTAAGCTTCTTTTGCTGATAGGAGGGTGAGCTTGGCCCTTTTATGTTCTAGATATGAAGTTGGCCTTGGTAATCTTATTTGGTGGCCTCTTAACAGCTCATCAAATCCTATAGCTTCTATTATTCTTTTTTTATGATTGCAAATATTTGTATTTCTTTATTATTAATGATTAATACCTCAGGCACTACCTTTGGTGCTAGCTTAGGCATATACATTGTTGTAGGCCCAAAATGACCACATCCTTAGAAAACATTGAAATTTTTTTCTAAGGCATGAAATATCTATTCCATTGAGGACATAGAGTATTTTGGAGCGGATCCATGATAAGAGTTCTCCAATCCGCTCAACACTTAGTGTTTTTCACCATAACAAGCTAAGTTTTCATTCCACCCGGTGCCTAGTGTATTTTGTAGCGGATTTCGACAAGGCTCGATTCCATAAATATTTTGAGATTGGATGATGTCAGTGTGATAAAAAGTGTAGAATAGTGATTTATTTTTATTTTGTGTGCTCCAATGACTAAGTGTCGACAATTTTGATTCTACTGAGTTCCAAGACCAAGGTAGAGAAGAATGGTGACATGAAGGTCGAAAGCATTGTAAAGGATACGAAATGGTAACAAAGGATATTTACACTACTTCTAGTGTGAATTAGTGATTCTGCAATCCAACTAAGTCAAACACTGATGTTAGCATATTTTTATGTGGATTACGATTTTCTTTATACCATAGAAGAGAGAAAGAAAGAAGGCTAAGTAGTGGATTGACAGTGGACTTCATTCCGCTTATGACTTAGTGCATCTCTCATTGGAATTCAATTTTGCATAGTCGAAGCTACCAAAGATAATGTTAGCATTAATAAGTGCAAAATGATATCTTATTCCCTCCCTACCAGTTTTTAGAATATTTCTAAGATTAAATCATAGCCATTCATTAATAAAATTGACGATTGAGATTTTACTGACACTGTTGCTATGTATAAAGGAAAAATCTTACCAGATTCAAGAACATTCAGTTTGAAGGTGGGAAGGTGATGCATCGAAGGTTTTTCAAGATCAAGAACTAGAGTGGTTGTAAATATATAATGGAATAGAGCTTCCAAGAATTATGAGTGGTCCAAATCTGTTTCATAGTAGCTTGAGGCCCAATCGCCATCAATGAACCAACAAATTGCAAAGCTGAGCTGCCATGGTAGATTACTCACAGTGGATTTCTCAGACTCAATGAGAAAATGAGATAATACTAGCTAGCTCTCTACTGATCTATTAAATTCTTAAATTCTTGTAATGTCTCCTCTTAAATATTTTAATTGTAAACTATAAATAGAGGCTAAACCCTCATTTTTTAGGGTTGGCTCTAGTGCATTTGCTTGCCCTACTATAAATATTCTTTGTAAACTAATGGAAGGAGCATTACTTTGATTTTTGACTCAATATGTATTATATTTTCTATATTTATTAAGAGGTTCGAAGCTATGAATTGCATTTCTATCAATATTGTAATGGTTAGTTCATTCCATTTCCACTGGATTACTAGTTGTGAAGGTAGTTGAAATCTATTCATAGTTAGATTTGTGTTGATAGGAATTGTATTTCTTCTAAATCTAATTATTGGTCTATTTTCCTAAATTGGATTATCAGTATATTGGATATTGGAATTGCTTCCTGCAACATATGACGGGGACCGGGAAAATCAAAACCTTACAAATTCAACTTTTTCATTAAAATCTTCAAAAAATATTTACATGCATTCAAAATAAAACAGCCCGCAGGCATACATTAACCGATGCTCGGCTTGGTTCTTCCACTGTCACTACTTCCTCTGTTCTCCGGTCCACCATCCACTCCCTTATAATTTTCCCAGCTTTTATCGAAGCCCTCCATCTTCCTGGTAATCAATGCTTCCACCTAACAAAATTCCCATTTGAATTTCCCTCCGACCGAGTTTTCAAATTTCTCATTAATGGCCATCTCCCAATCCTCTGAGGAACTTGCATTAATGGCCTCACTGATCTGCACCCGTCGCTTCAGTCAGACCGTCCTTCTGAGCCTCTGTCTCGCCCATACTGTCCCAGGCCTGCAACTGACGCCTTGTCAGAATATTTCAATGCGATGGTTATTCCCCGTTGAATACACGCGGCCGTCCTCACTAATCTGAATACGTGTCCTTCACTTTTGATTTCATACATGTAACCGACCGTGTGTAAAACTGTCCATCCCTTCTCCTTGTCGTGATATCGCGACGTCACCCTTCCTTTCGCCTTTGCTTTGAATCGGGGTTGCGATATCGTGACGTCACGATATCGCGACAGCACTTCCCCCTCTGTCTTTGCTCTGGAAACAAAGTCGCGATATCGTGACGTCGCGATATCGTGACGTCGCGATATCGCGACGTCACGATATCGCGACGCAACTCGCCCCTCTGTCTTGCTTTGCAAATAATGTCACGATATCATGACGCAACTCACCCCTTTGCTTTACTGTAGCTTTTGAGGTCATGATTTCGTGACATGTCATGATTTCGTGACCTCTCTCCAACACTTGCCCTAGCTCTTAAATAAATTACCTTCTGCTTTATGAAATTTTTGCGAGGTTGTTCTAATGCCGCCGGATGCTCCTGCATCAGAAACCCGGGGTAACAAGAGAAGTGACCTTCACTTCTAAGCTGTTCGGTCTGCATCCTTTGCAATATCTCCGAACACTCATAAACCTTTACAACCTGCTCAAATCTCATTTCCTGGCAAGAAAATTTTTTGCCCTCTACCAGACAAATTCTGGCATTGCTGCACACTTTCTCATCTTCGGTCTGCAATGGCTTCAACTTGTGCCGCACTCCATATTTCACCAAGGAGTAAGTATTTGCACGGCCATCATGCACTGCACTCTGACCAACTACCATGGCCTGCCCAACAGCAAATGGCAAGCATCCATGGGAAAAACATCACACAGGACTTCATCCTGGTACCTCCCAATATTGAACGTGACTAAGCACTGTTCATGGACCCAAGCTCTATGGTCCTTCCGTAACCATGCAATCCGATATGGATGCGGGTGCCTCCTCCTCTCTAGTTGCAACTTAGAAACCATCTCCTCGAAAACTAAGTTGTTTGTACTCCCATTGTCTATAATAACATTACAGACTTTGCCTGCACTTTTGCATCGGGTGCGGAACAGGCTTCTCCTCTGTTCAGATTTGTTTTCCTTACTCAACATGGTCCTCCTCACAACCATTGCTTCCCCTTTTTCATCTTCTTCAGAATGTTCTGAATCAGCATCTTTAACTGCCACAACGGCTCTGGCAGGACCCACTTTTTTCTTGTTCACTCTCTCGAGGTGCTGGGGACACTCATATGCCCGATGCCCCTCTTCTCCGCAGTGGAAACATGTTCCTCGAAACACTCCCCTTCCATACCCGCATCCAGATCTACCTCTTCCTCTTGGGTAGCCATCATTCTGAACTTGCGGTTTGGGTTCTTCGTCTTCTTTCTGATCTCGGCTGCTGCTAGCCTCTTCTTTCTTTTCTTCCTTTCCTTCCTCTTTCTTTCCACCGGTCTTTCCTCTGTTCCCTCTTCCTCTTTGCTTGCCCTCAAACTTCCTATTCAGTTTTTCTTCCACCTTTAGAGCAAATTGGTAAGCATCTTCAATGGTGCTTACCCGAACCAAACTCAACTCCTCCTGGACACTGGGTCTCAACCCATTAATATAACGGGCCACTTTTTCCTTGCTGGCTTCCAAATGACCGGTTTTGATGGAGATTTTATAAAACTCCTCCGTATATTCCTGGATAGTTTTATTCATCTGTCTCAAACTCTGCATTTTACGTAGCAGGTCCAGTTCATAATCCACGGGAATAAACTGCCTCTTTAATTTCTCCACCATTCTGTCCCACCTTGTTATCCGCTCTTTTCCTCTTTGGTTCCATTCTAGCTGTACTCCCTTCCACCATATGCTAGCATGACCCTTCAGTCGGGTCTTAGCAAATTTGACCCTCTTAGGATCTTCAACTTCTTCATACTCAAAGTATTCTTCCAAATCATTCACCCAGTCTATCAACTCCTCCGGATTCAAGTTCTCGAAATACGTGGGAACTTCTATCTTTGGCCTCTTCCCGATCTGGGATATGGCCTTGCACAGTCTGGCTTGTGCCGGATCTACATCTTCTTCCTCTTCTTCAAACTGATTCTCCTCTTCATCAACTTCATCTTCACTTTCTGCATCTCTTCTCGGCTCATGTCCTCTGCGCAGTTCTTCTTGCAGGGCTTGAACTTGCCGCTGCAAAGCCCGAAAATCTTCTGCTGCCATGCCTCTTCCACCAACGGGGTTTTTCCTTGGAGGAATTCTGCTCACCCGATCTCAAGCCCTCCCACAAGTCCTGGTACAACTGCCTCTCCTTTGGTGGTCTGCTGTACACTCAGGAACTACAAGCTCTGATACCACTGATGGGGACCGAGAAAATCAACACCTTACAAATTCAACTTTTTCATTAAAATCTTCAAAAAATATTTACATGCATTCAAAATAAAACAGCCCGCAGGCATACATTAACCGATGCTCGGCTCGGTTCTTCCACTGTCACTACTTCCTCTGTTCTCCGGTCCACCATCCCCTCCCTTACAATTTTCCCAGATTTTATCGAAGCCCTCGATCCTCCCGGTAATCAATGCTTCCACCTAACAAAATTCCCATTCGAATTTCCCTCTGGTCGAGTTTTCAAATTTTTGTCATTAATGGGCATCTCCCGATCCTCCGAGGAACTTGCATTAATGGCCTCACTGACCTGCACCCGTTGCTTCGGTCAGACCGTCCTTCTGAGCCTCTGTCTCGCCCATACTATCCCAGGCCTGCAACTAATGCCTTGTCATAATATTTCAATGCGATGGTTATTCCCCGTTGAATATACGCGGCCATCCTCACTAATCTGAATGTGTCCTTCACTTTTGATTTCATACACGTAACCGACCATGTGTAAAAATGTCCATCCCTTCTCCTTGTCGCAATGTTTTTGACACACGTGTCCTCCACACTACCCACGTGTCAAGTTGACCTTGCCAGGCCGTCCCACTTGTTTACTCTCGGTTGTGCTTTTACCTGGCCGTAAAATCGTGACATGTCGTGATATCGCGACCCACAGCGTCTCCATCATGCCAAAGTCCTTTGGGGTCACGAAATCGTGACATGTCATGAAATCATGACATGTCGCAATTTCGCGACCCCCACTCCCCCTTCTGCCTTTGCTTCGACTAAAGTCGCGATATCATGAACTACGGGCTCTGATACCACTGACGAGGACCGGGAAAATCAACACCTTACAAATTCAAAATTTTCATTAAAATCTTCGAAAAATATTTACATGCATTCAAAATAAAACAGCCCACAGGCATACATTAACCGATGCTCGGCTCGGTTCTTCCACTGTCACTACTTCCTCTGTTCTCCGGTCCACCATCTGCTCCCTTACAATTTTTCTAGATTTTATCGAAGCCCTCGATCCTCCCGGCAATCAATGCTTCCACCTAACAAAATTCCCATTCGAATTTCCCTCCGATCGAGTTTTTCAAATTTTTGTCATTAATGGCCATCTCCCGATCTACCGAGGAACTTGCATTAATGGCCTCACTGACCTGCACCTGCCACTTCGGTCAGACCGTCCTTCTGAGCCTCTGTCTCGCCCATACTGTCCCAGGCCTGCAACTGATGCCTTGTCAAAAAATTTCAATGCGATGGTTATTCCCAATTGAATACACGTGGCCGTCCTCACTAATCTGAATACGTGTCCTTCACTTTTGATTTCATACATGTAACCGACCGTGTGTAAAACTGTCCATCCCTTCTCCTTGTCACAATGTTTTTGACACACGTGTCCTCCACACTGCCCACGTGTCAAGTTGACCTTGCCAGGCCGTCCCACTTGTTTACTCTCGGCTGTGCTTTTACCTGGCCGCGATATCGCGACAGGTCACGAAATCGCGACATGTCGCGATATCGCGACCCACAACATCTCCATCATGCCAAAGTCCTTTGGGGTCACGATATCGCGACATGTCGTGAAATCGTGACATGTCACGATTTCATGACCCCCACTCCCCCTTCCGCCTTTGCTTCGACTAAAGTCGCGATATTATGACGTCGTGATATCGCGACGTCACCATTCCCTCCGCCTTTGCTTTGAATCAAGGTCGCGATATCGTGACGTCACGATATTGCGACGACATTTCCCCCTCTGTCTTTGCTCTGGAAACAAAGTTGCGATATCGCGACGTCACGATATCGCGATGCAACCCGCCCCTTTTTCTTGCTTTGCAAGTGACGTCGCGATATCGTGACGTCGCGATATCGCGATGCAACTCGCCCCTTTGCTTTACTGTAGCTTTTGAGGTCACGATTTCGTGACCTCTCTCCAACACTTGCCTTAGCTCTTAAATAACTTACCTTCTGCTTTACGAAATTTTTGCGAGGTTGTTCTAATGCCGTCGGATGCTCCTGCATCAACATATCTCTATTTTTATGCTTTAATGCATGAAGATTTTATGGTTTTGGGTGCTTCTAATCTTGAGTGATTAGACACTAGAAATAGCTTGTGTATTGCTCCAAATTTTTTGCATCCTTACCTTTAGGATATAGGATCCACGTCCGAAAGGGGGATGCAAGAAGGATGGGACAATACCTCGAACTGAGAGGCCCTTTGAAGGTCGCGCCTCTCGGGGAGGGGGTATAAGGGTGAATTTTCGACGGATGGTGGGTTCACCAGGAAACTTTTGAGTGGCAGTTTCCATGCCTAGGTTGAAAATGGGTTTGATGTGTTCATTTTTTACTTTGATCATTCATATCCTAGGTTTGGCCAAGATGAATCTAAGATATTCTATATGTCAATGCTGAGTTATATGGATACAGAAAACATGAACAAATGCTAAACACAGAAAGTGTGCTAAATAAGACATAATATACTTGATTCTAGATTTCTGATGAAGATTCTGAGGTTTGTAGAAGTCTAGATCATCTCAAATCTTAAATAATCATCTGCAATTGCATAGAATCATCTCAGATCATAGTCGGTCGTCTGAGATTAGATGAGATCATCGTCGATCTGACAAATTCATCAGATGAATTTTTCATAAACCTACAATCACAGAAATAGATACCAAAAACCAAAAATACAACTACAAAAGCAAGGGGAAATGGTAGAAATAATAGTAAACTTGACTAAATGATAAATCTAGATAATAATTAAATGAAATGCATTAATTTAATAATTTATTTTAACTTTATCATGCATCTATGCTAAATGAGGTGAACTCCAGGATGCAGAAATAGAATAAACTAAGTTAATTCATAAAAAAATGAAGAGAGAAGATAAAAAAATGCAAACTTCAAGCTCTAATTGCCCCCAATCTAGACTACAATCGAGATCACCTCCAATCGTACGATATCGTCATCGATCCGCAACAGGATCATCCGAAATCGTCTAGAATCGCCAGCGACGATCCGAGCTTGCTTCGGCTAAAAAATAGTAAAATTCTTGCAAGAAAACTTGAAATACACAATGCAAACGATGGTACGAAGGTGTTCTAATGCACAAGAAATTAAATTTGTAGGGAAATCAGTCAGCCAGGGGGATAAACTAAGAAAATCCCAGTTTATATAGGATTAGGGAGAGGTTAGGAGGTTGGAGATCATCCCACTTTGGGAGATCTCCAATGGGGGAGACTCTAACTGCGCAGACACATTTTCCGCCCAAGTTAGAGAAGCTATTGAAACAGAAGCTAATTATGAAAATTAGTTTTGGAACGAAATCGTCTGGACATTCTGTTCTAGACAAATTCGTCAGATCTGGGATGATTTCGTCTGATCGGTGATGATATCATCCAACGGTTAAAACAAATCCTAAAAATGGCATGGAAAACAAGGGGAGTGGGTAACGGGCGGTTTCGGGGTTAAAATTCAAATTTTTATCTTTTTACTAAGGTTTAACTGTGCCAATTTTAGGGTGCTACATTTTGCCCCCTATTTAGCGAATTTTTTGAAGAAAATGCGTTAAATACGAGTTCTTCCTGTTTTACGAGAAAGCAAAATTTACTCAATTTTTTAGACGACGATTCTAGGTCAAATCGTACAACTGCTTACTATGGTGCCCCCTCCGTGTTTTTACCCAAATCGAACGTTTGAGGTAAAAGCACGGAAAAGCAAAATTAAAAATGTTGTTGTTTTTAAATAAAATTAAGAAAAATAGGGTAAAACCCTAATTCATTTTTACTGTTCATTTTCACTATTTTTAGAGCTTTGGAGACAAAATGGTTGAGACAGCGCACAGATCGACAGAGGTCCGGCGTGGGCTATGGGTAAGGATCTAAAATTAGTGAATTATATTTGTAATTTGATTTGTGTAATTTTTTATTGATATTTTGACTTTTTTGGGGCATCACGGCCGTTTTTAGGTCGTCGATGATGTCGGGACGAAATTGTCCCCATTTCGTCAAAATCATCCCTAGATCGTCGATTTCATCTGCGAGAAAAATCGGTGGAATAGGGGCGATCCCGTACAACAAGGGGTGATCCCCAAGTTGAGAAATCAGAGACGATTTCTTCCTACAAAGGATGATTTGATCCAATTTAGGATGATATCATCCAATGGTGGACGCTATCATCATTTTATGAAATTAAGCTTGTTTGAATTACATTTAATTGATTGTAATAATTGTTTTATTAATGAATTTTGTTGTTTTATTGTTTATTTTGTAGATGGGATTACTAAAGAGTCGAGAATGGAAATACAAGGGGCTGAGGGATGACGTGGCCATGCTCGACTAGGCGAAGCGAGACCGACTGGCAGAGGTCGGCCTACAGCATGTGGCAGAGATGCCACAAATATTGATAGACATGGGGCTACTGACAACCCTAGCAAAGAGGTGGTATTCGGGGTCATCCTACTTTTGGTTACCGATAGGGGAGATGGCTCCCACACTAGAGGACGTATGGAGGATCTTGAGGATCCCCATACAAGGACGGTTTATGACTCCTGTGGTCAGTCAGGGCCAGGCTATGATGCAACTGTGCGGAGACTCAAGCTTCACCCTGGAGAAGGGCAAAGTGAACATCGAGTCTTTGAGGTAGATTCTTGGGGCATTTAGGTTGACTCAGGTTTTGGCAGGGCCGATGGGTGGCCTAATACTGTGCCACCAGAGCAGGTGTAGATTACCATGGCTCCTGTCAGATGTGGTCTGCGACATGAGAGACCACGGGTACATATTTGCATGGGGTAACTTTTTACTATGTCGATTGTATAGGATCCTACATGGGATCGTATACAAGGGAGGCCGATGTCTAGTTTTGACATCACTACTGCAGGTATGGTGCTAGGAGCACATCGCGATGCGGAGGCCGATAGGACTCCCACTGATAGGGGTTGATCGGGAGAGACCCTAAGTTTTCTATTGGTGGCTATAGAGAGGGTCATAGCGACAGATAGATCTACCAATGTCATGAAGGTTGCTAGACGACCTCATCCTAGACCAGATCACCTGGAGGCCATGGAGAGAGCAGAGGATGGACAAGAGTTGGCTCGCATCAGGCAAGTTTGTTAGCTGAGGATGGAGTAGGGAGAGGTAGAGCTCCACCGCTATGACCGAGTTCTATGATAGTTTAGTCTATAGCAGGGGATCCCTTCTCTCAGGGATTATGAGTACTCCTAGACTATTCGGGATAGTACTACACTAAGCGGGGCTCTGGATATGCAGTGATTCTAGAGCCAGGACATGGATGATTCCCCCATTCAGCTGGTGGATGGGGATGACGCTAGGGTTGCAGATGGATACGATGCTTGGTACATAGGCATCCACCCTCCTCAGATGATGAGGACACAGGGTTCGATGCACGCGATTGTGCAACGGATGGGCAGGCAGCGCCAGGCTGTTATTGAGGCAGCGCGAGGTCACAGATGGAGAGAGCAGTGACAGTCTTCATAGGAGAGATGCCAGAGGATGCCATAGGCTCCACAGAGACCATAGCATATAGGGAGGATGGAGGAGAGATTCCCTTCTTAGCAAGGGGAGAGGCCACCATCTCTCGATAAGGGCAAGGGTTTCGAGGTAGGGGAGAGCAGCAAGACGGTGGCTCTCTCGAGCTCAGGTGCAGACATTACAAGATGAGGCTACACGACTCAGGGCTTAGAGCAGAGGGGTGAGCATGCAGGAGTTAGTGCGGTCTATGGCTCAGACTATGTTCTATCAAGGAGTATACTACCAACTGGTTCCAGAGGTCTAGAGGTTACAACTGCCAGCTGGCATTGCAGAGCCGATCAGGGTGGGATTGTCGAGGACTTCCTCACGATCGATGACGAGGACTCGATACATTGCCTGGACCTCTATAGGACCACCTCCTCCACCTCAGGGCGGGAGAGGAGATGATGCTGAGAGCTCGAGGGCTCCTCAAGGCTAGCTGCTATAGACTGCAGATTGGATACATTTTTTGAAAGGATTGAGTATGCTAGGGTATAGATTGTGGCATACCAATCCAGTTTTGAGATGATGTACATAATTTATTGATATATATATGGTCTTTTTGATGATATGACTTGTGTATATGTTGTATGATGCTTTAATTTTGGATTTGTGTGGTTGATTATTAATGATTCATGTAATTATGTCATTTTGAAATAAATTATAATTTTATGTCATGCCATAAAATTTAAATGAAATAACCTGATGTAAACAAATTGGTTGTTTTGTGGTGTGAGGTGATGCAAAATAAAAGGGACTTCTAACAATAATTTCAAAGGACATTTTCGCTGTTATAGACCATTTCATGGAGTCGCCGCTCGCTAGGTCATCAAGCTAATCCCAGTATAGAAATATTGCTAAAAGTAAAAGAGAGCTTAAGATACTATCTTAAGACTTTGTGTTGTGATGATAAAAAATGATGATGGTGATGATTTGTTTTTAGATTTTCATAAAAATATTATGCATGAAATATATTTTTTGAAAAAAATGATTTTTGCTAGGCATAAATTCCTAAGTGTGATAAAATTTTGAACAATTCCTTAGAAATTATACCATGGTTGTAAAATGGAATGTTGACAATGAAATGAAATAGAAAAATGTGTTCGTTCTTCTTAAAGCACAATTGTGTAACATAATGATGTAAGCCATATGTTTTATAAATTATAATGAATGGGGAATAAAATTAGAACAATGGTTTATGCTAGGCATAGAATTATAGGTATAGACTTATACCATCATCGCGAAATCCAAGAAAAAATAATTTTATTGCATAATTGATTTTTGATTTTGAGATAGACAGAAAATAATAATATATAAGCATGACTTTATTTACTAGATTTTTTAATATGTTGTTTGAAAGAATTTTTGGATTTTTGAAAACAATGTATGTAATTGTTTTTATACAAAACAGATGTTCTTAAATAAGAAGATGAAATTATTCCAAAAAGAGGTGCAGAAATATTTTAAATTATCTCAAAGACAAAATGTAGATTTTTAAGGAACCCTCATGTGCATATGTGATTTCATTTGCCGATCTTGATTTATCATAATGATACAAAATCTCTCAAATACAAATGTGTGTGCAATTGTATTGTTCATTTACCAATTTTGAACAAGATAATTTGATACAAGTAATTTAAATTAACCAAATAAGTGTTCGTTGACCATGATTTATATGCATGTAACCATACCAAACTACTATGTAAGTTAGGTCATCAAGAGCTAGCTAATCCATAAGCAGACATAGGTCTTTACAAAAGAAGGTCAATAATGTGACAGACATATCACCACGCTAGGGATTACCCAAGGCCAAGTGGGTTGGGCACAAACCACCTGTTATGGGGCTTACCTCACAGTTTTCAAATAATTGAGAATTCTAGGGATTCAAGCTCATTCACCCTTCTTTTCTTTTCTTTTCAAAGGTTAGGGAAAGAGATTTTATTGATTTTGGATTTTTCTTTTCGTCTCTTTTTTTTTTTGCATGGAACTAAGATAATGCTGAAATACTGTTGTGATGGTACAAAATGATATTTTTATTTTTCTCATTTTCTTTGCATTTTTTTTTCTATACTAGGGATACTTGCTCGGATTGGCTGTAGAGCAAGGGATTTTTATTCTGGGTAGGGGTGAGCTTGTCCTTTTGTCAATTCTCAAAGATTCTAGACCATGTGCATGATAGGATAGCAGGGGAAACTTTTCGCTCAAGAAACCACTTCTACTATGTAGCATCATATTGAATTTGCAATGAAATCATTTTAATGTGAAGAGATATACTTGGTTCAAGTAAATAACAAGATCAATTCTCTATGCTCAAAACTTTATTTAATTCAACTGTGGACTTTGATATAAGAGAGATTAATAATCATACCAAATAAAATCAAGATATTTATTCATGTGAGTGTGAAAGTGCGGGATTCCAAATAAATGCTAATTTATCCAAAATAATTGAAAATATAACTGCAATACTTCAAGAATTGACAGTACGAAAATAAAAGAATTTTTTGAAGATTTTGATGTTTTTATATTTTGATTTTAATTTATGAATTGAAAGAAACACAATGTGATTATTTTTTGAAATTTTTATATGGATGACTAAAATGAAACAATATGCAAAATTACAATATATACAATGATGAAATGACTAGATTTATGCATAATAGCATTTAGGATGCATAATTTTCATAGGTTCTTTAAGATCTCTACCATCTAAGGTAGCTAATCGGTATGCTCCTGATCCAAATTGAGCAGTGATAATATACGGTCCAAGCCAGTTGGGCTAAAATTTACCTTTAAGATCTTTAGTTGCATTAGTATTTTTTTTATTTTCTTTCAAGACAAGGTCACCAATCTCAAAGGATCGATGACAAACTTTCTTGAGGTATGCTCGCTTGAGCTTGTTTTGGTAGGCACGAAGATGTTCCAAAGAATTGATGCGCTTCTCATCTAGGAGTTCTAGCTGACTAAATCTGCCAGCACGATATTCATCTCCTACTTCGGTATCTTGAAGTAGTAAAGCCATAGAAGGAACTTTTAATTCAAAGGGAAAAACTGCTTCAATGCCATAGACCAAAACAAAAGGTGAAGTGCCCATGGGAGTGCGAACACTAGTTCGATAAGCCCACAAAGCAGGATATAATTGGATGTGCCAATCTCGGCTAGATTTATTGACTAGTATTTTGAGGATTTTGATTAATGTTTTATTAGATGCTTCTGCTTGGCCATTACCCTGAGGATAGTAGGGAGTGGACCAACGATGTTGAATTTTATATTTTTGACATAATTTTTTGACATCGTTATTTTTGAAACAAGTTCCATTATCTGAGAGGATATTTGCAGGAATTCTGAACCTACAAATAATTTGATTAAAAATAAACTTGGAAACTTGGGTTCCAATGCAAGAAGCTAAGGGCATAGCTTCAACCCACTTTGTGAAATACTCAGTGGTATTTATGATGAATTTGTGTCCATAAGATGACACAGGGTTGATTTTTCTAATGATGTCTAAGCCCCATTTTGAAAAGGGCCAAGGAGATGAAATAGCCTGCAGTTCTTGTGCAGGCGCATGGACAAGGTCAGCGTGTTTCTGGAACTTGTCACAATGGCACACGTAATCGTGTGCATCATTCTCCATGGTAGGCCAAAAATATCCTATCCTAAGGAGCTTCTTAGCAATGGCGCTACCACTAAAATGTCCCCCAGAAGATCCATCATGGGATTCACTCAAACCTAATCTAGCTTTGTCTAGATTCAAACATCTCAATAGGATGCCTTCAAAATATCTCCTATACAGCGTATTGCCAATAATTATGAAGCAACTTGCTCGTCTACGTAATAACTGGCACTGGTTGTTATTACAACCTTTAGGGAAGGTCCCATTTTGAAGAAAATTAAATATATCAGTGTACCAAGGTTTAGGAGTAGTTTTGTTGATTAGAAACACATCCAAAGGTTCTAAGAATGATTTATTTGAAGCGAGTTCCTGGAGTCAATGAATAATTATGGTAGCATATTCATCATCTAACTCCAAGGGCAAAAGAGGTGCAGCTGCAGCCATAGCGTCAGTCGCATGGTTGCTAGTTCGAGGAATAGCTTCCAAGGTAACTTGATCAAATAGAGATAATAATTGTAAGACATATGCTTTATATGGACATAATTTATCATCTCTGGTCTGATAAACATCATTGATTTGATTTATGACAAGTTTTGAATCACTGAAAACCAATAAATTTTTAATTTTCAGTGCCAAGGTAGCTCGTAAGCCAAGGATTAAAGCTTCATACTCAGCACTATTATTAGTACAAGAAAACATTAATTTAAAGGACAAAGGTATAAGATGTTTCTACGAAGATATTAAAATAATACCTGCACCAACCCCACTCATGCATCGGGCTCTATCAAAGTATAGGGACTATTGCTCTAGATGGTCTGCCTCTAATTTAAGGCATTCATCAGGAAACTCAACGATGAGGGGATGGGTAGACTCTAAGGGTGCAATAGCTAATTGATCTGCTATGATTTGACCCTTAACAGACTTTTGTCCTATAAATGTGAGTTCAAACTCACTTAGCGCAAGAACCCACTTTGTTGTGCGACCATATAAGTACGATCGACTCATGAGATACCGCAAAGGATCAAATTTAGCAATAACATACATTTTTTGACTAAGCATATAATGGCGTAGTTTCTATGTAGAAAATACAATAGCTAGACATAATTTCTCTAATTCTATGTAGTGGGTTTCATAACTGATTAAGGTTTGGCTAAGGTAATAATTAGCACGTTCTTTCTTCTCATCGTCAAGTTAAGCTAACATAGCTCCTAAGGCAAGATCTAAAGCAAAAATATACAAGATAAATGGGCGATCAAATCTAGGTGGTGAAAGCACAGGTGGGTTAAGGAGATATTGTTTGAGGAGTTCAAATGCTTCCTAACATTCATCGTCCCAATGAAAAGAGACATCTTTCTTAAGAAGCTTAAGAAAGGGTCCTATTTTTTCTGCCAACTTATCAATGAAGTGACGAATAGCTTGAAGCTTACCTTGTAGACTCCATAATTCAGATATATTTGTGGGTTCGGGAATATCAGTGATAGCCGCGATCTTGAGAGGGTCAATTTCAATGCCACGTAAAGAAACTATAACCCCCAATAATTTATCGTACTTAACTCCAAATATGCATTTGGTTGGATTTAGTCGGATAAGATATTCCCTTAACCGATCAAAGACTTTTTTTAAGTCATCTACATAATCATGTAGAATATCATGCATCATATCATGAAAGATATAAGTCATGGCTCATTGATAGGTTGCACCTGCATTCATCAAACCGAATGGCATCACTTTCCAACAAAAGGTCCCTTAAGGGGTAATAAAGGCTATTTTAGCTTGATCTTTAGGAGCTATCCTGATCTGATTATAACCAAAAAATCCATCCATTAAGGATATCATTACACTCCCAACAGTAAAATCAATGATCTGATCCATTTTGGGAAGAGGAAGATCATCTTTAGGGCATGCAACATTAATATCTCTAAAGTCTATGCAAACCCTAACTCTGGTAGCTTCTTTCTTAGTTATTGGAACTACATTCGAGATCCATTCCGCATATTCAATGGCTTGTATAAAAATAACCTTTAGGAGCTTTTCTAATTCCCCTTTGACAAGTAAGGCCACTTTAGGATGCATTTTTCTAAGTTTTTGTTTAACAGGTTTAGCATCTAGATGGACTACTAGGTGATGCATGACTACGAAAGGGTCTAATCCTGGCATATCCTCATATGTCCAAGAAAAAACATCTTCATAGTCTTTAAGAAATGCAATGTATTTATCTTGTTTTTCTTGACTTGATTCTGATCCAATGTTGATTATGTGAGGGTTATCGTTGGTTCCAATGTTAATTTTTATGACATTTTCTACTTCCATGTGTAGATATCTCTCGAAATTAGGTGGAGCGGGTGAAACGCCCAATTCTTGTAATTATTTCAAGGTTAGATTGGATAATTCATCTTGAGGAGTCGTGGCCTCAAGCTGGGCTATACTAAGTATAGATCCATCGAAATAAAATTCATGATGTAATAGTTCCTCAATGGAGAAATCATGGAAGATGTCTCCCTCCAACTCATCGTCAAATTCGGCGATCATCTCAGGGTAGGCTATAGATAGCATATTACATGTAAATGGCTTATTTATTAGACGTAAAGCATCACGTTTATCCAAATAATCTTGGTAACATATGAGTTGGTCATCATCCTCAAATGGGAAGGGCTGACCTTTACTAGGAAATAGGCCCACACCACATCGAGCAGGCCATGGTTCTACCTCAAAAGGTTCTTTCATACCATTCTAGAAAGGTACCAAACCTTTCCCTTTATATCCCAATTTAAGAATTATAGGCTTAGCTTTAATATACTCATTAGTAAAATAGCATCGAGCATATCCATCATAATGTGTCTTAATGTTTCTAGGTATTCTACCCCAGTCATATCCCTTATAAATAAAAACACAGCTCTCGACTTGGTAAATACTGCCTATAGGTTGTGGGAGGCCCAAGGTATGAGGAGAGGGTGGCAAATTATTTAAAATAAGGGAATTTTGCATAGCAGCATTCATTTTCTCTAATATAAGAATTTTAGATAAATCGGGTAAGAGCTCGTCAGTAAGAGCATAAGAGGTAGAAGGAACATTTCCTACATCTTATGATGCAAAAATTATGCCTTTGGTGGATGTATATGTTGTAGAGATGTCGATGGATGATTCTATAGGTATGGAATTTATAGGAGTAAAACAAGAAGCATTAGTTGTGGTTTTAGGATATTTTTGAGGTCCTAATGTGGTTTGTTCGGAATATAGTTGAACTATATGTAGAGATGGAGTTGATGGAGAAAAATTAGATGATGTTATGGGTGTGTGTTTCACACATTTAAACAAAAAATGAGAATTAAGATGTGTGGATGACAGAATAGGGCAAAATTGAATGCCAACAGGTTCTACCAAGGCACACATATCAAAGGGTCTGGGATCACCATGAATGGTAACCAACTAATTTTTAAATTCGAATTTAACACATTGATGTAAAGTTGAAGGAACAGCTTGCATCACATTGATCCAAGGGCGACCCAAGAGTATATTGTATGATGCGGGGCAATGTACAATAAACACGATCGTGTTTAAGGTTCTTGGACCAACTTGCAATGGGATAGTAATAACTCCACACGTTTCTTGTGTTTCGTCATTGAAGGCTTTTATGATCATATCAGTTCTTTTCATTTCATCACTTCTAAACCCAAATCTTTGGTAGAAGTCAAAAGTGCAAATGTTTAAATATGAACCATTGTCAATCAAGACTCGTTTAACTACTACATCTCCAATTAGGGCAGTAATATATAAGGGGTTATCCTTATGTAAACTATGTTGCGGTATATCTCTATCCCGAAAGTCAATACAATCGACTTCTCGAGTTATGATAGTATTGGCCATAGCTTCAGGTTGAATATTTTGTGGTACCATCATCTGGCTTAATGTGTGCATTAATTCATTCTTATGTGTATGAGAATATTTTAAAAGGTCCAAAAGGGAAATTCTAGCTATAGTATTTGATAATTGTTCATTAATATTATAAGGAGGTTTAGGTTTAACGTTAGGTGCATGATTATCTTTATTAGGAACTTTCAAAACAAATGGAGCTGATCCATCATTCTGAGTTTGATCTTGTTGAGAATTTTGAGCCTATTGTCTAGTAATAGCTCCGATGGTACCGACAATATTATTTTGTGGATGATGAATAGGTCTTGGTCTAGCATTTATGGCTTGTTCATTAGAAAGTAATTGGTGAGACGATGGTCGAGTAGTGACTCTTCTTGGAAATGGTTCTTCTAGAACCATAGAACTTGTGATAGGTTGAATAGGATATGATTCATCTTCAGAGCTATTCGATTGATTTGAGGTGATTTCCATGTCACTTTTAGTATCATATTCTACATCACTAAGATCAGGTGTCTGAATGTTATATAGAGGTCTAGTCGTAACCATGGATAAAGTTGTGTCAAATATTTCCACATCATGAGTAGGTGAATGTCCACTAATAGTCCCTACATATCGGGTAGGAGGGGGAACATTATGATGCTCAATTTTATTAGCCACTTCTTTACCATGCTTTGGTAAAGGATGTTGAAATATGTCCAATGATTGATTGGCATTCTGATTCTGATTTTGGGGGATGTTCTTTTGAGTATTATTAGGAGGATTTTGTTTAGGTTGAAAGGCTTGCACCTCCATCTCATTCTTATCAATTAAGTCTTGTATTTTATGTTTTAATATTTTACAAGAGTTGGTAGCGTGTCCAGGTCCTCTATGGAAATCACAGTGTAAATCAGCTTTGTATCCGGGTATAGTTGGATCGGGTTCCCAGATATTTGGTAATTGGATCAAACCTCGTGCTAATAATTGTGAGAGAATGGTTGATAGAGGTTGATTTAACCTAGTAAATTCTTGATGTGGTTTATCAGGAGGTTTCAATATAAACTTCTCCATTTTTTTCATAGTATTAACATTGGCAACATTTCTGCTATCGGTGACTCCATCACCCACAACTTGTTTATTTTTATATTTATTTCTGGATGTTTTCTCATCATCTTTCTTTTTAAGCTGTCCTCTCCTAATGAGAGCATCTTCCACTCTTCGAGCTAAGTCTATAGCTTGGTCGAAGGTGGTCAAGGTAGTAGTTGATAACTCATAGGATAGTTGTTATTGCAAATTATTGATAAATATATCCAACATTTCTTGATAAGGTAACACAAAGTGTAATTTTCCTATCAACTATCTCCACCGAGCTAGGAAGTCAGCAAAACATTCATCTTTGTCTTGTTTTAAGTTGTACAAATCTTTAATGGTTACATGCCTTTCGATGTAGGCACTAAATTGATGAACAAAATACTCGACAGTTTCTTTGAAATTCATCAAAGAATGAGTGGGTAGTTGATAATACCACTCTAATGCCATTCCTCCTAAACTTTTCGGGAACATTTTTAGTAATAACAAGTCATCATGTGATATATCATGACATGCTATCCTAAACATACAAATATGCTCTATGGGATCTTTGGTTCCTTTGTATATAGGTAGGACAGGCATAGGAAAGTGTTTAGGATATGGTTGTGCTACAACTATAGGATCTAGAGGCTAACTACACATCTCTCAATAATTGTATGAGAGACGGTAGGGATCTATTTGGTCCATGCGGGAGACTAACTGTTTCACCATGGATTCCAGAATACTAGTTTGTCCACCATATTGGTTCGGTGGTACCTGAGTATGGGATTTATGAGCGTATGATGGCGTGACGTAAGGATTAGATGCTATATTGCTATTATGCAAATGGTTGGTAGGGAGATTATTATGAAGAATATTTGTAGTAGCATTATGTTGTATCCCAAATTGTTGGAAATTTGTGTTTGGTTTTGTCTTGGGCTTTTTGTGATTTGAGGTATGTTGATCAATAACTTGGTGAAATAGAGCAGTGAATGAAGGTTTCTTTTGTGTGGGAATAACTCTAGGCTTGGTAACAGGCACTCTAGGTGGTTGGGTAACCTGTTGTTGTGTGTTCTGGATTATAGTGGCCATATCCAAATTGGATGGTCTAGCTTGATCACTTTATTGATCAACAAAGGACAAGGGATTAGTGCATGTGTGATATATTTCTTCTAGGGTTGCTTGAGTGTCACTAATCATATGGACTGCTCTATTAAGAGCGCCAATATTAGTATTGAGGAACTTCTAGAAATATTCCATGTTCTCAAAAGTAACAGCCCCTTTCGAAGATATTTTAGGGGATGAGGATCCTTCCTTTCTAATAGTTTCTCTTTGTTCATTTCCTTCAGCAAACTCTTCTTCTTGTTGGTCTAGGGTTCCTTCTTCCTGAATTGGATCTTCAGGAAGGACATCTGGTTTATTTACTGGTTTTCCTAACCAATCTTCTTCTACTTTAGTCTGTTTTCCATTCCTAAGTCTAGTCATTATGCTTAAACTTAGATTTTAGCAAATATATATATATATATATATATATATATATATATATATATATATATATATATATATATATATATATATATATATATATATATATTTGCGACAAGTTTGGGAGGTATATATTTTAATTATATACCTACTATAATACTTAAAATAAAACGTTTTAATTTTTGTTATATTTTTGTTTTGTTTTTATTTTTATGATAATATTATAAAGACAACAAACAACATACTAAATGCAAGAAATAATAATAATAATAAAAGAATGGCTTAGTTTTCTATAAAGAGTTTATGGATATCATCAATAGGATCAAGTTCATCAGAAGTCATGAAATGCTCGTCTTCAAATTGGAAATGGTTTTTCAAGAATTTGACAAAATGTGCTATAGTAATATTATCTGTCTCAGACTCTGACCTGTAGAAATAAAGTTCATGGCAATATTCTCAATATAACACAGCTCTAGGAACTCTATTCCATATTTTTCTATCTGTAATAATGACCTCTTGATCCTCTATACGAGATAGAAATTTATGTACTACAACTGCATTGTCGAGGTATTCCTCAAAGGTGTACAACTCGGAAGACACAAGTGCTCTTCTATCGGCTAACCACCTATGGCAAGCTCTCTGAAGTTCATGGTACAAAGTCACCTGATCAGGATCCAAGATTCTATCTAAGACAAACCTCTTAATTTGCCTAAGTTCTGTCGACCTAGATTCAATGATACCCAATCTCCTATCAAGTTCATCCCACAAAGGTTGAACCTTATTTGTTTGAGGTAATCTAAGCACAAAAGTAATCTCTATGGTTGTTAATTGATTTTCAAAATTAATGGTGACAACTCGTATTTTATTATAATCTACCATTTAAATATGATATGCAACTTTAATTATTTATCTGATGATTCTAAATGCATTTAATTTTTTATTTTTATTTTTGGATTATTTTCAAAAGGTTTTAGTTTTCACATCGGGTTCACCAAAATGTATCGCTCCAAATTTTTTGCATCCTTACCTTCAGGCTCTAGGATCCACGCTCGAAATGGGGATGCGAGAAGGATGGGACAATACCTCGAACTGAGAGGCCCTTTGAAGGTCACGCCTCTTTAGGAGGGGGTATAAGGGTGAATTTTTAACAGATGGTGGGTTCACCAAGAAACTTTTGAGTGGCAGTTTCCACGCCTAGGTTGAAAATGGGTTTGATGTGTTCATTTTGTACTTTGATCATTCATATCCTAGGTTTAGCAAAGATGAATCTAAGCTATTCTATATGACAATGCTGAGTTATATGGATACATAAAACATGAACAAGTGCTAAACATAGAAAGTGTGCTAAATACAACATAATATACTTGATTTCAGATGTCTGATGAATATTTTGAGGTTTGTAGAAGTCTAGATCATCTCAAATCTTACATAATAATTTGCAATTGCACAAAATCATCTCAGATCATAGTCGGTCATCTGAGATCAGACGAGATCATCGTCGATTTGATGAATTCATCAGAAACCTGCAATCACAGAAACAGATACCAAAAACCAAAAATACAACTACAAAAGCAAGGGGAAATGGTAGAAATAACAGTAAACTTGACTAAATGATAAATCAAAATAATAATTAAAGGAAATGCATTAATTTAATAATTTATTTTAATTTTATCATGCATCCATGCTAAATGAGGTGAACTCCAAGATGCAGAAATAGAATAAACTAAGTTAATTCATAAAGAAATGAAGAGAGAAGATAAAGAAATGCAAACTCTGAGCTTTGGTTACCCCCAATCTATACTATAGTTGAGATCACCTCCAATCATACGAGATCATTTATGATCTGCGATAGGATCATCCGAAATCGTCTGAAATTGCCAGTGACGATCCGAGCTTGCTTCGGCTAAAAAATAGTAAAATTCCTACAAGAAAACCTGAAATACACAATGCAAATGATGGTACGAAGGTGTTATAATGCACAAGAAATTAAATTTGCAGGGAAATCAGTCAGCCAGGGGGATAAAATGAGAAAATCCCAGTTTATATAAGATTAGGGAGAGGTTAGGAGGTTGGAGATCATCCCAATTTGGGAGATCTCCAATAGGGGAGACTCTAACCGCATAGACACACTTTATGCCCAAGTTAGAGAAGTTGTTGAAACAGAAGCTAATTATGAAAATTAGTTTTGGGACGAAATCATCTGGATGTTTTGTTCCAGACGAATTCGTCAGATCGGTGATGATATCGTCTGATCGGTGACGATATCGTCCAATGGTTAAAAAAAATACTAAAAATGGCACAAAAAACAAGGGGAGCAGGTAACGGGCGGTTTCGAGATTAAAATTCAAATTTTTATCTTTTTACTAAGGTTTAACTGTGCCAATTTTAGGGTGCTACAACTTGTTTAAGGTTTCTACTATAGATGCCTATGTTGTTAGCCTATCCATCCACTATTAATGCATATTTATCTAACCCTAAATATTTTCTAACCCTATTCTTCAAACCCTTATTGAGCTTTAATTGTGTCAACACCTTACTAAGTTGACAAGGAACCAACCTACTTTGGAGGTTGGATTGAAGTTATCTTTGGTCCATCCAATGTTGAGTTTTGAGTTGTGACTATCGGGTGCAATCCTGGATAGAAAATTGGAAGATAGACAGTTTCAGTATCAAGTAAAACTTGATGTCAATTCGGTGCCCAATATTTTTTGGCACCCTCGATGGGACCTGTTTATAAGAAACATTAAAACCCATCAAATGATTTATTTTTTTATCTTTAACCGAAGGAATCAATATTTAGTGAATTTTCTTGACCTTGCTAAGTCACTTCCTAGTATTTAAACCCAGAAAAAAGTTACCCCTATAGACCATAATTTTTTCATGTATAGCAGGTCATTCAAGAGGAATAAACTTGACTCCTTTTCTATTGTGAGCTACCTTGTAGAGGTTCTACTATTATAAGGAATTTAAATCAATATTTTCATTTAGAAGAAGAGCCTCCTGAGGAGAATCATGTAGTTAATCCAAAAACACCTCCAGCATGAGTTACACCTGGAAACATGGCACAAAATGTAGTTCCAAACCAACCTTTGCCAAAGTATCCCAACTGGAACACAGTTGGCCCCTTAGACTAGCCCATATGCATGACATTTCTCAAGTCATGTCTAATGCTATTCCCACTTATGATGGATCTGGAAAAATTGCATATGAAAACTACCAAGATATTTTAAATCTGGCAACAATCCACAATATAAAGAATGAGGATGTTATTGTCAGAATCCTAGCCCTGTCCTTTAGAGTGAATATTTTGCATTGGTTTAGGACCCTTGAAGATAATACCATCACCTCATGGGTAGAATTAGCTAAGCCTTTTGTGGAATAATTTAATGAATCTATTGATCCTTTCTCCCTCCTTAATTAGTTTACATCTATGCAAAAACATCAATAAGAAACTATCTCAGATTTTAATTTGAGGTTCAGTAGAACCTAGAAGATAATTCCCCCTATAGCTAGACCAGTTGTAAGACTTTCTTATATGTATTATATCAAATATCTTGGATAAAATATAGGCTTACAAATCAAACAATCTAATGTGGAGATATTCCCACAAGTATATAATGTAGTTGTTCATTCATACAATATTCTTTTTAATGTGGGAATATTACCTCCAAAATATGTGCTACCTTATAATTTGGAAACCACTAATATCCAAAGCCAAACTGTTATTCCATATTATATGGACCCCCTCCATTGGCATCCCATTTCCTACATATGACTCCCATTCCTTAACTAAAAGAACCATATGCTGCAACTCCTTTCCCCCCACTTCCTTCTTAGAATCCTCAAGAATTTTATGTCATCCTTGATATCCAGAATACTTTGAAAACTCTTAGCAACAAGATAAATTCTATGGAGAAGAGAGAAATGGAAAGGTCTCAATAGAGGATATTTTCTTACGTGAAAAAGATCAAAGACCTGGTCCTAGCAATACTATTGGGTTCAAAGTAAATGCAGCATATGAAGAGCCTGAATGTTCTTTAGAGACAAGTCTAGTGAATGTATGGTGTTTAGTGTGCAATGATCATCATGACTCACAATCTTGTGTTATGTACCAACACCATGTATAATAGGCTATGGAGATAACAAAAATAAATCAAAAAGGAAGAGTGAATATGCTCTAGAAACCTGACCAGATCATGGTTGGAAAAGATCTTGATGAAGATGGACCTATTGTTGTCATGACAAGGTCAGGCAAGAAAACACTGCAAGTTGATCCACATAAGATGGGTCAATTTTAGGTCCTCTCTCAGAAAAAGAATGATCTACTTGCCCAAACCAGTGATACATTTCCTATCCCCCAGGCTAATGAAAAAGAGACATGGCTCCTAAGGCCCAAGAAAAGATAGTCAGTTTTCCCAAAAGAGCTAAGAAAGAAGATGAGGAAGATAGAATGAGGTCTAAGGATGAAGTCCAAGAAAGGCTTAGATTTCATTCCATTACTAAAAGGAAGATAATTGAGGCCACTTAGCAATATAAGAGAAAATATGGTGAGCTAGAAATAATACCTAAGAGACCCACCTTAGCTAAGTATGAATACAACATTATTGAGGAAATGAAGAGGATACCATCCAAAGCTAGTCTATATGATACTCTCCTCATTCCTGGTAAGATATACTTACTAAAAGCTTCTATGAATAAATATCCATAGGAGAAGCAATCCACCACAATCCTTAGAATACCCACTAAAAAGAAAGAAATTTCCCCTACTATTTTAAAGAATAAACCTCTTCCTTTTTATATCTCTCTAAGGATGGAAGGGTGGGTTGTCCAAAATTGTATGATTGACTCAAGGGCATATACTACAATTATGCCTAGAGAGGTTTATGAGGATATGGGTATGGAGTATACCCGATCCTGCCCTAGAGTACTGCAATTGGATGGGACACCTGTGAAGATAGTAGGAGTAATAAAAGATATATTGACGAGGCTACATAGAGCACCTAAGGTAACTATAGTACAAGAAATAGTAGTGGTGGATCTAGAGCCTTACTTTGGCTTATGCCTTTCAAGAGAGTTCACTGCAAATTTGGGTGGATGCATGTATATGGACTATTATAGCATGGTAATTCCTTTCAATGGAAAGAGGATAAGAATAACACTTGAAAAAACTTGTATCTTACCACATTGAAAAAATTGAAGAAGACATGTGCAATCTCATCCCTCTTGAAGAATTTGAAATTGTGGATAAGTTTGAAGAGCTGGAAATTGAATATGAACTACCTTTTAGGGAGGATTATAGCCAGTTTGGGATAGGTATGGGCACATATAGTATTTTTGCAGAGATAGAGAAAAAGGTTCCTGCTATATCTAACCAGTCCTTGAGAGAAATAGAAGTATGGACCATGCACTTTGATGGTTCCAGATGTAGAAATGGTGTTGGTGTTGGTGTAGTATTACAGTCCCAATTAGAAGGGACAAAGATTTTCACCTATAGGCTAACATGGTCATGCACTAACAATGTTGTAGAATATGAGGCTCTATGCCTTGGACTAATGCAAGCTAAAAACATGTGCATTAATATCTTAAACATATATGGCAACTCTGAGTTAATTATGAATAAGGTAAGGGAAAGGTGCAACAACAAGCATTGTTACCTGAAAGCATATAGAAATAGGGTATGGGATTTGATGGAATATTTTCATGCCCTAAACATCAATTTTATTCCTAGAGGAAAGAATACCTTGGTATATTCCTTATTACTAAGGGGATCTAACTTCAACCCTTCTTTAGACATAGGAGTTAAGAAGGACAAAGGGATCAAAATAATTTTTAGGCCTGCAGTGCCAGATTAGCAAATTTTTTGGTAGGTCTTTGAAAGTGATGAAAAAATCATTGATTTTCTAGTGAGAGAAGCCTATTTATCCACTATTCAAGAGGAAAATCCAGAGGAGATTGATCAATAGGATGCCATTCAACTTAAGAAAAATCACATACCTAGAGGTTTGGTTACTCTAGAGAGCCTGTTTGACAATGAAGATAGGAAAAATATTATATCTATGGAAGTCAATGAGAAAATGTACACAAGAAGTTGAAATAGAAAAATAAAATAAGCTCAAGGTTGGAATCCGATGTTATCTAGAGGAAGAGGAGGATATCAAATATTTATGTCAAAAGTACCAAGACATTGTAGCTTGGTCATATGAGGACCTCAAAGTATATGACAAGAAGGTTATCCAACACACCATTGAGCTAGAGCCTAATGCAAAACCATTTAGGTAAAAATAGAGGCCTATGAATCCTAGGATCGAAGCCATAATGAGAGAAGAACTTTTGAAGTTTCTAAAGGCTAAGATCATTTATCCAATAAAATATTCAACCTGGGTATCCAACTTGGTACCTGTTAGGAAGAAGAATGGTGGCATCCGCCTCTGTGTAGATTTTAGAAATCTCAATCAAGCATCACTTAAAGACCACTAACCCCTCCCATATATTGATAAAATCTTGTATATTGTAGTAGGGGTAGAAAGGTTCTCATTTCTAGATAGTTTCTCTAGATATAACCAAATTTGGGTGAAGAATGAAGATCATTTTAAGACAATATTCACCATAAAATGGGGAACCTTTGTATATCAAAGAATACCTTTTGGGCTATCTAATACAAGGGCCACGTTTCAGAGAGAAATGGACTATGCTTTTGGGGAACTGATTAACAAGTTCATTATGATCTATTTAGATGACATGAATATGTTTTTCCACAACAAGCAAGACCACTTGGTACACCTAGAACAAGTTTTCCAAAAGTGCAAAGAATTTGGCATCTCCCTCAATCCTAAGAAGTCATTCTTTGCAGTCCATGAGGGAAATTTGTTAGGTCACGTAGTCTCCAAGGAATGTATGGTCATTGATATGAATAGAATCAAATCCATTCTTTCTCTTCCACTACTTGTGAACAAGAAAGCCTTGTATTATTTATTTGGTCAGATAAACTTTATCAAGAAATTCATCTCTAACTTTACTCAGAAGGTGAGGCCTATATCTGAACTACTGAAGAAATATGCATATTTCAAATGGATTGAATTAAGAAAGCATACCTTTGAAATCATCAAGTAGTCCATTTCTATAGCTCTAGTGCTAGTCAATCCAAATTTTAGCAAAGACTTCATTATTTATGCTTATGGAGCTGAGGAAAGCTATGCATCAGTGCTCACCTAGAAGAATGATCAAGGAGAGGAGCATCCTATATTATTTTGGAGCTAGAATCTTCATGAATATTAGGTTAAGTATAATTTCATTGAGAAACAAGTATTTGTTGTAATGAAATTATTGAAAAAATTTAGGTAATACTTGGTTCAAAGCAAGAACCTGATTTATGTTGTTCATCCGGATGTAAGAAGTTTTATTCTACAAGGAGAACTGAGAGATAAGAGATCTGGTTGGATTACTAAAATCCAAGAACATGATGTGGAAATCCATACTAAAATGCTGGTAAGAGGTAAAGTCCTATGCCAAGGTCTGACAGAAGCAACAATTTCAACAGAAATGATAGATTTTCAAGAAACAACAGATTATCAAACTGAAGAATTAAAGTCAAGTGAATCATACTGGGTAGATCATATGACTAAGTACTTTCAAACTGGAGTATACCCTCCTGATATTAATGCATCATAGAGAAGAAGATATAGACTGTAAGCTTTGAAGTATGTCTTAATTCTAGAAGTTCTGTACAAAAGAAACCTTGATGGTGTTCTCCCTAGGTGCTTAAAATATGATCAACAACAAAAGGTCATAGAGGAGTTCCATGGAGGACTATCAGGAGCGCATTCCTTAGGAAGATTTACAACATTAAAAATTATTAGAGAAGGCTATTATTGGCCTACCATATTTTTTGACACCTTCAAAATCACTAGAGCTTGTGATAAATACCAATGGTATGTGGGAAGAACAAGGAATGCATCATTTTCCCTTAATATAATTCAAGTGGATGAGCCCTTTCAGCAATGGGGCTACAATTTATAGGGGTTATTAATCCACATTTCTCAGCTGAGCATAAGTACATTCTGACTGCTACAGACTACCTCACTATATGGGTAGAAGCTATTCCTACAAAGAAATCAAACTAAGAAGTAGTGATATATTTAATGGAAAGATTGATTTCAAGGTTTGGTGTTCCATAGGCTTTGGTAAGTGATAATGGACTAGCGTTCATAGGAGCCAAATATATTGAGTTTTCCAAGAATTATGGCATCACCATTAAGAATACTTCAAATTACTACCCCCAAGGAAATGGACTTGCAGAGTCTACTAACAAGAACTTGTTAAGGATTTTGAGAAGATCACTAGAGGGTAATACAAGAAGTTGGCACCTATTTTTGGAGCAAGCTCTTTGGGTAGATAGAATCACTATTAAAAGGTCCATAAAAACCTCCCCTTATGCATTAGTAAATGGAAAAGAGGTAGTGTTACCTGTTTATTTGGAGATCCCAACACTCAAGATAATAAACACATAATAAGAGTTTGAAGAAAACCCAGGGGAAATAAGGCTCACACACCTACTGTAGTTAGAAGAAAAGAGGACTTAGGAATATGAGGATTTCCAAAAGTATTCAGTTGACATCAAGGTATGGTTTGACAAGAATGTAAGGTTCAAAAAATTCTAAGCTGGATATTATATACTCAGGTTGAATGTTGAAAGAGCTAAACTAGGATATCATAAGAAGTTTGACTCCTTTGGGATGGCCCTTTCAAGATAGTAGAAGCCTAAGAGACCATTTTTTTCCAGTTTGAAAATATTGAGGAAAATATACAACCGATTTCGATCAATGGTTTTCACCTTAAACTCTATTTTGATTGAAATATAGCTCATTGTAACATATGTACATACTTTGTATCATACTCTTTCTGCATTTTATATCAAGTTTTGTTTTGATGAAATGTTATATAAAATATATATATAAGAAAAGAAAAAAGTTACGAAATAAGCTACGTGTCACCAAGAAAGTAGCAATTTTCCATTTCGTACTCAAATGTACTAAGGAAGAAGCAAAATACTAAATGAGTTCAAATCTACACTCAAATGAACTAAAAAACTAGTGGAATGCCGCATGCATTCTAGTATGTTCTTAATAAGACTAAGCTAAAGTGTAATAAAGAATGTTCCAATCCACCAAGGTGTACAATTATTTTTGAGCAAAAACTGATTCCTATGTCATTTCAAAGGAAAATAAAAGGACAAGTGATGCCGCAAGTGCATGGAAAGTATTTGAGTTCTAGCCAATCAGAAAGTAGTGCATGTCTTCAAGCTACCAAAGTGAAAAGCTTCAATTTGAAAAGCGTGCAAATGGGAAGTTTGTGCAACAACCGCATTAATGGTGGAGGGTGTGCATGCATGGTAAATTAAAAGTGTTAAAAATATAGAATGCATTCGTTCAACAAAGAGCAGTATTTACCAAGCAGGAAGAACAAAACAATAGCCGAGCATTGTTTGCAAATTCCAAAGAAAACACTTTAAAAAATTGCTTGCAAAAATGGCCTTCGAAGACATCTAATAAGCTGAAACATCAATGAAAGAAGTAGGACATTACACTAACAAAGTGGAAGTCATGGCTAACACTGAGCTGGTACTCATAGAGAGAGAAGTAGAGTATTACATAGACAAAGTGAAAGTTGTGGTTGACACTGATATGGTCCTCACAGAGAGAACGAAGTTCGGAAGGAATATCAACAACAGATTCAAGAAAGGAGTAGCTTTATTACCCCAAGGTAGATGTATCATTCTTTCCTTCTTGTATTTTTATATCTGTAATTTAGTTCATCCTTGTCTGGAGTTGATAGTAGCTATCATCAAATTTTATTATCCAAGGGCAAAAGCAGTAAAGACCACTAGTGGAAAAAACCCTATTTAGTATCACTATCGAGGCCTACCACAAAATTTTTTCCCTAGGAACAGAGCCACTCATAAGTCCAAAAGAGTTCAAAATATTTGATCAAGTCGGGTATTAGTCTTTGTAGAAGCAAGCTCATGATGGTGAGCCTTTCAAAAAATGGGTCTATAATCAATTCAAAGACAGTAAACCCAAGAAAGGTTACCCATAACCTCAATTTCCATTGAGCTATTTTTCCACCCAGAGCTTTATTCCATGCTAGCTTGTATGGAGGGTTTGGATCCAGATAAAATGGTGACAGATTGGCAGATAGCCACTGCATATTGTATTTCCAATGAGAGAATGTATGAGGAAGGTGCATAAAAGAAGGGTGTTAGGGTTATCTACTTTGACTGGCCAACTTTCCTTGCTCAAAGAATACATGAGCAATTAGTGAGAATGAAAAGGAGTTTTGATGCACCCTCTTTTTGGTATTTCTCAAGCCTGGTTTGGATGTTCTTTACTGCTATGAGGCATATGATGCCCTGGATTCTAGTCAAGGAAAATAATGACTAGGGAGACCCCATTTCTGTTTACTATTGGACTTCTCATATGAGGAGCACTGATTCCTTTTATAAATTTAAATTGAAATTTTTAGGACCAACATTGAATATAATGTATAGGTAATACCCTAGGCTACCACCACTATCCAAGAAATTGTTAAGAACATAATATATCGAAGAAGGATATTGATACATCCTTATAGAGGGCACAGTCATTAGACTGTATGGCTTCACTGGTAAGCCTTTTTTGTTGCCTTATTTTTTTATAGATAGATTGTTCACCCTAGAATATTTGAGGTAAGCATAGTTTATTAATATGAACTATGGCTTGGAATGAAGAGAAAGTGTTTGTTGACCTATCGTAGTGTTGATGATATAACTGTTACCAAGAAGTGACAAGGCAAACAAATCAACCAATATCTTGATAGGTTGGGCCTGTTTTAAATTTCCCAAAGATGGATTTATGACCTAGATGATGTATTCCACAAGAGGAACACAACCCTAAATGGAGAAAAGGCCTATAAATTTGAGAAAAAATTTAGCTCTCATTTTGAACAGGGTAAAAATAATAAGGAAAATGCTCCTTTAGAGTGGAATGTTGTCAAGATGGAATAACTTCCTCCATGGTTAGATTTATATGAGCAAGTAGTTGATTTCGATCCAAATAATAATTAAAAACATCAATTTTAGGTTACTACCATCATAAAAGTTAAGAATAAAACAAATAAGAAAGAAGAAAAATAGTTGCAAGAGTCTGCCATCGAAGGTGTTGAAAGTAAAAATAAATGGAATGAAGCCAAGATAGCGAACTGGTGGAGGATGATAGTTGAAATTGGTAAAGATAAATCCAGGTTTAGATTGGTAATTAACAATGAATTTTTAGATAAATATGACAAGAATATCGCAACTTGGAAAGAAAAATATCCAAATAATATAGTGCTAATTTATAAGATGCCACAGAAAGGGTCAGAATTCCCATCCGAACCTTCACAAGAAGAAGCTTAAGAAGGAGCTGATACTCCATTAACTATTGCTGAAGTCCTGAAGACATTTCAGCCTTAAACTAAAAAAATAAAGAAATTTTGAAAAGGGGCATAGTTAATGAGTAAGATGCACTATTTTGATGAGAGGGCTATTAGCATACCAGTCATTCAAACAACAAGTAGGCCTAAGAACCTAGCCCTGGGTGGACAACCCCTGGATACAAAGATAAACTGGAATGAGAAGGATAAGAATTTTGTATTCACACTAGTAAGTTTCACCACTGCAACAATAGTGGAGCTAAACCCTATTGCTAAAGAAACATTGCAGGAGGAACCATTCTAGGAAGACAATTTTAGTGGACACAAAAAATGAGAAATTAGCAGCCTTGCAAGTCTTTAATATAAAGGCCAAAAGGGCACCAGAAAGAGCTAAGAAGGATATTTCTAAGAAACAAAAGTTGGATAAGGAGAAAATTGTTAAGGAAACCCCTATTTTAGCTGCAAAAAAAGTACAATTAGTACAACATTAGAGCATAGAGGTAGCCATAAAACACCCTACATCAGTAGGCAAAGGTATGGTCTCTATACCCTCTTCTCCTCCTCCTTCAGATTCACCAAAGAAATATCCCTCCATTTCTAAGCAAGAGGTTGTAACAAAGGTGCCTTTTCCCCCTCATATTTCACCACCTATTTTATCAGTCAGTCCTGAAGGCCAAGTAAACCCATATCCTTCAGATTTACCCTAATTTTCTTTTTCATCATCTAAAATTCCCTCTTAATCAGCTCCCATAATTCTATATTTGCCATTGCAGCCACCTCCATTATCTGAGAAACAAATTATTTTAAGCACACCCTCTCACCCTTCTGTTATTTTTGGTTCAGTTTCCACAAGTCTGGAAATTATAACAATAATAATGGTCACAAATTCCACTATAGCCACTTCTACCAAGCCATTTTCAACTGTTGATTTCACTCTTTCATACCTTATAACATCTTATCCTCCTCGTGTGAGTTATCCTACCCAAGCAATTTTGCAAAAGAAGAAGGAAGCTTCATAGAAGATTCAAGATTTCTAGGCAGAGAGGTTGTCCAAACCTTTCAAAAGGATATCTACGAAGAGGAGAAGCATATTTTTTGATCCATTTTCAAGGAAAAGAACATCCAGATCCATGATTCCTCTTGTGAGTAAGCCTGAAACTAATCTAACTACTCAAGACTATCGTCTAATGGAACATATAGAGGATATTGAGAATCTTCCTGCAGAGGATGAATTGGTCATGGCAAAATCTCACTTGGACACTTTTTATGTCAAAATTGATATATACAAAGAAAATGTGGACAAGTTGGAGAGAAAAATAGAAAATATTTAGAAGATCATTGATAATCTAAAACAGTTTGGAAATAGGCCCTGCAAACTCTAAAGTTGATGGTACAATTATTTGGAAAGGATACTAAAGAAAAAGAGCAAAAATCACCTAAGGAAGAAGCTGAGCAAGAGCAAGAAGATAATGCTGAATAAGAGGCTTAGTGATGAGGCCTGGAAATGCCTCATTCATAACATGTTTTGAACACTAAAATTGCCTATAAACTCTTATGTTTAATCTAATATGCTAGTTAAGTTGATTCAATATGCTGTGTATTAACTATTTGCATGATGAATGTATTTGAAGTACTATATTCTGATTTTTACAGCTTTTTGTATAAGTTTTATGTTGTTTTTGTGACTTGCTAAAATGAGATATGCTTAGATTAATAGCAGCACTTCACTAATCATGTTTTGATATGTCTCAAGCATTTATTTCACCTAAATCTGGCAACAGTTCAAGGAAACTGATTTACTGTGCAGCAAAAATTGGGTTTTCCCATGTAAATTCTAGCCAACTGCCAATGAATGGCAAGGCATGGAATTCACATGTGGAAAGAGATGAAGACCATTGGGATCTGATCCTGAGAAGTAACCCACATGAGAAATGCAGAGGAAATCATTTAAGGAGCCCACATTTGTTCATTCCGAAGTCTCTTCGGAATGAACAGATATCTTCGGAATGAGAAAACACAGTGTCTTCGGAATGAGCGGATCTTCGAAATGAGAACTGTAGTGTCTTCGAAATGAGCGGATCTTTGGAATGAGAACTGTAGTGTCTTCGAAATGAGTGGATCTTCAGAATGAGAACTGTAGCATCTTCGAAATGAGCGGATCTTCGGAATGAGAATTGCAGTATCTTCGAAATGAGCCACTTATCTTCGGAATGAAGATAGAATGTGCTTTTTGACTTATTGACCGAATTCTGACGCTGGAAAAAGGGGAATAAAGGTTGAAAAGGATAAAAGGAAATATCTCAGATCTGACTTTGCCGTCCTTGCCGACCAAAGTCACCATTTGTGGAAAGATCAAAAGATGATCTTCTTCTAGGATAAAAACCAGGAATTGTTGTAGCATAATAGGATTAGATCTTTTCAGCTTGTTAGTAAATCTTAGGACATCTATAAATAGGGCTCCCATTCAGGTTGAGCTAGTAGGGAGGAGAGTAGAAGAGTAAGAAATAGAAAGAAGAAAGTAATAGAAAGTGAGATCAGTAATAGGTGATAGTCAGAAAGTGACTGTTACAGTCCTGTAACAGTTTTCAGCAGCATTATTGTAATCATGTTTCTGAGTCAATAAAAGTATATTGTTTCTATTTTATCTTGTCTATAAATGAGTGTGATTAAGATCTAAAGAGAGAGAGACTCATACCTTCTTCTGGACAAAGAGGCTGGCCACTTCCAGACCTAGGAGGAGGACTAACAACAAGTTTTTATTCTGATTTTGCTACAGCAGAATGAGTTGTAGAACTTGTCCTTTCATTCCTTTGTAAACAACTAATGATATTTGCAATCTTAGTTTATTTTATGTTTTGTGATTAATTATTTGGTTGTAATCCTCACTTTCAACAAAGCTTTCAATTTAGTGCAGACTTTCATTCCCAGAATTTACTATTTTCTGTAATTTCTTGCATTTTTATGTTTTGTTGTCAACCCCTGCACAGAAGATTGACAACCTTCTGTTACAGAGCCTTGACAGTTTTCATTTCCATATTAGAATTAGATTTTCATTACTGCAAAGGTAATTAGATTTTCCTTCTGCAATTAGAATCAGACTTTCAATTCTGTAATTGTTATTTCTGCAACATAATTAGGTCTCATTTTGCAATTGTAATTAGGACTTCATTTCTGTAGTTAATGATTAGTTTTCAATTCTGCAACTTAGATTAAGGTTTAATTCATGCAATTTAGAGATAGGAATGTCCTAAAACCCCCCACACAATTGGTTTCACCAATAAAACCTGTTGCTCTAGATTGACCTAAGTTATAGCCATGTTTGCCCCTTCTTTCGCAGATAGCCTTGTACACAGCCCTGGATTGACAAATTCATTGAGAATTAATGATGTGTATAACGACAACGCATCATTTTGGCACCGTTGTTGGGGATACGTGTTGCTAGAAGGTAACAACAGTCCAATAGTTGTTAGTTAGATTGAACTGTGAAAATTTAGGATAAAATCTGAATAGAACAGTTGGTTAAAATAACAACTATTGACATATAATTTATGTCATTTAGAGTGAACATGAATGAGTAAGTCTAGGGATGAAAAAGGTAGAATTACCCAAAAGGATCCCTGGCTTGTTCCATTAAGGAGATCTTCATGCCTAAGGGGTGAATCACCTGTGTTTGAATTACCAAAAAGATTGAAAGAAAAATCACCAGTCTCACCATCATTAGAACATTCTGAGAAAGGAAAATCACCAGTTTCACCATCACTAGAACATCCTAAGAAAGAAGAATCATCAGACTCATTATCAACAGAGAGGCTTGGACCTCTT
Organism: Wollemia nobilis; assembly: GCA_028583015.1. NCBI lineage: Eukaryota > Viridiplantae > Streptophyta > Pinopsida > Araucariales > Araucariaceae > Wollemia > Wollemia nobilis. The sequence goes on from JAQPPZ010003183.1 coordinate 2,088,546, forward strand.
GAGAGTATAATTTGGGAAGCTTTAACTTCTCCCAGTAAACAAGAAACTATGGCAGAAGGAGGCAATATAGATGGCCAACATGGCTATGTCCATAATGAAGGAGATGATCAGGATATGCCCCAACCTCCTAGAACATTTGAATATCCTATTCATTTGAATCCAACACAAAACTCTCCCATGAAGACTATTTCACCTTCAGTACTTCCAACCTTCCGAGGTGTTGTATCTGAAGATCCTGATCAGTTTTTATTTGAATTCAAGGTAGTGTGTCAAACCTATGATTATGTAAATGACAATCAGAAACTTAAGGTTTTTCCCTCAACACTCAAGGACTCGACATTACGCTGGTTCATGAGTTTAGAGCCAAATTCCATCCGAACTTGGGATCAAATGGAAACTATGTTTTTAGACAAATATCAGGAGTATTGTCGTGTAAGGAACAAGAAAGATGAGTTATTCAAGATTAAACAAGAAGATGATGAAACATTAGAAGACTATCTTGATAGGTTCTCCTTTGTTCAAAGGAGATGTGGACTTGTAGAACCAGAGTTATACAAAACCATATTTTTGAGAGGATTGCAAGATGAATCCAGAGATGTATTGGATTTGATGGGAAGAGGAGATGTAAATACTCTCAGTAATGAGGAAATTATGGATCTCTATAGGAATTACTCTCACAACAAGCAAGGAAGAAAGAAAAAAAATACAAATGGCACTGATGTGAAGGAACTAATAGAAGAACTTGCAAATTTTAAAACTGATATTCTAGTGCAATTAAACACAACTTTGGGGGAAATGTCTACAAAAGCAAAAAACACAGAACCTTTGGCAATTTATTGCCCAAGATGTAGAAATAAACATGCTTTGCAGGAATGTCCTTTGAATAAAACATCTATCTCAACCATTTGTAGTATCTGTTCAAAAAGGCATTCAACTGATCAATGCCACCTGCTACCACAACTCAAAACTGTGTTAGAAAATCAGATTGAGGAACTCAACTATATTGGACCAAAACAAGGGGGAAATTTCTCTCAATACCAAAATCCCCCTCATTTTTCTACAAATTGGGGGCATAATCCTGGTACTATGCCTTGGGGACAATCAGAACCACCCCAACGTCCTTGGAATTATCCTCAATGGACAAATTCCCAAGAATGGCCACAAACAAATTGGAGTAATTCAGCCTGGAATCAGAATCAAAACAACCCATCTTGGAATCAAAGCAACCCATCATGGAGTCAAAACAATCCACCCTAGAATCAAAATCAGACTAATCCACATTGGATGCAAAATCAACCACAGTGGAATCAACAATACCAGTCCTATCCAAGACAACAAAGAAATCAAGGTCAGAATCAGCATTTGTTTCTTGCACCTACTCAAAACTTTCAAGACAAACAAAACCAACCACAACAAACACAACAGGTGAAACAACCTCAACTTCCAACTCAATCAGTCACTAATCCAAACAACATGAGACAGGCATCCCCTGTCTATGTGGCTAAAGCTGAAGAAAATATTGAAATCAATGTTATTGATTGTAGTAACATCCAACTTCGTTCAGGAAAAGTTGTACCTGAACCCATTTCCAATAAAAGCAAAGAAAATGAAAAACAAGAACCCTCAGAACCAATTATAGTGGAACCAACAATAGAGAAAGAAGAAGAAAAAATAGAACCACAGGCAGAACAATTACCTTCATCAAGGATAATTCCATATCCTGAAAGATTCAACACCACAGCAGAAAATTCTGAATCAGACCTGGTTAAGGAACTTAAAAAGTTAACTATATCATTGCCCTTATTGCAAGCCATTAAGGATATACCAGTGATTAAAAGTACTATCCGAGATTTGTGCATTAGAAGAGCAGGAAGGAAAAAGAAGGCATTTCCCAAGACTGTTCAGGTTGAAGGAAAGATAGCTGATCTCTTATCTGGAAAACTATTACCTCCAAAGTATAGTGACCCAGGAAGTCCAGTTATCATAGTTACTATAGGTTCAGTACCAATATCAAATGTCTTAGTAGATCTAGGAGCTGCAATAAATGTCATGACCAAAGATATAATGAAACAATTACAGCTCAAGCATCTCAGCCCCACATTTATAGTTTTAGAAATGGTTGATAGGTCAGTTGCAAAACTTGAAGGTATCATTGAAGATGTTCCTATAGAAGTTTCATCTTGGGAATTCCCTGCAGATTTTTTGGTTTTACAACCAAGAAATTCAACACATGGATATCCCATCATTTTAGGAAGACCTTGGCTTGCAACTGCAGCAACCTTCATAGACTACAGATCTGGAAAAATGACTATTTCAAATGGTATTGATCTAAAACAGATATCTCTGTATCCTCCTGCAAGACCCTCCAACAATTTCTTAGGTCAGTTATGGTTTCCTGATTCAGATGAAGAATCGGAGGAGGTTATTTCCACACTAGCCACTTTGGTAGTAAGGGAACACACAGAAGACCTCCATGACACAGAAAACTCAGAAAATGAAACTATCCTAATGAATGTTCTGCATGAACAAGGGTTAGAAGAAGAAGCAATAAATATCCAACAATTGTTAAGGAATGAGGAGAACCAAAATTTTGAAGGTGAACCATCTGTACTATCACAGGAAAACTCTGTTTCACTACCACATGGGTGGCACCATCACTTGATTTTTCCTTCTCACTGTTCCATACAGGATATGCTTCCATCAAAAAATAATGAAACAAAAAATTCTTACTTTCTCCCATCTCAGCAGTGTCCTCTTAACTCCCTAATCACCAGGTATGAAGAAGTGAGTTCAGTCCTTCCAAATACAAAACAAATAGAAGTCCAGCCAGGAAAATTTTTAAACATTTACAGCTGGCTTACTAGGGAAGAGGAAGACAGATTGATAGTTGTCTTGTAGCAGCATGTTCATGCTTTTGCTTGGAACTATAAAGATATGTCAGGAGTTCACCCTAATATATGTACCCATAGAATTTATACTGAAGAAGTCAAGCCAGTAAGACAACTCCAGAGAAGACTGAATCCTGCCCTAAGGGATATTGTAAAGGAAGAAATTGAAAAAATTCTGGAGGTAGGATTCATTTACCCAATTTCTGATAGCTAGTGGGTCTCTCCATTGGTTATAGTTCCTAAGAAAAATGGAAAAATGAGAATATGTGTAGACTACAGAGAGCTGAATAAGGTAACATACAAAGATCATTTTCCATTACCTTTCATAGATCAGGTGTTAGATACCCTTGCTAGAAAAAAGATACTTTTGTTTTCTTGATGGATTTAGTGGATATAATCAAATTCAGATTGCACCTGAAGATCAAGAGAAAACAACCTTTACCTATCCATGGGGAACATTTGCCTATAGGGTTTTACCTTTTGGTTTGTGTAATGCCCCAACAACGTTTCAACGAGCAGTTTTAGCAATCTTTTCTGATCTAACTACCAACAGTGTTGAGATATACATGGATGATTTCACAGTGTGTGGACAGACTTTTGACTTTACATTAGAAAACCTTGACAAAGTTTTAGGTCACTGTGAAACATACCAATTATCCTTGAATCCAAAAAAATGTTTTATGATGATGAAGGAAGGAATAGTTCTTGGTCATCACATCTCTCCTCAGGGAATCCAAGTTGATCCAAAGAAGGTGGAAATTATCAAGAATCTTCTTCCTCCAAAAACTCAGACTAATGTCAGAAGCTTCCTAGGACATATTGGTTTTTACCGCAGGTTTATTCCCAACTTTAGCACAATAGCCAATCCCATGTTTGCCCTATTGACTAAAGATTCTGAATTTTCCTGGACTGCAAGATGTCAGGAATCATTTGAAGCTCTGAAAGAAAAATTAGTAACTCCACCTATGTTAAGAGGCCCTAATTGGACATTACCATTTCACATACAGACTGATGCTTCCAATACTGCAATTGGAGCAGCATTAGGACAAATTGACAATGGTGAACACTATGCCATCTACTACATTAGCAAGAATTTGATAGGAGCTGAGAAAAATTATACCACAACTGAAAAAGAATTCTTAGTAGTCATTTATGCCATCAACAAATTTAGGCATTATATCACAGGTTATCAAATATTTATTCACACAGATCACACAACCATTAAATATTTGATGAATAAACCTATGGTAAGTGCAAGAATTATTCGTTGGTTACTTGTTGCTACAAGAATTTGATATCACTATAATCAACAAACCAGGAAAAGCTAATGTTGTAGCAGATTTCTTGTCCGGACTACAGAACACGAGATGAAGGGGAATTAGTTGAAGACACCTTTCCCGATGAAAAACTATTTGCTATATCAGTCCAATCACCTTGGTTTGCAGATATAGCCAATTACTTGGTCACAGGGAAAGTTCCTCCACATTTCACTTCAAAACAGAAGAAACAATTAATCAGACAGAGTTCTTCTTTTGAATGGATCAAGGGTATACTCTTTAAGTGCAGTCCTGACCATGTGTTACGTAGGTGCATCCGAAAGGATGAAGTGTATGATATCCTTAGGGCTTGTCATGATGAACCCTCAGGTGGGCACTATTCTATAAAAATCACAATTAGAAAAGTCTTAGGGACAGGATATTATTGGCCATCTCTTCACAAGGATGTGAAAAAGTACATCAGGCATTGTGATGCATGCCAAAGAATGGGGAAACCCACTCATACAAATGAAATGCCACTACAACCTCAATTGGTTTTAGAGCCATTTGAGAGGTGGGGGCTTGATTTTGTAGGACCTATTGATCCACCTTCTCAAGGAAAGGTGCATATTCTAGTATGCACTGATTACTTGACAAAGTGGGTAGAGGTGCGTGCTTTCAAACATGCTCGTGAAGAGAAGGTCACTGATTTCTTGTATACTCAGATTTTTTAGAGATTTGGAGCTCCTCGGTCTATCACCACAGACCAAGGACCCCAATTTGCATCCAAAGTCATTGAGGTATTTACAGAATTATACGAAATCAAACATAGAAAATCATCACCTTATCACCCACAAGCAAATGGCCAGGTTGAGGTAACAAACAGGGAACTGGAACAAATTTTAACAAAAATAGTAGCTGTTCATAGGAAGAATTGGCTAGATAAATTACCGAAGCAGTATGGGCTTACAATACTACTTGGAAATCCACTACTGGATTCACACCTTATGAACTAGTCTTTGGCAAAAAGCCCCTCTTACCTATTGAATTTGAGCTACTAACACTACGCACAGCATTGGAAATTGGAATTGAATTGTCACAGGTACAGACAGACAAGATTCTGTAGCTAAATGCATTGGATGAACTTAGGTTGGATGCTCTGCACCAAACTGAAGTAATTCAGGAGCAGAGAAAATTGTGGCATGACAGTCACATTCAGTAGAGGAAACTTCAACAAGGAGATTGGGCTTTACTATTTGATTCTCGCTATGAAGACTTCCCTGGAAAGCTGAGAACTAGATGGCTTGGACCTTATCGGATTGAGGAGGTATTTGACAATGGAGCAGTCTGTTTATCTCCTATTGATGGGTCACAGAGAAAGTTGGTAGTGAATGGACATCGCCTCAGGGTGTACCATACACCTCTGACTAAAGAGGAATTCTTGCAACAACTTGACAGTTTGGATACACAACAGGTGGAAGAAATTTCCTCTTCCACTTCAAAACAATCAGCATGATCATGGATTTCAAGAAAAAAAATAGAAAAAATACAAAAAAATCAGAAAAAAAAATAGAAAACAAAAAGATGAATAAATTCTGATTATGAATTCCTTCATGGGCATGATTTCAGGGAAATCATGAAATTCCTTCATGGGCATAGTCAGAATCAAGAAAAAAAAGAGAAAAAAAAGAGAAAAGGAGAGGTAAAAGAAAAAAAAGAGAGAGAAAAATGAATAACTCAGCAGTGAAAACCTTTTTCAAGGCACTACTGGGTTGGTATGCATGAAAACCAGTTTTTTGGCATGCATAACCTTGAAAATTTTTGAACCATCATTGTACAAATTCACCAACTGCACTTGTTTTGAAATGTTGCAGAAATTCTCAGTAGAACATCAACAGAAGCAGTCATATTTCAAAAACTTGCATTAACTTGTTTTAATCGGTATATATTTCTTACATTTCTTCATTGTAAATGATTGATATATAGTATATAACAATTAACCATTAGCATAAAAGATATCCATAAGAGTTGGCATACTTAAAACATGTTTTGAGAATGGGAATATTGATTTTTGCCTAATCTTCAGAACAAGAATGCCAAAAATAGTACCTGCTATCTTCTTCAGACTAATTGTTGTGCTGTCTTCGGATTGAAATTGTCTTCGGAATGACAGCAGATTGTCACACTTCATCTTCGAAATGACAATTTGTCTTCGGAATGAAGCTTTGTCTTTGGAATGAAGCCTTATCTTCAAAATGAAGCTTTGTCTTCGGAATGAAGCTTTGTCTTCGAAATGAAGCTTTATCTTCGGAATGAAGCCTTGTCTTCGGAATGAAGCAGGATTTGTCTTCGAAATGAAGCAAGATTTGTCTTCAGAATGCAGCAGGATTTGTCTTCAAAATGAAGACTATCTTCGAAATGAAGTCATAGTCTTCAAAATGAAGTTATAATCTTCGGAATGAAGTCATAATCTTCGAAATGAAGTTATAATCTTCAGAATGAGGATTTGTCTTCAAAATGAAGACTCGTCTTCGAAATGAAGTCATAATCTTCGAAATGAAGTTTTGTTTGCGCAATAAGTTATAATCTTCGAAAAGAACATTCAATGTAATATCTCCACGTGGCATCCAAAGAAGGAAATAAATACAATCAAGTGAAAATTCTTTTGATGCATACGATAAAGGAACACGTGTCAGTCAGCATATGGTTTGTTTTTGCACCCATTGGAAAATACCAGAATCACGGAGGACATGACCAACCGTATGCCACCAATTTTTGATGCTAATAAACATGCACGTGAGAATCTGCAGGAAAAACAAAAAAACTAAAAGCGAATAAGGTGGATCTGACGGCAAGGACATTTGTGTAATCATTGATGGACATGTGTTCGAAGCAAAAAGTAGAAACGTGTGCCACTCTTCTTTCCGAAGACGTATTTGCTAACGCAAAATTATTATGAAGTATAGTGCTCAGAGATTACGGTTCATTTCGAAGAACAAAAACAGAGAAAAACCCTGCATGACACAGAAACCCTACAAAGTTGCAAACGCCAAAAATCAGAGATCCAACAGAGGAATAGCGGCAGAAGAGAGCAGTTTGTGATGAACCAAGACAAGAAAATGGGGTGAAAGACAAGAATGGAACCGGTAGACACCACCCATCTCCGAGAAAATCTAGAAGTGGTGCAGATTTTTGAAGATGGAGGGCTTATGCCATTTTTGGATAAATTTAATGGGTCCTCTGAATACTTGGCCGACATGTTCACCCACACGTTTAGAAACAACCGAGCACACGTTAACGACATGACTATTGAGGTAACCCTTGAAGTTTTGAGTCAAATTATTGAGTTGCCATTAGAAGGTCTTCCAATTTCTAGGTCTGGCAAAAATACATTGGTAAACACAATCAATCAATTTTTGGAAGAAAATGATAGGGCACCTGAGTATTTAACACATAATAACACATGCAAGGGGGTAAAAAGGGCCAGCTGCGCAGGAACCCTGGGATGAAGTAGCCACATGGGTAATCAAATTTCTAACCTGTGAAGGGCAGTATGTACTATTGTTAGGGCATCACATAAAAATTCTAAATCATCTTAGACATGGTAGGCAACAACTAGAGTTTAGGGTAAATCTTCCCCTATACTTGCACCAGGAATTAAAAAACATGGCAAAAAGATATCAGGAAGGAAAAGGAAGTCTTCGCCACCATGGTCTTATCAAACTAGTTTGCCAGCACCATTTTAGAGGAAACCCTAGGAGTTTTGAGAGGTTTTACTCCACCTTAAATGATGTAATTTTTGGAGATGAGGGTGAAGAGGAAGAAATAGATACTGCTGATGTTGCTGCAGAAGAAGAAACAGCTGCTAAAAAAAATGTTGTAGAAGATGTTGCAGAGGAAACTGCAGAAGGTGCTACGAGTTGTTGCAAAACGAAACACACCCACGAACACCCCACCAAGAAAAGAGAAGAGGATTTGGCTCAGCAAGAACAAGGTTTATTTTTTATGCACCATAGGAAAAGAAGCACCTAGACCAAAGAAGAAACAACAAGGAAGAGCATGCAACAACCCTCACAAAACATTGAGCAAAAATAAGTGCACCGGAACGAGGTCCAAGACTCCACTTGAGGGAAATGACAGATCAAGTAAGTACTCCTATTGATGTCCCTGTATTTCAAAATGTTACACCATTAGTAGAAGTAGCAGATAAGGAGGTGCAAGTAGAATTACTATCTGATGACAACCCAATAGAGATAGCACATAAGGGGGTGCAAGTAGAATTATTGACAGATGAACAACCAGTGGAAGTGGCAGAAAAAGGGGTTCAGATAGATTTGCTACCTAGGATTCCACCTATAGTCAGACCACCTAATACTGTGTCTTTAGAACAATACAATGTAGACATAGCTAGCTGGATGATTAGGTATGAGAAGCTTGCCACTAAAACTAAAAAGTTCAAAGTAGAAGCAAAATAGCTAGAAGCCAAGGAAACAAAAATTCAGGCATTGAAAGAAAAGGTGTCTGATTTATGTCAAATTGCTGAATTTCTAGTCCAATTCAGATGACCAACCAGATTCTACAGTCTTATTCTGAAGGAGAAATACCTCAGATGGTAGGTCATGAGGATTAGTTCAAATCTTTCATATAAATTGGACACCATTGCAGATTTCCTGGAAGCATACTTTGATAGCCCTTTTGAGCAGAAAAATCTCCTATGTGAGCTATTTTTACATAGTTTCTTTATTCCGAAAGAAGTAGAGTTTCATCCACAGATCTACATTGGAGATGTTCAATTGAGGGCATTCATGTCCACCTTGTAGAATCAGTTTTATTGGGACCAAGAAAAGAAGCAGAATAAGGAGATTAAAACAAGAGCTGAATTGTTAGTCAGAGCAATTCAGCCAAATCACCCCATTATCACAAGACAACACTTCACCATGATGAACAGGGATGATGTGAAGAGAATGTACTTGATAAACTTAAGGGACTGTGTGAACAGATTCCACAATTTTTGTAATGACAATTTCTTTCCAGCATTATCAGTTTGTAGAAACAGATGGGCTGAACTTCCCATGTCTTTGCAGAAAAGAGAACCCATTTCCCCCATCAATTTAGAATGGTCCAGAAGAAGGGCAGAAGGAGTAATACAATTGATTGAACTCATGCAACATAATTGGATAGGTCTCAGATTTAGGCCTCCAATCATCATCACTCCAATCCCATTCTACTTTGAAGATGATGCCCAACCTGATGAACAATTTGAAGAATGGCTCAGGGACCTTCGGAAGAATAGGGGATTTTATATAGGCAAGAAGTTGTTCTACAGGTCATGGAATTTGACCATGGACATATGTGATTCCATAGCCCAACAGAATGCATGAGGACATGCATCGATATAAGTTGGGGGGAAATGATGAGGCCTGGAAATGCCTCATTCATAACATGTTTTGAACACTAAAATTGCCTATAAACTCTTATGTTTAATCTAATATGCTAGTTAAGTTGATTCAATATGTTGTGTATTAACTATTTGCATGATGAATGTATTTGAAGTACTATATTCTGATTTTTACAGACTTTTTGTATAAGTTTTATGTTGTTTTTTGTGACTTGCTAAAATGAGATATGCTTAGATTAATAGAAGCACTTCACTAATCATGTTTTGATATGTCTCAAGCATTTATTTCACCTAAATACGCAACGAGTTCAAGGAAGATCATTATCGTGTAGCAAAAACTGGGTTTTCCCATGTAAATTCCAGCCAGCTGCCAATGAATGGCAAGGCATGGAATTCACATGTGGAAAGAGATGAAGACCATTGGGATATGATCCTGAGAAGTAACCCACATGAGAAATGCAGAGGAAATCATTTAAGGAGCCCACATTTGTTCATTCCGAAGTCTCTTCGAAATGAACAGATATCTTCAGAATGAGAAAACACAGTGTCTTCGAAATGAGCGGATCTTCGAAATGAGAACTGTAGTGTCTTCGAAATGAGCGGATCTTCGAAATGAGAACTGTAGCATCTTCAGAATGAGTGGATCTTTGGAATGAGAACTGTAGCATCTTCGAAATGAGTGGATCTTTGAAATGAGAATTGCAGTATCTTCGGAATGAGCCACTTATCTTCGAAATGAAGACAGAATGTGCTTTTTGACTTATTGACCGAATTTTGATGCTGGAAAAATGGGAATAAAGGTTGAAAAGGATAAAAGGAAATATCTCAGATCTGACTTTGCCATCCTTGCCGACCAAAGTCACCATTTGTGGAAAGATCAAAAGATGATCTTCTTCTAGGATAAAAACCAGGAATTGCTGCAGCATAATAGGATTAGATCTTTTCAGCTTGTTAGTAAATCTTAGGACATCTATAAATAGGGATCCCATTCAGGTTGAGCTAGTAAGGAGGAGAGTAGAAGAGTAAGAAATAGAAATAATAAAGTAATAGAAAGTGAGATCAGTAATAGGTGATAGTCAGAAAGTGACTGTTATAGTCCTGTAACAGTTTTTAGCAGCATTATTGTAATCATGTTTCTGAGTCAATAAAAGTATATTGTTTCTATTTTATATTGTCTGTAAATGAGTGTGATTAAGATCTAAAGAGAGAGAGACTCATACCTTCTTCTGGACAAAGAGGCTGGCCACTTCCAGACCTAGGAGGAGGACTAACAACAGGTTTTTATTCTGATTTTGCTGTAGCAGAATGAGTTGTAGAACTTGTCCTTTCATTCCTTTGTAAACAACTAATGATATTTGCAATATTAGTTTATTTTATGTTTTGTGATTAATGATTTGGTTGTAATCCTCACTTTTAGCAAAGCTTTCAATTTAGTGTAGACTTTCATTCCCAGAATTTACTATTTTCTGTAATTTCTTGCATTTTTATGTTTCTGTTGTCAACCCTCGCACAGAATATTGATAACATTCTGTTATAGAGCCTTGACAGTTTTCATTTCCACATTAGAATTAGATTTTCATTACTACAAAAGTAATTAGATTTTTCTTTTGCAATTAGAATTAGACTTTCAATTCTACAACTATTATTTCTGCAACATAATTAGGTCTCATTCTGCAATTGTAATTAGGACTTCATTTCTATAGTTAATGATTAGTTTTCAATTCTACAACTTAGATTAAGGTTTAATTCATGCAATTTAGAGATAGGAATGTCCTAAAACCCCCCACACAATCGGTTTCACCAATAAAACCTGTTGCTCTAGATTGACCTAAGTTATAGCCCTGTTTGCCCCTTCTTCCGTAGATAGCCTTGTACACAGCCCTGGATTGACAAATTCATTGAGAATTAATGATGTGTATAACAACAACGCATCACTTAGCAAGAATATGAATAACCAAACAAATATATTTTAGACCCTAAAGGGACACAAGAGTAGAATATTTTTGTTTCGTAAATTTTTATAGTCATGCAAAATTTTTATATTTTGTTTGATTTGTTTTTACTCTGACATTGTCAGAAGGAAATAATAAAAGCATGAGGTCAGAGAGATACAGAGAACAATAGTTTTTTGTGAAGGTATTCATATCATTTGTTTTTAAAAGGCTTTATAAAGAGAACATAGTTGTGTTTTTTTCTAAATCATTGGTGTAGTTTTGGAAGGTGTGGCAGAGATATCTTTGTTTCCAGTATGATCTCCATGTGAACAATTATCCTCTAGGATGTCCATGAAGTTTTTAGAGGGTAGTGTTCTTATGGAAATTATTATTTGAAGTATTCTTTTGAAGATAAACATTTTTGACTCCTGATTCCCAATGGATAAGACTCTGAGTTTGATGGCTTTGTGAGAAAATCCACCCGGGAGGCACCAGAATGTAGGCCCAAAATGACCACATCCCTAGAAAATATTAAAAATTTTATTCTAAGGTATAAAATATCTATTCCAGTAAGGACATAGATTATTTTGGAGTGGATCCATGATAAGAGTTCTCCAATCCACTCAACACTTAGTTTTTTTTCATAACGAGCTAAGTTTTCATTCTGCCTGGTGCCTAGTATATTTGGCAGCAGATTCCTACGAGGCTCGATTTCACAAATATTTTGAGCTTGGATGATGTCAGCATAATAAAAAGTGTAGAATGGTGATTGCTTTTTGTTTTGTGCGCTCCAAAAACTAAGTGCCGACAATATTGATTTTGTTGAGTTCCAAGACTAAGGTGGAGCGGAATGACGACATGAAGGTCGAAAACATTATAAAGGTTGTGGAATGGTGACAAAGGCTATTTACACTACTTCTAGTATAGATTGGAAATTTTGTAGTCCAACTAAGTCAAACATCGATATCAACATATTTTGTGTGGATTGTGATTTGATTTATGTCGTAGAAGAGAGAAAGAAAGAAAGCTAAGTAGCGTATTGAAAACAAACTTCATTTTGCTCGCAACTTAGTGTATCTCTTATCGAAATTTGATTTCACATAGTTGAAGCTACCAAATATGATGTCAACATTAATAAAGTGTAGAATGTCATCTTATTCCCTCCCCACTAGTTTGTAGAATATTTCTAAGATTAAATCATAGTCATCTATTAAGAGAATCGATGATTGAGATTTTGTTGACACTGTCATTGTGTATAAAGGTGGAATCTTACCAGATTCAAGAATAATCAGTTTGAAGGTAGGAATGCAAAGCGTCAAAGGATTTTCAAGATCAAGAACCCTAGTGATTGTAGATATGTGATAGAACAGAGTCTCTAAGAATGATGAGCAATCCAAATCTATTTCATAGCGGCTTGAGGCCCAACCGCCATCAATGAACCAATAAGTTGCAGAGCTGATCTACCATGGTGGATTACTCACAATGGATTTCATGAACTCAATGAGAAAATGAGATAATGCTAGCTATCTCTCTATTGATCTATTAAATTCTTAAATTCTTGTAATGTCTCCTCTTAAATATTTTAATTGTAAACTATAAATAGAGGCTTAACCCTCATTTTTTAGGGTCGACTCTAGTGCATTTGTTTACCCTATTGTAAATATTATTTACAAACTAATGGAAGGAGCATTACTATGATTTTTGACTCAAGACATGTTATCTTTGCTATATTTTTATTAAGAGGTTTGAAGCTGTGAATTGCATTTATGTCAATATTGTAACGGTTAGTTCATTCTATTTTCATTGGATTACTAGTTGTGAAGGTAGTTGAAATATATTCATAGTTAGATCTTTGTTTATAGGAATTTTATTTCTGTTAAATATGATTATTGGTCTATTCTGCTAAATTGGATTATCAGTATATTGAATATTGGAATTGATTCCTGCAACATATTTCTATTTTTATGCTTTAATGTATGAAGATTTCATGGTTTTGGGTGTTGCTAATCTTGAGTGATGAGGCACTAGAAATAGTTTGTTGAAGGTTTTTGTTGTATATGCCTATGCTTTTAGCCTATCCATCCACTATTAAATGCTTATTTCTCTAACCCTATTCTTTAAACCCTTATTGAGCATTAATTGTGTCAACACCTTACTAAGTTGACAAGGAACCAACCTACTCTAGAGGTTGGATTGAATTTATTTTTGGTCCATCCAATATTGAGTGTTGATTTGTGATTATTGGGCGTAAGCCTGAATAGAAAATTTGAATATAGATAGTTGCAGTGTCAAGTAAAACTTGATGTCAATTCAGTGTCCAACAATTGTTAAATTCAATTGGTTTTTCAATGGGTCAGCCACTTGCCTTTGTATAGATTCGGTAGGTACTATCTCTATTCCAATAGGGGCTTGAGAAGCAACCTAAGGTATTGTGATGATCTCATTCCCCTTTTTAGTGTTTGTGCTTTATATTGCTAATTGAGCTGTATCAGGAGCATCCACTATGACCTCGGTGATATCTTTCGCATTAACCAATATCTTGACTTGATCTACTTCTTGATTGATGATGATAAAAACAAGGTCATGTAGTTAATCTAGAGTGATCATTAGGAATAGATGGGATACTAATTCAATAGAATTTTTTCTCAACATTACTAATGGAGGAGTAGTTGCCTACTTACTCAATTTGAGTACTATCTCTCTTATTGTATGTGAAATATAAGCATATATTTTCTAGGTTTTGTCTCATTTTGAATGGCATTTTGGATTTCATCCTCAAAATTATCAATTGTGTGTTGTACCCAAGTATACTACCATTTCTGTACCACTTTACCATAAACCCATTTTGGGTCATAGAATCTCCATGTCACTTCTGAAAAGCAATAGTCATCCATGTCTCTAATGGCTTTAAACATAGCCAAATATCCTTTGAAAATATAGTGGTCAAATCTACAAGGGAATGACCACCACAAAATTTTACCAGTTTTTCTCTCCCAAATGCATTTTTGCTTCGTCTATAGTTTTCTTCGCTATTTAAAGTGTTGCCACAGACATTGGAAAATATTTTGGAAAGGCTTTTGGGGGAATATTTGCACCATATGATCTTATGTATGTGAATTATTTTGTTAGGAAGTAATCCCCTTGATATATAAACTCAACGTGAAGCTAATTTTATTCATGAAATGGTGCAAATATATAATGCTACAATGGAATCTCATGTAGGTTAAGTGGTTGCAATAATTTTCCAAACATGGCCAACCACTTAACTAATAGATAACTATCTGCTAAACAAAGGTGACAACTAACTACTAGAAGACAAAGGAGATCTCTAACAACTAACTAAACACCCAAACAACTTAACAACCTATTTCTAACATGGGCATACTATGCCTCACGTGAATACAAAGTGCATGAAATAGGAAATTAATAAAATAACAATAAATAATAAAATATTAACTTAGGCTTAAGTGGATAAGCCTAAGTATCCTCAACACTCCTCCCAACCATAGAAGCATTGGACCCCAATGCTCTCAACAAATGTGGAAAGTCATGGGCCATCTCATGGTGAGGAATCCAGTGAGCCATGTGTGGAAAGTGACCATGACGTGCAACAAGGTAAGAAGTGGAAGAACCCTATCCAGTGTGATGAGTCTTCATCTCGAAAACTCTATCTAAAATGAGTGAAAGCTGATGATCAGGTGCCACTACTACTGTAGGGCTGAAAATAGGATCAGGTACCAAAAGAGGATCCTAAAATGGTGTCTCTGGAAAGCAGTGCTTATCCAAAGGAACCCAAACTTTATCTCCAACCTGTGATGAGTGAGGATTGTGATGCTTACGCACCACTCTCTGTTGCTCCTGTGGAGTCTCCTGCAAGTCCTATGGTATCTTGCCTAGAAGGCTCTGTCGGTGCTCAATGAAGGAAGTGACCTTAGCTTGCTCCTCCATGTGTGCAATGGTGGGAGTGGGAAAATCCAAAGGTAACTTCTATGGAACAAGTGGTTGTGTAGCTAGAGGTGTACCCAAAATGATACCAATAGAATGAATGACATCTTTCTCATGAGTGAGAGTGATGGGTTCCTTAACCACTTGCTCTTGTGATTGTTCATTTGGTGGGAGTGAAACTTCTTCATTCTCATGTGCCTTTGATGGTGCTTGTTCTTCATTTTGTGTGGAACTTATGCAAGTAGGAGCCAAAATGAGTGCTTGACTTAGTGGCTTCCTTACTTGCCTACAACTTAACATCAAATTTGATGTGGGTGTAGTGCTTTGTATCAAGTAGGTTTTATCATGCAACTCCAATGTGTAGGTGTTCTTTTTAGCATGATAAATAGCATTCCTATAAAATTGATAGGGTTTACCTAGCAATAGTCCACAACAATCCATCTCTGTGACATCACATCTGACTTTATCCATAAACTTATCACCAAAAGCAAAATTCAAGGTGCAAGTGTGGGTGATGTTAGATGTGGAGTCTACATCTTTCCACCCAAGTGCATATGGTTGGTGATGTGGCTTTATGGGAAGCTTCAACTTCTCCACAATGGACTTCGCAATGAGGTTCTTTTGTGATCCATTATCTATGATACAATCAACATAGAAATCATGTGTAAGGTGGGCTCTAGTGACAAACAAATGGTCACGACCCCCTTGAGCAAATACATTTGACATAAGGGTAACTTTGTTCAGTTTACCCTTTAAAGTAGGATACTCTTCTTCTATCCCTGTAGCCACAATGGGACCATCATGTGGTTCCTCATGTGTAGGCTGTACAAATAGGGATTTCTTCTTCTTGAATTTTTCAAAAGTAAAGCATTTGGATTTTACATGACCATGCTTTTTACAAAATTCACAATACATTGAAGAAGGATATTTAGAATGAGAAGAAGAAGAATGTGCTTTAGGAGAAATGGGAGGAGAAGAAGAATGAGGGGAAGAATGAGAAGTGTTCTTCACCTTCTGTTGATGTTGATTCCTACCTCTAGAAGAGCTCTCCTATGATGAACGAGATTTGTGATATGCACCAACTTTCTCCTCTGCAAGAATGGCATGGTTGAATGCCACATCCAAGGTGAGGAAAACATTGAACTTGATTTCCCTAAAAATTTGATCTTGCAAGCCACGAGTGAACTTATTAATTAAATCCTCTTCTGAATATTTCACACCAAGAAGCACCCTTAGCCTATTAAATTGGAAAATGTAGTCAGAAACAAACATACTATAGGCTTACCTCAATCTATACCACTTGGTAGTGAGGTCACTTTGGTAGTTTGGTGGAAAGAATGTGTTTTTCAAAATTTGGATCAATTCTTTCCAAGTCATTGTGGCATTATGGCTTTGTATTTCTACAATTAAAACTTTTGCTAAGCCTGTAAGTTTGACTATAGCAAATGCAACTTGTTCATCTTCAAGAATTTCAGCATAAGCAAACCAAGTTTGCATATCCAAAATCCATGTAGACAAGACATCAGGATCCCTAGATCCATCATACAATTTGACCTCACATTTTGCTTTGTTTGCATGATTGTGATGAATTTTTATATCTCCAGGAGTTAATTGCACCACAATGTCTTTTACCTTATCTGCCAAAATGTCTACTACTACAGTAAGGTTCTCCATGTTTGTTTTGAGGTCTTGAGCCATTTGGTTTCATGTATATGCCAGACTAGGAGGATTACAAAATGGTATTTGCAAGAACTTAATCTAGGCTTAGGAATTTGATAATTTTCCTAATGCAAAAATATGCCTAGATTTACAACAATTTGCCTTCCAAAATTTTACAAAAATGGCTAATTTAGTGCTTTTTACAAAATAAAATCCAATTTTGCAATTACAAAAGTAGCACTAAAATAATTGAAAAATTAGCCCTTACAATGCAAAAATTGGTTAGGAGGCAAAATAAATGGATTAAATTTGCAGAAATTTGCAAAATAATTTGGCTGAAAATTTACCAAAAATGGTAAAAATATCACCTTGGGTAGGTTGTTGGTTTTGGTGCCAAAAACTTGGAAATTTGAATTCAAAAATTTAAAATTTTGAATTTTTCCTCTAAAAATGGTTTCCCACAAAAAAATTTGAATGTGTGCACCAAAAATTGGTTTGAATTATCCCCCGATTAACTGTGGTCGGTGGGTCAGTCAACTGCCCAGTAAGTCAACGATTTGTGTAGGGTCAAATTTTTGACATCAATAATGTGTAGAGTCAACAGCCACGATCAACCCAAATACACCAAATAGAGAGGCTACCAATAGCCTCTAGCTCCCTCAAGAGTCATGCACCCACCACTGGTGTAGTGCCATGACCAGAGTGAGCCAATAGGCCTTGTGTGGCCACCAAATGGTGGTCACACTTCTCTTAAGTGTGTTCATATTTTTTAAGTGTACCTTGGTCCCTCACAGGGCCAATGTGGGACTATTTGCCCCATGTAGAATTTAAAACACCAGAATTTTCTTGTCCACCATAAACTTCCACTAGCTACTTGAGTAGTGAGAGATGTCAAACCTACTATCATCGAGAAAATATGGTTCCAAATAGTATTTTCTGCAACCTGATAGGAATCTTCTAATCCTCGACGGAATACTATAGCCATAAAAATGAATATTACTCACTAGAAATGGTAACTTTACACCATTATCTATCAACGCTTGTCAAAAATATGGAGAAATCCTCCCGTCATCGAAAAAATACGAATGTGATAGACTGGATAGTGCTTCACCAAACAAGAAGTAGACTGAAGTATCCTCAGTCAATCATCGCGTGCCATGTGCCCATGAAGGACTATAGGAGATGTTTAGGATTTTTGACTGGTAAAAAATGTTTTGAAATGGCATAAAGTTGCCATTTTTGATGAGTAATCTTCATTTATGTGGCTATAGTATTCTATCGAGGATTGGCATGAGGTGCTTTTATGTCTACCAACTATTTAATTTTAAGCTTACTAGTTGGAGACTGCCACTTCACCATCCTTTAACTATATTAACTAAAGAATGATTCACCTCATGCATTTTTGCTTCTTACGAGGCTTTAAATAGCATGCCATTTTAATAGTGTGTGCAATATAGCACCTTTTATCTATTTATTTTTATTTGACTTGGCTCTAGAATTATTGTTTGTTATGTAGTTCAATATTTGCCATTTGGTTTGCACTATTTCACCTCATTGCTAACTTGTAACTCATTATTTCTAAAGTTGAAAAATGTACACCATTAGATGAAAAGTAGAAAAATGTGTATCATCCATTTCCTATTGTATCCATCCTCCTTTTTGGATTTTCTTATCAACCATGGTGGCTTTGTTAGAACTCGTTATAAAATGACCTAGTATCCTTACTTGTGAGTTGGTGCGGACCATTGGATCTAACTTTAATGTGTGCACGTCATCATATTTTCTCGTAGATAAGACAAAAAACACAAGTTCTTTTGAAAAATTAGCAAGCTTAATCCACCCATCACTCATGCATACCATTGGATCTATCAAGGATGCAGGTATGTCATTGGATACCTCACTAAATAGGACAAACTTTCCTATTTGCACTATGGTTGCTTGAAAAAATACGGTCAACTCAATCTATATGTATCATTGGATCTAGCCACGACGTGTGCATGTCGTCTTATATTTAGAACCTATGCATATTTTAATGAAAAATAGGGATAAGTGGGACTTTTGAGGAAGTTATAAAAAAAAAACCTTTTGAGCTTAAAAAAAATAACTGATTTGATTACTGATGGCCTTTTTGAAACCTTAATGTGATATCAATTTCTATATTTTTCTTTTCGATAGCCTTGGCTCGTGGTCCACATGAGTGAATTTTGAAAGGCCTACATGACCATTTGAAAATTCAACTTCTTCCTTAAGGCTCCTTAAGTTTTGATCTAGGCATATCATTAGATCGATTCTCGATCCGTGTATACCATCCATCTAAAAAAAAGTGCCCAACATTTATGGAAGGGGTGCATTATCCATAAAAAAATAATGGGGGAAGCAGCCCTTAGCGAACTTTAATAATAATGAAGACTTAATGGCTTAGGGATAGGTATGTTTATGAAATGCAAATTGACTTTTCCTTTTAAACATTGAGTAACTCGACCTCTTTTATCATGTGTAGATTGTTAGATTAAATTAGTGATGCATGCACACCATTCATATCTTCGAAAGTGCATGACATTTACAGGAAGGGGGTGCATTAGGGAAAATTATTCCTTAGAAAATTTTATTAAAACCCTTGCTTTATGATTTATTTTTCCTTTAAAAAGTGGGTAAGTCTGGTCCTTTTATGTGTATGTGCTACTAGATCACATTGATAATGCATGCATATCATTTATCTCAACCAAGGTTCATGATACTTATGGAAGGGGACGTGTTAGACATAAAATGAAGGGGGGGCGCAAAACCTTAGGAAAATTTTAATAAAAAACTTTGGCCTTCAGACTTAGGGGTAGACATGATTATTAAAAGCAAATAACTTCTTTATAAACCTTCGGTAAGTCGGCCCCGCTTTTGATATGTGCAACCACTAGATCAAATTGGCAGTGTGTATATCACTTATTTTTGTAAAGGAGCATGATACTTATATTAGATATGAATTGAAGGGGAAATTATTACCTTAGAGAAAATTTTAATAAAATACCTTTTTGACCTCATAACTTAGATGTACCCCCCTTTTAAAATATAATCTCATTAAACTGAGAGCAAGTTACTCCTCTTTTATTTTGTGTGTGTCGTTAAACTTACATCAAGGATGAATGTATGCTTTATGATCTGGAAAAGGTGCTCGGGTTTTAATTAATAAAAAAGGGGGCACGTGACTTGAAAGTATTAGGTAAAAACTTAGGTTGTTTTAATTTAAATAAATTTTATGAGACCTAAGCCTATTGAATTTGATAAATAATTTATCGATATTAAAGTGCGAGGAAGTAGCCTTTTAAGAGGGATGTGCGCACCATGAAAATTTTCTTTTGATTCACGTGTACCATCCTATTTGGCTAAGATGCAATAACTTTAACACAAGGGGGGAGGCACATGGATATGTTTCCCTTAGGTGAATTTATTGAAGCTTATTTAATTAAACGTGTGTTGGGACACCTTATTTTTTCTTGAATTTTGATAAATCAATTATTAATGTTAAGGCCAAGAGGGAATACAACTTCTAAGAGTACATGTGTGCCATAGAATATTACTCTGATGCAGGTGTACCATTAGATCATGGAATGATGCATGAAAATTAGTTTCAATGGGGCATGTATACATAATTTTCTTTACGAAAGACTTTAGAACTTAGGAAATTATAAGAAAAATTTCTTCGAGGAACTTTATCTTTTAAAATTTGAAATTTTTGACAATTGGTTATTTCAAAGGTTAGAATAAGAGGTGTGGATCAAGATGAATTATTTAGGACATAGGTAGATGATGGTATGGAGGTGAAATAATATGTATCAAAAATTTAGTTTATGTTTTATGAAAGGGGAAATTATGACATGGACTTTAAGCTTAAAAAATTGGTGAAGGTTTTGGTGGAGGGCGTTGGATATTATGGAATGAAGGAAAACTTTAGAAGCAGGCCTTATGTAGTGTCATGGGATAACCTTTTGATTATGAGAATGAACAGTTCTTAACCAAATTAGGCTATTGATGAAATTTTATCACAATCATAATCAAAGAATATTTTGAAGGGCTTTTGACTAACATTATTGAAATTAAACCTAGGAGATCATTTTAACTTGATTCAATGAAAACCACTTAGTCCAATGACTCTACATGAAATTTTCAAAATTTTGAAACTAGGGGTACTTTTCAAGTTAGATTTTGAGGATCCAACACAAGCTCTATCTGGGATAAGGTATGAAAACTTAAAGCACTTGAGAATCCTAGAATATTTGGTTACCAAAAACTAAAAGTAAAGGAAAACAACATGAACCATTTTTTTAGGACTATCTTAAAGTAAATAAAAAGCAAAAAAAAAAGGTACTAACATTATTTCTAATTAGTAAAATAAAAGGACTTAGGTCAAAACAAATGAACTTTATGATGAGTTTCAAAGTGTATGTATCTGATTTACCTATATATTCCTTTGTAAATGAATGAATATGAATGATTTTTATTATTGTTTCACTTTAATATTGTCATTTATGCATCAATATGATTAATGGTTATAAAATTTATTTATGCATATATTTTACACGAATTTTGTGTAAGTTATTGTGTTATTAGGAAAATGTGTATGAAGCTGGATAAAGTCCATGGTTGCTGAACCAGAAGGTAGGCATACATAGACTGGTTGGATGTATGGCACACTTACAGGTGCTATGGATGAAGTGCTACAAAAAGGTGCTACTGAAAGCATCTACCAAAAGGAGTGCTACAAAAGATATGAGTCAAAGTTGACCAAATATTGTTGCCACGTTACATCCAGCACGAGTATATTATACGCAGTTATCCATTTGATTCTCAACGTGGGAAAAATCATATTTGGCATCTTTAATTATTATTAATAAATTTTGTAAAGTTATATTCAAGTTGGAAAGGATCCAAACTATTGATTTATTCCACAAACTTATATTCTCTTTCCTTGAGAATAGGGTGAAATATTACTCTTATTATTCCTTAGATTTAGAAGCTGTTAAAGTGGTTGCCACTTGGGCTTACGTTGATTAGTCCAAGTACCATTTTTTATAAATGTGTATTTGTTTAGAATAAGTCAGTTAGAACTTGGGATCGTGTTGATTAATCCAAGATCCATCTTGTTATGAAATTATATTTGTTTAGAAAAAATTTCAGTATGAATATTAGGATTTAGATTTGTTAGTAGGAAAGAGACAAAGAATATTACAAAATACTTCATTAAATATTATTGTATAAATTACAATGAGGAGGATTTTGAAAAGGTCCTCGTTCTTGTCTTCTGATTATTGCATTCTGTAATAGAAGTTGAAGAAGTTTCTCCTTAAAAAAGTCTCTATAGTTTTCTGAAAGAGGCTTAAAATTCTAGAAACTAGATAATATGCTATCGAAATGACAAGATAATCAAGTAATCAAGTGTAAAGAAGAAAGTAAAATAATGTGCCCATATTTATTAATATTTTTGAATCTCTTTACAATCAGGTTACAAGAACATCCCTCTCAAGGATTTGACCAATGTGATACATATTACAATCCACAACTCGTGTGGTAGATGCCTTCAATAGACTTTTAAGGTCTTAAAACTTTACTTGAGGGCTTACTAAGATACCTCCTTCTCCAATTCTTAGAATAATGGTATTTAAAGATATTTTTCCTTTGAGATATCTATTATCTACATATAAGGAAACAACAAAATACATTTAGAAGCACATGAAACCTCTCATGATGAGGTTGATTTCTAAGAGAATATATGAAACATAGTAAACATGTAAATAAAGCATGAATATATGTAAAGATGCACAAATATGATCAATATATTGATAATAAAGCATAAAGCATAGATTGACACATATAAAGGAAGCTAGAAATGCATAAGATCTTGCATATTGAACATGGAAGAATCTAACCTTTAAAGCAATGTAAAGGAAAGCATGAAATGCATGAATGTAAGCAAAGATACCTATTAATCTACTAATTAACCACATAAATGCATGATATCTGATTAATCTATGTCTAATTAACCTAAATGTATGCTAAGAAAGATAAATCTAAGGCTAAAACTAAGAAAATCATGGGTCAAACCCTAGTCGCTATTATCGTTGGTGCTTGAGGTCTGTGAGCTGCTATCAATGGTAGTGGCCACATATTGTAACTTTTACCTCTTAAATAAAGGGT
The DNA here is from genome assembly GCA_028583015.1 of Wollemia nobilis. Classification (NCBI taxonomy): domain Eukaryota; kingdom Viridiplantae; phylum Streptophyta; class Pinopsida; order Araucariales; family Araucariaceae; genus Wollemia; species Wollemia nobilis. The sequence continues at coordinate 2,111,812 of JAQPPZ010003183.1, forward strand.
TGTGACACACAATTCTTTAGTTGAATTGATGGTCAAGGGTCACCTGCTTGTCCAAAGATGGATTGGTGGTTGAAATCCTTCAAATTTGAGTCAAAATGGAAAGGAATTGCAAGGTATGTTTCTTAGTCCTTTGGAAGCTCCATTTTTTATTGCATGTTTGTCACTCCATAATTGGGCAACATTTTGATAATCCTCAAGGATTATCAAGTCACTGTACAATCTGGTAGGGCTTTGTTGCATGAAATTCAGGATGTAATTAGGGTTTACTTCATTTTTGGGATGGATCTTATAGATTTTTGTAGTCGTTGCTCTAGCTTCATTGAGAAGCAAAGAACAAGAATTGGTAGTTGGGAGGAAGCTTCTAAAAACTTCCAAGCCTGAACCACTCTAAAACTATTGTCATTTGACTATTTTAAATAATTTTTCTCGGCTCTAGGAGCCCAATTTTGTGACAGGGCTAGTCATTGTTGCTCAAGGCAACTAGGATCTTAGTCGTTGTTGTCATCAATGGCTAGGATTTTAGCCACTATTTTCATTAGTGGCTAAGGTTGAATAGGACTAGACTACCCTAAATGAGTAATTAGAATGACTACTTAGTCTTGGAAGGGTCCAAGATCATTCATATGGCCTACAAAGGTGCCCATATGAGTAGTATCATAAACATTATGTGTTTTATGTGTCTATAGATACCCTTTTTGGGATGCATTGTGGGAAAACACAATGTTGAGAAAAAATAGATAACCTAACATCATATTATAGGTTGATTGATGTTCATTGATATGGTCAACTTTATATGACCCAATCATGGAAAGAGCATACATTGTTGAATCATTGCCTTCAATGAGTTGAATAACTTGATTTTGGTAAGCTTAAGTCAAAATTCTAGCCTTGGCAACAATTAGGAGATAAGCTTAAGTCTAATCATATCCTTGGTGGCAATTAGGATATAAGCTTAAGTTAAATCCTAGCTTTGGTGGTAATTAGGAGACAAGCTTAAGTCTAATCCTAGCCTTGATGGCAATTAAAATATAAGATTAAGTCTAATCCTAGACTTGATGGCAATTAGGAGATAAGATTAAGTCTAATCCTAGCCTTTATGGCAATTAGGAGATAAGCTTAAGTCTAATCCTAGCCTTGATGGAAATTAGGAGATAAGCTTAAGTCAAATCCTAGCCTTGGCGGTAATTAGGATATAAGCTTAAGTCTAATCCTAGCCTTGATGGAAATTAGGAGATAAGCTTAAGTCTAATCCTAGCCTTTATGGCAATTAGGAGATAAGCTTGAGTCTAATCCTAGCCTTGATGGCAATTAGGAGATAAGCTTGAGTTTAATACTAGCCTTGATGGCAATTAGGAGATAAGCTTAAGTCTAATCATAGCCTTGGTGGCAATTAGGAGACAAGCTTAACTCTAATCCTAGCCTTGATGGCAATTAGGAGATAAGCTTAATTCTAATCCTAGCCTTGATGGTAACTAGAAGATAACATTAAGTCTAATCCTAGCTTTTATGGCAATAAGGATATAAGCTTAAGTCTAATCCTAGCCTTGATGGCAATTAGGAGATAAGATTAAGTCTAATCCTAGGCTTGATGACAATTAGGAGATAATATTAAGTCTAATTCTAGCCTTAACACAATTAAGAGATAAGCTTAAGTCTAATCCTAGCCTTGATGGAAATTAGGAGACAAGCTTAAGTCTAATCCTAGTCTTGATGGCAATTAGGAGATAAGTTAAAGTCTAATCCTAGCCTTTATGGAAATTAGGAGATAAGCTTAAGTCTAATCCTAGCCTTGGCAGCAATTAGGAGACAAGCTTAAGTCTAATCCTAGCCTTGGCAGTGATTAGGAGACTAGCTGCCCAATTTTCTTGAATTTTTTTTTGATCTTTTGCTTATTTACCCCAACCAAGGAGGGTGCATGATTGAATTCGACAATGATTCTTGAACGAATACCCTTAACAATGATTGAGCATTTAATTGGTGATTTTTATTATGAATGTCAATTATGACTACCCCCTCAAGTGACGAGTTGATGAGGAAAGGATAAGTGATGAAAGTGACGAGTTGATGAGAAAAGGATAAGTGATGAAAGTGACGAGTCACCTGACCCAGATGATTAATTTGGACAATTCAATATGATTGCATTTATTGTTTGATATGTCCTATTAAAGTTGTGACTTCAACTGTTAATAGTAATTGTACATATCTATCATACAGAGAAATCTAGCCATAATTTCCTTCTTAGGAAATCAAGATGATAGCAATTCCATTTAAGCTTGTGCTAAATCACTATGTTCGATGATCTTCTAAAAATTTCATAGAAGAAATAAGATGAATGCTTCGTTCCCATGGGGTAATATGGCCGCAATGGCCTTCTTAGGTATTGAAGTGAAGATATTTCAATTCAATGATGACTAATTTTCCCCAAATGGCCTTATGGTAATTTACTCATCTTGCTGGATTGCATAGAGCGCAAGTTGTTGCAACCACCAAGTGTATAGGGTAATTAATTGGATACAATTGAGATTTTGTTGTTATTTGATTGTTTTTGTTAATTTTGTATTTTTTAATGATTATGGACCGGTAGATATGCTTTGATGTCCATGGATGCATTTATGAATGCAATGCCTAGATGACCTTTTGATTATGCTTATATGTATGCAATGTACTAATGACATGCACTAGCTAAATAATGTGTGTATGATTAGATGGTATGATCTAGAGGTGTAGATGGGCTACTTATGTATGTATGTATGTATAGATGCAATGATTTATGTTAAATACATGTTTAATTTTGATTTAATTGTATGCATCTAATTTATGTTGTTATGATATGGTGAATGCAATGTATGTGATGCATTATTTACATGCTCGTGATCTAATGTAAATGAACCTATATGCTTTAATCACTTAAAACATAAGGAGTGAATCTAGTGTGCTTAACAATCTAATGGATGACACCATATAATGTATGAAAATAATGAATGTAAGTGTTAGATCTTGTCATACGAAGTAATCATTTAAGCATCCAAATGTGAGATGATATGAGATAAGTAGTGCTTTCTCTATAAGCTTTTATAAATTAAAATATATGCACATCCCTTAATAAAAAAACCTCATAAGCAAACGTTGATGATTGATTTATGAAATGAGTTGTTGTTATAAGGGATTTTTGAGGTTTTCCATAAGACTCAAAAACCCTAGTTGATTAATCAAAATTTATATAATGACTATACAAGACTCTTGAAAGATAAAAGTTTTTGTTATGAAGACCAAGATATTCACTATCCTTGTGTGTGCAAATGAATATATTAGATGAGACATAAGACTACCTCATTGCTAAGTGGGATTCATTCAGCCCATTACTATAATGAGGATCACAAAATGTTTATCATGATCCTCATTTTGGATGCAGTTGGACTAGACTACTAGGTAATACAGGCCACCTAAAGCTAGCTCATTTGTAAATTGCTTAGAACTACCCCAATGCTAGGCGGGATTCATTCAACCTATTGATGTATTGGGTATCACTCAATGGCTTTGAGTACTGAACATTCTAGAGATTCAAGCCCTTCACCCCCTTCTTTTCTTTACATTTATTGGGATACTTGCTCATGCTTAGTGATGAAAATCACTGTTTATTTTGCATTTTTCTTTTTCTTTTGTTTCGAGCAAGGGATTTGCTTTGACTTTAGGATTTTGCTTGTTTTTTATAAAGCAAGGGATTTCTTTGGGTAGGGTGAGCTTGTACTTCTATTAATGATAAACACTCTAGACCATACACATCACAAGATGAGTAAGTAAAACCTTTTGCTTAAGGTGACTAGGACCACTTTGTAGTGTTCATATTTCTTTGTTCAAAATAGGATTGTTAATGTTTAAAATGTGATGGGATTTTGAGATATGCAAGGTACTATCGAAACTAGACCTCATATTTTGAAATTCAATATAGTTTTCTATCAAATATGAGAATATCACTAGGTATGGCTGAATTAGCAGAAAACCCTAGTATATTCCTTATAGCAACTAGAGTGGTTGCATTGAAAAACACAATTACTCACAAGTGTTATGGACAATGATGATCAATAGATGCATGATTAGCATACAAACGTGGTATCATTTGTAAGATTTCAAACATAACATATCCTAATGCAAGTTCAATGGATGAAAATACCTAATGCAATATACGTAAATGAATGCATATGCAAACTAAAAATGCAATACAAAATGTAAATGTTTTTGTATTTTTTATGTTTTGCAATGTTTTTGAATTTTATTGCTTTTTGATTTGTTTGGATTTTGATGTTTTTCAATTGTTTTTGAAATTTTAATTGTCTTGAGTGTTTTTGAATTTTTGTTTTTAAATTTTTTTTGGATTTTGATTTTTCAATTGTTTTTGAAATTTTAATTGTTTTGAATGTTTTTGAATTTTTGCTTTTAAATTGTTTTTGGATTTGTTTTTATTTTTTATGATTTCAATTGTTTTTGAAATTTTGGATGTTTTGAATGTTTTTAGATTTTAATATGTTATGATTTATATTTGTTTTATATTTTTAAAGGGGAAGGTATGCTAGCTTAGGTACCCCTAGTATGTGTGCCACTCAATGAAAGTGAGGAAGGCACGATACCTTTAGAAGTCTCACTTTGCTTCATTGATCATGATGTGGATGATGGGAAAGGTGTGATGCCTTAAAAATCCCTAATTTGCATTGTGTTTGATGTGTTGTGATTGGCTTGGCTAGGAGAAGTAGTATAAACTGGCCCCCCTATTGTGATGTGTAATTCTGTGTAGTGCCAATGTCTCATTGAGATGAGACGAGTGAAGGTGAAACATTGGATGATGCCATAGGTTGCGTAGATCAATTTTGATATTCCTGTTTCTCTTTTAGAACACTCATAATTCCCATAAAATCTTGGGGAATTATATTAATGTGCACATTATTGGGTTGTTCAAATTGATTTGCAGGTGTTGTGTTTGCTTTGTGTGTAGGCAAGGGGTCTTGGAAGACTCCTATCTGAAGTTCTTGCCTCTCGATCATATCCTACACTAAATCTCTAAAGGGATAACATGTTTGGATGTCATGACCCCTTTGTCGATGGTAAACATAATATAAATTTTCCTTGTGCACCTTTGATCTATGCTTATTAGGTTTCAATGGACGGACTTCAAAATATTGATTGCTTGTGCTTCACATAATCGATCAAATATCGATGCTAATATCTCTGGAAAATCAGTATATTGTTACAATGGCCAATGTTGTTGACCTTGTATCTGATTTTTTTGCATATGATTTTGGGCCAAAGGAGGTTGAGCTTGGTAATTATGTTATACTGGTAGAGGTGGCATGACCTGGTTTGAGGATTTGAGGATACTCAAAATAACTTGATTAACTGGGACCACCTTTTGTTGCATGTTACCACCTATAATATTGTTGTTTTACCATTCCTTTTTGTGGAGTTGAATATCACCCTCATGTATCTTGATGTCTTCTATGACATTGCTTATGCTAAGGCCTCCTCGAATGTTTGATACTATTGCAATTGCAAGAGAAGCAAAATTTGTTTTGACCATATTCTCGTAAATATCCGAATGAGCTCTATTATAGGTAGGGTGAAATATAGTTTTGACATCACCTTCCTCCACTTATTGCCATACTCAATGACTGGCTCATTGTCAAGTTGACAAAGGCTAGCCAAGTCAGTCAAGTTTATCATTTCCTTAGCACTAGAGGCAAAACATTGCAGGAATAGCTCGACCAATTGCTCAAAGGTGTTTATGCTATGATGTGGTAGATGATTATACCATTCCAAAGCATCCCTAGATAATGTAGTAAGAAATATTCTTAACATCAAGGGGTCATTGTCTTGCAAATAGAAGCACATATTGATGAATATTGTCACATGCTCTTGTGCATCTTCATCATATTTGAACTTTTCAAGTGTAGGCATCTTGAAATTTGATGGGTATGTCGGTGATGACACTGATGCATGTAAAGGCTGATTGCTAAGCTAATTTATTATAGGTTTTTGATAAACCACTATTTGTTTTTGTTCTTAGAATGAATTTATCCGATCAGCTAGTGCTTTGTATGGCCCTAAAAATGATATTATGATCCTCTCGTCACCCTTGATTAGGTAGAGGAGGTCGCTTTTGATGTTGAGGTGGAAAATAAATATAATCATTAGGTACCTCATCATAACTGGATTTAGGGTAAGCATCTACTTCTTCTCGATGTTCCCATTGGGACAATGCATATGATTCCTCATCGTATTGATGTTGGTAATATTGAGGAGTATAAGGTTCTTGATGATAATCATTTAATGGCATTTTATATTGAAAATGATTTTGGCATGGCCAAGGGGAAATATTTCAAGATTTCACTGGGCGTCTTATGCGTTATTGCATCCTTTGAATATTGCACCACTTTATGTAATGCATTTTGCACTTGTTCTTATTGAATATTTTATTGTTCTTGTATCTTTCATTGATACAACCTTTGTAGATGTGCTCGTTGTGAGTCCACCCATTGTTGATTTAACTATTGTTGATCCAATTGGAGTTGATCTGTATGTTGTTGTTGGTTAAGTTGTGGCCTTAGTGCTTGATGTGTATTATCTCGTTGTTCAGTTGTATGGGGGCTATGTACCCTCATATTGGAAATACGATGGGTTTGTCATGTATTTTCCCCCTAGTAAGATTTGTTACTTGTTTTCCATGCTCCCTAAAGGTTGCATTGACCTGATATTTTGAGTTATGAATTGGCTATGTATAGTCTGATGATGTAGAGCCACAATGTGGTTGCTCCACGTACTCTTCACGAGGGGTAGGAGGATGAATTGGGTCCTCTTCATCATTTATGAGTAATGATGTATATTCAAGGTTATATGTAAGCTCTATATATTCAAACTACATAGAAGCACAATGTGCATATGCAGAATGCTCTCTATGAGGAGTAGGGGGGTGGCTTGCTCGATCAGATGGGGTGGTTTGCTCACCCAAGCTAGGCCATGGTGTATGATCATGTTAATTTTTTGATTGATGTATAGAGCAAGTTGGGATGTGAACCTGCGATATTAACCTACTAGGCCCCTTAGTGGGCAGATTTTTCCTTATATAAAATTCTATCAAGGTGTTCCAATTAGGAAGGCTTCCTGGAGGACATATAGGTGCTTCCTTAATAGGGATATCTTGAAGGTTTGACCCCATATGGATAGTATTGATGTTATAATATAATAAGACCTGGGATGCCATTTATGGATGGCCATGTCCTTTGGACTGATTTGGAGATGTTCAATGGTTATGGAACCTAGTTCCCTCTCTAAATTGGAGGTCTTGTTCACTATGGGAGGTCCCTTGGCCATTTAGAAAAAATTGACTTTCAAAAAAAATTTGTGGGTGTTATATATCAAAATGATCAGTGCGACAAGCTAATAACAATGAGCTATAACTCAAAAAAGTTATTTCCGGGTCAAATTTTGTATTTTTGGAATATTTGGCCAACCGGGGCTCATGGGAAAATGACCAATTTTAGGAATTTTTGGGAAAATTTTAGAAATAAAGAGTTAGGACTCAAAATTTATGTGAGAGGTGTACAAGGGGTAAACTAAGACAACAAAACAAATTTGGCAATTTTTGGAGTTGTCTAGGGCTTTTTATGACTATTTTAGTGCATTTTTTCCTATTTTTGGCTTAAAAATCACTCAAAAATAGAGTAATCATAAAACCAATATAACTTTTTTGTTATAGCTCTGATTTGCATGATTTTTGATCAGTTGGATGCAACATCAAAACGTAGCATTAAAAAAATAGGGTTTAGTCCCAAATCAAGGATCTTATGTTGATTACCCAAACAATAAAGAAACACACAAAGTAGACAATATGATTATCTCTTTTAAGGATTAGATTTGTGTCCTAAAACTTGTTTAGTGTGTTTTTGATTTGTTGATTTTCAAAAAGACCTCATGTCACGTGTTTTATTTTGTTGGATGATATTCTTTTGTTAAAGGGGTTTTCACCTGTATGCTCGCAGCTCGACAATGTACATGATTGTTTCCAGCAATGTACATGATCGAATCTCAACAATAAAATATTATTATTTTTCCATATCTCTCACAATGTTATTTTGTATTTTGCAATGATTTATTTCCTTCTATAAAATCTTTATATTTTCCTACATCAATGAATAGTTAATAGTTAGAATAGGTTAAATGAAATATTAGTAGTACTGAGGTAAAATAGCGTAGAGGAGAAGAGAAATATATTGACCTTTTTGAAGGCAGGGCCCACTTCTAAAAGACCAGTCCTTGTTCTCCTGCTCCTACATTAGAATAGGATTAGATTAGTATAAATAGAATTAATAGAAATTAATCTGCATCATTTATTTCAAAAGTAAAATAGTTAAAACATCATTAGCTGCACGTGGATCCACACACATTCATTCATTTAGTTAATTTCACATTTATTAAGTTAATTTCATATTAAAAAGAATCATATTTAAAATATTCTATCTTTATTGTAACCTGATCTTAAGGAATTTAATTAAGTTGGTTAACATCATGGAATATCTATACAAGATTTTTGTTCTTTAAATCGATTAAGACCTATATTGATAATTAAATGATTAGGTATGCAAGCTAGATATTTTTGGCATCGTTGCTAGGGAGAATAGTGCCATTACATTGATTTGCAAGTTGTTGGGCCGCATAATAAAGGAATCCTACCTACATGTGGAGGGTGTCATAAGTAGTGATCAATGCATGTGTAGGCTATACATGGAGGTGGTGCAAGTAGTGATCAATGCACGTATAGAGTTGCATGTGGAGGGTGGTGCAAGCAGTGATCAACACACACACACACCAAGCATCCTCCACCTTAGGTGGACCAGGTTCCATTTTCTTAAAATTAACTTTTATTGCTTTCCTAGAATTTAGTCATTTATTTTCCAGCATTTATTTTTCAAGCATTTACTTTTCAACAATTTCCATTTCAGTAATTTATTTTCCAAGCAATTTATTTTCCTGCATAGTGTGGTTGTTGCTAGTTTAAATCTAAGACTCTTTGGCCTATAGAAACCCAATGTAGTATATGAAGTAGGTGTGACTGAGTGACATAGCCACAGTGAAAATATCCCTTAGAAGTAAAATGATAACAACAACACTTTTCCTTATTATATTGAGATCACCTAGCCAATCCATTTGATTTCATTATAATAAGATTTGCTTTATTTTTCTCTTATTAACCTGATATCACCTGGCAAATCCATTTGATTTCAGTCAGTAAGATTTGATTTAATATAGTTTTACTTTTTCTTATTATGCTGAAATTATTTGGCCAATCTGTTTAGTTTCAGTATAGTAGGAACTATTTTAGAAAAAAATAGAACAAAAAACAAAACAAAAAAAATAATATATAGAGAAGTAGAAGTTGCTATATGGTGGAAAATAGTAAATAGTTTGTGTCCATTGACCTTAGAAAATTACTGATAGAGCAAGAAGTTAACCTTATTTTTGAAAAACAACACCAAACATTTGGGGAAGAGTGGGAACACCTGTGCAAACATCTTGATACCATAAAATATAGATCATATAAATTGAGTCAAATCTAGAGGATAAACATAGCTCAAATTCTAGGGCCAGACTATCACTCACCCTACCTTGAACTTATTAGGAGTTGTGAACGGTGGTTAGGGAATAGGAGAGCAACAATAAACTCAGTAACCTACCCATGGGATCAATATTTTGAATATTCCCTTACCATCCATAGTTTCCTAGAAAAAATAGAGGATAGGGAAGTAAACCTAGAATATAGCCGAAGATATCATAGGGCACCAAGAGTAGTACTCTTTAGAGAACTATGTCAAGACTTGTGTTATGAATTGCAGTTTGAGAACCCTAATCCAATTGTAAAACATAACTTTTATTTTCCAATTGATTACTCTGGTAACAAAAGACTTTGGATTTAATGAAGAGCATTATATGACTCCTGAAAAACTCAAACCTATCAACGATATTCATAGGTTGTTCCAGGAAGACTAAAATTTGTTTCAAAGTTTCATGTTCAGACCTAGAGACTCAAAGGGTAGATTTATTAAAATCAATAAACCAGAAGCAGATTTCCAAGAAAACCATAGTAAGAAATCTAAAAATTTTGAGTTAAAATAAACTAAAACCGCATCTTTAGATTCTACATCAACCAAGAAAATTGGAATTCTAGAACAAGATCCCAAAACATATTTGCTACCCAAACCAAAGTTTGATGATCATATCGATCCCTCGTCTATATTTATCTACCCTATACCTAGTCCAATTCTTGAAATTCTATATTCAGTCATGGCTGATCAAGGTAGTGAACAAGGGGAAGTAAATAGAAACCAAAGGCAAAGAAAAATGGATCAAGGAGAAGTAGAAAACCAAAGGGGGGTGGACAAAGAAATACTTTTGCCTTTCCAATTCCTTCTCCCAAAGATAGGCTAACAAGAGAACCAAAACTAGTCTTTGTTGTTGTTTTTCCTACTTTCCATGGTAAACCACATGAGGATCCCAATGCCTTCCTTTTTTAATTTGAAGTGGTGTGCCAGGCTTACTTTTACACCACGGATGAGCAAAAACTAATATTATTCTCTTCTACACTTAAGGATGTAGCCTTAATATGGTTCATGGGTCTAGGGAAAATATTTGCAATCGATGGGATGGAGAACAAGGATTAAAAGATATATTCCTTGAAATATACCAAGACTATTATAGATTTTAGGATAAGAAAGCTGAATTATTTTGTATGAATAAAAAATATGATGAATCCCTTGAGGACTACCTCGAGAGATTTCGGTTTGTGGGATCAAGAGTAAACATTGAGTTGGATGAGGAAATTTAGAAAGATTTATTTTCTAGGACTTAAGGAATATGTCTTAGACATACTAAACCTTATGGCAAAGGGGGATATCCATTAGATGGGATTAGGAGAGATCATAAATATATGTAAAAATTACTCAAGGAATAAACAATTAAGAAGTAATAAATACCCATCATCAAGAGGAGTAACATGAGATGAAATCTATAATATGCTAGAAAAACTCAAAACTTATTTATTAAGCACATTAACATCATCCCTCGACCTCATGGATAAGAAACCAAAGGATCAAAAAATTGAAGAAATATATTATCATAGATGCAAAAAGAAATATAATCTAAGGGAATGCCCTTTGAATATTACAAATATTTCCAACATTTTTGCCTATTGCAAAATTTGTGACAAAAACCATAATACTAAAAATTGCAAATATATCTTAGCTATCAAAATCGCTATAAAATAACCTGAGGTCGAAGAAGTAGAAGATGTCTAATTTATAGCTCAAATAAGGAATGGTCCATTTAATGGTCCACCCAATTGGTCAAAATCTAATTATTCCAACCAACAAAGACCTAATTATTGGTCAAATCCTCCAAATTGGTCAAGTTGGAATCAATATAATCAAGATTGGAACATGCCTCCTTGGGCACAATTCATGCCCAATTCATATGGAAATTCACCTCCATGGATGGCAGGTCAAAATAAAAATGCATGTAGTTGCAATGGCAAATACAATCAAAAAGGATCTAGCTGGTCTCAAGGACAACCCCAACAACAAAAATTTCAAAATAAATTTAGGGGGCAAGTACCTCAAAACCATCCTCAAAATAGACTCCTTCCACCTCTAAACAATAATCCTCCTAAGCATCCACCTTTACCAGCTCAACTTGTGCCCAACCCCAATAATAATAAAAACACTCAACAGGTCTATGAAACAAATGAGACATGTTCAATATCTATAATGCCTTGTCAACAAATTCAATTAAGATCTGGAAAAGTATTGGATGATCATAGAGCAACCCTCACAGAACTTGAAGAACCTACCAAAAAATTGAGCAAATAAAAAGGACAAGATGATAAATGTGAAGAAGGAATAGAAATTCCCCCAGAAGAAGTGTTGGATCAACAGAAAGAGGTTCAAATTTCTCAAAAAGAAATAAGAGCTCCATTTCCTAAAATATTGGCTATACCTAAAGAACCATCTAAACCAACTTTCAATTTTCTTCAAGAATTGAAAAATGTCTCTATTAGAATTCCTCTTTTACAAGTTATTAAAGATATTCCCATCTATTCCAAATTGGTAAAAAGTATAACAAATTCACAAAGGAGAAAGAGGAATGAACCTAGGACTATTCAAGTTATTGGGCATCTATTTGAAACCATGACTGGTGAGAAATTGTTACCAAAGTATACAGAACTTGGAGTACCTATACTCACAGTTCACATTGATAGGAAAGCCTTACATAATGTCTTAGTAGACTTAGGGGCTACCATAAATATCATGACAAAGGAAACAACAAAATCTTTAGGGGTACACATGATTCAACCAACCTCTATAGTGCTTCAACTTACAAATAGATCTACCATTAAACCATAAGGAAAACTAGAAGACATTATAGTTTTTGTAAGTTCATGGGAATACCCTATAGCCTTTATAGTCTTACAACCAAAGAAAAAGTTAGTGGGACACCCCTTGATATTAGGAAGACCATGGCTTGCAATAGCTGATGCTTATATTAGCTATAGATCTGGGAATATGACTATTTCAAATGGTAAGTATACTAAAAATCTTAGCTCATTTCTTGAATCAATAAAAGATAATGATTTTTCAAAGAAATTTTGGTATGATTCTCCTAAAGAATTGGATGATCTTCAAAATTTATCAATCAATATGTTAGAAGAGTGTGTTAAAAAAGAAATTGAAGGGCCTTTAATTTTACTTATTAATGAGAAACAAGGTGCTAATGAGGTTACCATGACTAATTGTGAAGCAAGCCAAGTTACCGTCATCATATGGTCCCTTACAATTATCAACCAAACACTCTTAAACATGAAATAATGAGTATAGATAATAATTATAAAAAAATAGATATTACATCTGGAAAAACTTTAAATATAAGCAATGAGCTTACAAATATTCAAGAATCACAACTGATAGAAGTGTTAAAGAAGCATTGGAAAACATTTGCATGGAATTATGAGGGCATGAAAGGGATACATCCGAGTATTTGTACCCACTATATTTTCATTCAAGAAGGTTTTCACCCAGTAATACAACCTCAAAGATGATTAAATCTATCTATGAAAGATATAGTTCAGGAAGAAATTGTTAAGCTCTTAAAAGCGGGATTTATATACCCTATTTTTGATAGTCAATGGGTTTCACCATTGGTAATAGTTCCTAAAAAGAATAGTAAATGGAGAATATGTGTAGACTACAGAGAATTAAATAAAGTAACAAAGAAGGACTATTTTCCCTTATCTTTCATTGATCAAGTCCTTGACACTCTAGCTGGTAAGAAATTGTTAGGACCCTCCTAATGTAACTCTTAATCATATTATATATTATATTGTATTATAAAGGGACACATCCCTTCACCATTCACACCTTTTAGATAAGATGTAAATAGGACAAGGAGTATGCTCCAAAGATCATCCAAGAACATTAATTTATTATATTGTGGGTTTCTACCTTTCAATACAAACTACGATTCTATTCAAACAATGATTATTTTCTGCATTCAATTCATATTTCAAGTTGCAAGTTCATAACAACTGGATCAGAGCTAAAATACCTGAAATTTTTTCCCCACCCCACTCTAGTTACTGACAGGCCATTACTCGACAACGTTTTCTTTTCAACACACATTCTAACCATTACTAACGAAACTGTTACACAGTAGGCCACAATCGCCAGCAAAAGTAGCATACAAAATTTTTGGATAGCATCACGCATTATCAGAGTTAGAAAACCCCAACAGTGAGTACAGGCGAGGAAAATATCATTCGATGTGAACAAAGAGCAGCAAGTATGCAAAATTAAACGTAGTGGAGACAGATAATTTTTTTTGACTAAACTAATTTCTGCATATTCAACTCACTTATAAACCAACCACACCCTAAATGGCCAAGGGAAGACGATCTCAAGACACAACGAAGGAGGTTTCAAAAGAAATTACGAAATAAATCTTGCAGTTTTATAAGGAAATGAGAGACATGATGCAAGGAATGGCATTTTGGAAGGACAATTTAGAAGATAAAATCACTACCAAAATAGCAGACCTAACCATAAACATCACCAACTTGAATATAGATATATCCACTGAATTGGATGCTACAACCCATTCCATGGACTTAGTACAACAAAATTTGCTGCTCATGCAAAATGGACAGCATAAAACTATGCCACCACAACAAACATTAATAGGAGGACCACATACATCAATCCTTCCTCGTACCACAAAACAAGATTTTCTAAAATTTGATGGAGGCGACCCCACAAATTGGATATATAGGGTAAACCAATATTTTGCCTTATATCAAATTCCGGAGATTCAGAAAGTTTGTATCGCATCATTTCACTTGGAACAAATTGCTACCCAATGGTATCAATGGTATGAGAAAACAAAAGGTCCGCCCACATGGATCGAATTCACAAAAAACTTAATATTGCGATTTGGCCCCACTAAATTTGAAGACTTCACAGGAGCCCTCACTAAACTATGGTAAACCTCCAGCATAAGGGAATACCAAGCACACTTTGAGAAATTGGCAAATATTACAACAGGACTAGATGCATCATTCTTCCATATTTGTTTTATTAGTGGCCCAAAAAAATACATTAGAATGGAGGTACAAATACAAAATCCTATCGATATGATGCATGCAGTGGTATTAGCACAAATGATAGAAGAGAAGAACAATAACCAAAGGCGAATAGGAAGAGTTTTTTCAAGAAAAACACAAAATACCTACACCAGTCAAAAACTGAATAAGGTCATGCCAATTAAAAGAATTAGCCAAGAAGAGCTAAAATAAAGATGAGAAAAGGGTCTATGTTTCCACTGCGATGAAAAATTTACCCCCAACCACAAGTGCATCTCACCGAAATTATATATTTTGGACACAGTTGATTGCACTCCCAAAGAGGAGGATGGCATAGAAGTGGAAGTAATAACTGAGGTTGCAGAAGAAAACCAAGAAGATAAAACAAAAATATCCTTTAACGCATTAGCAGGATACTCGATTCCACAAAAAATGAAGGTAAAAGGGTATTTTAAGAAAAAAACCCTATTGTGCTCTTAGAATCTGGTAGCACTCACAATTTTATAGACCCCAGTTTGGCCAAACAAGCTAATTGCTTTATATATCCCTACAATAACTTTGAAGTCATGATTGGCAATGGAGGAAAAATTGCATGTAAAGGCAAATGCAGGAATATCAAACTCACGATGGGGGAATATAACATGAAAGCAGATATGTATGTACTATCATTAGGAGGATGTGATATTGTTTTGGGAGTACAATGGCTACGAACGCTCAACAAAATTCAATAGGAATTTGAAGAGTTATGGATGCAATTTATACAAAACAACCAAACATACACAATTCAAGGTTTAAAAATAGGTCCCACACAAATCGTAAGTTCCCATAGAATGGAAAATATTCTTCAAAAATGAGGAAGAGGTATGGTTGCCCAACTATTTTCCTTGCAAAACACCACCGAAGAGCAACCAGAGGCACCCGAATTAATAGAACTCCTAGAGAAACATGATAAAATATTCAAAGAACCAGAGGGATTACCTCCACAAAGAAGCCATGATCATGCTATTCAATTACTTCTGGGACACCAACCTCCAAATATTAGACCTTATCAATATCCATACTTACAAAATATAGAAATAGAAAAATTAGTACAAGACCTACTAAGGGCAGGGGTCATTCGACCTAGTAGAAGTCCCTACTCTTCGCCAGTCGTACTAGTAAGAAAAAAGGATGGATCATGGTGCCTATGCATGGATTTTTGTGCTCTCAACAAAATAATTATTAAATAAAAATTTCCTATTCCAATCATTGATGAACTAATCGATGAACTAAATGGAGCCGCATATTTTTCTTAACTTGATTTACGATTAGGTTACCACCAAATTCGAGTTAAGGAAAATGATCTACCCAAAATTGCTTTTCGCACCCACAAGGGACATTATGAATTCTTGGTGATGCCTTTTGGCCTCACCAATGCTCCATCCACATTTCAAAGTCTTATGAATAAGGTATTTTCTCCCTTCCTTCGAAAATTTATTTTAGTTTTCTTTGACAATATTTTGATTTACAACAAGACATGGGAAGAGCACTTAACACATATAGCGCAAGCACTCAAAATCTTGGAAGAAAATCAATTATATGCAAAGCGATCAAAGTGTTCCTTTGGGAAGCAAGAAATTGAATATCTTGGACATATTTTCTCCAAGGAAGGAGTTAAAGTAGACCCCCAAAAAATTGAATATGTGGAAAATTGGCAAATTCCAAAAACTCTAAAAGGGTTGCATGGGTTATTAGGATTAACGGATTATTTTCACAAATTTTTTAAATATTATGGGAAAATATCAGCACCCTTAACATCCCTACTTAAAAATAATGCCTTCATATGGTCTCCAAAAGCGAATGAAGCTTTCATGACTTTGAAAAATACCATGTGTACCACCCCCATCCTAGCTATGCCAAATTTTTCCCAACATTCATTATTGAAAGTGATGCTTCCAGATTGGGAATGGGAGCGGTGCTCATGCAAAATGAGAATCCCTTAGCCTTTACTAGTAAAGCATTTTGCAAAAAGAATTTAGCATGTTCCACTTATGAAAAAGAAATGGTAGTTATGGTCCATGCTATCCAACATTGGAGACCATAGCTTATTGGAAAATATTTCATTATCCGCATCGACCACCATAGCCTAAAATACCTTCTTGAACAACGGATAACCACTCTAGAACAACAAAAGTGGGTAAAAAAACCATTAGGCTATGATTATGAAATCATCTAAAAAAAGGGAAAGATAACATGGTTGCGGATGCACTTTCCAAAAATTTCGAAGAAACTTCACAATTACATGCTTTTTCCTACCCCATCCCTACATGGATCGAACAAGTCAAGGATGAATGGTATGCGGACCCTACTATACACACCATAATTCAATAGCTACAACAAAATCCCATGAGTAAACCCCACTACTCTTGGCAAGGTAACATGCTTCGTTACAAAGAACGTCTGGTCCTCTCACCTACATTGGTTTATCGTCCAAAGCTTCTACATGAGCTACACGCTACACCTATTGCAGGCCACTCTGGATTCCTAAAAACCTACAAAATAGTGACTAAATCATTTTATTGGCGAGGGATGAAAAATGATATCAAGAAGTTCATCAATGAATGTGAAACATGCCAAATAAATAAAGGTGAAACAATGGCAACACCGGGCCTTCTTCAACCTCTACCCATACCAACCAGGACATGGGAGGATATTTCAATGGATTTCATTGAAGGTCTTCCAAAATCCACAGGAAAAAAGATGATTGTAGTGGTGGTAGATCGTATATCTAAATACACCCATTTTTTTCCAGTAGCTCACCCCTATACCACTTGTACTATTTCTCAAATATTCCTTGATAATATTTTTAAATTACATGGCATGCCTTCTATTATCATCAGTGATCGTGATCCCACTTTCACTAGTAATTAGCACCAAAATTTTATGGCCCTTATAAAATTCTACAGCGTATTGGACCTGTTGCATATAAAATTGAATTACCAGAATCTTCCAAAATCCATCCGGTATTTCATGTTTCTTGTCTTAAAGCTATAAAAGGCACTAACATCGTTACGCAAACTCAACTTCAAGAATTTTTAGATAATGGAGCTATTATGGTTGAACTAGAAGCTATCCTAGATGGACGTATGTGCTGCCTCTGTAACCGCACCATCACTGAGATATTGATTCAATGGAAAGGTCTACCCCTAGAGGATGCTACGTGGGAGACGCTCCACCAGATTCAACAACAATATTTGCAATTCCATCTTTGAGGGCAAAGCTTTTTCAAAGGAGGGTGGCATGTTAGGACCCTCCTAACATAACTCTTAATCATATTATATATTATATTGTATTATAAAGGGACACATCCCTTCACCATTCACACATTTTAGATAAGATGTAAATAGGACAAGGAGGATGCTCCAAAGATCATCCAAGAACATTAATTTATTATATTGTGGGTTTTTGCCTTTCAATACAAACTATGATTCTATTCAAACAACGATTATTTTCTGCATTCAATTCATATTTCAAGTTGCAGGTTCATAAAATAAATACTTATGTTTCTTGGATGGATTTAATGGATATAATCAGGTCTCAATAGCTGAGGAAGATCAATATAAGACCACTTTTACATGTTCCATAGAAACTTATGCTTATAGAGTATTACCTTTTGTACTATGCAATGCACCTGCTACATTCCAAAGATTTGTTCTTGCTATTTTTATTGATATGATTAATGAGTTCGTAGAATTTTATATGGATGAATTTATAGTCTACAGTGACATATTTTAATAAACTCTAGAAAGTTTACAAAAATTCCTAGCTAGATGAACAGAGCAAAATCTTTCTCTAAGTAATGAAAAGTATTTCATGATGATGAGGAGAGGAATTGTTTTAGGACATTACATATCTGAAGAAGGTGTCAAGGTAGATCTTGCAAAAATAAAAGTTATTCAGTCTCTTCAACCTCCAAAAACTCAAACAGAGGTAAGAAAATTTTTTGGGCATGCAAGATACTACCAAAAATTTATTAAGAATTTTAGCAAAACTGCTTCTCCTATGCTTAAAATATTAACTAAAGATAGTGAATTTGAATGGATTGAAGCATGTCAAGAAGCTTTCGAAATAATAAAATAAAAATTGATTATTGCTCCAATACTAAGAGGGCCAAACTGGAATTTACCCTTTCATATTTATTGTGATGCCTCAGCATATGCAATAGGAGTAGTACTTCAACAAATAGAAAATAAACTACCTTATGTATCTATTATGTAAGTAAGAATTTACATGGGGTCGAACTAAATTATATAGTTACTGAGAAGGAATTCTTGGTCGTAGTTCATACCATCAATAAATGTAAACATTACATAATAGGGTATGAGGTATTTGTTCACACTGATCACTCTTTTATTAAGTATTTAATGAAAAAAGCTATAGTAGAAGTTAGGGTGGTTAGATGGCTTCTTTTGCTTCAAGAATTTAATGCCACAATTATAGATAAAGCAAACAAAGATAATTTCATTGCAAATCATTTATCCCGTATGCAAATACTTGATAATGATGAATTAATTCTTGATAGCTTTCCAGATGAACATTTTGTTTGCTCTTTATATTTTCACTCCATGGTATGGTGATATAGTAAATTATTTTGTAACAGGAAATATACCTCAAAATTTCACACATTATAAGCGAAGAAAGTTAATACATCAGAGCGGCCCTTACATGTGGATTAATGGGATTTTATTCAAGTCTTACCTAGACCTTGTAGTTAGAATATGTGTTCACAAAGAAGATGTATATGATATTATTAGAGCAACACATGAAGAACCTTGTGGAGGTCACTATGCAGCCCAAAGAAAAGTTAGTAAAATATTCCAAACTGGATACTTTTGGCCTACTATAAATAAGGATATTCACCAATTTGTTGATATATGTGATGCATGCCAAAGGGCTAGTAAACCAACCCCTATAATGGATATGCCCTTAGTATCCCAAATTATGTTTGAACCATTTGAGAAGTGGGGAATTGATTTATTTGGACCTATAGATCCTCCGAGTGCAAATAATAAACATATACTTGTGTGCACATATTATGTTACAAAATGGGTAGAGGTAGAAGCTATGCCACAAGCACAAGCTAAACCTATCGCTGATTTTCTTTATTCACATATTATGTTGCACTTTGGAGAACCTAGAGAACTAGTTTTGGATCAAGGAACTCAATTTCTCTCTAAAATAATAGAACATTTCACCAAAATATATCAAATAAAATATATAAAAACTTCACCATATCATCCTCAAGCCAATGGACAAGTGGAAGTAACCAATCGATAGCTTGAAAATATAATATCTAAAATTATGGCCACTAGTAGAATAGATTGGGCAAAAATATTGAAAGAATTTGTATGGGTTTATAACACAACTTAGAAGACTACCATTGGTTTAACACCTTATGAGATGATTTATGGTAAGTAAGCCATCATGCCCATCAATTTTGAAATTGAGACTCTTCACACAATAATACAACTCAATATGAACTTAGATCAAGCACAAAGGGCTAGTTTAGAAAAATTAAATATTATTGATGAAAGGAGACTCAAAGAACTTCATAGACTGAATTAACACAAAAAAAAAGGAAGAAATGGCATGATAAATACATTGTACCTAGATTGTTTCAACCATGAGATTGGGCTTTGCTATTCGACTCTTGCTTCCATGATTTTCAAGGGAAGCTAAGAACAAGATGGCTTGTCCCCTATAAAATTGAAGAGATATTCAAAAATGGTACAGTAAAACTAAATCCTATTGATGACTCAACCTAAAAATTTCTAGTTAATGGACATTGGATTAAATTATATAAAAGCCACTATCTAAATAAGAATTCACGCACCATCCCAAGCAACAAACTAATTTGCAGTGTATATCTAAACTGCAAATCATCACTATTGAATAAACACTTCTCTTTAACAAGCAATAAATAAACTACCTATTAAATAAGTTATTGCTTTATATCTAAAATATACATATATAATATATACATATAAATAATACATAAAAAATGGATTATGCTTCTTTTTTTTCATAGTGAAGTTCCAATATTTGCAATACTCTCATATTATTTTCAGTCTCAATATTGTTTCAAAAATATCCTAAAAAAATATTTCTTTATTTTGCATCAGCTTGAGAGTTTTGTAGGAAAATTACTGCCACATCTTGCATAATATTATTGTTTGCTAAAATAATATCTATATGTTTTCAATTACTCAACCACCACTAGTGTTTTGAGCAAATTGTTATTGAAAATCAAACAATATTTGGGTGTTATAAGTTGCTCCTAGTAAATCAAGTTTCCTCTTGGACTACACACATTATAACAAATAAAAACATTGTGAAGTTTGGAAATACTAACCCATGAGTTACTATTGCCATAAGAGTGAATGGTTTCCCTTACTTATCCAATTATATACGTGGTCTAGAAAAGCTAATGAACTAGCAAAATGACAAACTCCCCCTTCACCCTTGAAAAAAAAATCCCTTTCTCTCTCTAAATGAGCAAGTATCCCAAAAATTATCTTCTTGCTTCTCCTCAAAATGAGCAAGAATCCCAAAAAGCAATAAAAATCCCTTGCTCCCTCTCAAAATGAGCAAGTATCCCAAGTAAAATTCAAATAAAAGGAAGGGTGAAGAGCTTGAATCCCTAGAATTCTTAGTATTTCTAAAACCATGGGGCGATCCTCATTACAACAATGGGTTGAATGAAACCTGCCTGACAATAAGGTATCCTTACGCAGTAGCACTAAGTTTGGAAAAGACCTATGGAAACTCATAGATAAGCTAGCTTATTGGCATAAGTGACCATTGGTTTACTCAATCCTTACTCATAATGAGAAATGAATATTCATAGCACATACAGTTGGTCCTTAAGAGGCTTGAAAATACTAGGATAACCTTAGCATCATATCGATTTATGAAATGAATAGATGAATTTATTTAAGGTCACTAGGATGTTTGAATCTTTGTAAAACAACTCTAGAATGTTGTAAGCAAGCAAAATTCATGAGCAAATTTCTATTCCATATGTAGGTACTATAGTTTATCTTATCCTACAAAAATATGGTTTGTATTTCCCAAGAACCTCAATATCTACTTATAGGGGTAAAGCAATTTGGATAGAGTTATAATTCCCATCAGGATTCTGATAGAGTGGTTGGGAATCCAATTCCCTAAAGCTTTGCATCCCTATAAGAGAAACAAAAATATGTATACTTCCAAAGGAAAGAAAAACCATCAAAATGACATCAAAACACCTAATCCTATTTTCCTGTGAAATCATCCAAGCTCTTGATAAGAGATCCATTTTATATATTGATGACTGATATTCAATTTGTATCCATTATTTTTCTCATATGGAACTCCTTATGAAATTAAAAGAAGAAAATCTTCCATTAAAAAATAATATATATATATATAATAAAATAAAAATATAATAAAAATAGAAAATATATATAATAATATATCTATATATTTACCCCTACACTATTAAAATAAATAAAATAATATATATATAATTCCTATAAATGTAAGCATCTTTAAGTAAAAATATTTCTCTCTATTTTTATTTTGGCTATATAGCCAAAATTACAGTTTGGGGGGAGGTATAAGGCTAATACAATAAAGTCCATAATACAGTTTGAGGGGAGGTATAAGACTAATACAATAAAGTCCATAATACAGTTTGTGGGGGAGAAAATTTTTGCAATAACATAAAACTTGCATTAGTAATGTTTCAGTAGCACAGTTTTCCATAGCAGAATTTCAGTAGCAAGATTTTCATAAAAATATTTTCGTAGACCTGCACTTGAAAAAAAATCCTAAGTGTTTTGGTGGGAAAATTGAAATTTAGGTGAAGCACCATTTTGGAGGAAAATTTTAAAGTCGAGCGCCAAACTTCATATAATTTTTAAATCCACCTTAATGACAGAAGTAATGCACCATATTTTAAATGGCTTTTAAATTTACCTTAATGACTAGAGCTATGCACCGGACTTCAAAGGACTTTCCAATTCGTTTTACCAACGTAGGAAGAAATGAAGATTAATAATTATTTTTAAAAAGAGTTTTGGCAGATTTTTGAACTTTGGTCACGAGCTAGCCTCGAATCTGACATGTTGGACTAAAAATAGCACAAGTGTCACTCTGTTGGTTGAGAAATGGGGTATCATGCTGTCATGTAAGCACCTATGGAAAACAGGATGTGGTCACACGGATGTTTAGATGCCATGTCAGGGTTACAAGTAAGCAACATGAACCAGGAAATGATATGAGGTGGTAAGGAAGTCATCTTCGAGTGATAACATGTGGATCTCCCATTGGCTAAACACGATGACAAATCAACCCACATAGGAGGTAGCAAAGGAAAAACACCCTAATCAACATCGTCGTACCCATGCACCCTATACAAAGCAGAGTCACTGATCAACAACTTCAACCGTTGTTTAGAAAATAAATCTAGGGTTGGAAACTCTGCAAGTATCGACAATGCTACATACATGGAAAGGCCAACCTAGCATAAGATTTCCTTCGTCGAATTGGAAATAATCCAATGGAAAGGGTTTAATGGGAAATAGAAGTTAATTTAGGGTAAAAAAACTCTAGTCCACCACCTTGCACTCAGTATCCACCTGCAAATGACGTAACCCGTTGAGGAAAGCTGCATAGTTGTAGAAGGATGAAGAAATTTGAAGTTGCAGACTATGCCAAAAATGAAATCCAAGATAAAACAAGAAGCCACCATTTTCAAGGTAAATTTCACTACAATTTTTAGGAGATTTGCTCAAACCAGGACTCAAAATTCAAAATTTTCCTTTCTTTTGAATAATTTTGGGTTTGAAATTAAAATACTAGGGGAATTTATTTTAAAATCATCTGGAAATTATGTTTGGAAGCCGAATCTGGAAGGAATTTAAAACCCCTTTTCCTTAAATTTTGCAGGCAATTTAATTTTTAAGAGAATTCTAGAAACCCTTGAGAAATTCGGGGAAATTATGTTTTAAAAGAAAAAAAAAATTAAAAGGAAACTTGTTTAATTTTTATGTGTAAAAATCCTACAGTTGAACTAAGAATTTCTTGAATCAAGTTGAAAGTTGAAATCTCGAAGGCTTCTCTGTTTTCACTCAGAAATTTGTGGAATTTTTTCTAAATTTTCTAAAAATAGAATATTATGTTTCAAAAATAAATTGAAAGAAGAATTCGTTTTTGTTCCGAGCTCTCCTTAAAATTTTTGATGAATTTCGAAGTTTTTTATTTTTCTCCTACAAATATTCTTGAAGGGTTTTCAAAGTTCTATAAAAATTCCTAAAACATTTCGAAGTTCTCCTATTTTTCTCCTGCAAATATTAAAAAGGAATTTACGTATATCATTCTGTGGAAATTTCGAATGTTTCATGATCTTTTCCAGAAAATATATATCTATAAAATCGAAAAAAAAAAAATCTATAATTTTTTAGGAAAATAAAATTGCAAAATTTAAGATAATTTCATGATTTCCTTTTGGAAAAAAAAAGAAAATAAATAAATTGAAAATTTTTACGTTTTCATGTAACACATTCATTTTTTTTTTCATGATGCAGGGTTCCTTCTACTGTGTCCTACTGCTAAACCCTAATTTCCTTAAAACTACCATCATGCCTAGGGCTACGTTCCATAAGAAAACTAAACCATCATCAATTGAAACCCAAAACCTGAGGGATGCAGTAAAGAAATTGTTTCAGGGAGCTCGATGGTGGGATGCCTTGACGAAATACCAAGGCCATGATCTGGGTGTCGCAAAATAGTTCATTCTGAATTGTAATCATGCTTCCATGAAAACTCATGTCGGGGGAGTCAAAATAGAAATTTCCTCTAGTTTAATTGTAGAAGTCCTAAGCCTATCAGAAACTATCCAAAAATACTTTAAATCTACCTATAAAGGGATGAATAAGATGGTAAAAAAATTTAGGGAGATATGTTCAGTTACAAAGGATAGGAATGGGTGGATAAAGGGAGTAGCCACCTCTTATTTTCCAATAAAATGACAAGAGGCAGTTACAATTGTGATGAAATTCTTTACCCTTGAGGGCAGGTTGTCTAGCTACGATGGATACCATTTAAAAATGCTCTTAAACCTAAAATTTCTTGAGAGGGAAGACTGCATAATTAACTTACCTTATTTTTAATTTGTTCTTTGAAAGCTACCATCCTCCATGTGCAGTAATTAAATGATTATGAAGCCCCTAAACTACATCTTATTTCTTATCATGGCTTAATTAAGTTATTGGTCTTACACCAAGCTGCTAAGGCAAAAATTGCATGGAGTACCTTGGTCGATGGAGCTAATGTCTCTCTAATGTCTAAACCTAGTGATTCTAAACCATTCTAGGATTCAAATAATGATGAAGTAAGTTTAGAAGATATTCTTATTCAGAAATGACCCACCACCTCCAAATTAGCCACAACCTCTAAATATACCAAAAAATTAAAATATGCAAAAGTTGTTCTAAGTCATACCAGTAGAGAATCATCTCCTATAGCAGAATCATCTTAGGAAACACCTCTCATAGAAGTACCTTTACAAGAGGAAACACCTAGGTTTACTTTACACTCACTTGTTGTAGGACCATCCGATGCTATTGGATTTCTTAAAATGTAGTAGACTTTGCTGCATATCAAAATTGATCGACTCACAACACTAGTTGAAAAACATGCTGCAATGGTGACCAAATCCCTTACCGTCTAGAGTGATATACTTAGGAATTTGATAGAAAGAAAGGTAAAAAAAATGACTGATTCAGTCATTGCACCGATGACTATAAGTTCATCTCCTTAGAAGAGTGTTACAATTAGTAGGAATTAAAGGAAATCGGTCAACTTTGCCAAGATTATTGAATTCTCTAAGGTGTTAGAAGAAGACAACTCAACACCATAATCTGAACTGCCTCAACCAAGTCAACAACTAAATTCAAAATCATCCAAGGATATAGGGATATGGCTATACAACATAGCACTTAAGGTAGGTATGCCCATCAATATTGATGAAATTATCAACTGTTCTAT
The DNA here is from genome assembly GCA_028583015.1 of Wollemia nobilis. NCBI lineage: Eukaryota > Viridiplantae > Streptophyta > Pinopsida > Araucariales > Araucariaceae > Wollemia > Wollemia nobilis. Next base: position 2,137,553 of record JAQPPZ010003183.1, read on the forward strand.
AGAGATAGTAGGTCCACCTCCAAATACATAGGAAACATAGAGTGAGTCTCATAGTAGTGGATCCAGGGATGTAGAGCATATCAAAACCATAACTATAGATATCCCAATAGATCTAGCAATAGGAAGAGCACATGTATAGAAGGTAAAGGAAGAGAGAAATATCCTAGCCATGACACTATCTATGTGGGTTTCATCTCATATTAGGGATAAAACTGGTCTAGACATTCACAGGATCATAGGAAGATGACAGGGATAGAAAAACAAGTTTATTCTTTTATCTAGTTACAAACGTTACTATTATTATTATTTTAATGACTTTCATAATATTTGAAAGTGTGTATATGCATGTATATATGTGTGAGTTGTTTCAGATATTTTAGTTGCAGGCATGATTTGTTTTATATATATATATATATATATCCTTATTATTGCATGAATTTTCATTTTTCTGAGATGAGAATGGTGAAACAGATAATGTAGTTCTATAGTATTCTAATTTTGCAGAAATTGTTTTATTTTAAAATTAGATATTGATCATTGCAATGCATTTTTGGGATGCATAAGATGAAAAATATTTGCACAAATACTGCAATTCATTATCAGTATGATTGGTTTTTCAAATATTATTTCATCATATGAGTTTTGTAGACATCATTAGTTTGCATGAAATGTTAATCCTTTCTGAAAAAAGACTGCAATATTGTTATATCTTTCTCATAGTAATTATTTCGAATGAAGATACTATAATATTTTTAGGAATAGGTAATTGTGTCCACAATTATTTATAGTTGCAGATAATATTATCTATAAAACTATCTTTGTTATCAGTCACAACATTCAGAAAGATAAAATTATTTTGTGTAATCAGTTATACCTAAAAATTATGTCTAAAAATTTGTGTATTATCCGATTATGTGCATTTCAGCCAATTATGTCTAAAAATTATTTTATGTATTATCCATTCAATTGAACTGTTATAGTGTTAGAATGATTGTTGTTTGTAAACATTGAGTAAATCAGAAAATGACATATAAATTTTTTTGTGAATCCATGAAATTATATACATGAGGATATGAATCACCTTTAGTTTGGGGGAATTATGAGTGTCAAAGTGTTATAGTATATGTATCTGATTTACCTATATATTCCTTTACAAATGAATGATTTTTATTAGTGTTTCACATTAATGTTATCATTTATGCATTAATATGATTAATGGTTATACAAGTTATTAATACATATATTTTACATGAGTTTTGTGTAAGTTATTGTGTTATTAAGCAAATGTGTATGAAGCTAGATAAATTTCGTGGCTTCTAAACCACAAGGTAGGTGTACATATATTGGTTGGAAGTATGACACACATACAAATGATATGGAAAAAGTGCTACATAAAGGCGCTACTGAAAGCATCCACCAAAAGGAGTGCTATGGAAGAGTTGAGTCAAAGTTGACTAAACCTTGTTGCCATGTTACATCTAACACAAGTATATTATACACAATCAGCCATTTGATTGACAACGTGGGAAAAAAATATTTGGCATCTTTGATTATTATTAATAAAGGTTGTAAAGTTATATTAAAGTTGGAAAGGATCCAAACTGTTGATTTATTTTGCAAACTTATATTCTCTTTCCTTGAGAATAGGACAAAAGATTATTCTTGTTATTCCTTAAATTTAGAAGTTGTTAAAGTGGTTGCCACTTGGGCTTATGTTGATTAGTCCAAGTCCTATTTATTATAAAGTTGTATTTGTTTAGAATAAGTCATTTAGCACTTGGGATCACATCGATTAGTCTAAGATCTATCTTGTTATAAAATTATATTTTTTTAGAAAAAATGTTAGTATGAAGGTTAGGATTTATATTTTTTAGTTATGTTACAGAAGACTTCATTAAAAATTATTGTATAATTTACAATGAGGAGGATTTTGAAAAGGTCCTCGCTCTTGCTTCCGATGATTGCATTATGTGATAGAATTGGAAAGTCTCTCCTTGACAAAGTTTGTAGTTTTCATTTCCAGCAATGTACATGATCGATTCTTAGCAATAAAATAGTATTATTTTTCCATATCTCTTGCAATGTTATTATGTATTTTGCAATGATTTATTTCCTTTTGTAGAATATTTATTTTTCTTGCATCAATGAATAGTTAATAGTTAGAATAGGTTAAACGAAATATTAGTAGTACTGAGATAAAATAGCGTAGAGGAGAAGAGAAATATACTAACCTTTTCGAAGGCAGGGCCCACTTCTAAAAGACCAGTCCCTGTTCTTCTGCTCCTGCGTTAGACTAGGATTATATTAGTATAAATAGAATGAATAGAAATTAATTTGCATCATTTATTTCAAAATTAAAATAGTTAAAACATCATTAGCTGCACGTGGATCCACACGCATTCATTCATTTAGTTAATTTCAAATTTATCAACTTAATTTCATATTAAAAAGAATTGCATTTAAAATATTCTATCTTTTTTGTAACCTTATCTTAAGAAATTGAATAAAGTTTATTAATATCATGGAATATCTATACGATATTTATGTTCTTTAAATTGATTAAGACCTGGATTGATAATGACATGATTAGCTGTGCAAGCTAGATACTTTAACTGTTAGAATTTCCCAAGAGTAGAACTACAAAGAATTACAAGATTTGAAGAAATAAAATAGAACTGATTGATTATTCCATGGATCAATTTTGTATAAATAACAAAGTTGATCATTGAGAGTCGTTGGATTACAATAACTCATCAAATCTGATGTAGACTATAACTGAGATTTCACCTGACTCATGAAGGAGTGGAAACTCAAGTAAGTCTATCCTAGTAGAACTTAAGAGAATAATTACTTATTCTAACACCCCCCTTAAGTAATACTAGGGGTGTATTATGCAAATAAGTCCTAGCAATAGAGCCTGATGAGGTACTCATGTACAATGGTTTCTTTTATGAAGAGATGGTAAAAACCCCATGGGAAAAACCATCTATCAAAAAAGAAAAAAGGAAGAGGCACATCTTCGATTTGCAAAGATTGTCTTCTTAATACAAAAAAAAGGTGAGTCCTAACAACATTTCCTAATGAGGTACTCATTTACAATATATATGAGAGATGGTGAGTAAACCACATAGGAAAAACCATCTGCTATGAAATAAAGAGGCATATCTTCGGATGGCGAAGATTTTCCTTAATAACAACAAAAAAAATGAGTCCCAACAACATGGCCTAATGAGGTACTCATATATAATAGGTAAGAGAGACATGATAAAAAAAACCACATGGGAAAAAACCATCCTCCAAAGAATACAATAATAAAAGGAGAGGTGAAAGACCTCTATTTCAATGTAGTTGTAATACTCCAAGTTTCTCTCGCAACTGTATGTAACGTGGAGAAAGAAATGACTTGGTGAATATATCTGCAACTTGATTTTCATTTGGAATATAGTCCAAGTATATGTCCCTATTTTGAATATGATGTCGAATGAAGTGCACGTGTATCTCAATGTGCTTGGTGCACTGATGCTCAACTGGATTGCATGCAATATGAATTGTGATCTGATTGTCACACCAAAGAGTAATAGGTTTGTCATGGGAAAAACCAAATTCTCTTAGAATATGACAAAGCCAAAGAGCTTCTTGACTTGCTAAAAATTTTTCCCTGTATTCTGCCTCTATAGATGATAAGGCCACTGCTTTTTTTTTGCATAACCAAGCAATTGGTGAAGAACCAAGACAAAAGACATAGCCAGAAGTTGAACATCTATCTTTTACTGAACCTGCCAAATCTAAATCTATGTGGCCAATGATATCCATGGATTTTCCCTTATATAAGAGCCCAAAGTGAGTAGTTCCTTGCAAGTAGCATAGGATTCTTTTTGTTTTTTGCTAGTGACTGAAATGAGGTTGATATGAGAATCTAGATATTAAGCCAATATCATATGAGATATCTGGATGAGTATGATTAAGGTATAACAGACTCCCTACAATTTGATGATATAGAGTTGCATCACATAGAGGGGATGTGTAGGAAGTACTTAGATTGACTCCAGACTGAAAAGGTGTAGGAGAAGGTTTGAAATCTATCATTTTAAACCTTTGAAGAATATCTAGATTGTATTTTTGTTGACAAAATGAAATTCCTACATATTTTTGATTTATTTGGATACCAAGAAAGTAATGAGCTAGACCCGTATCAGCCATATCAAATTTTTTAGAGAGGGGGTCCTTTATAATCTGAATGTGAGCGAAGTCACTACTAGTGAGTAGTAGATCATCAACATATAGAACAAGTATGGTGATTTTTCCTTCATCTCTCAAAATGTAAACTGTGTTATCAAACTCATAATGAGAAAAACCTGAGGAAATAAGGAAGGAGTCCATTTTTCATACCAAGCCCTAGGAGCTTGTTTGAGGCCATAGAGAGACTTCTTTAGCCTACAAACAAGAGAGCAGTCTTGAGTGAAACCAGCATGTTGTGCCATGAATATCTCTTCCTTTAAGTCCCCATGGAAGAAAGCACTTTTTACATACATTTGAAAGACAGACCACTTTTGGGAAGCAGCCAGAGCAAGAACCAGTCTAATAGAATCCATTTTGGCAACTGGTGCAAATATTTCAGCATAATCAATTCCTTCAATTTGAGAGAAACATTTGGCTACTAGGCGAGCTTTGTGTTTGTCAATTTCTCCATTAGGCCTATATTTTGTTCTATAAATCCATTTAAAATGAACTAATTTCCTTCTTTTAGGTAGGGAAACTAAATCCCAAGTTTCATTTTTTATTAATAGAATTCATTTTCCATGGCATCATCTCATTCTTTAATACTAGTTGCTTCTTTGAAGTATTGAGGATCAGAGGAAATAGACTAACAGACAAGACCAATGCCTATGGAGTTGGTTAATCTGGATGATGGAAGATTTTATATATAAGGAGTAGCTTCTTTAACAATGGTGCGGGCCCATTTTGGCATAGTGGAAGGAGTAGAAGGAGTGGAAATACTTTGAGTTGGAGTTATAGGTTCCTCATATTGATAATCAATCTCTAAATTAATCTCTAAAGTTGGTTCTTCATTATATTGAGGTTCTACTATAGGAGAAGACTTGGTAGAGGAAGAGGATGGCTGAGGATCTTTCTAAGGGAATGTTTCATCAAATTGGGCATTCCTATGAAAAATACCTCATGAGTTGTGGGATCAAGGATCTTGTATGCTTTCATTTCCTCACAATAACCAACAAATATGAGTTTTTTGCTTTTCTTATCTAGAGCCTTCATTTTCTTCTTTGGGATGTGCACCCAAGTAGTACACCCAAAAATATTGAAGAAGAAGACATCCGGTTTTGAGCCATTCCATGCTTCTTCATGAGTTAAATGGTCAAGATCTTTATGAGGTGTGTAGTTTTGAATATAGTTTGCATAGTTAATACATTCTGCCCAAAAAACTTTTGGAAAATCTCTTGAATGGAGCATACAGTTTGCCATTTCCTTCAATGTTTGATTTTTCCTCTCTGCAATGACATTTTTCTATGGATTATGGGAGATAGAATGATGATGAATGATGCCATGACTTGATAGAAATATTGAGAACTCATTACTGCATTATTCCCCCCATTTTCTGTATGAATTTGCTTGATGTTGCAAGAGGTATGATTTTCAACTAAGGCTTTGAATATTTTGAAGTGGGTTAGAAAATCACTTTTTTATTTTAGGAAGTAGACCCAAGTTCTTCTAGAAAATTCATCAATGAAGGTTAGCGAATATTTTACTCCTTTGAAAGAAGGCTTTGGAAAAAACATCAAGTCACTATGGATTACCTCTAGAAGGGATGAGGCTTTTAGAGAACCACTTGGGTGGAAAGGATCTTGATGTTTCTTTCCAAGAGCACATCTAGGACATACTCCATATAGAAGAGACTTGAGGTAAACCTGTTACCATTTCATGGGTGTTCAATTCCTTTAGGTAGTTATAATTGAGATGACCAAACCTTTCATTGCAAATTTTGCTTTCAAGAACTCCATGATCCACAAAATAGGAGGCCCCTTCTGGATTTTTGAATCCTTTGAAGTGAAATAGGTGATTGTTGTGATCAATATCTCCTTTGGCTATAAGAGAGTGGGGGTCTTGAAAGTCTCTTATCTCAACTCCTATTGGAGAGAAGAGAACAATTTTCCCCTTTCCAAAAGTACAAATCTGATAGACGGAGAGGATATTTGTTGCAATGTTTGGAACATAGATAACATTATTGATAGAGCCACCATCAATGGATATGTCACCCTTTCCTTTGACTGGGATAAAGGAAGAGTCACCAAATTCTATGCTACATGTTGAAATTGAGGAGATAGAAGAGAATAACTCATCTGAAGCAGTCATGTGATGAGTTGCTCCAGAATATAGGACCGAGTAATTAGATGAAGTATTTGTGGTCTTCCCTTGAACTTTTAGGGCTTTTTCTATCTACTTTTTACTTTCTATATTTTGATCCTTCATAGCTGCCTCTAGTTGTTGTAATCTTTTCCAATATTTGTTTGTAGAATGACCATTTTTTTTGTAGTGAGTACAAGTTATGGGATTCCTTTATTTCTTTTTAAATTTTTCTTTAGTATAGGTGGAGGCTACTAAGGATTTTGAGGAAGAGGAAGAGATCTCAGATTTTGTAAGTTTTTTTTCTTCCCTAGTTAGTCTATCAAAAAATTCTTCTAAGGAGGGCATTTTAAAAGTTGCACCAAGATCATATTTTGTAGATGGAAAGGTGGTTGCAAATATTTGAAATACACCATTTAGTTTAGAAAGAATTATATAAATGCATTTTTCTTCATTTTTATTATTCCCACTTTCTTTGTATTGAGTGAGGACATCTTTGAATTTTGTGAGAAATTCAACAATATTGCTGAAGTCTTCAAGAGATAATGTTGTTAATTCTACTTCTAGCTACATTGATATTATTTGATCTACTTTCCCAAACAAGTTATTTAGTTTCTCCCAACTTTCATAAGGATTTTTACAATTTGTAATGTGAAACCATAAGCTTTCATTTACATTAGAGCTTATAATACTCATTGTTTCATACATCTTTCCTTTATGAACAAATATTTCATATTCTTTTTCAAACTCAGGTTGCTTTTATTCTAATAGGTGTGTGAGCCCTTTTTGAGAAATGAGATTTAATATTTTGGGTTTCCATGTATAGTGGTTATGAGGAGTGAGAGGATCAATTGTATTCATTGAATTCATTTTGCCAAAGAAAATTGAAGTGAACCCAAACTTCCCCCATTTAATTTTAATTTAGAGAATGCAATGGATATTAGTGAACAAAAGATTTTAAGAAACACCAAATATCTCAAAACATCCGCCCTAACGAGAGGGAAACTATAAGTAATTTTGAGGAGATTTGATATTAATATTAGCCTAATGAGAACAAATATGTCAGGCCTATATATCTTTTCTCCTCAAATACCCAACCTTACGAGAGGGAAACTATAAGTATTGAGTAGATTTGATACTTGGAACATAGACTTTTAATAAGCCAAACTCCTATATTGGTTATCTTAATAACCTGCCCTTACGTGAGGGAAACTATAAGTTATTTAGAATTTCCAATATAGGTGCATAGTTGATTTAATATATTTGCTTTTTAGAAATTTTTAATAAAGGAATAATGAATTGAGAATAAAATAGATTAACAAGGGTTAATTAAAGAGATGTCCTCACTTAAATTCCTTTACAAAAAAAAATTATATAATTTAAGAAACTCTTTGTAAAAAATTAATCAAAATAAGTTCATTAATATAGAGATCTATTGCAAGAAAGGAAATAATGAAATAATATATTTTAATGATATATCCTCACTTTCATCCACTAAAAAAAAATTCTATATAATATTAAAGAACTTTGGAAAGAAAACGTGAACTTTTAAAGATTTGCTTCTTATCACTGCACCTGAAAGGTTAATAAAGGAAGCAAACTTTATAAAAAATTAAATAATTGAATACCACATCTTGTTGCAATTACAATACGTAGGGAAGGCATCGTATTACGCAGAGAAGGTGCTGAGAAGATAAGATCCCTCGAAGACGCCCGAAAGGCACACACTAGAGAGGCTCTTGGAAATGAGGATGTTACGATCTTCATTTTAGCAGAGTCTCTTGTGGTTGCATAAGCAAAACATGGGGAAGGAACCCAAAGTAGCAGAGAAGGTAGTGAGAAGAGAGGCTTCTCGGAATAGAGAGGAAGGCAATGAAACCACACACACAAATATATTCCTTAAAAATATAATACATTAGGCATCAAAAAAACCTAACACAAAGCACATAACGAGTTCTGTTGAATATCCATCTATGGCGCACTTGTAGAGATCCTCAAAGGACAAAAGATGATAGGCACCACTAAAAAATCATCAGTATAATGCTTAAAAGAAGAAACACTATTTAAAATAAGAGAATAATATTTTTTTTGATTGGTAGAAAGGGTTTTGAAATGTCCCTGAACCTTGTACAAGAGAGATTACAATAAATCCAAATCGACCGAGGTGGTCCAAGAAGAGAGGAATAGAAAGTTGGCAAACCTCCACCCTAGGGAAGGTGTCGCGAAATCGTGACCAAAATGGTGATGTCGCGAAATCGCGACAAGAAGCATCGTAGAAGCCGAAGGAAGAAAAGAAGTCATGAAAATGCGACAAGAATCGCCATCGGAGCCGAAGAAGTAAGAAGTCGCGATATCGCGACATGTTGCAAAGTGTCGCGATATCGCGACAAGTTGCAGGGTTGGAGCCGATCGAGAAGAAGAGTCACGAAATCGCGATATGAAAAAGAAGTTGCAAAATCGCTACAAGAATTGAAAACGCTGCCAAAGAGAAAAGGTGTCACGAAATCATGACAAGAATGTAGACCGCAGCCGAAATAGAAAATGAGCCCCGAAATCACGACGAAAGTGGAAGCCTGCTGCAATGAATAAAAGGTGTCACGAAATCGCGACAAAAAGGAAGACCTCCGTTGGAGAGAAAAAAAATTGTTAATATGATTATATAAAAAAAATTGAAGTTCTTCCTGAGTGCCAAAGGACAAAAAAAATGGAAGAAGTTTGAGTTGAATGAAGATTTGGAAATCACAAGATCTTCGAACGATTGATATTTAATTAGGAAAATGCCCAATTTATGAGATGTAGTCTCTATGCGCACCAATATAAGTGGTGGCCAAAAGCCACATTTCTAAAAAAAATAAATGGACTTTGGTCTATTCAAAGTTAGACCAAAATTCCATTCTATTTTGACACGAGGAGCACTGCTTCCTCTAATTAAAGATATCACGAAGATATAACGAAATCCAAACTTCAATTAAAAATTTATATTTCCCACCAAAATATTAATGCCTACGAATATTTAGTCTCCACTTTTGAGTGATACGCAGTGATGGCTAAATGGATCCGAAGCGAGTTGTGTTCGAGATGGAGAAAAAAAAAATTTAAACATAGGCATACGAGGAGGACACATAAAATTGCAGAAAAAATGAGGAGAGTATTTGCATAACAAGGTAAAAAAATATTTATCTAGATATTACCATAAGCAAATTCCTCAAAACAATTGCAGATATAAAAAAAAAAAAACAAAAGATAAGAGAGTAAGAACTAGTTCGAGAGGTTGCCTTCAAGAGAGAATACCTAGTAGAATCTATCTTGCTCTGGTACCATGTTAGAATTTCCCAAGAGTAGAACTACAAAGCATTACAATATTTTGTAGAAACAAAATAGAACTGATTGATTATTCCATGGATCAACTTTATATAAATAACAAAGTTGATCATTGAGAGCTATTGGATTACAAAAACTCATCAAATATGATGGAGATTATAACTGAGAGTTCACCTGGCTCATGAAGCATTGGAAACTCAAGTAAGTCTATCCTAGTAGAACTTAAGAGAATAATTACTTATTCTAACATTAACTCATGAAATACAAATTGTTTAACAACATATTAAGACAAATTTCAGGTAAACTAAATTGGGGATTATTATTTTATCATGCCTTAGCTTGTAGTATGTGTGTTTGTGTATTCATTCTTATTCCCTGATCAATCATAATTTTATAACTTTGGAAGGAGTTGGACCTATTAAATATTTTTCTCTAAATGATATTTACCTTTGCATTGATCCACTGCCAGTCAAGCATTTATAGCTTCAGTGAAGGTGACATCGATTCCCTATGGACCTGCTCTACTACCAGTTAGATGTTTATAGCCCTAGTAGAGGTTATCTAGATAGCCCAAGCACTTACATATTTTGCATTATTAATATTTTTCTTCTTGATTAAGAAGAATTATGATGAATTACAAAGTTTTGAGTGTGCTTCTAGGTTAGGGATCTATAAGGCTAAAGAAAAGAGTGTAAATGTTTTTGGCCCAAACATCCTACCAATGATGACTCCATTCCAGTGACCCTGAAATAACCTTAAAAATTGTGAAAGATGTGAAGCTTTGGCATAATGTTGCAATATTTCTAACTTCATCTATTTTAGCTCCCGAACTATGGTACAATTACTAAATAATCTGATTTATAAGTCTTAAGCATCATTTTTCCTTAAACTAAATTCTTCTTCAAATGATTAAGAACAAATCAGAATAGAAGAGACAAAGATGTTAATAGTAAAACTTATAATATAAGACAAACATCCTATAATGACTGGAGATAATGAATATAACACAACAAAAATTACCAAACTAGAATGCTTCAGGGGTGATGACTTTTTGATTGCTTCCAAATGGTTGTTACTCTCTTATTATATATATATATATATATATATATATATATATATATATATATATATATATATATATATATATATATATATATATATATATATATATATATATATATATATATATATATATATATATTTATTTATTTATGAAGAAATCAAGGAGATGTTATACCACCAAAGACTTGATGGTATAGTTTTAAATGTTGACCATTGATTAGGATTTGCATTTGTTCACCCTCCAAGGTTTGCAACTTGTATGTGTGTTGACTAACTACCTATATGATTAGGTATGGCCCAAGCCATTTAGGTTCTAATTTACCCTTTTCATCATGTCTTTCCTTTTTTGGTTCCTAATACAAAACTACATCACATTCACAGTATGGTTTTCCTTTGGGTTTATTATTAAAAAGTTATGTTGTTTTCTATGTTTGCTCTATCATTTTCACCAGAGCATCTCTCCTTTCTTCTTGCAATTTTATAATTTGATCTAATCTTTGTTGTACGACATTGGAATTTTCATGATATTGTAGCAATAAGGGTAGTGCAACTCTTTCTATATGGGAAGGCAATACAACAACTTCTCCATATACAAATTCATAAGGATATTTTTTTTGTACTTATTTCTATTAAAAGCTTGTCAATCCATAAGGCAAATTTTAACTGACTATCCCAACTCTTTTAAATCTTTCCTATGTTAGAATATTATAATGTGTACTATACCTTATTTTATCTTATGCATAACACTTGTCTTATGCATGACACTTGGAGTGAAGGTTATGACACTTGTCAAATCTCACATAGGCTTGATGCCTATATATTGTAACTTATTTCATCAATACATTGTGACTTTAGTTGGTCCCAACATTTGGTATCAGAGCAGTGAGATCCGCCTGTGGGGACCCTTAGGGTTTGAGATATTTTTTTTAGTTTTGTCATCTATGGAGTCAAGGAGTATGCTCTCTATTGTAAAATAGATCAAAAATAAAAAAATCTGTAGGAAGAGTTCGTGAGAGCAGATTTTTTAGGAAGAACCTGTGTTACTAGAAAAATTTATGAGATTGTTATTTTTGTCTTTGAAAGCTTATCTAAGTGGTTGTTTATATTAGTCTATTTTTGACCATTTGATGCAGTAAAAGTAGTGCTCTTCCTTCTAAAATAGTGGAGGCCATTCAGCTTACCCCAGCCATGCAGCCATTCGATGTACTTTCCCCTTTTCAGCATAGATTCCCACTACAACATTGGAGATAAGTGACAACATTGACATGCTCCTCTTGATCTCTGTTCCACTATTTTTTTATAATATCTACACATTATTGATTGTATAACCATGTCCACCACACTCATTAAAGCCATATCTTCCCTCCTATTGATGTGACAGAGAATACGCAGGAGATCTACGAACTTTGACGAAATCCCAGTTGAGGTAGTCATTGCTATTAGAAATCTAGGTCGATGCAATTATTATTTTTTAAGAGGCCATATTTTTTCTATGTGCAATGTGCAGTGAGTGTGGAATAATAGACCATCCCATCCATTCTTACCTTGATACATCATGCTTTCCTCAGAGCATAAACACAGGCTATCACTCCTAATATTGTATCGCTTCCTTATTCAAGATTCAGTGACATCATGAAAAACACTAGCACTTTACTATGTTGGACTTGCAGTAGCCAAATTCACCATAGAATTCTAGCCTAGAAAGCTAGAGATACCAAAAAAACCTAGGAGATCAGGAGGTGAGGAGATCAGATCCCCCTACGGTAGTCTCCACTAAAGAAAGCTTAGAAAATAGGATCTACCGCTCCTAGAGGACTGACTTCACTATGGGTTTGATGTCCGATCTCGGGGTGTCCATCACAAAAAAAATAGATACCAGAATATCTTCATAAAGAAGAGGCATGGATTCTGGTTGGTTTGATCCAACATGGGTAGTTTTTCAGTCATGAACTTGAGGCTATTATGGTGGAAAATGGAAGCATTTAGGAAGTTTCGGCACTTTAAAATACTTTGGCTTGTCTAAGAAGGAACACTTTCAAAGAGCAGGCCATTCTTACAAGGGATCCAACATTCGTCACTCCAAGCTCCATGAGTTCTATGTATTATTAAAATATTATGTTTTTTGAAGGATTTTGCAGGGAAATATCTTGGTAGCTACATTGATGGTAATGGTGAAGTTATTTATGTTTTGACTTTTTTTTATGCAAGCATGTTATCCCACATTTGCAGTGGGGTAATTCTCACAACATTTTATTAGGGAAAAATCACCCTAAAGTAAACAACCACCAGGTGGTGGTGGTGGTTAAGGAGTGCCACCGCACCACCAGTAGTGGTGCTCGTATGACGGGGCCCTTATACTAGGTGTTAGTGTTAATTCGTACTTTCTTGCCTGCTCACGTTTCACAAATTTTCCTACCTGAAATTGAAAATTCAAACTTCCCACAAAAAAATTACCGTTGCCTGCAGTTCAAAAATTTATCGTCAAAAATTCAAAAAATTTTGCTCGAATATTTCCTGCCAAAATTTGCCCGCCAAAAATTCAAATTTTGAATTTCAAAATTGTAAAGGGCAATCTCTATTTTTTTTTCCTCCAAGATTCCTATTGTTTTCTTCATAAATCAAGGCTTAGTTTGTATCGACCTTCATGGGTAGAGGGGTGATTAGACATTTTTCACAGGACTACCCAGACTACCAAACTCGTTTTGGCCATATCTCACTCATTCGAACTCGGATTGAGCTAAAATTTTGAGGATAGATGCCTGAAAAACCTTAGAACATCTCCACAAATTTTAATATAATTTGGAGCAACATGGATCATAACACATCCCTATGTGTGAACGAGATATCTGGCAAGTAGCTATGCGAGGATTTCATCTGGGTTGAGTGCTAGCAGCTCAAGAGGTTGGTTTTTAGGGCCTTAGATATTTTTGTGGTTTATGCTCAATATTTTAGCAAGAAATGTTGCAGGGGATCCAAGATGGGTTAGAAATTTATCTTTCAATAGATCATACTATGAACTTGAGTGACAATGGCTTCCAATTTGCTGCACAAAATAAAAGTTAAAACCATACCTTTCCATGACATCTAGGGCAAGGATTAAAGAGATTACAAAACAATTTTCAAGCAGTTGATCAAAAAATGACTCATATCTCAAGTGAATCTAGTGCTAAGGTGCACCCACAAAAAAATTCTACTATGAAAACCCCTGTCAAGGGTAAGAATTTTGAAGACTTAGTTCCAAAAATAAATTTTAGGGATGCCCTTCGTGGTGGACAACATCAACCCAATGCTAATATCAATATTAGGGCTTCCCATAAACATCTAAGAATACCTAAGATTGATCCCAGGAAAATGGAGTTAGGATGTCTTAAAGCAGCTGATGGAACTCTTATTGTTAAGCTTGATATGGGTAACATTCAGACTGGCATTGAAGATTTGGAAAAAAGAGGACTAATATGTCGGTTCATGGTTTTTCGTCCAAGTCTATCTGCTTTCAAAGTATGGGCTGCAAAAGCTGGAAAACTAAAGGTGAGTTACAAATCTCTATTTATCCAAATGGTTATTTTCTTGTTTTATTTGCTAATAATGAAGATAGACAAAAAAATTTCAAGGGGGTCCTTGGTTTTTTGGAAGGTCAGGGCTTTTCATGAAGCCCTGGCATACTAAATTTAAATTCGAAGAAGAGATGCCTTCTATATCTCCCGTGTGGGTTAGACTCTTTGGCCTCCCTATTGAATTTTGGAATCTTACTATTTTTTCTTCAATTGGAAACTCTTTAGGAACTTTTATGATGACTGTTGATTGTACTCAAAATTTTGAACATATTATTTATGTTTGGATTTGTGTTTTAATGGATTTTGAAAAACCCCTACCTAAAAATATCACATTACAATTTGGGGAAGACACTTGGGAGCAAGTAGTGGACTATGAGAACATTCCTTTTTGTTGTAGAATTTGCTATGAATATGGTCATTTGGCCAGTGCTTGCCCAAATAAAATTCCTGATAAAAATAAAGAAGATATAAACTTAACAGGTTTCCAAATACCTAAGAAGAAGAACACTCAGGAAAAACCAGTTATGAAGGATCAATCAAAGTCATCTACTAATATGTTTGAAATCCTTTCCACAAATGGTGTCCCAAGTGAGGAAGAGGAAATAATGGAAACTGAAATCTTAGAAACACAATTTAAATATGAAGGGAAGAACTTAGAGATAAACCAACAAATCAAAGGTTTTCAACAGAAAAAAAGGAGAAAATTTACAAAAGAAAAACAATCTTTCAAATGTCAAAACTTCAAATAATGCAGGTCCCAATATAGACTATGTTGAACCATCCAGTAAAATTTTGGCTGTGTACGAGCATTCTTCAAGGTTAGAAGCCATCTCAAATTCAATTGGAATAAGTCAAGAAACAGGGAAAAAAAATTGAAGATGGATTCTAATAAAAAAGTAGGTCGCAAGACCAATCAATATCATATGGTAAAAGAAGGTGAAAAGCTTGTAGAGGAAGGTAAGATTAATGCCCTTCCCAACTTTTTTAGCCCTGGTATTAATGAAGATCATCACTTGGAATATTAGAGGACTCAAATGGAGTCTTTCAAAACAAAATGAAATTAGAAGAATGATTCAAATAAATCATCCACATCTTGTTTTCCTTCAAGAAACAAAGATGTCAATGGAGGATATGGACTCAATTGCCAGTAAAATTTGGCTAGCTGGAAAAGTGGTTTCCCTTAGTTCCCAAGGGACTTTGGGTGGCATTACTTGTCTTTGGGACCCAAAAGAGGTAGTTATTCACCATATGGTTGGCAGTTGGGGTTTGTTGGCTATAGCTATTCAAAGTAGACATTCCAACCAGATTATACTGTTTATGCTCCGACTTCTTTGGAGGAAAAAATAAGACAGTGGAAGGATATTACTCATATTATCTCTCATTTTCCTAAATCTTGGATCTTGATCGGAGGAGATTTCAATACCATCCTCTCTCTGTATGAGAAATGGGGGGGAATAGAAATTTAGACAAAAGCACTGACCTCATGAGTGAATATATTTCAAACCTCCATCTTGTGGATATCCAACCAGATAATGGCCTTATGACTTGGTCTAACAAAAGTCAAGGCTTAGCTTGTATAATGGATAGATTGGATAGGTTTTTGCTCTCTAAAAATTTCTTAATCCATGGTCACATTCCTAAAGTGAAGACTCTTAATAATGTTGGTTCGGATCATTGGCTAGTCATGGTGGAAATATGGAAAACCAATGTGAGTTTCTCTCCTTTTTGTTTTCAATTAATGTGGCTTAGAGACATTTCCTTCAGACCTCATGTGCAACAATGGTGGAAGGAAGGTAAACCTAGGCATGATACTAAGATGTTCTGTTTTGCCAAAATACTGCAATACATTAAATCCAAAATCAAGACTTGGAACTGGAAAGAGTTTTGGGATGTTCATAAAAAAAACATGAAGTTATTTCTCATATTGAAAATTTGAATAAGAAAATCTATTTAGATGGCCTCACAGAGAAGAGAAGTGCAGATGAAATTAAACTCACAACTTAGTTAGAGGAATGGGAAAAAAGAGAAAAAATCTTATGGAAGCAAAAATCTAGAATTCAATGGCTCAAAGAAGGAGATCGAAACACAAATTTCTTCCACAAATCTCTTCTAGCTCGAATATCTCACAACTTTATTTCTTCCTAGAAATTAGATTCTGGAGATGTTGTTTATACTTGGGATGGCATGAACTCTATTGTTGTTGATTACTTTTCTAATATTTTTGTTGCTACTCCTCTTGACTCAGCTTCACAAAAAAATGTTCTTCAAGCAATCCCTTCTATTATCATTTCTGAGGAGAACTCTATTTTGACTATTCATGTTACTATCAATGAGCTTCAACAAGTATTTTTTAAAATGCAAAAATGGAAAACCCCAGGTCCTGATGGTTTTCCCATTGAGTTCTACCAAGATTTCTGGGATATCCTTCATGTTGATTTATTAGAGGTGGTGGAAGAAGCCAGGAAAGCCAACGATATTTTGAAGGTTATCAATAAAACTTATATTACTCTTGTTCCAAAAGCTCAAGAGGTTGATCATATCTCAACTTTTAGACCTATTGCTTTATGTAATGCTCTTCTCAAAATCATTACTAAAATCATGGCAGAAAGGTTGAATCCTCTTTTGCATAAGATTATTTCCCCAGAGCAAGGGGGTTATGTGGAAGGACGTCAAATAGTAGATGAGATAGTTCTTGCTCATGAAGCCATCTATTTCATGGATATGCAAAATTCTCCTTCCTTGTTCATTCGATTAGACTTATCCTATTTTGAGGCAATTTGTTTTCTCTAAGGATTGGATTATGGGATGTATCTCTTAA
This sequence comes from Wollemia nobilis, assembly GCA_028583015.1. Lineage (NCBI taxonomy): Eukaryota > Viridiplantae > Streptophyta > Pinopsida > Araucariales > Araucariaceae > Wollemia > Wollemia nobilis. Next base: position 2,154,665 of record JAQPPZ010003183.1, read on the forward strand.
TTTTCCTACTTAGTTCTTATCAATGGCAGGCCTTCTAAATTATTCCTAGCTTCTAGAGGTATTAGGCAAGGTGACCCGCTATCCCCTTATTTATTATCATTCTTGTTGAATGCTTGGGTAGGACTATAACCAAAAAGAGGGAATACAAAACACTTGAGGAAGTTACCATTGCTCATGGAGCTAGACCTACCTCTCATATTCAATTTGTGGATGACTCTACTCTTTTAGGTAAATCTACAATTAAGGAAGCTTCTAATATTAAGAAAATCATTATTTATTTTTCTAAGGCTACTAGGCAGTTGATCAATGAAGACAAATCTAAAGTTATTTTCTTTCACTACTCTGCTAGACAGGAATCCATGGTCTTGGATAAATTAAGATATAAGAAGACCTCTCTTCCAATAATTTATTTAGGTATTCCCATAAATATTCAAAGGCAAAAAAATAAATATTAGAATTGGTTGTTGGACAAAGTCAAGAAGAAAATTGGAAAGTGGACCAACAAGTGGATTTCTTCTGAGGGTAGAATCACCTTGGTAAAATCAGTCCTTCAAGCTATTCCTTTTTATGTTTCTTCCGTTTTGAATATCCCAAAGGTTGTTCTTCGAGAATTGGATCAAATCAGTCATTGTTTCCTTTGGAGTGGTACTAAGGAGAAAATAAAATGGGCCTTGGTGAAATGGGATACTTTATGTCTTCCTAAGAGTGAAGGGGGGTTAGGATTCCGGTCTTCTATTAATAACAACAAATCTTTAGCTGCTAAATTATATTGGAGGATGTTGCATAACCCTAATGCTCTTTGGGCCAATAATCTCCGTGCTAAATATGCTGAGAATAAAAGTCCTGAAGACCTTGTTCGCTATCAACTTCCTACCAAAGGTTCTCCCATTTTAGCAATTCTTAAGACTGGTGAGGATTTGATAAAAATTATTTTGGATCATTCATAATGGTCAACAGGTAAATTTTTGGATAGATTCTTGGGATGGTCACAAGCCTTTGATAACTCAATTTCCCGATTGGAGGCCTTGTATGGAGAAGCTTCACCGAGATAATTGGATAAAGGTGGCTAATTACTGTCGGTACCATACTGGCAATTCAAAGGTTGGTAGATATTGGATCCCTATTGAGGACTGGCCTATTCAAATTCTAGAAAGGCAAAGACAATATATCCAAGGCATCCTTCATATTATATCCCTCTCTTGGTCCCATGAAAAAAATTGTTTTGGATGGAACAACACTACTAAGGGTGAGTATTTTGTTGCTCAAGGTTATTTGACCTTATGCCATAATAATCCCAATCATTCTTCTGACATATTTTCTCGATTGTGGGCTCAAAAGCTCTAGCCTAAGGTGAGGTTCTTTAATTGGTTTTTATTGCATCATAGGGTGCTTACTGGTGAGCAACTTATGAAGCGTGGTTTTCATGGCCCTTTTAGATGTGAAATGTGTGAAGAGAATGTAGAAAATCTCAACCATCTATTTATTGAGTGTACTTTAGCCTCTAAGCTATGGAGGAGAATGGCCACTTTACTTGGCTTACAATGGTCCAAGTTTTTTACTTTTGAACAACTTTGGAGGGATTGGCCTAATCAAGAGGGTGTTGATCATTTTATTAAGCAGTTAGTTTGGATGGGTTCTACCATTCTTCTTTGGAATATTTGGAATGAAAGGAACAACCAAATTTTTAATCAAGATAGAAAGGATATTCACTATATTTGGAAAAATACCATAGCCAACTTAGTTGAATCAGTCCATCAAATCCTTAATAACCCCCAAACCTCCCACCAAAGATGGGATCAAGTGATGCAAATATTGAAGATTAAATCTTCTAAGGGCAACCAACTTAAAGGGAATGTGGGTATTAGTAAGATGGATAGGACTAGAAATTGGCAACCTCCTCCTAAGTATTTTGGAAAATTCAATACTGATGGAGCCTCTAGAGGGAACCCTGGAAAAGCCAGTGTGGGAGGAATTGGTAGACTTTCAGATGGCTCCCTGGTTTTTACTTTTGTTGATAATTTGGGTATTATTTCCAATAACCTTGCTGAGTGGTAGGGTATCCTCAAAGGCCTTCAAGAGGCTACTAAGGTTGGATGGGAAAAGGTGTTAGTTGAGTATGACTCTCAACTTATGATTAATCTCTTGAAGACTCCTTCTAATAATCATAAGGTGGATTGGAGAATAAAAATAATTATTGAGAAGATTCAATTAATCCAGATGGGATTTTTGAAAGTTGATTACAATCATGTGGTCAGAGATCAAAACAAGAGTACTAATGCTTTAGCTAATTGGGCTTTGGAAAAATGTGATCTTACTTGTTATGGCCACCCTCCTATATGGTGGGCTTCTCAAATTAGGGAAGCTCTTCTTTTTATCATTTATTTGGATGGCTCCAGTTTTGAAGGTACCTAGTTTCTTCTTGCTTTTTTTTTTTTTGCTTCTCTTTGGTTCATTCAGTTTTTTTTAGTTCCCTAGCTCATTCTATTCTTTATTTTGTTTCCTATGTTGATTCTTGTCTTAATAGTCTTCTGGTCTAGATAGGTCATTGTTATGTTCAATTTTTTTTCTTTTTTCTTTTTTCTTTTTTTTGTTTAGTTTTTTAAGGTGGGTGGGTTCTTTTGTTTTGTTTTGTTTTTGTGTTCTTTGTGTTGTTTTTTGTTGTTCGTGTGTTTTTGTTGTTTTATTTATTTTTTATGTTTTTTGTTATTGTTCTTGCATTTTTTTTGTTTGTGTTATTTCGTGTTTTTATGTGTAAGTGTTTTCTATGTTTTTTGTTTTTGTTTATTAGCTGTTGGTTGTTTTTTATTTTTATTTTTTTATTTTTTAGGTTTTGGTTGTGTTTATTTTTCATGTTTTTTTGGGGTTATGTCTTTGTAGTGTTATGTTGTTTTTGTCTTGTTTGTGTTTTGTTATGTGGTTCTTGTGCTTTTCTATGTGGTTTGTGTTGTGGTTTCTTTTATCTTATTGTGCGTGTTTGGTTGTGCTTTTGTTTTTGACACACTCAAGGAGCATGTTTTTTATTTTATTTTATTATTTTTGTTGTTTTTTACTTATTTTAAAATTGGTTTTGTGTGTTTGTTTGCTCCTTTAGTATGTCAAAGGTGGTAGGCCAGGTCCGAGTCCTGGGCATTTTTGGCGGAATGGATACCCCTACCTCCTTGGGTCTTACCCGAAAGTGGCATCCCTTTTGGGATGTTTTCCACAAATAATAAAAAAAAAAGGCTTAGTTTGTATCTGACTATAGGCTTATATATATTCATTTGAAAGAAGTTTTCGAGTTGAATCCATTGGGGCAGTTATTTTCTAGTTATGAAATCATTTACTAAGCTGAATTTTATCTTGAAGTTAACATTGTAAATTAGAATGCATTTTCGATAGTATCTGACACTCCTTGACAAAACATTTGGTAAACTTAAGGGGAGCTCTTCTTTATGTCATTGAGGGATTATTAGACCAAGTTATTCATTGTATTTAGTAAAATTAGAGGTATCATTATCATTAGAAGCATTGATATTATATCATTTTTGAGGCACATTTGGGGCTATCTTTTACCGATATTTTCTAAATATAATCATCAAATAAAGGGATGATTTAGGGCCCCTTTGTCCCTTGCTTGTGGAGATCTTGTGGCATTGTATTGGCCACATTGTGTTTTATGCTTACCTTTACTCATATGTGCTTGTCCTTCAATTTTAATGCTTGCTATAACCCTTGCATGTATTTAGGGTTTATTGTAATCAAGTGTAGTTTTTTTCTTTGCATATACACACTTGACTTTATAAAAAATATTAAAGCAATAAAGCACACAAGCACCCTTGTCACACATCTAAACACTTGAATTTTTAGCACATATATTGTAACACTATTCTCAAGCAAGCAATCATAAGATTGTAATAGGCAATTCCTCTTCTTACTCTATTAGGTTGGAATAGGGCACTTGTGTTCAAGTTATCCCTCCCACTGTTGGAACCACTTGATGATTCAGAGTGGAAGAACTAGGTGAACCCTCCTTTGGATTTGAATTGGTGTACCCTAGATTCTTTTGAGAGCTATTTCTTGGCATTTGTGTTTCTCATTACCTCCTTTGTTGAGCTCTCTCTTCTCTCAATATTTTTTTAATTATGGCTTCCACAAATCTACTAAGTGGTCTCACACAAAGCTTGAAGGAGCTCACTCTTTTGCAAAATTGAAAATATAAAATGGAATCCATATTAATGATGAATAACATGTGGGATTTTGTAAGAGATAGTAAAAAATATGAAGACCCTCTCACTGCACTTGAATACCCTACAACAAAAACACTATTTGAAAAGAATTCCAATATAGATTTAAGTCTCATCAAGATAGCCACAATAATTCAATGTAGAGAAACTATAATGGTTGTAACTACACCTAAATAATATTGGGATGCTCTAATAATATTATTTGATAGGCCTAGTCAAGAACATTTTGTATCTAAAACAAAAATTGCACAATATTTATATGAAAGGTTCACTTACTGATTACTTTATGGAAGTGAAGTCTATTAGGAATGATTTCTTAACTACTGGAAAAACTTTTGAAAATAATTAGTTGATTCCTATAATTTAATGTGGCCTTCCTTACAAATTTTATTCCTATGCTACCATGTTATATGTAAGTGGTAAAAATATGAATTCATCTCTTGAGGAGATTTAAATTCTACTTAAGAAACATGAGCAATCCCTAATCAAAGATGAAGATATTGATTCCATATTAGTAGCTTTTCCCACCAAGGCATCCTTAAAGCCTAGACACAACAAGGGTCCACATCAGCAATATCATAATCATAGGGTTAACTAAAATCAGTAATACCCTCAACATCCACATCAGTAGCAACCTCAACAGTACCATCAACAGCCACATCAATAGTACCCTTAGCAGTACCATCAGTAGCCATATCAGCAATAGCCACAACAGTATCATCAGTAGCCAATATGGAAAACAAGACCTCCCCAAGGGGGTCATCCTAATAGAGGGCCTCAAAATTTTAGGCCTCAACCCCATCACACCAACAATCAACAAGGATGTGATTATTGTGGAAAATGGGATCATAATACCACTAATTGTTATCAAAGATAAAGAGATCAAATGGGTCCACGAGACAATAATCTCAACACATTGTATGTAGCAAATCAAATTAGTGTTGAAGACAATTATTGTTGGTATATATATGATCCTGAGGCATCAAAGCATATGATAGGAATGAAGGATTGGTTGACAAAGGATCAACCTACTTCTAATCAATTCATTAATTTTGGAGATGAGAGTGTTCTTCCCATTAAAGGTGTTGTAGAAGCATCGTTTGCTTTACATAATGGGAATAATGGTCCTACCATAAATATCTTGTATATACCTGGTCTTAAGAAGAGTCTCCTTTCTATTTGGAAACTTACAAATAAGGATTATACTGTCTATTTTGAAAAAATAAGTGCTACATTCAGGAACCAAATGGCATTGTCAAAGCCATGGGAGTAAAAAAAGATGGTGTTTACTACCTCCTTACCAAATATGTAACTCAAATATCTTTGCATATAACACTACTTTCTCTTTGGAGTACATGTGACATGAAAGAATGGGTCACTTGAATTTTTATAACCTTCAAATGATTGCAAGAAAGATTTTGGTAAAAGGGTTTCCTCACCTTAGGGAGTCAAAATGCTTTTGTGAGCATTGTGTTATAGGCAAACACCATAGACAACCTTTTGAGTCACGAAAGGCTTGGAGAGCCAACAAACCATTAAAGTTGGTACATTCAGACATTTGTGGACCAATGTCTATTAACTCTCATACTGGAGCTAGATATTATATCACCTTCATTGATGATTATAGTAGTAAAGTATGGATCTATCTTATTCAATATAAATGGCAAGCCCTATATACATTCAAAGACTTCGTGGCACTTGTAGAAAGGGAAAGTGGCTATCAAATCAAAACATTGAGGTTAGATAATGGTGGAGAATATGTCTCCAAATAATTATTCAATTTTTGTAAATACCATGGGATAAGGAGGCAGTTCACAACTCCTTATACCCCCCAAAAAATGGAGTAGTTGAGAGGATGAATCAAACAATAACAAATAGGGCAAAATCAATGTTAGTTGCTGCTACATTGCCTAACACATTTTGGGGAGAAGTTGTTCTTATTGCTGCATACTTGAAAAATAGGTCCTACATTAAGGCCTTACATTATAAAACACTTTAGGAATCATGGAGTGGAAGGACAACCTATGTGGGCCATTTTAGAGTCTTTTGATGTGATGCCTATGCTCACATTCCTCAAAATAAAAGGAAAAAATTTGATTATAAGAGCCAAAAATGCATCTTTGTTGGCTATAGTGATAGTGGTAATGCCTATAAGTTATACGAGCATATTTCCAAGAGGATATTTCTATCTAGGGATGTTACCTTTCATGAGTATCCCCCATATAATCCTCCTCCTATGGCCCCCACTTTTCAATTAACTAATGAAATAGTTGCTCCCTTGGAACCTACCATATCACCTAATCCTTCCTCTTCACTCATAAATCAAGATTTTCCTCCACATGAAGAACTCCCCACAAATAATCCATGTCCTCCATCTCCTTCTACTCCTCCATATAATGATCAAGCCATGCCATCCAATCCTTTACCTAAGTTGGTTCAATCTACCATAGATGAAGCCCAAAGTCATTTGCCAACTTATACAGGTAAAAGGCCTTCAACCCTAAGACACCAAGTGAATTATGCCCTCATGGCCATGTACGATCCCATGAAGCAATACACCTAATCTACTTGCAGCATAATATCAAGCGTGAAACCATGAAAGCATAAAGACAAAGAATTAACAAAAACACAAGATCTCTTTTATTAATTCATGGTGCAATCCGGTTACAGATAGGTCCCTCTTAGGGATACCAAACATTCGATACAATGATTACAAGTAGAAATGGGCCCCTGAAAGGGGATGGTGCACTCCGTAGGCCTCTTGGATTCGACACAAATTTGCTCAAGGGCTTACTGATGCCTTCTTCTCCTTCACTTGCTTGGAGGGATCTGATGCCTAAAATGCTTTGACTTGGTCCAGGAACCTATGATCTGCGTACAAGAAACAACAGAGAATGATCAGTAGCATATGTGGCCTCTCATGATGAGGCTTTCTTTGAAGATCTACAAGAAATGACATAGAAGCATGATAAAAGCATAATGAAGCAAAGATAAGCAGAAATGCATAAATAACTTGGAAATAACCATGCAAATGCAATGGAAAAGATAGATCTATGCTAATATAATATGATAAAGCCAAAAGCAATGAGAAATCTAAGCTAAAACTCAGGAAATAATGCCTCAAACCCTAGCCATTGTTGCTCAGGGTGGTTATGACTGCATGTCACTGTCGAAGACAGTGGCCGTGAACTGTGATCTTTTGCCTTGAAAACCTAGGGGCTATGACACTCAATCCTTCATCCGAATTGATGTTCAAGGGTCACCTTCATGTCCAGAGATTGATTGGCAGTGAAAAACATGTTGATCTGAATGCTTGGATGGTGCGTTGTCATTGCTCAATCGGACAACACTTCGTTACTCCTCAAGGGGGTGTAGAATCGCTCTCCAATTTGCTAGGGCTTCGCTGCATAAAAACTTAGATTTTCAAGGATCTTTTCTTGTTCTTGGGAGGATGCATATGTAGACCTCCCAGATCTAGATCTAGATCCAGATCTTGGCTTCCTGGAGAAGCCAAGATCCAGATCTGCATGTAACTGACCATTAGAGGGGAAGGCTCAGTCATAGATTTGCATGGAAGGGGCAGTCAGGAGGAGCTCTGGGAGATCCATGCCAAAAACCACTCAAATACAATGCAAGTGTAGTCACTATCCATGATTTGGGCCCTCATTCATGGCTAGTTTGTGTTTTAGTGCTAGCCGCTATCTAGAGCAGTGGCTAGTAGTGGCTGCTCTGAGCTTCAGTGGCCTATGTTGGTGGTCACTCTGGTCGATAGCGATCATGCCTGAATGGGCCAGAACTACCCCTTGTGAGTGGTTAGGACCACTGCTAGCTCTTGGAAAGGTCCAAGATCAGTCATATGGTCTTTGGATGTGCCCATATGAGTAGTCTCCTAAACATGACGCATTTTAGGTGTCTACAGATGCCCCTTTTTGGGATGCATTGTGGGAAACACAATGTTGAGCAAAAATAGACCACCTAGGGCCATATTGTAGGGTGTATGATGATCATTGATCTGATCAACATTAGATGCCCCAATCATGAGAAAGGTGCACATCTTAGAATCATTGCTTCCAATAGGATGGAAGGCTTAAATTTGCAAAAGCTTTCACTGCAAGTCTTGAGGTGATCAGGTAGCCTTGGTGCTACGATTGGTCCGAAAGGAGGAGAGCGTCAAGCTTAACTATCATATTTGCTTTTTGCCCCAACAAAGGGTAAGCTTATGATAGTTGTTAGCAATGATTCATAAGATGAACGCAATTTGACATGATCGAGTGATCCTTTGTTGATTTTGATTATGATTGTTGATATTATGACTACCCCCTCAAGCGACGAGTCGATGAGGGAAGGACAATGAATAAAGTGATGAGTCGCTTGACCAAGATGATTGATTTGGATTCCTTTAAGAGGTTTGACTTTTTGTTTCATGGCAAGTCCCATTACAGGTGTGATTTCAACCATTTATAGTAATTGTACATCTCTATCCCATGGAGCAGTCCGACCATAATGGCCTTCTTAGGGAATCAAGATGATAGCAATTCCATTTAAGCTTGTGTTGAATCACTATGTTCGATGATTTGCTAAAAGTGTCATAGAAGAAATAATTCCCATGGGGCGATCTCGGCCACCATGGCCTTCTTCGAGATTGAAGTGAAGCATCTCAATTCAAAAATGACTAATTTACCCCAAATGGCCTTATGGTAATTTACTCATATTGCCAGATTGCATGGAGTGCAAGTCATTGCAACCGCCAAGTGTATAGAGTAAATAACTGAATATGAGGTGCATTTGAGATTTTATTGCTATTTGATTTTTTTGTTATTTTGAAATTTATATTGTTTTTGATTTTTGATTTATGTGATTTTTTTGGTATTTTGCAATTTTTGATGATTCTGGACCGTTAGATATGCTTAATTGTCCATTTTGAGATTCCTCATGGTGAGAAATTGAGTGTATTTATTGTTGTTTGCTAGACGTTATCAGCAATAGCGGCCAATTCATGATCACTAATCGAGTTGAGCGGCCCACACTTTCTAGCCACTCTAAGCATTAGCGATCGCGGTAAAACTAAAAAATATAAAAGAAAATTAGGGTTTTGACTTTCATTATTTCTAGTTATCAATTTGTAATTTGAGCTCTGAGAGAGAAAGAGAGAAAGTGACCTAGAAGACTACTATCACTTGACATCATGGTGGAGCAAGGTGAGGCATCCACGAGCGAAGGAGCCGGTGACTCATGGGTATTTCTCCAAACCCTAACTTGTTTATTTAATTTGGTAAAATGAACCTCATTAAGTAATTTGGTAAATGAACCACATTAAACCCATTGGTAATGAACCACATCCGTAGATAGGCTTAGAATAGGGTTAATTTAGGTGGGTTTCATTTATTTTTGCATTTTGTCAAATTTTTTTTGGAATTTGGGTGAGGGCGGACATCGTTGGCGTGTTGCCTCACGGCCGTTGTCATCTAGAGTGGCCCCTAATTGGCAAAGAGGGGTTGCTGCTATTGAAAGCGACCAGTTTGAATTCCAAAAGTCAAATTTTTGACCATTGGTAGCTAGCCATTGATCGATGTGTGAGCGACTTCATAGAACTTTAGAAATTTTTTTAAAATTTATTTGATTTTTTTGAAAATTTTAAGTGTAGATTTGGATTTTTTTGCATTTTATGGTGTATTTTATCATTTTGTTTGTACCCTTAGGTGATTTTAGGTTATTTTAACATTATTTTGCATTTTATTGACTTTTTAGCTTAAGTGCATCTAATTTAGGCATTCATTTTGCACTTTAGATCTTGTCTACATGGGCTCGAGAGCCTAGCTTACTAGAAGCATTGCTGCCCAACATGACAGTAATAAACTAGGTATGGTTTGATGCCCGAGGGTTGATGTACATTGTTAGGTTACCGACTATCATGTCGAACCAGGCGTATCTTACAACGTTGGCCCACAGATGGGACTATCGGACCAACACCTTTCATCTCCCTACCGGTGAGATGACTATCACTCCAGAGGATATCTATAAGATCTTTAGGATCCCATTTGATGGATGGGCCATCATTTCCACTTTGACTACACAGAGACCAATAGTTTTTGATAGAGTCTTTGGTGGCCAGGCATGGGCAACATTGGGGGACATTCATCATGGGGGAGTCCCTATGGCTCGTTGGTATCAAGCTTAGGTTTTCTCATGATGCTAGGTCATCTTGATGCATGTTATCTATAATGTGCTTCTCCCTGACACTTCAGGAGTGAGGTTCCCCTAGAACCTCTTAGCTATGGTGTAGGACCTCCTAGATAGTGATGAGGCTATCATTATGGCTTGGGGGAGTGCCCTACTTGCACAACTCTATGATGAGTTGTATCGGATTCAATGATGGGGCCGAGCTAGAGTCACTTGTAGTTTGCTCCTATAGATCTGGGGATGGGAGCACATCAAGATAGACCACCCCATAGGGTTACCCTAGGACATCACCAGGATAGCAGCCAGGGCATAGTGCTATGGTTCTAGATGGTCAAAGGTAGCAGAGGAGCAATGGAGTCACCATCATGCAGGAGATTATGGACACTACTCAACCTCCTTGATTGGTCTATAGGTACGAGATATCATTTGGAGGTCTTATGTGGATTGCCCTACATAGCCTGAGGTAGATAGGTTCATGGCATAGACACGGTGATCGATGGGTCATCGATCACAAGGTAATAGTGAGGGAGTTCTTCCACTTCTCTTGGGTGACCAGGTAGTTTGAGATCTAGTAGGACATCCCATTGGCTCTAGTTCTCTATAGGTGGATTCAGGTAGAGAGGGATCTCCTAGTACCCTAGGTCACAATAGTATCTAAGGAGGTAGATCCTCCTATAATTGATGTCGATATAGTATATGCCAAGATGACCGAGGTATATACCTAGTGGTGGGTTACATGGCTATGGTAGGGTAATGATAGCCTAGGGTGAGCCAAGGATGAGGTAGCTCCAGAGGAGGATCTTGATGCATATTGGGTGTGACCTAGGATTGAGGAGTGGGGTCAGGCAGTAGAGGAGTAGGCAAATCTAGAGGAGGATGAGTAGTTAGCTCCAGAGGAGCAAGAATATCCCCTCTGGGCTTAGCTACATAGTGTTGAGGTTGAGCTTTAGATGGATCAATGATAGATCATAGAGCAGGATACCTCCATCGCTATGCTCCGGTCTTAGGTCAGGGGTTTTTAGGAGGATAGGACTACCCTCCAGTCATGGTTAGCTTTAGCGTAGCTTAGGATAGATCATATTACTACATAGAGAGATGTTGCATGATCACAGTTGCTCCACTTATGTCGGTGCCTCAGAGACCAATCAGGTTAGATGTAGATGTAGAGATTAGACGTCTACATGGACTCCTATCAGATGACTTGGCTCAATGCACATGATACAATGCTTACATCCTTGCACTAGAGCATGAGGTTAGGCTACAAGAAGGTCATCTACTAGCCAGGTCTATAGCAGGGGGTCATAGAGGAGTCAGAGTGAGTTTGGATATTCCTTAGTTCGACCGAGCCACAGGATAGGGGCCCACTCAGAGAGATCTACAAGGACCAGCTCTAGACAGACTCATAGAGATGGAGCCAAGGGTGGAGGTGAGCCTAGGGGTGTAGGCCCCGTATGATAGCCATGATGGCTTTGTATCATTTTTTAGTGTAAGGTTTGAGGACCTACACTATTGTAGCCTATGGGTAATTTTGTACCTCTATGTATTTATTTGAAAAAAACACATATATATATGATATTCCAGTTTGATTATGGCTCATTATGTGTATCATTTTATTGTTTTATGTTTATGTGATGCAAAATGGATGCAATGCTTATGATCTTATGCTATATGATGTGATGTATACATGACATGCACTAGCTAGATGATGGATGTATGCTTAGATGTTATGATCTAGATGTGTAGATAGACTACTATGTATGCATATATGGATGTAATGGTGAATTATTAAATGCATGTTTAATTTATTTAATTGTTTATGCATTTAACTTATGATGTTATGATATGGTAAATGCAATGTATGTAATGCATTATTTATATGATGATGATCTAATGTAAATGAACCTGTATGCTTTAATCACTTAAAACATAAGGAATGAATGTGATATGTGTTTAACAATCTAATGGATGACACCATAGAATGTATAAAAATCATGAATGTAAATAATAACTCTTAGCATAAGAATTAATCATTTAAGCATCCAAATGTGAGATGAGATGATGTGATTTATGTGCTTTCTTTATAAGCTTCTGTAAATTAAAATATATGTACAAAATAGTCAGTGGCCATCTAAATATCATTGCTGATATTTATCTAGTATCTATCCTATTTCATGAACACCCTTTAATGAACAAAACCTCATAAAGAAAGTTGATGATTTGATTGATGACATGATTTGTTGCTATTAAGGGATTTTTGAGGTTTTCCATGAGACTCAAACACCCTAGTTACTTCATCAAAAGTTGTATACTGACCATACAAGACTCCTGAAAGATAAGGTTTTGTTATGAAGACCTAGATATTCATTATCCCTGTGTGTGCAAATGAATATATTAGATGAGACATAAGCCTACCCCAATGCCAGGTGGGATTCATTCAGCCCATTGTTGTATTGGGGATCATCAAATGCTCATCATGATCCTAAGTTGGACTCAGTTGGATTAGACCATTAGGTGATACAGGACACCTAAAGCTAGCTCTTTTTGCAAATTGCTTAGAACTACCCTAATGCTAGGTGGGATTCATTCAGCCCATTGTTGTATTAGGGATCACTCAATGGTTTGTGGAGATTGACCATTCCAGGGATTCAAGCTCTTCACCCCCTTATTTTCTTCACATTTATTTGGGATACTTGCTCATGCTTAGTGATGAAAATCACTCTTTATTTTGAATTTTATTTTCTTTTGAGCAAGGGATTTTTGTAGTGATGATAATCACTATTTATTTTGCTTTTGAATTTTCTTTTTTTAGGATTTTTCTTATTTTTATGAAAGCAAGGGATTTCTTTGGGTAGGGGGGAGCTTGTCCTTTTGCCAATGATCAACATCCTAGACCATGTGCATCACAAAATGAGCAAGTGAAGACCTTTCACTTAGGATGCCTAGTACCACTTTGTAGTGTTCATATTTCCCTTGTTCCAACTAGGATTTTTAATGTTTTGATTAGTGATAGGATTTTGATATATGCTAGGTACTATCAAAACTAGACCTCATCTTCTACTAGTGAAGATAACTTTCTACAAAATCTGATAAAATCACTAGGTATGGTTGAGTGACCAAAAAACCCTAGTATATCCCTTATAGCAACAGGAAGGGGTTGTGTTGAAAAACATAGTTACACACATGGGTTATGGATGATGATGGATGCATGGATGCATGATTGAGATACAAACATGGTGTCATTTGTAAGATTGCTAACACAATCTATCCTAATGCAAGTGCAATGGATGGTCATGCCTAAATGCAATGCAATTACATGAATGCAAAATGTAAATGTTTTTGTACTTTTACAATGTTTTTGAATTTTATTGCTTTTTGATTTTTGATATTTTCCATTATTTTTGGAATTTTGATTATTTTAATTATTTTGAACTTTTTGATTTTAAATTGTTTTTGTGCTTTTGTGTTTTAATTTTGACCAAAGGGCTTTAAGATGCCTTTGGGGATTTTTGTGAATTGACCAAAGGGCTTTAAGATGCCTTTGGGGCTTTTTGTGAATTGACCAAAGGGCTTTAAGATGCCTTTGGAGCTTTTTGTGAATTGACCAAAGGGCTTTAAGATGCCTTTGGGGCTTTTTGTGAATTGACCAAAGGGCTTTAAGATGCCTTTGGGGCTTTTTGTGAAGTGACCAAAGGGCTTTAAGATGCCTTTGGGTTTTTGTGAATTGACCAAAGGGCTTTAAGATGCCTTTGGAGCCTTTTTGATTTTGATGTTTTCTGATTTGTTTGGATTTTTATGTTTTCTATTGTTTTTGAAATTTTGAAAATTTTGAATGTTTTTGATATTTTTTATTTTTATGTGTAAAATGCCTTTAGATGAAGAATGTTGAGAGGCTCAGGCTCTTCAACACCTTCTAACGATGTTAGGTGATATGTCCTAGGTCCAATATTCTCTGAGATGATATAAGGACCTATCCAATTGGTCATAAATTTGTCTCGTAGGTGTAGTGGCAGGTTTGAATTCTGTTGGTTCTCTTTAAGCATAAGATCCCCAACCTTAAAGTCTCTCAAGTGGACTTTATTGTTATAAGCTCATGTTAGATGATCTTGGTAAATATGAATATGCTCAAGAGCATTGATGCGATGTTCATCAAGAAGGGTCAATTGATCAAGGTGAGCTTGTCATGCAGTGTCATCATCGATGAATTCTTTCAATGTGATGTGCAATGTTGGAATTTCTAACTCCAAGGGCATAATGGCCTCAGTGCCATATACAAGCGAAAATGGTGTTGCCCTAGTGGGTGTCCGCACGCTAGTCCTATAAGCCCATAATGCAAGAGGTAATTGTAGATGCCAATCCTTATGATTTTCTTTTACCATCTTCTTTAAGATGGCTACAATTATTTTGTTTGAGGCTTCTGCTTGCCCATTTGCTTGTGGATAATATGGTGTCACAAAACTATGTTGAATGTTATATTTGGATGTTAAAGCCCACATATTTTTGTTCTTAAATGAAGGACCATTATCCAAAATTATCTTGGAGGGGACCCCAAAGCGACAGATGATATTGTGAAGTATGAACTCCGTAATTCGTGGTCCTATCATCGATGTTAAGGGGACCGCTTCCACCCATTTGGTGAAGTACTCAGTGGTCATTAAGATAAATGTGTGTCGGCCCAAATATGGGGGAGAGATCTTTCCAATTAGATCGAGACCCCACTGAGAAAATGGCCAAGCCGCCTGAATGGGTTGTAAGGCCTATGATGGCAAGTGCATCAGATTTGCATGATGTTGACATTTAATGCACTTCCTGACATACTCATAGCAATCCTTCTCCATGGTGGGCCAATAATAACCCATTCAAAGGATGCACTTGATGATGGCCATGCCACTAAAATGGCCATTACATGTACCATCATGAGCTTGTGAAATCACCCAAGCTGATTCTTGGGGCTCAAGACAATGGAGGAGGACTCCATCATAGTTTTGATGATACAATATATCTCCTAGAAAGACATATCTTATCACTTTTTGTTTGAATGCTCATTTTGTGGCCTATGATAATCCTTGTGGGATGATTCCAAGCTTAAGGAAATCTTGTAATTGGCATAGCCAATCCTTGATAAGCTACAACCTCAATAGATAAGATGACTTGTTCTCTCTATGATTTGATGTGCACAAATGCAGATTGAGAAATAACCTTATGGTGAATGGTGGTACCATTCTCCGTAGGACCCTACGAGATCAAAGACCCCCAAGGTACCTTATTTAGAAAGTCTTTAGCTTTATAGAACCATTCATGGTTTGGTTCTATATGAATCATGTTGACTGATTCTTTGTTGTCAAAAGCCTCATATTGCATCATTGATTGTGAGAGCATCTTCACATGAATGGTAGTGAAATCAATAGATGGATTCTGAGGGATCAAGGATCCCAAAGATGCCATAGTGTCTACAAATCTATTGGATGTGTGAGGGATTGCCTTGATGTCATACCATTCTAGTTGGGCTAGATAAGTGTCAACAAGCTCTTTGTAAGCTTTCAGGATTGGATCCCTACATTGAAATAATCCCTTAACTTGGTTGACTATGAGAAGGGAGTCACCAAAGATATTTAGCCTTTTGATCTTCATAGTGATGGTTATTTGGAGACCCAAGATTAGGGCCTCATATTCAACATTGTTATTCATGCAAGGGAAGTCTAGCTTAAATGACAAGGGCATTGGAGCACCTTATAGCATGAAAAACATAATCCCTACACCACCCCCTTGCTCACACTTTGAACCATCAAAGAACAAAGTCATGTCAGCTTTATTTTTAGGTTCTTCGAGTTTGGGTGCTTTCGATAATGCAAATATTGCATCATCGAGAAGTTCTATGGTGAGAGGCCTACTATTCTGAAGAGGTGCCTCTACTAGTTGATCAACTATGACTTATCCCTTGATGGAATTTTGGCTTATGAATTCCAAATCAAATTCTATCAATAGCATGATCCACTTTGCAGTACGTGTATTATGATATGTCTTGCTCATCATATATTACAAAGGATTTTGTTTTGATATCACATACATTGTATGGCTCAACATGTAGTGGCACAATTTCTTAGTCGTAAAGACTACTGCTAAGCACAACTTCTCTATGTATGCGTACCCTATCTCGTAACTCACCAAGGTGTGGTTGATATAATATATCACTTGTTCTTTGTCTTGCATATTCTTTTGAGCTAACATGGTGCCCAAAGCAAAATTGGTAGTAGATATATAAAGCAAAAATGGCACGTCTAGCCTTGGTGGAGCTAGTACTGGTGGTGTTTCCAGGTATTTCTTGATCTCAGCAAAGGCTTGCTGACATTCCTCATCCTAGTGGAATGGGACCCCCTTGTGTAGCAGTCAATTCATGGGTCAATATTTATCTGATAGTTGTGTGATGAAACACTTTATGGATGCTACTTTGCCCTGTAGGCTTCTCAGCTCTTTGATGTTAGTGGGTGGGGCCATTTCTAGGATAGCCTTTACCTTTGTTGGGTCGACTTTGATCCCTCATTTAGAAATGATGAATCCCAAGAGTTTTCTAGAAGTTACACCAAAGATGCATTTCTTGGGATTCAACTTGACGTTGTGCTCTATCAAGTGATCGAAGACCTTTCTTAGGATCTCGGCATGCTCTTCACGTAGCAATGACTTGGCCAGTAAGTCATCGATATAATCTTCTAGGATCTTATGCATGTAGTCATGGAAAATGTATGTCATAGCCTATTGATATGTGGCACCAATATTTTTAAGACCAAATGGCATTACTTTGTAATAAAATGTCCCCCATGGAGTGGTGAATATGGTTTTGTGTTGGTCTTCGGGTTTAATCTGAATTTGATTATAACCAAAAAAATTATCCATGAGGGAGAGCATCTCATGACCTATAGTTGCATCTACAAGAGCATCTATGTTGGGCAATGGGAATGAATCCTTCGGTGTTGCCTTATTGAGATCTCTAAAATTTATGCAAATATGGATCCTTCCATCAGGTTTTCCTATAGGCACCATGTTTGATACCCATTCTAGATAGTCGATGGGGGTAATAAAGACTACATCCAATAGCTTCTATAGCTCATTCTTTACCATCAAGGTGATGGTTGGATGCATCTTCCTAAGCTTCTGCTTGATCGATTTCTTTGTGGGATCTAGTGAAAGGTTGTGGACAACCAATTTTGGATCTAGACCCGACATATCCTTGTAGGTCCAAGAAAAGAGATTAGGTCTCTCTTTCAATAGAGGTATGATGATGGCCTGTTCTTCTGGAGATAAGATTTCTTTAAACTTGAATTTCTTTGGATTAGAAGGATCATCATTGATGTCCACTTTAAAAGTCTCCTCTATTGCCATATGTGACCCCTCCTCAAGCTGGTGAGGAGTGGGGATCAAGTGGATGTCATCTACTAGGTTTAAAGGTTCAATTGAATTAGGGTCGAAACCAGCATGATAAACATCATGTGTGCAGCCTGGTGCAAAATGAAATGGTTGTAGCATTTCTTCATTGGGGAAGAAATCTTCAGGCTCCAAGGGTGAATCAGCATGATCCCAATCAATAGCATCTAAGTTAAGACACAATGGTTTAGAAGGATCGGTTGGGTTGTGAAGTGGAGTGGTCAAATCAATGGAGATCATGTTGATGGATGGGATGAAATCTCCAGGACCATGTGGGTGCAACTCTGCATTGTTGATTTACCTTCCATACCCAAGATGAGGCTCTGGGGGTATGGGGATCTTAGGATCTAATCTATGGATAGATGAGAAGATGGGATCATTTGGCTAAAGTAGCTCTCTAAATGTAGGTGGATCGAGGAAGACTATGCGATAGATCATATCTGAATTGGGTGGTCTTCCCCTGAGGTGAGGGCCAGGATATACTCTATGGTACATCTCATCTATGTCAAAAGGCTCATTAAGATGATGTAAGTGTTGAGGCCCAAGATAGGCCATTTTAGTCTCATCTTCATAATCGCTATCATATATGAAGAATCCCTCATTCCTACCCCCTAGAACTAGGTGGTGACCTAGATGCTAAGGTCCAAGGTAGGCTAATTCAGTCTCATCCTCATAGTCACTATCATCTATGAAGTATCCACCCTCTGTATTAGTTGACCAGGTGAGGTGATGTAAATATCGAGGCCCATGATAGGCCAATCTAATTTCATCCTTGAACTCACTTGTGATATACTCATTCTCTTCTCGCTCATAACCATAGCCTAGCTCATCCTCCCATAGGATGATTCTTGATGGGCTTGCTTTGAGAGAGAAATCTAGATGATACTCATCGGGTGGTCCTATATTGACCATAGCCACCCATCTATCACTCAAGTAGCTTATATTTGGTTGATAGGGATTCCATTCAATGTCTTCCCCAAACCCTAAGCTCAACCTATCTAGAGATGCTACCAATGAATCATCATAGCTTTAAATATGATATCCTAGGCCAGACCTATCAGTAGGTAACTGATATCATGGTTCAAGTGGGTTTCATCACCCTTGCTCATATAGACCCAAACCATAGCCATGCCAATGGTTGCATTCAAAGTATCTTAGAGCAAACTCAAGATTGGACAAGTAATGAACATTCATGGTGAATGGCTCATCCTCATCCTCTTCAATATCAGAAGCATCATGGGCATAATCCAAACCAGCATAGATGAAATTGGTTTGGTTAGGGGGGATCCCCAATGGAACCATTATCCCTATTGGTAAGTTTGGGACTCTTGGTCATCCCATGTCTTGTGCAGACTCGATAATTGGAGTGAAAGTCACATTCTACACAAGATATTCACCTAATCCTATGTTAGCTAGGTGAACTATCACCTACGGTGTAGATGATGTTGATGATGATGTAGGCGAGGTAGGTTGAGGTACCTCCTTGACTATGTCTTGGGAATCTTCCTCCTCCATGGGATTTGGAATTTTTGTTATTGCTATGGTTGGGAGTTCCTTAGGTCTTTCCTCCACCAAGGGTGCTTTTAGCTTTTGAGAGTCTTTTGCTTTAGATATTGTTGGTTTCTCAGAAGTGCTAGTAGCTTTAGAAGCTGGAGGTGGTGTCGATGTGGATGGGTCACCTCGCACTGATTTGGACTTGCTTCCTGGTTGTGTGGTAGGGGATGATGGCCTAATGTATAGGTGCATGGATAGAAGGATAAAATCCCTCGATAAGTCAACCTGATGCACATATTTGAATGGCTCTTCATCCGATGGAACCACATGTACTTATCCCTCATGCACATATTTAATGCATTGGTGCAAGATCGAGGGAATGCACTGCATGTCCCTTATCCAGGGATGCCCTAGGAGGATATTGTATTGCATGGCCCCCTCCAATACATGACACATCATAGGGATGGTCTTATGCCCTACCTTTATAGGCAGGATGACTGTACCCACTATGGAGCACAGTGCATCATTGAAAGCTCTCAATGTGTAGGAGGTAGGGATGATGTTTGACCTAGGGATTTTCAAGTGCCCTATAGCTTTTGTTGTGATTATGTTAATCGATGAGCCTGTGTCGATTAGAACCCACTTGAAAGGTATGTCATTGATAGAAGCGATGATGTGCAGAGGTGGGTCTGCTACGGTAGTAGGGACTACCTTTATTTTGTGATCATAAAAATGAATCACAGGCTCTTGACACTATTGCACTTGCCCCACAAAGTTTGTAAATGCATCAGGATTTTGGGGCTGTAGCTCAATTGATCTCAAGATTTCCATTAGAGTCTCCCTATGCCTAGGAGACTATTGAATGAGCTCATATATTGATAACTTGGTCGGTGTCATTTGGATATTTTGCACAAGTCTACTCCAGATAGTTATCACAGGTCACGTTGGTGGACCTGGAGGATTATTCTGCACCTACCTCTATCGAGGTGCAGCCAAGATATGAATAGGAGTCCATTGGAGGCTCTGGTTGGTTGTATCATCGACTTCTTGTCACCACATTGACTATTTCAACCATTCCAATGAATCCCTGAGTGGGAGGTTCAACTTGGACTTGGTTTACTTGAGCACCCTAATTTCTAGGGGCTTCATGGTTTGGCAATGGGTTTTTGAATATGCCCATGTCTCTATTGTTGGGTGCTAGTGGATTATCAACTTGTAGTTCACCCTTCTCGATCATGTTTTGTACAACATTCTTGAAACTGATGCATGCTTCGATATCATGCCCCTGTTGTCTATGGTATGGGCAATAATGATCTTCCCTATATCCCTTGGGCTTGGGATGGTTAGGGTCAAGAAGTTGTACCTCAGGTAACCTGAGTCTCTGTGCCTCGCTTAGTTGATTGAATATCGATTGCATCGATTCTGACAAAGGCGTGTAGTAGCGAGGTGGTCGACGTTGCTTGTTTTGACCTTGATTATTATTTGGGTTGTAATTGGCCGGTGGGGGTTGAGCCTGATAGTTCTATGGTTGTTGGCTATTTCCTCCCTTTGGTGTGTTTAATACAACCTGATTGACTAGAGCAGGCTTGGCCTACTTTTGTTGATTTTTGTTATTGTGGTTTTTGTTGTTCTAGTCTTTTTTGTTTTGGAGCTTAAGATCTCCTTCTTCAACCTTGATGTCTTCTATCAGCTTGGCTTGAGCCAAGGCTTCCTCGAATGTTTCATACTATTGTAGTTGCAAGAGCAATGAGATGTGCTTAGCGCAACTCTTAGTAAACATTCGGGTGAGCTCAGTAGTGGGAACAAAAAATGGTAGTTTTGCCATTACTTTTCTCCATCTGTTCCCATAGTCCATGACTGGCTCATCATCGTATTGCTTTAGGTTTTCCAAGTCGGACAAGTTTACTTTCTTCTTGATGCCAAAAGAAAAGTGTTCAAGAAATGCATTCACCAGCTGCTCAAAACTGATGATGTTGTGCTTAGGTAGTTGATTGAACCATTCAGTTGTTGTACCCGATAATGTCATGATGAACGTTCTTAGCATTAGGGCATCATTATGTTCAAGTTGGAAGCACATGTTCATGAAATTGGTGATATGTTCTTGCGCGTCTTCCTCTCCTTTGAATTTGTCTAACCTAGGCATCTCAAAGTGCCTAGGATATGCAGGACTCGATACCGAAGGGCACAAAGGTTGATTGTGTATCTTGCTCAGGGTTGGATTTTGCCCAACCGCATCCTGTTTCTCGAGAGATTTGACTCTCTCAATGAGTATTTTGTATGCCTTCAAAGAAATGATCTCTTGTTCTCGAAGGTTTACTCATGGTGGTCGGGGAGGTAACCCTATGTTTTCCCAGTTTGGGCATCTATATTCATCTCCCATGACTAAGGATGAAGGTTCAGGATATGTTTGCTCTTGATCCTCCATCTCTTCTTGTATTTTGATCATGTTGTGCCTATTCTAGATCTAGGTATTGTTGATGCTTTGAAGCATGATGTGATGTGTGGTGAGTGCGCTCATCTCCCTATCTAGTGCATCTCTCATGCTGAGAAATGGCACGTCTATCCATATGTAAGTTGAAGAACACAAGCTTATACTAAGAGGGGGATGAATAGTATAAAACCACTTTTTACTTTTTCTTTCCCAATCAATATTATGCAATATGTCAATAGCAATATCAACAACAGTAATCAAAGCAATGCATAAATCACCACACACAATAGAGACACCACAGAGAAAATATTTCACTAAAATTTTCTCAAAAAATCTCTTGGGAAACCTTTCCCTATTACAATGTTTATGGACCTCTGTCCAAAGGAGACACCAATACCCTAATCAAGTTCATGGATCTCTATCCACAGGAGAACTCCTTATCCTCTGCTCTAGCTGGTGATCTTCTAGATGAATTGATACCTCCACTACACTAGCTTATGGATATCTATCCACTTAATACTCCTTTCCTTACTCAAAATACATATCCTCACTACCCTAGCTAATGGATCCCTATCCACAAGAGACTGTCGACCTCTATACTTTATCACCTCCAAATCTAGCTCTCAACTTTGTCTCAAATCTGTACTAAACATGGTCCTTCAATATAGCACAAATCTACTCAATCTCTATTCTATGATCTACACTAAACACAATACTTCGGTCTAGCACAAATCTACTCAATCTCTATTTCTGGTCTAGAACAAATTTATCCTCAAATATGCACCAAAATCTATCCTCAAATCTACACTAAACATAGTCATTCAGTCTAGCACAAATCTACTCAATCTCTATCCTCAAGTCTTAACACAAAGCTTGATTCAATTACAAATCAAATCTCCTAGATTTGTCCCAAACCTTAATCCAAGGTTTAAAAAAATCAATCAACTCTACTCTCAGGTCTTCTCAAAGACTTGTCTCAAATCTACCTTGTAATATTCCATAAAATCTCACACTAATCTATCCACAAGTCCTCTCTAGAACTTTTCCAATATGCTCAACAAGTCTTCACCAAGACTTACCTCAAATATTCTCAACAAGTCCTCACTAGAACTTGTTCAATATGCTCAACAAGTCTTCACCAAGACTTACCTCAAATCTACTCAACAAGTCCTCAATAGAACTTGTCCAATCTCCTCAACAAGTCTTCACCAAGACTTACCTTAAATCTGCTCAACAATTCCTCACTAGAATATGGAATATTTTGTTTCATAGAACTTGAACTACCACTTCAAAACTTCCACTTGACTAGGCTCAATCAACTCTACTCAATAACAACCTCATTAAGGCAATCCTTGCTTACAAACTCTAGTCCAAGTATATGAACACTCATTCACTTATTTCCAATAATGCTTATTAAAAAATCTCACATAACAATGATACTCATGATCTTTCACAAACCATAGTTCAAGATAGTTCACAACTTCACATAATAATGATACTCATGTTCTTTCACAAACCCTAGTTCAAGATATTTCACAACTTCACATAACAATGATACTCAATATTTCCAACTATATCGCTCCAAATTTTTCGCATCCTTACCTTCAGGCTATAGGATCCGTGCCCGGAAGGAGGATGGGAAAAGGATGGGACAATACCTCGGACGGAGAGGCCCTTTGACGGTCCCACCTCTCGGGGGAGGGGTATTAAGGTGATTTTTTACGGATGGTGGGGTTCACCGAGGAAACGTTTAGTGGCAGTTTCCACGCCTAGGTTGGGAATGAGTTTAATGTGTTCAATTTTAGCTTTAAACATCCAAGTCCTAGGTTTGGCCAAATGAATCTAAGTTGTTCTATTATGAAAATGCAAATTAAATGAATACAGGAAACATATTTGAATAGAAAATAGAGAGAATAAGCTAGATTAAAGAGCCATACCTGATCCGGATGTCTGATGGAGGTTCTAATTTTTGAAGCAGTCAAGATCATCTAGAATTTGATAGAATCATCTCCGATCTGATAGGATCGTCTGAGATCTAACGAATTCGTCAGAGACCTGCAATCAGAGAAATAGAGACAAACTATAGAAAATGCAGCTATGCCAACAGAGGGCAATGATGTAGAATGATATCAATAATATTAAACTGATAATTATAGACAAAAATATGAGTGCGTTACAATGATTTAATGACTAATCATGATTTTATGATGCATACAAGCTACATGGGTGAACTCCAAGATGCAGAATAATAAGGAATAACCATAAGATTAACTAAATGTAGAATAATGCAGCAAAAAAGAGTGAAGAAATGCAAACTCTGGGCACTGATTGCCCCCAATGTTGACTGCAATCGAAATCATCTCGGATTGGTATGAAATCGTCTCGAATTGGACAGGATCGTCCGCGACGATCGAGCTTGCTCCGGCTGAAGAATAACAAAGTTCCTGCAAGAAAATTCGAAAAGGGACAAAGGCAAACAATAGTCTAGGATATTCTAATGCATGTAAAACTCGAAGTGCAAAAAAATTCAGCCGAGGGAGAGGGGGATGTCAAGGGGAGGGCCTAAGATTAAATAGGCATAGGAAAGAGGTTGGGAGGTTGGAGATCATCCCAATTTGGGAGATCTCCAATGGGGGAAGTCTCTAATGGCGCAGACACGCTTTTGCCCCGGTTAGAGACGCCGTTGAAACAGAAGCTAATTATGAAAAATTAGTTTTGGGACGAAATCGGCTGGACGTTCTGCTCCAGACGAAATCGTCCAATCTGAGGCGATATCGTCTGATCGGAGACGATATCGTCCAACGGACGAAACAAACTCTAAAAATGGCATGGAAAACGAGGAAACGGGTAGCAGGCGATTTTGGAGCGGTTTTGGGGTTAAAATTTGAATTTGAATTATTACTAAGGTAATTTTAATTATTTGCTAAGGTTTACTGCACCAATTTTAGGGTGCTACATTTTGCCCCCTCTTTAGCGAATTTTTTGAGGAAAATGCGTTAAATATGAGTTCTTCTCGATCTATGAGAAAGCAAAAATTTATTCCCATTTTAGGCGACGATTCTTGGTCGAATCGTACGACAGCTTACTATGGTGCCCCCTCCGTGTTTTTACCCAAATCGAACGTTTGAGGTAAAAACGCGGAAAAGCAATTTTTTTTAAAATGTTGTTAATTGTTTTTGAATAAAATTAAGAAAAATAGGGAAAAACCCTAATTCATTTTTACTATTCATTTTCATTTTTTGGTTTCTAGAGCTCTGCAGACAAGATGGTCGAGACAGCGCACAGATCGACAGAGGTCCGACGCGGGCTACGGGTAAGAGTCTAAACTTAGTTTAGAATGCTTGAATTTTGATTTTCTATGCTTTTTAGATTAATTTTAAATGATTTTTGAGCATCGCGGCCGTTTTTGGGCCGTCGACGTCATCGGGACGAAATCGTCTCGATTTCGTCTCGATATCGCCGATTTCATCCAAGGGCGAAATCGGCGAAATGGGGACGATTTCGTCAAAGAAGGGACGATTTCGGCTTGCAAAATCGGAGATGAATTTGCTCAAATTTTGGACGATATCATCCAATAGTGGACGATATCATCATTTATGAAATTGAACTTGTTTTACTTGCATTTTTAATCACTATTTTATTAATGATTTTTACTGTTTTGTTGTTTATGTTGCAGAGAGGAGTACTAAAGAGCGAGAGAATGGAAATACGACGGGTTGAGGGATGACTTGGCCGCTCTATCTCAGGTAGAGCGAGATCAATTGGCACAAGTCAGCTTGCAGCATGTGGCAGATATGCCACAGGTGTCTATAGACATGGGGCTATTGACAGCCCTAGCGGAGAGGTGGTATCTGGGTTCTTCTTGCTTCCTGTTTCCGGTTATCGATAGGGGAGATGACTCCCACATTGGAGGATGTGTGAAGGATTTTTAGGATCCCCGTACAAGGACGACTAATTACTCCCATGGCCAATCAGGGCCGCATGATGATGCGACTATGCGGAGATCCGAGCTTCACCCTGGAGAAGGGCGGAGTGGACATCGAGTCACTATGCCAGATGCCTGGGGCATCTAGAATGACACAGGTTTTGGGTGGGGTGGTAGGTGGTCTGTTGCTATGCCATCAGAGTGGATGCGAGTACCATGGCTACTGATAGATGTGGTCTGTGACATGAGAGACCATGGGTACAGGTTTTCTTGGGGGAGTTTTGTACTATGCCGATTGTATAGGATCCTGCATGGGGTCGTATACAAGGGCGGCCGATGTCTGGTTATGACATCACTACTATAGGTTTGGTGCTAGGAGCACATCATGGTGCAGAGGCCGGTAGGGCTCCCACTGATAGGGATTGATGGGGAGAGGCCCCGAGCTTTCTATTGGTGGCTCCAGAGAGGGTCACAGCGGTGGATAGATCTGCCACTATCGCGGAGACTACTTGACGACCTTGTCTCCGACCGGATCACCTAGAGGCCTTGGAGAGATCATCCGGGGTGGGCCGAGGATGGACAGGAGGCGGCTCACGTTAGGCAAACTTGTTGGGCGAGGATGGAGAGGGGAGAGGTGGAGCTCCATCGCTACGACCAAGTTTTGAGGCAATTCGGTCTACAGCAGGGGATCCCATCTCTCAGAGACTACGAGTTTTCCCAGACCATCCGGGATAACACTATAGTTAGCGGGGCTCTAGATATGCAGTGCTTCTGGAGTCAGGATGCAGATGATGCCTCTATCCAACCAGTGGATGGAGATGATGTAGGGGTAGCCTGATGGCTACGATGCCGTACATAGGCATCCGCCCTCCTCGGATGACGAGGGCTCAGGGTCTGATTCATGTAGTTGTGCGTCGGATGGGGAGGTGGCACCAGGAGGCTATTGAGGTGGCACAGGGTTGCGGTGGGAGAGAGCAGAGGAGGCCATAGGCTCAGCAGAGGCCGTAGTAGTGGGAGAGGAGGGAGGATAGACCCCCTTCTCCATGGAGAGAGAGGCCACCATCACCCGATAAGGGCAAGGGTGTGGACACAGGAGAGAGTAGTGAGATGGCTACTCTTCGGGTGAAGACTGTCCGTCTCCAGGCACAGGTGCAGACTTTACAAGATGAGGCTACACGCCATCGAGCTGAGGCTACATAGCTCAAAGATGAGGTTGCACGCCTCAGAGCATGGAGCAGAGGAGCGAGCACTCAGGAGCTAGCACGGTCGATTGCTCAGACCATGTTCTATCAGGGTATCTACTTCCAGATGGTGCCAGGGGGCCAGAGGGTATAGCTACCAGCCGACATTATGGATCTGATCAGGGTTGGGTCATCGAGGACTGCATCCCGATCGATGACTAGGACTCGCAGTACCACACATACTACGATGGGGCCACCTCGTCCACCTCAAGGCGGGGGAGGAGATGAGGTTG
This sequence comes from Wollemia nobilis, assembly GCA_028583015.1. Classification (NCBI taxonomy): domain Eukaryota; kingdom Viridiplantae; phylum Streptophyta; class Pinopsida; order Araucariales; family Araucariaceae; genus Wollemia; species Wollemia nobilis. The sequence goes on from JAQPPZ010003183.1 coordinate 2,181,808, forward strand.
AGAGCTCGAGGGGTTCTCGAGGCTAGGCTACTGCACTGCACAGACTGTATATATGATTGAGAGGATTGAGTATGCCAAGATGTAGATTGTGGCATACCAATCTAGTTTTGATATGATGTACATATATTTTGGATATATATATATATATATAATATTTTTGATCATATGACTTGTCTTATGCGTTTGTATGATGCTTTAATGTTTTGGTGTGATTGATTTGATGATTCATGTAATTATGTCATTTGGAAATATTATGGTTTGAATGTCATGTTTTTTTAAAATTTAAATGAAATAATCTGATGTAAACAAATTGGTTGTTTGTGATGTGATAATTTGATAAAAATAAAAGGGGACTTTTAACAATAATTTCAAAGGACATTGTCGCTATTATAGACCATTTCATGGAGTCGCCGCTCACTCGGTCGTCAAGCTAATCCCAGTATAGAAATATTGTTAAAAAGTAAAAGAGTGCTTAAGAGACTGTCTTAAGACTTTGTTGTGAGGATGCAAGTGATGATGATGATGATGATGATTTGTTTTCAGATTTCCATGAAAATATTATGCATGAAATATTTTAAAATGATTTTTGCTAGGCATAAATTCCTAAGAGTGATAAAATTGTTGAATAATTCCCTAGGAATTATACCATCATTGAATTTTGACATAATGACATAAAACAGAATAAGTGTTTGTTTGTTTTAAAGCATAATTGTGTAACATAATGATTTAAGTCATATGTTTTGATGTTTTTAAATAAATGGGAAATAAAATTAGTGCAATGGTTTGCGCTAGGCATAGAATATTTAGGTATAGACTTATACCATCATCGCGAGATCCAAAGAAGAAAATAATATAATAGTTTTATTGCATGGTTGATCTTTAATTTTTGAAAATAGTCAAAAAATATGAAGATGAGGACTTGCGCTAGGCATAAAATTCCAATTTTGGTTTTGGAACTATACCATCATCGCGAAAGTCAAAAGTTATATATAAATGTAACTTTATTGCATGTTTTTGAAAATGATTTTGATTGTAGTTGTCTTTATACTAAACAACTGTTCTTCAAAGAAAAAAAATGAATTTATTCCAAACAATTTGCAAAAATATTTCAAAGTATCTTAAAGACAAAAGTTAGATTTATAAGGAATCCCATGTGCATATGTGAGTTCATTACCAATCTTGATTTATCATAATGATACACAAAATCTCTCAAATACAAATGTGTGTGCAATTGCATTGTTCATTTACCGATTTTGAGCAAGATAATTTGATACAAGTGATTTGAATGAACCAAATAAGTGTTCATTAACCATGACTTAGATGCATATAACCATACCAGACTACTATGTAGGTCGGGTTATCAAGAGCTAGCTAATCCATAAGCAGACATAGGTCTGTACAAAAGAAGGTCGCTAATGTGACAGACATATCACCACGCTAGGAGTTACCCAAGGCCAAGCGGGTTGGGCACAAACCACCTGTTATGGGGCTTACCTCACAGTTTTCGAATAATTGAGAATTCCAGGGATTCAAGCTCATCAACCCTTCTTTTCTTTTCAATGGGTAGGGAAAGGGATTTTATTGCTTTTGCTTTTGCTTTCTTTGTTGTCTTTTTTTTTTTTTTTTTTTGTACTTTTGTATTTTAGCTTGATATTTGAGATAATGCGGAAATGACTTTTTTCTTTTTCTCTTTTTCTTGAACTTTGCTTTTCTTCCTATGCTAGGGATACTTGCTCGGATTAGCTGTAGAGCAAGGGATTTTTATTTCGGGTAGGGGTGAGCTTGTCCTTTTGTCAATTCTCAAAGATTCTAGACCATGTGCATGATAGGATAGCAGGGGAAACTTTTCGCTCAAGAACCATTGCTACTATGTAGCGTAGCATGGAAATTACAAATATAATCATTTTATTGTGAAAGGATGTGCTTGGTTTAAGTAAATAACAAGATCAATTCTCTATGCTCAAACTTTATTTAATTGAATTTTGTGGACTTTGATATGAGAGAGATTAGTAATCATGCCAGATAAAATCAAGATATTTATTTTTGTGTTTGTGATAGTGAGGGATTCCAAATAAATGCTAATTTATCCAAAATAACTTGAAAATATAACTGCAATACTTTAAGAAGAAATATATACAACAAATATTTTTGAGGAATTTGATAATTTTGATGTTTTTGTATTTTGATCTTAATTGAGGAATTGAAAGAAATACAATGTGATTGTTTTTTTTTTTTGAAACTATTTATATAAGATACTAAAAAGGAAATAATATACAAAACAAATATATACAATGATAGAATAACCAAATTTTATGCGTAATATCGCTTAAGATGCATAATATTCATAGGTTCTTTTAAATATTTACCATCTAAGGTAGCTAATTTGTATGCTCCCGATTCAAATTTAGCGGTGATAATATATGGTCCAAGCCAGTTGGGCTCAAATTTACCTTTAAGGTCTTTAGTTGCATTAGTGTTTTTTTTATTTTCCTTTAAAACAAGGTCGTCGATCTCAAAGGATCGATGACGAACTTTCTTGGCATATGATCTTTTAAGCTTGTTTTGGTAGGCACGAAGATGCTCCAAAGCATTGATGCACTTTTCATCTAGGAGTTCCAGCTGATTGAGTCTGCTAGCTCGATATTCATCTCCTACTTCGGTATCTTGAAGTAGTAGAGCCAAAGAAGGAACTTCTAATTCAAAGGGAAAAATAGCTTTAGCGCCATAAACCAAGACAAAAGGTGAAGTACCTGTGGGAGTTCGAACACTAGTTCGATAGGCCCACAAAGCTGGATATAATTGAATGTGCCAGTCGCGGCCAGATTTATTGACCAATATTTTAAGAATTTTGATTAAAGTTTTGTTAGATGCTTTTGCTTGACCATTACCCTGAGGATAATAGGGAGTGGACCAGCGATGTTGAATCTTATATTTTTGGCATAATTTCTTAACATCTTTATTTTTGAAACAAGTTCCATTGTCGGAGATGAGATTTGCAGGAATTCCGAACCTACAAATGATTTGATTAAAAATAAATTTAGAGACTTGTGTTCCGAGTGCAAGAAGCTAAAGGCATAGCTTCGACCCACTTCGTGAAATACTCGAGGGCGGTTATGATGAATTTGTGTCCATCGGATGACACAGGATTAATTTTGCCAATAATGTCTAAGCCCCATTTTGAAAAGGGCCAAGGAGATGAAATAGCCTGCGAGCTCTTGTGCGGGCGCATGGACAAGGTCGGCATGTTTCCGGCACTTGTCGCAATGGCGCACATAATCATGTGCATCATTTTCCATGGTAGGCCAAAAGTAGCCTATCCTAAGGAGTTTTTTAGCAATGACACTACCACTGAAGTGTCCTCCACAAGATCCATCGTGGGCTTCACTTAAAGCTGATTTGGATTCTTCTAGATTCAAACATCTCAATAGGATACCTTCAAAAGATCTCCTATATAAAGTATTGCCAATTATTACAAATCGACTTGCTCGTCTACGTAATAACCGATCGTTGGTTTCTATTAGAATTGACAGGGAAAGTCCCATTTTGAAGAAAATCAAATATTTTCGTATACCAAGGTTCAGGAGTAGTTTCATTGATTAGAAACACATCCAAAGGTTCTAAACATGACTGATTTGAAGCGGGTTCCTGGAGTCGACGAATAATTATGGTGGCATATTCGTCATCTAACTCCAAGGGCAGAAGGGATGCAGCTGCGGCCATAGCATCAGTTGCACGGTTGCTAGTTCGAGGAATAGCTTCCAAAGTGACTTTATCAAACAAGGATAACAATTGCAAAACATATGCTTTATATGGGCGCAATTTATCATCTCTGGTCTGATAAACTTCATTAATTTGGTTTATAACAAGTTGAGAATCACCAAAAACTAGCAGATGTTTGATTTTTAACGCCAAGGCAGCTCGTAATCCAAGGATTAGAGCTTCATATTCGGCAGTGTTATTGGTGCAAGCAAATGTTAATTTGAAGGACAAAGGTATAAGATGTTTTTGTGGGGATATTAAAATAATACCCGCACCAGCCCCACTCATGCATCGGGCTCCATCAAAGTATAAGGACCATTGTTCAATATGGTCTGCCTCTAATTGAAGGCATTCATCTGGAAACTCAATGATGAGGGGATGAGTAGACTCTAAGGGTGCAGCAGCTAATTGATCTGCTATGATTTGACCCTTAACAGACTTCTGTCCTATGAACGTGAGTTCAAACTCGCTTAGAGCAAGAACCCACTTGGCTATACGACCTGATAAATAAGGTCGACTCATAAGATACCGCAAGGGATCATATTTAGCAATGACATACATTTTTTGACTGAGCATATAATGGCATAATTTTTGTGTAGAAAATACGACTGCTAGACATAGTTTTTCTAATGTTGTGTAACGGGTTTCATAACTGATTAAAGTTTGGCTAATATAATAATTAGCACGCTCTCTCTTCTCATCATCAAGCTGAGCTAACATAGCTCCTAAGGCAGAATATGAAGCTGAAATATACAGGATAAACGGGCGATCAGGTCTAGGCGGTGAAAGCACAGGTGGGTTAAGGAGGTATTGTTTGAGAAGTTCAAAAGCTTCTTTACATTCGTCATCCCAATTAAAAGGGACATCCTTCTTAAGCAGCTTAAGAAAGGGACCTATTTTGTCCGCCAGCTTATCGATGAAGCGACGGATGGCTTGAAGTTTACCTTGTAAACTTCGTAACTCAGATATATTGGTAGGTGCGGGCATATCAGTGATAGCCGCAATCTTGAGAGGGTCGATTTCGATACCACGTAAAGAAACTAAAACCCCTAATAGTTTACCGGACTTAACTTCGAATATGCATTTGGTTGGATTTAATCGAATAAGGTATTCTCTTAACCGATTAAATACTTTTCTCAAATCATCTAAATGATCATCTTCTTTAATAGAGCGAGCTATAATATCATCTACATAATCATGTAGGATATCATGCATCATATCATGAAAGATATAAGTCATGGCTCGTTGATATGTTGCACCTGCATTCTTTAAACCAAATGGCATCACTTTCCAACAAAAGGTACCCCAAGGGGTAATAAAGGCTGTTTTAGCCTGATCTTCAGGAGCTATCTTGATCTGATTATAGCCAAAAAATCCATCCATTAGGGACATCATTCCACTCCCGACAGTAAAGTCAATAATTTGATCCATGTTTGGAAGAGGAAAATCATCTTTAGGGCATGCGGCGTTAATATCTCTAAAGTCTGTGCAAACCCTAACTTTGGTAGCTTCTTTCTTGGTGACTGGAACTACATTTGAGATCCATTCAGCATAATCAATAGCTTGTATAAAAACAACATTCAGGAGTTTTTCTAACTCCCCTTTGACTAGCAAGGCCACTTTGGGATGCATTTTTCTAAGTTTTTGTTTAACGGGTTTAGCATCCGGATGGACTACTAGATGATGCATGACTACAGAAGGGTCCAGGACACGGCATATCTTCATATGTCCAAGCGAAGACATCTTCATATTCTTTAAGAAATGCAATGTATTCATTTTGTTTTTCTTGACTTAATTCTGATCCAATATTGATTATGTGAGGATTATCCTCAGTTCCAATGTTAACTTTAATGACGTTTTCTACTTCCATGTGTAGATCTCTTTCAAAATTAGGTGGGGCGGGTGAAACGCCCAATTCTTGTAATTCTTTTAAGGTTAACTTGGAGAATTCATCTTGAGGAGTCGTGACCTCAAGCTGGGCTATAGTAGGTATAGAACCATCAAAATAAAAACCATTGTATAACAACTCTTCAACGGAGACATCATGGAAAATATCTCCTTCCAACTCATCGTCGGATTCAACAATCAATTCCGGGTAAGCTATGGATAGCATATTGCATGTAAAGAGATTATTCTTTGGACACAAAGAATCTTGTTTATCTAGATAATCTTGATAACATATGAGTTGATCATCATCTTCAAAAGGGAAGGGTTGACCCTTACTAGGAAACAGGCCTACACCACATCGGGCGAGGCCATGGTTCTACCTCGATAGGTTCTTTCATACCATTTTGGAAAGGTCCCAAGCCTTTCCCTTTATATCCCATTTTAAGCATTATAGGTTTAGCTTTAATATATTCATTAGCAAAATAACATCGGGCATATCCCTCATGATGAGTTTTGATGTTTCCGGGTATTCTTCCCCAATCATATCCTTTATAAATAAAAGCACAACTCCCGACTTGGTAAGTACTTCCCATAGGTTGTGGGAGGCCCAAAGTACGAGGAGATGGTGGCAAGTTATTAAAAAGAATTGAATCTTGCATAAAAGCATTTGTTTTTTCTGATATTAAGATTTTAGATAAATCCGATAAAAGTTCATCAGAAAGAGCATACGATGTAGAAGGATCATTCCCTATATCTTTAGATGTGGAAGGTATGATAGATGTAGATAATGTGGAGGTGTTAATAAATGGGTCTATAGGTTTTGAAATTATAGGGATAGAACATGAAGGATTGGTTGTAGATCTAAGATCTTTTTGAGGTTCTAGTGTGGTTTGTTCAGAAGATGGTTGAGTTAAATGTATAGGTGTAGTTGATGGAGTAGATGATGTTATGGGTGTGTGTTTCACACGTTTAGATGAAAAATAAGAATTAGGATGTGTGGATGACAGAGCGGGGCAAAATTGTACTCCAACAGGTTCTGCCAAAGCACACATATCAAAGGGTCTAGGGTCACCATGAATAGTGACCAACTGATTTTTAAATTCAAATTTAACACACTGGTGTAAAGTTGATGGGACAGCTCGCATCGCATTGATCCAAGGGCGACCCAAAAGTATATTGTACGATGCTGGGCAATGTACAATAAACACGGTTGTATCTAGGGTTCTAGGACCAACTTGCAAGGGTATAGTAATGACTCCACACGTTTCTTGTGTCTCGTCATTGAAAGCTTTGATAATCATATCCATTTTTTTCATTTCATCACTTCTAAAGCCAAATATTTGGTAGAAGTCAAAAGTGCATATGTTTAAAGATGAACCATTATCAATCAGGACTCTTTTAACAACTACATCTCCAATTAGGGCAGTAATATATAAGGGGTTATCCTTATGTAAACTATGTTGCGGGATATCTTTATCCCGAAAATCAATACAATCGACTTCTCGAGTGATGATAGTATTGGACATGGCTTCGGGTTGAATATTTTGTGGCACCATCATTTGGCTTAATGTAAGCATTAACTCATCCCTATGGGTAGGAGAAGATCTTAACAAGTCCAAAAGGGAAATTATGGCTGTAGTATTGGATAATTGTTCATTAATATTGTAAGGAGGCTTAGGTTGAACATTAGACATATGATTCCCTTTATTGGGATTTTTCAAAATAAATGGAGCTGATCCATCATTCTGAGTTTGATCCTGTTGAGAGTTTTGAGCCTGTTGTCCGGTAACAACTCCGATGGTACCTACAATGTTATATTGAAGACGCTGAACTGGTCTCGGTTGAGCGTTTATGGCTTGTTCATTAGGAAGGAACTGATTAGAAGAGGGTCGAGTAGTAACTCTTCTAGGAAATGGTTCTTCTGGAACCATAGCATCTGTGATAGGTTGAATAGGATCTGATTCATTTTCAGAGCTATTCGATTGGTTTGAGGTGATGTCTACTTCACTTTCAGTATCCGATTCTACATCACTAGGATCCGAAGTTTGAATATTATGTAGGGGCACTGGTCGTGACTATGGATAAAGTTGTACCAAATATTTGAGGATCCTGAACAGGTAATTGTCCGCTAATAGTCCCTACATATCGGGTAGGAGGGGGAACATTATGATGTTCGATTTGATTAGCCACCTCTTTACCATGGTTTGGTAAAGGATGTTGAAATATGTCTAATGATTGATTAGCATTTTGATTCGATTCTGGGGAATGGTCTTTTGAGCGTTATTAGGAGCATTTTGTTTAGGTTGGAAGGCTTGCACCTCCATTTCATTATTATCAATCAAGTCTTGTATTTTATGTTTCAATATTTTGCAAGAGTTTGTAGCATGTCCAGGTCCTCTATGAAAATCACAATGTAAATCAGCTCTGTATCCGGGTATAGTTGGATCAGGTTCCCGGATAGCTGGTAATTGAATCAAGCCTCGTGCTAGTAATTGAGGTAGAATGGTTGATAAAGGTTGGTTCAATCTAGTAAATTCTCGAGGAGGTTTATCAGGAGGTTTTAATATAAATTTTTTTGTTGTCTTCGTTGTATTGATATTAGCAACGTTTCTACTATCAGTGACTCCGTCACCTACAACTTGTTTGTTTTTATACTGATTTCTGGATGTTTTCTCATCATCTTTCTTTTTGAGCTGACCTCTTCTAATGAGAGCATCTTCTACCCTTCGAGCTAAGTCTATAGCTTGATCGAAGGTGGTTAAGGTAGTAGTTGATAACTCATAAGATATTTGTTCTTGCAAATTATTGATAAAAATATCCAACATTTCCCTATAAGGTAGCACAAAGTGCAGTTTTCCTGTCAACTGCCTCCATCTGGCTAAGAAATCAGCAAAACATTCATCTTTGTCTTGTTTTAAGTTGTATAAATATTTAATGGTGACATGCCTCTCGATGTAGGCACTAAATTGATGGACAAAAGATTCAGCTGTTTCTTCAAAGTTTCTCAAAGAATGAGTGGGCAATTGATAGTACCACTCTAATGCCATTCCTCCTAAACTTTTTGGGAACATTTTTAGTAATAGCAAGTCATCATGTGATATATCATGACATGCTATCCTAAACATGCGAAGATGCTCTATGGGATCTTCGGTTCCTTTATATATAGGCAGGACGGGCATGGGAAAGTGTTTAGGGTATGGTTGTGCTACAACTATGGGATCCAAAGGCTGACTACACATCTCTCGATAATTGTACGAGGGACGGTAGGGATCTATCTGGTCCATACGCGAAGCTAACTATTTCACCATGGCTTCCAGATTACTGGTTTGCCCACCATATTGGTTCGGTAGGGCATTAATATGGGATTTGTGAGCATATGATGGAGGGACATGAAGATTAGATGCTATATTGCTATTGTGTAAATTGTTGGTAGGAAGGGTGTTATGAAGAAGTTTTGAAGTTGTATTATGTTGTATCCCAGATTGTTGAAAATTGATGTTTGGCTTAGTTTTGGATTTTTGTCGATTTGAAGCATATTGATCAATAGTTTGGCGAAATAAAGCAGTGAATGAAGGTTTCTTTTGTGTGGAAATGATTTGAGGCTCAATAACAGGTTCCTTAGGGGGTTGGGTAACCTGTTGTTTTTGCATGTTCTGAATCATAGTGACCATATCTCTATTGGATGGTCCAGCCTTATCACTTTCTTGATCAACAAAGGACAAGGGATTAGTGTGTATGTTAAACATATCTTCCATGGCTGCTTGAGTGTCACTAATTTGTCCTCTATCAATACGAACTGCCATATTAAGAGCACCAATGTTATTATTGAAAAATTTCCAGAAATGATCTAAGTTATCAAAAGCAATAGTTCCGTCTGGAGCTATTCTAGGGGATGAGGATCCTTCCTCTTTAAGATTTTCTTGTTGTTCATTTTCTTTAGCCAGCTCATCTTCTGGTTGTTCTAGAGTTTCTCCTTCTGGAATTGAACCCTCAGGAAGGACATTTGGGTTTTTTGTTTTGTCTCCTAACCAATCTTCTTCTTCTTCTTCGGTTTGTTTACCATTCCTAAGTCTAGGCATTGTGCTTAAATTTAGATTTCAGCAAATATAAAATATATATATATATATATATATATATATATATATATATATATATATATATATATATATATATATATGCAACAAGCTTAAGAGGTATATATTTTAATTATATACCTACTATAGTATTTGAAATAAAATGTTTTTGGTTTTGTTATGTTTTTGGTTTTTCTTGTTTTTGTAACAATATTATAAAGATAACAAACAACACACTAAATGCAAGAAATAATAATAATGAAAGCAATGATCTAGTTTTCTATAAACAATTTATAAATATCATTAATGGGCTCGAGTTCTTCGGGAGTCATGAAGTGTTCTTCAAATTGAAAGTTTTCTTTCAAGAATTTGACAAAAAGTGCTATAGTGATATTATCTGTCTCAGATTTTGGTTGGTAGAAGTAAAGCTCGTGGCAATACTCTCGATATAACACAGCCCTAGGAACTCTATTCCATATTTCCCTATCCATAAGAATGACCTCTTGATCTTCTACATGACCTAGGAATTGGTGTATAACAGCTACGTTCTCGAGGTATTCCTCGAAGGTGAACAATTTTGAAGACACAAGAGCTCTCCTATAAGCTAACCACCTATGGCAGGCTCTCTGAAGTTCATGATAAAAAATGAGTTGATGAGGATCCAGGATCCTATCTAGGGCAAACCTCTTGATTTGTCTAAGTTCGGTTGATCTAGACGAAATGATACCTAGTCTCCTATCAAGTTCTTTCCACAGAAGTTGGTTTCTATCTATTTCAAGCACACTAAGCACAAAATTAACTTCTATGGCTGCTAATTGGTTTTCAACATTTATAGTGACAACTAATATTTTCTTAGGAGCTACCATCTAGACATGATATGCAACTTAGTAGTTTTCTAATGATTTTAAATGCATCTATGTTTTTGTTTTTTTTTTTTTTCAAAAGGTTTTAGTTTCACGTCGGGTTCACCAAAATGTATCGCTCCAAATTTTTTGCATCCTTACCTTCAGGCTATAGGATCCATGCCCGGAAGGAGGATGGGAAAAGGATGGGACAATACCTCGGACTGAGAGGCCCTTTGACGGTCCCGCCTCTCGGGGGAGGGGTATTAAGGTGATTTTTCGACGGATGGTGGGGTTCACCAGGAAACGTTTAGTGGCAGTTTCCATGCCTAGGTTGGGAATGAGTTTAATGTGTTCAATTTTAGCTTTAAACATCCAAGTCCTAGGTTTGGCCAAATGAATCTAAGTTGTTCTATTATGAAAATGCAAATTAAATGAATACAGGAAACAGATTTGAACAGAAAATAGAGAGAATAAGCTAGATTAAAGAGCCATACCTGATCCGGATGTCTGATGGAGGTTCTAATTTTTGAAGCAGTCAAGATCGTCTGGAATTTGATAGAATCATCTCCGATCTGACAGGATCGTCTGAGATCTGACGAATTCGTCAGACGAATTCGTCAGAGACCTGCAATCAGAGAAATAGAGACAAACTACAGAAAATGCAGCTATGCCAACAGAGGGCAATGATGTAGAATGATATCAATAATATTAAACTGATAATTATAGACAAAAATATGAGTGCGTTACAATGATTTAATGACTAATCATGATTTTATGATGCATACAAGCTACATGGGTGAACTCCAAGATGCAGAATAATAAGGAATAACCATAAGATTAACTAAATGCAGAATAATGCAGCAAAAAAGAGTGAAGAAATGCAAACTACGGGCACTGATTGCCCCCAATGTTGACTGCAATCGAAATCATCTCGGATTGGTATGAAATCGTCTCGAATTGGACAGGATCGTCTGCGACGATCTGAGCTTGCTCCGGCTGAAGAATAACAAAGTTCCTGCAAGAAAATTTGAAAAGGGACAAAGGCAAACAATAGTCTAGGATATTCTAATGCATGTAAAACTCGAAGTGCAGAAAAATTCAGCCAGGGGGATGTCAAGGGGAGGGCCTAAGATTAAATAGGCATAGGAAAGAGGTTGGGAGGTTGGAGATCATCCCAATTTGGGAGATCTCCAACGGGGGAAGTCTCTAACGGCATAGACACGCTTTTGCCCCGGTTAGAGACGCCGTTGAAACAGAAGCTAATTATGAAAAATTAGTTTTGGGACGAAATCGGCTGGACGTTCTGCTCCAGACGAAATCGTCCAATCTGAGGCGATATCGTCTGATCGGAGACGATATCGTCCAACGGATGAAACAAACTCTAAAAATGGCACGAAAAATGAGGAAACGGGCAGCAGGCGGTTTTGGAGCGGTTTTGGGGTTAAAATTTGAATTTGAATTATTACTAAGGTAATTTTAATTATTTGCTAAGGTTTACTATGCCAATTTTAGGGTGCTACACCAACAATGCTTATCAAACAAGGTTTCTAGAATCAACTTTCATTCTAGAAAAACCAAACTCAACAATGCTTATCAAACAACCCTTTTCACTCCAACTTAGCATTCACAACATCCAACAATCACTCACAAGGAAGATGTGCCCATACCTTTTGTTTGATGAAGAATTGTCCTTAAAAACCTGTCTCAATTATAACCACTCTCTTTGCCAATCACAAAGGTTAGATGTCACAAATACACCTTATCACTCCATCTAGATCTTAATGCATTAACAAAAAAATAATCACCACTTCAAAATATCCCAAAGCATTGACAAATTATTCTTCTCTTCTTTTATAAAGCAAGATCAAAATAAATTCCTTTTTCACCTTTTAACTCCACTCTCTAATTTATTTCCAATGCAACAAAGAATTAAAATAAACTATTTTAATCCTTATATCTCCCTACTTCAAACACTGCCCACTTAATAACATGTATGCCTCAAAACACCCTTTATTATAACATAGGCCTTGCAAAAATTAAATTAATTTTTCATACCTTAGACCATGCACCAAAAATGTTTGCGCACCACACAAACTACCTCCGCACGAATTCGAACCCGAAACCTCACTGCCAATGCTACACCCTAGCAAACGCTAGGCTAGCCACATGGGCTACGTACCCACTTGGGACCAAGGGCACACGATGTCCCTTTATTCCTTATCTTCCATGCCTAAAACATCAAATTCAAAAACCTCTTCTTCCTTCCTTGCAAAAATGTGATCGTGACTTGAACCCATGACCTAGCCTCCACAAACGCCTTAACTCTGCCTTGCCTATCATCTACGCTACCCAGCAGGTGGTGTAAGGTTTTTGTGCCCACTTTTATTTCAACATACACTCCTTCATATTTTTTGAATAGCATGAAGATTCCTCCCTCAAAGCGCTCGCACGAAGTATGTCTTATGCTCAATTTTAATCGATGAATGCATTAGACTTTGGGGAAATAATTTACCCCTCTTTATATGCAATAATTTAAATGTGGAGACGTCAGACCTTTTTCGATTTGCCACCATCTATCAAAACAAACTTTGGCACCAAGAATAATTTGAATTAAAATTTTAACCAAAAGGTTAAAATATTTTAATTAAAATTATTTAACCTTTGCCTCCTTTAATATTTTTAAAACTTGCTCACTTGCTCTTTTCAAGGAGAATGCTTTGCACTTCAAAAATAATAATTTAATTATAATTATTTTAAATTCAGAATGAATTTAAATATTATAATTAAATATTTAAATGTCCTTTGGGCCTTTTTAAATATAATCTTCCTTAGTTTCCTAACTAAAATAACTTTATTATTTTGAACTTATCATTCATAAACTTCCTTTAGAGAACCTTGCCTTAGTATTCCTTTGACATCAATGACAACAAATCTTGCTCATATTTCCAACAATCTCCCCCTTTGTCATTGATGGCAACCCATTTACCTTTTATCATTTCTTTTACCTTTTTTTGTTATGCTCCCCCTGATTGAATGCTTTCCTCCTAACTCAAATCTCTCCCCCTTACTCAAATCTCTCCCCCTTTGTCATCAATGGCAAAGGGTCACCTTTGGGGCTCGGGGCTAAGAATGAAACTCTTAGCTTAGCCCCTCCCCCACCTCCTCTTGAGGTGGTTAATTCTAGGGTGGGAGTATTTCTACTCCTAGTAAGCACTGATCTTTACCTTTGTCAACTTTCCTCCTTATCTGATCCTTCTGATTCCTCTGACCATTTATGTTCCTGCTTGTCTCTGGAATTTTTGCTCTACACCACTTTGTTGTATGTCCATCATTATTGCACTTATAACACTTAATATTGTTATTCCTTGGAGGTGCAAATATCTTGGGATTTCTCCTAGTGAAGCCATATCTATTCCTGTCATGAACCCTGCAATTCATTGCCTTGTGACCAAACTGATTACAAGAGTAGCAATACCCTTGAAAAAGTTACCTATTGTTGAACCTTCCATATTCCTATTTTCCATGTGTCTTGCATTGTGAAGCTTTGTGCCCAAACCTATGGCATGAGAAGCATCATCCATTGAAACTACCTTGCCTTGACCTCATTGGTCTCTTAGTCTCTTTTACCCTGTGTTGATTCATGTTCCATCTGTTCCTCATTTGTGCATTGTTCCTTTCCTTGTTGAACTTTCTGTTGTCCAACTCATCCTCAGAAGTCTCACTCTCTCTTACACTCTCTTATTCTAAAGTTTCTTCTTCTTTAGAACTTGAGGTTGACTCCTCTCCTTGTTTCTTTTGTACCTATTCAAAACCAAGACCTATCTTGCTTGATGTAGGTTTTTGTACCTTGATCATCTTATCTACAATCTTTGAGCTCCTTCCAAACTTGTGTAACCTATCCTTAGACTCTTTTACTTCTTCCCTTAGTAGAGCCACTTCATGTTCTAACCTTTCACATTCTAAGACCTTTGCTTCTAACTTATATTTAAACTTCCTTGTCTTAGCCATTGACTTATTTAGATCCTCTATAAGCTTTCCTTTCTCTTCATCACATTCTTGAAATTGAAGCTTAAGTTGGGAGTTTTGCTTTCTTACCTTATTTAATGCATCAAGGGCATGAATAAGTTCACCTTCAAGATCAACTTCTCATGTTTCTGATTCTTCCTCTATTTTTTTACCTTTGAAAACATCTTCATTCTTTTCTGACTTGTCTTCTATAGGATCACCTCCTTCTTCTTCTAATGCCATTAGAAGATTCTCTTCTAGTCCTTCAAGTGTATCTTCATATTCATCATCACTGAAACTGAAACCACTCTTTGTACAACTATCTTCAAGATGACCAAAGTTACCACATCTAAAACACTTGAGGATTATTGGTGACCTTTTTCTAACCATTTCCTTTTCTTTTGCTAGAAATAGAACTTCATATTTATCATTATCTGAGGAACTATTATCACTATCACTTGAGTACTTACTTGCCTTGTCTGCATAGAAACTCTTCTTCTATATTTGGAAGAACTTCTTTCCTTGCTTGCCTTGACCATCCCTACTTTTCTTTTGGTACCTGTATTTTTTTGATTCCCTATTCTTATGATCCTATTTTTCTTCATCATTGCTATTTCTAGCTTCTTGACAATCAGTTGCATAGTGACCATACTTTCCACAATTGAAACATCTAACAGATTTTACATCTTTAAATCTTCTTGGATCCTTGTTTCTTTTGCCATAATTTGCTTCTTCATCACTGGATGACTCATTGCTTGAATCTGACTTCTTACCCTTTGTCTTCTTAGTAGCTTTGAAGGCTGCTTCTTTCCAGAGATTAGGTTCCTCTTTTGTTCTCATCTCAAAAGTTGTAAGAATACCAAGTAATTCATCCCTTGTCAAAATATCACCATATTTTGATTCCTCTATAGCTGAAATATTTTCACTAAACCTTTTTGGGAGTGATCTTAAGATCTTATCACAAACATCAGATTCTTGAACCTCAAGTCCAAGTCCTTGCATGGAGTTAACAACCTCATCTACATGAAGTAGATAAGCACTAATATTTTCCTCATCCTTCATTCTTAGTTCTTCAAATTGTCCCTTGAGATTTCGTATCTTTACCCTTTTGACATTTTTATCTCCTTCATATATGCCTTGCAACTTATCCCAAATTCCTTTTGCTGATTTGCAATGCATAACCTTTACGAACTTTATTCTATGCAAACCTCTCAAAATTGCATTCATTGCTCTTGAATTGTAATGATGTAGAAGCTTACCATCTTTATCTGTAGGTGGAGTAGCTGGTGGTGTGTATCCATTTTCAACTACTTCCCATATTTCATTGCCAAGTGCCATCAGGTGAATCTTCATTCTCATACTCCAAAATACATAATCACTTCCATCAAAACACTGGTGCTGAATTATCTGAGGATCCACTCTTAGAATCCATTTGTGTTCTTGTAAGATTTTCCTTCAAGTTGTTAAACTCTTCCGAAGGAACCCGCTCTGATACCAATTGAAGAACACAAGCTTATACTGAGAGGGGGGTGAACAATATAAGACCACTTTTTACTTTTCTTTCCCAATCAATATTATGCAATATATCAATAGCAATATCAACAATAGTAATCAAAGCAATGCATAAATCACCACACACAATAGAGACACCAATTTAACGTGGTTCACCCAATATGGGCTACTCCATGAAGAAAATATTTCACTAAAATTTTCTCAACAAATCTCTTGGGAAACCTTTCCCTATTACAATGTTTATGGACCTCTATCCAAAGGAGACACCAATCCCCTAATCAAGTTCATGGATCTCTATCCACAGGAGAACTCCTTCTCCTCTACTCTAGATAGTGATCTTCTAGAAGAACTGCTACCTCCACTACACTAGCTTATGGATCTCTATCCACTGAAGACTCATGTCCTCACTCAGAAGACCTATCCTCACTACCCTAGCTAATGGATCTCTATCCACTAGAGACTATCATCCTCTATACTCTATCACCTCCAAAGCTAGCTCTCAGCTCTATCTCAAATCTACACTAAACATGGTCCTTCAATCTAGCACAAATCTGCTCAATATCTATCCTCTGATCTACACTAAACATAGTCCTTCGATCTAGCACAAATCTGCTCAATATCTATCTTTAATCTAGCACAAACATGTCCTCAAATATACACCAAACTCTATCCTCAAATCTACACTAAACACAATCCTTCAATCTAGCACAAATATGCTCAATCTCTATCCTCAAGCCTTAACACAAAGCTTGACTCAATCACAAATCAAATCTGCTAGATCTACCCCAAACCTTAATCCAAGGTTTGAACAAATCAATCAACTCTACTCTCAAGTCTTCTCAAAGACTTATCTCAAATCTACCTTGTAAGCTTCCACAAAATCTCACACTAATCTATCCACAAGTCCTCTCTAGAACTTGTCCAATCTGCTCAACAAGTCTTCACCAAGACTTACCTCAAATATACTCAACAAGTCCTCACTAGAACTTGTCCAATCTCAACAAGTCTTCACCAAGACTTACCTCAAATATGCTCAACAAGTCCTCACTAGAACTTGTCCAATATCTCAACAAGTCTTCACCAAGACTTACCTCAAATCTCTCAACAAGTCCTCACTAGAACTTTTCCAATCTCATAGAAACATATAGAGAATTGTTAGAGACTCAATATGCTTCACATTCACAACAATGCTCAATCACTTTCAATCTCTTTCTTTAATAAAATTAGAATATGGAACAATTTGTTTCACAAAACTTGAACTACCACTTCAACACTTCCACTTGACTAGGCTCAATCAACTCCACTCAATCACTCACTCAATAAAGCACTCCTTGCTTACAAACCCTAGTCCAAGTATATGAACACTCACTCACTTATTTCCAACAATGCTTATCAAACAATCTCACATAACAATGATACTCATGATCTTTCACAAACCCTAGTTCAAGATAGTTCACAACTTCACATAACAATGATACTCATGTTCTTTCACAAACCCTAGTTCAAGATAGTTCACAACTTCACATAACAATGATACTCAATATTTCCAACAATGCTTATCAAACAAGGTTTCTAGAATCAAATTTCATTCTAGAAAAACCAAACTCAACAATGCTTATCAAACAACCCTTTTCACTCCAACTTAGCATTCACAACATCCAACAATCACTCACAAGGAAGATGTGCCCATACCTTTTGTTTGATGAAGAATTATCCTTAAAAACCTGTCTCAATTATAACCACTCTCTTTGCCAATCACAAAGGTTAGATGTCACAAATACACCTTATCACTCCCTCTAGATCTTAATGCATTAACAGAAAAATAATCACCACTTCAAAATATCCCAAAGCATTGACAAATTATTTTTCTCTTCTTTTTATAAAGCAAGATCAAAATAAATTCCTTTTTCACCTTTTAACTCCACTCTCTAATTTATTTCCAATGCAACAAAGAATTAAAATAAACTATTTTAATCCTTATATCTCCCTACTTCAAACATTGCCCACTTAATAATATGTATGCCTCAAAACACCTTTTATTATAACATAGGCCTTGCAAAAATTAAATTAATTTTTCATACCTTAGAACATGCACCAAAAATGTTTGCGCACCACACAAACTACCTCCGCACGAATTCGAACCCGAAACCTCACTGCCAGCGCTGCGCCCTAGTGAACGCTAGGCTAGCCGCATGGGCTACGTGCCCACTTGGGACCAAGGGCACACGATGTCCCTTTATTCCTTGTCTTCCGTGCCTAAAATATCGAATTCAAAAACCTCTTCTTCCTTCCTTGCAAAAATGCGATCGTGACTTGAACCCATGACCTAGCCTCCACAAACGCCTTAACTCTGCCTTGCCTACCATCTGCGCTACCCAGCGCGTGGTGTAAGGTTTTTGTGCCCACTTTTATTTCAACACACACTCCTTTGTCTTTTTCGAATAGCACGAAGATTCCTCCCTCGAAGCGCTCGCACGAAGTATGTCTTATGCTCAATTTTGATCGACGAATGCATTAGACTTTGGGGAAATAATTTACCCCTCTTTATATGCAATATGGTAAATGTGGAGACATCGGCCCTTATTCGATTTGCCACCATCTATCAAAACAAACTTTGGCGCCAAGAATAATTTGAATTAAAATTTTAACCAAAAGGTTAAAATATTTTAATTAAAATTATTTAACCTTTGCCTCCTTTAATATTTTTAAAACTTGCTCACTTGCTCTTTTCAAGGAGAATGCTTTGCACTTCAAAAATAATAATTTAATTATAATTATTTTAAATTCAGAATGAATTTAAATATTATAATTAAATATTTAAATGTCCTTTGGGCCTTTTTAAATATAATCTTCCTTCAAACTAATTTATTATTTTGAACTCATGATTCTAATTTCTTTGGAGATAACCTTACCTTGTATATCCTTTTGACATCAATGACAACAAATTTTTTTCATATTTCCAACATATGTTGGCTCGAGCCAACCTATATTTTTGTTCTTCACACTATATTTGTTCCTCTCTCAAGCACTGCTCATTTAGTTGCAAATGCTTTTTTATCTGTGTTTCCTCCTGCTTGAGGATTTCTAAGCGCTCTTGTTCTGCATGCAACGCTTCCTCTAACCTACGTACATGGTCATATTGATCTATGACTAAATGTCCACGACTCTGTAACATCGTACAAAGAGTCCTAATGGAGAGGCCTCTTGGTGAGTATCCTACTATGCTTTTTTCCTTGTCTATCAGGGTTACATGGTCTATGTAAACTACCCTATGTTTCATACCCCCATGATCGTAGGTAGTGGGCATGTTGCAAGGGTGCTTTGAAGCTTCCTCCAGCTCATTAGTGTGCCTAGTTGTTTGATGGCTACGTGAACTTCCTAAAATGGAATGTGTAGTAGCATTACTTCTCTGAGTTGGTTTTGAGAGAACCTGATCCAACTCATCAAGTTTTTTGGATTCCCATGATCAATCTCATGGGATTCCATTGGTACCAATGAGACTATGATCTATGACTATTCTCCCATATTCAAGGAGGCCAAGAGTTATTACGGATCTGTGACTGGATGCATCCTTTGTGTCTTACCCTTGAGTGAGATGATTTGACCTAAGTATTTCATGTGAATATTGGGGCCTTGAATCCCCCTCATGTCTATGTGAAGATTGATGCCTTGAAGCCTCCTCATGCCTACCACGAGAAGAACCTGGATATGGTTCTCTAGTTGGGGTTTCTCGAGGAGTACCCCCATAGGTTGAGTTATTGCCCCTAAGGCTCACTGAATGTCATTAAATGAAATTGTGTGTGGGCAGCTCAATATTATTGTGACTGTAATTGTGATTGCGTGGAGCATCATTTTCCATATCGATGTTGGACTGAGGGTGGTTGCTCTGCGTGAAGACCATAAAAATTATGAATTATATTTTATGTAGATTTTAGAACATGCAAACAAAGTAAACAAGTTTTTATCTCTTTTAAATCTTCTTGGTGTCCCTAAAACTGGTCTTATGTGTTTAGATTTATTGAATACTTAGACTATCTCTCATCATGTTTTGCATTTCATTGATGATATACTCAGATTATTTAAGTTGATTTCACTCGTATGCTCACAGCTCGACAACTAGAAGAGAAATTCTAGTTATGTAAACCCACCAAAGTGTGGATATGATTACATACCTCACAGGTCCTTTCATATCCTCACCTAGTATTACCTCATCAGTGTCATACCCTCAAAAGATAATTACATGCAACTTTTCTAGGCTACATCAATTCTTGGATCCGGTAATGGCCAATATAAAAGGTTTGTGGGATTTGAGCCAATGGGTGGAGATGAAAGCCACCGTCGTTGGACTCTACTAGTGGATGGTGATGAAGTCCAACTCACTAGCATTTAGATGAAACATGGTGTGTGAGTGTTCCTTTTAAATTTTTGCACAAAGAAAAATATGCATCATGAAGCACTCATGCTCTTTCCTATATGCCTAAAAAAAATGTTTTATTTTCAAAAAAATGCACATCTAAATGATTACATGATTTTCAGAGAATGCATTGCTAATTTATGAAACAATGGCCTCTAGCTGGGTCCTATGCAAGCAATCTCTACAAAACATCCTAGACCGAGAGAGACTACGGTGGATTTGAAATCAGAAGTCTACTATTCCTAGCAGCGACTAGAAGAGAACTTAATAAAACTATGCATTTTTCCTTTAATTTTTTCTACATTTTTCTAATTAATCAATATTTCTCCTATTGTATTCTGGAAGTAAAACATAGACAGAGAAAGGAAAAATAGTAGAGAGTTACCCCAACCTAAAATCCACATTTGATGAAGCAGTGGCTGACCTCTGTTGCTATTTTTCTGTTGGCAATTGTTGCTCAGGGTGGCTACTGTTGGCCGTTGTATTCAAAAGAAACCTCTGTCTGCTAGTTCCTATCAGTCAGAGCATCTAGACCTGCACATAGAAAATACACAAAATATCAGTAAATTAGCTAAAAATAGAAAACTGGGTGGGCATCCCACCATGATCACCATATTTACTATCCCAAGAAGCAATACACCTAATCTACTTGCAACATAATATCAAGCATGAAACCATGAAAGCATAAAGGCAAATAATTAACAAAAAAATGCAGGATCTCTTTTATTAATTCATGGTGCAATCCTTTTATAGATAAGTCCCTCTTAGGGATACCAAATATTTGATACAATGATTATAAGTAGAAATGTGCCCCTGAAAGGGGATGGTGCACTCCGCAAGCCTCTCATATTTGACATGAATTTACACAAGGGCTTATTGATGCCTTCTTCTCCTTCGCTTTCTTGGAGGGATCTAATGCCTAAATTTTTTAACTTGGTCCAGGAACCTGTGATCTGTGTACAAGAAACAATAGAGAATGATCAGTAGCATATGTGGCCTCTCATGATGAGGCTTTCTTTAAATATCTACAAGAAATGATATAAAAGCATAATAAAAGCATAATGAAGCAAAGATAGGTAGAAACACATAAATAACTTGGAAATAACCATGCAAATGCAATGAAAAATATAGATCTATGCTAATCTAATATGATAAAGCCAAAATTAATGAGAAATCTAAGCTAAAATTTAGGAAATAATGCCTTAAACCCTAGCCACTGTTGCTTAGGATGGCCATAACTGTAGGCCACTATAAAATATAGCAACCACTAGCTGTGATCTTTTGCCTTGAAAACCAGGGGCTGAGACACTCAATCCTTCATCCAAATTTATGTTAAAGGGTCACCTTTGTATCCAGAGATTGATTGGCAATGAAAAACATCTTGATATGAATGATTGGATGGTGCATAGTCATTGCTCAATCGGATAGCACTTCATTAATCCTCAATGGGGTGTAGAATCGCTCTCTAATTCGCTAGGGCTTCACTGCATAAAAAATAAAAATTTTAGGGTCCTTTCTTTTTCTTTTTTAAGGACCTCCCAGATCTAGATCTAGGTCAAGATATTGGCTTCCTAGAGAAGCCAAGATCCAGATATGCATGTAACTAACCGTTAGAGGGGAAGGCTCAGTCACATATTATCATGGAAGGGGAAATTAGGAGTATTTCTGGGAGATGCATGCCAAAAATCACTCGCAAACAATGCAAGTGTAGTCACTATCCATAATTTAGACTCTCTTTTATGACCAGTTTGTGTTTTAGTGCTAGCCATTGTCCAGAGCAGTGGCTACCCATGGCCACTTTGAGCTTCAGTAGCCTACATTGGTGACCACTCTGGTCAATAGTGGTCATGCCTAAATGGGCCATAACTTCTCGTTGTGAGTGGTTAGGACCATTGCTAGCTCTTGGAAAGGTCTAAGATCAGTCATATAGTCTTTGAATGTGTCCATATGAGTAGTCTCCTATACATGACGTATTTTAGGTTTCTATAGACCAAAGTCCTTAGCTAACCAGAACCTTCTAATGTTAAATAAACACTTGGTTATCCTAAATGGGTCCTTATCATGGATCAAGAATTGGATTCCATTGAAAGGAATCACATATGGGAGTTAGTTGATTTACCCCAAGGAAAATCTACCATTGGTATAAAAGGGATTTACAAGGCAAATTATAAATCATATGGCTCACTAGATAACTACAAGGCTCGCTTAGTAGCTCAAGGCTATAAGCAACAAGAGGGAATTGATTATGAGGATAATTTTTCTCCTATGACAAAGATGACTACAATCTGCACAGTTATTGCTTTAGCAACTCAAAAACATTGGCCTATATATCATATGGATGTAAAAAGTACATTTATTAATGGTTCATTGAAGGAGGAAGTGTATGTGAACCAACCACCAAGGTACACAATCAAAGGCCAAGAAAACAAAGTCCTCATATTGAAGAAAGCTCTATATAGGTTGAAGCAAGCACCCCAAGCTTGGTATGCAAAAATTGACTTCTATTTCATCAACCTTGTTTTTACTAGATCTGCAGCAGAATCTACTCTCTATGAGAAACATTGGAAGAACCACATCATTTTGGTTACATTGTATGTGGATGATATTCTCATTATAGGTGATAAGACAGATGGAATAAGATTTCTCAAGGAGGACTTACGTAAAAATTTTGAGATGATAAACTTAGGCATCCTCCACTTTTGCTTAGGTATAGAGGTATGGCAATAGCCTGGTAGGATATTTGTCTCATAGGCTAAATACATTCGGTGAAGGTTTTGCATGGCGGAGTGTAAGCCCTCTCTCACTCCCATGGAAACCAAGTTAATATTGGTTAATAGTGATGATGAAGAAAGGGTTGATGGCACCCTTTGCAGATAGCTAGTTGGAAGTTTGATCTACTTAACTTCAACTAGACCAGATATTTCCTATTTAGTTGGACTTGTTTCTAAATTCATGTAGGATCCTAAGAAGAGCCATTGGATAGCAGCTAGGAGGATTTTGATATTCCTCAAGGTCACCCCTCATCATGGCCTTATGTACACATCATGTGATGATTTTTTTGATTGGGTACATAGATTTATATTGGGCTAGTTGTTCTGAAACTAGAAGATCCACTCCAGGTTATTGTTTTCAATTGGGTCAAGGCTCAATTTCATGGAGCACCAAGAAGCAGAACATAATTTCATTATATTCAGTAGAGATTAAATATAGAGCATAATTTGAGGTAACTAAGGAAGCAATTTGGTTGAGGTAATTACTTTAGTACATTGGGCTATTCATATATGGTCCAACTTATATATATTGTGACAATCAAAGTACCATTAAGATGACCAAGAATCTAGTCTTCCATGCCATAACAAAGCACATTGAGATCCATCATCACTTCATCATAGAAATGGTCCAAGAATACATTATACACATGGAGTATGTACCAACTCAATATCAAGTGGCTGACATCTTCACCAAGTCACTTGGGCTTGACAAGTTTTTCCAATTTAGCAAAATGCTCTATGTATGTAATAGAAGTCAACATTAAGGGGGGATGTTATCTAATGTTGACTTATATTTGTTTATAGTTAGGATAGTGCACATTAAGTGGGGATGTTAGAATATTATAATGTGCACTATACCTTCTTTTATATTATACATAACACTTGTCTTATGCATGACACTTGGAGTGAAGGTTATGACACTTGTCAAATATCACATAGGCTTGATGCCTATATATTGTAACTTATTTCATCAATACATTGTGACTTTTGTTGGTCCCAACAACCTAATGACCTTTTTATTTTAGTGATTAGATTTTTTTTAGATGATTATGTCAAACCATTTCCTTAAGGGTAATAGTTTGCCAAATTGGAGAGTTTTATTGAGTATTTAGCACATAAATCAATCATTTCATATGAAGTTAAATAGTTACTATTGTTGATAACCAACTTTCTAGGGACTCTGAATCTTGTTATTATGTTTTATTCAAGGATTTTACTATAGCTTATGTGGTTGATCTCTTTAAAGGTGCGAATTCTACCCATTTGGTGAAGTAATCATTAGTTGTAATGATCCATTTATGTCCCCATGAGGAATTAGGATTTATTTATCCTATCAAATTTATTCCCAATTGGGAGAACATGATATCTATGATAACTAGTTGGAGTCGCATTAATGCTATTTTTTTCTTCCCATAAAACACCTGACAATTATGGCATCCTCTCATGTATTGATGAACATATTTAAACAAAGATATCCAGTAATAACCAACTCACATGATTTTGTTAGTTGTGGCTTTAGGAGAAAAATATCCACCACAAAACCCAGTATGATATTCTTTTGTGATTGGAGGAACTTATTTTTAAAATAGACATAGTAACAATACACCATCAGGGTGCCTCTAATACAATTTACCTCCTTGTATGTAGTATTTTTTAGCCTACTATTTCATAGATCTTATATTATTTTGGCGCATATATTTTGGAAAATATAAGATTTGAAGATAAGATAATATGTCATCATACCATCTACATTCTATATTTTTAGTTCTTCTGATCACTTGGGTTTCATCTACTATAATGAAATAGTTCATATCTTCTTTATTAGCCATGTATTTAGCCAATCCTTGTTCTTTAACAGTTTGGATGGCTTTGAATTCAATATCATATTACAATAATTTTACCATCCATCAAGGAAGACTACCAATAGGTTTTGACTGGGTAAAAGCATATTTTATAGCTATGAAAAAATGCAGCATATGACTTTATTAGACCCAAAAATGCCTTTGAAGTACTTTAGTGCTTTTATTACAGCATAAGTCTATTTATCAATCATTGTATATCTTAAATGGGATCCTTTTTGTCATGTACTCATAAATATTATAGGTATTTCATTTTTCTCTTCATCTTTCTAAGATATAACTATAGTAATAGTATTCTCAGATCCAAAAGAATATATATTGAAATATTTGGAATAATCAGGACAATTTAACACTAGGGCAATGGTAATAACATTTTTAAATTTATTGAAAAGCTTTAGTATTCTCCTATATCCACCTTATATCACCATATTTCTTATTCATATCATTTATTAGCTTAGATATTTCAATAAATTTGGGTACAAACCTTCTTACAAAGTTGATCTTCCTAAAGAAAGATCTAACTCCTTTAAGGTTCTTAAGAGGAGAAATTTTTGCACTAGCTTCAATTCTTTATGGATCAATACTAATCCCTTATTTTAACACTACATGTCCTAATAGATTTTCGTGTGTTGCCCCAAAAATACACTTCTTAGGATATAAGGATTTTCCATACTCTTTGCATCTGGAAAATACTACAGCTAGGTGCTCAAAATGCTCTTGAAGATTTTTTGAAAGCACAGTAATATCATCAAGATAGACTACACCAATTTTAAATATAAGCCCGTTAAATACAAAGCCCATAGCTCTCTAAAATTTTTCTCCTAAATTCATCATACCAGAAGGTATTCTTAGATACTAAAATGTTCCCTAAGGAGTGGTGAAAGCAGTCTTGTGCATGTCTTTTGAATTAACCTTTATTTGATTATATCCTAAAAATCCATCCAGTAAAGATATTATGGTTGAACCAACCACTAGATGCAATAATTGTTCCATATTGGTAAGAGAATATTTATCTTTAAGTGATCTCTTATTTAAATTTCTAAAATATACACACAACCTAATATCTCTATTTTTCTTCCTTAGCAGCACTAGATTGGCTATCCGAGAAGAAACTCTTTTATGATTATTTTTACATCCAGTAATTTATGTACTTCCTCCTACATGACTAGATGTAGGGTGAGGTTAAATTTATTTTGTTTCTGCCTAAAGGGCTTTGCATATTCTTTTAAAGGAATTATGTGAGTCATGATATTTGTGTTAAAATTCTTCAAATATTCATAACTCCAAGAAAAATCCTCTTTGTTTTTCTTTAAAAAACTTATATATTGTTCCCTCTCCTTTCCTACCAAAGCTTTATTGATCTTCACCATTATTGAATCTTCTTTTTTTCCAATGTTTATATCATCAACTTCTGATTCTTGGAAAAGTGGTTTATATGCTTTCTCAAAGTCATCAAACAAGCTCTCTAAGGAAACTAACCCTTTCAGAATTCTATTCATTTTTAGTTGAATCAATTCTACTGGGTCTCCAATGATATCTTTCAACTTCTCTTCATATTCCTCTTCACATATCACATCCACATATTGGTTTTGGAGGGTTATGAAGTTTATCATATATATCATCTTGGAATGCTTTAAGATATACAATATTATATGGTACGAAAGGTTTATAAACAAAAATGGTAGGAAATATTTTTATTTATTCAGTGACTTTTGCACTAGATGCTTTTATTGCTAATAGATCTACAATGTAATTTTCTTCTCTAGGAATGTATGAAATATTGAATGCTAGAAATTTTTCTCTCATATAATATTGTTGATTTATATTATTTCAGTCTTGGATGCCTAGTCTGGTGTTTCCCTTTTATTTTTTGAATTATTAACTCAGCATCTCCATTACTAGTTGGATAGTTGATGCCTAGTTCTTTAGCTTTTCTTAATCCTAAGAGTAGGGCTTCATATTTTACTGCATTATTTGTGTAGGAAAATTCTAATATATAAGGGATACCTAGGTAATTACCCTTGATATTAGATAAGTTGAGTCCTACACCTAACCCATACTAGGACTTTGCCCCATCAATGGTCATGGTCCATATTTCTTGAGTCAATATTTCTTGAGTCAAAACCCTAGTGGATTTTGCATCAACTAATTCTCTAGTTTTGGGATCCATGTATTTAGCATTAGGAACTTCCATTAGAAATGGAGTGTGCCAAAATGAGTATACTCCCATTTCTTTCTCTTCTACATAGTTTACCAAATTAATCATAGTATCATCTAATTTTATCAATTCTACAAAATACTTGTTAAATGGTTCTCTCCTAGCTGTAATATTTTCTTTTCTTGATATGGGAATGGTAGCATAAAGACCAATCTAATTGAATATAACATCCTAACTATTCTACCCAATGTTTGTTCATAATTAAAGAGAAAAAAGGGTCCACATCCATTACTACTACATCCATCACTATGCCTTTCTTTGGATATTGATATAAATATACAAGCAAGTTAGCAATTACCCCTACACATGGTTTTTGCCTATTGTCTGTCACTAAAATAGGAGGAGAATCCCTTGTCCAAATGAGTCCTAATTGATCTTCTATCTCTTTGGGCATGATGTTATGAAATGCACCACTATCAAGCATACAATTGTGAATAATGTATCTTTCTCTTGAATCAAAACTAAATCTAAGGGATACATAAAATGGTTTAACTGATGAGGATGTTCTAGTCTCATGATTTTGAGGTCTAGTAGCACTACATGATTGATATTATTTTTTTCCTATCAAATCAAAGGCCTTACAAACTTGTTCTCTATATTTTTGAAATTTTATTAATTCACCAAAAGCTATATTAACTTTCTGTCTACTCAGTTTTGTACCAACATCAAATTTTACTCTTTCTAACATTAAATTTTTTAGTACATTTCTCATTTTGTTGTAATTGTTCTTCTACTTCTTTATTTTAGGAAAAAATATTTTATCTTTTTTATTCTTTTTATTTTTATCTTTGTATGAGGTTTTGCTTGTAACAGTTTGTCCCCTAACCTCACTAGCTGATATCTTTTCTACTATGCTAGGTGTTGTTCTGTTTCTTAAATTTAAGGTATGGATCACTTCTAATTATTCTATCTCTTTAGCTATTGGTATCAATTTACCTTGTTTTATTATGGCATATCTTTAATCCTAATATCTTTGTAAAATTTTTACATTTTTGATTACTAAGATTTTAGGCCAATGATTGGAGGCATATAAGTCCATATTTTCTTCAAATAAATTTTCTCTAGATTCATCTTCTTGAGTCCAACAAACATTAATTCTAATATCTTCTTTAGACTCATCATCTAAGTCTACAGTATTATGCATGCTTAGGTAAATTCCACAATCAATTAGATTATGTGGGGCATCACAGGAAAAATAAATATAAGGAATATATAATGCTATATTTAGATAAGGGATAGGGTTTAGAATGACATCTTGATATTTATTAGTTTCTCTATTTTTCCAACCATTCCCATTATTCCTATTTTTATATTCATTAGATTTATTATTTTTCCAATTTTTATTAAAATTTATCCTTAATGGGGGTCTACTATCGCCCTGTTGTTTATCTCCTTAAGGGTGCGAAGATTCACCATTATTTTATTTATTTATCTCTATTATGGAGATCCTATTATTCATCGTATTACACATCTCAGTCATTTGTTCACAAGTTTTTCCATGGGGTTTATTTCAATTTTTCTTAATAGGTTAAATCCTACTTTCTTGGGTATTTTGTCAAAATAATTTAACTCTAAAGAATATGGCTTCATTTTACCACTATCTAACATATTCTTCTATATTTTCATTGCTTTATCCATGCATAAATCAATAGTAACTACATGTTCTTGTCTTAATTCGTAGTTAAATTCTCTTGGAAAAGCATTTTATAAAAATAGATGGACTGAATATTATTTGGTCTTAGGTCAATAGGGATATTATTCCTTATTTTGGTAAATATCCTATTAAATTCACTAACATAATCACTCACATTTTTTATGGTAGCCAACTCTATCAAAAGATATTGTTCATTTCTCCTCTCACCATACTTCTTGAGAAAGTTGTCTTGCATTTGATGGAAATTTTAGATAGTACCGGCTACAATAGTGTTAAACCATTCTCTAGCATATTTTTCCAAAGTCTGTAAAAATAACCTAAAGACCACATATTTCTCATTCACCTCAAGGTTATCCATAGCATATAAGAAATCTCTAATGTGATAATCTAGAGAAATAATTATTACCTTGAAATTTTAGGAGATATTTGGTAGGTAAATCATGCAGTACATAAGGTAGAGCAATGGGAAATATATATTATTCCTCCATTGATGCAAATTAGGTTGTGCATTTGGATTCTGGTTAGCCATGCTAACTACTAGAGTAATTT
The DNA here is from genome assembly GCA_028583015.1 of Wollemia nobilis. Lineage (NCBI taxonomy): Eukaryota > Viridiplantae > Streptophyta > Pinopsida > Araucariales > Araucariaceae > Wollemia > Wollemia nobilis. The sequence goes on from JAQPPZ010003183.1 coordinate 2,211,354, forward strand.
TAATAGGATTTATAGTAATCATAGCAGGTGATATAGTAGTAATATTACTAATAGTATCAGGAGGAGTAATAAAATTATTTTCTACAGTAATAGCATCTAAATTTTCTCTAGAAATAGGACTTCTTGGTGAATAAATAGAAGGATGAGTTCTAAAGCATACCTCTAGATTTTAAAATTCTTGAAGTAACTCTCGATCAGTTCTCCTTATTTGTGCCAGCACAATCTGCTCGTTCTTTCTTGATTTATTGATTTCTTAATTTCTTGATTTTTGGGTCTTAGCCAGTCAAAGTCACCAACGCTGGTACATGCAAAAAGAACAAAAATTTATAATCAAGATTGCTTGACCTCTTTCACTCTCTTCCTAATGAAGTATACTTCTTGGGATATTTTTAATTCAAGAAACAATAAAACATAAATAAAATCCTATGACTATTGAATTCTTGAATTATTGGAAATGGTGGATGTATAGGGAAAATTGTCTCAATGTTTTTACTATAGAATTGGACATTCCCTATTTACTATAGGCTTATTATTACCTATAAAAATATTTAAAGTTATTTTTGGGAAGAATCTACAGTTTCAATAATTCATTCCTTGGGAATGCCTACTATTGACAAGAAAATATAATCACAATTAAACTCTCGAGGTCAACCTCACAAAATTTTGACTTATAAATATTGAGTCCTAGCAACAACACCATTTACTATTGTGGTGATTTTTTGTGTCCTTCGGAATTGGGATTGCAACACAATAGAAAATCATCGATTCACAATCAGTGCTGCTAAATTTGGTTGATCAACCTCTTTAACCTAGGAATATAGTTTTCTTTATGATTCTAGATAGACTAGGTATGGTAAGGATACCCTTGAGGTAAACTTAGGATTTGACAATTAAATTCATGCTCATCCAAATTTATAAAAAAAATGTAAAAATTATATTTTATTGACCAATATTTTCTCATAACAATTCAATTATACCTTGCGTATGGCCGGTGCCTTAGTCCTTTGGGCTACTGTAGTAAGATTTTATGATAATTCAATGCAACTGAGAGAAATGGGAAAGAAAGAATTGATTCAATTATGTTCATTTGAATATCATAACAAACATAATTGGTTATCAATGAAAGAAGCATCCATTCACACATTCAAATAATATAATTTGTAAATGAGACACACACAAGATTTTACACAAAGATATCACATAGAAGTATCATAGAATTGTATTAATATCAAATGTTATTACATGAAGAGCTAGCTTGAATTTCCATTGAGCTATTTGAAATATTAATACAATAAATATCCTCATTCAAATGATGTAACAAGCATATTTCACTCTCTCGTTCCAATCTAGCAATAGTTGAGTATCTGGACCTTTGGCTCAATATCTAGAAATAATATTAGTTTATTGAGCACTTCTCTATCAAAACCTGAATGGTAATGGGAATAATAAGAGGTAAAAAAGGAAAAACATGAAGAAATAATAACAAAGAACATAGCACTCAAGTATACCTATTAGCAAAAATATGTTATGCAAAAGATTGATGGTTAATTCTGGTTGTTGTGGTTCTTTATATAGCCTTTAGTGCCATGGATCTATTACAACTATCTAAATCTGGACCATACACATGTCATCTTGTCCTGCCTCTGATCAACTGATTATACAACTTGCTTGGATAATGTTTTATTTACAAAATTGTCTTTGGATGAGTTTTTATATTTTTGAAAAATGTGGTACACAGTTGTACAAATTTTTTATCATGGATTGGTCTCTTAGTTAAATTTTTATTTTCCTAACTCTTTCTCTTCTTCCATAGTGGGCCCCTCAGTATCTAGCTCAAATTTTGTAGTGTTACCTTTACCTAAACTTTGACCATGTTCTGTGGTCTTTCTTTCACATCCTTTGAAAGGTCTAATTGTTAATTCAAGTTTGGCAATCTTGATTCCTTTTCTCTTCTTCATTTATTCTAATTGGATATCTTTGATCACTATGCATATGGCCTCCCATGCTTCTTTAGAGAAGGATATGGTAAACCTGACAATATTCAAGTCTTAAAGGGTTATGTTCTTTTGTTTTTCTATGCAACTTTGATTCTTTCCACTCAAAGAGAAAAGAAAATTTACTATCTCATCTAGGAACCCAGTTTGTCCAGCTAGCTCATTTTCATCTCTTGGATCACATTAAAAGTCCTGGATTATATTAAGAATAATATTTTCTACATTAGATATTTCAATGAATTCATCCAGGGAGAGACCTGCTTGTGCCATGTCATACTTTACCTTCTATTGCAATATGAGCATTTCTTTAGTCCAGTCATACCAACATGTTTTATTTAACAAAAATATGGATACTTTGAGGAATTATATTGTGCATTCCAACTCAGTACCATATTCTAATATCACATGTTCTCCTTTGATATCCTGATAACGTGCTTCAAATTTCTCAAAAATAGAGAGTATGGTATTTAGTCTAATTTTGGTATGCATAAGGATATTCCTTATGTTTTCCATAGTGATTCTTATCATATTAGTATCTTTAAATATTCTTGTCAACTCTTTCATTTGACCTTGCACTCTATAGACCATTCCTTTCTTGTATTCTTTTAGGTAGTTAGAGTAGTTGGCTTATTTGATGATTACATATGGTACTGGTTGTGAAACTTATGCCTGAGTTTGTGACATTTGTTTCTTCAAGGTATCAAATTTAATTTGCAACTTCCCTTTATTTACTTGTATTGATAATAATTTTTCTTTAACTCCTTATTATATTTTAAGAAGACTTTTCTAGCTTGTTCCTATATGTGCTCCCCTATTTGGAACAAATATTCTATATCTCCATAAATTTACAAATCATTGGTCTCCTGATCCACCTAAATAGCATTAGTATTCCTTGGTTTTAGGATTGCGATTTTTGCCATTTGTGAAGATGAAGTATTTTCTTATGTAGTATGAATCTTCCTTGGGTCTTCCCTCCTTTCTATGGCCTCCAAATCCTTTTCTCCAATATTGTTGACTGGAATATCCTCTTCAAATATTACTAAGGTTACTTTAGTCTAAGATTATTTTGTTGATGAGAGGATGAGCTTGGCCCTCTTATATTTTTGAGATGAAGTTGGACTTTCTAATATTATTTGGTGGCCTCTTAACAGCTCATCAAATCCTCCTGCTTCTATTATTCCTTTTTGTATGACTGCAAATATTTTTATTTATTTATTATCGATTATCAATGCCTTAGGCACCACCTTTAGTATATACATTGCTAAGTTCAATTGGCTTTTCAATGGGTCAACCACTTACCTTTGTGTAGATTTAGTGGGCACTATCTCTTTTCAAATAGGGGTCTAAGAAGCAACCTAAGGTATTGTGATGACCTCCTTCCTCTTTTTAGTATATGTTCTTTCCATTGCTAAGTTATATCAGGGGCATCCATTGTAACCTCGATGACCAATATATCAACTTGATCTACTTCTTGATTGATGATATCAAAAATATGGTCATGTAGTTCATTTGGAGTGATCATTAAGAATAGAGGGGCTACTGATTCAACAAAATTTCTTCTCAACATTACTAATGTAGGAGAGTAGTTTCCTACTTGCTCAATTTGAGTATTGCCTTTCTTATCATATGCAAAATTTAACCATACCTTTTCTAGGTCTTGCTCATTTTGGATGGCCTTTTGGATTTCATCCTCAAACTTATCAGTCCTATGTTGTACCCAAGTATACTACCATTTTTGTACCACTTTACCATAAACCCCTTTTGGGTCATAGAGCCTCCATGTCACTTCTAAAAATCAATAGTCATCAATGTCCTAAATGTCTTTAAACATAGCTAAATATCCTATGACAATATAGTGGCCAAATCTATAGGGGACTGATAGCCATGAATTTTTACTAGTTTTTCTTCCCAAATGTATTTTGCTTCCTTTGAAGTTTGCCTAGTTATTTCAAGTGTTGCCACAGACATTGGAAAATATTTTGATAAGGCTTTTGGGGGAATCTTTGCACCATACAATATTATGTATGTGAATTCTTCTATTAGGAATTAATCCCCTACTTATTTTTCCTAAAAAAATGATGAGATTCCAAAACCTATCCTTATTGGGAGAAAGCCACACAATACCTTATGGGTTGCTATCAAAACATTGTCAAAGAACCAACCACGGTGGGAGCATCCTTCATGCATTAATGGAATTATTTCCTGTAAATCCCAAGCATTTATCCTTACAAAATTATCCAAGGTTTGGTTTTCCAATTGCCCTACTATAAGGTGCATGAGGATTGAATAATGGGTAAAAGGGGGCATTTTCTCATGTTGTTCTATGATTGCTCTTTTGAGTTCAACTAATTGGGAGTGAATTTGGTTGTTGAGTTCATCTTCCCATGAGTATATTTGGGGAGAAAAAACTTGGCTACACTGCATTTCTAGGTGTATCAGTGAAGTAGGAAAAAAAAATGCACCTAATTATGATGAAAAATGTATGTATCTATCTCCTACTACTTAAGAGCATCAAACGGAAGCATGCACATAAAATGGAAGAGATACTAAATAGCAAGAAATGAAGCAAAAGAGAGTTTATTTCTTATTAATATGGTGGATAAAATCCAAGGTTACATAGATGTCCCCTTGAGGGCTCAAATATGATACAATTGTTACAAATTAGGTACCCAAGGATCAAAATCCTTCATGTAACTCGGGTGCACATCCAATGTCTTTCCTCATACCCACAATCGAGGTGGGTGGGCTACTGCTGCCGTCGCTTGTGTATTTGATCTTGAGGTCTTGTGCTTCTTCCTAATGCACTATAGAAACCTGCACCTACACACAAGGAAACCATAAATATCAAATAGCAAGTGCGTATGATGAAAAACATGCAATCCCCACAAGCATCAAAAGACTAGTAATGAGAATATGCATGGATCTTATATCAAATCAACTACAAATGACTTGAAATTTTAGAGGGATGTAAAATGGAAGGTTTTGGAAATATCTCACTAGAAATATTCCTACGAAATTGTGTCCGATGGCGTGTCATGATTGCAATGACCGTTCCCAACCTACGAAACCCAAAGAAAGCAATTTACGAACCAAAACACATCAAAATCAAATGAAACTTGGATAATATGCCTAAAAATGTATTATAAGAGAGCCCATATGGTCATATTTTCAAAATAAATAACATTTTCAGGTGTTTCTCCAGATGACCACCGTAGACCTGCATGAGACCCTACAAAACACTAAAAATACGATATCTCACTCAATATAGCTCCAAAATGCATGAAATTTGGACAGAAGTATCATATGATAATATAGAATATAAAAAAAAAATAATAGTAAAGAAATCATGTATATATAATCCACCATATTGGGGTGGGACTGTCACAAACTAGGGACCATCCTGGGGTGGGGCGAGCACCAGGTTTGCCCGTATTTTGTCACCAATTCCTCTATGAATCAGTTATGGACCTCCTGAATAGTGTTGTCATAAAATTTGGTGGTAAAAATCACTTATATGGTTAAATTTTAGGATCATATTGTGCCTCCTAGTTCACTCGCAAACCTCCTTCGCTAGGTAGATATTCCGAGGGAATGTGGGCATAAAATAGTGAGGGGAAATCTTGGCAGCACTCTATTGCTATGTATAAAAACTCCTCTCTATTATTTCTATGGAAAATTTATCCACTTTATAGCCAAAGGGAACCCCTAGGGCAAATAGGCATGCAAGGGCATGTAGGGCACCAAGTGCCACTTGTCCACAACTCATCATGCATTGGAGGGGGAAGGCATCTCCATTTTAGGAGTCAAACATGTAGTATGTCATAATATTTCTGCACCCTCAAACTTGCATGAGAGAATAGATGGGCTAAATGGTAGTCCTTGGGTGCCATTTGGCCATATTTTGACTTTTTGAGGGTCAAAGGCCCTGGCCATCCCACCCAGGGATGATTGCATGTGACCATCCTTGGGTGGGATGGCCATGAACTGTGACCATCCCAAGGTGGTATGGTCATGCCTATGTGGCCCAAAAGTCCCCAAAAGTGGATTTTAGCCTTCCAAGAGTGGTTAGGACCACTAGTAAACCTCTGAGGGTTGCCCAAGGGGGCCATATGGTGTCAATTAACCAGTGCTTATGATTGCCTAATTACATTGACCAGATTTTAGTGTCTATAAATACCCCTTTTTGAGATGCATTGTGTGCAACATAGCACTCAGAAAAAATAGATGACTAAAATGTTAAATTATTAGGGTTATTCGATAACCTAACCAACTTTTGATGCCCCAATCCTAGAAAGAGCATGCATTCTTGAATCCTTGTTCCTGACGAGCTAAGGAACTTGCTTCAAGTGCAACCTTTTGGGTAAGGTTGGCTTGATCTTGGATATTTTTTAGTCATGAAGGTGTGAGGTGTCTAATCCTTCATGCTCTTAGAATACCAAGAATTTATTTAACTTGTTCTTGTTTGCTGCACCAAGCAAGGGCATGATTATCTTTGTCAAAGATTCATTGAACGAATGTAATTTACATGATTGAGTGTGTGAATGTTGATTGTGATTATGAATGTGTTAATTATGACTACCCCATCAAGAAATGAGTCGATGAGGGAGTAACAAGTGATAAAATCGATGATTTTCTTAACACATATGACTTTTTTAGGATTTCCTTTGATTTAACTCGTTGAGAAATGGAGTGTTTCGGGAGGATTGTGGTGATTATGCTAATGTTGTATGGAAGAAAGGATCTAAAAAATTCATTCCCGTGGGTCAGTACGGACATAATGTACTTGTTAGGGTATGAAGTAAAGACTTTTCTACTTATCCATGATCAATTTATATTCCTCTTGATCCTATGTGAAGTTTGACCAAATTTGAGCTATATTTGGTGAGTTTTGGACCCTTTTTGGTGCATTTTAAGTTGTTTTTGTGAAATTTTGTTGTGGGAATCCCAAGGTGGGATAGTGGTATGTTTTATGACCATACTAGGGTGGGATATCCAGCCAATAAGCCACATATATCACCCAAATATTGTTAGGGCCCTATGAGGGTTATTTAAGCCAAAAATGGGTCATTTGGGCTCATTTTGGCATTTGTAAATTTGTAGTTTGCGAGGTGAGGAGGAGGAGAAAGATTCTAAGCATTGGAGAACTACAAAAATCATCCTACAATCACCATGAGCCAGTGTGCAGACTCATCTAGCAGTAGAGCCAGTGTGAGATAGGTAAGAATTGGATTTCTTACTGCACTGTGCTTGAAATTGAAATTGAAATTAGGGCTTATTTTTGCTTTTTTCTAGGGTACACTAAATTATTGGTAATTAAACATTATTAGACATACCCGGTAATTTTTTATGCTTTTTTTTGTGTTTTCATGTGATTTTATTGCTTTTTAAGGCTTTAATTTTGCTATTTTTGCCTATTTTTGAGGGCCTAGAAGCTCCAATTTTGCACAGTTTGGGGACTGTCCTTGGGTGGGACAACCAACCTAGGAGTGTTTTGGGTTGACCAAACATGTTGTAGACATCCTTATAGCATTTTGGGATGACATAGATGGTCATAGACCACCTAGGAGAGTTTTAGGTTGACCAGGCGGGTTGTAGACACCCTTGGAGCATTTTAGGGTGACCTAGACTGTCATAGACCACCTAGGAGAATTTTGGGTTGACCAAGCAAGTTGTATACATCCTTAGAGCATTTTTTGGTGACCTAGATGGTCATAGACCACTTAGGAGCATTTTGTGTTGACCAAGCAAGTTGTATACATCCTTAGAGCATTTTGGGGTGACCTAGACGGTCATAGACAACCTAGGAGTGTTTTGGGTTGACCAAGTGAGTTGTAGACACCCTTGGAGCATTTTGGGTGACCTAGATGGTCATAGACCACTTAGGATAATTTTTTATTGACCAAGCAGGTTGTATACATCCTTGGAGCATTTTGGGGTGACCTAGACGATCATAGACAACCTAGGAGCATTTTGGGTTGACCAAGTGGGTTGTAGACACCCTTGGAGCATTTTGGGATGACTGAGATGGTCATAGACCACCTAGGAGAATTTTGGGTTGACCAAGTTGGTTGTAGACACCCTTGGAGCATTTTTGGGTGACCTATATGGTCATAGACCACCTAGGAGTAGTTTGGGTTGACCAAGCGGGTTGTAGACACCCCTGGAGCATTTTGGGGTGACCTAGATAGTCATAGATTGCCTAGGAGTATTTTGGGTTGACCAAGCAGGTTGTAGACACCCTTGGAGCATTTTGGGGTGACATATATGGTCATATAATTCCTAGGAATTTTTTGGGTTAACCAAGTGGGTTGTAGACACCCTTGGAGCATTTTGGGATGACCTAGATGGTCGTAGACTGCCTAGTAGCATTTTGGTATGGGCCACTATGCTCTAGGCATGGAAAGGCCGCAAATGAAGGATGTTTAAGGGTTAAATATCCTTGAAACCCTTAAGGGAGGTGAGGCAATAATTTTTGGGTCCAATCTAACTAGTGATGACAAAGGGACATAACCAGTTTATCGTAAACTTGTCCTGTAGATGTGGTGGCAAATTAGAATTTTATTGGTTCTCTTTCAGAATGAGATCACCAACCTGAAAGTATCTGAGATGGACTTTCATATTTTAGGCTCTCTTAAGTCACTCTTGATAAATGCATATGTTCTCAAGAGAATTAACATGATGTTCATCAAGCAACGTAAGTTGATCTAGGTGAGCCTACCGCACGGTGTCATCATCGATGAACTCCTACATGGATATGTGCAGTGATGGGATTTCTAGCTCTAGAGGCATGACTGCCTCGGTGCCATACATGAGTGAATATAGAGTAGCCCTAATGGGCATCCAAATGCCAGTGTGATAGGCCCATAGAGCAAGGGGTATTTGTGTGTTCCAATCGGTGTGATTCTATTTGACAATTTTCTTGAGAATGGCAATCAATGTTTTGTTAGAAGCCTCTGCTTGCCCATTTTCTTGCGGATAGTAGGGCATAAAAAAGTTGTGCTAGATATTATACTTTGCTATCAAAGCATACACATATTTATTCTTAAATTATTTCCCATTATACAAAGGGATCTTGGATGGAATACCAAAATGACAAATGGTATTATGCAATATGAAATCCGTTATGTGGGGTTTTGTTATATTGGTAAGGGTAATTGCTTCCACCCACTTTGTAAAATACTCAGTAGCCATAATGATAAATGTGTCATGGCCCGAGGAGGTAGGTTATATTTTCCTAATTAAATCTAACCCCCATTGTGAAAATGGCCAAGCTGATTGTATCGGTTGTAAGGCCTGCAAAGGTACATGTGTCAAGTTAGCATGGTGTTGAAACTTCATGCACTTCTTAACATATGCACAACAATCTCTCTATAACATTGGCCAATAATATCCCATGCAAAGAATACACTTTGTGATGGTCATACCACTAAAATGGCCACCACATGTACCGTTGTGAGCCTGGACCATCGCCCAAACAGACTCTTGATTCTCTAGGTAGTGAAGGAGGATACCTTTGTAGCTACGATAATAAAAAATATCTCCAAGCAAGAAATACTTTGTTGCCTTCCATTTAAATGTCCTTTTTGTGGTGTGTGATAATCCAAGAGGGAGATTACCAAGCTTTAGATACTCCCTGATTTGTGTGGACCATACATGTTGGGAGGAAGCCTCGATTGCATGGATTGTCTGTCCCTCATGAAGTTCCTCCTAAGCAAATGTTGATTGGGAAAGAAATTGTAAGAATAGCATTGTACTGCTATCAAAAGAGCTTTGAGGGAAAAAAGTCCCCCAAGCGACATGATTCAAGCGCTCATGAATGTGTGATAATCTATCTTGATGAGGTTCAATTTGAATCAAGTGGATCTCTAGTGTGGCTTGAGTGCTCTCATGCTCAACCACAGATTGTAATAGAATTTTGACCTGAATGGTTGTCATCTCATCAGTAGGGTTATGTGGGATCAAGGATCCTAGGGAGGCCATTGTATCTGCAAAATGATTAGATGATCAAAGGAGTGCCTCAATGTCATACCATTTAAAATTTACCAGGAGTTTGTCTATAAGGGATTTATAGGCTTACAAAACTGGACACTTGCACTGGTAGATCCATTTGACTTGGTTGACAATGAGCAAGGAGTCACCAAAAATATTGAGCTTGGTTATTCTCATAGTAACAACTGTTTGAAGACCTATGAGCAAGGCTTTGTACTCAACATTATTTTTGGTGCATGGGAAATCAAGTTTAAATGATAGGGGTATGGGAGCCCCATGCGGTGTGAAAAACATGATCCCTAAGCCACCCCCTTGCTCACATTTGGAGCCATTGAATAACATAGTCATATCTGTTTGTGACTCAGGATCATCAAAATTAGGCAATTCTGATATTTGGAATACTCCATCATCAATAAGCTCTATGCTAAGAGGATGATCATCCTAGAGAGGAGCCTCTACGAGTTGATCGATGATGACCTAACCCTTGATTAATTTCTATCTGATAAATTCTATGTCAAAATCTGTAAACAACATGATCCATTTCACTATGCAACTATTGTTATAAGTACGACTCATTATGTATCACAATGGATTCTCTTTAGATACAACATACATGGTATGGCTAAGCATGTAATGTCATAGCTTCTTGGTGGTGAAAACCATTGCTAGGCATAACTTCTTAACGTATGCGTACTTTATCTCATAGCTAACCAAGGTGCGGCTAAGATAGTAAGTAGCCTGTTCCTTATGCAATTCATTGTTCTGGGCTAACATGGCACCCAATGCAATCTCAATGGTTGAGATGTATAAGAGGAACAACACTCATGGTTGAGGTGGAGCCAACACTAGTGGTGAAGCCATGTATTATTTAATTGCATCAAAGGCATCCTAACACTCATCATCCTAGTGGAATGCGACCCCCTTGTGCAATAATTTGTGCATGGGTCAACACTTGTCCAAAAATTGTGCTATAAAGCATTTGATGGATGTGATCTTCCCCTAAAGGCTACAGACCTACTTGATGGTAGTTGGGGGAGGCATCTTGAGGATTACCTTGACCTTTTTGGGCCCACTTTGATGCCTCATTTAGAAACTATAAATCCCAAGAGTTTTCCAAATGTGATGCCAAAGACGCACTTCTTGGGGTTCAATCTCACGTTATGCTCAATAAGGCAATAAAGGACTTTGCGTAGGACATCGAGGTGCTCATGGCATAATAAATATTTAACCAGTAATTCATCCATGTAATATTCCAAAATCGTGTGCATGTAGTCATGGAAGATGTATGTCATGGCATGCTGGTAGGTAGCACCGGTATTTTTAAGGTTAAAAGACATGACCTTATAGAAAAATGTTCCCCAAGGCATTGTGAACACCATTTTGAGTTGGTATTCTAGATTGATACGAATCTTATTGTACCTAGAGAAACCATCCATGAGGGATAAAATTTCATGGCCCGTTGTGGCATCTACCAGGGCATCGATTCTCGACAAAGGAAAATCATCCTTAGGACTCTCTTTGTTTAGGTCTTGAAAATTGGTGCAAATGTGAATCCTTTCATTAGGCTTCCTGATGGGAACCATGTTGGACAACCATGATGGATACTCTACTAAGATGACAAACCTAGCATCCAACAATTTTTGTAGCTCATCTTTGACCATTAGGGCTATCGTGGAATACATCTTTCTCAGCTTTTGCTTGACGGGCTTGGCCTTGGGTTCAAGCATCAAATTGTGGGTGACTAGATTTGGATCCAGTATCGACATGTCTTTGTAGGACCATGCAAAAGCTACATTCTTCTCTATGATAAGGGCTATGTAATCAGCTTGTTCTTCAAGGGATAGACTTTCCCCTAGCTTAATATACTGTGGATTCTCGAGATCTGAGTTGATATATTTGTCAATCATAGGCTCGATTGACATATGTGATCCCTCCTCCAACTGGTGAGGAGTAGGGATCAGGTGGATGTCATCAGCTTGTTTTAGATCAACAAGTGGAACCTTAGGTTCCTCCTTAGCATGAAATACCTCATGAGTAGGCCTTGGAGAGAAATGAAATGGTTGCAACATCTCATTGCAATGCTAGTACTCAGAAGGTGATGGGGGGGAATCTCCCTGATCAAAGTCAATTGCCCCCAAGTCAAGGTGCAATGGCATAAACAAGTTATTTAGATCTCACAGGGGCTCAAATAGATCTATGGAAATCATATTTATGGATGGATGATTTCCCCTATGTGGTTGGTGGTGTTCATGGACATCAGGATGTCACAAGAATTTTGGAGGTGGTTGCGATGAAGGTGGAATGACTGAAGGTGGTCGATGTGGCTATGGGTAAGCTTGCTCTTTTAGAGGCAAAAGTTATCGTCAGATGGGATTGTGTAATGGGAACATGCACAAGTGGAAATCATCCTCATCATCGAAAGGTACAACTTGCGCGTACTCTCCATCAGAGATATCAGAGTCAATCAGTGCGACTCCATAATTCGACTCATCATAAGATGTCCACTTTGTAGGTCTAAAATTCATGCATTCCTTTCCTTTAGGCTAATGGATCCACACCTAAAAGGGAAATGTGGGAATTATAGGTCTACACCTCAGAGAGAGACACTTGATCGTTCCTTCTTATGGTGATTTTTTTACAAATTTTTTAGGGTTCACCAAGAAACATTTTATGGCAGTTTCCATGCCTAAGTTTTTGGATTTTGTTTTGATGTGTTCCTTTTATCAAATCTCACATACACCTAGTTTTTGACCAATATGTAACTACGCTAACCTATATGCAATTTTTATTTATATGTAGATAGCAAAAAATAGAAAAAAATGTCGATATGGACAACGCAGTGCTTAAAAGTAATTTAGAACTCTTACCTGTATCTGAAAGTCTAAAGAAGATTATGATTTTTTGTTACAGTCCAGTTCGTACACAATAGGGTAAGATTTTACGAATAGATCAAGATCATACGAATACGATTAGAGATCATACCTGTTGATCAAAGATCGACAGATCTTATCTTGACAAAAAAACTACAATTTCATGGATAAAGTGCAGAAAATAGAAAATAGACAAATTCTAATGTTTATTTTTAAGCAAAATGAGACTTAATGTTGGTTATTGAATATTGTAATTAAAATAAAATAATATATAAGTGCTTTAAACTACATGCAATATGTTATTATATGCAAATCGATGAACTCCAAGAATGCAAATGATTGAATTCTATATTTTATATGATGTAAATGATAAGTGAAATAACATATCTAAAAGCAAGCAGAGCTAAAACATGCAAACCAGCACTCAAAGTTGCCCCCAAGTGGTCTTAGATCAAGATCATATATCCTGAGTAAGATTGTATGCCTTTGATGCAAGATCGTACCATCTAATCACTGATCATATCCTTCAATCCTGCATAGAAAAGACAAATACCTAGGTCTAATGCAAAAATTACAATTATTTGAATGCAGAAACTAAGTCAATATGCTAGTAGCGCTAGGAGGAATCTGAGGGGAAGGGTTTCTGATTAAATAATCTAGGAAAATAAACCAAAATAGGCTAAAAATCAACTTAGTTGCAACTCCTTCCAAGTTGGGACTTATCGGGTGAATCCGATCCTGTAACTGTTGTACAGTTGCATAGATAGAGATAAAAATGTTGCAAATAATTTTGTCATTTTGCTTAACTAAGGATTTTGATATCATACGTACGAGCTTTCTCAAGATCGTATGTATGATATCAAAGATTTTATGTACGATCAGGGATCGTATCGTACGATCTCGCCAGGAGGTTAGACATGTACATAGTTTTTTGGTAGTTTTAGGGATCAAACAGTGTCAAAATTAGATATATAATATACTGTTGGAAAGCTCTTTTTGAGCCCTATCCAATAGTATAAAATTTGAGAAGAATTGAGATGATTTGATAGGGTAAAAAATCTCTTAAATATGACCTTAGTTTTTTAAGAGGGAAAACTTATCTTAATGGGTCAATTTTTCTTTTCTACATTTTACCCCCTCTTTGGCGTATTTATGAACAATAAATGCATCAAAGAAAAGTGTAGACACTCGAGTAGAAGTGATTATGATTGACATGGGTAAAAATGAGTAGATGGTTTAGAATGAATAGTTCATGGGAAGTTGATGTTTCAAAAAAATAATTACTAATTTACTGACTAGGATGCCCCCTCGAGTTTTTGCACAAAATTCTATATTTGGTGGAAAACTCAAAATTTTTGAAATTTATTTTGTGGTATACCCCCTAGTGACCGAGTATACCAATTTTGGAAATTATGGCATACCAATTGACTCCATTTTGTACACACACACACACACACACACACACACACATATATATATATATATATTGATCTTTATTTTGTCTATGCATCATTGAATGATTTGATTTATTGGATGATTTATTGCACTTGCTTATGATGGTTGTATTATGTAATTTCTTATAATCATGCTTTTATTTTTGAACTTTTTTTATCATTCTTAACATAAAATAAAATGATTTTATAGAGTATTTTTGAAATACAAAATATGTTTTTGTGTGGTGATAAAATAGATGGATTAACAATGAACCTCAAAGGATGTTGTGTTTAAATAAATTAACGAAGCAATAGTTCCTTCACATTCATTCCAATTATAAAGATTACAAATATGGTTCCAAGTTGGTTGAACTAATTCGGTGGTTACATAACCAAAAAATAGAGAGCGCCTACGTGCGCTATTTTTTGGTTATACCAATAATGAAATAAACTTTATTGTAACATCCCCCCTTATTACATTATTGGCAAATTCCAATTGTATCTCGAAACTTTTCATATTTGATACGTCCAAGTGCTTTTGTAAAGATATCTGCAACTTGCGCATCAGTAGGAATGTAGTGAAGCTGTATATGGTGCTTTGGAACTTCATCTCGAATAAAATGACATCTGGTATCAACATGTTTGGTACATTCATGAAAAATTGGGTTTTTGACAAGATTCAAAACACCTTGGTTGTCGCAAAACAAATGAAGAGGAAGATTCTTTGGAAGGCCCATGTTTGTAAGAATGCGACTTAACCACATTATCTCGCGGACTGCTTCACTGGCTGCACGATATTCTGCTTCTGTAGAAGATAAAGCAACCACATGCTATTTCTTACTGTGCCAGGAGATAGGTCCAGATCCTAGATGAAAAACATATCCGGAGGTTGATTTACGATCATCAAGGGATCCAGCATAATCCGAGCCTGTGTATCCTAGTAAGAAGAAATTATTATTCTGTCTATATTCTAGACCATAGTTTGTAGTACCATGAACATAATGAAGAACTCTTTTTCTTTGCTTTCCAGTGACTCGGCTTAGGCTCTTGCATGAACCTTGAAAGATATCCTACAGACAAAGCGAGATCCGGTCCGGTATTTGTCGGATATAGGAGACTCCCAATCAAGCTGGCGATAGAGAGTACCATCTACACGAGGTGACTCATCATATCGAGATAACTTAAGTCCTTGCTCCATTGGAGTTGCTTTTGACTTACAGTTAGTCATCCGATATTTTTCTACTAAAGTCTTGGCATATTTCTTTTGTGTTACTCTAATATGAAATTTTTTTTGAGTAACTTCTAAACCAAGACAATAGTGCAGAAGTCCTAGATCTGTCATCTCAAATGATTGTTTCAAGTCATTTTTCACTAAGTCAATCATTTTTTTTGAGCTTCCTGTGATGATCAGATCGTCAACATAAAGTACAAGAATCACTATATCAGAACCATTTTTCTTAATATAGAGATTCGCATCTGAAGGACTTCTTATGAAACCATGCTGCACAAGGTGACTGTCTATCTTGATATACCAAGCTCGAGGAGCTTATTTTAGTCCATACAAGGATTTGATCAATTTGCATACTTTTTGTTCTTGCCCCTCGACCACAAATCCTTACGGTTGAGTCATGTATACTTCTTCTTGTAAGTAACCATTCAAGAAGGCACTTTTAACATCCATCTGATGCAATTTCCACCCAAACTAAGCTCCCATGGCACAAAGTACACGAATGGTAGTCATTTTTGCAGTAGGAGCGAAAGTCTCTTCATAATTTATGCCTTATTTCTGAGCATATCCCTTTGCAACAAGTCAGGCTTTATGCTTATCAATAGATCCATCTGCTTTATACTTTACTTTGAATACCCATTTGTAGCCTATGGGTTTCTTTCTGTTGGAAGATCGACTAACTTCCAAGTATTATTTTTAAGAAGAGATTTATGTTCTACATCCATTGCCTCTTTCCACTGTGGTTGATCAAGTGTAGATTGAACCGTTGTGGGTTAATTTGTATTCAATGTAGACATATAAAGTTTTTCTCCATCCTCATTTTCTTCCTTGTCATATTCTGTATCCACTGACAAATCATCAAAGTGTTGACAAAGTTCATCAACCTCTGAAGTAGATTCTTCTGCTCTCATCTGTTGAGTCATATTGTGAGTATAGGGCCTATCAAGAGATAGATCTGGAAGGGATTTCAACTTAGCATCTCTCAAAGTGCTTGTATACCATTTTGGAATCTTTTTTTTTTGCTATGGAAGTTGAACCTCCTTCTTAGGTTCTTCTTCATCTATGTATACAGTTGTGGATGTGTCTTTCGATGTGAGGGCTTCATCAAATACAACATCTCTACTTATATGTGTTTTCTTGGTCTTAGGATCAATCAATCGATAACCTTTTGAATACTCATCATAGCCAAGAAAGATACACTGTAGGGTTTTCTCATCCAGCTTCCTCCTTTTTTGTTTTGGAATGTGCATGAATGCTTTACATCCAAACACCTTCAAATGAGATATGGAAGGTTTCTTACCACTCCATGCTCCTTGTGGAGTCTTTCCTTGTAGAGCTCTATTGGGTGCTCTATTTAGGAGGTATGATGCTGTGTTTACTACTTCTGCCCAATATTGATCCTCAAGATGTGCTCCTTTTAGCATACATCGAACCATTTCCATAATGGAACGATTTCTTCTCTCTGCAACTCCATTCTGTTGAGGTGTATAGGCTGTAGTCAGTTGTCTTTTGATCCCATGTTTATTAAGATACTCTAAAAACTCTTCAGAGGTGTATTCCCCCCCTCGATTTGAGCGAAGAGATTTTATCAAACATCCTGACTCCTTCTCAACAAATTTCTTGAATTATTGGAAGTAGAGAAACACTTTTGATTTCAACTGAAGAAATAAAACCCACATATTCTATGAGTAATCATCAAAAAATAGTTGAAAATACCTTTTCCCACCATAGCTAGTTGGCATAGGACCACACAAATCGGTATGTACCAGCTCTAAAGGTTTTGAAGCTTGAGAGGAGCTTGCTTCAAAAGGCACTCGATGTTGCTTCCTTGCTAAGCAATCTGAGCAAATTGGTAAGATAGATGAGATTGGTGAAAGACCTTTCACCATCCCATATTTGTATAATTCAAGCAAATATCCAGAACTGAGGTGCCCATAACGTCGATGCCAGAGAGAGGTGGCCTTCTTTGTAGTGGTAGCCAAAGCAACATGCGGAGTTGAAAGGGCATCAAGAATGAACAAGCCATGCTTGTAGGATCCGGTTGCAATATGTTTACTACTGTGTGTGATGAAACATCTCTTCTTGCCTTTAACCACTCTAAACATGACATCCATGTTTTTATCCAACATTTGTGTGACTGAAAGTAGATTATTGGCTAAGCCTGGAACATAGAGAACCTTCTCAATTTGAAAATTACCATCAGCAAGGGACACAGAAACATCTCCTTATCCCTTTACTTGATATACTTGATTGTCAGCAATTGTAACCGGCTTACCCTCTTTCTCCACAAAGGTATCAAACCATGATTTGTCCCCAATCATGTGTTTGCTAGCTCCTAAATCAATATACCATACATCATCTATCTGGGAAGACGAAGTATGAGTCATGAGAACCTTGTGTGCTCTTTCAGAGTCAGAATCTGAATCGGACCTAGGAGAATCTGAGTCGAAGTTGGAGTCAGCATGAGCAACATGGCCTTTAGACTGCTTATGCTTATTGTATTTTTGCTTGTTCTTGCCATTCTTCTGAGAGCATTTATCATTGGGTTGCTTGTTTTTGAACCAACACCTGTTGGTATCATGGTTATTCATATCACAAATTTTGCAATATTTTGCATCTGTTTGCTGATTTTGCTTCCCTTTTCCTTTGGAAGAAGCACTTCCTTTTTGAAAGCCGACCTTGTTTTTTACCACTTTGTTGTGTGGAAAGAGCATTATCCGGCATATCATCTTTCTAGATCTGAGTTGCCTCCTCAGTCTGAAGCAAGTTTACCAGTTCCACAAATGATACTTGTCTACCAGAAACATTGAGGGAAGTGATCAACATCTTATCAAAATTTGGTAGTGCTCTCAAGATGACAGAATTCAAAACATCATCATACACTAGTTTTCCCATAGCATTCAATTTTGCTTTCAAGTCAGCCACTCTGCAAAGGAATATATCAACTGTTTCTCCAGAATTCATACTGAGATTATGTAGTTGAGTTTGAATATGAAGGATAGTGGATTGATTCTTGCCTTCATATACTGTAATCAAGACATCCCAGTCTATCTTACTAGTTTTTGCATCACAAATATGAGGTTGCACCTCATCTGTAGTAGCAAGCAAGATAAATACAAGACTCTTCTTGTCTTTTTTATCCCAAGCATCTTGATCTGTGCTGTTGATGTAGGACGTGTTTCAGTGCCAGTCACTACATCCCATAAATCTTCCAAGCTGAAGTATGGCTTTCATCTTTGTCTTCCATGGAACAAAGTTAGGACCTTTCAACAATTATGAGTCTGAGAGGTACTTATGAATTGTGGCCATTATGAAGGTTCCTTATATCACCAATTGGTCTCCCTTTCTTTATACTTGCCAGATCATTATATTGTAACCATTCAATATATACCCGCCCTTACGTGAGGGAAACTATAGGTATATATGAATAGTATACTACTCAATATGTACTCGCCCTTACGTGAGGGAGACTATAAGTACAAATGAGAAGCACAATATTTTGAACATAGGTGATACTGAAAGGGCATCGTGTTGTTAATGACACCTACCATAGAAAGTTTTATTCCGCATGCATGGGGCGTAACTTCCCCTAAACACTTTGGAAAAAACTTTCATCAGGATTTACGCCTAACAACAATCACGATGTGGGTATGAAATGGAAAATAAAACAAAATTGGTTTGCCTTATCTCTCCCCGACGATTTATAGAGAACAAGCTCAGACGTCGTTGTTGCAGCTATATTAGGCGACGAATACAATAGTCCAAAGCACGACAGCATTACCTGTAAGTGTGGACTAGAGGTATCTCAAATACCGAACGTTGCTGTGCAATAAATTGCACAAATAGGGTATAAATTTGGGGTCTTATACTTTGTTTAATTTATGATTGTGAATGCAAGAAAACAAAATATTTAAATGCAAAAAAAACAATCATAAATGCCCACAAATTTTATCTCCTATGTTAGAATAAAGTTGATTTCCCCCCTTTATCTGTTAACTTTGCAAATGAATAATGTGAAGAAACTCAGATCTCCCCCCCTTTGATTTGCAAATGAGACAAGATTGGAAAAAATACCTAAAAACAAAGTGTTTAGGCATCAAATCACCATGTGAAGGTGTCAAATGCACTGTAGGGCGTCAAAAAAAACCATCTCCGCCGTCACAAGTGCACGTAGGGCATCAAAAAAAAATCTCCACCATCACAAGTGCGCACAGGGCGTCACAATTCTTTCTCCGTCATCACAAATGTGTGCAGGGCGTCAAAACCCCTTGTCGGTCATCAGTGGAGCACATAGGGTGTCAAAAAAAAACCTCAAAGGGACTGGAACCCGTAACCTCCTGGCAAACAGTCACTGCATATACCATGTGAGCCAGCGAGCCCGACGAAAAAAGATATCAATGAGGATTCAGTAATAGCTTTGAAACTTGGCGAGAAGGGAAAAGAAAAAAAAAATTTAGTCCCACATGGCCAAGGCGGCCACTGTGGGAAGCTTTTTAACCGTCGCAACTGCCATGGTTTATTCGGTTGCCTTCGGGCAACAACCCCCCTCCTTTTTCCTCCATCAAAATGCCCCGAACCACTGCCCTCGATCTACGTGTTTTGTTGTCATCCACCAGTCTGTCACTGTTGTCAAGCCCGCGTCCTGTTGTCATCCTTGTCCGCCAGTCTATCAATGTTTGTCAGGCCCACGTCCTGTTGTCGTCTACCAGTCTGTCAGTCCTGCGTCCATCACTTGTCTGTCATCAATCCTGCGTCATCTGTCGTTCGTCCCAGTCTGCCAGTCCCGTCTGCATCTTGTGCGGCCAATCGCGTCTGTGTCTTCATGGCTCTGATGCCATAAAGAAATTAATGAAGCAATAGTTCCTTCACATTCATTCCAATTATAAATATTACAAATATGGTTCCAAGTTGGTTGAACTAATTCGGTGGTTACATAACCAAAAAATAGAGAGCGCCTACATGTGCTATTTTTTGGTTATACCAATAATGAAATAAACTTTATTCTAACAGTGTTGTTATATGACCATTGGTGGAGATCGATGCTCGCTGGATCATGAAGCAGATCCTATTATGAGGAAGTTTTGTATTGCTAATACCAAAATGATTATGGGCTCAAGAGTGATCTTGAGTCTTATGATGATAAAAGGGGATGTCGATTGTAAAAGAAATTGATTTTGAGAAAATAGGTTGATAAATATTATTTTTGTGAGGGATATAAAGTGATTTAAGCATGAAAAATTAGGAAGGATGACTTGCACTAGGCATAGAATCCCTAGTGTAAAATTAAAAAAATAATAATTACTAGGAATTATACCATCATCGCGAAGTCAAAAAGCAATGCATGATTATATGATTTTGAAAATGCAAGTTGTATTTGAAAATAAATCATCGTGTCACATGTTGAAATGTTTTGAAGACAATATATATATATATATATATATATATATATTGTATGTAATTGGAAAAAATGAAGTGATATGGATTAATGTAAATAGTTAATTTTTTCTAACAAATTTCAAAGAAATATTTTAAATTATTTCCAAGACAAAGTCAAATTTATCAAGAACCGGTGTGTGATGTGTGAGTTCATTATCCATCTTGATTTGTCATAATGATACAAAATCTCTCAAGGATCAAATGTGTGTGCTTTTGAAATTGATTTACCAATTTTGAGTAAGGTAGTTATACAAGCAATATTTTATGAACCAATGTGTATGCAAATGAAATGTTCATTAACCATGATTTTGTGCATGCCATTGTACCGAACTATTATGTAAGTCAAGTTACCAAAATATAGCTAATCCACAAGCAAACATTGGTCTATATAAAATAAGGTCTCTAATGTGACAAACATGTCGCCACGTGAAAGGGATTACCCAAGGTCAAGTGGGTTGGGCACAAACCACCTGTTATGGGATTTACCTCATGGCTTTTGAATAACTGAGGAATTCTAGGGATTCAATCTCACTATCCCCTTATTTTCTTCTAATTTTAGAGTAGGGATTCTTGTCCATTTTTGAACAAGGGGATTTTAGTGCCTTTTTCTAGTAGAACTACTTTTTATTTGCTTTTTCTTTGCTTTTTATTTTCTTTTTCTTTTACTTTTTTGGGATACTTGCCCAGATTAGACGTAGAGCAAGGGATTTTATTTAGGTAGGGGGGAGCTTGTCCTTTTTCCAATTATCAACATTCTAGACCATGCACATAATAGGATAGCAAGGGAAACTTTTTGCTTATGGAACTAAGACTACTATGTAGTATAATTTTTGAACTTTGCAACAAATAATTTTTTAGATGTGAGAAGGTGTTCTTGGTTCAAGAAGTAGCAAGATCATTTCCCAAAAATCAAAATTTTATTTAGTGAAGTAATTGTTCTTTTTAATACAAGAGAGATTTATAATCAAAGTGACGAAATCAAAATCATTAAAGATGTAAATTAAGTGCATGGTTCAATATAACTTTTGAGTTTTATCCGAAAGAAAATAAAATATAACTTACAATATTGGAAAACATCACACACTAATGCAATAATTTGAAAATATTTTTGGAAAATTTTTCATGTTTTTTAAATTTTTGGTTGTTTTAGTTTGTTTTGTGATTTGATAAAATTGATAATATATACAAAAAAATGCTATATATACACTATACAAAGTGATTTGTGTATAACATTTCTAAGGTGGCTTCAAAATCAAATGAGTTTTTGAAAGACAATTTAGTTGTGGTGTAGGTGATTGAAGTTGATTAGTTGATAGTTGATATTGTTGTGATGAATAATGATAAGTAGATGTAGATGAAAAAATGTTATGGACAGAAGACAATGATGATAATAAAGAGGAAAAGAATAGAGATATTGATGTGATAACAATAATGGAAGAGAGAATGAAGGATAAAAGGCGATGGACAAAAGGTGGCAATGAATATAAAGAGAAAAAGAATAGAGAACTTGTTGTAGTGATGATAAAGAAAGAGAGAATAAAGAACAAATATTCCCTATGAATGGGAGAGGTTTGCAAAAGTTTCAAAAAGGATATCTTAGTTGGAAGATTTTCTGATTGTAGTTGAATATTGAAGGATACTTTAGGTTGAGATATCAATGCTAAAGAGGGGTTTTCTATGCTTGTATCTTCTTTTTTATTATTCTTCAGAACCAAGAGAGGTCTTGAAGGTTGGTTGAATGAAGAAAAATCTCTTGCTTGTCAAGATGATTTAGTTGAGCAAGAACTTTCTTTGTTGTAGTCTCTACTACTAAACTAATAATATCATTGTGATGAGGCACATTATGAAATGACAAGTGATTATTTTCCTATTGTTGATGATTGGATAAGGGATTTTGTAAGATCCATATGTCTTGATTAGTTTTTTGAGTTTGTGATTGAGAATTTTTATTTTGGGCTTATTGTCTAGTGATGGCTCCAATAGTGCCTAAAATGTTATTATTTCTCATATAACCAAAATGAGGTCTAGCATTTTCTTCTTGTTCATTTGTAAGTACTTGTTGAGATGATAGTCAAAAAGTCATTCTTCTAGGAAATGGTTATTCTGGAACTGATAAATATGTAATACGAGTAACTTGATCTAATTCATACTCAGAAATATTTGAATTATTTGAGGTGATGTCTATTTCACTTTCTGTTTTACTTTCTATTTCACTTTTTATTTCACTTTTTGTGTCACTTTTAGTATCTTTCAAAGACGAGGATTGAAAATATTGTATTGGTCTAGTTGTGACCACAGATAAAGTAGGTGCATAAGGGGTTTGAATATTTTGATATGGTAAGAGACTACTAATGGTTCCCACATATCTGATTGGATGAGGGTCATTATGATATTCTAATTGATTCACAGTTTCTTTACCATGGTTGGGTAAAGGATGTTGAAAAATATCTAAGTTTTGATTAGCATTTTGGGTTGGTTGTTTTTGGGTATTATTATTTACAGGAAATTGTTGTACTTCCATTTTACCTTTATCAATCAAGTCTTGTATCACATGCTTTAAAATTTTACAAGAATTTGTAGAATGTCCATCTACTTGGTGAAAATTACAATGTAAATCAGCCCTATATCCAACTGTAGTGGTATCTAGTTGTCTTACCTTAGGTAACTATATCAAGCCTTGTTCCAATATTTGAGGTAAAATTATAGTTAAGGGTTAATTTAATCTTGTGAATTATCTTTATGGTTTATCAGGGATTTTCATTACAAATTTCTTTATAGTTTCAGCAAGGTTAATATTTGAGGTGTTTTTGCTATCAGTTACTCCATCACCCACTACTTGCTTATTCTTATATTGATTTTTAGAAGTTTTATCCTCATATTTCTTCTTAAATTGTCCTCTTCTAATGAGGGCATATTCTACCCTCCTAGATAGATCAATGAATTGATCAAAGGAGGTTACTGTAGCAGTAGAAAGCTCATAATATAGTTGTTCTTGTAAACTACCAATAAATATGTCCAACATTTCATGATGAGGTAATGCAAAATGTAGTTTGCCTAAGATTTATCTCCACTTTGTCAAGAATTCAGCAAAACGCTCATATTTATCTTGTTTCAAATTGTATAAATCCTTAATGGTCACATGCCTCTCTATATAGGCACTAAATTTGTGGACAAACATCTCTACTGTCTCTTCAAAGTTCCTTAAAGAATTTGTAGGTAGTTGATAATACCATTCTAGAGCCATGCCTCCAAGACTTTTAGGGAATATTTTTAGCAACAACAAGTCATCATAAGAGATATCATGACATGCTATCCTAAACATGTGAAGATGCTCAATATGATCATCGATTCCTTTATATATCGGGAGGACAGGCATAGGGAAATGTTTAGGATATGGTTAGACAACCACAATAGGATCTAAGGGTTGGCTACACATATCTCTATAACTGTATGAGAGACGATAGGGGTCTATTTGATCTAGTCATGAAGCCAATTGTTTGACCATGTTGTTGTATCTTTGATAAGTTGATGTTGTTGTGTAAGGATTTCCAATTGAAACATTGTTGTGTAAAGCATATGTAGGAACAATATTATGGAGCTTATATGGGATTGTGTTTTGTTGAACTTTTTGTTGATGATGATTGGTATTTTGAATTTTCTTAGCCTTTTGTGATGTGGCTATTTTTTTATTAAGAGCTTGAGTGAAGATGGACATGGATGGTTGTTTTTGTTGTTTAGGATTTGTTTTGCTAGCAATTTTGGATGTTTGTGCCATTGGTTTTTGAACATTTTGATTTAAAGGTATCATGTTTTGATTAGATGGTCTTGCTTGATCATTATCTTGGTCTATTGAGTTCATGTATGATAATAGATTCGTATCTATAGAATGAAAATGTGCAAATTTAAATTAATGATATTTTTGGTTTTTGTTTTTTTTTATATATTTTGTAATTTTTATGCTTTTTTGTGTTTTATAAATAAAAAATATGCCTAATAGTTTTCACGTTAGGTTCACTAAAGAATGTAGGTATAAAATTCATGCACTCATTTCCTTCGGGCTAATGGATCCATGCCTCAAATGGGAATGTGGGAATCATAGGTATACACCTCGGAGAGAGACACTTGATCAGGCCTTCTTATGGTGATTTTTCGATGAATTATTTAGGGTTCACCAGGAAACATTTTATGGCAGTTACTATGACTAGGTTTTTGGAGTTTGTTTTGATGTGTTACTTTTATCTAATCTCACATACACCTATTTTTTGGCCAATATGCAACTACGCTAACCTATATGCAATTTTGATTTACATGTAGATAGCAAAAATCAAAAAATAATGTCGAGATGGAAAATGCAGTGCTTAAAAGTAATTTAGAACTCTTACCTATATCCGAAAGTCTGAATAAGATTCTAATTTTTTATTGTAGTCCAAATTGTACATAGTAGGGCAAGATCATACGAATAGAGCAAGATCGTACGAATACGATCAGAGATCATACTTGTTGATCAAAGATTGGCATATTCGATCTTGACAAAAAAATTGTAGTTTCATTGATAAAGTTGCAGAAAAAAAAAAACAAACAATTCTAATGTTTCTTTTTAAGAAAAATGAGACTTAATGTCGGTTATTGAATATTGTAATTAAAAGAAAACAATAGATAAGTTCTTTAAACTACATTTAATATGTGATTATATGCAAATCGATGAACTCCAAGAATGCAAATGATTGAATTCTATATTCTATATGATGTAAATGATAAGTGAAATGATAGATCTAAAAATAAGTAGAGCTAAAACATGTAAACCAGCACTCATAGTTACCCCCAAGTGGTCTTAGAGAAAGATCATACAATTTGAGCAACATCATATGCCTCCGATGCAATATCGTTGTTAGTCTTACAATGACACTGAGAGGGGGGGATGAATCAGTGTAGCTCTTTAAACTTAAATTTACAGCTCTTAATATCGTAGCAATTAAAACTTATTACTAGATACAACAAGTATAACAAAATATCATCACACAACACAAGATTTAACGAGGTTCACCAATGTGGCTACTCCTCAAAAATTGACTACTTGGACTACCATCCAAATCCAGCCTTTGCAAAGCACCAACTTTACAATCAATTTACCAACACCCACTGTAAGGAGCACCAACCCCTTATTTATCTGCACCAACAGAAAGGAGCACCAACCCCTTATTTATTTGCACCAACAAAAAGGAGCACCAACCCCTTATTTATATGCACCAACAGAAAGGAGCACCAACCCATTATTTATCTGCACCAACAAAAAGGAGCACCAACCCTTGATGCTAAGCTGCAACCTAGACTTCAATTTGAATCTATAAGTTTGACAATAAGATACCTTTGCTTTTGCAAGACCTTGACTGGTCTTCTTCACCTTTGCATTCTCTGTGCACTCTGCTCTATCTGCACAATCACTTCATACACTCTGCTTCGTTAAAGTCGAACTTCATGATCATCTTCTCCCTTTTACACACTCTGCTCTCTTTACGAAATTTGCACTTAGCATGATTCGACACGACTTGCTCTCTGTGCACACTGACCATATTTCACACACATTCGACTTCCTTTCAATTCTCCAAATAGTCCTCCTTTTATAACAATATTTTTATGATGAAAACCCTAATCTTAGTCGGCTTTCATAACAACTGTAAACCCTAATTTTAGTCAATTGTCATCGGTCTTCATCGGCTTCAACTCAAGAAGATGTTCGGTTTATCCATCGCTTGATGATTTCATTTTGGACAGACCCTGTAACCACCATAGTGATGTCGGTCCACTGTCATACTTCTCATTTCAGTCGGGTTCTCCTTCTTGACTTGCGCATTTACGACCTGTCGTGAAATCATGACATTTCTGCCTCTGTAGCTTCTTTTGTTGTTGTTGCTGTGAAAATACATGTCGCGATATCGTGACACTTTTGCCTCTGTACGCTTTCTCTATTCTTTTGTCACGATATCGTGACATTTCTGCCTCTACAGACTTCATATTTTCTTTTTTCATGATATCACGACATTTCCACCTCCGTATACTTCATATTTGCTTTTGTCATGATATCGCGTCACTTCTGCTTCCATAGACTTCGACTTTGCTTTTATCACGATATCGTGACACTTCTGCCTCTATAGTCTTCAACTTAGATTTTGTCACGAAATCGTGACACTTCCTCTAAATAACCTTTGAACTCTTGTCTTCTGCATTTGAATAGCTTTTGAACTTCCTATCCACTGCATCAACAGATCTATCTGACTGTGTTGACAACAATGACAATACTGTTGTTGCACCTTGCTCAACAATCTCCCCCTTTGGAATTTTTGGCAACACATGTGCAATTTCTGTAACTCTTCTCCCCCCCTCGACAATAATACCAAAGGGCTACTATAGACTCCCCCTGAGTCCATGCACAACATTCTCGGGAAAAATTTATTACACTTAGCAAAAATCATGAACATGAGCAAAAAGATAATCAAATACTTAAATGCACCCCTTAAGAATGTGATCCCTGTAGCTAGTCAATTCTTGGGAAGTGTGACCACTCCCAATTTATTGCGAAGGTACTCAAAAACTTCCTTGGGCAATGGTTTTGTGAAGATATCTGCTACTTGCTTTGTAGTTGGAACAAAATCCAACTTAACCTCACCTTTCGCAACTTTCTCCTTCAAAAAGTGATACCTAATAGCAATGTGTTTTGTGCGTGAATGCATAACTGGATTCTTGGAGATGTTAATGGCACTGGTGTTATCACACTTAACTGATATTGGCTCACTGAATCTAATACCAAGATCTTTTAGGGTTTGTTTCATCCACAATACCTACGTACAACATGTTGTTACTACAATATATTTTGCCTCTGTTGTCGATAAAGAAACTGACTCTTGTTTCTTACTGTGCCACGCGACCAATCTGTCTCCAAGATAGAATGCACCTCCATCGGTACTCTTTCTGTCATCGACACCTCCTGCCCAATCTGCATCTGAATATAAAATAAGGGTGAAGTATTTACCTTTTGGATACCATAACCCATACTCCATAGTACCCTTGAGGTACCGAAGAATCCTCTTCACTGTTGTCACATGAGTCTCCTTGGGATTAGCCTAAAATTGTGCTACCATGCATACTGCCTGCAAAATATTTGGTCTGGTAGCTTTCAAGTACAGTAAGTTCCCAATCATAGATCTGTACATGGTTTGATCAACAAGTGGAGATTTATCATCCTTGCTCAACTTGCAACCTGTCTTCATGGGAGTGCTAACTGGCTTACAATCCTCCATTGTGAATTTTTTTAACATCTCTTTCACATATTTAACTTGAGAAATAAATATGCCCTTCTTATTTTGATTAACTTGCAACCAAAGGAAATATGAAAGTTCACCAATAATTGACATTTCAAATCCTTTCTGCATCTTATTTGCTAAATCTTTACATGACTCATCTTTGCTGCTACCAAATATGATATCATCTACGTATACAACAAGAACAATAATATGCCCATTTTCTATTTTGACATACAAATTACTATCCACCATACCTTTCTTAAACCCTTGTTGAGTGAGATAGTTGTCTAGCCTTGCATACCATGCTCGGGGTGCTTGTTTTAAGCCATATAATGCTTTCTTCAACTTGCAAACCAAGTTGGGATCATCACCAAGTTGGAAACCATCTGGTTGCTCAATATAAACCTCTTCTTCAAGTTTCCCATTCAAAAATGCTGATTTCACATCCATTTGATAAACTTTGAAATTCTTGTAGACTGCTAAAGCCAGAAACATTCTAATTACCTCTAGTCTAGCTAATGGTGCAAAATTTTCCTCAAAGTCAATGCCTTCAACTTGTGCATAACCCTTACATACCAATATTGCTTTATTTCCGACTACTTGTCCGTCTTCATTCAATTTGTTTCAAAAAATCCATTTAGTCTCGATTATATTTTTATTTGCAGGTCTAGGTACTAACTCCCAAGTTTTGTTTTTCTCGATCTGATCTAATTCTTCATTTATTGCCTTCATCCAAATTTCATCTTTGCTTGCATCAACAACATTTTTGGGCTCAATGCTGGATAATAGAGAGTAGTTACTACTCTTCTTCTTGTCTGAACACCAACTTTGGGGTCTCCAATTATTTGCTCTCTAGGATGATTTTTCTGTCAGCTGCCTATTTTGAATTTCTTATTTTCTTCCACTTCTGAATCACAACATAAATCATCTGAGTCAATTTTCTCTATCTTTTCTGTTTCGTTTTCCTCATCTCCTTCAATAACCTCTTCATAAATTGGGTAGTTCTTTTCATAGCTAATTACTCTTTCTCTACCTTCATCAAATTTAACATCGGCACTGTCCACAATTTTCTTTAGCCTCTTGTTGTAGCATTTGTAAGCTTTGCTTTTTGATGAATAACCAACAAAAATACCTTCATCCGCTCTATCTTCAAACTTACCAAGATTATCTTCAATTCTTTTGATGTAGCACTTGCTGCCAAAAAAATTGAGGTATTTTGCTGTTGCCCTTTTACCGAACCACAACTTATAAGTAGTTTTGCTTTCATGTGTTCTCAGCATGTACCTATTTTGGATATACACCGTAGTATGGACTGCTTCTTTCCAAAATCTATCTGCTACTCTGCTTTCAGCCAACATAGTCCATACCATTTCCTACACTGTCCTGTTATTTCTTTCTACCACTCCATTCTCGCTAAGGTGTCCCAGCTACTGAAAGCTGTCTCCTAATACCGTATTTTTCACAGTACTATGTAAACTCCTCTGAAATGAATTCTCCTCCTCTATCTGATCTTAAACATTTGATCCTCTTTCCTGTTTCATTCTCAACTTGGTTTTTGAAAGTCTTGAACATTTCAAAAGCTTCTGATTTATGCTTCAAGAAAAATATCCATGTCATTCTGGAATAGTCATCAATGCACAACATAAAATATTTGTCACCATTTATGCTTTGTGTTCTCATGGGTCCACATAAATCAATGTGTATTAGTTCCAAAGGTTTTCTTGTGTAGTACTCTTTTGTTTTGAATGTGACTCTAGTTTGCTTCCCCTTTTGGCATGAAGCACAAATGTTGTTTGCAGGTTCGTTGATGGTGGGAATATCTCTCACTGCACTTTTTGAGTTGATTTTTACTAGATTATAAAAATTGATATGACCGAGTCTCTTGTGCTACAACAAATTTTCTTCTTCCTGTCCAATAAAACAAGCTCCTTCTGAAGTCTTTGATAGCATGTACAGGTTGCCATATGTCCTTGATCCAGTTTCTATCAATTTTCCACTGTTTGTTTTTTTGACTTCACAACCCTGCTTCTTAAAAACTACTTCATGACCTTTATCACAAATCTGACTTACGCTCAACAAGTTATGTTTCAAACCATCCACAAACAAGACTTCTTCGACTTAATTTTTCCATCACTAATTTTAACTGAACCTTTGCCAACTATCTTAGCTCCATCATTATTTCCAAACTTTACTGAACCACCTTCATATTTATGTAACTTCTCAAATTTTTGTTTGTCACCTGTCATATGACTAGAGCATCCACTATCAAGTATCCATGGTACATATTTATTCTATGCTTTAAACGTTTTTTGTACGATTAAGGATTTATTTTCTTCCTTAAGTCATTATTTTTCTTTCCACTCTGTTTTGATAGTAGTTTCGGGCTCTTGTTTTGCCTTTCCCTTATCAATAGCTTGTGCATGTTTTTCAAAAAGTTTTCTATTTTGTCTCATCCTATTTGGTTGAAATTTTCTTTCCTGAAACTATTTGATGCAAATGTACTTCTACAGTTTCTTGCAATGTGCCCAAAATTATGACAGTTATAACATTCTACTGTATAATTCATCAAAGGAGAAAAAACATTTCTACTGGTGAAATTCCTTGGTCTTACATTATATTTGCAGTTTGAGATTTTATGTCCATAGCCATTGCATTTAAGATAGAAACCAAAAAAGAGATAATTGAACCTGGATGATGGTCTTTGCCATGTTACCGTAGGAGCCATAGGTCTTGTTCTTCTTTGATGTGTGACATTGGTGAATCCATCATTGTCAATTCTCCTTTCGTGCCTGGCATTATTGCTTTCTTTTGTATGAGATGTTTTTCCTTGATCAACCTATTTCTTATCTTCATTCTTTATGGATTTTACATTTCTAGCCTTTGATCCATTTGATGATTCTCCTTCTATGAAACCCAGACCAAATTTGATGCCTGCAGGCCTTTGGTCATTTATAATCTTATCCAGCTTCATAGAACTTTCTTCGCGTTTGTGATAGCAACTAATTTTGTGATTCATCTCTTCTATCTCGCATCCGTAAACCAACATTCTCTTCTTCTAGTTTGCAGCAATAATATATTTTCATGGTAATTTGTACTTCGAGATCTTTAGATATTTTCTTGTATTCTTCTGTCTGAACTTTCAGACTAGTTATGATTTCGTTTGCATCCTCAATATTTTTTGAAATTTTCTTATTCTTTTTCCTCTCTATTTTCCACTCTTCAAGTGCAGAGATCAACTCACCTTCTAGATCTACTTCAGCCTCAAGGTTTTCACCACATACTTCAGAGTTCACTCCTTCTTCCTTTTTTGATTTTACTTCTTCAAATGCCATGAAAAGAGCTTCACATGTTTTCTCTTCAGAATCCTCACCGGAGCTGTCTTCTGATGAACTGGCATTCCTAGAGATGAAACTTTTCTTCTTGAAGTTGCATTTTCTGAAATTCATTTTCTTCTTCCAGTCACTTCTTTCTTGGTGCGATCCTTCATCATTTTCATTCTTCTCATTAAGTGGACATTTAGTCTTAAAATGCCCAATGCCTCCACAGTTGAAACATTTAAACGGTATCTTTCCTCTGTATTTTCCTTTTCCCCTTTTTAGTTTTCTAACAAAGTTTGCTTCCATTTAATCTGATGTCTCTTCTTCCTCGGACTCTTATTTTGCATTTTTATTTTTAAGGGCTTTAAAAGCCGCTTCTCTGTCTGTGGGTTTAGATCTTCCTATCCTCATCTCATATGCATTCAAAGAACCATACATCTCATCTATAATAAAATAATTTAGATTTTTAGCTTCTTCTATTGCTAATACTTTAGAATCAAACCTTTGAAGAAGAGATCTTAATACCTTTTTCATGATGGCAATCTTCGATATCCTCGTCGAGTCCTCTAATCGCATTAATGATTCCATTAACTCTCAGCATATATGCCTCAATGTTTTCATCGTTATTCATATTTAATGCTTCGAACTGAGCTCGATGTGTCTGTAACTTGGCCTCCTTGATCTTATCGTCTCATTCATGAATACTCCTCAGTTTGTCCCATATTTCTTTTACTTTTTTACAGCTCATGATCTTTACTAGTTCACTGTCTGCTAATCCGCACATGATAGCATTCTTTGCTTTTGAGTTATTTTCAAACAGTTTATTTTCGT
This sequence comes from Wollemia nobilis, assembly GCA_028583015.1. NCBI lineage: Eukaryota > Viridiplantae > Streptophyta > Pinopsida > Araucariales > Araucariaceae > Wollemia > Wollemia nobilis. Next base: position 2,243,750 of record JAQPPZ010003183.1, read on the forward strand.
TAGCCTCTTTTGGAGGAGTGATGGGTATTGTGTATCCACTAACTACTAAATCCTAGATGTCGTATCCCAAAGCATAGAGATATGTCTACATCCTAATTCTCTAGAACACATAATTAGATCCGTCAAACAATGGTGCTTTGTTTGATGAGAAGCCTTCACCACCTGCCATTGTGTTACTTCCAAGATCACCCTAGCTGGTTAAGCTTGTACAGGAACTTAGCTTTGATACCAATTGTTAGTCTTACAATGACACTAAGAGGAGGGGGTGAATCAGTGTAGCTTTTTAAACTTAAATTTATAGCTCTTAATATCGTAGCAATTAAAACTTATTACTAGATACAACAAGTATAACAAAAGAGCATCACACAACACAAGATTTAATGAGGTTCACCAATGTGGCTACTCCTCAAAAATTGACTTCTTGGACTACCATCCAAATATAGCCTTTACAAAGCACCAAATTTACAATCAATTTACTAGCACCCACTGTAAGGAGCACCAACCCCTTATTTATCTACACCAACAGAAAGGAGCACCAACCCTTTATTTATCTGCACCAACAGAAAGGAGCACCAACCCCTTATTTATCTACACCAATAGAAAGGAGCACCAACCCCTTATTTATCTACACCAACAGAAAGGAGCACCAACCCCTGATGCCAAGCTGCAACCTAGACTTCAATTTGAATCTATAAGTTTGACAGTAAGATACCTTTGCTTTTGCAAGACCCTGACTGGTCTTCATCACCATTGCATTCTCTATGCGCTCTGCTCTCTCTGCGCAATCACTTTGCACACTCTTCTTCATTACAGTCGAACTTCACGATCATCTTCTCTCTTTTGCGCACTTTGCTCTCTTTGCAAAATTCACACTTAGCATGATTTGACATGACTTGCTCTCTACGCACACTGATCGTATTTCATACACATTCGACTTCCCTTCAATTCTCCAAACAACCCTCCTTTTATAACAATATTTTTATGATGAAAACCCTAATCTTAGTCGATTGTAAATCCTAATCTTAGTTGGCTTTCATAACAACTGTAAACCCTAATTTTAGTTGACTGTCATCGGTCTTCATCGGCTTCAACTCAAGAAGATGTTTAGTTTATCCATCGCTTGATGATTTCATTCTGGACAGACCTTGTAACCACCATAGTGATGTCGGTCCACTGTCATACTTCTCATTTCAGTCGGGTTCTCCTTCTTGACTTGCACATTTACGACCTATCACGAAATCATGACATTTCTACCTCTATAGCTTCTTTTGTTGTTGTTGCCACGAAAATACATGTCGCGATATCACGACACTTTCGCCTCCGTACGCTTTCTCTATTATTTTGTCATGATATCACGATATTTCTGCCTCTGCAAACTTCATCTTTTCTTTTGTTGTGATATCATGAAATTTCTTCTTCCATAGACTTCGACTTTGCTTTTGTCATGATATCATGACACTTCTGCTTCCATAGACTTCGACTTTGCTTTTGTCGCGATATCGCGACACTTATGCCTTCATAGTCTTCAACTTAGCTTTTGTCATGAAATTGTGACACTTCTGCTTTCGTACTTAGCTTCTTTGCTTTTGTCGTGAAATCACGACACTTCTGCCTTCGAAGTCTTCTTCTCTGCTTTTGTCATGAAATCGTGACACTTCTACTTTCGTACTTTACTTCTTTGCTTTTGTCACAAAATTGTGACACTTCTGCTTCCAAAGTCTTGCTTTCTACTTTTGTCATGAAATCACGATAGTTCTACTTCCGTACGCTTCCTCTCTTTATTTTGTCATGAAAATGCGACATGTCGCGATATCGTGACACTTTTCAAACTTACTTTCTCTCTTCTGTTTTAGTCGCAAAAATGCGACATGTCGCGAAATCGTGACACTTTTCCAACTTACTTTCTCTCTCTTATTTTAGTCGCGAAAATGCGACATGTGAAATCGTGACACTTTTCTTACTTGTTCTCTTTTTTGGAACTTGTCATGAAATCGTGACACTTTTTCCTACTTTCTCTTTCTCTTCCAACATGTCGTGAAATCACGATAGTTTTTCCTGCTTTTTCTCTCTCTTCCAACATGTCGCGAAATCGTGACAGTTTTTCTTGCCTGCTGTATATGTCGCGATATCACGACACTTTTCTTACATGTTTTTTTTTTTTGATATTTTGCATATGGGCCACTTTGGTCTTCTTAGAAAATCACTGTACATACTCTGAATGACCTTTGAACTTCTGTCTTCTGCATCTGAATAGCTTTTGAACTTCCTATCCACTGCATCAACAGATCTATCTAACTGTGTTGACAACAATGACAATACTGTTGTTGCACCTTGCTCAACAATTGTACCATCTGATAATCGATCATATCCTTTGATCCTACATAGAAAAGACAAATACCTAGGTCTAATGCAAAAATTATAGTTATTTGAATGCAAAATCTAAGTTGATATGCTAGTAGCACTAGGAGGAATCTGAGGGGAAGGGTGTCTGATTAAATAAGCTGGGAAAATCAACCAAAATAGGTTGAAAACCAACTTAGTTGCAACTCCTTCCAAGCTAGGACTTATCGGGTGAATTTGATCCCGTAACTATCGTACGGTTGCACAGATAGAGAAAAAAAAAGTTGTAGCTAATTTTTTCATTTTGCTTAACTAAGCATTTTCTATTTTTGGTCAAGATCGTACGTACGATAACAAAGATCATACATACTATCAGGGATCGTATCATACGATCTCGCTTTGAGGTTAGACATGTACATAGTTTTTTCATAGTTTGAGGGGTCAAATGGTGTCAAAATTGGATATATAATATACTGTTGGAAATCTCTTTGTGAGACTTATCCAATGGTATAAAATTTGAGAAGAATTGAGATGATTTGATAGGGTAAAAATTATCTTAAATATGACCTTAGTTTTTTAAGAGGAAAACCTTATCTTAATGGGTCAATGTTTCTTGTCTACACACTCATAAGGGGACCCTAGGTCTTCTTCCTCACTATCATGGGGAAGAGTGCGTGAACCTTCACCTCTCTCATAAGATTGGATAATTTTGTGAGGTGGGTTGTCATCTTCCAAGGGCATAGGGAAGTAGTCCCTCAATGAGTAGACATGATTGGGGTTAGCAAAAGGATCTCGTGCAAGCTCATATCTAAATTTTAGAGTCATGCACTCTAAGCTATCTGTGAGGACATCTAAGGGTATAGGCTTGTTGTGTCCTAAACTAGACTTGTCATAAGGTATTTGATACTACAGATGGTAGGGAACTATGGTTCCTTTCTCATACAAGCCTAACCCATAACCATACCAATTACAGAGGTGAAGGTACATGGAAAAGTTAGGGTTGTACATGTAGTTGATGTCCTTGAAAAAGGGCTCTTCATCCTCTTCCTTCTACTGATAAGGTTCTATGGCATTGTCAAGGCCCCCATATACAAAATTCATTTGATTAGGGGGGAGACCGAGAGGCACGATAGTGCCTATGGGAAGATGAGGTTGACCCATGTACTACATCGACTCTATAGCAGGGGTAGTTGTAATATTCCTAACCATGTACTCCCCTAATCTGGTGGTAGCTAGGTGCACTGTGACCTGAGGCTATAGGTAGAAAAGGGATGAGAGTGAGACCTGATCTGATTCATCATTTTCTTCATGTGATAGCTTCTCATCAACTTGGATAGGGATCTCCTCTATGGAGATGGTGGAGATGGTTGGTTGGACCTCCTCAACATGTCACTTTCCTAGGTTCCAAGGTAAAGGATCCATATGTGCCATGGGCATCTGGAGGGTGCTGATGATGAGGATGGTATGGCATGATATGGTGATGGATTGCTTGAAAGCAATGGTGATAGGGTCAAACCTTGGTTGGATTTATTCAATTGAAAATCCAAATGGGTTGATGACAAGGTTGACTCGGGGAGCTGTTGCACTATATTGCAATACTTGAAAGGCTCTAGGTTGGCAAGGATGACATGAACTTGCCCTTCATGAGTGTACTTGAGGCACTGGTGAACAAAGGAAGGAACACACTTCATGTCCCTGATCTATGGTTTGAATAATTGTACATCATCTCATCCTCCAAAATGTGGCATAGTGTCAGTATCATCTTTTTCCCTACTTGGATAGGTAGGATGATCATACCAATCATCGATCATATGGCATAATTGAATGCTTAGAGGGTGTAGGTAGATGCGATAATATGGGATACTAGGAGATTTAGATGTTTGAGAGCTATTATGGTGATGATGTTGCTAGAATACCCAATTTCTATCAATACTCTCTTGTATGGTATCTCATTTACACATGCAATGATGTGCAAGGTAGGATCTACCATATCATTTGGAACCAGTTTAAGTTCATCTTATCAAAAGGTAATCATCGGTTCTTTGCATTATTGCACATGCCCCACAAAATTATTAAAGAGTTAGACTCCTAGGGCTGAATCTCTATTGCCTTAAGGATCTCCATCAAGGCTTATCTATGAGGTGGCGACTATTGAATAAGCTCATAGATGGAGAGCTAGGTAGATGTTGTTCTTAAGATCTGGGTGAGCTTGCTCTTAATTGTAACCACAAGCCTAGGTGGGAGGCTCAGCACAGGAGGCGGTAAAGGCTATGACGTTGAAGGAACATCGCTCTGAGCCAAAGGTTGTGTGACTAGACTTGGGTACCACATGTTTCTTGTTAAAATACTAATCATATTGACATACCCTTGTTTAGGGGGGTATGGTGAACCTCATTCACCTGGGGCACACACTTGGCCAGCTCTACATGGGTAGGCAAAGGATCTTTACAGACCTCCATCTATTGGTTTTTTGGTATGATAGGGTTATCTACCCGAAGGGAATTCCTATAAAACATGTCTTGCACCAAATTCTTGAACTTATAGCACATTTGCACATCATACCCATTTTGCCTATGAAACTCACAATATAGGTCTTCGCTGTATCCTTTGGGCTTTGGTGCATTTGGATCGACAAGTTGACTCTCAGGTAGATTGATCGCATTGGTTTTTAAGAGGTGCTCAAAAAATGAGTCCATAGACTCTGCAATGGGTGCAAACTATCACTTGGGGTGACATTGTTGATTTTGCCCTTGATTATTCTGGTTGTCCTTGGTATAGTTCCTAGGAGTGGCCTGATAATTAGGATTTTGAGGTGGGACTACTTACGTTTTCCCCTAGGACACTAATGGCAACTTGAATCACTGCTACTGGCTTAGGTTGTGCTAGGGTATTCTTAGAATTATTGTTCCACTCCTTCTTGCAAGGTTTCGTAATCTCTACCTCTTGAATCTTAATGTCTTCAATGATCCTAGCCTATGCTAGGGCATCTTCAAGAGTAAGATACTTTTGGATCTGTAGTAACAAGGAGATCGGCTTTAGGAAGCTCTTAGAAAACATCTAAGTCAAATCCGACATGGGGAGTAGATAAGGCATCTTGGTGAGCAAGGCTCACCACCTATTGCCATAATTTGCTATTGACTCATTGTCATACTATTTCAACCGAGGGAGATCAACCAACATCACCTTCCTCTTTGTGTTGAAGGTGAAGCATTCTAGAAACACATATACAAGTTGATCCAAATTGTGGATGCTATGCTTTAGGAGTTGGGTAAACCACTACAAGGTTGGTCCAGAGAGGATAGTCACAAATATCTACAAAATCAAAGCATCGTTATCCTAAATTCCAAAGCATTAACTTAGGAATTTAGTGACATGTTCCTGCGCATCTTCCTATACCTTAAAGGTAGCCAACTGAGGTAGCTTGAATTACTCTAGATAGGGAGGGGTAGGAGCCAAAGGATATAGGGGCTGACTATGCATCTAGAACAAGTGGGATTTTGAGATCCAAACCTAGAGGTCTTGTTCTCTACTGACTCTAGGTGCTCTAGAAATGCTCAATATGCATTTGAGGATTTAATCTCCTTGTCCTTTCTCCTATACTGTAGTGGAGGTCGAGGATCCTCCAACCTATTGTCGGGTGGTGGCATGTCAACCCCCTACCTTGGTAAGGCATATCTAAGTACTCTACCTCTGGCTCATGCTTAGTGTAGGACCCATAGGGCATCTCTCGAGCTTATCTATAAAGAGGGGTATATGCCCGCTATGGGCACCCTATGTTTGGCCTAGGAGGCAAGTCATGATCTAGCCTAGGAGGTCATAGAGTCAACATTGGATAAGGTCTAGGAGACCTATCTAGAATGAGCATGGGTTGCCTCGGGTGGACTTCCTGTCTATGTGTCTTAGGGTTAGGGACCCTATCACATAAAGTCTTCTAGAATAGCTCATTGGTCTACCATTCTATTCTTTCTTTCTCAAGTTGGTACAAGCGATCTAGTTACTCTTTATCTCATTTAAGCTGCTTGAACTGAGCTTGGCATTCTACGTATCTTACAACTGCTTGATTGATCTATTCAAATGTATAGGGCCTAGGAGGCATAAGCCTCTCACCCTAAGGCTGACCTCGTTCAAGATAATCTATGATATCTATCATGTGCTTCCCAAGATCGAGGGTCATCGCATTGTCTTGAGGTTCAGACCTAAGCATATGCTCATTATACTCAGTGGATGTAGAGGCACATTATGTGTGTGTGGTATACTACTCTTGAGGATAATCAGGGATTTCCTCATGCCTTCCTTCATGGATAAGGAATAGAAAGGTAGATTTATCTCACCTTGATCGATGAGTCTCATACCCATCAGGTTGCCTAGGCTACTGTAACCTATCAGGGCGATGTAGAGGTAAGGTTGGGTCAACCTGCTCTGCCCAATGTGTGAACTCATACTTTAGCCTATGAATATGTGTATCAGACCTAATAGGTATGCAGATGTGTGGAATTGATTTGTCTACTAGCACCTCAGCATGTTGTTGCCTTTCATCAAAGAAGACATGTAATGTATCCAGATACTGGGAACACTCTCCTAGGTAAGGTCCATAACCCACAGGGGTGTCCCACATATGACTCCCTTGTAAGTGTGGTTCTCATCCCACTATTCAGGGACTTGGATGAGTAGAAGCTCATCAAGGAGGTATGACCAAGTCCTTGGGGCTATAGAAGAGATGACTTATGTCTCCTAGTCCACTCTCCATAGCTTCCACCCATGATTGGGCTTGGCTATGGGTGCACACCATTGTAACTCTCTACCAAAACCTAGATGATTATCTCCTTTACAAATTCTTAATGAAACAACAAAAAAGAAAAGGAAACACTTAATAATATAGATGATTATCTATTTTAAGTTTTAGATGTGACTCCCTAAACTATTTTATGTTTTTTAGATGTGTTTTTTGTAAAAGAGGACCTTGTGTCATTTGTTTAAAATCTTGTTGAATGATAATATTGTGTTTAATTGGATTTCACCTATATACTCATAGCTCAAAAACCTAGTGATGAACTCCAGGTCATGTTATCCCACCTATAATGTGTGGTGATGAGGTCCACACATGGCCAGGGAGCATAGGTCCTACTAGTTCCTCACCTAGTTCACCCACAATCTGTGATATACCTCTTCGAAGAGAGATACATGCTATAACCCACGAGCTATGACAAATCTTGGAACCAACCTTAGAAAATAACAAGGTTTGTGGGATTTGAGACAATGGGTGAAGGTTAAAGCCACCTCATTGAACTCTACTAGTGGATGGTGATGAAATCCACATCATTAGCATTTAAGTGAATCGTGGTGTGTGTGGTTTTTTTTAATCCAAAGAAAGTAAACAATAAAGCATCTGATGATCATTTACTAAATTCATGCAAAAGGTGTATTTTAATTTTAGAAATCTAGGATAAAAGGAACCTACAAATGTAACTTATAAATGCAAACCCTAAATGTTAACCTACCCATTGGGTAGGCTACAAGCAATCAAACCATAGAGATGCATTACTACTTTGACTTCCTTTAATTTTTCTTTTTTTTTTGTTTTTTTGCATTATGAGAAAAGTAAATCTAACTTTTAACCTTTCTAGGCAAACAAATGATGTGAGAAAAACCAAACTTTAGTAGATTTTGACTGTGTAAACAGAAAACCAAAGGTTTAAGTACTTACCTTAACACCTGGGAAACCTGCTATTTCTGGCATTTGAGCAGAAAATGTCCTATTTTGTGGCCATCCTATGGTGGTACGACTAATATATTTATGGCCATACTAGGATGTTACGGTTGTGTGGCCATCCCAGGGTGAGCTAAGGAGCAGTTCAGGGGTCGTTCCAGGCCAGGATGACCAGTACCTGCAACAAAAAACAAGAAAAATTTGAGGTCAAACATTTAGAAAACCAATAGGGATGAGGTCCCACCATGATCACCACTGAAGTAGGGAAAAATGGTGCACCTAATTATGATGAACAATGTATGTATCTATCTCCTACTGCTTAAGAGCATCAAATGAAAGCATGCAAGTAAAATGGAAGAGATACCAAATAGAAAGAAATGAAGCAAAAGAGAGTTAATTTCTTATTAATATGGTGGATAAAATCCAAGGTTACATAGATGTCCCCTTGAGGGCTCAAATATGATATAATTTTACAAATTGGGTGCCCAAGGATCAAAATCCTTCATGTAACTCGAGTGCACATCCAGTGTCTTTCCTCATACCCACAATCGAGGTGGGTGGGCTACTACTTTTGCCGCTTGTGTCTTTGATCTTGAGGTCTTGTGATCCTTCCTAATGCACTGTAGAAAATTTCACCTTCACACAAGAAAACCAGAAATATCAAATAGCAAGTGCATATGATGAAAAACATGCAATCCCCATAGGCATCAAAAGACTAGTAATGAGAATATGCATGGATCTTATATCAAATAAACTCAAAAAAACTTGAAATTGTAGAGGGACATAAAATGGAATGTTTTGGGAATATATCACTAGAAATAGAGCTAAAATTGTGTTCGATGGTGTGTCATGATTGCAATGACCATTCCCAACCTATGAAAACCAAAGCAAGCAATTTTTGAACCAAAACACATCCAAATCAAATGAAACTTGGAAAGTATGCCTAAAACATGATTCTAATATAACCCATATGGTCAGATTTGAAAAATAAATAATATTTTCATGTGTTTCTCCAGATGACCACCATAGACCTGCATGAGACCCTACAAAACACTAAAAATATGATATCTCGCTCAATATAGCTCCAAAACGCATGAAATTTGGATGAAATAATCATATGGTAATATAGAATATAAAAAATGAATGATAAATAAATCATGCATAGATAAGCCACTATCCTGGGTTGGGACGGTTGGGACTGTCACAAACTGGGGATCATCCTGGGGTGGGACGACCACTAGTTTTGCCCTTATTTTGTCACTAATTCCTCTGTGAATTGGTTATGGACATCCTAAATAGTGTTTTCATCAAATTTGGTGGTAAAAATAACTCAGATAGTTCAGTTTTGGGATCAAATTGTGTCTCCTAGTTCACTCGCAAACCTCCTTCACTAGGTAGAGATTCTAAGGGAATGGGGGCACAAAATGGTGAGGGGAAATCTTGGCAGCACTTCATTGCTATGTCTCAAAACTCCTCTCTATATTTTGTATGGAAAACAAATCCACTTTATAGACAAAGGGAACCCCTAGGGCAAATAGGCATGCAAGGGCATGCAGGGCACCAGGTGCCACTTATCCATAACTTATGCATCTCCATTTTGGGAGTAAAAAATGTAGCATATCATAATATTTTTGCACTCTCAAAATTGCATGAGAGAATATATGGGCTAAATGGTAGTCCCTAGGCACCATTTAGCCATATTTTGAATTTTTGAGGGTCAAAGGCCCTGGTCGTCCCACCCAGGGACAACTGCATGTGACCGTCCCTGGGTGGGATGGCCATGAATTGTGATCATCCTAGGGTGGGACGGTCATGCCTATGTGGCCCAAAAGTCCCCAAAAGTGGATTTTAGCCTTCCATAAGTGATTAGGACCACTAGTAAACCTCTGAGGGTTTCCCAATAGGGCCATATGGTGTTAATTAACCGGTTCTTCTAATTTCCTAATCGGATTGAACAGATTTTAGTGTCTACAATCACCTTCCTCCCAACTACAGTAGAATATTTCACATTCAACACTATATTAATCATATCTACGTAATCCCTAACATAAGGTCTTAGGAAACCTTTCAATACAAGGTAAGTGTATGATATAGTTTCATATGGTTCAAATAGAGTAGCATAGTAATGAGTGAAACTAATGTGTTGGGGTTGTTGATAAATTAACTATTTAATTAATTTTATGTCGGAATTATTAAGCTAAAAAAAATTGAATGCTTTTAGGCGTTATTATTAAAACTGGTCAATTTTTAGCATCTTTGAATGCTCTAGCTTCTAATTCATAAGTCATGGCTAACCATGCCAAAAAATCTAAAGAGAAATACACCTTTATGAAGATTAATTTTCCTAAAGTTTTGTTCCATTTGTTGTAGTGTGGGGCTCCTTACCACTATGATTTTTGTGCTCTCTTAAATAGTCCCATGAGTAGCAATGAATTGCATTGTTGGCCCTCTTTTGCTTATTTAAAGCTAATAATTATTATGTTTTTAGTCTTCCACTCTTGTACAAAGGAGAGGCACCTATCCAGCCTTAACTTCTTCGAGTACGTGAGCATATCCTTCCCAAGAGCAACTAGATCATCTAGTGGCACATACGGGTATTGGTTGGTCACCACCTTAATAGCTACCATTGTTCCTTGAGGCTCAACAAAGGTGCTTGATGATGCCATTTCCTTCTTCTCCTTTCCTTCTCTTTGGGCTTTGATGCTCTATAGCTTCTTCTAAAATTTTGCAAATGCTCGACAACCCTTTTACTGTAACTCTTCAAGTTTAGTTTTGTGCTTTGGAATCCTTCACACAAGCTATAAATAACTTTCAATGCTGGTTTTCACATTGGGTGCTTTTATGTATACCAACCATTTAATTTCAAACTTGTTAGTTTAAGACTACAACTTCACAACCCTTTAACTATATTAACTAGAGAATAATTTGCCTCATGCGTATTTGCTTCTTACGAGGCTTTAATTGGCATACCCTTTTAATCATGTATGCAATATAGTATCTTTTATTCATCTCTTTTTGTCTAACTTGGCTCTAGAATGACTGTTTGTTACGTTGTTCAAGATTTACCACCTGGTTGATGCTTTTTCACCTCATTGCTAACTTGTAACTCATTATTTTCAAAGCTGATAAATATGCGTCGTTGGATCAAAATTGGAACAATGTATACCATCCATTTCTTGTCCTCTTCATCACCCTTTTTAGGTTTTCTTGTCAATCATGGTGGCTTTTAGAATATGACCTACTATACTTACCTATGATTTGACATGGATCATTTGATCTAACATTGATATATGCGCATCATCAGATGTTCTCGTAGATAAGATAAAAAATATGAGGTCTTTTGAAAAGTCAACAAGCTTGATCCACCCATGATTCATGTCTACTATTGGATCTATCAAGGATGCAAGTGTGTCATCGGATCCCTCTTTGAATAAGACAAACTTCCTTTTTTGCACTGTAGTTGCTCAAAAAAATGCAGTCAACTCATATTTGTACATATCGTTGGATCTTTCCATGATGCATGCATGCCATCAGATATTTAGAACCTACACATATTTTCATGAAAGAGGGGGAGAAGTGGTATATTTGGGTAAGTTATTAAAAACCTTATGAGCTTAGAAAAAATAATAATTGACTTGATTATTCATAGCCTTTTTTGAAACCTTAATGTTATATTGACTTCTATATTTTTCCTTTCGATAGCCTTGGGTCGTGGTCCACATGAGTAGCTTTTGAAAGGCCTACATAACATTTTAAAGTCAACTTTTACCTTAAGTCTCATTAATCTCTGATCTAGGTGTACCATTAGATCGATTCTTGATCCATGTGTACCACCCATCTAACAAAAAGTGCTCAAAATTTAGGTAAGGGGGCACATTATCCGTAAAAAAATAAGGGGGGAAGCGACCCTTAGGTAAATTTAATAATAATGAAGACTTAATGGACTAGGGATAGGTATGTTTACAAAATGCAAATTTACTTTTCCTTTTAATCCTTGGGAAATTCAACCTCTTTTATCAGTCCCATGAGCAACGATGCATTGTATTTTTGACCCTCTTTTTATTCTTCAAAGCTAATCATTGTTGTGTTTTTAGTATCCCACTCTTGTATAGAGGAGAGGCACCTATCCAGACCCAACTTCTTTGAGTACATGAGTATATCCTTCCTAAGATAAATTGGACCTTCTAGTGGCACATACAGGTAATGATTGGTCACCACCTTAATAGCTACTATGGTACCTTGAGACTCGATAGAGGTGCTTGATGATGCCATTGTATTCTTCTCCTTTCCTTATCTTTGGGCTTTGATGCTTTATAGCTTCTTCTAAAATTCTGCAAATGTTCGACATTCCTTCTCCTATAACTCTTCAAGTTTAGTTATGTGCTTTGGAAGCCTTCACACAAACTATAAACAAATTTCAAGGCTGGTTTTCACATGAGGTGCTTTTATGTATGCCACCCATTTAATTTTAAAATCATTAGTTGAAGAATACCACTTCACCACCCTTTAACTATATTAACTAGATAATAATTTACCTCATGTGTATTTTCTTCTTACGAGGTTTTAATTGGCATGCTCTTTTAATCGTGTGTGCAATATAGTATCTTTTCGTCATATATTTCTATCTGACTTGACTCTTGAATGACTACTTGTTACATAGTTCAAGATATACCACTTGGTTGGTGTTTATTCACCTCATTTATAACTTGTAACTCATTATTTACAAAGAAAATAAATGTGCATCGTTGGATCAAAAGTGGAACAACACGTACCATCCATTTCCTATCCTCTTCGTCACATTTTTTAGCTTTTCTTGTCAACTGTAGTGGCTTTGTCAGAACCCATTAGAATATGGCCTACTATACTTACCTATGAGTCGACATGGATCGTTGGATCTAACATTGATGTATGCACATCATCAGATGTTCTCATAGATAAGATAAATAATACAAGGTCATTTGAAAAGTTAGGAAGCTTGATCCACCCATGATTCATGCCTACTATTAGATCTACCAGGGATGTAGGTGCATCATCGGATCCCTCATTGAATAGGATAAATTTCCCTTTTTGCACTATGGTTGCTCAAAAAAATGCAGTCAACTCATATTTGTATGTATCATTGGATAAAGCCACGATGCATGCATGCCATTAGATATTCATAACCTATGCATATTTTAATGAAAGAGGAGCATAAGTGGGACTTTCAGGGAAGTTATTAAAAAAACTTATGAGCTTAGAAAAAATAAAATAAACTTGATTATTCATAGTTTTTTTTGAAACCTTAATGTGATATCGATTTCTATATTTTTCCTTTCGATGGCCTTGGGTCATGGTCCACATGAGTAGCTTTTGAAAGGCCTACATAACCATTTGAAAAGTCAACTTTTACCTTAAGGATAATTAAGCTCTGATCTAGGTGTATCGTTAGATCGATTCTTGATCCATGTGTACTGCCCATCTGACAAAAAGTGCTTGACATTTATGGAAGGGGGTGCATTATCCATAAAAAATAAGGGGTGGAATTGAACCTTAAGAAACTTTAATAATAATGAAGACTTAATGGACTAGGGATAGGTATGTTTACGAAATGCAAATTGACTTTTCCTTTTAATCCTTGGGCAACTCAGCCTCTTTTATCATGTGTGGGCCATAAAATCAAATCAGTGATGCATGCACATCACTCATCTCTTCAAATGTGCACAAAAATTATAGGAAGGGGGCACGTTAGGCATGAAATGATGGGAAAAGTTGTTCCTTAGGATATTTTAATAAAACCCTTTCTTTATGATTTATTTTTACTTAAATAAATCAGGTAAGTCTAGTCCTTTTTGATGCGTATGTGCCATTAGATCACACTAATAATTCATGTGTATCTTTTATCTCGACCAAGGTGCATGATACTTATGGAAGGGGACACGTTAAACATAAAATGAAGGGGGGGTGTAAAACCTTAGGAAAAATTTAATGAAAAACTTTGACATCCGGACTTAGGGGTAGACATATAATTAAAATTAAATATTATTTTTATAAACCATGAGTAATTCGGCCCCATTTTGATAAGTGCATACCACTAGAACAAATCAGCAGTGTGTGTGTATCATTTACTTTCATAAAGGAGCACAATACTTATGTTAGACATGAATTGAAGGGTAAACTGTTATCTTAGAGAAAAATTTAATAAAAAAACCTTTTTGACCTCATGACTTAGATGTACCCCCCTTTTAAAAAATAATATCATTAAACCGAGAGCAAGTTACTCCTCTTTTATTTTGCGTGTGTTGTTAAAATTTATGATCTGGACAAAATTCTCGAGTTTTAATGAATAAAAAAAGTGGGGGCACGTGACTTGAAAGTCTTAGGTAAAAACTTAAGTCTTTTTTATTTAAACAAATTTTATGAGATCTAAGCTTATTGACTTTGAGAAATAATTTGTCAATATTAAAGTGTGAGGAAGTAGCATTTTAAGAGGGACATGTGTACCATGATATTTTTCTTTTGATTTACACGTACCATTTGATTTGGCTAAGATGCAAGGCCTTTAACACAAGGGTAAGGCACGTGGACATGTTTTCCTTAGGCAAATTTATTAAAGCTTATTTATGAAGAACACAAACTTATACTAGGAGGGGGGTGAACAGTATAAGATCAATTTTTACTTTTATTTCTCAAACATTATTATCCAATATATCAATGGCAATATCAACTACAGTAATAAAAGCAATGCAAAAATCATCACACATAATAGAGACACCAATTCACCTAATGTGGGCTACTCCACGGAGAAAATATTTCACTAATATTTTCTCAATAATTCTCTTGGGAATCCTTACCTATTACAATATTTATGGACCTCTATCCAAAGGAGATACCAATACCCTAATCAATTTTGTGGATACCAATACATAGGAGAAATATTTCCCCTTTGCTGGTTCATGGATCTCTATCCATAGGAGAACTCCTTCTTCTCTGCTCTGACTAGTGATATTCTAGAAGACTACTACCTCGACTGCACTGGCTTGTGGATCTCTCTCCACAGAAGACCTTTTTCCTTACTCAGAAGACCTCTGTCCTCAATACCCTGGCTAATGGATCCCTATCCACTGGAGACTACTATCCTCTACTTTGTCACCTCCAAAGCTTGCTCTCATCTCTACTCAATATCTATCTCAAATATGCACTAAAAACTATCCTCGGTCTAGCACAAATCTGCTCATAAATATGTCTCTAGTCTGGCACAAATCTACCCTTAAATTTGCACCAAAATCTATTTGCAAATCTTTCCTAAAGCCTTAACATAAAGCTTGATCCAATCACAAATATTCTCTACTCAGATCTGCCCCAAGCCTTAACACAAATATTGAACAAATCAATCAATCAACTCTACTCTCAAGTCTTCTCAAATACTTGTCTTAAATATATCCATAAGTCCTCTCAATAACTTGCTCAATATGCTCTCAAGTATTCACTAAGACTTACCTCAAATATACTCAACAAGTCCTCTCTATAACTTTTCCAATCTACTCAACAAGTCTTCACCAAGACTTACCTCAAATCTTTCCAACAAGTCTTCACCAAGACTTGTCTCAAAACTGCTTGTAAGATTTCACAAAATCTCACATAAATATATCCTTAAGCTTTCACAAAAGCTTACTCAACTCTGTTCTTAAGCTTTCACTAAATCTTACTCAAATATGTCCTTAAGATTTCACAAAATCTTACTCAACTCTTTCCTTAAGTCATCTCTAGGACTTACTCAAATAATTACAAAACTTGCATACAAAACTCAACTTAATATTTTTCAAAAAACCTCTTCAATCACACAAACAAGTTTCACTCATAATATTTTTTAGCCATAGAAACATATAGAGAATGGTTAAAGACTCAATATGTTTCACACTCACAATATTTTGTACTCAACAAAACATTCTATCACTTTCAAACTCTCTTTCAAATCAATTCAAAAATAAGGTATAATTTTTTTCACAAAACTTGAACTATCACTCCAATAATTTCAATCAATAATGCTTAACCAAATTTACTCAAACATCCACTCAATGAAACACACCTTGCTTACAAACCCTAACCAAGTGTTTCACTATTATTCCAACAATTCACACTATGGAACTCAAACCTTGACTCAAGATAATTCCAATGTCACATAACAATGATACTCATGTTATTTTACAAACCCTAGCTCAAGATAGTTCTCAATCTCATATAACAATGATACTCATGATCTTTCACAAACCCTAGTTCAAGATAGTTCTCAATTTCATAAACACAATGATACTCATGATCTTTCACAAACCCTAATCATGCATATGAAAACTCACTCAACATTTCCAACATTACTCATCA
Source organism: Wollemia nobilis (assembly GCA_028583015.1). Taxonomy (NCBI): domain Eukaryota; kingdom Viridiplantae; phylum Streptophyta; class Pinopsida; order Araucariales; family Araucariaceae; genus Wollemia; species Wollemia nobilis. The sequence goes on from JAQPPZ010003183.1 coordinate 2,260,155, forward strand.
ATCCTTTTCACTCCAACTTTGCATTTCACAAAATTCAAACCAATAACATTTCACTCATAAGGAAGATGTGCCCATACCTTTTTTTTTTATGGGGATATGTCTTAAAAACCTGTATTAATCACAATCAAATCCTCTTTGCCAATTCAAGGTTATATAGCAACAGTCTATCTCAAAATATCCACAATATTATTCTCCCCAATAATTAATTCACCATACAAAAATATCAAGTCTCAAGTACACCTTATAATATACAAACTTCACAAATATAATATTCAATTAAAAAAATCAAACTCCTTTGATAACACCTTATAAACTCCAAGCTTCTCAAAAATAATATTCAATTCATAAACAATCAAACTCCTTTGTTAACACCTTATAAACTCCAAGCTTCACAAAATAACATTCAAAAATTAACTTCTTGTGTTAACACCTTATAACTCCAATCTTCACAAAATAACATTCAACAAAATAAAAATTAATTCCTTTGTTAACACCTTATAACTCCAATATTTATTTATAATTCTAATTAAAAATAAAATATTAATCAACCTTATGACTCCCTATTATTTCACTTTAAAAATAAAAATAATCACATGGCCTCTAGCACCTTTCAAACTATCATGTGGCCTGTAGATCCTTGGCAAAAAATCAAAAATTAAATTGCTTACCTTGGCCTATGTCTTCGAAAAATAATGTTCCCTGTTGTGACTGTGCCTGCCTTGAACCCATGACCAACCATTGTCGTGGCGTATTAGCCCTAGGATAAGCTACCGTTGGGCTACCTGCCCACACAAATATTAAATTGCATAAGTCGATATTTCAACCTTCCCTTCAAAATTTTTGGAAACCAAAAATCAACTTGCTATGTTAAAATGAAGGGGATGTGAATCAAACCCTTAACCTGCCTTGCACGAATGTCTTAACTTGCCCTTGATCACTGCTTGCGCTACCATGTGCTTTGAGATTTATTTGGCACTCCTCTCAAACTTAATGCGAAGTCTTCTCCCTTAAGCTTTAAAACACATGTGAATTCTCTTCTTCCCTCTTAATGCAATGCACAATTATTCTTTTCACTTTGGCATACAAAAATTGCATGGATAATTAAATGAAAAAACATTGCCCCATTTTATACCTTGTTCTTTGCACTCAAACACGTCAACTTAGCAAATTCAATTTTTAATTCAAATTTGAATTTAAATATTTTGGTGCCTTAATATTTATTTAAATTAAAATTTTAACCTATGGTTAAAATATTTTAATTTAAATAAATTAAATAATAACCTTTAAAATCTGCTCAATGGGTCTTTTCAAGGATTTATTTTTTAATGACTCCTTGGACCTCATTTTTCTTCACCTCAACATTTTACTTGGAATATTATAATATTTTTTCTTTGAATTTACATGGTGGAATCGGTAGCCACCACGAATCCGGGTAAGCTGTCCAACTTTTTATGGTCGCCACAGTATTCTGCAATGTCTGCCCTAGAAGCCGCCACACAGATCTTCGCATAGTCCACCCCTATAACCACCATGCCACAATCATTTTAAACCTTTTATGTTGTTGAAAGCACCAGGAAAGGGACAAGCGTTCAATCCGGTGAGGCTCGAGATTTGAACCTTGGACCTCCACCCCCTTATGGGGTTTGGATGAACCAATTGGTCTACACCTCGGATCTAAACATTTTTTTTTATTGAGTAAATACTTCTTATACATATATATATCCGTCGTGGGGGCTGAACCCGGGTCACATCATCGATAATGCAAGTGGTATCCTTGCCGGTAGACCACAACACATGGATGGAATATTATAATATTATTATTTCCTTTTAAACCTGCTTCTCCTTCCTTGGGTCTTCAATATTTTAGGCCTCTTTTAGGAATATAATATTTAAAATAAATAGTATATCCTATTTATTTTACCATTTCCTTGCCTTTTGGAAAAGCAACCTGATGACATTAATGACAAAGAAACTTGGACATCAACCTCTCGACATAAATGACAACAAAACTTGCTCAAATTTACAACAATCTCCCCCTTTGTCATTGATGGCAACCCTTTTTCCTTTAACCATTTTTTTTACCTTTTTTAGTTCTACTCCCCCTGAGAAACTGCTCCCCTTGACTGAATGCTCTCCCCCTAACTCAAATATCTCCCCCTTTGACATCAATGGAAAAGGGCCACCTTTGGGGATTGGGGTTAAATATAATATTCTTAGATCATTCCCCTCCCTCCCCACATCCTCTCTTTGAGGTGGTTAATTTTGGGGTGGAAGTATCTCTACTCCCATCATACACTGATCTTTTCCTTTGTCCACCTTCTTCCTCAACTGATCATTTTGATTCATATGAATGTTCCTATTCATGCTTGTCTCTGGAAATGTTGTTCTACACCACTTAGCCATATGCCCAACATTATTGCACTTATAAAACTTAATGTTGTGGTTCCTTGAAGGTGCAAATATCTTGAAGTTCCTCCTAGTGAAGCCATATCCATTATTTTCATGAACCCTACAATTTATTACTTTATGACCAAACTGATTACAAGAGTAGCAATACCCTTGAAATATATACCCATTTTTGAAATTTCTTTTAGTGAAACCATATCCCTGTTTTTCATGTGTCCTGCACTGTGAAGCCTTGTGACAAAGCTTGTAACATGAGAAGTAACGTCCATTGAAGAATCCTTGCCTTGACCCATTGGTCTCTTAGTCTCTTCTTACCTGTGATGTTTCCTGTTCCATATGTTCCTTATTTGTGCATTGTTCCTTTTCTTGTTGAAATTTCTATTTTTCAATTTATCCTCAGAAGTCTCACTTTCTCTTTCACTCTCTTCTTTTGAAGCTTCTTCTTCTTTGGAGCTTGAGATTGACTCCTCTCCTCATCCTCTATATTCTTATTCAAAACCAAGTCCTGTTTTGTTTGATGAAGATATTTATACCTTGATAATCTTATCCAAGTTCTTTGAGCTTCTCCCAAACCTGTGTAGCTTGTATTTAGACTCTTTTACTTCCTTCCTTAGTGAAGCTACCTCAATATCTAAGATTTCACATTCTAAAACCTTTGCCTCTAACTTATCTTTAAATTTCCTTGTCTTAACTATTGAGTTGGTTAGGTCTTCTATAAGCTTTCCTTTCTCTTCATCATATTCTTGGAATTTAAACTTGAGTTTTGAGTTTTACTTTCTTACCTTCCTTAATTCCTTAAGAGAAAAAATAAGCTCACCTTCAAGATCAACTTCTCCTTTCTCTTCATTTTTTGATTATTTATATTTTAGATCATATTCATTCCTTTCTGATTCATATTCACGGCACTTCCTCCTTATTATATTGGCATAAGAAGAGTTTCTTCTTCTAGACCTTCAGGAGCATATTTATATTCATCTTCACTGAAACTAAACCCATTACTTGTACAATTATCTTCAAGATGACCAAAGTTACCATACCTAAAATACTTGAGAATTATTGGTTCCTTTTTTACCCTTTTCTTAACATCTTCTTTTTCTATTGTCAAAAATAGAATTTCTTCTTCTTCATTTTATGAGTACCTTCCATCACTATCAGTTGAACTCTTAACTATCTTATCAGCATAAAAAATCTTCTTATGTCTTTGGAAAAACTTCTTTCCTTTATTGCCTTATCCATCCCTTATTTTCTTTTGATACCTGTATTTTCATGTTTTTCTATTTTTATAAACTTATTTCTCTTCATCATTGCTACTAAATTTTGGAGAATCAGATGCATAGTGAAAATATTTACCACAATTAAAACACTTAATTGTTTTTGTACCTTTATACTTTCTTGTGTCCTTGTTCCTTTTGCCATATTTTTCTTCTTCATCACTGGATAACTCATTACTTGAATCTGACTTCTTACCATTTGTCTTCTTTGTAAATTTGAAGGCTTCTTCTTTCTGGCAAATATGATCCTCTTTTATTCTCATATCAAACACTCTGAGAGTTTCATGTAACTTATCCTTATTAAATTTTCAATATCTTTTGATTCTTCTAAGGTTGAAACCTTCTCACTATACCTCTTAGGGAGTGACCTTAAAATATTTTGACACACATCTATTTCTTCAAATTTAAACCCCAGTCCTTGCATGGAGTTAACAAACTCATCCACACGAAGTAATTATGTAGATATGTATTCCTCATCCTTCATCTTTAGGTCTTCAAATGTTTTCTTCTAATTTTGCAATTTTGTCATCTTGACCTTTTTGTCTCCCTTACATGTTTTCTACAACTTTTTCCAAATATCTTTTGCTGATGTGCAATGCATAACTTTTACAAACTCTAATTCATGTAAACCACTTAAGATTCCATTCATTGTATTTTATTTATTTAGTTGTAGGAACTTACCATCCTTATCTATAGGTGGAGTGGATGGCGGTGTGTACCCATTCTCAATTGCTTGCCATATATCATTTCTTTGTGCCATTAGATAAATATTCATTCTTACACTCCAAAATACATAATTATTCCCATCGAACAATGGTGCCTTATTTCCTGAATATCCACTCTAAGAATCCATATATGTTCTTGTAAGCTTTTTCTTCAAGTTTTTAAACTCTTTCGAAGGAACCTACTCTTATACCAATTGAATAACACAAGCTTATACTGAGAGGGGGGTGAACAGTATAAAACCAACTTTTACTTTTCTTTCTCAAAAAATATTATCCAATATATCAATGGTAATATCAAGTACAATAATCAAAACAATGCATAAATCATCACACATAATAGAGATACCAATTTAACGTGGCTCACCCAATGTGGGCTACTCCATAGATAAAATATTTCACTAATATTTTCTCAACAATTCTCTTAGGAATCCTTCCCTATTACACTGTTTATGGACCTCTTTCCAAAGGAGATACCAATCCCCTAATCAATTTCATGGACACCAATCCACAAGAGAATTTTTTTCCCTTTACTGATTCGTGGATCTCTATTCATAAGAGAACTCCTTCTCCTCTGCTCTAAATGGTGATCTTCTAGAATACTACTGCCTCCACTACACTGGCTTGTGGATATCTCTCCATAGAAGACCTTTACCCTCACTCAGAATTCATCTATCCTCACTATCCTAGCTAATGGATCTCTATCCATTGGAGACTATTATCCTCTACTCTATCACCTCCAAAGCTTGGTCTCAGTTATACTCAATATATTTTTCAAATTTGCACTATACACTATCCTCGGTCTAGCACAAATTTGCTCATAAATATGTCTTTGGTCTGGCACAAATCTACCCTCAAGTCTATACCAAACTCTATCCTCAAATATATCCTCAATACTTAACACAAATCTTGATCCAATCATAAATATTCTCTGCTTAAGTCTACCCCAAGCCTTAACATAAATATTGAATAAATCAATTAATCAATTTTGCTCTCAAGTATTCTCAAATACTTGTCTCAAATTTGTCCACAAGTCCTCTCAATAACTTGCTCAATATGCTCTCAAATATTCACTAAGACTCACCTCAAATCTGCTCAACAAGTCCTCTCTATAACTTGTCCAATCTATTCAACAAGTCTTCACCAAGACTTACCTTAAATCTATCCAACAAGTCTTCACCAAGACTTATCTCAAATCTACTTGTAAGCTTTCATAAAAGCTCACATAAATCTATCCTTAAGATTTCACAAAAGCTTACTCAACTTTGTTCTTAAGATTTTACAAAAGCTTACTCAACTATGTCCTTAAGCTTTCACAAAATCTTACTCAACTCTTTCCTTAAGTCCTCTCTAGGACTTACTCAAATAATTGCAAAAATTGCATAAAAAACTCAACTTAATATTTTTTAGAAAACCTCTTCAATCACACAAACAAGTTTAACTAAGAATCTTGTTTATCCACAAAAACATATAGAGAATGGTTAAAGACTCAATATGTTTCACACTCACAATATTTTATACTAAAAAAAACATTCTATCACTTTCAAAATATCTTTCAAATCAATTCAGAAATATGGTATAATTTGTTTCACAAAACTTGAACTATCACTCCAATACTTTCAATAAATAATGCTCAACCAAATTTACTCAAACATCCACTCAATGAAACACACCTTGCTTACAAATCCTAACCAAGTGTTTCACTATTATTCCAAAAATTCACACTATGGAACTCAAACCTTGACTCAAGATGATTCTAATGTCACATAAAAATGATACTCATATTATTTTACAAACCCTAGATCAATATAGTTCTCAATATCACATAAAAATGATGCTCATGATCTTTCACAAACCCTAGTTCAAGATAGTTTTCAATTTCACATAACAATGATGCTCATGATATTTCACAAACCCTAATCATGCATTTGAAAACTCACTCAACATTTCCAATATTACTCATCAATCATTTTCACTCCAACTTTGCATTTCACAACATTCAAACCAACAACATTTCACTCATAAAGAAGATGTGCCCATACCTTTTGTTTTGATGGAGATGTATCTTCAAAACCTGTCTTAATCACAATCAAATCCTCTTTGCCAATTTCAATATTAGATAGCAACACTTTACAATAATAATATTCAATTCATAAACAATAAAAATCCTTTGATAACACCTTATAAACTCCAAGCTTCACAAAATAACATTAAAAAATTAACCTCTTGTGTCAACACTTTATAATTCCAATCTTCACAAAATAACATTCAAAAATTAACCTCTTGTGTTAACACTTTATAATTCCAATCTTCACAAAATAACATTCAACACAATATAATTAATTCCTTTGTTAAAACCTTATAAATCCAATCTCTATTTATAATTCAAATTAAAAAATAAAATACTTTAATCAACCTTATGACTCCCTATTATTTCACTTTAACAAAAACAATAATCGCGTGGCCTCTATTGCCTTTCAAACTATCATGTGGCCTATAGCGCCTTGGCAACAAATTAAAAATTAAATCACTTACCTTTGCCCATGTCTTTGAAAAATAATGCGCCATGTTGTGACTGCTCTCGACTCGAACCTGTGACCAACCATCGCCATGGCGTCTTAGCCCTAGGCTAAGTTGCCATTGGGCTACCCTCCTACACAAAGCTTAAAGTACATGAGTTGATATTTCAACCTTCCCATCAGCAATTTTCGAAAACCAAAAATCAACTTGTTATGTTAAAACGAAGGGGATTTGAATCAAACCCTTAACCTGACTTGCACAAATGTCTTAACCTTCCCCTGATCACCGCTTGCGCTACCATACGCTTTTATATTGATTTGGCCCTCATCTTGGACTTAATGCGAAGTCTTCTCCCTCTAGATTTAAAACACATGCGAATTCTCTTCTTCCATTTTAATGCAACGCACAATTATTCTTTTCACTTTGGCATACACAAATTGCATGGATACTTAAATGAAAGAACATTGCCCCCTTTTATACCTTGTTCTTTGCACTCCAACACATCGGCTTAGAAAATTTGATTTTTAATTTGAATTTAAATTTAAACCTTTTGGTACCTTATGATTTATTTAAATTAAAATTTTAACCTATGGTTAAAATATTTTAATTTAAATAAATTAAATAATAACCTTTAAAATCTGCTCAATGGGTCTTTTCAAGGATTTATTTTTTAATGACTCCTTGGATCTTGTTTTTATTCATCTCAACCTTTTACCCAGAATATTATAATATTGAATATTATAATATTATTATTTTCTTTTAAACCTGCTTCTACTTCCTTGGGTCTTCAATATTTTAGGCCCCTTTTAGACATAATATTTAAAATAAATATTATATCTATTTCTTTTAACCATTTCCTTTCCTTTTGGAAAAACAACCTGATGACATTAATGACAGTGAAACTTGGACATCAACCTCTTGACATCAATGAAAACAAAACTTGCTCAAATTTCCAACAATTTAATTAAACATGTGTTGGGACACCTTAGTTTTTCTTGAATTTTGATAAATCAGTTATTAATATTAAGACAAAGTGGAATACAACTTTTGAGGGTATGCATGTGTCATCGGACCTTACTCTAATGCGGGTGTACCATTAGATTGGAAAAATATGCATAAAAATTAATCTCAATGGGATGCATATATATAATTTTCTTTAAGGAAGACTTTGGAACTTAGGAAATGACAAGGAAAATTTCTTCGAGTAACTTTATCTTTTAAACTTTGAAATATTTGAAAATGTATTATTTCAAAGATTAGAAGAAGAGGTGTGGGTAAAATTGAATTATTTAGGACATAGGTAGATGATGGTCTGGGGGTGAGATTATATGTAGCAAAACTTTAGTTTATGTTTTATGAAGGGGGAAAAATTATGATATGGACTTGAAGCTCAAAAATTTGGTAAATTTTTGGTGGAGGGTGTTGGATATTATGGAATGAAGGAAAACTTTATAAGTGTGCCTTATGCAGTGTCGTGGGATAACCTTTTGATTGAATTTGGATATATGAGAATGAATATTCCTTAACCAAATTAGGCTATTGATGAACTTTTGGCATGACCACAATCAAAGAGGATTTTAAAGGGCTTTTGACTAACCTTATTGAAATGAAACCTAGGAGACCATTTTAACTTGATTCAATGGAAAACCACTCAGTCCAATGACTCTACATGATATTTTCAAAATTTTGAACCTAGGGGTACTTTTCAAGTTGGATTTTTAGGATCCAACAAGACCATAGAGTATTTTAATACCCTTAAATGCAACATACTAGCGAGCTTGAAAAGGAGTCCCATAACCATATTGCACAAGCATATGAATAGAGTATTGCTTCACCAAAGCATATGGAGGAACTGTAACAAGTGGAGTCACTTATTATGAAGAGGGTATTGTTAAAACCTACAAAGGAGATGCATAAACCAATGCAAAGAAGGAGCATGTTTAAAATAATTTGTAAATCTATATGGAAATATTGTAAGGTCATTATGGATAGTGAGAGTATAAATAATTGAATTTCTATAAAGATGGTAGAAAATCTTAGGTTGAAGAATATTGAACACCCAAACACATATAAGGTGTCATGGTTGCAAAAGGAACACCAATTTTTTGTGAATGAATGATGTATGGTAGACTTCTAAATTAATTCTTACAAAGATGAGATACTATGTGATGTTATGCCTATGAATGCTTATCATGTCTTGTTGGAAAGGCCAAAATAGTTTGATAGAATGGAAGTGCATGATGGTAGGGTGAACACCTGCACTTTGAAAAGGATGGCAAGGAGTACATATTAATTCCATTGAAGGACAAAGGAAAAAAGGTGGACAACAGTCCTATAATGTGCCTAAGTACATAAAAGAAATTCTTGTAGGGTTATGAGACCAAGTTAATAAGATATAAGGTAGTATTGAGAGAAGTGAAACAAGTGGAGGAAGAGGATAAAACAAGTAAGATAATTAGCATTGGGAAGTGGTAGTTGATCTAGGTCACCATTAGTAGTGACAATGAAGAAAACAATTTAGTGATTCCTACTATAGATAAAGAGAAAAATAAGAACAAAGAGATTAGAGAGGAATATAAATATCATGATGTCATTGAGTGTTTTGTTGGCCATGACAAAGTCCATATTATCTGAGTTATAGTAATAATGGTACTTTGAAGTGTGGTGAAGGACCTTATTATGGTGTATGGTATTTGAATAATGATGACAAATATCATAGTGGTGATGAAGGGTTTGGGTGCTTTGAAAGTGCATGTTCAATGTGGTTGGATGGATGTGATGGAATGGGATAAGATAAAATGAATGTTGAGTGTATTATATAAGAGGAGGGTTTATTCTTAGATGAAGGTAAGGATAAGACAAAAAAAGTGGTCTTGTGGAGATAACCAAACTAAAATGATAATAACTTGTAAAAACAATACATGTTCATGAGTTGGAGCTCATAGAACATTTCCTCTTACTTGGTGAATATGATGTAGGAGCATCTAGAAGGCTATAGATGTTAGGAACGTGCCTATAACATGAAATGCAACCACACAAATTGCAAGAATAATAATAATGAAACTAAAATTATAGTATTGCAATGAACTAGAACAATATATTGTATTGAACTAACAAAATTACAGTCTTGAATCGTAGGCCTCTTCGAGGGGGCAACCTCCTTAGAAGTAGAGATCTAATACAATGATATTTCCAAGATGTCATCCTTTGTTACCTTGATATTTTTATAGATTCAAACTAACCCTAACCCTAATTCTCAAGGGTCCCACCCATCCACATGTAAGTGGGGGTTCCCATTTAGGAAAATCAACTAACCCTAACCCTAATGCTCAAGGGGTCCATTCCACATGCAAGTGGGGGTTCCAATTTAGAAAAATCAACTAAACCTAACCCTAATGCTTAAGGGGTCCCATCCACATGGAAGTGGGGGTTCCCATTTATGAAAGGAGTTTATTACATAGTAAAATTAGGATAGGTTCCTAGCATATGAGAAAATGGGTGCTAGAGCTGGTGGAGAGACTCCCATGTAGTATCTTTCGATTAGATACCATGCCACTAAACAAGGACCTCAGTAATGGCTCAATTGCAAAGCATGCACATCCTAAAATCCAAAAATAGTGATAGCTCAAGCAAGATAGAACCTTCTTCATCCAATTTTGGATGGACATATTGAACCTGTACATGATTTTCCCTAACCTTCTTGCGAGAGGATACATGAAAAATAGGGTGGAGCTTGGATGTTTATGGTAGCATAAATTTTTAGGTCATGGCACCAATCCACTGTAAAATATGGTAGGGTCCATAGTACTTACCCGTAAGTTTCTAGAACCTATGAAGTTGGAGGGATGATTGTTTGTACGACTACAAGTGAAGGAAGACCATATCACCAAAATCAAAGCTGAAACATCCAATTTTAGGCCCCTTCCAAATTCATATTTAATTTATGGAGGACATTGACATGTTGGCTAAGTGTAGTATCAATCGCATAGACCTTAGAGCTACCTAGAATGTAATAATAGGGTGTGCATGGAGGACGACCATAAACTACTTGTTGTGGAGATTTTTTGCTTACCCTTTTAAGATTTGTCATATCACAGGAAACTCAAAAATCATGAGTATTGTGGATTCTGGTGGATCCACCTCTTTAACCCAGGAATAGATTACGTAGAAGGCTCTAGATAGACTAGGTTGGGTAAGGAAACCCCAGACAATGGGTTTATATATATTTGATTTAATGGTGCAATTACCCACTTTCACCAGACAAAATGATCTTATGTTATTTTAATTATTTGTGACCAAACCAAGCAATAATGGAGCATATCAAGACCATACCAGTGCCTTATCCATTGGGTAGTCGTAGCATATTTATATTTATGACTTAGAGAAGAAAGGGAAGGGAGAACTAGTTCATTTTAATTCATTCAAATGATGTAATGCAAGAAAATGATTAAAATAGTGAAAAGAAAGCATCATCCATATATTCTGATTGCAGTAATACGTAAACAAGCATAACACAGACCATGGACACATAAAATTCCAAGAATAGAGTTGGAGTTTTCATTAATAAAAGAGTTTTTTACACATGGAGATACCAGCAAGGTGCTTGACTCTCATATGATATTTCATTACAATAAACCCCAGTTTGAATAACGTAACAAGGGGTTTTCCCTCTTTATATTGATTGTAGTGATGTAAGAGTCTCCAACTCTGGCATGTTCCATAGGAAATAATCTCAGCGAACAATGCTCCTTGGGTAGTCCCTAGTGAATGGTAGGAGAAAGGGTGATCAGAAAAATAGGAAGACACACAAGAAAAATATGACTAACACTTAGACAAAGCTTATACCTAGACTTTTCTCTCTCAGAGGTTTGATAAAAAACCTTGTTGTTGTAGTGATCTCCCTTATATAGTGCAGGTTGCCCGAGTGAGGCTATAACCATTCACTCTAGCTGGACCAATCTCATTCCCTCCAAATACAATATGTAATAAAAATGGGCATGTAGCCCACGCTTTCTATTCATGCAGGTGGTGGATGCACCTGTGTATCATCTCCTCCACTTCCCTAGGTTGGCGGTTGTGCTGCACCTGGTGCATGTGTTCTAGGTGAACTAGGTCCCACTCCTGATCCTTGAGGTATTGTATACTTTGGTCGATGAAGTTCCATACCTCATCATGGAATTTTAAAGTAAATAATAACAATTTAAGATCTTGCATGACCTTATTCACCCTTTCCCTTGCCCATTCTACATTGTTCTCTGTGAAGACACATAGGCGATCCACCATTTGCACCAAAGTTGTAAGTTATTTTGATGATTTCTTGTCGAGGCCAAAATCAAAATTTTATATTTTTTGGAAAATAAACTCCTGGATTCTAGGAACCTAAAAAAACTCCTCGAGATTGAAGCCACAATCTTCCATCTCATCGTTGACCTCTTGCTCGACATCCCTTACCTCTTGGTTCCACTAGAGCCAACCCTATCTATTCTATAGGAAGACAAAAAGCTTAGCATATTCCTTGGCAAAGAAGTGAATAGTACCATTTGCTAACATAGTTGTCATCCCACAGATCACCACATAGTTATCTCTGAATCTATGGTAAGTGGGAAATATGACATTCAATCTCTGATCTGCTTATTGCAGATGGTTTTTGAAGATGTCGACAGTGTTGTTGGTGGCAAAGATGTCATAAAAGATGGACTCAAAGTCCTTCATTTTTTCCATCATATTTTCTTTCGTCTTCTTCTTGAGCTCTTCTATCGACCTGAGCTAATCGTCGGCCTGTGTAGTGATGTTCTATGAAGGAGCAGGCATCTTCAATCAATCGACTTCAGATTGAAGCTATTGCACTTTGAGCTGGAGTTATCTTGTTTCAACAGCCTTGGCCTTCAATCCTTCTATCTCTTTCTCCATGGATTCTACCACATGCACTTGGGAGACCACCTGGGATTTCATAATTTTGACAGGTGTAGTTGCAGCTCGTATGACGCCTTTGCTCACATTGATGGTGGCTTCTATTAGACTAGGTGGTACTGGGATTTCAAATGTGGCGGTGGATACATCAGCTGTCTCCTTCCCAACTTTCCTTTGGGGCCTGTTTACCCCTTTACTTGGAGACCTTTGTTCTTCTATATACTAAATTTGGTCTTCCTCATCAACAGTGAACTGGAAGGTGTCTATGACCCTTTCCAGTGTAAGACTCTCGGTACCTTCAATAGAAGACCAAGTTCAGGATTTCTTCCAAGCAGGTGACTATGGGGGACTCTTCTCCTGTACTTCATATTTCCTAAGGATATTGGACAACCCCCCATCTTCTATTATCTTCTTTAGAACTTTGGGAGGAATGGGAGGTTCCTCTTGATTGACCACTAAGGTGGTAGAATACAAAAAATGCTAGCCTTATGCCACGTCATATTTTTTAGCTAGATATATTAGCATCAAAGCAGGTGACACGAGACTTATGGTTGTTACTATGAATAAGTGACCAAATCCTTCCCTTTTGAGATGGCAACAAGAGAACTAGAAGAAGAGGGGAGTTGGGCCTGCTCTCGTTGGGCCTTCCCCACTATTTTCATCATGACCTAAAATAGATCAGTATCTTGTTGGACAAATTAGAAGGTGGGGTCATGGAACTCTTCTAGAGGGGCATCTGGAACTAGTGGGACCACCTTGTCCACCTAAAATTCTCTGTGTAGTCTCAATTAGTAACTGTAGTCTCTAACCGCCTCTACCCTACTATACGGCCTATTCATCACCCTCCAAACTAATTCCAGTGTCTGGCTATTTTTGAAAGCCTTTTGCATCTCATCCTCAAAATTATCCTCACTGTGAGTGACTTGTAGAAGAGCAAGTTTACCGGCGACAGTTTTCCTGTGATAGCCATCTAGATCATAGGCCCTCCAAGTAACCTCCGGGAAACAATAGGTGTCCATGTTCCATATGGCCTACAACATGGCAAAATGGCCGAGGTATGTGTAGGGACCCATTGAGCAAGGGATGGGCAGCCATGGCATGGGGCCTTTCTTTCTAAGATACCTTATTTTGACTTCCTCAAAAATTTGTCGGGTTATCTCTAAGATGGCGATCGAGGTCGGGCAATGTATTGGCAATGCCTTTGGGGGTAGTTTAGATCCATATAATCTAATATAGGAGAATTCCTCTATATAGAAGAAAGCTCCTACCCTTACCTCATGCAAGAAGTTCCTCACCCTGACTCCAAATCTATCAGGCTCTTCTCCACACAGTCGAGTGTGCACTACTAGGAGGATCTTCTCAAAGAAGGTCTTGTAGCTAGAGCACCCCTCCTGGATGCACAACAACTGGTCTTGAAGGGTGGGAGCAGTGACCCCTCCCATATAGGCCACTAGGGATCTATCCAATTATGCCACAAATAAATAAATTAAGAAAGAATAATAAGAAAAAGGAGGGAGTTCCTCCTTATCGACCAATATGAACTTCTACATATTCTGTAATTCTTCATTCATTTTGTCGCTAATTACATCCTCCCAATAGTAGAGAGGAGTCTTATCTGTCCTATTGCATTGAATTATTAGAAACATGACCTCCTTCATTATCAACTCCAAATCCTTTACACCCAGCACTAGGTTAATCATATCGGCGTAATCCTATGCCCAGGGCCGAAGCAAGAATTTTTTGATGGGGAAGCCAGAGGGTCTGTTTCTCCCTCTCTTCATCAGCACCTGAGGGAATGTGGTGTTGAGCATATAATTGGCTTGGAGGGCCAATGCTTTGAATTCCACCACCCTAGATGTCGTAGCGAGCCCAAACACCTATCTAATCCTATCCGCCATCAACCTGGCTATTACCTGATTTTTGTAATTATGAATGGTGCAATTTTTAAGGTCATACACCACTGCCATCCAGGCTAGGAGGTCCGAGGAGTGGTAGACCTTAGGGTAGGTCAAACATCCCAAATTGGTGTTCCACTTGTTGTAGATAGGGGCTGGCTCGGTGCTATCTCTGTGTGCCCTCATGTACAAGCTCCTCAACAACATCGGGTGGCGCTGATTGTCCTCCTCTGTGGGGTTGAAACTATAAATGGTTACCCCCTCTACTTATTTCTATTGCTCAATAGTGATATCCCTATTTGTATCTAGAAAATTCTCCAGATCCTTAGGATCCTATGCTCTCCCCATATTTTTTGTTACAGGATATGCCCCGGTGATTCGACCAATGCGTGCCTTAACATCGAACCCTTATTGCAGTCGAGCTCGTGGAAGCCATTGGAATGAACTGTTAAAAATAGGGAGGGCTTCTTTTCTTTTCTCTATGCTCGACCTCGTCAAGAATATTTTTGCATGTGATAATGGTGCAAGGGAGGTTCACCACCTTCTTTTAAAGTGCATGCATTTAATTTAGGTTGGTGGGGTTCGTGCACTTTTCTATCCGATAGGGCTTGCTGATTGGTCGGGTGCACCACATCACTCTGGACCTTTGGTTGTGGATCAGATGTTCATTGGATTCATTTGATCGAGTTACGATGGTTGGACCAGCATACTCAAGTGAAGCACATCCAAAGTCCTTACCGCATTAATGTCTTACACACTTCAGGAGGATTGGGTGCATAGGTTTGTGCATCGAAAAAAACCTTGCACACTCCATTGGAGGGATGGAGCATGCAAAACTTAAAGCGGGTGCACGAAATCATGCCCTTGCTTAGGCTTGTACACCCTTAAGATTTTTGTGCACTCCACTATGGAGCACATGAACTCAGAGGTAGGTGTACAACATTATGCCCTCGGCTAGACCCTCACATGTTCCATTGGTATGGAGCGTGCGGACGCTACTCGGGGCACATGAGCCTATGTGCCCCTCAAGGCTTTGTGCACTTTACTAGGGAGTAGAGTGCATGGGCTAAAGGTGGGCATGTGAAGGTGCACTCCCGAGGGGACTTCATGCGCTCCACTCCATTATGGAGCACACTAACTCTTTTGAGGTGCGTGAGTTGTGCGTCCTTCAGGGCCCTCATGCGCTCCACACTCTTGTGGGGTACGTGAACTAAGCATAGGGTCCTCTTGTACCCCTTAAGGACTTTTTATGCCTCATTCCCTAATGGGGTGCACGATCTGTGGCTGGGTGCACAACTTTGTGCACCTAAGGGATTTTTATGTGCTCCACTAGTGGAGTGTGCGGGCTCGGCTTGGGGTGCATGAGCTTGTGCGCCTAGGGATTTTTTGTGCGCTCCACTCTCTAGTGGAGCGCATGAGGCTAAAATTGGGTGCACCACCTTGTGCACCCTTAGGAAAAGGGAAAATAGACCCAAAAAATGGGGACTACCCTTTTTGGGGTCAACACCAGCTCTAACTGGGATAGGGGGATGGATGGAAGACATGGACCTGAGAACTCCAGACTCTCCAGGTGGATTGACATTAACTTACACATGCACACTTGCACTTTTTTTTTTACACATGACCTCCATCAAGGTGACTGAAGGATTTCAAGTGTTGTCCATTCACAGGTATAGGTAGTTCTTCTCCCTCCATGTCCTCAAGCCTGTAAGTATGTTGGCCAACTACCTCAGCCACCTGATAGGGTCCTAGCCACTTGGGTTCAAATTTCTCTTTCTCACCAGGCTTATCATTCTTTGGATCCCAGTAAAGCACTACTTCCCCCCAAAAAATTTGACCCCTAGCCTTTTTATTGAATAACTACATGGTCCTGTTGGATTGGGTTATCATCCTTGCAACTACCTCCTTCATGTCTTCATCCAATTGGACAAGCTGATCCATCCTCCTTTGTAACATGTCTGGTTTTTCATGATCTTGAAGTAATAGGGAGATGGCTACTTTTTCCAGCTGAGGTGGTAGAAGTGCCTTTTCTCCATAGACCAACTCATAGGGTGATTTTCTAGTGGCCCTTTTTATTGATAATCTGTCTGCCCACAAGGCATACTTTAGTTCACTATCCCAACCTCTTTTGTTCTTCCCCAATGACCTCTTAATTCGGGTGATTATATTCTTGTTGGAAGATTCAGCCAGTCCATTCCCCTGAGGATAATAATTTGTTGAGTGGGCCAGCTCTATACTGTATTTTGCATAGAAGTCAACCATCTCATAGGAAGTAAAATATTTTGCATTATCCATCACCAACTTCTTGGGCACCCCAAATCTGGTTAATATGCTTTCTTCCAGAAAGTTAATGACAACTGATGTTGTTGACCTTCTAAGGGGAGTTGCTTCAACCCATTTGGTTAAGTAGTCTATAGCAGTGATAATCCATTTATGACCTCCTAAAGAGTTTGGGTTGATTTCTCCTATGAGATCTATCCCCCACTGAGAGAAAGGAGTTTCAATAATCACTGGCTTTAGTGGCATTGTAGGCATATTTTTCTTGCTAGAGAAAATTTGATAGTTATAGCATTTTTTGATAAACTGATACACATCTTTGAATATGGTTGGCCAATAATATCCTACCCTCATAATATGGTTGGTTGTTGCTTTTGGAGCAAAATGACCACCATAGAACCCCATGTGAAACTCCTCCATAATCTTAGGGGCTTCCCTTTTTGTCACACATAGCAACAACACTCCACTTGGGTGTCTCCAATAGAGCCGATCTTCTTGTAGGTGGTATCTCTGAGCCTGCTGCTTAATACTCCTCATTCTGCTAGTAGATTTGTCAGGCAAGAAGGATAGGTTTTTTAGATAAAATAGAACATCTCTGTACCAGTCAGATTCTTCAAGCTCAGGTTGTTGATCCTACTGTCCTCCTTGCACTAAGATGGCATTATTCATCTCCTCTTCTTCTTTGCAGGCCAAATATTTTGCTAGCCCTTGGCCTTTAATAATTTTAATTGCTTTAAACTCCACATCATACTACAGCAATTTTACCATCCATCTTGTTGAACTACCTGTGGGCTCGGGCTGGGTGAGGACATCCTTGATGGCAATGTAGGGAATACAAGCAATCACTTTACTATAACCAAAGATACTCTTGAAATGTTCCAAGGCCTAAATCATAGCAAAGGCCTATTTATCTATTGTCTTATACCTTATTTGGGCCCCCTTCATTCCTAAACTCATGAATGCTATTGGCCTCTCATTTCCTTCTTCATCCTTCTGGGACAATACAACAACTATGGTATGTTCTGAAGCAAAGGAATACAAGTTGAAGTTTTTTGAATGGTCTGGACAGGTCAACACAAGTGCAGTAGTAATGGCTTTTTTAATCAACTGGAATGCCTTGATATTGTCCTCATCCCACTTGATCTTTGCATCCTTTTTAATCATGTCATTTACTAGCTTGGCAATCTCAACAAAATTTGGGACAAATCTTCTGATAAAATTTATTTTTCCAAAGAAGGACCTGACTCCTTTGAGGCTCTTGGGGGTGGTATTTGTGCAATAGCCTTTGTTCTTTCTGGATCAATGCTTATTCCTTCCTTTGAGACTACATGTCCTAGCAGTTTGCCATGAGTGGCTCCAAATAGATATTTCTTTGGATTTAATGAAATCCCATATTCTTTACATCTTTCAAAGACTTGAGACAAGTGGGAGAAATGATCTACAGGGTTCTTGGAAAAGACTATGATATCATCCAGGTATACCACTACAATTTTAAACATCAACCCTTTAAAGGTAAAATCCATAGCCCTCTAAAAAGTGGCTCCAACATTCATCAACCCGAATGGCATTCTCTAGTATTCAAAGGTCCCCCATGGTGTAGTGAATGTAGTTTTGAATCGGTCCTCTAGGTTGACCAAGATCTGATTATATCCTGAGAAGCCATCTAATAGTGAAATCCTAGAGGATCCTACCACTGCCTGCAGTAGTTGTTCCATATTGGGAAGGGGGTAATTATCTTTGAGGGAGTTTTTATTCAAGTTCCTGAAGTCCACACACAACCTTATCTCCCCATTCTTCTTCCTAACAGGCACTAAGTTTGCTATCCAAGAAGAGAACCTCACTTTTTTAATTATTTTTGCATTGAGCAACTTTTGGACCTCTTTTTGCATGATAGGATGCAGAGTAGGATTAAAATTTCTTTGCTTCTACCTAAAAGGCTTAGCATCCTCCTTTAGGGGAATAATATGGGTCATCACCTCAATGTTAAATGTTCTCAGATCATCATAGGTCCAAGCAAAACTATCCCTATTTTTCCTCAGATATTGGATATATTACTTCTTTTCTTTTGTTGGTAATCCCTTGTCAATCCTGACCATCTTTGGATCCCCTACTATCCCAACATTAACCTCTTCACCTTCTGATTCATGAGGTGCAGTCCTATGTGCCTTATCAAAATCATCAAAGAGAGATTCCAAAGCTACTAGCCCCTTGGGAATTTTATTAGTTTTGAGTTGTATCACTTCTGTGGGGGTTCCTATAACATGCTATAGTTTTTCTTCATCTTCCTCATCACAAATCACCCCAGAAAATTGGTTTTGTACTATCATAAAATCCTTGATATCGGTATCATCTTGAAAGACTTGCAGGTAAACCACATTATCTAGGATAGAAGGATGATACACAGATATAGTGGAGAATCTATCCATGTATTCTATATCAATTTTAGGGTTGTCTACCCCAGAAGCATTCACAGCCAACAGATTGGCAACATGGTTTTTCTCCATGGGTATATGTGATATATTAAAGGCCAGGAACTTGTCAATCTCATCTAAGACAACATGCTTGTATTGCTTTAGCCTAGGGTGTTTGGTCTAGTACTTCCCTTTGATTTGTTGTATAATTAATTTAGCATCCCCATAGACAGTAAGGTAGTTGATACCCAACTCTTTAGCTTTTCTCAATCCCAACAATAATGCCTCATATTCTACCACATTATTTATGTAGGGGAACTCTAACCGATAAGGCACACCTAAGTAATTTCCCTTTATATCTATCAAATTTATTCTAGCCCCAGCCCCAGTTTGTGACTTAGCCCCATCAAAGGTCATTGTCCACATTTCAGTTGTGAGGACCCTATCTGACTCAACATCTATAGCTGCTTTTATTTTGGGATCCAGTCCTTTTGCATTAGGTACTTCTTTGAGAAATGGAGTGTGCCAGATGGAGTAAACACCTAATTATTTTTCTTCTACAGAGCTGACCAGATTGATAGTGGTGTTATCAGGCCTCATTAATTCAACTGAATGTTTGTTAAAGGGTTCCCTCCTTAGGGTGGCCTATTCTTTAGATGATAGAGGGATGGTGGCATATGACCAATCTAACTAGATTGATCCACCCAATTGCTCTGCCCAGTGTCTAGATAGTAGCAGGAAAAATAATGGGTCTACATCAACCACAACTACATCCATTACAATCCCCTTCTTTGGATATTGATCTAAAAATACCAAGAGGCCTATAATTATCCCTACACAAGGCACTTGTATGTTTTCCATGACAGAGATAAGGGGAATATTTGGTGCAGATCAGTCCCAACTAGTCAGCCACCTTCTTAGGCATAACATTGTGAGATGCCCCGCTATCAAGCATGCAATTGTGTATCACATAGCGGTCACCATACCCAGATGTATATCAGAGGGAGATATAAAAGGGCCTAACTAAAGTAGGACTTCTACTAGATGGATTAGAAGTTGATGCTGCTAAGACATGGCCTTCCCCTCGGTCAGCTAGCCCAAAAGCCCTACAAATTTATTCTCTATATTTAGGGACAGTCATCAGTTCTCCAAAGGTTATGTTGATTTTCTGCTTGGCCAGTTC
This sequence comes from Wollemia nobilis, assembly GCA_028583015.1. Lineage (NCBI taxonomy): Eukaryota > Viridiplantae > Streptophyta > Pinopsida > Araucariales > Araucariaceae > Wollemia > Wollemia nobilis. The sequence continues at coordinate 2,280,750 of JAQPPZ010003183.1, forward strand.
TGAACCTATGTCAAATTCTGATTTTCTATTTTTTGGCCCACTATTAATAGGTTCAAACCCTTCAAGGGGGAGTGAATGATGGCCATAATTAGGTTTCTTTGCATGGGCTTGCTCCTTCTCATCAGCTACATTTTTCTTATCTAGCTTATCAAGGATGGTTCTGTTACGTAGCCTAGTGGCATGGACCCTTTCTAGTGTCTCAACTTCCTCAGCTGTTGGGGTCAATTTGCCCTATCTTATTTGTTCAAAATGGTTATTCTGGGGCCTTTTCAAAATCTTAACATCATCAAGAGAAAATTTTGTAGGCCTATTATCAGGGCTGGTAGACTGGGTGACTTCTTCTAGAATTGGTGGAGTATCAGTAGTTTCTTCCCAAGTCCAACAAGCATTAATTCTAATCTCATCCTCTAATTCTTCCCCAAGGTTTACACCTGAATGGAGACCATGGTATACACCACAATCAATAGGTTATGGGGGGCATCACATGCTAGATAGAAGAAGGGGAAGTCTGAGGCTATGTTGATATAAGTCATGGGATTCGGGATAGCATCCTGATATTTTTGAACTTCCTTCCTCTTCCAGTTATTGTTCGGATTTCTACCACCCTCATTGTTCTAGTTTCTATTAAAATTTCATCTAAAAGGGGGCCTAGCCTCATTCTGGTGCTATGAAGGTTCTCCATTGTCACCTTTGTCCCTCTCTATTTTAGACAGTCGATTGTTCATGGATAGGAAAAATTTCACTTGTGATGACAATTTCTCAATAGGGTCAAGTTTTGATTTTTTTTAAATTCCAAACCCCACCTTATTGGTTCTCCTTTTAGTTTGGTTGGGGTTGGGGTCTACTGAGGTTACCTTCATCTTCCCACTATCTATCATATCCCTTTCTATCACAATTGCTCTTTCCATGCAAGCATCGATAGTGAGTGTGGGTTGTTGCCTGAGTTCATAGTTAAAGTCACCAGGGAAGGCATTTTTATAGAAGCATATGGACTGGTGATCATTAGGCCTTAAAGCCATAGGGATTCAATTTCTCAGCTTGGTGAACCATCTATTGAAATCATCCATAGTTTCATTTTCCCTCTTTTTCATTGTGGCTAGTTTAGTCAATAAATACTGTTCATTCTTTTTCTCCCCATATTTTTTGAGGAATGCAGTTTCTAAATCCTGGAAAGTGCCAATAGAGTCGATGCTAGATTGTTGAACCATTCTCTAGCATCCTTTTCCAAGGTTTGAAGGAATAACCTAAGGACAACATCTTCATGTTCCACCTCTAGGCTATCCATAGCATACAAAAAGTCTTTTATATGGTCCTCCCCAGTCATAGTGTTGTCCCCTAGGAACTTAGGTAGGTACTTGTGGGCTTTTGGGGGTAGGGGATTCAAAACTGGTGGTAAAACAAAAGGCCTATACCTATTAAGGCACCAATTATTCAAAGGTGGATTGGCCATTGGTGTGATTGGGCCCCTCGAGACAGTAGGTGGGATAGTACTTGGTTTTTGAGAACTTTGAGGAATAAAAATAGTACTACCCTGATTACTAGAAGGAACATAAACCAAAGTCTTCTTTTTACTTTTATGAGCTCTAAAAAGTACCTATGGATCCGGTAGTTCAGGGTAGAGTTCCTCATCACTGCATCTCGTGGCCGCCAGATCAGCTCCCTATTAATATTTTAAATTTCTTTAGAGTCACCAGCACAAAGTGCAAAGAGTGGGGGATGCTCTCTAGCTAAGATTGCTCAACCCAAAAATCTCACAGGAAAGAAAAGGGAACCAATGCTAAAAACTATTGTCATTGAGTGGATGGGTCGGTTAAAAATATGTCATAGGGGGAGTAAAATGATAAAAATATTAAAAAGATCCTCCCCAAAAATGGTGCCAAAAACTATTGTGGAGATTTCCTGCTTACCCTTTTAAGATTTGTCACGTCACAGGAAACTCAAAAATCACAATGAGTATTGTGGATTCTGGTGGATCCACCTCTTTAACCCAGGAATAGATTACTCAGAAGGCTCTAGATAGACTAGGTTGGGTAAGGAAACCCTAGACAGTGGGTTTATATATATTTGATTTAATGGTGCAATTACCCACTTTCACCAGACAAAATGATCTTATGTTATTTTGATTATTTGTGACCAAACCAAGCAATAATGGAGCATATCAAGACTAGACCGATGCCTTATCCATTGGGCAGTCATAGCAGATTTATATTTATGACTTAGAGAAGAAAGAGAAGGGAGAACTAGTTTATTTTAATTCATTCAAATGATGTAATGCAAGAAAATGATTAAACTAGCAAAAAGAAAGCATCATCCACATATTCTGATTGTAGTAATACGTAAACAAGCATAACATAGACCATGGACACAGAAGATGCCAAGAATAGAGTTGGAGTTTTCATTAATATAAGAGTTTTTTACACATGGAGAGACCAGCAAGGTGCTTGGCTCTCATATGATATTTCATTACAATAAACCCCAGTTTGAATAATGTAACAAGGGGTTGTTCCTCTCCATCCTGATTGTAGTGACGTAAGAGTCTCCAACTCTAGCATGTTCCACAAGAAATAATCTCAATGAACAACGCTCCTTGGGTAGTCCCTAGTGAATGGCAGGAGAAAGGGTGATCATAAAAATAGGAAGACACATAGGAAAAATATGACTATTACTTGGAAAAAGCTTATACCTATAATTTTCTCTCTTAGAGGTTTGATAAAAAAATTGCTATTGTAGTGATCTCCTTATATAGTGCAGGTTTCCCGAGCGAGGTTGCAACCGTTTGCTCCAGCTAAACTAATCTCATTCCTTTTGGTTATAGGATGTAATAAAAAATGGGCACATAGCCCATGATTTCTATTCATGTAGGTGGTGGTTGCACCTACATATCATCTCCCCCACTTCCCTGGGTTGGTGGTTGTGCTGCACCTGGTGCGTGTGTTCTAGGTGAACTGGGTCCCACTCCTAATCCTTCGAGGCATTGTATACTTTGGTCGATGAAGTTCCACACCTCATCATGGAATGTTAAAGTAAATAATAACAAGTTAAGATCTTGCATGATCTTATTCAACCTTTCTCTTACCCATTCTACGTTGTTCTCTGCGAAGACACATAGGCAATCCACCATTTGCACCAAAGTTGTAAGCTATTTTGATGATTTCTTGTTGGGGCCAAAATCAAATTTTTGTATTTTTGGAAAATAAACTCCTTGATGCTAGGAACCTAGAAAAACTCCTCAAGATTGAAGCCATAGTCTTCCAGCTCATCGTTGATCTCTTGCTCGACATGTCTTACCTCTTGATTCCACTAGAGCCAACCCCGTCTTTTTTGTATGAAGACAAAAACCTTAGCATATTCCTTGATAAAGAAGCAAATGGTACCATTTTCTAACATAGTTTTCATCCCACAGATCACCACATAGTTATCTTTGAATCTATGGTAAGTAGGAAATATAACATTCACTCTCTGATATGCTTGATGCAGATGGTTGTGCAAGAGGCCGACAATATTTTTGGTGGCAAAGATATCGTAAAATATGGACTCAAAGTCTTCCATTTTTTCCATAATATTTTCTTTCATCTCTTGCTTGAGCTCTTCTATCGACCCGAGCTAATCGTTGACTTGTGCAGTGATGGCCTATGAAGGAGCAGACATATTCAATCGATCGACTTCAGATTGAAGATATTGCACTTTGAGTTGGAGTTGTCCTGCTTCAGGAGCCTTGGCTTTTAATCCTTCTATCTCTTTCTCCATGGCTTCTACCACCTGCACTTGGGAGACGACCTGGGATTTCATCATCTTGAAAGGTGCAACTACATCCTATATGACACCTTTCCTCACATCGATGGTGCCTTATGTTAGACTAGGTGGTAGTGGGATTTCAAACGTGGTGGTGGATACATCAGTTGTCTCCTGTACAACTATCCTTTGGGGCCTATTTACTCCTTTACTTGGAGACCTTTGTTCTTCTATACTCTAAATTTGGTCCTCCTCATCGGTAGTGAACTGGAAGGTGTCTCTGACCCTTGCCAGTGTAAGACTCTTGGCACCTTCAATAGAAGACTCAGTTCGAGCTTTCTTCCTAGAAGGTGACTGTGGGGGACTCTTCTCTTGTACTTCATATTCCCTAAGGATATTGGATAGCCCCCAAAATTTTGTTATCTTCTTTAGAACTTTGGGAGGAATGGGAGGTTCCTCTTGATTGACCACTAAGGTGGTAGAATACAATGAGGGCTAGCCTTCTACCACATCAGAATGTTCTACTGGACACATTAGCATCAAAGCAGGTGATGCGAGACTTTATGGTTATTGCGATGAATAAGTGACCAACTCCTTCCCTTTTGAGGTGGCAATAGGAGAACTGGAAGAAGAGGGGAGTTGGGCCTACTCTTGTTGGGCCTCACCCACTATTTTCATCATGACCTCAAAGAGGTCAGTATCTTGTTGGACAACTTGGAAGGTGGGGTCATGGAACTCTTCTAGAGGGGCATCTGGAACTAGTGGGACCACCTTGTCCACAAGGAATTCTCTGTGTAGTCTCAATTGGGAACCGTAGTCTCCAACCACCTCTAGCCTACTATAAGGCCTATTCATCACCCTCCAAACTAATTCTAGTGTCTGGTTATTTTTGAAATCCTTCTGCATCTCATCCTTGAAATTATCCTCACTATGAGTGACTTGTAGAAGAGAAAGTTTATCGATGATAGTTTTCCTGTGATAGCCATCTAGATCATAGGCCCCCCAAGTAACCTCCAGGAAACAATAGGTGTCCATGTTCCATATGGCCCACAACACGGTAAAATGGTCGAGGTATGTATAGGGACCCATTGAGAAAGGGATGGGAAGCCATGGCATGGGGCCTCTCTTTCTAAGATACCTTATTTTGACTTCCTCAAAAATTTTCTGGGTTATCTCTAAGATGGCGATCGAGGTCAACCAATGTATTTGCAGTGCCTTTGGGGGTAGTTTAGATCCATATAACCTAATATAGGAGAATTCCTCTATATAGAAGAAAGCTCCTGCCCTTACCTCATGCAAAAAGTTTCTCACCCCGACTCCAAATCTGTCGGGCTCTTCTCCACATAATCGGGTGTGCACTACTGGGAGGATCTTCTCGAAGAAGGTCTTGTAACTGGAGCACCCCTCCTGGATGCACATAAACTGGTCTTGAAGGGTGGAAGTAGTGACCCCTCCCATCTGGGCCACTAGGGATCTATCCATTTGTGCCACAAATAAATGAATTAGGAAAGAATAATAAGAAAAAGGAGGGAGTTCCTCCTTATCGACCAATATGGCCTTTTGCAGCTTCTGTAATTCTTCATTCATGTTGTCATTGATTACATCCTCCCAGTGGTAGAGAGGGGTATTATCTGTCCTATTGCATTGAATTATTAAAAATATGACCTCCTTCATTATCAACTCCAAATCCTTTACACCCAACACCAGGTTAATCATATCGACATAATCCTACACCTAGGGTCGAAGCAAGAATTTTTTGATGGGGAAGCCAGAGGATTTGTTTCTCCCTCTCTTCATCAGTGCCTGAGGGAATGTGGTTTTGAGCATATAATTGGCTTGGAGGGCGAAATATTTGAATTCCACAACCCTGGATGTCATAGCAAGCCCAAACAACTATCTAATCATATCTGTCGTCAACCTAGCTATTACCTGATTTTAGTAATTATGAATGGTGGGATTTTTAGGGTCATACACCACTTCCAGCCAAGCTAGGAGGTTCTAGGAGTGGTAGACCTTTGGGTAGGTCAAACACCCCAAATTGGTGTTCCACTTGTTGCATATAGGGTCTGGTTCAGTGATATCTCTATGCACCCTCATGTACAGGCTCCTCAATAATATCGGGTGACATTTATTGTCCTATTCTATGGGGTCAAAACTGTAATTGGTTACCCCATCTACTTCTTTCTATTGCTTGACAGTGATATCCCTATTTGTATCTAGAAAAATTTCCCAAGCCTTAGGATCCTACGATCTCCTTATATTTTTCGTCACAGGCCACGCCTTGATAATTCGACCAATGCATGCCTTAACATCTGGCACCCCTGTTGTAGTCGAGATCATGGAAGCCATTGGAATGAATTGTCAAAAAAAGGGAGGGCTTCTTTTCTTTTCTCTATGCTCAACCTCATTGTAAAGTTTTCTACATGTAGTAATGGTGCAAGGGAGGTTCACCACCTTATTTTAAAGTGCATGCATTTAATTCAAGTTGGTGGGGTTTGTGCACTTTTCTATCCGATGGGGCTTGCTGATTGACCGGGTGCACCACGTCACTCTGGACCTTTGGCTATGGATCAGATGTTCATTGGATTCATTTGATCGATTTGCAACATCGAGAAACTTTTGGACACATGGAGGGTTCAATTTGGACTAGGTGGGACGTACTCAAGTTAAGCACACCCAAAGTCCACACTGCACTAATGCCTACACGCTTCGGGATGATTGGGTGCATAAGTTCATGCACAAAAAAAAACCTTATGTGCTCCATTGGGGGGGATGGAGTGTGCAGACTTTGAAGGAGCCGCTTGAAATCGTGTGTTCACTTAGGATTCATGCACCTTAAGGGAGTGGGGCATGCGAGACTCAATGGGGTGCACGATCTTGTGCGCCCTTATGATTTTCATGTGCTCCACTATGGAGCACATGAACCTGAAGGTAGGTGCATAGCCTTGTGCACCCAACTACATCCTTGCGTAATCCATTGGGATAGAGCGTGTGGATTCTACTCAAGGTGAATGAGCTTATGCATCCCTCAGGGCTTTGTGCACTTTGCTAGGGAGCGAAGCGTACGGGATAAAGGCGGGTGCACGAAGGCACACGTCTTGTTGGAAATTTGAGTTAATTTGAGGCATTTTATATTTTCATTGATGTCACATGGATCATTGATGTCACATTGAGTTTTGGTGGTAAAAGCACTTCATAGATAATCATCTATGATATTTCAAAGAGCATGGATATATACAGGGTTTTTATGAAAACCAAGGCAAGAAAAATAAAAGGTTTTATTTAAAACCATGGTGGGCTTATGTGGAAAGGGATTTTATTAAAAGCTAAGGTGGAATTTTGTTTCATCGAAAAAGGACCTCCGGTGATGAAGATATTAAAGTTTAAAGTTTAAGTTTAAATTAATGGAGGGCCAACCTATGTGCAATTAATGGAGGGTGGCATATATATATATATATATATATATATATATATATATATATATATATATGTGTGTGTGTGTGTGTAAAGGTTTCAATTTATTTTGAAAAGGGGGCATATTATATATCATTGGAAAGCTTATTTTGAGGGCTATTTGAATAACTTATTTAGAAGGAGAAATAAGATGTGTGTAAAGAGATATTTTTAATTTTGCAAAGGGGTTCCAAAAGTGAAGTTTGCCTTGTTATTTTTCAAGAGGATTAATTCTTTCATGAGGTGACAAGGTATGCAATATTGTGATTTATTTTATTTTATGGTATAAGTGGTTTGGGGAGTGAAAAGGTTATGCAATATTTTGATTTATTTTATTTTATGGTACAAGTGGTTTTAGGATAGATAAGGAAATTGTGCAATTAAAGGCCTTGGTGATGATTATTGAAAAGTGGAGTAATGTTGATTATTTTATGATCTACTAACCCTTGTGAAGATTGGCAAAAGAATTTTGTGATTGTGGAAGATTTACAAAGAGGTTTTTTCATCTTCATAAAATATATGGGCATATTCTCCTATTGATTGTTTATGGTGGTTGATTTCTGAAATATCATTGGAGAGAAAAGGATTGATTGTGGTTTCCTTTTCGAAAGTGATTGGTTTAATGCTTCAAGGTTTTCTAGTTTGAGAGTTGAGGTTAAACCTTGTTTTATAAGCATTGTTATTGAAGCCCATTGGTTGTGAAAGAACTTGAGTTAGAAAATAACATGAGTATCATTGTTATGTGAGATTTGTGGTTGAGCATTGTTGGAAACATTTGAGTTGGTTGATACATACTTGGACTAGGGTTATGTGAGAAAGAGTTGTCCCTTGTGATGATTGGTTGAGTTGAGTTGATTGAGCCTAGTCAAGTGATGTGTGAAGTGATTGTTCAAGTTCTATAAAATAAATTATTCCATAATTCTATGTTGATTTGATATTAAGGTTAGAACATATTAAGTCTCTAACAATTCTCTTTATGGTTCTATAATACTTGAGTTGAGTTGAGGTTGATTTGAATTTATTTGAGGTTGATTTGAGTTGAGAGTGATATTAGAACATAATTGAGTCTCTAACAATTCTCTTTATGCTTCTATGATATTTATTTGAGTTGAGTTGAGTTGATATTGATATTAGAACATATTGAGTCTCTAACAATTCTCTTTATGCTTCTATGAGTTGATTTGAGTTGAGTTGAGTTGAGATTAATATTAGAACATATTGAGTCTCTAACAATTCTCTTTATGCTTCTATGAGTTGAGTTGAGTTGAGATCATTGTAGATCATTGTTGTCATCCATTGAAGAGTACATTGCCATTCATTGTTGAGTTCATCTTTGAGCTTTGACTTGATATATTTGTGTATGAGATTTGAGTACTACTTGAGCATGATTGATTGAGCCTTTGAGAAGGCCTTTGGGACAAATTTGAGGACAGTGTTGGGACAAATTTGAGGACAGTGTTTGGACAAGTTCTTAGTGAGCTTGTTGGAGCAGATTTGGGCAAGTTCTTGGTGAGATTTCTAGAGCATATTTGGGCAAGTTCTTGGTGATATTTCTAGAGCATATTTGGGCAAGTTCTTGGTGAGATTTCTAGAGAAGATTTGGGCAAGTTCTTGGTGAGCTTGCTAGAGTAGATTTGGTAAAGTTCTTGGTGAGCTTACTAGAGCAGATTTGGGAAAATTCTTGGTGAGCTTGCTAGCATAGATTTGACAAGTTTTATGTGAGCTTTTTAAGCAGGTTCTGTGTGAGCCTATTGAACATACTCTTAGGGAGCCTATTGATAGAGCTTTGGAGGTGAAAAAGTACAAAGGATAGAGTCTCGATGGATAGAGATCCAGCAACCAGCACAGTTGAAGATAAATCTGAGTGAGGAGTCTTCAAGTGGAGAGAGGTCCACCAGTCAGTGCAACAGAGAGATATAGTCTTCTAGAATATCACATAGCCAAAGCAGAAGGGAAAATAGTTCTCTTGTGGAAGAGATACTTGAACTTGAGATTAGGGGATCAACATTTTCTTTGGACAGAGGTCCATAAACATTGTAATTGGGAGTGATTCCCAAAGAGATTTATTGAGAAAGTTTTAGTAAAATATTTTCTTCGTAGAGTAGCCCACATTGGGTGAACCACGTAAATTGTGGTGTCTCTATTTTGTATGGTTTTTGTGCATTGCTTTGATTACTACTATTGATACTGCTATCTTTACACAACATAATATTGATTTGGAAAAAAAAGTGAAAAGTGGTCTTATACTGTTCACCCCCCTTCTCATTATAATCTTGTGTTATTGAATTGGTATCAAAGTGGGTTCCTTCGAAAAGGCTAACAACTTGAGGGCAAATTATACAAAGAACACAGATGGCTTCACAAAAAGGATTATATTCAAATAAGGCTACATTATTTGATGGTAATAATTATGCTTTCTGGAGTATGAGAATGAAGAACTACTTGATATCACAAGGATATGAGGTATGGCAAATGGTTGAAAAAGAGTATAAGATTGAAGGTGATCCCGAGGAAGATAAGACTACTAGGAAATTGGTTGAGATCAATGCAAGAGCAATTAATTGTATTTTGAGTGGGCTACGTGAGATAGATTTTGCAAAGGTCATGGTATGTACTTCAACTAATGAGATGTGGACCAATTTGAGGAATACTTATGAAGGAGATTCCAAGGTAAAGTTGGTAAAACTACAAACTCATAGAAAAATATTTGAGGAATTGAAAATGGAATATTTTGAAGATATTGTAAAGTTATTACTTCGAGTTGATGAGATTACTAACACCATGAGAGGCTTAGGTTTTGAGATGAAAGAATCAGAATTTACTCAAAAGGTTTTGAGATAAATTCCCATGAAATATGATTCTAAGGTTTCAGCAATAGAAGAGACAATGGATATCAACAAGATAACAATGGAAGAATTTCAAGGTACTCTCATAGCTTATGATATGAGGGTAAGTAAGCATCAAGCTCCAATAAAAGATATTGCATTCAAGGCTTTAGAAAAAGAGAAAGGAAAATTTTCAAAAATAGATAGAGTTTTAGAAAATGATGAGGAAGCTAACTTCATCAAAAGGAATAAGGACTCAAGGAATTTCAAAGATATAAGGAAAGTCAGATGCTACAAGTGTGGTGATCTTGGTCACTATGCATACAAGTTTCCACATGAAGAAATCAGTGATGATGAAAAATAGGGTCAAAGAAGAAAAGAAGATGGAAAGCATAAGCATGACAAAGATGATAGATTCAAGCAAAACAGGTATGAGAAGAAGAAATTTTTTTGTAAGGCTAAGAAATCTTACTACATTATAGAAGCAAGTCATAGTTCAGATTACTGTGATAAAGATCAGTCAGATGAAGAAGAATGTACATTCTTTGGAATAAGTGAATAAAATCAAGAACACCTATTCCATGTATTCAAGTTAAAGAAGAAGATGTGCCTATTTAAGAAAGACATGAAGAGCTTGCCATAGCCATTAAGCAAACATATAAGTACACAAAAGGTCTAAGGATACTAAAATGCTTCATATGTGGAGAATTTGGGCATATAGATGATGATTGCACATACTACAACAATTACAATAAGGAAAGTGTATTTGCAAAAGAAAGCAGCAATTCTAGTGACAATTCTAGTAGTAGTGAAAAAAGGAAGTCTCATTTTTGGTAATACAGAAAGAAGAGGAAGATTCCAAAGCACCAAAAGTCTCATATTTTAGGTTTGAGAAATCACACTCAAAGGGAAAGGAAGTTCTAAAATATGAAAGCAAGGAAGCACCTAAGATTTGTGAGGAAAGTTTCAAAGTTCCTATGGCTCCAAATATTCAGTTTGGTTCTTATTTTGAGATAGGTGAATCAAGCTCAAAGGGAAAAGAAATTCTTGAAGAAAAAGGCAAGGAAAAAACTAAGGAAGAGGTTTTAGATGCTACAAAGAAGGTTCAAGAATACAATGCAAAAGTTGAATATTATCATAGTGATAATCATAAAGAAAGGTATGAGGGACCAAGGCATGAACAAAGGGCTTTTCAAGGATATTGTTTTTCTTGTAATAGATTTGGATAGAGGGCTATACATTACAGGATCCATGGATCAAAGAAGTTTGATTTTGCTAGAAGAAACTTCAAGGGAATAAGGTATGGTTTTCAGGGACATTGCTTCTCATGCAACAGGATTGGTCATAGAGCTTTTTAGTGCAAAGAAAATGAGAAACATGGTTTTGGTTTTAGAGCTACACAATTCAGAAGTCATGGTCATAATGGTCATGAAAACAAAGCTTCACAATATAGGGTTCAGGAAAGGAATGGATATGGAAATTATTTCAAGAATAATTTTAGGACATGGGCACCAACCAAAGGCTACAATATCAAGTGTTTTAATTGCAATAACTTTGGGCATATTGCAAGATGGTGTAGGACTCAATTAAAAATAGGTTCAAGTCAAGAAGGTCAAAAAGGTTCAAGACAAGAATATCAAGTAATTAATCAAGAGAAGGATATAAGAAAAATATGGAAGGAAGTTGATAGAGGAAAGAAATAAAGTGATATGGGAGTAAAAGTACTCCTACCCCAAAATTAATCACCTCAAAAGAAAAGGGGGTGAGGGGGCTAAGCTTAAGAGTCATATATTTAGCCCCATAGGTGTCCTTTTTGCCATTGATGTCAAAGGGGGAGAGATTTGAGTAAGGGGGAGAGAATTGAGTTAGGGGGAGTAGCCTCCAAAGAGAGCATTGAGTTAGGGGGAGTAGCCTCCATAGAGAGTATTGAGTTAGGGGGAGCAGCTTTGATTCTCAGAGATGGCTTTTGTAGTGATTGTAGTGATTTGCATTAGAGGTGTTGCCATCAATGACAAAGGGGGAGATTTTTGGAAATTTGAGTTAATTTGAGGCATTTTATTTTGTCATTTATGCCACATGGATCATTAATGTCACATTGAGTTTCGGTGGCAAAAGCACTTCATATATAATCATCTATGATATTTCAGAGAGCATGGATATATACAGGGTTTTTATGAAAACGAAGGTAGGCAAAATAAAAGTTTTTATTTAAAACCATGGTGGGCTTATGTGGAAAGAGATTTTCTTAAAAGCCAAGGTGGAATTTTGTTTCATCGAAAAACGACCTCCGGTGATGAAGATATTAAATTTTAAAGTTTAAGTTTAAATTAATGGAGGGCCGACCTATGTGCAATTAATGGAGGGTGGCATATATATATATGTGTAAAGGTTTCAATTTATTTTGAAAAGGGGGTATATTATATATCGTCGAAAAGCTTATTTCGAGGGCTATTTGACTAACTTATTTAGAAGGAGAAATAAAGTGTGTGTAAAGAGATATTTTTGATTTTGTAAAGGGGTTCCAAAAGTGAAGTTTGCCTTGTTCTTTTTCAAGTGGATTAATTCTTTTATGAGGTAACAAGGTATGCAATATTGTGATTTATTTTATTTTATGGTATAAGTGGTTTTTGGAGTAAAAAAGTTATGCAATGTTTTAATTTATTTTATTTTATGGTACAAGTGGTTTTAGGAGAGATAAGGAAGTTGTGCAATTAAAGGCCTTGGTGATGATTATTGAAAAGTGGAGTAATGTTGATTATTTTGTGATCTACTAACCCTTGTGAAGATTGGCAAAATAATTTTGTGATTGTGGCAAATTTACAAAGAGGTTTTTTCATCTTCATAAAAGGTATGGGCATATTATCCTATTGACTATTTATGGTGGTTGATTTTTGAAATATCATTGGAGAGAAAAGGATTGATTGTGGTTTCCTTTTCGAAAGTGATTGGTTTAATGCTTCAAGGTTTTCTAGTTTGAGAGTTGAGGTTAAACCTTGTTTTATAAGCATTGTTATTGAAGCCCATTGGTTGTGAAAGAACTTGAGTTAGAAAAGAACATGAGTATCATTGTTATGTGAGATTTGTGGTTGAGAATTATTGGAAATATTTGAGTTGGTTGATACATACTTGGACTATGGTTGTGTGAGAAAGAGTTGTCCCTTGTGATGATTGGTTGATTTGAGTTGATTGAGCCTAGTCAAGTGATGTGTGAAGTGATTTTTCAAGTTCTATGAAACAAATTATTCCATAATTCTATGTTGATTTGAGATTAAGGTTAGAACATATTTAGTCTCTAACAATTCTCTTTATGGTTCTATAAGACTTGAGTTGAGTTGAGATTGACTTGAATTGAGTTGAGGTTGATTTGAGTTGAGAGTGAGATTAGAACATAATTGAGTCTCTAACAATTTTTTTTATGCTTATATGAGATTGATTTGAGTTGAGTTGAGTTGAGATTGAGATTAGAACATATTGAGTCTCTAACAATTCTCTTTATGCTTTTATGAGTTGATTTTAGTTGAGTTGAGTTGATATTGAGATTAGAACATATTGAGTCTCTAAAAAATTTGTTTATGCTTCTATGAGTTGAGTTGAGTTGAGATCATTGTGGATCATTGTTGTCATCCATTGAAGAGTACATTTCCATTCATTATTGAGTTCATATTTAAGCTTTACCTTTATAGATTTTTGGATGAGATTTGAGTGCTACTTGAGCATGATTGTTTGAGCCTTTGAGAAGGCCTTTGGGACAAATTTGAGAGCAGTGTTGGGACATATTTGAGGACAGTGTTTGAAAAAGTTCTTAGTGACCTTGTTGGAGTAGATTTGGGCAAGTTCTTGGTGAGCTTTCTAGATTAGATTTGGGCAAGTTCTTGGTGAGCTTGCTAGAGAAGATTTGGGCAAGTTCTTGGTGAGCTTGCTAGAGTAGATTTGAGCAAGTTTTTGGTGATCTTGCTAGAGTAGATTTGGGCAAGTTATTGGTGAGCTTGCTAGCACAAATTTGACAAGTTTTGTGTGAGCTTGTTAAGCAGGATATGTGTGAGCCTATTGAGCAGGTTCTTAGTGATTCTATTGACAGAGCTTTAGAGGTGATAGAGTATAGAGGATAGAGTCTCAATGGATAGAGATCCAATAGCCAACATAGTTGAAGATAGATCTAAGTGAGGAGTCTTCAAGTGGAGAGAGGTCCACCAATCAGTGTAGTAGAGAGACAAAGTCTTCTAGAAGATCACATAGCCAAAGTAGAATGGGAAAGAGTTCTCCTATGGAAGAGATCCACGAACTTGAGATTAGGGGATCAACATCTCCTTTAGACAGAGGTCCATAAACATTGTAATTGGGAGTGATTCCCAAAGAGATTGATTGAGAAAGTTTTAGTAAAATATTTTCTCTGTGGAGTAGCCCACATTGGGTGAACCACATAAATTGTGGTGTCTCTATTGTGTATGGTTTTTGTGCATTGCTTTGATTACTGCTATTGATACTACTATCTTTACACAACATAATATTGATTTGGAATAAAAAGTAAAAAGTGGTCTTATACTATTCACCCCCCTCTTAGTATAAGCTTGTGTTCTTCACGCCCAAGGGGACTTCATGCACTCCACTCCAGTGTGAAGCACACTAACTCTTTTGGGGCACATGAGTCGTGCATCCTTTGGGGCCCTCGCACACTCTATACTCTTGTGGGGTGTGTAAACTAAGTGCGGGGTACACAGAGTTGTGCGAACCTTAAGGAATTTATGCGTCCCATTCCCCAATGGGGTGTACAGGTTGCAGCTAGGCGTATAGCTTTATGCACCTAAGGGATTTTTATGCTTCGATGAGTTGAGTTGAGTTGAGATCATTATGGATCATCGTTGTCATCCATTGAAGAGTACATTGCCATTCATTTTTGAGTTCATCTTTGAGCTTTGCCTTGAAATATTTGTGGATGAGATTTGAGTGCTACTTGAGCATGATTGATTGAGCCTTTGAGAAGGTATTTGGGATGGATTTGAGGATAGTGTTGGGATATATTTGAGGATAGTGTTTGGATAAGTTCTTAGTGAGCTTGTTAGAGCAGATTTGGGCAAGTTCTTGGTGAGCTTGCTAGAGCAGATTTGGGCAAGTTCTTAGTGAGCTTGCTAGAGAAGATTTGGGCAAGTTATTGGTGAGCTTGCTAGATTAGATTTGAGAAAGTTTTTGGTGATCTTGCTAGAGTAGATTTGGGCAAGTTCTTGGTGAGCTTGCTAGCACAAATTTGAAAAGTTTTGTGTGAGCTTGTTAAGCAGGTTCTGTGTGAGCCTATTGAGCAGGTTCTGTGTGAGCCTATTGATAGAGCTTTAGAGGTGATAGAGTATAGAGGATAGAGTCTCAGTGGATAGATATCCAATAGCCAACACAGTTGAAGACAGATCTAAGTGATGAGTCTTCAAGTGGAGAGAGGTCCACCAGTCAGTGTAGTAGAGAGACAAAGTCTTCTAGAAGATCACATAGCCAAAGTAGAATGGGAAAGAGTTATCCTGTGGAAGAGATCCACACACTTGAGATTAGGGGATCAACATATCCTTTGGACAGAGGTCCATAAACATTGTAATTGGGAGTGATTCCTAGAGAGATTGATTGAGAAATTTTTAGTAAAATATTTTCTGTGTGGAGTAGCCCACATTGGGTGAACCACATAAATTATGGTGTCTCTATTGTGTATTGTTTTTGTGCATTGCTTTGATTACTGCTATTGATACTACTATCTTTACACAACATAATATTGATTTGGAATAAAAAGCAAAAAGTGGTCTTATACTGTTCATCCCCCTCTTAGTATAAGCTTGTGTTCTTCATGCCCAAGGGGACTTCATGTACTCCACTCCATTGTGAAGCACACTAACTATTTTGGGGTGCACGAGTCGTGAGTCCTTTGGGGCCCTCGCGTGCTCCATACTCTTGTGGAATGTGTAAAATAAGTGCGGGGTACACAGAGTTGTGCGGACCTTAAGGAATTTATGTGTCCCATTCCCCAATGGGGTGCACAGGCTATAGTTGGGCGTATAGTTTTATGCACCTAAGGGATTTTTGTGCACTCCACTAGTGGAGCACGCAGGATCAACTTGGGGTGCATAAGCTTGTGCACCTAGGGATTTTTCATGCGCTCCACTCTCCAGTGGAGCACACGATGCTAAACTTGGGCACACCACCTTGTGCACCCTTAGGAAAAGGTAAAATAGACCCAAAAAAATGGGGACTACCATTTTTGGGGTCAAAACCACTTCAAAAGGGATGACCTTGATCACCATATGATAATAAGTATTATACCACCACTAGGCTAAAGGAAGCCACTTCGTCCATTGTGTAGGATGATTAGATTCCAAACAATGAAGGTAGGTCTCCAATTTTTTTTTGACAATATTAGTCTAGCCATCTATTTATGGATGGTAAGCTAAAATAATCTTGAGCTTAGTTCCCTACAACTTAAAAAATTATTGCTATAATTTACTAGTGAATGTAGGATTACGATCATACACAATGGAGGTAAGCATGCCATGAAGACAAAAGATAGAATATAGGAAAATTTGGGCAACTATAGAGGTCATGTAAGGATGGGAGAGGGAAAAAAAATGAGCATACTTCAAAAGATGTTTCACTACCATAAAAATAAACAATTTTTAGACTTAGGTAATCCTTCAATGAAGTCCATGGGAATATCTATCCAAACCTAGTCAAGAATCGACAATGGTTGTAGAGTTCCTAGAGAACACACTGTGTCACCCTTCATTCATTGATAAGTATCACATGCTATCACAAACTTTTGTATATCCTTCTTCATTCCCTTTCAATAGAAGGTACACTTGATTCTTTCATACATTTTAAGGAATCCTAAATGGCCTGCAGTGGGGGAAGCATGAATTTTCATCATGAAAAGTTTTCAAAGTGGGGTTGTGTGAGGAATAACTAGGAATTAATGGTAGCATAAATCTTGTCCATCCCAAGTGTAGCCAAGATATGAAGTAGGTTCTATTTGAAGGGAGGAAACCAAATTTTACAAGCTTGGATCCTTAAGTACCTCCTCTTGAAGATAATTTATCCATTAGAGAATGGGGGAAGAAATATCATATAACACATTTGGAGCCTTAAATTTTTTAGAGAGGGCATCTCCCACAATGTTCTCCTTACCCGTTTTATAAGTAATATCATAATCGTAGCCCATGAGCTTAGAAAACCACTTCTATTGTTCAAGGGTGGAAACTCGTTGCTCCAAGAAATATTTTAGACTTTGATGATCTATTTTAATGGGGAAATAATCTCCAATGAGATAAGATCACCAATGAGTCACCACATGCAAAATGGTAAGCATTTCTTTAGCATAATTGGATTGACCTAGATTACGATTAGAAAGTGCTTTACTAGTGAAATCCAAAGGGTGTCCTTGCATCAACACCACGCTAATGCCATTACCTGAAGCATCACTTTAAATTACAAAAGGCTTAGAAAAATTAGGTATTTCTAAGATCAAAGTGGTCTTCATAACATGCTTCAACTCTATGAAAGCTTGTTCAGCTGGATCAGTCCAAGCAAAAGAATCCTTCTATAACATGGATGTTAAGGGAGTGGTAGTTTTTCCATTATTATAGATAAATTTGTGATAATAACATGTAAGCCCCACAAATCCATAAAGATATTTTAGAGTGTAAGGTTTTGGCCACTCTTGAACCACTTGAATATTGTGAGGGTCAACTGTAATTCCATATTTGGTGATAATGTGTCCCAAATATTCCACTTTTGTCAACCCAAAAGAATACTTGGATCACTTAGCATAAATATGATGTTGTGCCAACATTTGGAGAGTTTGATCCACATGGAGGAGATGCTCTTTCCAAGAGCGACTATAAACCAAAATGTCATAAAAAAATAGAATGATTTTATGAAGAAATGGGTGAAAAATGTTATTCATGAGATTTTGAAATGTGGAAGGCGCATTAGTCAAGCCAAATGACATCACAAAGAACTCATAGTGACCCTCATGAATACAAAATATATTTTTTGGGATATCTTTATCCTTGAGTTTGATCTAATGGTACCCAAAGTGAATATCTATTTTAGAGAAAAATATAGTCCCATGTAGTTTATCCAATAATTCATCAACCACCAAAATAGGAAACTTATCCTTGATGGTGATCTTATTGAGCTCACAAAATTCAATACATATTTACGATAAGCCAAATTTTTTTCATACCAATAAGACATGAGAAGAGCAAGGGATGTTATCAAGGTGGATTATGCTAGCTTTAAATAATTCTTGTACTAACTTCTCTATATTTGACTTAAGGGCATGAGGATATCGGTACAACCTAATGTTAGGTAGTACACTACCAGGGACCAAGGGAATAGCATGGTCATGAGAGCAACATGGTGGCAAATCTGTTGGTTTATAAAAAAATTCATTGTGCTTTATCAAAACAATTTGCAAATCTTTGAGAATTTGGTCCACTTTTGGTGTAGGTAGCTAGATTGCAAATAGCTATGTGATGATCCCACAAGAAGATTTTTTTAACAATTTCTCCATATGGTTAGAACTGATAATATGATAAGGCCCTACTTTGGAACCATGAAGAGTGTAAGACTATCTATTTTGGGAAAATTGCATCCATAATTCTACAAAATTCCATGAGATGGTGCCCAAAGTACCCAACCACTAAGTGCCTAACACAAGATCACACCCCCTTAATTGAAGAGTAAACATATCTTGCTTGAGCTCATAGTCCACAATTTTCAATTTGATATTACAAAATTTAACTTTGTAAGGTAAGGTCCCTCTATTTTCCACCATAACCTCAAAGGAATTACATGTGTGTATGTAATAATTGGTCTTCTTGGCAATTCAGGGATCAATAAATTTGTGTGTGCTACCTAAATCAATAAGGATAGTAAGGCATTGGCATTTTTAAAAACCCATAACTTTCATTGTCTATGGAGTAGCAATCCATACAAGAGCATGGACTAAGATCTCTGCTTGATTTTCTTCTTGTAAGTCTGCTTCATTTGGAGGTTGTTCTTCGGTTTTGTCTACTTCATCATCAATGTGGTTATTGCTTATGGGTTCCTCAATATCTATTAGGAACAACTCCTTTTGGGCACACCTATGTCTTCTAACATACATTTCATCACAATTATAACATAACCCTTGGGCTCGTCGAGTATCCATTTGTTCGATGATCAAGCATTTTGAGGGGATATATTTATTTTCACTATTGCTTGTGAATTTGGGAGGAAAGGAGGGTTTGGTTTATTGAAATCTAGGTGTCCTTTGAGCCAAAAATTTTATTTGACCAACTATTCTAAGCTTATGAATTGTATCATTGTTTGTGGTTTGAACATCTTAACTTTGGATTAAAGATCATCCTTTAAGCCACTGATGAAACAACTCATTAAAAAATCCTTCATTCAACCCCTTGGTTTGGTTAGCCAGTTTTTCAAAGTGGGCTTGGTAATATCAAACTGTAGAAATCTATCTTAACTTGGTTAGTGCTCCTTGGAAATATTCATACTCACTAGGGCCAAAGCGAGTGAGTAGTTGGGATTCAAAATCTTCCCAAGAAGGATTGGTAATGGTATGTCAAAACCATTGGTACCACTATAATACTTTTGATTCAATATTGAAAGAATCCATCTTGACCCTATAAAATTTAGGGACATTGTGGAGCTGGAAAAATTAATCCACACAATATAATCACCCATCCGTGTCTTTTCCATTGAACTTAAGAAATTCCAATTTAGTGATATGGAATAATAATCATAAGCACAAGGAAAATATGACAATCCAAAAAATCATTTCCATTGCTAATAAAAGGCCTATAAATAGGCATTACAACACGATATTACAAGGATAAGGGTCATTAAATAATAACAACCATCATTTATTAAAATACACCTAATCCCTATCATTCCTCCCCACCGTAGAAGCATTGGCCTCCAATGCTTCCAAAATAGAAGGAATATGGTGTGACTCTCGAAGGCTATGGAGATGCTCCAAAATGAGGCACCATGTAGATGCAATGTGGACTACCAATATGAGTGGATATGAATGACAATATTCAATATACCATCGAATACAAAAATTCGTACAATGTGAAGAACGCAGGATGCAGAATGATGGGAATAAAAAGAAGATCTAGAGAACCTACAACTAGAGTAGGAGTAGGAGCAACATGTAGAGATGTTGGTACAACAATAGGAGGAGGTGTAGAAAGCATAGGAATAATTGCTAGAACATGATTAACTACAGGTACAACAGGAACTACTAGAGGTATAACGAGAACTGCAGGAGCCCTATGTAGGTGTTGTGAAGTGGAAAAAAATACTCATGGTTGAACATTCGACTGCTATGGTGTGTTGAAAAGCAAAGTAATGGGACATGCCATTTGCAAAGTAGTGCAAGCCCGATGTGTAGTGGGTGGAACACTACAAACAAGAAATGATTTGTTCTCATGCTACAAAGTGTATGTATTATGATAGGCATCATAAGTGGTATGCTTATCATACTAATATGGCTTACCCAATAATAACCCACAACAATCCATGGGTATCACATCACAAATGACCCTATCTGTGAAGTTAGGACCAAAAGAAAATGTAACTAAGCACATATGTGTGATCGTTGAACTGTTGTTGTCATCCTTCCACCCAAGAGTGTATGGAAATGGATGAGGTGTGGTGGGCAGTTTAAGCCAATCAACAACAAACTGTGCAATCAAATTTTTTAGTGAGCCATTGTCAATGATACAATCTATAGTGAAATTATGTAGCAAATGTGCACGTGTAATAAATAAATGATCATGATTACGAGTTGTGGAAAAATGCATCAATGTGACATAATTTTATTTTCCCTTCAACTCCTCATATATCACTGCTTCATCAGTAGCCTTGATAGGGTTATCAAATTTTCCATCATCAAACTGTATAATGAGATTATTATTATTAGAATTTTGCAACTTGGGACATGCAGATTTGTCATGCTCAGGTCACTTACAATATCGATAGAATTATTGAGAAGTAGAAGAATGAAATATTTTATTAGAAGTAGGGGAATTATGAGAATCAGGATTATGAGAAGGGGAGAGAGAAGAAATCCTTGGTGTTGGGTGCTATTGATGAGACTCATTTGTGGAGCCACCAGATGAGTATCGAGGACCTCAGCGCTGTGCAATTAAATTCTCCTCTACAAGCTGATAATGGTTGAACACATCATCTAGTGTGGTGCACAAAGTATATTTCACCTCCTGAAACAAATATGCATGAAGACCACTCTTAAATTTTAGAATCATGGTATCAATAGGATTAGCAATGCGTAACAAAACACGCAACCTATTGAACTGATACACTTAATCCTAAACTGACTGATTATATCCCTAGAAAAGATGAAGCCAATAAATCTATAAATCTGTATCATAATGGGATGGATAAAATATAACTTTCAAGGCTTTCACCAAGTCATCCCATGTGACAATCTAGCATTCAGTTACCAGGACTTTAGCCATGCCAAAAAGTTTTAGCTTGGAAAATGGAACTTTGTCATCCTCCGCTGTTTGACTATAGTCAAACCATGTCTCCATGTCAAGTATCTAGGTATTGAGAACATTAGGATCTCAAGAACCTTCATAAATGTGAACCTCACATTTATGAGGAGGACTTGAGTGTGAAATATTAAAGTTTATCTACAAAATATGTGACTTGGGCTTAGACTGCAGCCAATGTGGTGGACGATTAGGTGGAAACTTGGGCAATTTCAACCAATTTTTTATCTAAGACCATGTGGTTGGCCATATGTCTGGTGTGAGCCAGGAAGAAAAGCCAAAACGAGTCAAAATGGCAGTCAAAATGCAAAGAGACAAGCCTAAGAAGAAGCTAGGATTTGGGACACAATTTTAGAGATAAAATAGTGGCGAATAGAAAAAAGTACTATGGCAGATGTGTCAAGCTTGAAATGAGCTTTCCAATGAGTATATGCAAGGCTATCTTCAGATGAAGAATGGCCCTATAGGAGAAAAAATAGCAAAGGCCTCCCTGAATGAGAAAAAGGACAAAAAGTTATTGTTCAGCAGGTGACTCCAACAACATTAATTACTAGTAGTAGTTATATCTCCAATGTAGCATTAAATGCCAAAAACTACATACAATGACAACTATATATCGTTAGCATTAAATATTTTCAAGAGGATTCAATTGAAATGACAATGGTAGCAGGGTAGTCGATATTATGTGAGGGGTATTAAATGGAGGATAAAATTCAATGGCAACAACGAGGCTTCAAAGAAAAAGAATGGGTAGAGGATGTGACGAACGTAGGTGGTGGACTCGACAATGTAGGGGTGATGTTAATGAGACATGGGAGGGGGTACGGATGACAAGGTGGGGATAGTGAAATCAATATGGTCAAACGACGAGTGATGACGTAGCAAGAGGTGGGCAATAGATGACAGGGGATACATAGAATATTTGATACGTAAAAAGAGGGATGAACTGAACTGTGATGCAAAAATATGTGAGGACATCAATGGGGTGAATGGTTGAGACATAGGAAATACGTTGTGCATAAAGGGTTGACCGAGAGGGTGGAGGGAAACGAACGTGTCGAGGGGTGTACGTGGCAAGAAAGAGCCCAACATGAAGGGAAATAGACAACGCGCATGTGTTGTCTATGTTAATTATGGAATAACAATCACAAGCATGAAAAAGATGACAAGCCAGAAACTCATTTCCATTGCTAATCAAAGGCCTATAAATAGGTATTACAACATAATATTACAAGGATAAGGTTCATTAAATAATAACAACCATCATTTATTAAAATTCACCTAACACACCTAATCCTTATCATTTAGGCATCTTGAAGGTATATCATAGAAAAAAGTAAGGTGAAAACCTTCACTTTCCCTATGAGATTTTGTCTTTGCTCTGGATGCTCTATATTTGTATGCTCAAAAAATTGGGGTCGCCTTGAAGCTAGGATTCAACTTCTCAAATTTTTTTATGGACTTTGGTTTTGAAATTTTGGATATCAACCCAAATTGATTCTAATGAGGTAGTAAGTTGTTTTGTGATGGCATCCAATAAGGCTTGTTTCATCTCTTTTTGGTGTCCACGAGTTCTAATAGACATTTTGGTGTGTTTTGGGTTTGTTTTTTTGGAATTAGGTTTGAAACACTATTTTAGGATAGGGACCACTTTGATGTCTACTTGATCTGAGTGCTTAGTGAGGAGATATACTAATTTCTTTGACTTTTTGTGATCTCCTGGTTTGCTACAAGTTGATGCCTATGAAATTTCTTCAACTAGGACTTAAAAATTAAAAATTCATAGGTGGGTATTTAGTGAAGAATAAGGAGCTACTTCTAGTCCCAAAATTTTGGGCCAATTTGATTGAATGTTGGGAAGTTATGGCCTTAAAAGAAAAATATAAAAATATAAAATTTGGGAAATTTGTGCAAAATTTGACTAGGAATTGCCAAGGACAATTGTGTCTAAAATAGAATGTAGATTTTTCTACAAAATTTTGGATATAATCTAAACTCTGAGGGAAGAGATATTCCTATTTGAGTAAAAGTTTATTTTTTTACTAAGGCAACTATCTCTACCTTGTAGGTGTAGACTGCAGACCACTTTTGTAATTGTCTTGTATTTGTCCCTATCACTTGTATTATGATTATTGATATTTTTCAGACACTAACCCTCAGATTCTTTTTATTATACAATTAATGACACTATTTGTTTTGTTTCTATCATTAAAAATCTTGCAATTCCTAATTGTTATAGATGATTGTTACTGCCATTGATTTGACTATTACTACCACTATCTTGAATGTGACTGAAATAATTTTTGGATGTTATAGATACTCGTATACTCTGTGATAGAGAAGTCTTCCTCCGAATGCTCGCTTTTATGGGAAAAAAATTGCAAAGTTAGTAGAATAGTGGGTTTTTAATTTTGGTAGGTTTGAAGTTTTTGATAGAATTAGGGTATGCTAGGCAAAAGAGTATGTATTACCCATAGGCTCTCCGTTATACCATAGTGACGAACAATAGTTCTTGGAAAAATATTTTAGGCCACTACTCAAGGAGTATTCCACACATACCCTTGAGCACATTATCTGCCTCTTTGATAGTACGAGAGGGTAGTCTTTCAAAATATTTTATCCCATACACTATGGATAATACAAGGCCAAAAAAGCTTTATAGGGATAATTTTTTTAATCCTAAATGGTCTCCTCATATACCCAAAGATACATGGGAGCTCAAATTCATGCACGAGTTTTGTCTGAGGCCTAGGTATTAGAGCCTAATCACCCTCACTTCACTAGATGTTGTATGGGTAATCTAGCTTGGCCAATAATGATAGCTCCTTCATGAAATTTTAAAACCCCCAAAAAAAGGTTTCTAGCCTACTCAACTACTATTAAAAAGACTATTTTTTTGAAAAATTATAACTTAAATGAGAAATACAGGAAAGTTATACCTAACAGATGGAATGGATAAGCAAGAATCATTACAGTCATAGTAGAACTTGATTTTAGAAAGTGCTCTGATACCACTTGTTAGGAACCTTCCTGTAACATGAAATGCAACCACACGAATTGCAAGAATACTAATAATTAAATTGAAATTATAGTATTACAATAAACTAGAATAAAATATTGTATTGAAATAACAATATTACAATCCTAAATCATGGGCCTTTTCGATGGGGCAACCTCTTTAGAAGCAGAGGTCCAATACAATGATATTTACAAGATGTCATCTTTTGTAACCTTGATTTTTTATAGATTCAAACTAACCTTAACCCTAATTCTCAAGGGTCCCACCCATACACATGCAAGTGGGATTTCTCATTTAGAAAAATTAACTAACCCTAACCCTAATGCTCAAGGGATCCCATCCACATGCAAGTGGGGGTTTCCATTTAGAAAAATTAACTAGACCTATCCCTAATGCTCAAGGGGTCCCATCCACATGCAAGTTGGGGTTTCTATTTAGAAATGAAGGATTTTATTACATAGTAACGTTATGATAGGTTCCTAAAAATAGACAAGGTAGCCACCACTCATCTTGTAATTACCAGTATTGCATATAAAAATCCTCATGCAAGAGAAAAAAGGAGAACTCATAGAGGAGAGTAACAATATGCAAGAGGAAGAAGAAGAGGAAAAGAAAGAGTAAGAGGAAGAGTAACTAGAAGAAAAAAAAAGACCAAAAATCATAAAGGGGCAACAAAAGAGAAGTGAAGGAGATCATAAGAGAGAAGAAAAGAAAGCCAAAAAATGAGAAAGAAATTATTTGTGATAGGAAATAAACTAGTTTGAACCATAATACTTATGTTGGGTGGATGTAATTTATGAAATGCAATAAAAATATAAGACTATTTTCCATCTCTATGTCATGCTTTGATGTGCTTGAATTGGTATTAATTTTTTTTAAATCATTGCTATTAGAGTTGTCGTCTAGTGAAGTGGTATTCATAGCATGTCATCCTTGGTGAATTAAAATGTCATCTAATAAATTACCCCTTGTCATCCTTTCAACTAAGAAAAATTGCCATCTAAGTAATAAATCCTCATCATCCTGTCGATTTATGAAAATTGCCATAAAAGAAAACTTTCATCTAAGAAGATATTTGTTTTTAAATATAATCTACCATCTAGACGATATTGCTATGAAGGGAAAGTTTTCTTGTCATTAAGGAGAAGTTTTTATTAGCAAAGCGCATGTTGTTAGGGAAGTACATGTCATCTAGTAGTTATCATCATGTGATGTTGTCACATGTTTCCATCATGAAGGGAGTCATCTAAATAGAATGCCAAAATGCAAGTGAAGTTTACCTAGGGGAGTTATCTTAGTACCAACATCTTGGAACTTTCATCATGTTTGATGTCATCATGCCCAATACTATCATGTGAGTTGTAGTCTTGTAAAGTTAACTGTAATGGAATATTTTTTAAAACCTTACTATCTATAGCATTGTCATGTAAATAATAACAAAATCAAATCTTACACTATGGTGAGAGTGAACCGTGAATCGCCACTACTAAGGAAGGTTGTTCAATTGACCCCCTCCACCTAGACTGCATCATGGCTTCAAGTGAATATTAACACTATCTCAACATAGTCATCATCTAGAGGTAATTAAATTCTTTTATAGGTATTATTTATCTTTCATAATAATTGCTAGAATATTTTCTATACAATTACAAGTTTAAAATTATCAATGATATGGTAAATTAGTTTAAAACATATATATAGAGTGATTATGTCATGTTCCTTATCCCCTCTCTTTCTTTTTATTTTATATTATTATTTGATTAATCATCTATTGGGTTAATATTCATCCATAATCTTCCATACATAAATAGTTATTTTATTTTATCCTTAAAAAGACTAAATTTTCACCCATTTAACATCTTAATAGTGACATTAGGATTCATTTGGTTCACATAGAATTTGATTTTTATGGCTACTAAATATCTCACTTTTAACTATAAAAATGTTTAATTCATAGAAAACCACATATGATTAATAAACATCTTTACAAACAAATATTATGGTCCTCAAAATTTATTCTTATAAATTACCCAATTGAGGGTAAATGTACTTATACATTCCATGCAACACATCCTAATTTCTTATGAATGTATCATACTTATGTCACTATAACAAATCACACTACATCAAGTATAATGTTAAGTGCAAACAACTCAAAAAATTATAAATTAGAAATGAGCACTTAAAACCCTTTGACCAGATACATGTAACTTTGTAAACATAAATGTGGAAGGGAAAGTATTGATTATGTCACATGTTGCTCATTAAAAATGCTATGTTGTTTATTTCTTCACACTAATGTACATCAAAATAAAAGCAACAAAAGGCATCTATGCAAGGAATCATTAGGGGTTTATAAATGGACATCCTAACCCCCCGATAATATCCATGGAAATTATGTGCTTCCTTAGTGTTTATAAGGGATTTCTCTCCATTAAGAAGTTATATGAATCCCAAGCACTATGGAAGATATGTTGCATAGCCCAAGCATGATAATGGTACACGAAGAGTGGGGAGATAAATAGATTTCAAAGGAAATATTCTACCTAATAATGAATAGTATGATACCTTCCCAAATTTTTTAGAATAATTATTTATAAAATATTTGATTTTGATGTCAAATTTTATTGAATGTCTCTTTTTTGAGCTGAAAACAGATAGCCAATTTCATGGATTGAAAAATATGTAAAATTTGGACATTCACATAAAATTTAACTATATTTTGAAAATGTATACTATTTTCAAATTCCTTACAATTTCTCCTATAGAGAATTTTTGTTATCTTTTAAAGATTTATTTATATCACTTCATCAAAAAAATATATAATATTTTATGCTAAGGCGTAGAATAACCTATGAATAATTCCTTTTAAAAATAAATTTAGAATATGTATAATGTATAATATTTAAGGTTAAATATTATAAAGCATCATCTGGGGTATGTAATGATTGGCATTGCTTCAATAATACCTTTATATAAAATTTTATCCACTAATATTCTATACCATTTCTTTCCTTGTGATTATGCTTATAATAGTTAAAATAACTTTTGAATTTAAAACCTCTAGTAAATATAATATTAATCTAAACCTATGATAACTAGAAAAGCTAGAGGATATATTTTCACTAAAAAGCACTTTCCACCACATCCTCTCCTATCTCATCCTCTAAGATAAATTTATTGTAGTTGTTTATCCTCTATCATATCAATCAACATGTTGTAAGTAAGGATGTGAACTATTATAAATCATACCTACTTTAATGAAAAATGATTAAGCCAAGTAACTATACAAAAGCTAAAAAGTATATAGAGAACTAATGATTCACTGCACAATGAAAAAATAATGTTTTTTGAATGGATCTTTATAAATATCTAACAATACATGACTCAAAAAAAAAAATCTAACAATACATGGCTTAAATATGAATGATGTCATGACTTGATGACTCATGGATAATTTTACAAGAACAGATCATGTAATATAAATAAAATATTGAAAAGTGAAACTTGAAAATAAAAAATAAACATTCTACATTAAGTTCTTATTTGAAGACTATATGTAATCTAGAAAAATTTATAAACTAAATACATTATATAATCTTAGAACATAATAACTTCTATATTTTAGTCATGTTACTTATGATGTTGTTTCATGAAATAACAAATTTATTAATACTACCAATATTTGATCACTAATTCAAAATGAAGTCCAAAAAATAATTTGAATCTCTATTATTTATTAGAGTTAGTTGTATACAAGTTTGGAAGTACCCTTATATTGTAAATCATCTCCAATTGAACAAATCACTTACAACCTTAAATGTTGTTACAAGATAATGGTTATTACATTTCATTATATATTTCATTACATAAAAATAATACATATTAATGAATACCATTCTTTATCAATAGGTAGATGCTATGTCATTATGTGAAAATGGTTGCTTCTTTGGAATTACTCATTTTATTTCTTATTAGACAAAAAAAGGAAACAAATAAAAATGAATATGAAATATAATCATATAACTCAATACATGACATATCACATTAATGTCATCCTTTACCATGTGTGCTATTTAAAAACTAGAGTTTTTCTTACTATAAAAAGTTTGTTCATTCTTTTGAGATGATTAATATTTTTTTTTTTAATTAATAAAAAAATTAAAAGTGAATGAAAAATATAAAATATATAAAAAAATATGAAAATATTATATATAATAACAATAATCTTACCTAATTTTAAAATGATAATCTACCAACATAATTGTTATTTGTATATATATATATATATATATATATATATATATATATATATATATATATATATATTCATTCAAAATGTCTATAATTTCATTTATAGAACTATGAGTTTCAAATTAAATTGTATGCGATACAAAAGAATTGATATGTCTTTGAAATTTCATGAAAAATATTCAATTTCAAATCACATGATAGGTATAAGTGACCCTCCTAAATTTTCATTTAAAAAAATTCAAATTAAATTATATACTTAATATCTTAAAAGAATCATTAACTCATTACATTTTTCACTATAACTCTTTACTTAAGTACCCTTACTTTACAAAGCAATTAAGGCATCGAATGTAAATAAATAAGCTGTCAAGGGTGATGATGGTACACCGATATGTTTCCATGTTCCTTTTATAAAGTATGATATTTAGGACATTCGAGACAACCACAAAAGTGCCTTTTGATCACAATTCAAAGGTAACAAGCCCGTCAAACACGTGGTGGGCAATGTCTCCATGACATCAAGAAACCAAATAATATCACAAACATTGCTAAAAAGCATCATAGAAGTAAAGTTATCAAATAGTAAAAGTCAAAAAGTTTATGAAAAAGCATAATTTGAAAAAATAAAAAAGTTTAGCACTTACCTCTTAAATCAAAACAAACAATTTAGGATACATGGGAAGGATGGGTCCTACGCAAGTTGATTTAAAAATAAATACCATAATGATAGAACACCAAATTGAGGTCAAACTTAAGTCCAACACAATAATAGTATTAATAAAAAGGTTCCTCCGGCATCATCATAGTAAACTAGGGCCATGGCATGCTACTTTGACAATTTCTTAGATGCTCATTACTTTTATAATCCATAAAATAGCAATCACTAGATAAATGTAAGATTATTGTTTTTATTAAAATTTTAAAGAAATATTGTTATTGGTATTTTATTTTTATGTTTTTTTAAGGAGGATTGAAATTTTAAAGAAATATTGTTATTGGTGTTTTATTTTGATGTTTTTATAAGGAAGTTCTTTGTGGTAATGCTTATAGAGAGTGGCATTACTTAAAAAAATGGAGATATCTATGTGGAGGGAGATGAGACGTCGTTTTTTTGTTTGTGGTGCAGGAAATCCCTATAATCCTTAAATCCTTAGTTTCTTAAGTAAAGACCAAATCAACAGAATTAAACCTTCCAAAAAAAATCAAATCAAACAACCTGCATAAACTTGATTTCAAAACTATTACAAGACAAAGGTTGATTTATTCCTAACTATTAAGGTGCTCATGAGTTTGGACTTTCGCGTTTGGTTTTGTCCGTATCAACCTGTCATGTATTTTGTTTCTTCTTCCTGGCCGCAAAAGAATGGGCTATAAAATATAGTGAGGATGAAAAGGGCCACCTTTTCAACAGCACATCATCAATGACCACAATTTTTTTTTATTAAAAATTAAACAACGTTGGGAGAAATATATGTGAAGATCCTTTGTCACATCAAAGAAAAGTATTTGTTCTTGTCTACTTGTTGTTGGAACGATGTGATGGGGTTTGCAATTTATTTTGTCTGGTCTTGTGGGCAGATCCAACCGTTGGAATTAGGCTGCCGTTCCGTTCCATCCGTTCCCCAACCCATATTTAATATCATCCGTCCGGACTGAGAGAATTAGCGATTTCGTGGAGGCAGAGATTTAATTATAGAAGGCCCACATCTCAGATTTTATTGAATTTTATACCAGTGTTGTAGTTGGTGTGGGGTGGTTATCTCCCTAGGAATCTATTATTCAAATCAATCATCCATACATACGTACTGAGGGAGGCAGACGAACGAACCCCGTCCTTAGCTGCAACCCACAAGTTGCGAATAAAGCAAAGAGATAGGATATACACTCAAGGCCGGAAGGTCGATTTCTTTTTTGATCACCAAGGGCTGACATGGATCGAATGTCTCTATAATATTAGAGATAGCAACAGCGGTTGGAAAAGGGAAAGGCTAACGGTCTGCCGAAGGATGTAACCGGGTTTTGGCTAAATGTTGGGATGGTTGCTGTGTCTGACCATCTTATCTTAAAGGCCCTAAAACGTCACCCCACCATAAGGGGTTGTTGTTGTAAACCAAAAGTGGGAAGGCTTGTCTTGTTCAGGGGTACGTTTTTTGGGTTGCAGTCTCTCTCATTAGTCCCTCTCCTGCTACAGGAAGAGCCACCTCTGCCATTGGTGAAGGCAGTGGTCGGCCCACTTAAATGGAGGAGTGGGCCATCTGCTTTTAAGTGAGGAATCTTCATTATGATGTCGTTGTATTTGTTGTCATTCTTTTATTTTTCATGGGGGAGTTTTTGTTTTGATTTTTATCAATTGGGTGTTTTTTTTTTTGAAGGAATGTTTTCGTGAATTCATGGAGGGGAAGGGGATGAATTATTGCCGGGCGTGGGGGTGGGTCCGACCGATAAGACAAAACGAAGAAGAGAAATTTTTTTATTTTTGGTAAAATTTTGTCATATCACGGTCTGGGTGATTGAATGGCAGTTGCAGGCAATGGGCATAGACCGGGTCCATTGGTTTTGTATATTTTAAATCTATGTGCAAGTCAGCGTACAGGAGGCTGGATATGGCTGCTGAAGGATTCACCGACTGTCTTTGTCATCTTAAGATATACAAGAAAACAAAATCTCATAATTTGTCTCACAAGGGAGGGAGGGGGGGAGTAGCTTCTGAAAGCTTAAATTTTAGAGATTTCTGAGATGGTTGGTACAGGTTTGCTAAGGGTATTCATGATTAGGGGTGGTCCGTGGACACCGACTCAGATTGACGGGATCTCTCATCTGCTTGGCAGCTTCTTTCGAATCCCGGGAGGACGAAGAGCGAATGATGCCACGGATATATATGCACTAGATGGCAATCAAATTGCCTTTGTCGAGCGCACGTGGGCGTCCCGCCAAAGGGCTATAATATCATCTATCAAAGACGAAAGACTAGACTTCTCTGAGAAAATACACCGTATGTTATATTATGTTATGTTATGATATGTTATGAGGAAGGAATAATAGGAATCGAAGATTGTGCTAGTGAGCAGTATGATTGTAATAGAGACGCGGGAGGGCCCTAGGAAATGGCTATCCACTTTCCTTGGGGACCTCTAACTACTTTTAAATTAGATGTTAGATGCCCCAATCCTGTCTTGCTCTAGCACATGAGGTTATCATCCCCACAAGGGCTCTTCACAGCACCGCCCCTAAAAATAGTGGCAGAAAATTAGATAGAGGAGAGATTCCCCTCTGTGGATGATGATGAGCTACTTTAGCAGCAGTACAAGTCAGGCTTAGGCTCTCCAATGGGACGAAAAAGGACTATTGCTTTGGAGCAGAGATGATGGATGCTAAGACTGGTCAGAAGTCCGACTGCTGCAAAGACACCGGGCCCTCTGGGTCTCAACCCAGCAAATTTTTCTTTTGGTTCTACCTTTCAATACGGCAGTTGCTTTTAGTTCCGATTCTCAAAAAGACTGAACCGGCCTGCTCGAATCCCTAAGGAAGAGGGCACATAAATAAATCCGACCTGCTGAAAGACTGAAACTTGGACTTTCTCAATTACAGCATAGGGCAAGCAAACCCAACGGGAAGGGATGGGAAGAGACCTGGTTCTGGCCATTGCGTTAACATTGAGGCCCACGCACCACCTTTAAAAAAACATAAAAAAATTGAGAAGCCCTAGTTAAACTCACATAAATTGAGACCGCGCATGAGGTGGCGGGTCCTCCATATCCTCTCATGGTCTCCCTATTCCTGCTCTGGGGTACCATAGATTTCCTTTTTTCCACATTGTACTCCACGTTTATACATACAAATCTATCCCATAATTCGTGTCACATATATGGTGCCAAGTTGGTACGTTTAAAACTATTTTGGATGCCCTAAATTTCACCGTAGGTGTTTCTGGCAATCTCAGAAGTCTGATAACTTTACAGATGATATTCAGTAGCAGTGTCTAATTTTATTATTAGAATACAAACCCGCTAGCGTTGGGTGGCAATAAATTAATTAAGTAGCAGGGGGAGAATGGCGTCATACCTACGTTGGTGGCAGGAGAATTGAAATGGGGACCTAAGCCTGCATATGCCGTACGAGCATGCGTTTGGCTTTGCTCGTTGGTGGTCGCGTCCCCCGGTTGCTTTCTTTTCTGTGTTCAGATTACAAGTGATTACGCCACTGTCTCGAACATCTGTTACTTCCTTTCCTTTTCAAATACCAATTTTTCTAGCATTAAAATCTACGCAGTCTTCAGAAATCGCTTTCGGAGGACCTTTTGCTGGCCCGGCTTGTCGGCCTCCAGGGGGGGCAACGCGCACGCCAATCCATATGGGAAAAATTTGATTTAATGCCCACACGCCCTCTCGGAGGGACTTGAGAGGATTTGGATTGAGAAAATTAATAGATTGGGTTTACCCAGATGGAGACATGGATGTGGATTTTGAAAAAAAAGGATTTATTTCCATGTTGCATCATGCCCACACGGTTTCGATGTTTTCGTGGTATAGCCTCGTTGGTATAATTTTTTTTTTTTTTTTTGTAGCGTCAAAGACCAGGCAGTCGTCGTCCTCCTCCTCCGCTTGCATATCAGCGCCATATGGCGCTTTTGAGTGCACCAACAATCCCTATCCTCGCTTCCACCGATTGAGTTTTAAGAGATTGTGTTGTTTTCAATACTTATATTTAACACTCCTGCGCTGCTGGCCCTTGTCATATATATACTCCTTTGCAGGCGCCGAGTGAGAATACTAATCAATTTTTTGTTTGTGGGTATGTTAAACTATAATTTTCAAAGCTTGGAAAGAGGGTTTTCTCTTTAATCGGCAAACCTTGTCAAATGGTGAGCGTTAGTTTCATAAAGTCACCCAAAAAAAACTGAGCCGTATTTTTTGTTTTTTTTTTTTTGCCACTTGACAAAAACAACATTAGGGATTATTTGTAAAAGCAGAATCACATGTTAATCTTTGAAGGGGTGATATGATTACTAGGGTGGCTATGTGAACAGTTTTGAGGTTATAAATATACAAATATATAACGTCAAAGCTGACGATGCTATGCGAAGCCCGCAGAGCATTAACGTATCAATTATTGAGCAC
Organism: Wollemia nobilis; assembly: GCA_028583015.1. Taxonomy (NCBI): domain Eukaryota; kingdom Viridiplantae; phylum Streptophyta; class Pinopsida; order Araucariales; family Araucariaceae; genus Wollemia; species Wollemia nobilis. Next base: position 2,314,699 of record JAQPPZ010003183.1, read on the forward strand.
CACTGAACAACGTACCAATTGATCAGGAATCAAAAGCCCGACACCGCCCGACTAGTTCAGACAGGACACTCAACATTAACTTTGCAGCACAGCTCACCTACTAATTATGGATTGGTGCTTCTCATCAATATTCCACGAAAGCTATTTTAAATGTTCACCAAATTTATCCTGGCCCCCAGTATTTTTTTTTGGCACGGAAAGGTTGGCAACCAGTCAAAGTAAAAAAACACACTTCATTGAAACCCACTACAATTGTTATAGCCAACAATTTATCCAAGGTTGCCGTGTTGTCACATAAATGGAATAGAATAGCCCGTACATGTGATCACTATTCCAATCCTAGGCCAGGGTCCATGCCAGAATTTTTGTTTGTATTAGGGGAAGTGAGGAGGGAGAAAAGTAGAGGAGGAGGAAAAGGATCAACACTTTGTGAATGAATGCCGGCAATGGGAGACCCCTCCATCAGCATAAAGACAAAGTGATAAGCGCATCTCTGCTTGATAATAAATTTGTCTGACCACCCTGATGTGAAACACAACAGGGAATGCAAACGTAAGCAATCTGGACTTTGACCTTGGAGACCTGACAATCCCCTACAGAACAAACCGCTTGGGAGCAGGAGCATTTTAGTCTTATTATTATTCCCCGTACTTGAAAATACAAGAGCCCATGGGGATTATTATTAATCCGGCTCTAGGTAAGCGGTTTCCACGGTCAATCAATCTCATCGTGTTTAGTCGCTCATGCTTGTTTTTCTTCTAGCGAGGATTTATAGAAAAAAGGAGTCGAGGAGGACTGAGGACGGAGGGAGGTTGCTTTTCCTAATTTTTATATGCGCACGTGCACCGGGCTTAGACCGGAACGGTTTACGTTGCATATTGTATTCGTGCGGGTGGATTTGGTCCTCGTTTGAGGTGCTTCTGTTCTCTCGACGGCGTATGATTTCCTTCTAATACGTGCTTTTGTCTGCACAGTGACTCCATTAGTACGACAAAACATTTCATCGGGGAAAAGTTGGAAAGTGGAAACAAATTTTCCACGGGCCCCCAGACTCAGACGTGTGGTTTTACGGGACCGTAGAACCACGAGGAAGATTAAATAACAAGGTCTCAAATCCTGGTTTACTGATAAATTAAACGCAGGGGTAGACCTAGAAGTAGAACTCCATCTCCTCCGTTACGGTGAACGACAAAAATCGGAAAAGCCCATATATTATTAGGCTTCGTACTTGCAGAAACGGGACACGGGTCTTTGATGATCTCTTAGTTCGGGTTATAAACCCATCCGTAAGACGGTTTTTGTTGCATGAGAGAGCTTCCCCTACTCCAGGGTCTAATTATGATAAGAGTAGCAAAGCCTGCAGACTGTCACTTGGGCCACTAATTCTGGTGGCAAGTGCTTATACAGTTGGCCGATGTGGGGTGCTGTTCCTGGCTGGAGCTCACCTTATTCAATCGTTTTGGTTCTTAGTAGGATATAAATCTTGGGTCGAACTGATAAGTTGGGCATTACTACAGTACTGGTTGTATTCTTCAGTACCTCAGGCAATCGAAGATTATTGATAGCTTGGTATAGCCCTTATTCAATCGTTTTGGTTCTTAGTACTATAGCCCTTATATAAATCTTGGGTCGAACATGGGCATTACTAAAGTACTGAGTGTATGCTTCAGTACCCCAGGCAATCGAAGATTATTGATAGTTTGGTAGAGCCCTTATTGAAGACAGTGTATTTTCCGTGTGGGCATGCATGCCTGCATTAGCTGACAGTCTGTGTTCCCTTGCAAGGCCCTCTCAGGAGGCGGTTTTCGCTTTCTCCAATATGACGACCTTGCCCTCTCCCGGCATCGCCGCCTCTGGAACTTCCGGCTCGCTGCACGGGACATCTCTGCATATTCAAGCCATAAGTAGCTTCAATTCTTCATCTCCTCTGCCGATTTCGTCCCCCACCAACAACAATAATAAACGAAAACGCCGTCCTGCAGGAACCCCTGGTATGACTGCCTTATAAAATCATGTCTTGTTTCTGGCCATAGTTTATAGTCCATGTTTGTGTATATGGATTTTGAAATTAATTTGTGGGATCTTCTCTTGTGATGTCCAGATCCCGATGCAGAGGTGGTGGCATTGTCACCCAAAACGTTGATGGAGTCCGATAGATATGTTTGCGAGATATGCAACCAGGGGTTTCAGAGGGATCAGAATCTGCAGATGCACCGCCGGCGGCACAAGGTTCCCTGGAAGCTCTTGAAGAGGCCCACGCCAGAAGTCCGCAAGCGGGTTTATGTTTGTCCAGACCCAACGTGCCTGCACAACGATCCCTGCCATGCTCTCGGAGACCTGGTGGGCATCAAGAAGCACTTCCGCAGGAAACACAGCATCGAGAAACAATGGAAGTGTGAAAAGTGCTCCAAGGGCTACGCAGTCCAGTCCGATTACAAAGCCCATCTCAAAACCTGTGGAACCAGAGGCCATTCATGTGACTGTGGTAGAGTTTTCTCAAGGTATACATATACATATTATATAACTCCTAACACTCCATTATCGGTTTAGCAGAAGAACCAAGTTGTCTTATCCAGTCCTATTCAAAGCCTAATCGTCTATATAAATTTGAATGGAATGCATGCCTCTTCTCCTTGATCCCTTGTCCGTTTTTTTTTTTGTTTAACTGCTCAAAGTATCAATTGGGATGCGTGCACCAACCCCCCCTAAAATTCATTTCGTTTACTTTCCTGTAGAGTGGAGAGCTTCATCGAACACCAAGACAATTGCAATGCAGCGAAAGAGAGAGCAACGTTCCGATACGGCGATCCGCCGAGCCTGCCTTCCTTAACAGCAAGAACCAGCAGCTCCAACGACACTCTCAGCGCCACCAGGTCGGGGCTCTCCTCCGCCGGCATCAGACCGTTCGACAAATTTCACGAGCAGCCGTGGTTTAATATAGACCAGCGAGAGCTTCAATTTCTTCCAGCCAAGCACCACTCTGAAACCTCGGGCGCCAATAACAACGGAAGCGCCGCTGTACTATTCAGAGATCACATAAGAATCCCAACGACAGACCCGAGGTCGAGCCCCGCCACGCCCATGGATCCCAGATATAGTAATATTCTCTCTTCCAGCACAGAAGACGACATGTCCGAGAGCGGTCCCGGGTTGCAGCTCTCTATTGGGCTCTCCACCGACTACGAAAAGAAGCCGCATGTGAAAGCAAACCACGGTCCGATGGCGCCGACGGCCGTCTCCGCCCAAGACCTGAGTTCGTCGAAAGAGGCAGATCATACCGAAACGGCAGCGAGGCTCATCAACGACACTGGAACCTCAGGAAACATTTCCAGAGATCATACTAACGAGAAAACCAGGGACTTATTTGAAGCCCCCGGTTACGTTATGACGAGACGGGAACCCTCCGAGGTGACCGTGGGGGAAGGCGTTCTCCTCAATCTTCCATCCAAATCCGCCCGCCATGAAGCAATTCCTGCCGCCGGGAGCCCAAGCGAAGGCTGTGAACGAGCGGAGCAGGTGAGCGCATGGTCAGGCATCACCGCCGCCCGCTTCGCCAGAGAGCGCGACGAAGCCCAGAGCGACATCGCCGGGGCGGAGCTGCTGAAACGGCAGGCGCGTGAGCAGCTCCGGCACGCCTCTGCCGAGAAGATGTACGCCGAACACGCACGGGATTTGGCCAAGAGACAAATTGAATTTGCCGAGGCCGAGTTCGCGACGGCGAAACGGATACAAGAACAGGCTCGGGTCCAGCTCGCCCAAGCTCAGCACTTGAGAGAGCAGGCCACCCGCCGCATCGACGAAACCCGGCTCGAAATAACTTGCCAGGCGTGCCGGCAGCAGTTCTTCTATCATCTCCCTCCCTCTAATAACAATACAAATTCAAATGCAAGTGCACTGCAACTTCAGCTACAGCTGCTGCCGCATTATTCCTCCGCCGCCTCGGATTTCTCGAAATGCGACCTCAAAAAGGAGCTCTGACTTGGAGTCCAGTCTGAATTGTTTTTTTTTTTTTAATTCTCTGATGGCGCCTGCTCGGCAGTTCTCAATTTGGTAAGCAACATCAAAATTTCTTGAATCGTTATATATTGTTTTTGAATGCATTAAGGCTGGAAGAATAAGATGTTCGTTTGTATAATGTTCGTGTTCCAATAAGTGAATTTTCCAGCACCATCTCCGCTGCTTCTTCTTGGGTATCTTCTGTATTGTTGATTTTCAGAATATGAAAAAAATTTGGGAATTTTGGCTTATATTTTTCAATTCATGGTTGTTTGTCTATGTAGCCAAAATGCACAGGGAAACACCGTTTTAGAACCCTAATTATGTTGTGTTTTTATGTCTGTTTTTTCTGGAATTGGATTCTGCCCAAGTCAAGCCCCTCCACTTTTCTTCCCAGAAACCCCAGCAGAATCTATATCGCAGTAAAAATGTACTCCATCGAATCAAAATGTTTTAAGGATTTTCTTTGATTGAATTCTCTTAGGTTAGAAATCTACATCTCATTCATTCAGAGACCCGGCTGCTAATAACTATTTATACTTCCGTTCGTTCTCAATTGAGAGGATCCATTCCATTAATTACAACTCGAACTTGTGTTGAAATATAACGGTTTTTTTTCCTCGGTCATCCCAAATATTTGTGGAGCAGCCGAAAAGGCAATATATACTGCCATAACATTGAAGGCATGATAATGATAGCATGTGCAATTCCTTTACAATTTTGAGGTTGAAGTCGCTAATCCCTAAACAAAATGTTCTGATTGAAAGAGATTACAGGCACCTTTCGTTTCTGTTTGCAGTCATGGTGTTAGCAGAGAATTAACAATTGACTCTACCTCGACCTAGACTTCATTGTCATGTCAACTCTATCATGCTTTTAATTCGTCTAAATCGTTCATTTTCTCTTAGCTGTACAAAATTTTAACATGAATGTTTTTAGTTATTTATTTTAAATGAAACTATAATCTGCATTCTCATTTTCTTAGTTTTTGGAGGCCTAATAAGGTGAAAAAATGTGGTGGGTATGTTTTTATACTGTTTAAGAGTATAGATAATTTATATATAATATAGTATATAAAATGGAATTTTTGATCATGATTTATATAATGTGTATTAAAGTAATTTATAAAATTTATGTGATTATTAATATATATTTTTATCAATTAAAAATGTAATTTATTTATTGAAATTGAAAATGTTATTATAATTTTTTGTTTTTGAAAGTTTTTAGAACAAATTAAAATTATATATTAAGATAAAACTTTATAGCAAATAATTTAGCTAAAGTTTAATTACGTTATTTTTATTTTTATTTTTAATTATTATTATTATTATTATTTTAATATATAATTATATTGATTTGTAAGATCATTTTAAAAAATAATTCTAAAATTTTTAATTTATATTTATTTTTCTTAAAATTCAATAAATATATTTTATTTATTGTTAAAATAAATGGATAAATGTATTACCATTTTATTTGGAGAGTTTTTAGACTTGAGGATATACTTTAATATTTTCTTAATTTTTTTTTTTTCATTTGTAAGTACTTATTTTTTATATCATATTTTATTTATATATAATCAATATTAATAGAGATGCTTTTTAATTCTGTTATTTTTCAAAAAAAAATTAAGTTTTAAGTGTTGTAATATATATATATATATATTACTTCACTCCAATGCAATATTAATTCTATAAACAATTTTAGAAAGTTTAGATTAAATATAAATAGATTTTAATATTATGTTTTTCTATCTACTTACTTAATGAATAAATTAAAATATAAATAATATATAAATGGTTTAAGTTAAAATTATATTAAAAATAATAATATATGCCCATAAAATTGTGTGTAACATCATTGTAGATGAATATAAAAATAGAAAATTTTCTGGCTTCTTTTTAAACTTATTTAATTAGTTGGTTTATCTCTGAAATCAATTCTTAAATTAAAAATTACTTATTTATATTTATTGTATTTCTATAAAAATTATTGTTTAGTTATAGAAGTTAATAATAAGATTTGATAAGTATTTCTTTATCTAGCAAATTCAAGAAAATAATTTATTGACTATTATTAAAAAAATTATTGAGTTCTATACATATACATAATGGAGATTTGGATAGCCTAGTAAATAATGAGGGTTTTAAAAATATTATGTTATTCTTTTAGTATCCAATAACTCATAATTTATTGACTATTCTTAAAAAAATTATTGAGTTCTATAATATACGTAATTGGAAATTGGATAAGCCTAGTAAAGGAGGGTTTTGAAAATTTTATGTTATTCTTTTAATATCCAAAAACTCTATCCTATTATTCTTATATAAGTATTTTTATTACTTATTATTTAATAATTTAATTTTAAAAGTAATTTTTATTTAAAATTTTAAAATATTTAAATTAAATCTAAAATAAATAAATCATCTACAACTAAACTTCTATTGTTTTCTACTTTTTGTAACAATTGACAAGGAACATGAAATAAATGAAATCATCCACCATAAAACAAATGAATTCATCTAAATTTTATTGTTGTAGTGCCATTTAAAATTAAAAAATATTGAAGTTGAATAAATTTGTATATTAGAACACATCTAGCAAATATATTTTATTAAAATTAATAGCATATTAATAATTTATAATAACTAGATAAGTAAATTTATTTGTATCATGATGATATATGTTTTAAGCTTTATAGGAATATTTTGTAAGTTAATTAATTAATATATGTATATTGTTAATAAAGTCTATGTAATAAAACTAGACCTTGATGTAGATTTAAGATGAGGAGCCTAAGAACAAGATCATCCAACTTAGCAGCGGAAACACTTGTACAAACATAAACTTGGACAAGAAATGATAACAATAAGAAATTGTATCCAATCTTGAAATTGTTAGAATTATAATAGTGGAAAAAATATTTAAATTCATCTAACTTCCAAATTAACTTAAAAAGATAGCTAAAACCAACAAGTCAGCATAAAACTTCCTTTAAAATTGATGCAACTTTGAAATTTTCTTTGCAACTAGAAAGTATAATGTGTGTTTCACTACTCGGGTATGCCACTACATCTGCATAGAACTCTTCAATTTTCTTAGAGATCTTCCTTGAGATGATCTCAAATGGTTACTAAGTCATCCTTACATAGACCTATTTCCTCCCCAACTTGTGAGGATACTATCGAATCTAGATAAAACATTATAAAATTAGATCTAACTATAATTACAATTAGAATAAATTTAGATTTTTTTTTGGTTGTAAATTTTTTTTTATTTTTTCATCTTTTATTTTGTATTTTCCTCTTTCCCTTTTTTCTCTTACTTTTTACCTTCTCTATTTTTTCTTTTCTTTTATTTTTTGGATGATGTAAGATTGCTCATACACTTAGATGCTTCTACATTAGATACACCAGGTAAGAGAAATACTTTGTGAGCTTCAAATTATAAACATTTTATAAAATCTTCAACCATGATCCCAAACTTGGAGAGTTTCAAATGCACTTATTCATGTGGCTTATTGCATTGCTTGATTCTTCTATTTTTCAAATACTCATGATACTTCCTACCTCTTGTTTTCTTAATCACTCTAGATTCTATCATCGCTTCTACCTCATTTCATTCTTTTTTTGGTAACTACTTTCACTCTCTCCATATTTTAATTTCAACCTCAACTACTCTCTTGGCTACTTTTTCCATATTTACCTTTTATAATGCTTGTTTAGATGTTGACATGTGGACTTAGTTTCTTCAATATCTTTATTTGTAGCTTCTAGTTTCATCAATAATTCTTGCTCAACTACTTTTACTTCCAAGAGAACAATAAATTATTTTTTCACTAATTTTAGTTCCTATTTAACATCTTCCAAGTAAGATATAGTTGTAATATACTTTTCTCTAGTAGTACAAACCTCTACTTGCCAACCTATAATGTTATTCTCCAATACATTAGCTCTTGCTAGGTTTAACTCCTCTACATATAGCCTAACTATTTTTATAGGTTCACTAAATCTTTATTTTAATTCCTTTATCTTCTCTAAATTTTCATTTAGATCTTGGACAACTCTTTTGGCCTCCTCTAGCTCAAGAAGGACTTCAACCTTAGTAGCTTCTACATTGTTTATTTATTCCTTGAATTTTTCCATTTTCTTAGTAGCTTCTTTTTTGTTCATCTCTTTTAGAGTTTATTTTTTAATATTAAACACTTTTTAGGACTGCTATCCACATATTTTGATATCCTTCAATAGACTTAATGTGTACTTATTATCATTCTTCACAATAGTATTGGTGTTCACCCTACCATTTGTTAGATGATATTACATTATTTGATAACTTAGGATGAACAAGATATGCACATGTGTCATGAAAGAAGGCAAGAGTCTTCTATGCAAGTGGCAAGTTAATAATTCAAAGATCATATGGAAGGGAAAATTCAAGAATATGAAAAGTTATCTTATAAAATTATATCATGGAGATAAAGCTCCATAGTTTATATCTCTTCATTGATATTTTCAAGAAAGAAGAAAATGATATTGTATATTGTGAGTATTTAGTTTTATCTTATCATTTAATATTATATTTGACCTTTATTATAATGGACAGGGTTATGCATAGTGGCTATTTATCACCAAATTGGATAAAATTAGGATTTTTGAAAATTGGAACCAGATAATATTTGGGACCCTTGACCAGGGCCCATTAGCCAAAATATTTTGGGTGCAAATTTGTTTTTGGGTAAATTCACCTCAATTTTATAATAATTTGACCATTTTAAGTTTAAATTTTCAACATTACCCCTAATAATAGTGAACCTTCTACATGCATTTGGACACTATTTGCCTGGATTTTAAAACTGATTTGCCATTTTTTTATAAATACATTTTGGGCAGCCCCTTACGCATAACCCTGGCTATTTTATATTTGAACTTGTGTGATATTTTGTGGTAGTATGAGGTTTAAAAAGCCAATAATGGTATCAAAGCTACCACAAAATTTTTTCTAGTTTGATAGGATTTATTGAAGCCACCATTATTAATTAGTTTTATCTTGTTTGATAAGGTTAATTTAGAGTTTATCCACTTTGAAGGAAATAAGACTTGGACTCTATTTTAAAGGTCATATTGAGTAGAAAATTCTAGATTCTTTTCACTTGGTTGAAGGAAAACTAGTGGGGACCAAGACTCAATAATATTGATAGAAAGGGATAACTTGGGAGAAAAGGTGAACATATTGAAACCAACTTTATAATAAAGTTGGAGATTCAAGGACATTCAAAGTCATCTTGAAAATATTTTAGATTCTCTAGTAAGGAGGAGAATCATATTGGGTTCTTAGGTACAACCTAATATATTGAAGATAATATTCTAGAAGTGTGAGAAAAATCCTATAAAAGATAAGTGCATAAATTAGAAGAAAGCAACATAAAAAGTTGTAGTGGATTGAGAAGCATTTAAAGCTTCCTAAGAAATATAGAATAATGGCAATAGAAAAAGTTATAGTGGATTGAAAAACATTCAAATATTCTTAAGAAATATTTAAGAAATAATTTAAGATAAAATAAGAAGAACCAGGTCATATTGGCCTTGACATAGGGCCAAGAGGTCAATATAGAAGAAATAGTGCCAAGAGGTCAATATAAAAATGAACAAGGCCCATGATAAAAGAAAGAGGTCCATATTGAGAAAATAAAGACAAATATCCATTTGAATTATATCAAAAGGAAGAATAAGAAAGATCTATTCAACCTACTCTAAGAAAGAAAATAAGAGTGGTTTTTTTGACCAACTTAAGAGTAAAGACTATTCAAAAATCTAGTAAAAGAAGTTCATAACAAAGAGCTACATAAATATCTACGCAGACAATCATTGTACATAAGGTGCATAATACAAAGGAAAAATATAGTTCATCATTTGGCCTAAGCACTATCATTTGGTATGAGCACCATCATATGGTCTAAGTAATACAAAGTAGTGTATGAACCTAAAAGTGCCAACACAAAGTCATCTCCCTAGTGAGCATTGAATTTTGTCTATTCATCAACATCTAGACTGCATATTAGAGAGTTGATAGAGCTTCTATCTAAGATCAAAAAACTAGCAAGTGATCTCAGAACTAGCTAGTGATACAACACAATATAGAGACTAGAACATTTGTAAGTAACTTGAGATGGATTGTGCATTATTTATATGAGCATAGATAGGAGAGCAAAGCTAAATAAGTAAAGGAACAAGCCTATGAAGTTCTAACAATAAGGAGATAAGACTATTAAAGTCTAGTAGCAAGGGGATAAGTAAGAAGAAGCTAGCAGAAGCTAAGAAGAAGTGGAAGCTAAAGCGGTAAGAAGAAGAAAAAGCTAAAGCAACAAGGAGAAGCGGAAGCTAAACCAAAAAGGTGAAGTGGAAGCCATAGCAATAAATAGGAGTTGATGTGAATATGAAGAATCAAAGAAATCCATAGTGATAAATTGTAAGTCAATCATAGAAGTAATATGAATAACACCTTTCAAAGCAATCAAAGATTCTAAAATATCTCGATCATTTTGTAATATTTGATTCCTAATACAAGAGTGATTAAATGAAGCTAAAATGAAGATATAGTGAGCGTGTAGAGAGAGCCTCTAGCTAGCATGCAAAATCATTAAATTTTTGAGTTGATTTGTGGATGTTAGGGTTAAGTGCTTCATGAGCATTGACTTGAGTTGCCTAAGGAGTTAAAGATTAAAAGTAGTGTTACTCGAGCCACCTAACAAGGAGATAAAGGTAAGAAATAATATCATTAGATTTATTTTTAGGAGTCATAAGGAGGTATTTTATAATCTGAAGGATTATTAAATATCTTTGAGCTTAGAATTATATAATAAATTAAAAACTTATGAGTCATAAGGTGTTTTTAATTTTTGAAAAAGCTAAGTAGGAGTTATAAGGTATAAAATTAAAGTTTTTAATTCAATTTTTGAAAAGCATGGAGTGATAAGGTTTTCTACATCAAAGGTTAGAAAATTAAAAATTTGTAGAACTTATTTTTTATTTAGAAGATATAAAGAAATCCTTATGGATTATTGGTACATTGACTCCAGAGCAAGTAGGCATATGATAGGAAATAAACATTGGTTTAATACTCTTCAAAAAAATATGAAAAACCAGTTGTTATAGCAGATAGTATGACTTATGAGGTTAAATAAGTAAAAAATGTCTTAATTGATCTATAAAATGGAACAATAATAATTAGAGATGTACTATTGTACCTGGATTGACTACTAATGTTTTTTTAGTATCTCAACTCATGTATCAAAATCACATAGTTAAATTCAAAACTATTAAAGATGAAAATATATATCTTATTATCAAACAAGGAAACATTATAGCGTCAAGTTCATACAAGGATAGTTTGTTCACTCTAGATACATTGTCCAACAAGGCTCTATCAGTGAAGATTTCAAAAAGCAAAGAACTTTGGCATAAAAGACTAGGACAAATAAGTGCATCTTTCATTAAATGAAATGAGTAAACACCAAATGGTTAAAGGATTGCCTAAAATTTCTTGAAAATCTACTATACGTCCAAAATATTTAGAAGGAAAACAACATAAAATTTCTTATGAACTCAGTCAACATAGAACTTAAGAACCATTGGAATTAGTATGTATCGATCTATGTGGTCTAATGAACAACACTAATACTAAAGGATAAATATTTTTATCTATTTATTGATGAGTCCTAACAAGGACATCACAATGGCAAAAGGTATTGGGGTTTCCTAAAGGAGACCCAAGTTCAATTCATAGGAAGGGTGGCCTTAATATACCTCTAAATTTTCAACCTATTCAAAAAACTATTTGTTGATGATTACTCTAGAAAATGTGGGTGTATTTTATAAAATTTAAGTTTGAAGCATTCAGTTGTTTTAAATAGTTCAAATTGCTAGTAGAAAAGGAAATAGATAAAACAATAAAAAATCTATAATCAGATAAAGGAGGATAATTCTTATCAAAATAATTTAACCTCTTTCTATAAAACAATAGTATAAAAGATAAATTACTATAGCATATTCACCACAACAACATGGTATCACAAAAAGAAAAATAAATCAATTATGGAAATGGTTCATAGTATGTTAAAAGAAGCACATCTTGATCATCAATTATTAGGCAAAAGTAGTTAAAACAATTGTATATTTACAAAATAGATCACCTACAAGAATATTGAAAAATATCATTCCTGAAGTATGTACAAGATGAAAATATATAGTAAAATGGTTAAGAATATTTAGTTGTAAAACATATATGCAGATTCCAAAGAAAATAAAAGAACTAAACTAGATGAAAAAACTATGTGTGGAATACTTCTCGGTTATGATGATGAGTCAATAGGATACATAAAGATTAAAGAAAGTCTACATAAATAGAGATGTAGTATTTGATGAGGGAATAAAAAATATTATTAAAGAATAAAAAGTTGATTTAGAAGAAACACAAAGACTACTACAATCCTACAAATAAATGAACCAATATGACTTAGAGATACACTTACATATTCAAAAGTAGACAAAATATTGGATCTTACTACTATAAGAACCCAAAATTATAGTTTAACTAGAATGAATAGGTGATTGACAAGTTCTATAGTATAACCTACAATGAAACTAAATGCTTTAAATCATCCAAAATAAAAGGCAAATACGAAATTAGAATATGAAATGTTAATGAAAATAAAACATGGAATCTAGTTGATTTACCTCTAGGAAAGGAAATAGTCGGTTGTAAATGGATCTGCAAGATGAAATATAAAGTAGATGGTTCGTTTGAAAAATACAAAGCTCTTGACTAATCGTAAAAATATACACTAAAAAAAAAAGGAATTTATTATAAAAAAGCTTTTGCACCAACAACAAGAATGACTACTATTCAAATAATGTATGCTTTAGTAGCACATCATGGATAGAAACTACATCAGATGGATGTAAAATATACATTTCTTAATGGTTATCTTGAAGAAGAAGTATATATATCACAACCAAAAGGATTTGTAATTAAAGTATGAGAACACAAAGTTTGCAAATTGAACAAATATTTCTATGGTCTAAAGCAAGCACCAAGAGCATAATATACAAATATTATTAATTATATATTACAACATAACTTTAAAAGAAGTTTGTCAAATCCAAATTTCTATACAAAAAATGTTGGAGATGACATAATAATACTTGTGGTGTATGTTGATGATATAGTAATTATAGAAAACGTAAAAATATTTGATAAATAATGTTAAAAAATATCTAAAGAAGGATTTTGAGATGATAGATTTGCAACTTATTCATTATTGTCTTGGTTTAGAATTTCATCAAAATGAGAAAAATATCACAATAACACAAACAAAATATATAAAAATATTATTTGAAAAATTTTAGGAACCTACTATTAAAATAAAACTCACTCACACAAAATACTGAGAACTAAAATACATCAAATAACAAAATAACACTATGCTGAAAGTAATTGCAGTATTGAAACAATCTCACAAATAACTCAAAATTGTAGGTCTCTTCGAAGAGGCAACCTCTTTCAATATTTAATTAACTTGTAAAAATATACCTTTATACATGGCTTCATAGTTTTTAAAGAAATACTTCATGCAACCCTAACCCTAAGCTCAAGAGTTGGCTTACATGCAAAATGCCACTCGAGCTAGAATCTTCTACCAAACATCGACAATCTTGATAACTGTTACATAAAATGACCCCACTTGGCTAGGACCCTAACTTGCCACATACATTACAAAATATTACAAAATAACATTATAGATGGGATCCCCCACGTTGGAAGTGGGTCATTACATAAGCAATGAGAATTACAAAATAATGTTAGGATGGAATCCTAACATGTCCTTCCCCTTCAAAAAGCTTTGTCCTCAAATCTAAATATGAGAAAATTGGTGTTGGAGTTTATGGAGAGACTCCCATGTAGCATCTTTTGGTTGGAGTCCACACCACTGAATAAGGACCTCATTAATGGTGTAATTGTGGAGAGTGTGAGTCCGATGATCCAAAAATTATTCAAGCACGAGCAAGATAAAACCTTCTTCATATAACTTTGGGAGTGTATATTGAACATGTACCTAAGTGACCACCACCTTTTTGAGAGAGAAAACATGAAAAATAGGATGGAGCTTGGATGTAGGTGGAAGGGCCAATTTGTAGGTTGTGGTACCAATTCATTGTAAAATCTAGTAGGGCCCATAGTATTTCGCAAAAAGTTACTAGCACCTATGATGTTAGAGGGACAACTATTTGTATGACTTCAAGCAAAGAAAAAACATATCATCCATAGAAAAGCTACATTCAGAATGGTGTTGGTCAACCTATTGGTGCATCCAATTCTGGACCACATTCAAATTCATCTTCAGTTGACGGAGGACATTGACATGTTGACTGAGAGTAGTGTCGACCGTATGGACCCTGGAGCTACTTGGAATGTAGGATGAAGGCATGAGTGGAGGACACCCATATATTGCATAGAAAGGGGTAACCTTGGTTGTTGTATGATAGGAAGTGTTGTACCACCACTCGACTAAAGGAAGTCACTTTACCCATTACGTAATATTATTAGAGGTAAAGCAATGAAGGTAGGTTTCCAAACATTTGTTGATAATCTCTATCTGGTCATTCATTTTTTGATGATAATTTGAACTTATTTTGAGCTAACTAGTAAAATTTGGGTCACGATAGAACATGATGGACGTGGGTATACCATGAAGGCAAAAGATAGAATTGAGAAAATTTTTGGCAAAAATGGAAGCTGTGTAAGGATGGGAGAGGGGAAAAAAATGAGCATACTTCGAAAGATGATCCACTACCATAAAATAATGGATTTACCTCTAGACTTAGGTAACCCTTCAATAAAATCCATGGAAATATTAGTCCAAACCTGGTTAGGAATGGGCAATGTTTAGAGAGTGCTTGGAGAATGCATAGTTTTACCTTTCATATGTTGATAGGTATCACAAGCTACCATAAAATTTTGAATATCCTTTTTCATGCCCTTATAGAAAAAATTGCGCTTAAGCCATTCATATGTTTTGAGGAATATTGAATGAACAGTAGATGGGGCAGCATGCAGTTCCCTCATGAGAAGTTTCGAGAGGGATGATGTATGGGGAACAACAAGGTGTTGATGGTAATACAAATCATAGTCATCCCAAGCATAGCCAAGACATGAAGTAGAGTCAGTGTGTAAAGAGGAAATCAAAGTCTAAAAGCCTAAATCTTGAAGTACCTCCTATCGTCAGCACTCGATCCATTATGGATTGGGAAATGAAATACCGTATAGCATACTATGATCCTCAAATTGGCGAGATAGATCATTAGCCACAACGTTCTCCTTGCTCTTCCTATAAATGATATCATAGTCATAGCCCATGAGCTTAGAAACCCATTTTTATTGTTAGAGGGTGGAAACCCATTGCTCCAAAAATTATTTGAGACTTCGATGGTTAGTTTTAATGGAGAAATGACATCCAATGAGATATGATCACCAATGGGTTACCGCATGCAAAATTGCTAGTATTTCCTTAGCATAAGTGGATTTTTCCATATTTTGACTAGAGAGTGCTTTACTAGTGAAAGCCAAGGGTCTCCCTTCTTGCATCAACATTGTACCAATACCACGACCAGAAGCATCACTTTCAATGACAAAGGGTTTGGAGAAATTTGACATGGCTAAAACTAGCGTAGTGGTCATAACATGCTTCAATTCTAGGAAATACTATCCAGTGGATCCCATCTAAGTAAAAGAGTCCTTATTTAACATGGAAGTGAGGGGAGCTACAATTTTACCATAGTTACAAATAAACTTATGGTAATAACCTGTAAGCCCTAAAAATTCTTAAAGATCCTTGAGAGTGTGAGGTTTTTACCATTCTTAAACTACCTACATATTCTTGGAATCAACTTTGATGCCATCCTTGGTGACAATGTATCCAAAATACTCCACTTATACCAACCCGAAAGAACACTTAGACCACTTAGCATTGAGTTTATGTTGTGCCAATAACTGTAGATTCTGATCCACATGAACAAGATGCTCCTCCCATGAGTGGCTATAGATAATAATGTCATCAAAGAAAACTAGGATGAACTTTCAAAGGAATGGGCAAAAAATATTGTTCATGAGACTTCGAAAAGTGGAAGGAGAATTAGACAAGCTAAATGGCATCACCAAAAACTCATAGTGTTTATGAGTACAAGAAGTAGTCCTAGGAGTATCCTCATCCTTGAGCCTAATTTGATGGTACCTAGAGCAAAGGTCTAATTTGGAAAATTACATAGTCCCATGTAGTTCATCTAGTAATTCATACACCATCAGAATAGGAAACTTATCCTTGATAATGAGTTTATTGAGCTCACAGTAATCAATACACAACCACTAGGACCCATATTTCTTGTGCACCAATAAAACTGGATAAGAGTAAGGATTGTTGCTTGGCTAAATGACATTGAATTTTAACAATTCTTGTACTAGTTTCTCAATTTCTAACTTTATAGAATGAGGATATCGGTATGGTCTAATGTTGGGTGGTGCATTTCTAGGTAACAAATAAATAGGATGGTCATGAGAGTGGCGAGGAAATAATTTTGATGGTTCATCAAAAATAGAATTGTGCTTGGCAAAAATAAGTTGGTAATCTACATGAATGAAATCCACCTTGGAAGGGTGAGGCTAGATCGCAAATATCTGAGCTATGAGACCTCGAGATTATTTTTTTAACAACTTCTCCATTTGACTTGAACTGATAATCTATGAAGGCCCTAATTTTTATACATGGAGAGTGTGGGACTATCCGTTATGTGAAAATTACATCTAAAGCTTGACAATGTTCCATGATATGGTTCCCAATGTACCCAACCATTGAGCTCCCAACATAATATCACATCACCCTAGTTGAAGCATAAACATATCTTGTTTGAGATCATAGTCCCTAATTTTTACCTTATATTATGATATTTACCTTTATATGGTAAGGTCCCATCATTGGCTACCATAACCTCAAAGAAATTAAATGTATGAACATAACAATTTTCCTACTTGGCAATGCAGGGATTAATAAAGTTGTGTGTACTACCATAATCAATCAGGATGGTAAGATGTAGGTCTTTGAAATAACCCACAAATTTCATGGTTTAGGGAGTAGTAATGCTAGCAAGAGCATGAAAAAAAACTTTATCCTGTGGTTTTTCTTGGCTTTCTTCCTCTGGTTGATGTGGTTCCTCTACTGGTTTCATGTCATCATCACTATAGTCACTGGTATCAGGTTCATCAACATATATGAGGAACATATTTTTTTAGGTGCACCTATGCATGTGAGTAAACATTTCAGCACAATTGTAGCAGAACCTTTGGGTGCATCATGCATCCATTTATGTGGTAGTCATATGTTTGGGTGCAACCGTTTTTTGTTCATTGTGATTTTGGAATCTAGGAGGGAAGGAGGGTCAAGCCTATGAAAATTTAGATATATGCCTCTAAGCTAAAAATTTGGATTCGGCCAAATGAGCCAACTTGATAGCTTGCATCATGAATTATGGTTTAAACATCATGATCTTAGCCTGGATATCTTCCCTCAAGCCCCTAATAAAACAACTCATAAATAAATCTTCATTCAATCCCTTAGTTTTGATGGCCAATTTCTCAAATTGTATTTGGTAATATTGAACTATCAAAGTTTGTTTTAACTTGATCAATGCTCCTATAAAATCATCATACTCACTAGGGCCAAAGTGAATGAGTAATTAAGACTTAAAGTCTTCCCAAGAAGGATCAAGGTTAGTGTTCTGTAACCATTGGTACCACTATAAAGCTTCATATTCCAAGTTGAAGGAATCCATTTGAACTTGATAATATATAGGGACCTCATGGAGTTTAAAAAATTGAGCAACACAATATAACCTCCCATCCACATACTTTCCATTGAACTTAAGAAAGTCTAATTTAGGTATATTAAAATGAGGATCACTATCATAGCGAGGGTGAGAGTCATTTGTTACCCTTCCTTTACCTTTGTCAAAATATGATTGTTTAGTATAGTACTCAAACTTGTTTGGACCACCTTGCAATTTGGACTCAACATTTGCAAGTTGTTCTTCTAGGTGAACTCTGGAGGTATCATAATTATCTCTAAAATTTTGAAGCTCTGCCAACACGGTTGCTATTTGCATGTTATCAATAATGCTTTTTAGGGTTTCCAACAAAGATGTGGTTTGATATCCTCTTTTTGATGTCCATAAGTGCTAGCAGCCATTTTGGATAGTCTTGAACCTCTTTTACTGAATTACTAAAAATAGAAGTGTGGTTTTAGGAGTTACCATTTTTAGTAAGGAGTCCAAAAAAGTGCTTGGATGTTAAATATCAAAATGATCAGCTTGAAAATATGGTCAAAATGAGATATGTCCCACAACACAAATATTGGGCACCCCAAACTTTTTTTATCCTTTTTTTGATGACCCTATTAGTGTGGTTAGTTTCTGATTTGGAGATACAGTTTAAAAGTTGGGTACTGGATCAACTATCTATAACTTGTGTATTTTATCAAATAATTGCCTTATCACCATATTGTCTATGTTTGTGTACTGTAGTTACTGACACTCTTCATGTCACTAGCCCTAGGATACTCTATACTATGTAGTTACTAACACTAACAATTTTGTTTATGACCTTAACCACCTATAATTTTTAACTGTTACAAATGACTATTAATGTCACTCTCTCGATTGTTACTACCACTGATTTGAATGGTACTGGAATATTTTATATTGTGATAGAAACTTTTAGACTCTATCCAAATTGTTTGGTGCATGCAAATTTGTTCTTCTATGATAAAGAAGTCCTTATTTGTATGCTCACTTTTTGGGGGTTTGTGAATGTAGGTTCAATAGAATAGGGAGATGTTTTTATAGGTTAATTTTTTTTATAGAACTAGGGTATGCTAGGTAGAGGAGTATGTTACACCCATAGGCCCTTTGTTAAATCGTAATGATGAACAATAGTGCTTGAACCAATTTTTAAGGCCACTACCCAAGGAGGATTCCATACATAACCTTGAGCACACTATCTGCCTCTTTGATAGTATGAGAGGGTAATCATCCGGGATGTTGTGTCCCATGGACTATGGATGATACAAGGTCGAAAAGCTTTCTACTAGATAAAATTTTATTTAAGCCTAAAATGGTCTCCCGATACACCTAAAGATGTGTGGGAGCTCAATTTCATGTGCAAGAGTTGTTTGAGCCCTAGGTATTAGAGCCTAATCGCTCCTCACTCCACTAGACACTTTATGGACTATATATATTAGCCAATAATGATAGATCCTTTGTGATATTTTAAAACCCTTAGTATAGGTTTTATAGTCTACTCAATTACTAAAAAAAGATAGTATTTTTTTTGGCTTTTTTTGGTTTTTGTTATTTTTTTTGGTTTTTAAATAAAGGAAAATAGAATGAAAAACATAGAAAATTTATACCTAACAAGAAAAAATTGCTAAGAAATAATTTTCGCAATCATAACAGAACTTGACCTTGGAAAGCACTCTGATACCACTTTTTAGGAACCTATTATTAAAATAAAGCTCACTCACACAAAATACTAAGAAATAATTGAAATACATCAAATAACAAAATAACACTATACAAAAAGTAATTTCAGTATTGAAACAATCTCACAAATAACTCATAATCACAAGCCTCTTCAAGGGGGCAACCTCCTTCGATATTTCATTAACTTGCAAAAAGATACCTTCATACATTGCTTCATATATTTTAAATAAATACTTCATGCAACCCTAAACCTAAGCTCAACAGTTGGCTTACATGCAAAATTCCACTCAAGCTAGAATATTCTACCAAACGTTGGTTACAATCTTGATAACGGTTACATAAAATGGCCCCACTTGGCTAGGAGCCTAACTTGCCACATACATTACAAAATATTACAAAATAACATTATATATGGGATCCCCCACATTGGAAGTGGGTCATTACATAAGCAATGAGAATTACAAAATAACATTAGGATGGAATCCTAATAAAAATATAAAATATAAGCATGTAAATCCAAAGATACTCCTATGGAACAAGGGTTAAAATTATCAAGATATGATGAGACATATCTGGTCTCAACCACTATTTATCATCAATTAATCAAAAGTCTTCTTTATCTAATGAATGCGAAAAAAAAATAGTTTTTTCTAAGAATTATATTTCACGATTTATGCAAGAACCCAAGGAAAGTCATTGGAAAGCTACAAAAAGAATACTACAATATGTTAGCAAAACTATAGAATATGGACTAAATAATAAAAATATGATGGTAAATTCTATTTATAGGGATATATGTATTTTGATTATGCAAGATCTATAGATGACAAAAAATATACATCAAGATATGTGTTCTATCTTGGATTTGGATCTATTTCATGGTATAGTAAAAATAGCATTTAGTGGCACTCTCATCTACAAAAGTAGAATATTGTGCAAAAAAAGATGTAGTATGTGAAGCACTATGGTTACTATTTATATGATAATATATGGACATTAAAAATTCTCCTATACAAATAAACTATGATAATCAAGGAGTATGTAATTTGTTAAAAAAATATAATTATTCATGAAAGAACAAAACATATTGAAGCTCATTGTCATTTTATTAAGGTTTATGTTCAAAATCATTATATCCAGTTAAAGTATGTTTCAACTGAAGATCAAATTACAAATATTTTTACAAAATCACTTGATCAAAACAAATTTCAAATATTTCAAAATCTACTATGTATATCACGAAATATCAAACAATGTAATATGTGAAGAACACAAGCTTATACTGAGAGAGGGGTGAACAATATAAGACCACTTTTTACTTTTCTTATCACAATAAATATTATGCAATATATCAATGGCAATATCAACAACATAAATCAAAGTAGTGCACAAAACATCACACACACATGAGACAACAATTTTATGTGGTTCACCTAATATGGGCTACTTCACGGAGAAAACCTTTCACTAAAATTTTTTCAAAAATCTCTTGGTAATCCTTTTCCTATTACAATGTTTATGGACCTATTTCCAAAGGAGATATCAATCCCCTAAATCAAGTTCATGGATCTCTATCCACTAGATAAATCCTCCTCTACTTTGGTTGGTGATCCTCTAGAAGACTACTACCTCCACTGCACTGGCTTGTGGATATATCTCCACTGAATACTCTTTTCCCCACTCATAAGACCTGTCCTCACTACCTTGGATGATGGATCTCTATCCATTGGAGACTACTGTCCTCTATTCTCTATCACCTCCAAATATCTATCTCAAATCTGCACTAAACATAGTCCAGTCGGTCTAGCACAAATCTACTCAACTCTGCACTAAACATGGTCCAGTCAGTTTAGCACAAGTATACTCAACAAGCTCACTCAAATTTTCACTAAACATAGTACAATCGATCTAGCACAAATTTTCTCAATATTTCCACTCATAACCTACTCAAATATTCTCAACAGGTCCACTCAGAACCTTTCCAAATCTACTCAAAAGGTCCACTCAGAACCTATACAAATATTCTCAACAGGTCCACTCAAAACCTATCCAAATTTGCTCAATAAATCCTCTCCAGAACTTAGCAAAATTTGTATTGTAAGCTTCCACAAAATATCACACAAAAATAGTCCATAAGTCTTCTCAAAGACTTACCTCATATATGCTTAACAAGTCCACACATAACTTGTCCAATCTCATAGAATCATAAAGAGAATTATTAGAGACTCAATGTGTTCTACACTCAAAGCTCAATCACTTTCTCAGCTCAAATCAAAATATAGAATAGTTTGTTTGATGGAACTCGAACAATCACTTCATACATCCACTTGACTAGGCTCAATCAATTTCTCAAGAACTAACCCTTGCTCACAAACCCTAGTCCAAGTATGTAAACACCAACTCAAAATATTTCCAAAAATGCTCAACAACAAATCTCACATAACAATGATATTCATGTTCTTTTAAAAACCCTAGTTCAAGTTCTTTGCACAAAAATTCACTTCAACAACAATGCTCATAAATCAATCTTCACATAACAATTATACTCATGTTCTTTTCAAAACCCTAACTCAAGTTCTTTGCACAATCCAAATGCTTCAACATAAATGCTTATAAATCAAGTTTTTAATCACAACTCTTAATTCTATAAAACCTTGAAGCATTAACTCAAACACTTTCAAAAAGGAAACCCTAATCAAATCCTTTTCACTTCAAACTTTATTTTTTAGTAATCCAATCAATAAAATCAACCAAAGAAGAATTTGCCCATACCTTTTTGTTGCCAAAGAGTTGATCTCACAAATCTGCCACACTCACAATTACTTCTTTGCCAATCTCAATAAGGGTTAGAAGACTTCAATAAAACACAATACAAAAAGATGACTAAAATACACCTTATCACTCCAACTTAAAAATAATATTCACCATTATATTATTTAATAGAAAAATCCTTATTAAAATGAAATCAATTCTCAATAGTCTTAATCCTCCAATATATCACTATATTAATTAAGACTTTACAAAGACATCCTTATAACTCCTAATAAAAATAATTCCATTCATAAACCTTATACCTCCAACATATACTAATAATAATAAAAATTAAACACCCTTATATCTCCAACATAGGAAGATAATTAAAAATTTAACCAAAAATATTTACCTTACCTTCGGAGTGAATCAAACCCTCAACCTTGCCCACAACATGCGCCTTAGCCACAACCAAAGTTATCGCATGAGCCACACACTCGTTTGCAATTAACGAAATACCACCATGTGCTTCAACTCTCAACTCCTTCCCTTGGCAAAATGATGTGTGCCTTGGACGCCTTAACCAACATGACCTCCAATGCACCTTCTACATTTTGAACGCAGGCCCTCGCACGAACAAACATTTTCACGCTTTCCAACTCACCACTAGGCCACGCTGTCCTATGTGCCTTCGAAAATTAATGCTTCCTTCCTAAAACACTTTGTTGTCCATGAAATTCACAATTCTCACGAGCTCTTATTCTTTTTCGCATGCCAATTAAAATTCAAGCAAGGATAATATTTTAGACTTTGGGTAATGTATTTATATTGCTTCCTCCATACCTTGGGAGACGTCGACGCTTCCCCGATTTCCTTCCATGAAATTGGATAATGTTTTAAAAGTGCTTTGAATACATTTTCTTCCAAACCCAACCTTTGGGTGTATGAAATATAATTAAACTTTATAAAACCCACTTTGATTTATAAAATAATATAATGAAAATTATAAATATTTTATTTGGGGTTTTCACCATATCACTTTAATATTATAATAACAATTATTATAATATTATATCCTTTTGATGTCTTAGATAAATTTCTTCCTTGGGTTGACCCATTCTCTTGGGTGTAAAATATAGATATTTAAACTCATCATGAATTTCATTAAAATTCCACTCACACTTAAGCTGAGCTATCACTTGGCACCTTGACATCAATGACAACTAATTTTGGACATCAATGACAACTGCTCAAAATATCCAACAATATCCCCCTTTGTCATTTATGGCAATCCAAATTCCTTTTATTGAAATCTTGACTTCTTCTATGCTGCTTGTTGCGGGCCAAACAAGGTTAAATTCTTTCCTATTGTTTTCACTTGCCCGTGCATTAATTATCAACCCAGGGAGCTTCGTAAACTTGCGAAGGGTCTCACACAGGATCATTTACAATACCACTTTGAGATGAGTTTGCTAGCTTTACTATTGGGCGGTGTTTCAAAGGTTTTCAATCATTCATTCACTCCTTAATAAATTACGTATGAATAATTAAATATTTAGAAAGAAAACATTCATACGTGCATACTAATAACAAACCTATTGCAATCATAAAATAACAGTGCAGAAATAAACCTATGAAAGCAGTAAGCTAATATAGAAAACACAAAGAAATGGAAGAAATACTGGCTTGGAGTGGGCCCAGGCTCCAAAAACTTCCTCCCAGTTGAACATGTGCTTAGGAACTCTTAGAAATTTATTATAAACACCAAGGAATTACAATGCTTCTTAACCTTTGTACTCCTATCTATATTATGTATTCTATCTTTGATATTTTGATATCTTATCAGAGAGGTCTGTGTGTGTTTATATAGCACACCCATAGATATTTTTTTACAAGGTGGTTACAATAGTTGATTCATTCCAAACTAAACTAAGACAGTCTGGTAAATGTAATTGACGTCCACTAAAACTGACATTCATTCCTAACAGTGGCGTGTTCTCTGATTGGTTCATGCTTCGCCTAGTGTAGGTAGGACGTTATCATATGTTAGTGCAAATCCCGAATTAACTTACATGATATAGAGTTGGAACTGCACCAGTCAATGTTGCCCACGTCACATTATCTAGTCAACGGGTGAAGAACAGAGGCACCTTATCTATGAGGAAGGTGCCTAAGTATATCGGGCACCTTCTTTACACAGAAGGTGCCTACCTTCCATTAGAAACTTCTTGGAAGAGGAAGGCACTTGCCTTTTGTTGTTGCCTTCCTAGAAGAGGAAGGCGCTTGCCATATGTTGGTACCTTCCTAGAATAGGAAGGCACCTACCTTCTATTGGTGCCTTCTCGGAAGAGGAAGGTGCTTATCTTCTGTTGGCACCTTCCTTGAAGAGGAAGGCGCCTACCCTTTTGTTGGTGCCTTATTTGAAGAGGAAGGTGCCTACTTACCATGTGTTAATTCCAAAATAAACAAAGTGTCAGGTCCATGAAAAGACCTCGACTGATCCGAATCTGACTAAATCAACTACAATTCCACAAAAACACACTAAAACATACAAATTAGATAACACATAATCCTATCAAATAATGACATAACCATTCATAAAAATATACAATTCTTACTATATAGCCACATAATGATTAATGAAACTCATACAAAATATGAGCATTTCTAAGGCTCATCATCCCCCCATGCCTAACATATGCCACGCCCTTGTGGCATCAAAACTACAGGTAGCCCCGTTAACTCCTCATCATTGCCATTTTTTGGTGGATATGGCTATACCTGCGGCCCATGTTTGCTTCTTATGTGGATTGGTATCTATAGGTGCATTTCCTCTTTTCTCACACGAAGTTATAGGTGCTACTGTTGTCTTTCGCTTGAGTTGTTGATTTTGGTTATTCACTTTTCTCATCCTGGCTGTTATGCCAACGTGGTTGTTGCTGCTTGAAATGTCACTTCTGTAGCCTACCACAAGTTAGCTTTCGGGGGCCTAACAACTACAAGAGGGATATATGAGTTATCCCTCTTGATATGAACCACCCAGGCCTTGTGTAAACAGGTTGCTTTAGGAGTAAGCCCTGTATTTTCCCTCGCAATGGTAGCAACTTCCAATTTGAGGCCATATACCCCCCATATTTCAAAATACCTCTATATATTGGAGGGTCGAACCCGGGATGATCCGTAAATCTCCCAAAATTGGTTGTCCTCTACCAGATTAATGCATATACCAGGGTCTCCCCGAACCCTCAAGGTTGACTCCCTGGCCTCCTTGGCTACTATCATTTCTTTGAGTAGTTGTTTGAACTATTTTTGCCTTTTTATGAACGACTACATGTCCCATTCGTCTTCTTCTATTTCGATGAAAGCCACCTTTGCATTTTTTCAAGCCATCCTGGGCCCTTTTCCTTTTTCCTACGTAGAAACTACGGTGGATTGGACGGAAGGTTTCTCTTCCTTTCTGGTAGTTATTTCCTCATCACAGGGGACTTGTTCATTCTAAGGGACTTGTCCTGACATCCCTAGAATTGTTTCTCCATCCTCCTATTTGTCCAGTGTCATCCCATTTGGTCCTTCTATCTCTTTTTCTTTAGGTCTAGGGGATTCCTATTTAACCCCTGATCTTGTCTACAACTGCTGGCTTCCACCTAATTTTGCATCACTTAGGTCTCTGACCGGGGTCTTTGTGGGTCTTCTTCTCTCCTCACTTTTGAAAATAGAGGAATTCTACCCTACCTCTAGGCTATTCTATCAGGCGTCCGACCAAAATTCTCCCAAAGAGAATACTTGTTCTACTGATATGGGAGAATTCATCGGGACCTCAATCGCCCAGTCAGTTTGGGTCGACGCATCGCTTTTCTATATCCCCTTGGCCTGGAGTTGTTGGTTCTCTTCCTACAACTGCTAGACCAACTACTCAATATGAGTGATACTTTGTGCTCATTCTTTCAACTCTTCTCCGTGCTTGATCTGGAAATCCTCATAAATTTGTTGGGCCATCCAGCAGTTGGTTTGCCATTCCATGGCCTCCTCTAGGGTTGCATCAATTTGATTATTACCCTTGGAAGTCCCTACATCCTACGGACTCTGGGTTGTCAACTCCTAGAGGGTCTAGGCTACAATACCGACCTATGATTCATCTTCCTCCTCCGAGGAGGAGAGGATGAGTCATCGCAGGCGTTTCCTCCCAAGAGCTAGTTCTAGTGACCAAAATTTGGCCTCGCCACTAGTAAACCATGCCCCTTCTTCTTCGTACTCGAGCACTGGGGAATGCCCTATTTCTTATATAAAATTAGGTAGTTCCAATTTATCGATGTCCTCTACTTCATTTGTAGGGCTATCCTCCACTCGCTCTACCTCAGCAACAAAATCCTCTTGCCTTTCCTAGTTGTCGTCTCCTTCTGCATTAGAACTCTGCCTTTGTGCTTCTACATGGCAAACCAGCACTGATATCAGCCCATGGTGGGCCAAGGCAGAAGGTGCCCCCTTCTAGTATCTAGTTGCTTCCTCCTTCAGGGAATTTTCTAGGTAGAAGGGCACGTTCATTTTCCTCCCATGCACTAGATGATTCAAGAATTGCACATGATTAGTGTGCAGATGTGTATATTTCCTAGTGCATGTAAATAACCGAGCAACCTGGTCAAATATCTTCCATAGATTCATAGGAAGGCTAATTTTTGGAAGCCCTTCCTTCTATATCTACATGTTCTCCACTGGCAACAGTAATTCAGTGTATGGCTTCAACATTCTGCCCTTGTATGTGCACTCGCCTGTGAGAGGCAAGCTAGTCACTTGTGAGATATGTTTGGGGTTGACTGGAATCTCCATCCCTCGTACTTGAGCTACGTATCCCCCCAAGGAGGTAGCAAATTCCTTGGCTGCATCCATATCCTAGCTCTTACTGACCAAGATATAGTACTCGAACCATCCCTCGGCTTCGAACTGCGTCCTGACCACCCCCTTGATTCCTTCTATATCACTCGGTTTATTTTTTTTCACCGTGTGATTCCTCGATCCTCCTCCCATGGCACCTTCCATTAGGCTATACTATTTTTCTCCTTGACTTCTTAGGAAGAGGCCTTCTTATAAGGAAGGCGCCAAACCCTAGCTTTCAATTTTGGCAAGGTACGCCTCATAAGCTACATCGTTGGAATGATCGTCCATGGGGGGTGCATGATTTTTATGGCAACGATATTTTTTGGTACTGCATAATTTATGAATGATTAAATAAAAATATGAGTAGAGTATGCACATACCTGATTGGATGTCTCGTGCATCATGGATAGTGTCGATTCACCGATCTGTGATGTGAGGGATGGGTACTTCGTTTGAGCATATTACGTCGAATTTTGCTATTGAGTTGTTTTAATGGTTGATGCCGAAGACAAACTCCCAATAGGCTTACAAATCGTCTATCTATCATTTTTGGAATGTGTACACTAATTTCACCTCATAATTCTATGAGATTTTTTATTGAAGTGGTTCCCTATCATACGAGCAATGGTGGTAATCTGATGTCGCCTACTCGTGTGATGATATTGTTTCGATCGAGGCACACGTGAAACTTTAAGTGTTGGATGTATACGAAAGGCGCTCTTTGGTACCTTCCCGATGTGGAAGGCACTTGATATGGTGCCTTACCAATGTGGAAGGAACTTGATATGATGCCTTCCCGATGTTGAAGGTGCTTGATATGGTGCCAACCCGATGCTGCAGGTGCTCTTGAATGGAAGGCGCTCTTTTTTATGAAGGTGCCTTCCTGCTACGGAAGGCACTTTTGAATGGGTGTGCCTTCCTAGAGTGGAAAGCACCTTTGAATGTGTGCGCCTTCCTGGAGTGGAAGGTGCCTTTGAATACATGTGCCTTCTTGGAAGAGGAAGGTGCCTCGGCTATCATTTTTTTTAAGAAACATGCGCCTTCTTTATAAGGAAGGCACCTTATTTCAGCGGGGCACCTTCTTTATAAGGAAGACACCTTATTTCAGTGGGGTGCCTTATTTATAAGGAAGGTGCCTTATTTTAGTGGGGTGCCTTCTTTATAAGGAAGGCACCTTATTTTAGTGGGGCACCTTATTTATAAGGAAGGCACCTCGCCTCTTACTTGAAACCTCCATCATGGCGAAAAACATCCACCTTCGTCAGGCGCCTTCTTCTAGGAGGAAGGCATCATACCTCAAGTGGATAGTTTTCTTTGATGATGAAGGCTTTCTGCAAGGCTCTTTCTTGGCAGCCATGTTGTGATTGACCATAAATTGGTGATCAAGCCTCCTTGGACTCGCTTCATGCTACCTCAGCATCTTCCTACAAGGGTTGGCATCTAAATTTCCTCTTGGGAAAGAGTTTATTGCCCACCCCCATGCTTGAATAGATGTTGCTTCTACCCTATGAGTGCCGGTGTCGGGATGCTGAGATGAATCAGGCATGGTTTCCCATATACCTATTCTTCATGTTGTTAGCTCCTCCACCTACAAAAAGCAAATAAAAAGAAAGAAAAATACAGGAAGTTAGATGCATTCCATGCCTATTAGACCCTGAACCTAGGATTCCTGCAACTTGCATGTGGGTGTCGTCCCTACAAAACACACCGTAAGAAATAATCAAAACCTAAACTAACTACTTTTGGTGAGCACCTCCATGCCCACCATTTTGCATACTGAGAGTTTGGTCCAGATTCACAAGGATGGGGTCTCTCCCATGCCTGGTCTAGATTCCACCAGTAAATTCTTGGATGTGTTGTAGGGCCGCAGTCGGTGGCCATTAATAGTTAATACAAAATTGTTGTCATCAATGGTTCTGACATACACATCATTGTTCTTGATGAGCTCTACTACCTCATACGGTCCCATCCATCTCTGCATTAATTTTCCCTTCCTTTCTTGGAATCGAGAATCGTACAACAACACCCATTCTCCTTCTTGGAGCTGCTTTAGTTTAATGTGGAAATCATGCCACCATTTCCTCTGCTTTTGTATGATATCCATTCTTTGTAAAGCATCCATTTAGATTTCATCTAGCTGATTCGGCTACCAAATCCTTTCTTTTTGAGCATCCTCCAGGCTCAAATTTAGTTCTAAATATGTTCTCAATTTTTTGATCTCAAACTCGATGGGCATCATTGCACTCTTACCATAGACCAATTGGAAGGGTGTAAAGCTTATGGTTGATTTCCATGTGGTGTTGTATGCCCTGCCTCCGATAGATATGTAGCTCAATATTTTCTATGTTGTTGCATGGTTTTTGTCAGTATGTTCTCTATTTCCCTTTTTTTCACCTCCACTTGCCTGTTTTCCTGCAGATGGTAGGGTGTAGTTTTGTTGTGCCAAACTTTGTATTGCTTCATCAGTTCCTCGATCAACTTGGAGGTGAACTGAGGGCCTTGGTCAGTTGTTATTTTTTGGGGGACCCCAAATTGTGTAAATATGTGAGCAAATAAGAAATCAGCAACCGTTCTTTCTTTGAATCCCTCAATTCCTAAACTTCAACCCATTTCGTCACGTAGTCTGTACAGACTAAAATAAACCTCCTACCTATTTAAGGTGGGTTAATTGGTGTTACATACCTAAAATAATATAGTGTCGGCTATATTATGAAGCATTACATTTAATAATTATTTATCCAAGTGTAGAGTAAATAAATTATCATCTCTTATTATCATTTTTTATACTTCATTTGCGATCTTCGCATATTTGCCTTTACGACAAGGGTGTGCCCACCTTAAGTGGCAAACCATTTACTTCATTATTGCTTTAATTGCTATTATCCATTCCGTTGTGTTTGTATTGGTTTCTAGATATCTACATTGATTTTCCGAGCATTGGTGGATTATTGTTGAAAGGAACGTTTGTTCCTTTCCAAGTGGTATCAGGATTCAACGATCTGAAAGGGAGCATGGGAATTGTGCCGTATTGGGTCCTGCTTTGAATTATCCAGAAGGGAAGGTGGTGGAGTACATCTTCTGTGAGCGAAACCAACGCCCAAGAAGCACACGGTGTCTCCGTTAATACCAATGCGACGTCTCCATTGAATACCAACGGATCATGGGTTGCAAGTGTTGAACGGTAGGCAGAAGAACCTGCGACAATTCTGAGGAAGACAACACATCGCGGGGGTCATTTGGCAGGCCAGAACACCACTCTTTGTGGGTAGAAAACACCTACAAAATCTCGGTGATACAGGACGGGCGCGACCCGGCATACCAATTGTGATTACACGCAGAGAAATCCAAACTCAGACGCAATTAGCAGAACGCACTGCCAGCCAATCAACGAACGTGAAAATAAATATTTCACGTTATAACATAAGGTACAAATTATTTTTTATTAAATTCTCTGGGCAATTATCCCACATTCGCAGGGGATTTACTTCGTTGTGCTTTATAAGCCACAACGAGCGCATAGTACTTTGTGGCTTGGTGCCACACGAGCTTCCTCCTGTGCATAGCCAAATCCTCCCACGTGTCCTCGCGTTGTCCTGTCCTAACCTTGTCGTGTCGTGTCTGGTGTTAAGTTCCTTCAGCGTCGTGTCGCATCTGGTGTCGTAAGTTCCTTCAATGTCGTGTCTTGTCTATGTTTTGCATCATCACATCACCTCTAGTGTCGTAAGTTCCTTCAGCGTCGTGTCCTATCTACGTGTCACATCTGGTGTCGTGTGGTGTCCCTCGTGTCGCGTCGTGTCTTGGTCTAGTCGTTGTCATGTCTTAGCAATTGTCCAAACTTGCTCAAGTTGTCCAAGTCATCAGGAACTTGTCAAGAAATTGTAAACTTGCTAAAGTTGTCCAAAGTCGTCAAGAACTTGTCAAGAAGTTGTCAAAATTGCTGAAAGCTGTCCAACATTGTCAAAATTGCTAAAAGTTGTCAAAAGTGGCTGTTAAGGAGGTGAGCCAACAAAATTCAAATCCGCATCGCAGTTGGAGCGACAGTTGAAGCGAAACACAATTTTTTTGCCAAATTCAACCAAATTGTCGCAAAAATCGAAGCTCAAGGATTACTAAGCAGGAAATTTTGAATAGTGCATGAGTAGAAGTTGGATCAAAGGACCTGACGGTCGACTATCAAGCTTGGAGATGACCAATAACAACACAAGAAGACCTCATCGAAGCCCAGGTACAAAAAATTCTCCTTCTCCTTTCAAAATTGGTAGTTATAATCCGCATCATCCACTGGTAGACCCCATGGCTACTAACCTTTCCCCAACTCACGACAACGTCACACAAGGAGAATCAGGCAACTCTGCCATTACCACTGATGAAGCTCTTCGACAATTACTAGATGGTATGCACCAAATTAATGTCACCCTAACTAAACTATTGAGTGCACAAAACCAACCTAATCCCAATACTAATCCCCAAAATCACTCCCATGAACAAAGGCATGAAGAAAATGACGACCAGGATGAAGATTGGGAGCAACAAAGAGGCAATCCGGATAATTACGAGAATCGCTATCATAGACAGTGATATAACCAAGATCAGGATAGGGATATGGGTTATCACCAACCGAGAGGCCCTAATAATTTTCCACGCATTGATATGCCCACTTTTGAGGGTCATGATCCTCGTGGTTGGATAGCCAAAATGGAAGGCATTCTCGACTTATACCAAATTAAGGATTTTGATAAAGTCCCTTTCGTTGCATCAAAATTAGGCACTGAGGCTTACCAATGGTTCGTATGGCTTAAACGCGAGAAAGGAGCTACTGTTTGCTGGAATAATTTCACTACCTATTTTTTAGAAATATTTGATGAAGGAGCTACATCATCATACACAAGAAGACTGTTATCTCTTAAACAAGAAAGATCAGTTAGTGAGTTCGTCTCCGAATTCACCAGTTTACTACCGTATGCATTACACCTCAGTCCAGACACAGTGGTAGGAGCTTTTCGCAATGGTTTGAAAGAAAATATTAAGGTGGAGGTGGACATTCAAAATCCAACCTCGTTGAACGATTGCATAAGAATAGCCAAGCTAGCTGAGAAGAGAATTCAGTTGTATACACAACATGAAACTTATAGTCATCCTTCGTATGGCAACAACTCTTTTCATAGAAATGATCAACCATCAAGATACTTCTGCTATAAATGTCGCAATCACCATCCCAGAGAACAAGCATGTGCACAAAAACAAAACTTTCATATTGAATGCGCTCAATATGAAGGAGAAGAGGAAGAAGCATACCACCAGGAAGAACCTATTCAAGAAGAACTATCGATTGTTCTAGAAGAGAAGGAAGAGGATACAATGGCTATTTTCGTGCATGCCCTCATGGGGTTAACAACCCACCATACAATCAAGGTACCGGGATTTCTCCGCCAAAAAAAGGTAAATGTGCTAATTGATTCAGGTAGTACCCACAATTTTATCGACATCAAAACAACAAAAGCTTTGAATTTATTCATTAACTCTTCCAACAAAGACAAATTCTAGGTTCTAGTAGCCAATGGGGTGAACGCTCAATGTGTTGGGAGAACATCTCAAGTCTCCATTAAAATGGGAACTTATACCTGGTTTGGATCTCTTTTCGTAATGAATTTAGGGAACTCTGATGTTATTTTGGGAGTTGAATGGTTGGAAACACTAGACACGGTCAACTTCAATTTCAAAAAATTATTTGTGGAATGGAAGGAAAATGGATGGGTCATTCGCTTACAAGGTATTACTACTCCCCCATCACAGATGGTGAGCTCTCATAGTATGGAGAAAACATTAAAAAAGGTTGGATACGGATTCATAGATCAAATTAATTGTTTGAAAAAGCAATCTCGAGCAACTTCGGGTATTTTTGCTCCAGATTTACGGGACATCGTAGCACATTACGAAGAGGTCTTCCAAGAACCAAAGGGACTACCTCCCCAAAGATCCCATGACCATGCCAAGGTGATCGGCCAAAAAGTGAAATCTCAGTCAGAATTACCAATACTAGATGCAGAAGGGCGTATATATCTCCAGCCAGAAGCAATTCTACAAAGCAGAACACGCATACGGAGCTCTCGTCACATCCAAGAATTTCTCATCAAATGGCAGGGCCTACCAGATGAAGATGCAACCTAGGAATCTGAAAGTATTTTCCAGTCATTTCCAGCTTTGAGGACAAAGCTTTCCGAGGAGGGGAGTCATGTTACATACCTAAAATAATATAGCGTCGGCTATATTATGAAGCATTACATTTAATCATTATTTATCCAAGTGTAGAGTAAATAAATTATCATCTCTTATTATCATTTTTTATACTTCATTTGTGATCTTCGCATATTTGCCTTTACGGCGAGGGTGTGCCCACCTTAAGTGGCGAACCATTTACTTCATTATTGCTTTAATTGCTATTATCCATTCCGCTGTGTTTGTATTGGTTTCTAGATATCTACATTGAGTTTCTGAGCATTGGTGGATTATTGTTGAAAGGAACGTTTGTTCCTTTCCAATTGGCCCCACAAAATCCATACCCCACTTTTTGAAGGGTTCCAGGTGTATTTAAGGTTGGAGGGGCATTTCATCACTATGGGTTGGTCTACCCATTCTTTGGCATTCATCACACTTGCTGGCATATGCGACTGCATATTTGAATAGAGTGGGCCAAAAGTACCCAACCTGTAGGATTTTATAGGCAGTCTATTTCCCCACAAAGTATCCTCTGCATGGTTCATCATGACAAGCTTTGAGTATTTCTAAGAACTCTTGTTCTGCTACACATCTCCATATGATCTGGTCACATCCTATTTTGAATAGGAGGCCATCAATCCATAGGAAATATTTGATTTTCTCTATTACCGCCTGCTTTTCTTTAAAGGAGAGTAGGTGAGGTTCTTTCGGTGGCCAAGTAATTGGCTATATTTGCATACCACGGTATTTGTTCATTGATGGTGAAAAAATTCTCATTCAAAAACTGGTCTTCCACTGTTGTATGGTCCGCTGGTATCAATCTGGATAGAAAATTTGCTACAACGTTGTCCTTGCCTGGTTTTTTGACTATTGTTATGTCAAATTCCTACAATAGTAGGAGCCACATGATAATTCTTCCACCAATATCTGGCTTGCTCATTAAATATTTGATGGTCACATGGTCCGTGTGGACAAACACCTTATATCCGATGATATAATGGCAGAATTTGTTTATGGCATGCACAACTGCAAGGAACTTCTCCATCATCGTGTAGTTGAGCTCGACTCCTGCCAAGTTTTTTCTGACATAATAGATGGCATAAAATTCCTCGCCATCCTTATGTCCAAGGACTGATCCAATCGCATTGTTGAATGTATCACAATAGATATGAAAGGGTATGGCCCAATATGGTCCTCTCAAAACTGGTGCAGATATCAGTTTCTCCTTGAGCAACTAAAATGCTTCTTCGTAGTCTTTCATCCAATTAAACTCCACGTCTTTAGACAATAGAGGGTGCAGTGGTTTTACAATCTCATTGAATTTGGCGATAAATCATCGATAGTACCCAATAGATCCAAGGAAACTTCTCACCTCTCTCTATGTTCTGGGGCTGGGTAGGTCCCTGATGACCTCAATCTTTCTTTTGTAAACCTTTATTCCTTTTGCAAAGAGATGGTGTCCCAATACGATGCCCTCTTGCATCATCATAAAGCATTTCTAATTACTCAGGGATAGATTATTTCCCTTGCTTATTTCAAGCACTCTTTCTAATTTCATCATTGCTTCATCAAAGGGTTCTCCATAAGCGGTGAAGTCATCCATGTACACTTCGACCGCATCTCCCATCATGTCTGAGAATATGCTAAGCACCACTCTTTGAAATGTGGATGGTATATTGCATAACCCAAAAGGCAATACCCAATAAGCAAATGTTCCCCATGGGCAGGTGAATGTTGTCTTATCCTAGTCTTCTTCTCCTATCTAGATTTGATTATAACCACTGAATCCATCCAGGACGGATACATACTTTCACCCTGAAAGTGTGTCCAAGACCTGATCAATGAATGGGAGTGGAAAGTGGTCCTTCTTGGTTGCTTTGTTTAAAACTATGTAGTCTACATAGATTTTCCACTTCCCATTCTTCTTGGGGACCACCACCAGTGGTGACACCCACTCACTGTCAGAAATCGGATAGATGAATCCGATAGACAAGAGTTTTTGTAGCTCTACTTTGACAATGTCTTTCATTGCCAGATTCATTCTTCTTTGTGGTTGCCTACTCGGAGTTGCTTGTTCATCGAGCTATATTCTATGGGTACAGATCTCTGGGCTGATTCCCTTCATATCTGAGTAATCCCATACAAATTCTCGTTGGTGTCTTACCATGAGCTCTTCTACTTTTGTTAGTTGTGTGGGAGTCAACCCACTATTGATGTTTAACATCCTTCTTGGCCCAATGTTTATTTGTTGAACGTGGTGATCTTGGGTGCCAGCCAATGGCGAACCAGGTGTGATGATGGAGGATTATTCATGGAGGAACTCTACAATAGAACCATCCTCATCTTCTTCTTTCACAAACTCATCCAATGCCATCACTGGTTGGATTATGGACAACTCATGATCTTCATGCTTGGTCAACGTAGGTTCTCCCAATGAGTCGACATACTGCACAAGGGGTGAAATGGTCAATATTTTGATGTTTTGTCCATCGAATATGGTCATTAGCCCATTACGGTAGCTAATGTAAGCATTAGATATTGCCAGCCATGGTCTTCCTAATATGAGCAGGTAGCCACCCAACCTGGTTTTAGACTGCAAAATTAGGAAGTCGACTAGGTATTCCCATGCATTGACTATCACTATTACATCCTCAAGCATTCCTTTTGGTGCCACGATTGATTGATCAGCCAGCTATAGCACTGTCATGGTGGGTCTTAGGTTCATGAGTTGTAGCCTCTGCATGGTCTCCTAAGGCATTACATTGATGGCTGCTCCAAGATCGACCAACGTATTGGACAAGGAATGTCCTTCAATTTTTATAGTCAACACTAGGCTTCCCGGATCTGCGTACTTGGGATGACACATCTTGCCCATCATCAAACCTGCTAATTTACCCATGACATTGATAGTTTGGGTTGCTTTTTGTCTTGGCCTTCTTAGGCACATCTCCATTATCGCCTTTGTATATATCGGGACATCTTGGATAGCTTGAAATAGTGGAATTATCATTGTGAGGTTCTTCAAGCTGGATAGGATATCTAACTCTGGATGCGTTAGTTTATTTTGTTCTTGCAACCAG
Organism: Wollemia nobilis; assembly: GCA_028583015.1. NCBI lineage: Eukaryota > Viridiplantae > Streptophyta > Pinopsida > Araucariales > Araucariaceae > Wollemia > Wollemia nobilis. The sequence goes on from JAQPPZ010003183.1 coordinate 2,351,198, forward strand.
TAAGGAAATGGATCCTTTGCTCTCTCAGCTACTTCTTCTACCACCTCTTCTATAAGAGGTGTTTCTCCTACATCTTCCTCCTCTTCTATCAACGGAGGTGTTTCTACTCCTAGCTGTCTACCAGACCTGAGCTGAATATGATACATCAAATACATCTCGCATTCCACATTGTATGCTGGCTTATTCACTTTGTTATTTGGATTTGTCATCAGTTGTGCGGGTAGCTGCACATGTATCACTACTAGAAAGGCTGACAAGTTTTTATGGGGGTGAGCTGGTGCTACGTTCTTTGGGGCTAGATTCCATGGAGTGTGGCCTCTCCACTACTTCCCTAGATATTGATATGCCATCCAGGGCTACTGATTCAGGAATACTATTCCTAGGGGTGCATTAGACCAAGGCGATGGCCCCCACAACCCCATGTTAGGTGGTTGAGGTGGGCCTTATGACATGTATGGTCCTCCCCCGTATGATGGAATTCTAGTTGTCATATTCCCCACAGGGGGTTGTGGCCAACTCTTTCGATTGCCTATGAAATAGGCCTTCGTGGCTTCAGCATCCTCCTGATTGCTAGGCAATTTTGGGCACAATCGGGTCTTATGGCTCAGCCTGCAAACTATGCATACTCTAACTTTGTTCTTTGGGAATGCGTTATTTGCATGCTTTCCTCTATATTTTGGGTAGAAACAAGCCAATGCTCATTTTCTTACTTCTTTTTCTCTAACAGTAGCGTATCCATCTATAATTCTAGAGACGAAAGCATTTCACTTTTTAGATCCTCCAACATGTTGCCTAATTATGTTTTCATGACTAAAGCAGTCACTTTCATGGTTCTAGAATTGGTCTTGCCTCTCCTTCTTGAGTAATTCTATCATAGTTGTAGGATGTCTCCCATAGCGTGCTGGTAGATATCACCTCCATCAATCATGTTGAGAGCCTCCAACGATTCATTTTTAAGCCCTATCAAAAAGATACTTTTGAGATATTTATCAGATAGCTTCGCGTGAGGAGACCATTGAAGATTGAAATTTAATCTCTCCCAATACTCTTTGAGAGACTCATCCTCTTTCTGCGTCATGCTCAGGATTTCCTCTCTGGAGTCTCTTGCTCTCCCAAAGTCTTAATATTGCTATAGAAATATCTTCTTCATTTGATCCCATGTGGTAATGTGTTTCTCCCCCAGACCTATGAACCATCGTAGAGCTACGTCATACAATGTGGAAGGAAAGAGCTTCAGCTTCTGCGTATCAGATTTTTAGTCCACATACCTGCATAAAACATTAAACTTAAATAAGAATAGGTCAGGGTCCTCAGTTGGGTATCCTCTGAAATTAGGAAGGTGAGCAGGGGATATGTTTTTCATTTTGGTATCTCCTACTCCTTCATCAATCAGGAAGCTAAATCTAGATGAAATTTCTTATGCGTCGGCCATTTTCAAGAAATGTGGTCTCTAATGCAGTACTTATGGCTTTACAGTCATTCAAATATTTTTGAGTCAAGGCTCTAAGGTGATCTGGTGTTATCGTCTGATCTTCTACAAATTTCCACAATACGGCTTCCTCTAAAGATGTCCTTTTAAACAAGGGGTTTATGATTGTTTGTTCTTCCCCAAGTTGATGGGATGAGGAAGTACTTTGCACAAAGTGTAAATCCTCACTCCAATGGAGTGCTAGCTATGAGTCAGGCGAATCTAGTTTGAGCTCAGAGTGTTCATGTTGTGGCTGATCCACAACACACCCCAAACTTGGGGACCCACATTTTTTGCATACTTTCAGAGAAGATCTCAGTGACCCAGATGCTAAAAATCAAGAAAAAAGGCAAAGTTGCACAAAATGAAAAAGTGTCGCGATATCGCGACATGTCGCTCCGTCGCTGGCAGAAAATGAAAAGTGTCACGATTTCGCGACGTGTTGCGCGGTCGCTGGCAGAAAATGAAAAGTGTCACGATTTCGCGACGTGTTGCGTGGTCGCTGGCAAAAAATGAAAAGTGTCACGATTTCGCGACGTGTTGCGCGGTCGCTGGCAGAAAATGAAAAGTGTCGCGATATCGTGACATGTCACAAAATCGTGGGTCAAACCAGTCAAACAGGGCAAGGCACGAAAAGCGTAGCGATTTCGCGACAAAAAAGCAGCAAAGGGGCACAAAGTGAAAAACGTCACGATTTCGCGACATGTCACGTTTTCACGGCCAAAACAGCAAGAGCAGCCCGAAATAGAAAAGCGTCGCGATTTCACGATGGAAAGCTGGCAAGTGGTACGGAACAGAAAAGTGTCGCGATTTCATGACAGAAAGCTGCCAGAGTGAAAGAAATGAAAAGGCGTCGCGATTTCGCGACAGGTTGCGACCGAAGGCATACGGAGATGAAAAACGTCATGATTTCACGATAAAAATAGCAAAGTGATGCCGAAGAGAAAAGTGTCACGATTTCACGACAGAAAAACAACAAAGTGTATGGAATGAAAAGTTGTCGCGATATCGCGACATGTCGCCATTTCGCTATGCATGAAGGCAAGAAAGGCTACTGACAGAAAAATGTCGCGATATCGCGACATGTCGCGTTTTCGCTGTGCAGGCAGAGGAACAGAGTTACATGCTATTTTTGGCATGATTTTCATGGGGCCATTACAGAACATGCAGAAAAGTGTGAAACACGTGGCGTACATGTGTAAAGGCTGCAGAGGCGTTACAGTTCATAGAGAAGATCTCGAGCATGAATTCAAAATCAGTGAAAAAGCGGGGAAGGTGAAACGAAGCAATCTGGAAGATGAAACGAATCGATCGGGAAGATGAAACGAAGCGTCACAAGGCGAAACAGAGAGCATTGCCAGAAAGTATAAAAGCAGAAGCGTAGATTGGTACAGGGGTCGAAAACCGCTGCGAGCAGTGTTGCAGAGTTGATGGTGATTAGCCGTTCTGGACCTGCTGTGGAGTGCTTTTCTTCCACTTTTGCTGGTTTTGAGAAAAACCAGAGATTCTGCTGTTGTAACAGGACATATTTATTTAATGCAGAATTGTTCAAAAATTTGCATTTTATGGGCAAGAAAGGATGAGAAATTTTTTGCATGCTTCATTTTAACTGTTCTATTTTTCTCTTTTCAGATTTATAAATGAAATACATGCCATTGTTTTGGGTTATTTCATGTGAATGTCTGCAATCTGGAAATTATTTTAAACCCTTGGAGCTAGCACCTAGTTTACTTTGATTGTGTTTGTTTTGCAGGTCAAATAGGCTAGGTTGCATGTACGAAACTCTCACGTATTCGGTTTTTCCGGAATAGGATAGCATCAGACTGAACGTGTTCAATGTTTAATTTTTTGTATTTCTATTTCATTTTTATTTTATTTTCCAGAAGGTTCGACTTAGTTAAAACAAATATTTAAAAATTATAAAATCTAAAAAAAAATGAACAATCACTAAAGTTTATGATGAAATAAATCTACATTGCCCCTTGTTTACAGTTACTTGCAATCACTAAGGTGTTCCAAGCATTTAAATTGATTATCTTTATCTGAGATTACTAATACACAGTTGCAAATGCTAATACAGTGGAGACCTTGGAGAAGTTGGTTGTTTAACTTCTTTGCAAGAGGGGATTTGGAACCCAAATCCTAAGGAAGAGTGTAATTTCACAAGTGTGTGAAAATACCACTCAACATTTTGGCGCTAGAAGGAGGGCATGAAAGGGTTTACTTTATCGTGATTTTTATAATTGTTTAAGAGCTTTCCATTGCTAAATATTTCAAGTCCATTTGATTAGCATCTTCGGCCTCCTCTAACACCACTCAACATTTTGGCGCTAGAAGGAGGGCCTGAACCGGTTTATTTCAGATTGATTTAAATGCTATAGGGATTTAAATTTTGAATATTTCATGCCCTATTAGTTATTATCTTTAGCCCTCTTTTAACAATACAACTTTGTACTGTTAAAAGGAGGACATGAATTGCTATGCACTGGTCTAACGCTTTGATTGTTCATACAGGAATAATGTGATTTGATTTGATTTAAAAAAAAAAAAAGTAATAAAAAAAAAAAAAATTTTGGGTATTAAAGTTATATTCTTTAAGATTTACTAATGGCTATGTTTTCACCGTGGATGACAGGTAGCCCATTGAACATACCAGGAGTTCAACATTATTTGCCCGTTGGTTTTGAGAGATGTCTTCCTCGATTTTTGTCTAACGGGACAAATACTGCAGGAGAACACATTCAAGCATTCAAATTTGTTGTGAATCACTTAACAATTTGGCATGATGATGTTGTTTGTAAAATGTTCCCTTACACCTTGGACAAAGTGGCATTTGATTGGTTTACAAGTCTGCCCTTAGGGTCTATCACTTCTTGGGCTCAACTAGAGGCAGCATTTCTTAATCAATTCAACAAAGAGCAAGTTGACCCAATCCGCATGTATGAGCAGTTTTTCACTATTAAAAAAGGACCAAGTGAAAATGTGAAGTCATTTTCTGAAAGGTTCTTTGGATTATATGCTCAATTAGTGACATTTTATGCTCTTCAAGAAGAAATGGCTCTCCAAATATATGTAAATGCTCTTGACCCACTCATTTCCACATATTTGCGAGGGATGCCTCAAATCACATCTTTGACACAAGCCTATACTCAAGCAATGGCAATTGAGCAACAATTGAGTTGTCAAAATTATGGTGGGGGTTTTGGATCGTATAATCTTCAATCATTTAATACCTCCTTTACCCATCCAATGATTTATCCACCTCAACCAAATTCAAGTGTAAATCAATTTCAGAATCAACAATCATTCCCAAGCTTCAATCAATTTCAAAATCCTCAACCTACTATGCAAGATCAACCATCTTTCTTAAGTATGAATCAACTTCAAAATACTCATCTTGATTCAAAGGATATTTCTAAAATCAATTTTAATGATTTTCATAAGAATATGATTTTAGGCAAGGGAGGAGTACTAGATCCAACTAGTATTGAAACATGTGACAAATTGGAAACCCTTGACTCACCAAAAGATGAATTCTATGAGGATGAATCTATTTCGGATGACATTGTTGAAAATGATGGCCAAGAAAATTCACACCTTCCAAATCATGTTAAACTTGAATCATGGGTTACACATGTGGATTATGATAGCCTTATCAATTTGAATACAAGCAATAACCCAATTTTGGAAGTAATTGAACCATCTAAGGAAGGTGAAGATAAATTTGATGAGAAACATGTTGATGAATTAAAAGATGAAGAAGAAATAGTTGAGCATCACAATTTGATTTTGAAAGATGATCATTATGATTCTTGGGAAGAGTATGCTCACTCCAAAACTGCTAATGAAATTTGTGTGCCTATTGATATGCAGGATGATACAATTGCCCTTTCACATGAGGATATTACAAGTCCTGTGCAATCCGAGAATGTTTTGGAAGAAGGATTGGAATCTCATCAAAGGTTGGAGAAGGATATTGATTTTACTACCATGGATGAAGAAGGAGAATCAATTGTTTTTGTTCCCCTTGAGGGGCAAGAAATCAAAAATCTTGATCCACCTATTGTTTCTACAATGTCTATGCCATCTCAAAATGATGAAATTACAAAGCCTAAGTGGTGTGGGTTTGATACTATTGATGATCCTAATGAAAATATGGATTTTGAGGCAACTCAAGCCATTGATCATGGAAAGGTGTCACGTGACACATATCTTGAAAAACTAGGCTCTTGTTTTGAAAAAGATGGACGCATGTTTGATTGGGTGCCTAACTTTGGTGTTTTTGAACAGGTGTTGGATGATGAAGAAGACAATGAAGAAAAAGAAAAAGCTACTAACACTCATCAAGTTGTGATAAATTCTAATCATGATGGGTTGAGTATGGGTGACAAGGTGAAATCTTTACCTTTGGTAGTAGCCACAAAGATTTTAAGTGATGGGTTACATGATGTCCCTTTGGATGCTAAGGTCATTGATGATGAAATGTCAAATCTTGGTCAAGCTTTGATTGATTTTGATTGCTTTAAAATCTTGAAAAATAATTTGAATTCAAGACTTTTAGAAATAGGCTCTTGTTGGCAATATCTCACATTTGAAAAGGAAAGCCTACTTCTAAATCATGAGTGGAATGATGAAACTTGCATTTTAAAGAATAGACATGATAAAATTGAATATCATTTATTGTCTAATCAATTTAGTATTTGAATCTCACCTATGATGTTGCTAATGGAACTAAATCAAATTGGTATGGTGAGCATGGCAAGTTGAAATTTGTTGCATGGTTTGGTCTAATCTTGTTTTTGTTGGATTCCTACAACATTTGGCATGCATATCATGTTATATGTCTTTTGAAATGTTCTAATCATGTTTGGGATCCAGGAAAGTAATAGTCCAAGCTTGGCATCATCTTGTACTATATTGTATATAAATTTTGGTTTTGGTTTGGGTTTGTGTTTTCAAGTTTCATTTTGGGATTGCTATTTGGATTAGGTTTTAAGTTGTGTGGTTGATTTCATTTGACATGTTTAGTTTGTTTTGATAAAAAAAAAAAAAAAAAAATTTGAGATGTCAACTTATGCCTAAAATCAGGAGAATATGAAACATTGGAATTGTGTTGTAGAAAGCTCCACAAGTAACACAAACATTTAAATAATATCGTTTGGATCTTGTGATGCATGAAGTTGTCAGTTTTGCACATTATGGTAAAATAGATGATATATTCCAAAAGAAGCAGTGCATTCATATCTCATGTCATATTCCACATTGCATATACATGTCATCTTAGTTACATTTTCATTCCATGGGCAATTATTGAGAAGGTGTTGAATCCTCTTAGGATTATTTCATAACATATATTAAAAGGATCCTAAGGTTGGGAACTGCTGCCCAAGCTATCTTGAACCAAGCACATTCCATGCACATAAAAAAGAGTCTTGAGCAAAATGGTCAAAACCATACTTGGATGAAAAGGTGAGGTGAAAAGAATATTTCATGTCTGTCCTATCATGCAACATAATCCTTAAAACAGTGGTTTTTACCATTTCCATCAAGCTTAAAGCCTAAAACCAGAGTAGTAAGGATAGGGTTAAATCCTCATCGAACTTAGGTTGAGGATCCAACTCCCCAAAGCTCTGATTTGACCTACATGGAGTAGTAAGGATAGGACTTAATTCTCATCTCGCTTAGGTTGAGAATCCGATTCCCCAAAGCTTCCATTTTTCCCATTTCATCATAAAGCTTGGATTGGAAGGATCGTACTACATGTCCTCTCGCAAAGGATGGGTAGTCATCCCAAAGGTCCAAGCAATAAAAGTAAAACTAATTTTTTCCATTTCATCTTCATCTTGGATTGGAGGGGTTGTACTACATGTCCCTAGCAAAGGATGGGTAGTCATCCCAAAGGTCCAAGTAATAAAAAATTAATATTTCCCATTTCATAAATCTTGGATTGGAAGGATCGTACTACATGTCCCTAGCAAGGATGGGTAGTCATCCCAAAGGTCCAAGAAATAAAAGAAAAAGAATGAATGAAGCCAAGTCATGGATTATGGGGTTAAGTATGCTCATGCGTGGCAACATGTCTTGCCTAAAAGCAAGACCACTGATTGCTCATATGGATAGACTAGCTGGACCATTTCATCCATAACAGGTTAAATTATTTTGTTCAAGATGAGGTAATGAACTCCAAATCAGAATAGTAAGGATAGGGTTAAATTCCCATCTCGCTTAGGTTGGGAATCCTATTCCCCAAAGTTTCGATTTCACTCACACTTGCACATGGGTTCAAGATGGTAGTGACACATAACCAACTTTGGGATCTAGTAAAATTAATTCAATATACATATTTTTGGTCCTAAGAGGGTTTGACATTTTTAATATGTTTGTCCATGATATTAGAAGGTTTGAGCATTTATAAAGCAGGTTGTTACATCCCTAGCATCTTCATCATACATCAAATCCTGCACAAATCATTCATAGCCTTGCATACAAATCATAAGTGAAACTGACAATGGAATGTTGAACAAGTTCAAATGATAGGGAATGAAGCACATTGCACACACCGAGCTGATACTTAGCAATTCTGATGATTCATGTATTTTTGATCTATGGGCATTTGTTTATATTTATAATGTGCTAACACATGTTTTCGAGTTTATATACTTCCAGATAGGGTTCTCACTAAAATGCTCAAGAGCATTTGACAGCAGAGTCGCCATTTGTTGTGGCTGATCCACAACACACCCCAAACTTGGGGACCCACCTTTTTTGCATACTTTCAGAGAAGATCTCAGTGACCCAGATGCTAAAAATCAAGAAAAAAGGCAAAGTTGCACAAAATGAAAAAGTGTCGCGATATCGCGACATGTCGCTCCGTCGCTGGCAGAAAATGAAAAGTGTCACGATTTCACGACGTGTTGCACGGTCGCTGGAAGAAAATGAAAAGTGTCACGATTTCATGACGTGTTGCGCGGTCGCTGGCAGAAAATGAAAAGTGTCACGATTTCGCGACGTGTTGCGCGGTCGCTGGCAGAAAATGAAAAGTGTCACGATTTCGCGACGTGTTGCGCGGTCGCTGGCAGAAAATGAAAAGTGTCGCGATATCGTGACATGTCGCAAAATCATGGGTCAAACCAGTCAAACAGGGCAAGGCACGAAAAGCGTAGCGATTTCACGACAAAAAAGCAGCAAAGGGGCACAAAGTGAAAAACGTCACGATTTCACGGTCAAAACAGCAAGAGCAGCCCGAAATAGAAAAGCGTCGCGATTTCACGACGAAAAGCTGGCAAGTGGTACGAAACAGAAAAGTGTCGCGATTTCATGACAGAAAGCTGCCAGAGTGAAAGAAACGAAAAGGCGTCGCGATTTCACGACAGGTTGCGGCCAAAGGCGTACGGAGATGAAAAACGTCGCGATTTCGCGATAGAAAACAGCAAAGTGATGCCGAAGAGAAAAGTGTCACGATTTTGTGACAGAAAAATAGCAAAGTGTACAGAATGAAAAGTTGTCGCGATATCGCGACATGTAGCCATTTTGCTGTGCATGAAGGCAAGAAAGGCTGCTGACAGAAAAATGTCGCGATATCGCGACATGTCGCCATTTCGCTGTGCATGAAGACAGAAAGGCTGCTGACAGAAAAATGTCACGATATCGCGACATGTCGCGTTTTCGCTGTGCAGGTAGAGGAACAGAGTTACATGCTATTTTTGGCATGATTTTCATGGGGCCGTTACAGAACATGCAAAAAAGTGCGGAACACGTGGCGTACATGTGTAAAGGCTGCAGAGGCGTTACAGTTCACAGAGAAGATCTCGAGCATGAATTCAAAATCAGTGAAAAAGCGGGGAAGGTGAAACGAAGCAATCTGGAAGACGAAACGAATCGATCGGGAAGATGAAACGAAGCGTCACAAGGCGAAACAAAGAGCATTGCCAGAAAGTATAAAAGCAGAAGCACAGATTGGTACAGGGGTCGAAAACCGCTGCGAGCAGTGTTGCAGAGTTGATGGTGATTAGCCGTTCTGGGCCTGCTATGGAGTGCTTTTCTTCCACCTTTTGCTGGTTTTGAGAAAAACCAGAGATTCTCTTGTTGTAACAGGACATATTTATTTAATGCAGAATTGTTCAAAAATTTGCATTTTATGGGCAAGAAAGGATGAGAAATTTTTTGCATGCTTCATTTTAACTGTTCTATTTTTCTCTTTTCAGATTTCAGATTTATAAATGAAATACATGCCATTGTTTTGGGTTATTTCATGTGAATGTCTGCAATCTGGAAATTATTTTAAACCCTTGGAGCTAGCACCTAGTTTACTTTGATTGTGTTTGTTTTGCAGGTCAAATAGGCTAGGTTGCATGTACGAAACTCTCACGTATTCGGTTTTGCCGGAATAGGATAGCATCAGACTGAACGTGTTCAATGTTTAATTTTCTGTATTTCTATTTCATTTTTATTTTATTTTCCAGAAGGTTCGACTTAGTTAAAACAAATATTTAAAAATTATAAAATCTAAAAAAAAAAATGAACAATCACTAAAGTTTATGATGAAATAAATCTACATTGCCCCTTGTTTACAGTTACTTGCAATCACTAAGGTGTTCCAAGCATTTAAATTGATTATCTTTATCTGAGATTACTAATACACAGTTGCAAATGCTAATACAGCGGAGACCTTGGAGAAGTTGGTTGTTTAACTTCTTTGCAAGAGGGGATTTGGAACCCAAATCCTAAGGAAGAGTGTAATTTCACAAGTGTGTGAAAATACCACTCAACAGTTCGGTCGACTCAGGTTTTGGAGAACTTTGTTTTACAAACTAACCGTCAAGTCCTATTCTTCTTGAAGAACTCATACAAGATCAAATGGAAGGTTTCAGGTATTGCAATTGATCTAGTAGAGGCACTTCCCCGGCAATGACGCCAAAATGTTATGGGCCAAACAAGGTTAAATTCTTTTCTATTTTTGTCACTTGCCCGTTCATTAATTATCAACCCAGGGAACTTCGTAAACTTGCGAAGGGTCTCACACAAGATCACTTACAATACCACTTTGAGATGAGTCTGCTAGCTCTACTATTGGGGGGTGTTTCAAAGGTTGTCAATCATTCATTCACTCCTCAATAAATTACGTATGAATAATTAAATCTTCATAAATAAAACATTCATAAGTGCATACTAATAACAAACCTATTGCAATAATAAAATAACAGTGCAAAAATAAACCTATGAAAGCAGTAAGCTAATCTAGAAAACACAAATAAAGGGAAGAAATACTGGCTTAGAGTGGACCCAGGCTCCAGCAAGGAATTACAATGCTTCTTAACCTTTGTACTCCTCTCTATATTTTGTATTCTATCTTCAATATTTTTATATCTTATCAGAGAGGTCTACATGTGTTTATATAGCACACCCATAGATATTCTGTTACAAGGTGGTTACAATAGTTGATTCATTCCAGACTAAACTAAGACATTTTGGTAAATTTAATCGACGTCTACTAAAATTGGCATTCATTCCTAACAATGGCGTGTTATATGATTGGTTCGTGCTTCACCTGGCATAGGTAGGATGTTCTCATATGTTAGTGCAACTCCTGAATTAACTTACATGATGTAGAGTTGGAACTGCACCAATCAATGTTGCCCACATCGCATTATCTGGTCAATGGGCAAAGAACAGAGGCACCTTCTCTATGAGGAAGGTGCCTAAGTATATCAGGCACCTTATTTATACAGAAGGTGCCTAACTTCCATTAGCACCTTCTTGGAATAGGAAGGTGCTTGCCTTCTATTGTTGTCTTCCTAGAAGAGGAAGGCGCTTGGCTTCTGTTGGCGCCTTTCTAGAAGAGGAAGGCACCTACCTTCTGTTGGTGCCTTCCTAGAAGAGTAAGGTGCTTATATTTTGTTGGCACCTTCCTAGAAGAGGAAGGCACCTATCCTTTTATTCGCACCTTATTTGAAGAGGAAGGTGCCTACTTACCATGTGTTAAGTCAAAAATAAACAAAGTGCTAGGTCCATGAAAAGACCTCGACTTATCCAAATCTGACTAAATCAACTACAATTCCACAAAAACACACTAAAACATAAAAATTAGATAACACACATAATATTATCAAATAATTACATAACCATTCATAAAAATATACAATTCATATTATATAGTCACATAATGATTAATGAAACTCATACAAAATATGAGCATTTTCGAGGCTCATCACTGCTCCCCCTAGGACACTGCTCCCCCTGGCTCAATGCTCTCTCAAATATCAAATATCTCCCCATTACACAAATCTCTCCCCATTTGACATCAATGGCAAAGGGTCACCTTTGGGGCTCAGGGCTAAGAATGAGCCTCTTAGCTTAGCCCCTCCCCCACATTCTATTAAGGTGGTTAATTCTGGGGTGGGAGTATTTCTACTTCCAAAAGGCATTGTTATTTTACTTTATCCTCTTCCCTTATTTTTTGAATTTTTTGATTCCTTTGACTGTTTATATCTGTGTCATAATTCCTATTCCCATTCCTGTTCATATCCATGTTCCTATTCCTATTCATGTTCCTGTTCCTGTTCACATCTGTATTCTTGTTCATGTTCTTATTCATACCTATTTCTAGAATGTCTGTTCTACACCACTTTGTTGTGTGACCATTATTATTGCACTTATAACACTTAATGATATTATTCCTTGGAGGTGCAAATGTCTTAGGATTTCTCCTAGTGAAGCCATATCATCTTTTGTCATGAACCCTGCAATTCATTGCCTTGTGACCAAACTGATTACATGAGTAGCAATACCCATGGAAAATATATCCATTTCCATATTCTTGTATTTCATGTGTTCTGTATTGTGAGGCCATGTACCCAAACCTATAACATGAAAAACACCTTCCATTGAAGCTTCCTTGTCTTGACCTCATTGGTCTACTATTCTGATTGTTGTTCCATATGTATCTTCTTTGTGCATTGTTCCTGTCTTTGTTGAAACCTTTATTGTCCAACTCATCCTATGATGTCTCACTTCCTTTTACACTATCTTCTTCTAAAGTATCTTTATCTAAAGTTTATTCTCCTCTAAAACTTGAGGTTGACTTTCCTTTCCATTCTTTTTGAGCCTTTTCAAATCCCAGACCTATTTTCCTTGATGTGGTCTTTTGTGTCTTGATGAACTTATCCAAGTTCTTGGAGCTATTTTTAAATCCCTTCATCTTGATTTTGGAGTCCTCTAAATATTCTTTTAGTAGTGCAACTTCTTTTGCTAACTTCTCACATCCCAAGATCTTTGCTTCTAACTTATCTTTGAACTTCTTTGCTTTAGCCTTTGATTTTTCTAAATCCTCTATGATAAATCTTCTTTCTTCATCACATTCTTGAAACTGAATTTCAAGTTTAGTGTATTTCTTCCTTACCTTATTTACCGTGTCAAGGGCATAGATGAGTTCTCCCTTGAGATCATAACCATTCTCTTTTGAATAATCCTCTATTTTTTGCCTTTCTCCACATCATTACTCTCTTTTGGCTTGTCTTCTTTAGGATCACTTACTTCTTCTTCTTCTAAAGCCATTAGAAGATTTTTATATGGTCCTTCAAGTACATTCTCATATTCATCATCACTGAAACTATAACCATCCCTTGTACAATCATATTCAAGATGTCCAAAGTTACCACATCTAAAAAACTTGAGAATAACTAGAGTCTTTTTCTTAATTGGTTCTTTTTCTTCAATCATAAACAGGACTTCATCTCTATCATTGTCTGAAAAACTAGCATCACTATTACTTGAATACTTACTTGCATTATCTTCAAAGTAGCTTATCTTTTGCCTTTGAAAGAACTTCTTTCCTTGTATGCTTTGTCCATCCTTGATTTTATTTTGATGCTTGTATCTTTCTGATTCCCTATTCATGTGATCCTGTCTTTCTTCTTTAGAACTAAGTCCTGTTATGGTAACTGATGACCTTTGTTCATTGATAATCCTGTCTAAAGTCTTTGAATTTTCCTCAAAATTGTGTAGCTTTTCCTTAGAATATTTTACTTCCATCCTTAGTGAAACTATCTCATGTTCTAATATTTCACACTCTAGATCTTTTACCTTTAATTTTTTAGCCATACCTTCTTCAATTATTTTTGCCTCTTCAACCTTGATTTTGAAGTTGGTGAGGTCCTGTAGAAAATTTACTTTTGCTTTCTGATATTCTTGAGCTTGAAATTTTAATCCCGAGTTCTCCCTTTTTAATTCTTCAAGAGTAACCATAAGTATTTCACATTCTATCATTTTTACCTTTGAATTTTCAATCATACCTTATTCAACTCTTCTTGCCTTTTCAACCTTATCTCTCAAGTCAGAGAGATCTTGTAGAATCTTTATCTTGCATTTCTTATCTTCTTGTATTTGAGCCTTCAATTCTAAATTCTCTCTTTTCAATTCAAAAATTTCCTTAAGAGTGGCTTCCTCCTTTTATTTTTCTTAATCTTCCTCTTCTTTCTTTCTTTGATATTCTATATGAGAATTTTATTCTAATACTAAAAGTAGAGTTTTTCTTCATACCTATTTTTATCATCCCTGATATCCTTTCTTGAACCAACCTCTAGGGTTTCATTTCAAAAAATATCATCTTCATCTTCACTGCTACTGAACCCATTGCAATAACTTGCATCATGACCGATTTTGCCACAAACAAAACATTCTTCACCCTCTTGTGGACAATAAGTTGCATGGTGACCTGTATTCCTACATATGGTACAAAAATTTAACAACTTGGTTGTTTCTCCATTACTTGATTCATCTCTTGAATCTATTTCCGTTCTTCCTACCAAAACAATAATATTAAATTCATATTCCTTTTCTTTCATGACCATGTGTGTTCTTTTCTTCTTGCATCTCATGGTTCTACTTTTACCTTTCTTTGCCATTTGTGTTCTTGTAAGATCTTCCTTCAAGCTATTAAATATTTTCCTAAGGAACCAACTATGATACCAATTTAATAACACATGCTTATAATGAGAGGGGGGTGAACAATATAAGACCACATTTTACTTTTCTTAACACAATAAATATGATACAATATATCAATGGTAATATCAATAGCAGAAACCAAAGCAGTACACAAAACATCACACACACATGGGACACCAATTTTATGTGGTTCACCCAATGTGGGCTACTCCACGGAGAAAATATTTCACTAAAATTTTCTCAATAAATCTCTTGGGAATCATTTCCATATTACAATGTTTATGGACCTCTGTCCAAAGGAGATATCAATCCCCTAAATCAAGTTCATGGATATCTATCTACTATAGAACTCCTTCTCCTTTGCTTTGGATGGTGATCCTCTAGAAGACAACTACCTCCACTACACTGGCTTGTGGATATTTATCCACTGAATACTCTTGTCCCCACTTAGAAGACCTATCCTCATTGCCTTGGCTAATGGATATCTATCCACTAGAGACTATTGTCCTCTCTGCTCTGTCAACTCTAAAGCTCTATCTCAAATCTGCACTAAACATGGTCCAATTGGTCTAACACAAATCTGCTCAACTCTGCACTAAAAACAATCCATTCGGTTTAGCATAAGTATACTAAACAAGCTCACTCAAATCTGCACTAAACATAGTCTAGTTGGTCTAGCACAAATCTGCTCAACTATGCATTACACACAGTCCAATCAGTCTAGCACAAGTTTGCTCAACAAGCTCACTCAAATCTGCACTAAACACAATCTAGTCGATCTAGCACAAATCTGCTCAATAGGTCCACTCAGAACCTGCTCAATTTTGCTCAATAGGTCCACTCAGAATTTTTCCAAATCTTATCGATAGGTCCACTTAGAACCTATCCAAATCTTCTCAACAGGTCCACTAAGAACCTATACAAATCTGCTCAACATGTCCACTCAGAACCTGTCCAAATATGCTCAATAAGTCCTCTCTAGAACTTAACCAAATCTGTATTTTAAGCTTCCATAAAATCTCACACAAAAACAATCCACAAGTCTTCTCAAAGACTTGCATTAAATATTCTTAACAAGTCCACACAGAACTTGTCCAATATCATAGAAGCATAAAGAAAAATTTTAGAGACTCAATATGTTCTACACTCAAAGCTCAATCACTTTCTTAGCTCAAATCAAAATATAGAATAGTTTTTTTTATGGAACTTGAACAATCACTTCATACATCCACTTGACTAGGCTCAATCAAATCTACTCAATCAATTTCTCAAGAACCAACCCTTTCTCACAAACCCTAGTCCAAGTATGTAAACACCAACTCAAAATATTTCCAACAATTCTCAACAACAAATCTCACATAACAATGATACTTATGTTCTTTCCAAAACCCTAGTTCAAGTTCTTTGCACAACAATTCACTTCAACAACAATGGTCATAAATCAGTCTTCACATAACAATGATACTCGTGTTATTTTAAAAACCCTAACTCAAGTTATTTGCACAATCCAAATGCTTCAACAACAATGCTTATAAATCAAGGTTTTAATAACAACTCTTAATTCCAAAAAACCTTGAAGCATTAACTCAAACACTTTTGAAAAGGAAACCCTAATCAAATCCTTTTCACTACAAACTTTATTTTTATCAAGCCAATCAATCAACTCAACCAAAAAATAATTTGCCCATATCTTTTGTTTGCTAAAGAGTTGATCTCACAAATATGCCACACTCACAATTACTTCTTTGCCAATCTCAATAAGGGTTAGAAGACTTCAATAAAAACAATACAAAAATATGACTAAAATGCACTTTATCACTCCAACTTAAAAATAATATTCACCATTATCTTCTTTAATAAAAAAACCCTTATTAAAATGAAATTGATGCTCAATAGTCTTAATCCTCCAATATATCACTATATTAATTAAGAATTTACAAAGACCTCCTTATAACTCCTAATAACAAATAATTCCACTCATAAACCTTATACCTCCAACATATGCTAATAATAATAAAAATTAAACACCCTTATATCTCCAACATAGGCTGATAATTAAAAATTTAACCAAAAATATTTACCTCACCTTCGGATGGAATCAAACCCTCAACCTTACCCAAAACATGCGTCTTAGCCGCGTCCAAAGTCACCGTACGAGCCATGTGCTCATTTGCAATTAACGAAGCACCACCATGTGCTTCAACTCTCAACTCCTTCCCTTGGAAAAATTATGTGCGCCTTGGGCACCTTAACCAACATGACCTCCAATGCACCTACCATGTTTTGAACGTAGGCCCTCGCACAAACAAATATTTTTGCACTTCCCAACTCACCACTAGGCCACATTGTCCTATGTGCCTTTGAAAATTAATGCTTCCTTCCTAAAACACTTTGCTATCCATGAAATTCACAATTCTCATGAGCTCTTATTCTTTTTCGCATGCCAATTAAAATTTGAGCAAGGATAATGTTTTAGACTTTGGGCAATGTATTTATATTGCTTCCTACATGCCTTGGGAGACGTCGGCACTTTCCCAATTTCCTTGCATGACATTGGCAAAGGTTTTAAAAGCACTTTGAATGCCTTTTCTTCCAAACCCAACCTTTGGGTTTATGAAATATAATTAAACTTTATAAAACCCACTTTGATTTATAAAATATCATAATGAAAATTATAAATATTTTATTTGGGGTCGCTTTAATATTATAATAACAATTATTATAATATTATATCCTTTTTATGCCTTGGATAAATTTCTTCCTTGGGTTGACCCATTCTCTTGGGTGTAAAATATAGATTTTTAAACCCATCATGAATTTCATTAAACTTCCACTTGAACTTAAGTTGAGCTATCACCTGGCACCTTGACATCAATGACAACTAATTTTGGATATCAATGACAATTGCTCAAAATGTCCAACAATATGGGGGTGTTAGATGATATTACATTATTTGATAATATAGGATGAACATGATATGTACATGTGTCATGAAAGAAGTCAAGCGTCTTCTATGCAAGTGGTAAGTTAATAATTCAAAGTCCATATAGAGGGAATAATGAAGAATATGAAAATTCATATTGTGAAACTATATCATGGAGATAAAGCTCCATAATTTGTATCTCTTTGTTGATATTTTCAAGAAATAAGAATGTGATATTGTTTATTGTGAGTTTTTTTATTTTATCTTTTCATTTAAGATTATATTTTACCTTTATTATTGTGGCTATTTTATATTTGAACTTATGTGATATTTTGAGATAACCTATGATATTTTGTGGTAGTATAAGGCTTAAAATTCCAACACCATTATGCATTCACTTTTTGTCAAAATACCATAGCCTTCCCAATAAAACATAACAAGCATCCATAGGCATAATATCACATAGTATCTTATCTTTGTAAGAACCAATTTGAAAGTTCACCATTTTCATTTACCAAAAACTATCATCATTTTTGTAACCATGAGACCTTGTATGAATTTGGGTGTTCAATCCTCTTCAATTGGATATTTTCTACCATATTTGTAGATATTAAATTATTTTTACTTGCACTAATGACTACAACACTTGCTTCTTGATTTACAAATGGTTCTAAAAATACTTCTTTACACCAACTCATACTCATATTTGGATGGTTTCAACAACACTCTCTTCATCATGAGAGATTCTCCTTGTTTTATTTTCTCCTTGTATTTTGGTTAGGCAATACTTTCTTCATCCACTTTTGCAATATAATTCTTAGCTTCCTTTCATTTATTTCTTTCCTACTATACTATTGGAAATTCAAATGCTTTTTAATTAACTTCTCCATATATAAAGCAATTTTTAGAGAATTCTCTATCTCTTCCTCTATTATAACCACCCCTCCCTCTTGAGAAATCTTTGATCTCTCTAGTGTTCTAGATAAAATTGATTTGATAAGTACTAGTTTCTCCCTCTTGATTTGGTTTCCCTCTTCCACTATTGGCTTGTCCTCTTCCTTTAAAATTATTTTTTTGTCTTTGATACAATTTCATTTGTAATTTAAAAGCGCATTGATAGGCCTCTTCAATATATCTCAACTTGATTTCACCCAATTCGTCTTGATGATACATGCAAAGT
The DNA here is from genome assembly GCA_028583015.1 of Wollemia nobilis. Classification (NCBI taxonomy): domain Eukaryota; kingdom Viridiplantae; phylum Streptophyta; class Pinopsida; order Araucariales; family Araucariaceae; genus Wollemia; species Wollemia nobilis. The sequence continues at coordinate 2,369,714 of JAQPPZ010003183.1, forward strand.
CCATTGACATACCTTGGAATATTCTCTGCATTATCTTCTATATGACCAATCCAAATGGTGAGTTTGTAAAACTCCTCTATGTAGTCCTTCATGTTCATCTTCTTTTGCTTTATATTTTACAACTTCTTGGAAAGGTCCATTTGATAAGCTAATGGATGGAACTTGGCCTTCAGTTTAGCAACCATTTCTATCCCAAGTCTTGATCCTTTCATTTTTTTTCTCTACCTCTTTGTTTGGACATGATCCTACCACAAGGATGTATTCATTTTTAACCTTATACAAGTAAATTTTATTCTTTTGTGGTCTTCCATTGATTTGGATTTGAAATACTTTTACATGATTGTGATCCAATCTATGAGCTCTTTGGTGTTAAAAATCCCATTTAGCACAAAATATCCATCTTAGGCTTGTTGCACATTCTAGTATGAGCCTTCAAGAATCTACTATGGTTCATCCACTAGACCTTGTTTTTTAAGATCTTAAATTAATTCTTCTTCCTTATCCACACTAAAATCCATAACATGCACTTCTCTTAATTGCATTATCTTGATGGCATCCAACTAGTTATAATTCTTCTTATCTTAACAACATCAGTATTTTTAGAATTTCATGGTGCCTATGGCCTTTATCTATGTGTCATATCTTCTCCAATATTGGCTCTAATACTAGTTGAATTAGATCTAATTTGGGTAGTCAAAGAACAATATGACCCAAATTATTAGCCCAAATACTTGCACAAACACAAATTTGAACAAAAAAATAATAACAATAAATTTGATTTAATTTAAAAATTAAATCCCTGTTAGCTTTTGATGAGACTACAGTATATGGAATACAACCACAAGATACAATATAACTAATCTGATATGACTATAAACTAATGATACAATAATATGTAGGAAAATAATGAAATTAACATCTATAAATAACTTAGAAATATGCCATTAATGAAAGTGATGAAAATAGTACAATGCTATATAATGGAGGACATGAACACTCCATGAATAAATATGAAATGACTACATTATATCATACTACTAAACTATGACACACACTCTCTATACTTTTTACTACACATCAAATCGCTCACTATGAGCCCTTTATATGGGAAGATAGATTCCTCGGCCCATACTCTACCTAAGACTCATGTACATATGGACTACATGCACATTTACAACTTGCACATTGACACTTGTACATTTATTACATTACTTGAGGTAACTAACTAAAGTTACTCTAAAGTAAACTCCTACCTTATTTATGTACCAAAGGTGGTACATTTACATGACCTAAATAATGTAATATACTCCAACACCCCATGTATTACATTACTTGGGTATTGAAGACTTTAGTCTTCAATATGGATCTTTGATCTGGTACTGGAATTTGTATTATCCTTCTATGCTTACTTTAATATGTTCAAGCAAGTAGTTAGTATCTTCGTACAAAGCAGAGAAAGCTATAACGTAAGGTTCTTCTAATTATGTAATTTGAATATGTCCATCTAGTTCAATATTTGAGTTTTCTTCTCTATTTATATCTTCTTTGCTATGTTCTCTTTTATTATATCTTTTATTCCTATTTCTCCTTTTTATTCTATGATTTTGTATTGGTACTAGTGGAATCTATGTTTCATGACAAGTTAGTCTATCATCATAATAATATTGATTTGTATTGCTAGTTTGCTTCATGTGTTGAGAAAGTACAAAACAATTAATGATAGATAAATCATCAACATTCCTCTGATGTGAATATAGCTATTTTTTGTGTATTCCACTAGGCTCTGAATAAGGCTTCATGAAGATAACTAATTATTGTTTTAAAGTTGCCTTATTTTATCTCTTTAAGGAATAATGAAAAAATTTATTTATCGCTAGTAAATAGATACTTTTATCCTTCAAGGGTATTTATTAAGTTTTGGGAGTAAAACTCCACTTCATGAAATAGTTCTTCGGTATTGAAAGCATGTCTTACAATTTCATCCATATTTCCTCTTACTTGAGGTAGTATTCCTTATTATTCCTTAGATTTTTGGAGATGGAACCTTTGATGTGGTCTACCTTATGACTCCCTAGTTTAAAGTATGTGAACTACTTTGATAAAATCTTTCAAGACTTAGGTTTTGTAGAATTTCTTATATCTCCTTAGTGATTGGAATAAGCTATAAGTTTGATAAAGTGCTTAGTAAGTAATAGTTCATTGTATGGGTTTGTAAAAAATAATAATAAAATCCTATTTCACCTTATCTCTCCTAATGAACTACGCACTTATTGTTTTGAAGTTCTCTATGGTTGGATTGCTTTTGTCTCTTTAGTATAAGTATGAGACAAGTGTAAAATAATTTCATATCATTTAAATAAATAATGAACTTCCTTTTATACCCCTTAATATCCAATAATTTAATATTTCTAAATTCCAATAATTTATGTTTGATGTAGTATTCCCTTATACCTCCCTAATTTTGGAATATTAGAAATTGATAATAATATTTGCAAAAATAATATTGTTTCTCCAAGTAGTAATCCTTATACCTCCTATGATGTTTAATTGTAAATATTAAAGTATTTGTATTTCAACTAAATGATTTGAAATACTTATGGACTCCCTTATATGCTTTCAATTTTCTAAGGTTGATTTTCAACTTGAAATGAAAATAGTTTCAACCTTAAGTCATGCCCCTTATTACTCCTTTAATGAAAGCAATTTCACTTAATGTAAGACCTTACCTTATAATGTTGAATTCTCCTTACTGAGTGAGCATTGTAAGTCTTCGATGGTGGATGTATGACAACAATTACATCGCATATATATTTAGGCTTCAATTCACCCTTGAATCGATAAATATACAGTGGGTTTAAGCTCTTAAACACTCTTTGAACTTGTTTTTAATCTTGTTTATATATCCCTTGACTTCTTTGCACTAATACCTACTTTGAATGTACATGTATCACAAGTTTATCCTTGTGAGCGCTCTTAATGTAGTGGATAGAAATATGCTTTGCTTGACCTCAAACAAGTGCCAAGTGGAACTAAGAATTATCTAAAATGCTTGGTCCCCTCCTTAGGTGATGCAACACTCAATATAAATATTTGGGATATGTTATGTAACATGGTGTAATCCTGGTTGTAACTCTTGAGTGCAATGCTCTTCTTGGATGTTACGAGTGATGATAATGAGCATTAATTTTATGAGCACGTCTTCCTTCTTTGAATTTGAACATTAGTATAGGAGGATTCTATTACACCTTTGTGCCAAGTGGCACAATATCTCTCCCTTATTAATACAAGTGTTCTTGTCTTCCTTGCATGCACACTTACCTTCACCATTCTAATATTCTTAAAAACTCCTTAGTGCTTATTCTTACCAACTATTTGCAAGCTTCCTTTGCCTCCTTCATGACAAAAAAGAGTGAGATGGCTCCTCATTTTCTCTAGCAAATATGGATGATGTATTCCCACAAGGATAGCTTCAGCTATCAAGCATTGCAATGGAGGTTCTTGGATGGCACTTCTTCCATGTTAGAGCTTGGTAAGACACTCTTGTTTTATGTAGTTAGTTCTTCATTTTCCTTGATATCAAAATCCTTTAAATGAGTGCTAGCTTCTTGCGTAGGAACATTGATGCTACAACAAGCTTGCTACATAGGTACTAAGTTGGTATCTCGGTACACCTTGGCTATGCAAGTATCAAGCCTTTTGGACTGGATCTACTCTTAAGCACCTTGACTATGCTTTCACCTTGTTGATAGTGGATTTTTAGCCTTCTAGGATGTCTCCTATTCAAGAACCTTTGCTAGTGTTGATTGTAGATGTTAAGCCCTTTAGTATGGTTCCTATTCAAGTACCTTTGCTAGTGTTTATCACAAATGTTGAGCCCTTTAGGATCATCTTCAAGCACTTTTTCTAGTATTGATCATAGATGTTGAGCCCTTTAGTATGGATCATATTTAAGAACCTTTGAATGTGCTTGCCCTCTACTAATGACAATCACTTGTAGATGTAGAGGATAGGCTACATAGAGTATCCTTAAGACACTTATCTTTTGACTCTTTTTGGTGTAATAATAGAGACAAAGTTGGTGCTTGTATAGCCATGTAATATCTTTTTATTTGCACCTAAAACCTAAGACTCTCCTAGTATTATTTTGTAGCTCTTTTTCATTTATTTTTATGGTGGCTTTCTTCTCCACTCCTTGGAGGAATATTAGGTTGTTTGGTGGCTTCTCTAGGCCACAAAATGCTGTAATTTTTGTGCATCAAATAGTATCTCTAGACACTTTGATATAGGCTGATTTGTGCACTTTGGTTATTCACTCTAACTTAACAACCAATGCACATAATAATCCTTTAAGAGTAATAATTTTATATAGTTATAAGTAACTAAAATAGTGCAACAATAATCTCACCTTATTTCTCCTTCAACATAACTTGTAAGATGCACTAATAGTAACTCTTAAAGAACTTTCAAATGCACTTATAATATTTACAACTTAATGTAGTCTTCTTTGTTGTAACTATATAATAGGAAGATGATAAAATATATCTAACTCCTATTAATGTGTAGGTATAAACCTTAATATAAACTTCATTTTGCACTTCTCTTGAAGACCATAATGTAATATTCTTTTTGTAACTTTAAAACTCTTAATAAGGTGCTCAATTAAACTAAATAATGAATAAAATATGTGTTCATAAAATTAACCCTTTGCACCTAAGTTTCTTACCTTTAATATCTATGAATATGAAGGATTTCTAGGTAATTAGATTTAATTTATTGTTGCCTTTAACTAGATGGACTTGTAGATATTCTTGGTTGATTCAAAATAACACTCTAACTCACATTTTTTGTTGCTCTAAAAAACCTTTGACTTGCTACTCTTTAAATATAGTAGGTGATTTGATTAACCTTCAATATGTATCTAGGAACTCCAGATTTTTATAGTTAGTAATGTTTTCCTAATTGTTGCCTCTTTTGTATTCAATATCAACACTAAAATTTTTGTCTTGAAACTCAAAAAATTAGTGGGGATTCCCCCAAAATGTAACTGAGTTTTTTAAGAACCCTTCAGTATTCTTCTAAAGAATTAGCAAAGCACTATCTCTAACTAATCCTTTTATCCTTCAAAGGTAATCTTCAAACCTTTCAGGTTTGGTAGTAAATTTTGGCTCCTTTTCTCCTTCAATCTCCTTGTCGAATTCTGACTTCAATCTAGACCTTCTTCTCAAGAATCTAGAAGTCTTGAGGTATTCTAAAATTTGGCTAATTCCTTGCCAAATATTTCTCTCTTGGGCTTGTTATCGGATGATGATAATTATCCCAAGTTCTTTACTATCAAGAAATTATCCTTGGTAGTAAATTTCTCCAATGAGTTATTCTAAGAAATCCTTTAATAGCCTTATCTGGATCTCCTTTAATGAGGCTCACCAGGCCTCCTTATTTCTCCTTGAGACTTCACCAAGGTCTTAAATCTTATAGCTCTTATGGTCTTCAAATGAGAACTTTCCTTCAACCTTCTACTAATAAAATTTTGGTAATGAGATCTTATTCTTGAATCTCTAAATCTATTGCTTATGGATTTTGGAATAGGACCTTTATGGTCCTTCTCTTCTACAAACTGCAAACTTTAATGGAGATCACCAACCTCCAATATTCTAAAACTGGAATTTTTGTAACTAGACCTTCTAAGAGTCTTTTTAGCTTCTTCAAAGTGAAGTATTCAATTTGCACTAGATATCACCAATATTCTATCTTCACTAGGACTCTTCACTAGAGTCTTCTTCTCTCCCTTGAGTTTGTAACAAGGCTCCTATGATATTTTTGCTTCTACACTCTATAGGTTTTGATCTTCAATGGATATCACCAATCTTCTATCTCCTCCTTGAATCATCTCTAGAGTCTCTTCTTCCTTGAGTCTGCAATAAGGCTACTATGGTCTTTTTTTCTCTTTTGCAATTTGCAGGTTAGCTCTTATAATGGGACTTTTTCTTAGGTCTTTGAAATATTCAGTCTTCTACTTGTTGCTGCAAGTGTTGGAATGATTCTAATGAAGATATTCTTCCTAAATCTATGTAGGAAGCTTCCCAACTTTCTATGAATATCTTTTTCCTACAACAAGATGTTAGAAACTAGAATGGAAGAATTTATAATTCTAGAGATAATAAACTTCACTAGTTGATTTGTCAATCTAGTGGAATTTATGTTGAGTCCTAGTCTTCACAAGTTTTTTTGCAATCCTGTGGAAAAACTCTAGCCAAATGTAATCTCAAAAATTCTATAAATGAGATTTTTGGATTTCTCTCAGTCTCACTTGTGGCTCTCCCTATTTCCTATTTGATCTACCATGTGCTCTGATACCATTGTTAGCTTTTGATGAGACTGTAGTATAGGGAATACAACCACAAGATGCAAGATAACTAATCTGATATGACTATAAAATAATGGTACAATAATATGTAGGAAAATAATGAACTTAACATATGCAAATAACTCAAAAATATATCATTAATGAAAGTGATGAAAATAATAAAATGCTATATAATGGAGGACATGAACAATCCATGAACGGATATGAAAGGACTACGTTATACCATACTAATAAACCATAACACACACTCTCTATAATTTTTACTACACTGCAAATCACTCAATATGAGCCCTTTATATAGGAAGATATATTCCTTGGCCCTTACTCTATCTAAGACTCATGTACATGTGGACTACATGCACATTTACAACTTGCACATTGACACTTGTGCATTTATTACATTACTTGAGGTAACTAACTAAATTTACTCTAAAGTAAACTCCTACCCTAGTTATGTACCAAAGGTGGTACATTTACATGACCCAAATTATGTAATATACTCTAACAATCCCAATTGGCCTTTCCATAATGACTTATAATTACTTAGAATTATTCAAAATTACAACATTAAAAAAATAATATTGAAATTCATCTTATTGGGAAATTACTTTAAAAGTAGGCTAAAACTAACACACAACCCTAAAAATTCCTTTAAAATTTATACAAATATTTTTTTTCTTTATAGCGAGCAATATACCTCAACCTAAAATGTGCCCTTTATCACCCACATATGCCACCACATCCATAGACAGATATTTAATTTGTATTTAATATTTGCCTAGATATAATCTCAAATGATTGTAAGGCCATCCTTATTTAGACCTATTTTTCCCAACATATAAGAATAAAATTAAATTTGGATAAAATATTATAAAGTCAGATCTGACTAAAATTATAAATCAATTAAAATTAGAAATTTCTTTTTACTTGTAAACTTCTTTTTTATTTTTTTCTTTTGTTTTGTTTTTTTCTCTCTCTCTCTCTTTGGTGGATACAATATTACCCATACACTTGGATGCTTCTGCATCTGACCTATCAATGAATATAATTAAATAATTTAAAATATATTTCATTCATATATATATATGTGTGTGTGTGTTAATAAATATTGTATGGGTGCATAATTATACTATTAATAAGATGTAGGTATGAAGGGCTAATATAATTCTAATTTAAGGCACATGGATGTAGAAAGTACGTAACAATTATTAAAAAAATATCTTAATAATACACACAATACATTGATACCTTTTACATCTATACAATTTATATATGTGTGTGTGTTCATCAAGGTTATCTATGTGTAAAATTATAGTGTTACTTAAGATATGGGTATAAAGTTCCAAATATATGTTTTAAATAAGGGTATGTGTATGTTAAAAGCACCTGTAAATTCTAAAATTGTAATAGATATGTCACTAATGCACCCAATGCATTATTAAGATATAAACATGCACTTAAAATTTTATGTACACTTTTGTAGAGGCTCAGGCAGCTTTTTGAGGCATCCAAATGGCCATCAAACTCAATATCAAGTACCTGATAGTTGAAGGAGACTCCTTAAACACTATGATATATTTGAAAGGGGTCTCAAACTCACCTTGGAATGTGGGGAAAACCATTGAAGAGTCAATTATCCAGCTAAGGTTGATTAGCAATAGGTGTATTCAACATGTGTATAGGGAAGGCAATCAGGTGGCAGATACAATGTCAAACTTTGGGTTAACTATTCAATACCTTTCGAAATGGTAGGGGAATCTCCCCCAATGCATCATTGATTCCTATAGTGAACTTGCAACTACTAATATTGATTAATGCCATGATGTCAAGGACCATGTTGACCCACAATGTGAGGCACATTGAGGGACCCTATCACACTACAATGCCAAGATGGCAAATTACTCTTCCCCAAATTGGCTACTCTTGGAACGGGACCCATTGCATTTCTTACCATCTAAGCGATGAGGTTTGTAATGTCAACACCAACAAAAACTGTTGGGAAGATGTGTGTGGACAACATATTGAAGGAAGGTATCCATGGACACGTGATTATTTTCATGTGAGTGAAATTATTCACTCAAGGACATGCCAATATGATAACCATGCAGAGGGAGATGATAATTTTATCAGTTTTATGAATAATCTTGACACTGATGTGGTTCTTGATGCCATGAAGGCCCATAGTCGAAGAACTATTGCAAACATGGTGGGACACTAGTGATAAAATTGACCTTCCAAATATTCCAACCAACTTTTTCCACTGCCTTGGATGCCTTCAATTCTAGTGCATATTCTTGATATTATTCCCCGACATCGATCATACCGAGCTCCAAGCCATATCACGCATGAGAAGTCTCATCCAAGTTCCAAGGCCATTCATATCAGCATGAAACAACTCATAGAAGGGCTTTTAGTAAGGCAATATGCAAAGAAAACCACCATGTTAAGTGAGATTAGGTGAAGGTGGCACGAGGGCTTCTATGTAGTGTGGAGAATAATGGTGCTTATTGAACTTGAACAGTTACAGCTAGACCCGATGGTCAAAGAAATCTTGGAGGCCCGTGGATTTTTAAACTTCTTGAAAAAGTTTGGTGGCCATGATATTGAAATTTCCAAGGAATTTGTCCAAATCTGGGACAATGACACTGTATCATTGAAAGGGTTAACCTTTGTAGTGACCATCGATTTGTTAGCAAAGATAACTAAATTACCCAATGAAGGGGAAGTTGTTCGAAGGGACAAACACTCCATGGCTAGAGAATTAGCTCTATTTTGTGATAAGGAAAATTCATTAACTAAAAAATATAATGGGTTTGTCAGAGATGGACTTCCACCTCCATGGAATAGGTTAATGGTTCCTATTATGCAGTACTTGACAATTGATGATCCAAAATCACCACTATGAGTTTTCATATGGTGTTCCTTAACTTTATTAAGGATATCAAGTAGATTAAAATCCCATAATACTTGTATTGATCAATGGAGATATCCGTAGATAACATCAGGAAGGGAAAATCGTCTCATCCCAAGAACCAGGGCTTACACTATATCATTTACAAGGACGTGAGTCATAATCCTGACTAGCACGCAGTAGAACAGGGGAGAATTTATGGAGGCCCTCAACCTATCCCTTTGGTGATTTTAGATGGTGCTCAAGACATTTTTGTGGTGGATGTGAACATTGGCACTCTAAGCAGAGCTGGATGTCCAAGGGAATTTCCCCAGATGAGGTCTTATAGAAACCCAATGCGATGCTCTATCTAGTTCAAGAATGTCAATAATAATCCAGGCCCATATATGGCTCGTAAGATATCAAGGACCGTGTCAGGCCTATCTCCGGGAGGATCCAAGTTCCTGCAATGGATGGGGGATGTGGATGAGATTAAAGATTTGGAAGATATCGTTAATCTTGCTATCTCGATGCTCCTCAGAGCTAACAATATCATCACTTTGATGAATAAGTAGAATAACATTAGCCCTAAGGAGGATGATTCCAAATATGACAAGGACTACATCCTATAGTAAAACAACTGATCTTGAACGGGACTATCCCCTTTTGTTTTTTGGCATGGTCTATGTGCTCTCCCTGCCTCTCTATCCATGGTCATTTAGGAAGGTTCCTGCCATACCTATGTTGTTTCTGGTTTCTGTTTGTGCCCACGGGTGGTATATATTGTAATAATCTAGGTTGTTTTTTGTTTATGGACTTTGCGAATGGTCCAATTTTGGCTTGTCCTATAAGGAGTTGAACCTTCACAGAATCCTCTTTATAGCTTGTTTATAAGGTTTTGGGTCCCTTATAAAACCCGTTACTAATAAAAAAATGAAGATAAAATAATAGATAAACACACCCAAACAATAATATATTAAATAAAAAATATTTTAATTTTTTTAAAATAGAATTTTTACATTGCTCTATGTACATATCCAGGAATATTCATCTAATCTAAAATACCTATATAACTTAATAAAATTAATCAATAAATAAAAAATAATGAATTAGTATACAATACACATTATTTAAAAAATAATATATATGCAAGAAAGAAGCATAAGACATTAGTATTTCAAAAAATTATCTTCTTTATAAATTAAATAGATAATAGTAAAATACTATTATTTGAACTTTGCATCCATTTGAAACCATAAATAATTACATTGCATAATTCATGAAAGTGTATCCTTTTAATACATAGTGTTTGTCTTGATAATAAGATAGTATAACAATTGTATGAGTTTATTTAATACCTTGAATATAAGATTTTAACACACTATTCATATTACATACCATAAACATGGAAAATTTCTTGTGGAATTAGGAGTTATTTTTTATGTGCACAATTCTTAACTAATCAAACAAACTTCCTAGCAATAGTAAATAGAAAAATAATAAATATGGCTCTCATAACTTTCTAATATACAATATTTATTTTATAACACCCCCTTAATGACTAATCTATGTACAATCCCAAGTTTATCCCTAAATTTTAGAAATTTTCTCTACCTAAGGGTTTAGTCATCACATCTACAATCTATTCAAAAGTTGGACAATAATTTAGACACATATCTTTATGGTCTATAACTTGTTAGATAGTGATGACATGATTTTCAATATATTTTATTTGGCATCATATATTGGATTCCTCACTAATATGAGCACACTTTGATTACAACAATGAATGGATGTTGAAGCTATTTTGTTTATTTAAAGTTATACATATGAGTGATAACCAAATAACTTCACAACTTGCATGACATATTGCCTTATTCTCTACTTCAACTAATTGTAAAGAAATTATATGCTAAATTTTGCTCTTCCAAGAAAAAACCCCTAATACTAAAACAACAAATAGCCAATTATGAATTATTAATCATCAATTGATCTAGACTATTTTGCATGAGTATATCAAACTAACTGGAAATTATAGATTGCTAATACAAAATATTAAATTCAATGGTACCTTTGATATATTTAATAGTGTTTTACAACTGATGCAGTAACAAACACAACACTTCCAAGAAGATTAATAATATATATATTTTCTTCTTTAACAACCTAGTGATGACAATTGTGCAACCAAATGGGAAATCATTCAATATAATGAATTTTTCAATCTAGATAACTATGTGATCTAGATAACTATACGATCTAGGAAACTATTCAATTTGGGAAACCATATGATAGTTAGGTAACCATTCAACCTAGGTAGTAATTGTACAACTCTAGGAAACTATTCAATCCCAACAATAATCATACAACCCTAGGCAACCATTCAATCCAAGAAACAACCATTCAATCCAAGTAGCAACCGTTCAATCCAACTAGTAATCATACAACCTTGGGCAATCGTTTAATCCCAAGAAAAATTGTACAACCCTAGACAATCATTCAATCCAAGAAAAAATCGTTCAATCCAAGCAACAACCATTCAATCCAAGTAGCAATTATACAACCTTGAGCAACCATTCAATCTAATAGTCTAATAATTTGATTATACAAGGATTCCCTGGTTGAGGTAGCTTTATGGTACAACTATGCACTTACAACCCAAATCCTAACTGTGTGTTTTCTTCCATAAAATTGAATAGTTAGCTTCCACGCACAATTCCAAAATGGAATTGAATCTTAGTATGTCAACTACAAGAAGAATCATTATTTTGTAACCTATTGCACCCAACCTCCTTTCCCAGTTTGATTCCAAAATAAGAAACAACTCCTCCTTACATATTAAAATATCTCACACTACAATTGGAAGTAAATTTACAATTCCTTAATCACATTGGCATATCAAACAATATTCTTGCCCAAAAGATTATATTCCAATGGTTTTGTTACTCTTTTATTTCCAGTGTTTGTCTTCATTTTGTTTCTTCCTCCTCTCAGTAAAATGGCTTCTTAAATTCTAGCGCCACCACCATAGTTCTTCCTTATTGGGTTACAACATACTAAATGATCCTTCGAAGCCTGCACAAGTAGAAATAATAGAACACACACAATTCCAATTATCCAATTTATAACATCTAGTATCACAAAGGTAAATTTATAAAGAAGCTTGTATTTATTTATCAAAGTTACAAATCCAATTGGAAAAAACTCTCTTTCCTCTCTTTGCCAACCCCCCTCTTAGAAAAAAAACATATAGTTTATAATTTTAGTTTCATAACAGGTGGATTGTTGGATTTTCACTTCCATGATTGTTCATCTTTTGAACATTATCAGGATGCTCCCACATCATGCTTGTTGGATAGAAGAAATGGTTCATGAACATTTATCATGTTTTCAATTTGAACTCCATATTTGGAAATCTCAAATGCATTCATCCATGTGACATCCTCAGTTATATGATTCTTCCATTTGACCAAGTACACATGATATTCCTCACCTCTTGTCCTTTTGTCCACTTGGGAATCTATGATCATCTTAATTTCATCATATTCCTTTTTTGGTAGTTGTTGTATCCAATCAATTTGTAAAAAAAATTGAAATTGCATCCTCTTATTCACAAGTTGAATGGTAAGGATAGATATCCACTACATTGAATATGGGTGATATATACACTCCTTCAGGTAGCTCTATTTTGTAAGCATTGGTGGTAAACTTCCTCAAGACTTTACAAGGTCCAATATTTATCTAGTTTAACTTATTGTAAGTACCTTTTATAAATTACTCCTTTTGTAAATATGCTAGAACAAAATCACCAACCTAAAATTATAGCACTCTTCACTTATGATCAACATTTTGTTTATACTTCATAGTATATTTTAAAAATTATTTCACACCTCCTGATGTAAGTCATGTATATAGTTAGAAAAATCATTTGTAATAACACTTGGTATTTGTAAATCAACTATCTTTCATAATTCATATACTCCTCACAGACATACTCTATATATAATATAAAATGGACTTTTACCCGTGCTTCGACTCACTGAGTTATTGTATGTCAACTCTACTTATTCTAAAATAGTATCCCATAGCTTCAACTTCTTGCTGAACAAGCATCTCAACTAAGTTCCTAGACTCCTATTCAAAATATCAATTTGTCCATCGGTTTGTATATATTAAGTTGAGCTAAATTCCAACTTAGTTCCCAATATCTTCCAAAATATTCTCCAAAAATGGTGCACAAATTTGCTATCCCTATCTAAAATAATACTCTTAGATAAACCATGTAATCTCACTACTTCTACAAAGAATAAAATAGTGATATGAGTTGCATCATTCATATTTTTGCAAGGTATGAAATGTGCCATCTTCAAGAATTCATACACCACAACAAAAATAGAGTCATTCTCCTTTTGTGTCCTTGGAAATCCAAGAATAAATCCCTTGCTTATATCCTCCCACAATCTCTCTAGAATTGGTAATGATTGATATAACTTGACATTTTGACTTTTTCCTTTTGCATGTTGGCATACTTGACAAAATTATGCAAATTTCCTTACATTTGTACTCATTCCATGCCAATAGTAACCTTCTTCAAGTTATCTCAAGGTTTTGTCCATCCCAAAATGTCCTACAAATCCTCCACTACATTTTTCTCTTATCAACTTTTCTCTTATTGAACTTTGTGGTATACATAGTTGATGCCCCTTGAATAACATCCTTTCTTGGAGGAAATATTCAAGCCATTGGATTTTATATCTTATGGTAGGATAACTACATGCTTCCCAAGATTATTTGAAATCTTCATCACTGTTATAAAGCTCCTTCATGGCATCAAAACCAACAACTTCTACCCTCATCATATTCACCAAAAAAAAATTCCTGCTCAGGTCATCAACTACTCGATTTGATTTACCACTTCTATGCTTCAAGACAAATGAATATCCTTGGAGAATTCTACCCACTTCATATGTCTTTGATTCAACTTACTTTGATTATTAATAAACTGCAAAGCATGATTATTTGTGAATAAGATAAAAAATTTTGGTAGCAAATAATACCTCCACTTTTTAAGGGCTTGAACGATAGCATACAAATCTTGGTCATAGACTAAGTATTTCCTCTTTGCTTCATTTACCTTATCACTGAGATAGGCAATGGGCTTACCTTCCTAGTTTCTAACTCCTCATATTATTGTCCCACTTGCATCACAATCCACCTGGAAAACCTTATTAAAATTTAGCAAGGATAGAACTGGTTGCTCTATTATAATTTATTTTAGAACTCAAAAACTCCTTTCTACTACACTTGTCCACTTAAATTCATGCCTTCCTCATTTTAGAATCTCTGTAATCGATGTACAAATCCAACTAATTTTTTTGATAAACTTCCTATAGAAACTTTCTAGATCATGGAAACTCCTTGCCTTGAACATACTTCTTGGGATTTGCCAATTTACAATAGCCTTAACCTTCCCAGGATCCATTCACAATCCTTCTGATGAAACCATAAATTTTGAGTACACCAATTATTCTTTCATGAAACTACACTTCTTCACATTCATCAACAACTTCTCTTTTTTCAATCTCTATAAGACCAATATCAAATGTGTCAAATGATGTTCCTTTATCTTACTAAATATCAAAATATCATCCAAATATACAACCACAAATTTACCAATAAATGGCTTAAGCACTTCATTCATTAACCACATAAATATACTGGGTGCATTTTTTAATCTTAATAGTATAACCAACCACTTATACAATCCATCCTTTGTATTGAATGTGGTTTTCCACTCATCTCCCTCCCTAATCTAGATTTGATGATAACCACTCTTCAAATATATATTTGTGAAGTATTTTTCTCCTCTCAAGCAGTCCATTAAATCGTCCATGCATGGCAAAGGAAATATATAATTTATGTTTATCTTATTAACAGTCCTTGAATCTATACACATTTGTCATTCTCCACATTTTTTTGTTGTAAGTACAGCTGGTATTGCACATGAGCTCAATCTCCCCCTGATCAACCCCTTGTCCAAAAAATCTTGGAATTGTCTATTTATTTCCTCATTCTCCATTGGTGTTAGTCTATATGCTATCTTATTGAGAAAACATGATCCTAGAATCAAATCGATATGATGGCTAATACTACATATTGGTGGTAATCCATTTGATAATTCTTCTGATAATTGTTTTACATATTCTTCTAACAACTCCTTGACTTCACCTAGAAACTCATTCTTTTGGTATATCATCCCACCCTCTGTGGGTTTGAAAAATCAATCCAAAACACACCTTCTTCTTTATCATTTCCTTTAAAAGTTATTTTTTGAAAATTAAACATACCTTCAAACCATTATCCTTCCTTTAATTCTTGTTCTTCAATGGACTCAATATATACTTCTTACCATCATTCATAATCATGTAGGTGTTATCCCTACCATCATGTACAACATTTTTGTTAAATTACCAAGGTCTTCCCAACAACACATGACAAGCATCCATAGGCATAATATCACATAGGACCTCATCCATATAAGATCCAATTTAAAATTTCACATGATATTGTTCACTGACTAAAATTTGGTGTCCCTTTTGCAACCAAGAGATTTTGTATGGATTGGGGTGCTCTATCCAACTCAACCCTAGTTTCTCTACCATTTCATTGGATACGAGATTATTCATACTCCCACTGTCTACAATAACCTTACAATATTTTCCCTCTAATTTGCATATTGTTTTAAAAATATATTTCTTTTATGTAGGTTCACACACTCTCTTTTCTATTTTTAGAAGAACTATCTTCATCATGAGAGATTCTCCTTGTCTTGGCTCTTCCATGTGTCTCAGGGAAGCAAAACTTTGTTCACCTACTATCGTAATGTGGTTCCTAATCTCCTATATCTTATTGCTACTTTGTTGTGCATTAAGATATTAAAATTCCCTATGACCATCCTCTCCACATCTATAACACCCTCTAGAGAATCTTATATCCCTTCCTCTACCAAAACTACCTCTTCCTTTTGAGAATTCTCCCTCTCCTCTGGTGTTCTGCATAAAGTTATTCTGAGAAGTACTAGCTTTTTATTTGTATTTTTGTTGTCTTATTCTATTGCTTGCTTGTCCTCATCCTCATGAGGACCATCCTCTTCCTCTTTGATTCTTTTGTTCTTTGCAACAACTTCTCGTCAGCCTTCGAGGCATATTGGTAGGATTCCTCTACCATCCTTATCATTATCATGCTATTTTTATCCTATATGGATAACCATAGTCCATTGATATACCTTAGAACCTTCTCCTCATCATATTCCACATGACTGGCCTGAATGGTAAGTTTATATAATTCTTGTGTAATATTTCATAGTTATTTCTTTTTATCTCAATTTTTGTATCTTTCTAAAAAGACCCAATTGGTAATCTGATGGAAGGAATTTGACCTTCAATCAGGTGACTATTTTCTCCCATGTCCTAATATTCTCTTTTTACTTTATTTATATTTAATTTGAACATGGTCCCACCATAAGGATGCACGCCCTTTTAACTTTGTACAAGTGAATTTCACTCTCTTGAGATCCACCATTGATTCAAAACCAAAATACTTTTCCATATCTGCAATCCTATGGATGATTTCTTCAAGATTTAAAATTCCATCATATGATGGGGTTTCTAACCTTAACTTTCTTCCCAAATTATCAATTACCCAGAGTAACCTTTCTCCGGGATTCCCTTCTTCTTCTTCATTGTAAACGTTTGTTTGGTTTGCTCCCTCTTCTTCACTATCACTTACATATTCAACTTGGATGCCCCTCCTATGGGTGATTTCCAATGCATCCAACTGAGAAATGATTCCTCTCATCATATCCACCATATTTATGGCTTGAGGCCCTTGTTGTCTCCCTCTTCCTTTTTGTGCCATCTCTCCTTAGGCACATATCACTCTTTGTTCCTCAAAGATCTTTTGGATATAATACCAAATGATGTAGAAATGAACACAACACCTCCAAGAAGATTCAAAATAAACTAATATCTTCTTCTTCAATTATTTTTTAATGATAATTGTGCAACCAAAAGGGCAATCATTCAATATAGTGAAATTGTTAGAATTGTTTATTTGTCATTGATGTCAAGGTAGATATCTTCAAGGGTGATTTAATGTTTTCATTGATTTCAAGGAAAATATATTCAAAGGTGATTTTATATGCTTTAATATTTAAATGAAATATTTAAATATAAAATTGGAAGGTTTATATTCAAATCAAAATATTTAAATATATAAAAGTTTAAATATTATAATTTGCATAGGATGACCTCCTTGAGCGCACCATACAAAAGTGAAATTAAATTCAAATGTTTAAATGCATGGGCCGACCTCCTTGGGTGCAAATGAAAAAAGGGAAGCATATTAATATGAGGCCATTAATTCACTTTAGATAGGGCAAATAATTCAAAAATCCTTCAAGAGGAGAGTGAGCAGTGAGTAGAAGACAAGGGAGGACGTCCCAGAGAGGAGTGCAAATATGGATATGTAGTAGTGATCCAAAGGAGGCTTTAAATATTTTATTGTGCCACTTTGATCTCAATCGAATGGTTAGTCCAGTCGGTTTCCTAGCTCAAATTAGGGTGCTATGGTGTAGAAGATCTAAATTTTGAATCCCCTCGATGGCTTTTTGTTGTGTGACTGAAGTGCAAGGTATGGAAGGTTTAAATATTTTATTGTGCCACTTTAATATCAACTATTGGGTTAGCCCACCCAGTTGCCTAGCCCATGTTAGGGCACTCTGGTGCAGAATATTCGAAGGTCGAATCCCATCGATGTCTATTTTTCTATGGTTTTGTTGTTCAAGATAGTGGGACGAAGGATCCATATATTTTATTGTGCCCATTTGGTTTCAACCACTGGGTTAGCTCAGTTGCTCATGAGCCCACATTAGGGCATTATGCTACTAGAGATAATAAGGTTGAATCTCATCCTTGACTTGCTAAGTTTTGTTGTGCAAGGTAAGGGTAAAATTTTTAATTAAATTTGATAAAAGGGAGATATAAGGAGTCATGTTGTTATTATAATGTTTTAGTTTACAAATTTTATAAAAGGGATATATAAGGAGTCATGTTGTTATTATAAAGTTTTAGTTTGCAAATTTGATAAAAGGGAGATATAAGGAGTCATGTTGTTATTATAATATTTTATTTTGCAAGTTTTAAAAGGGAGATATAAGGAGTCATGTTGTTATAAAGTTTTATTTTATAAGTTTCAAAAGAAGATCATCATTATCAAGGCAGATTTGAAAAGCACATACAAAAGAAAGATCATCATTTTGAAGCATATTTGGAGGGCACATATTTGAAACAATTCAAGGCTTCAAGGAATAGAGTAAGAATATTAAGTGCACATATTTACCCAAGCATTTAATTAAAAGGAAGGACAATTCAGCCATTTCAAGAAGAAGAAAAGGTGCACATGATAGTGGAAGAAAAGCAAGGTATTAACATCTCCAATTCAACACACAAGTTATCTAATAAATGTGAGATATGTGGAAGCGAAATACCAAATGAATGTGAAGAACATATTGGCCATTTGAAGCTTTCTACACTAGGATATATCATCCTTTATATGTTCATGAAGTTAAAATAATTCTAGGTAGAATATTTCTAAATTACCTTTTAGCTGAAAAAAGCAAACTCAAGAAAATATGAAGAACTTGATGCCATTATTGATCAAATTTTGGAACAGATTTGAGTAGTGTTTGTGAGCAGGTTTTGGAGTAGATTTGAGAAATTTTTGTGAGCAGGGTTTAGAGTAGATTTGAGAAGTATTTGTGAGTAGGTTTTGAAGCATATTTGAGCAATATTTATGAGCAAGTTTTGGAGAAAATTTTAGTAGTGTTTGTGAGCAGGTTTTGGAGTAGATTTGAGTAGTGTTTGTGAGCAGGTTTTGGAGTAGATTTGAGTAGTTTTTGTGAGCAGGTTTTAGAGCATATTTGAGTAGTTTTTGTGAGTAGGTTTTGGAGAAAACTTGAGCAAGGGGATTTGTGTCTCCTGTGGATCGGTGTTGATGAAATTGATCAAGGGGATTAGTATCTCCTATGGATTGGTATCCATGAACTTGAGCAAGGATATTGGTGTCTCCTGTGGATTGGTGTCCATGAAATTGAGCAAGGGGATTGGTGTCTCCTATGGATTGGTGTCCATGAACTTGAGAAAGGGAATTGGTGTCTCATGTGGATTGGTGTCCATGAAATTGAGTAAGGGGATTGGTGTCTCCTATGGATTGGTTTCCAAAAACTTGGGTAAGGGTATTGGTGTCTCCTGTGGATTTGTGTCCATGAACTTGTATAGGGGATTGGTTTTTCCTATGGATTTGTGTCCATAAACTTGTATAGGATATTGGTTTCTCTTGTGTATTGGTTTCCATGAACTTGTATAGGGGATTGTTGTCTCCTATGGGTTTGTGCCCATGAAATTTAAATAAGAAAAAATAAGCAATATTTTTTCATGGTTTTCTCTCGAGAGGGTGTTTCCATGTAAAAGCATTATCTCTTGTGTATGGAAATTGTGCATTTATTTATTATTACATTCATATTATTGTTGTTATAATTTGGATTAAATTTTTTTATATTATACTATTCACCCCCTCTCAGAATAAGCTTGTGTTCTTCAATTGGTATTAGAGCAGGTTCCTTAGTGAAAGCCTAACGGCTTGAAGGAAGATCTTACAAGAACACACACGGCTTACCAAGAAGTTTTTTCGTCAAATAGGGCTCCATTATTTGATGGGACTAACTATGATTTTTGGAGCATAAGGATGCAAGCCTGTTTGATGGCACATCGTTATGATATATGATAATACTTTGAGTATGGGTTCACACCACCTAAAACTCCTCCCAAAAATCAAGATGACAAGAAACCATTTGAAAATAATGCCAGGGCAATGAATGCAATATTAAGTGGATTATGTGAATCAAAGTTTGTGAAATTCATGCAATGCACCTCAAAAAAATAAATATGGGATAAGTTACAAAGAACATATGAAGGAGATGACAAGGTTAAAATGGTAAAACTTCAAATAGATAGGAGGACGTTTGAAGATTTGAAGATGAAATATGAGGAAGATATTGCCAAATATCTACTCCATGTTGATGAAGTTGTCAACACCATTCATGGACTTGGAGAAAATATTGAAGACTCTAATATTGTTCAAAAAATCTTAAGGTCACTTCCTATGATATTTGATGCAAAGGTTTCGATGATTGAAGAAATGAAGGATATTAAAACCTTAAGCATGGACGAGCTACATGGAATTCTCACAGTCTATGAGATGAGGATTGAAAAAGATCAAACATCCAAATGGAAGGCCATGTTTAAAGCTTCAAAGAAGACAAAAAATAAAGAACCAGAGTTAAGTGAAGAATCAAGTAGTAGATAAGAATCTATCTTTGTGTGAAGAAATAAGAAGGGTCCAAGAAAACACAAAGATATGAATTCTATGAAATGTTTTAATTGTGGTAACATTGGTCACTATGCATATAATTTCCCACAATCTAGATTTAGTAGCAGTGAAGAATAAAAGAAATACAAGAAAAATAAAGAATCAAAATTTTATCATGAAAAGAAAAATAGGCATGACCAAAACAAGCATGAGAAGAAAATATTTCAAAGGTATAAGAAAAGTCTTTATGTTGAGAAAGCAAGTAGTTCTTCCAGCAGTGATGAAAGTCTCTTTGATAGTGAAAGAGAAGAAATCCTATTTTTTCCATAGAGGATAAATAAGAAGCTCCTGATGTTGAAAACCAAGAAAAAGAGAAAGATCCAAAAAATGAAGAGGAAGCCATAGTTGACATAGAAAAGGAACTTGTTGTTGCTCTTAAAGAGTTGAAAAGGTTTATAAAGAAGAACTCAAGATTGAAGACTCAAGTACAAGAGCATGATAATATACAGGTAAAATTATCACAAGAACTCATTAACTTGAAAGTTAAAGTTGAAGAGGTAAAGCAAATTGAAGAAGGTATGGCTGAGCAGTTAAAGGCAAAAGAGTTGGAATATGAAAAACTGGAGTATGATGTTGTCTCTCTAATAAATAAAGTGAATGAATATAATGATAAGCTACATCAGTTTGAGAGAAGCACAAAAATAATGGATGATATTGTCAAAGAACAAAGATCTTTACTTATAAATACTATACTTGTTTTTGAAGAAATTCAAAAGAAATAAAATGTGGAGTCAAGCTCAAAAGGAATAGAGGCATCAAATAAAATGATAAAAGAAGAGCCTAAGACCTATGCTAATGTGTTGAGAATTTAAAGCATCAATAAGGATGAAAACAAAGCATTATCAAGGAATAAATTCCATCATAGAAACAACAATGAGAGAACCATGCGATAATATCCTCCAAGGCAATCAGATAGATTTCAATATTTCTTCCATGGTTATTGTTTCTCATGTAACAAATTTGATCATAAAGTTGTAAATTGCATGGTTTGTGCTAAGAATAATTTTGGTTTCACCAAGAGGAATTTCAATTCATTTGCACCTCTCAAAGACTACAACATCATATGTTACAAATGTTAATTTTGGGCATACAACTAGATGGTGTAGAATAGTGTTCCCTAAAATTCCTAAGACAAGAAAGAAGGAGAATAATCAATCTGTTCAAAATAATATGACATCTAAAGTTTGGAGAAAGAAAATGGAACAACAAAAAAAGCATAGTAATATAGGATTTTTACTCCCATCTCATCATTTATTGTATCAGTAAGATCAGTGAGTAAGGGGAATTGTCAAGTGTCTTATATTATAGCCCCAAGTATCCTTTGCCATTGATGTTGAAAGAGGAGAATTTTAGTAAGGGGGAGAAGCTTGTCAGGGGGAGTAGCTTGTGATCCTATTTCAGTAAAAGGGTAGTTTTTTTGTAGGGTTGCCATCAATGACAAAGGGGGAGATTGTTAGAATTATTGAGTTATCATTGACGTCAAGTTAGATATCTTCAAGGGTGATTTAATTTTGTCATTGATGTCAAGGCAGATATATTCAAAGGTGATTTTATATGCTTTAATATTTAAATGAAATATTTAAATGTTAAAATGGAAGGTTTATATTTAAATATATAAATTTTTAAATATTATAATCTGCATAGGCCAACCTCCTTAAGCGTACCATACAAAAGTGAAATTAAATTCAAATGTTTAAATACATGGGTTGACCTCCTTGGGCACAAATGACAAAAGGAAAGAATATTAATATGAGGCCATTAATTCACTTTGGATAGGGTAATAAATTTGAATATCCTTCAATAGGAGAGCAATAAATGAGTAGAAGATAAGGGAGGATGTCCTGGAGAGGAGTGCAAGTTCGATGGCATAGCAGTGATCCAAAGAAAGCTTTAAATATTTGATGGTGCAACTTTGATCTCAAGTGGGTGGTTAGCCCAATTGGTTGCCTAGCCTGCATTAGGACACTACGATGTAGAAGATTTAAAGTTTGAATCCCCTCAACAACTTTTTATTGTGTGACTGAAGTGCAAGGTATGGAAGGTTTAAATATTCGACTGTACCACTTCAATATCAACCGTTGGCTTACCCCAGTTGGTTTCCTAGCCCGTGTTAGGGTGCTACAGTGTAGAAGGTTCAAAGGTCAAATTTCATTGGTGTCTATTTTGCTATGGTTTTGTTGTTCAAGATAGTGGGATGAAGGATCCATATATTTTATTATGCCCCTTTGGTTTCAACTGTTGGGTTAGATTAGTTTCTCATGAGCCCGCGTTAGGGCATTATGTTACTAGAGATCATAAGATTGAATCTCATCCGCGAATTGCTAAGTTTTGTTGTGCAAGGTAAGGGTAAAGTTTTTAATTAAATTTGATAAAAGGGATATATAAGGAGTCATGTTGTTATTATAATGTTTTAGTTTGCAAATTTTATAAATGGGAGATATAGGAGTCACGTTGTTATTATAAATTTTTAGTTTGCAAATTTGATAAAAGGGATAAATAAGGAGTCATGTTGTTATTATAATATTTTATTTTGTAAATTTAAAAGGGAGATATAACGAGTCATTTTGATATAAAGTTTTATTTAATAAGTTTAAAAATAATATCATTATATCAAGGCAGATTTGAAAAGCACATACAAAATAAGGATCATCATTTTGAAGCAGATTTGGAGGGCACAAATTTGAAACAATTCAAGGCTTCAAGGAATAGAGTAAGAGGATTAAGTGCACATATTCACCCAAACATTTAATTAATAGGAAGGACAATTCAGCCATTTCAAGAAGAAGAAAAGATGCACATGATAGTGGAATAAAAGCAAGGTATTAGCATCTCCAATTCAACACACAAGTAAGTTATCTAATACTAGACTTGGGCTACCTTTAAAATGTAATAAATATGAGATATGTGGAAGTGAAATACTAAATGAATGTGAAGAACATATTGGCCATTTGAAGCTTTCTACACTAGTGCATATCATCCTCTATATGTTCATGAAGTTAAAATAATTCTGGGTAGAATATGTCTAAATTACCTTTTAGTTGAAGAAAGCAAACTCAAGAAAATGTGAAGAACTTGATGACATTATTGATAAAATTTTGGAGCATATTTGAGCAGTGTTTATGAGTAGGTTTTGGAGTAGATTTGAGTAGTGTTTGTGAGCAAGTTTTGGAGCAGATTTGAGCAATGTTTGTGAGAAGGTTTTAGAGAATATTTGAGTAGTATTTGTGAGCAAGTTTTGGAGAAAATTTGAGTAGTGTTTGTGAGCTTGTTTTGGAGCTAACTTGAGCAAGGGAATTGGTGTCTCCTATGGATTGGTGTTCATGAACTTGAGCAAGGGTATTGGTGTCTCTTGTGGATTAGTGTCCATAAACTTGAGAAATGGGATTGGTGTCTCCTATGGATTGGTGTCCATGAACTTGAGCAAGGGGATTGGTGTCTCCTATGGATTGGTGTCCATGAACTTGAGTAAGGGGATCCGTATCTCCTATGGATTGGTATCCATGAACTTGAGAAAGGTGATTGGTGTCCATAAACTTGAGAAAGGGGATTGGTGTCTCTAGTGGATTCGTGTCCATGAAATTGAAAAAAGGGATTGGTGTCTCCTGTGGATTAGTCTCCATGAACTTAAGCAAGGGGATTGGTGTCTCTTGTGGATTGGTGACCATGAACTTGTATAGGGTATTGGTGTCTCCTGTGGATAGGTGTCCATGAACTTGTATAGACGATTGGTGTCTCTTGTAGATTGGTGTCCATGAAATTGTATAGGGAATTGGTGTCTCCTATGGATTGGTGTACATGAACTTGTATAGGGGATTGGTGTATCCTATGGGTTTGTGCCCAAAAAAATTATTGAAGGAAAATATAAGCGATATTTTGTCATGGTTTTCTCCCGAGAGGGTGTTTCCACATAAAAGCATTATCTATTATGTGTATGGAAATTGTGCATTGATTTATTATTGCATTCATTTTATTGTTGTTATCATTTGGATTGAAAATTTTTATCTTATACTGTTCATCCCCCTCTCAGTATAATCTTGTGTTCTTCATTGTTCAATCCAAACAACTGTATGATCTAGAAAACTATACAATCTAGGCAACCATTCAATTTGAGCAACCATACGATAGTTAGGTAATCATTCAACCCAAGTAATAATCATACAACTCTAGGAAACCATTCAATCCCAACAACAATCGTACAACCTTGGGTAACTATTCAATCCAAGAAAAAATTGTACAACCTTGGGTAATTATTTAATTCCAAAAAAAATCATACAACCCTACGCAACTGTTTAATCCAAGCAACAATAATTCAATCCAAGTAAAAATTATACAACCTTCAGTAACCGTTCAATATAATAGTCCAATTGTTTGGTTATACGAGGATTCTTTTGTTGAGGTAATTTTATGGTACAACTGTATGCTTCTAACTTGAACCCTAACTATGCATTCCCTTTTTTAAAATTAAATAGTTAGCTTCCATGTGCAATGCCAAAATGGAATTGATCTTAGTATGTTAACTGTGAGAAGGATCATTATTTTGTAGTCTATTGCACCCAATCTCCTTTCCTAGTTTGGATCCAAAATGAGTACAAATCCTTGCATATTAAAATCTCTCACATTACATTTGGAAGTAAATTCACAATTCCTTAATCACATTGTTGTCTCAAACAATGTTCTTGCCTATGAGACTATATTTTTATGGCTCTACTACTCTTTATTGTTGGTGTTTGTCTTCACTATGTTTCTTCCTCATATCACTCGAAGAGCTCTTCAAATTATAGTGCCACCACCATGGTTCTTCCTTATCAAGATGCAACGTACCGAATGATCCTCAAGAACCTAAACAAATAGAAATAAAAAAAAAACACACAAATCCAAATATGCAATTTATAGTAGCAAGTATCACAAATGTAAATGGATAAAGAAGCTTATATTTATTTATCAATATTACAAATCCAATTGGAAAAACCTCCCTTTCATCTCTTTGCCAACCCCCTCTTAGACAAAAGCATATAATTTATAATTTTAGTTGCATAACAAGTGGACTATTAGCTTTTCACTTCCATGATTATTCATCTTCTAGATATTATTAGGATTCTCCTGCATCAACAAACTATTGATGTTATCTTCATGGATATGACATGATATGGAATAAATAGTTTATTACAAAATATAAATATGATTATATGGTCATTAGATAAATAATGTTTCCCAACAACTCATGACATATTGAGTCACTAATCATAGATGAATCAAAATAAGTTCATGATTTCCAAATAACTTAATAATATTAGATGCTAAATTATAATCTATTAGCCAAAACATACCAAACATGTTTTGTAATACTTAATATGATATACAAAAAAAACATAATATGTTTATCAAATTTCTATAACTAAACCATAATGTAGGATCTCTAAGTAAACACCAAATATTTTAAATATTTTAAATGTGGTAAAGTATAATTTTATACATTGCTTTGTACACATATCTAGGAAGCTTGATATAATCTAAAATCCCTAAATAAATTTTTTAAATTAACCAATAATATATATATATATATATATATATATATATATATATATGCATTATTTATCCTAAATAGTTTCCAAACTATGAACCATGTTAATACTAGTGAGAACTAATAGTATTTATAATTGCTATGACCAAATTTTTAGCCCCCAAAAATAGAACTAATGTATTCCTTTCATAGGGCATCAACTAACTTGCATAATCCCCTTTCATTTTAACAATATAAATTAGCTTATTCTTATCAACATGTATCACCTCATATTTGCTTTATAAAAATTCATACCAAGCTGATAATTCCTAATGATTTCAATATTTGGTAAAAGATTAATTATTCATATAAGGATTATGTCAAGCATTATTTAAGGTGTATGTACCATTATTATACTTTGACAAAGTATGATGTACCATATTGAAGTGAAATAGACTCATTCTTAGCTTGATCTTTAATGGAATTAACATACCAAAATTTGTAACATGTATAATGCCAAGATGCACAAGAGTCGAAGTATCACTTAGGGTGTTGACTTCATGGACTCTTAGTCACAAAGGTAAATTTCTCTTCGTGGTCTTCTACCTCAAAAATAATGACTTGCTTAGTCATATTCTTGCTTTGTTTATTTTTTAGTAATCTCCATTGAAATTACCAAATTTTCTATAAGAATAAAAAAAGGTTGAATTGATTTATATAATATTCTTGATTTGTTTATGGCTATATGATGGCTTGTCATTCTATCTACCCTTGATTTTGACTATAGTATTTAATGACTCCATATGCTATAATTTCTTCTAGTCAATTTTTATGAATATTATGAATCTAAAATAATTATAGTCTAACTATTTGTAATTTCCTCACTAATAGAAACCCTAAAAACCAAAGGTATAATGTTGAACAAATGATCACTAAATGCTAGACTCTAAAGAATTTATTTTTAGTCATGCAAACACAAAATACTAAACTCAAAATGTTTAATATCATAGATTGCTTTACTCAAACTTTAAATTTTAGTTGTATTGAAATCATCAAAATCAAGTTTAAAATTTTGAATAAATACAAAATGATAGGCCCTCTTGGTTCATAATCCTCCTAGTATATATCTTATGCCCTAGACCATGACCAATATTGGATAGCTCAAAATTACTTCTAAGTCAACCTCCAATGAAGGTTGGTTCCTTGCTTGTGCTAAATAAAAATAAATATTATAAGACTAAATATAAAGAGAGAGTTAGAGAGAGAGGGAAAAGGGGTATAAATTGATTAAATAGTGGATATATTATAGGTAATATAAATGCAACTCACTTTTCAATTGTCCTACAACTTAACATTAAATAGAGCCTAATAAACCAGTTACCAAATAAAACATTATAAAATTTATATTTAACTCATGCTATGCATCCTCTAACACTCCAAGAGCTTTGAAAAATATAATTCAAACAACGATCCAAAGTTAAGAGAATTTTTCTAATAAAATCTATCACCCACAAATCATTAACATAGATATCTAGAAGTACACAACTCACATACACATTGTTATCTAAAACACATTTACTAGTAGAATATAAAAATCTCTTTTCATTAACAATAAAGCAAAATCTAAATTTTACAACAAGAAAATCCTAAAAGTGTTGACCCTCATTAAAGAGGAAACTTAATCTATTTATATTTTCTTGCAATGCATTCAATCTAGCTTAATCGTTACATGGGTAGCCTAGCATAGTCTTGACACAAATAGATATAACCTATCCCAATCTAGAGCTCATATGAAATCAACATGCTTAAGGGGAATGGGTATCACTTTCTTACCTTATCTTGGCCAACTATCAATCTCCAAGACTAATTATCTTGATCCTAATCATCGAAGAAACCACTCACAATCCAGGTAGTTGTGTATCTTTAACAGGATTGGGCATCTTTAGCATACTCAAATCTTCACTACTACACCTTATTGTTATGTTAGTTGTCAAAATTATAGGCACTTCTATTTATGATTAGTATGTTGTAATCACAATGACACTGAGAGGGGGGGTGAATCAGTGTGTTCTTTAAAATTTCTAAAACATATGATTTTAAAACCAGCAGCAGTTTAAAGCAGATAAAAGAGATACTAAATGCATCAATAAAGCATCACACATAACACAACATTTTAACGAGGTTCACCAATGTGGCTACTCCTCAAAAATACTGCTTGGACTACCATCCAAATCCAGTCAATGCAAAGCTACAACTTTACATAATCCTTTACCAGCACCAACTGGAAGGAGCACCAACCCCTTAACTTTATCTGCTTCAACAGAATGGAGCACCAACTCCTATTTTACCAACACCTACTGGAAAGAGGCACCAACCCCTTAATTTGCCAGCACCAACTAGACTTCAATATTGAATAAAAAATGTTTGACATATACCTTTGTTATTGCAAGACTATAACTGGTCTACATCACCTTTGGAATCTCTGTGCACTCTGCTCTCTCTTGCACAATCACTTCACACAGTTTGCTGCACTGCTACAACTAGACTTTGCAATCAACTTTGCCCTTCGTGCTTCTCTGCACACTCTGCTTTCTCTGCGCACTCACTTTGCACACTCTATGTCATTTCACATTCTGCTCTCTGCTCAACACGAACTTCACTCTCACAAACACTATGCTTGCATTCACACTTTATCTTCACACACCACTCTTCAAACTCGAAGTACCCTTGCTTTTATAGAAGAATTTTTAGGAACAAACCCTAAAAGAATGTCGGTTGAGAAACCCTAGAATTTGTCAGCTGCCAAACCCTAAAATCCATCGGCTGTAACCCTAAGAATGTCGGCTGCAAAACCCTTCTACCACCTTCATCACCTTCCTGTAGCTTATTGCCGTGAAATAGTAACACGTCGGCCCTTTTTAATTTAATTTAATATTTTAATTTAAATTTTAAATAAAATAAAATTTAAACTAAATATTTAAAATTAAATATCTTCATCACCGGGGCATATTTTTCAACGAAACGAAGAGCCAACTTGGGTTTTAGGAAAAACCCATTTCAAATATATTATCCATGGTTTTAAATAAACCTTTTATTTTGACTGCCTTGGTTTTCACAAAAAAACCTTTAAAATTTAAACCAAATATTTAAAATTAAATATCTTCATCACCGGGGCATCTTTTTCAACGAAACGAAGAGCCAACTTGGGTTTTAAGAAAAACCCATTTCAAATATATTATCCATGATTTTAAATAAAAATTTTTATTTTTACTGCCTTGGTTTTCACAAAAATCCTTGCCGCTTCTTGTTTGAACTGCCTGTCCATTGCATCATTAGATCTAACTGACTGTATTGACAACAATGACAATCCTCCTGCAACACCTTGCTCAACACTAAACCCTATCAATTGTACTTTGGCTGCACCTTGCTGTTCAATAAACTATTTTCCATTGCATCAATAAATCTGTCTGACTGTGTTGACAACAATGACAATACTGTTTGCTGCACTTTGCTCAACAATCTCCCCCTTTGGAATTGTTGGCAACACGTGCAATTTTCCTGTAAATCTTCTCCCCCTTTGACAATAATACCAAAGGGCTGCTGCAGACTCCCCCTGAGTCTATGCACAACATTCTTAGACACAAATTATTACAATTAGCAAATATTCCAAGCATGAACAAGAAGAAAAACAAATACACAAATGCTCCCCCTGAGTCCAAGACCACTTCATTTCACTGATTGACAACATCATGATAAGCATAATAGGCATCAATAAAATCAACAATGTGAATAGTAGCAATAACTAGTGAA
The DNA here is from genome assembly GCA_028583015.1 of Wollemia nobilis. NCBI lineage: Eukaryota > Viridiplantae > Streptophyta > Pinopsida > Araucariales > Araucariaceae > Wollemia > Wollemia nobilis. Next base: position 2,399,765 of record JAQPPZ010003183.1, read on the forward strand.
TGACACCATCACCGTCAACTTCACCAATATAACATGTGTAAGAACATGACTGAACCACTATCTTCTGTGCAGCTACCCTCTGTTACCTTGCAAACTCAAACTTGTCCACTGTTAGTGAAGGCATACAATAATCTTATATAGCCAAATTTTTGTTCTGTAATGCCAGCAACATCTGCATACAACTTCACCATGCATCTTGGATATATTCTCAACAAGCTTGAACCCAATGACAGTTGTTTGTCTCTCTCTGCAGTGAGAATCCAGCAGGCTACCTCAATCCACTTTCAACTCTGTGCAAGTACCAAACACTGTACCATAGGATAACCAACATCTTTTCTCAACCAATTAGGGCTTTAGCAACAATGCTTATAGATATCATTCAACTCAAGATTAACCTTGAAGCATTCAACCAATCACTACATGAAAAGGAAACTAGTAGACATCCTTTTCCTTCCAAAGGTATTTGAACAAGACATCCACCAACATAAATCACCAAGGCAAAGAATAACTTGCTCAAATCAAACTCAATGGAGTAAGCCTAAATCATGTATCAAGAAAAGTTTTAACTTGATCAAAACAACCACTATGAAAGCAACTCAACTATTCATCACCAGGCTGGAAATCATCTGGCTGCTCATTAAAAAACTTTTTCTTCAATCTTCCCATTTAACATGCTGATTTCACTTTTGTCAACAGAATTGACAAGTGACTCACATCTGTACCAATTTTTGTCTAGCACTGCAATTTTATTGCCAACTCTTACTTTCAACTATGCATGTCGAAAGAAGACATTTTGTCAAACACTTTATGGCCAACCGTAGTGCACCTTACTCAACCTCAAGCTTCTTATCCTTGAACTGGCATTAAATCAATAGTTAAAACAAAACCGTCTGTGAATTAAATATATTCACCAAGGTGTCCTGAAAGATCTGGAAATCTTCACATCAAAGAGTAAAAACAAATACATGCTGCTCGAAACACAAATACACAGCTAGGGCAAGCATTCTTTCGTTGAGCAAATTATCTGGACTATTATGATTCATAATTTTGAACAGTGGTATTAAGAATCATCAATAGTACAACAGTGACATATCTCAAAACTACCAATGGTGACAGCTCTCAAATTAAACACCACACTTCACGGCATTTCCACAAACCACTATATAAATTTATTTTTTTTTGGTAAGTAATAGAATATTATAATTAACACCGGGTTTTAACTGGTTGACCCAAAACCATTTTACAAAATAAGGTCCACTGACCAACTGGACAAAGGCCAAGCCCTAAAAGTTTAAACTGACAACAAAAATGGCCAAGACCTACTCTTCCATTAGAATACAGCCAAACTAAACTATGGAAGCCTAATATTATGGCCATCAGAAAAGAAAGATGCAAAAAAGAACTAACAAAGACAAACCACTATATAAATTGAAAAAAACACTTTAACAACTATACAACATTAACCCGACTGCTTACCTTTCATCCTCAGATACCTAGACAAATACATAGGAGCATTAAAATAAAACTTTAATATTGCTCCTCCTGAGGATGTGCCACCTGGAGTTGCTTAGAGCAATGGCGGAGTAGCCTCCTTCAGTCCAAGGAGACACAATTTCCTTTCTTCTGTCTTTCTCCAGACTTTCCTGAACTTGGGCTTGGGTTTTTCAACAACATCCCTATTTTGCTCCTGTTCGTGAACTTGAACATTTCTCTTGTGGGGTTGTCTCTTGTGCATTCTTGATGGATGATTATTTTCTTTTCTTTTATGCACATGATATGTTCCTTGTCGGTGTTGTCCTCTTTGTGTCCGATGAAATCTAGGGTTTTGCCTTAGATTAGATATAGAAGTGCTTGGACAGAACCTTGCTATGTGCCCTTGACCGTTGCATTTAAAACATTGCACATGTTTTATTCCCTGTCTGTATTGCATTCTATGTGTATGATGAAATCTATGGTATTGCCTTAGATTGGATACATAAGTGCTTGAACAAAACCTTGCTATGTGCCCATGGCCATTACATTTAAAACATTGCACAGGGTGTTCACTCAAAAAAATAGAAGTATTTTTATCAGCATAACTCTTTGATCTATTGTTTAGTCCACAATAAATTGCCTTGTGACCAAAGTGGTTGCATTTAGAACAATAGCCATAAAAAGCATTATTATTAAAAGAGTGAGAGTGAGAGAACCTCTTTTGCTATGGTTGCTTTGCTGTAGATCTTCTTTGATATTTTCTTCCTTTTGAGGATTCAGCTTCAGACTTTTCTTGTTTCAATCCTTCAACCGAGGACTTCTTCTTCTCTGCATATTTGGAGGATGAAGGTTGTTCAGCTTCATATCCAAGACCAAACTTAGTTGTGGAGCTTCTTTGTTGATTTATCATTGTATCTAGCAACTCTGTGCTCTTCTCAAATTTGAGATTTATATTGGCCTCTTTTAGTTGTTTCTTCAATGAAACAATCTCTTCATCTTGTTGGCAGCATACAGTCTCTTTCTCATTGATTTGATACCTGAGAGTTTCTTCACTCTTTTTGAACTCTTCTATTTTCAGCTCCAGATTGTTAACAACTTTGTTAGATTCCTCTTCATGTTTGTTGTATATACCAACTTTATTACTCATTTCTTCTATCTGCATTCTTAAACCGTCAATTTCTTTTTCTAGCTTGTTGCAATACTTTGTTTTCCTAGAAGATTGCATTTCAAGATCTTCAAAAATTTTCTTGTAATATTCTACTTGAATTTTCAAGTTGGTGATTATATCTTCTGCATCCTCAACCTTTTTACTCAAGTCTGAAATCAGTTTTCATTCCCAATTTGCTTCTACATCACTTCCTTCTTCATCACACTCTTGTTCTGAATCTGTTTCTTTATCAATTTTGAATGGATCATCTTCATCTTCACTACTACTAAACCCATGGCACTGGCGTCCATTATGCCCGAGTTGACCACAAACAAAACATTCTCTACCTTGTGAGAAATCAGCTACAAAGTGATCGGTCTTCCCACATCTGGTGCAAAACTTTATTAATCTGGATTGTTCTCCACTGTTTGATTCATCTCTTGAATCTATTTTCATTCCCAAAGAAGCAACATTGAGATCATATTCATTTTCTTTTATGCCCTTGTGAGATTTCTTCTTCTTGTGTCTTATGGTTTTGCTTTTGCCTTTCCTTGCCATTTGTATTCTTGTAAGATCTTCCTTCAAGCTGTTAAACTTTCCGAAGGAACCTTGCTCTGATACCAATTGTTGTAATCACAATGACACTGAGAGGGGGGGTGAATCAGTGTGTTCTTTAAAATTTCTAAAACATATGATTTTAAAACCAGTAGCAGTTTAAAGCAGATAAAAGAGATACTAAATGCATCAAGAAAGCATCACACATAACACAACATTTTAACGAGGTTCACCAATGTGGCTACTCCTCAAAAAGATTGCTTGGACTACCATCCAAATCCAGTCAATGCAAAGCTACAACTTTACATAATCCTTTACCAACACCAACTGGAAGGAGCACCAACCCCTTAACTTTATCTGCTTCAATAGAATGGAGCACCAACTCCTATTTTACCAGCACCTACTAGAAAGAGGCACCAACCCCTTAATTTTCCAGCACCAACTGGACAAATTGTTTACCAGCACCAACTGGAAAGAGGCACCAACCCCTTAATTTGCCAGCACCAACTAGACTTCAATATTGAATAAAAAATGTTTGACATATACCTTTGTTATTGCAAGACTCTAACTGGTCTACATCACCTTTGGAATCTCTGTGCACTCTGCTCTCTCTTGCACAATCACTTCACACAGTTTGCTGCACTGCTACAACTAGACTTTGCAATCAACTTTGCCCTTCGCGCTTCTCTGCACACTCTGCTTTCTCTGCGCACTCACTTCGCACACTCTGTGTCGTTTCACATTCTGCTCTCTGCTCAACATGAACTTCACTCTCACAAACACTATGCTTGCATTCACACTTTATCTTCACACACCACTCTTCAAAATCGAAGTACCCTTGCTTTTATAGAAGAATTTTTAGGAACAAACCCTAAAATAATGTCGGTTGAGAAACCCTAGAATTTGTTAGCTGCCAAACCCTAAAATCCGTCGGCTGTAACCCTAAGAATGTCGACTGCAAAAAAATTCTACCACCTTCGTCACCTTCCTGTAGCTTATTGCCGTGAAATAGTAACACGTAGGCCCTTTTTAATTTAATTTAATATTTTAATTTAAATTTTAAATTAAATAAAATTTAAACTAAATATTTAAAATTAAATATCTTCATCACCGGGGCATCTTTTTCAACGAAACGAAGAGCCAACTTGGGTTTTAGGAAAAAACCATTTCAAATATGTTATCCATGGTTTTAAATAAACCTTTTATTTTTATTGCCTTGGTTTTCACAAAAAAACCTTTAAAATTTAAACCAAATATTTAAAATTAAATATCTTCATCACCGGGGCATCTTTTTCAACGAAACGAAGAGCCAACTTTGGTTTTAAGAAAAACCCATTTCAAATATGTTATCCATGATTTTAAATAAAACTTTTTATTTTGACTTCCTTGGTTTTCACAAAAATCCTTTCCGCTTCTTGTTTGAACTGCCTATCCATTGCATCATTAGATCTAACTGACTGTATTGACAACAATGACAATCCTCCTGCAACACCTTGCTCAACACTGAACCCTATCAATTGTACTTTGGCTGCACCTTGCTGTTCAATAAACTCTTGTCCATTGCATCAATAAATCTGTCTGACTATGTTGACAACAATGACAATACTGTTTGCTGCACTTTGCTCAACATAGTAGACACTTATGTTGTTATTATAGGTTCCATAATACTATCACTTTCTTTCTTGGTAGTTGCAATCTCAGCTTAACTACTTTGATTTTAATGGGTAAGGAATGACCGAGTGGTCCAGGCCTCTAGCATACATGATATTTTATAAAAGGGACATACTCAAGAGCCTTTTGTCTTCATCTACTAATGATGTTTTTTTGCTTGCTACAAGGGTCTTGGAGACCTAACCAAGACTCTTGGAAGTCTTTATTGATGTCATTATTTAGAACTTATAACACTCATACCGTTCAACTGCTCACACATTTTGAGCTATTTTGCTTTGCTAAATCTTAGTGGCCAAGAATTCTAAGGACTTATTCTATTGTCATCATATAAAAATTTTAGCTAATGCTTGTTATAAACTCTACACTACTTTGTTGCATGTTTATTGGATAAAATTTCGAGTACCTTAATTGACATCATCTTTGCTAAACCCTAGTCACTATTACTCTATGAACTCTTGACTAGCCAAGAATTTTGAATGTTTTTGCTAATGTGATCATTGAAAATTTCTTTCCACTCTTGTTTTGCATTCTATATTGGCCAACTCTTTTGGGATCTTTTGCTTGCATCATAACTTCCATCCTAGACTATTACTTACTATAAACCTAGTCAAGACTCTTTCACACTTATGTTGATATCACCTTGGTAGAAACCCCAACCATTCATGCTTTTGGGATATTGACCAGATGAGACTTTTGGGATGCCTTTCTTATGCCATTACTTGAAATTCCTAGCCACATTAAGCTTTGTTGATATATCAATCCAAAAAGAAGTGTCTAGATTTTTTTCTTTAGGAAAATTTTAGGCCTGACAAGAAGCATTTGGAATTCTAGTCAATAATATACAAAAGTATCAAGCCTGACAAGTTTTCCTCGTATTTTAGTAATAAGTTTTTTGTAAAATTAATAGTCCAACAAAATTTTCTAGGACTTATCTACGTGGGAAATCTCATGGGCCCATATTAGTGGCACCCTTGGGGAATTTTTGCTTACAAAATTTATAAACCAGAGAGCTCTATTTATTAGGTAATTAATTCAAGAAAATAGGAGAAAAGTATTAAGATGCAAAGAGGCATGTGTTTGAGATTTCATCAAAATATGTCATTTTACAACAAAAGAGGAGCAAAACAAAAACTGGATAAATGAAGCAATACAACTAGCAGGATTAGTATTTTTAAGTTTTAGAGGTTTCATCTTGTGCTTCCTACCTTTGATTTTCCATAGCTAATTCCCTCCCCTAATTATATTTACTCATTTTATTGGTCAGTTGAGATGTCTTTCTTGATCATTAATATTTGATGAGTAGATTCCCAAGCCTTCTTTTATGGGAGCAAGAATATTTTATCTTTAGTATATATAACTATTAATTAATAAACCTTCTTGTATGAGGGATCTAGATATATCCTTGTAAGCTCTTGCACCTTAGCATGTATTGTAGCTAGTGTACCAAAAAATGCAAAAACTATATCTTCATTTGTAGGTTCCATCCACTTATTAAATTCTTCTTCATTGCTATCCATGAGTTCAAATTGAGTATTGAGATACTCCTTGGTATAATTTTTTTCTATTTTATCCTAGATATTGGGGAGACTAAATTTAATTATGTCCTTTAACTAAGCCATTATCCCCTTTTGCACTTAATGACACAAAGAGCTCCCATCCTTGTTGTACCACTTGATACCACTCTATGAACCAATGAGATAGGTGCATTGCTTCATCTTATTTTTGACCTATAAATACTACAAGCTATGGGTTGAATATTTTCTTCAAAATATTTACAATGTTTTATAACACTTTCACCCTTTCAACTATTGATTATGATCTAAAAAAAAATTCTGATGATTTGACCACTTGCAAGCTAAAACTCAAGTACTCTATTATTGGGTACATGAGCATGGTTGCTTCACAAAATTTTCTCCAAATGTCCATTTTTATTTTCATAAAATACTTCTTGAGAGAAGTGGGGAGCTTATATTTTCTACTTTTCATCATCAATCTCTAGTTTTAGGTTCTTTAATTTTAATTTGAAGGCCTATATCTTCTCATATCTTTCATACAAATGAACTAGGGTTGGAGCTTCCTCAAGGTTTTGCTATAGTTTCTCAACTTGTATTTTCAAGACCTTCTTTTAGCCTTTTTCTATTCTAGATCCTTTGATAGTAATTTTACCTTTTGCTTCTCCCTACAATATTTTACTTCCATCTAAAATCCTTTCATAAGTATCACATCAATTGATTAACTAGCTATTTGTGTAAAATCACCTAATGGAATCTTAGCAACATCCACGTCTTGCATCATCCACCTATAGTCTGCTAGTGTCAATTTATAGGTAGACTTGTCAGTAGTAGTGTGAATCTTGTTATAGTATGCAACACCTATCATTCTTGTTGGTGCTTTCTTTAGCTCCTTCCTAGGTGCATTCTCATCCATACATTTTTTGTATTAGCTTGAGCTTGCTAAAATTGGCTTAAAATATCCATAGCCAAGTAGCTATAAATGGGAACAATAATAAAATATGATTGAAGGCAGAATAGAGAAAGAAATGGTTTGTAAATTATGGAAACATCCTCAAAATTTGGAGGCATTGAGCTTTTAGAGGCTTTCTCATATTTTGGAAGTACGACAAAAGTGATGTTCTTAGTGGGTGATTAGGAAATGGTTGTCTCTTATGGAATTTTCTTTGGAGGATAGGGATTTGGTGGAGATAAATTGGAAGATGTGGGATTAGGAAAAAGAGAGGACACACCTATTTCTTGCTATCTAGTTTGCTTTTGAGTCATCATATTGGTGTCTTGATTCTTGGCCTTCTTTACCCCCTCATCTAGTTGATGTGGCAAGGAGCCTTTACTTTTAAAATTATCTCTTGATTCAGGTTGCATTGATATCTTGGAAATTTTTGTAAAAAAGTGAGAAGTCCCTTATTTTTCTGGATAGCTAGTTCTAGCTCAAAGTCCTACGAGGCATCCCATTTATTTTAGTTGAAGGGGCTCAAACATGCCTGATGGAGTTTTACCAAGGCGTCCTCTAATGTAACCCATTGTTTTCATGAGATATACCCTCATTGAGTGTATTTGTCATAGTTATTGTGGTAAGGGTGATTTAATTTCTTATTGCCAAGTTGAACTTCATCTAGTTAGTATTGTTTTCTTGTATTTGTTCTATTTTGAATCCCAACTTATTGTTTATCTAACTATAGTTTCTATATAACTTAATATTATTTTTAAAACTACTTGTATTGATCTAAACCTGCTTCTTCCTTTTCCTCCAGGTCATATTCTTCATCACTTTATTTTGAGGTTTTAACCTCCTCCTCTTCATTACCTACCCAGGTTTGGTAATTTCCATTGTAGCATTATTCAAATTCGTAGTCTATATTAAGCTTGAAACCCTTTTTTTGCATGCCATTTTTGCATCTAAATATCCATTCTTGGATTTTCTTCTCTAACCAGTATTGTTTATTTTCCATTTTCTCTCTCCTTGTCTCACTCAAGATATTGTATTTATTTTTAATAGGATCATATGTATATAGTACATCACAAAAATTCCCTCAAGTAGGTATTTTCTTTTCTTTTCTCATATCTATATTTACTTCCTCTTCTTCTAGCTTATTCCATATTACTTCTATCTCTAACCTTTGGATATATATAAAAGTAGGAGGCTTATTATTTACATTTTTAAGCTTAGATTCAAAAACACTATCTAGATCATACCTCCACTTGTCTAGAACCACTTTTAGTTTAAGTCTCTATAGTTTAGCTTTTAGAGCTTCTTTTTTCTTTTAGACCCTTAAGGTAATTGGAATATAGTTTAGATGTAAATCATATGTAAAGTACTTATTTACTTATTATCTAAAACTAACATGTATGGAGTCCACTTACCAATAGAATTCTATTCCAAAGACCTAGTCACTTACATAATACAAAAGCAAGAAGGGTACCCTATTGAAGCTGTATGCCCTTATCATTGTGTCCATATTCAAAAATCACCAATTTATAATTTCTTTTCCAATATTCCAAATATGATTTATTGTTTTTTTATTAGTTGAGTAATTTTTCCATAGATATAGGCCAAAGCAAGGCCTAAGAAATTTTGGTTAAATTCCATATAAGGGCTTGATGTCCTAAGGGCTATTGTTAAATCCACCATCATAAAAAAATTCCCCTCTAAGTTTCTCTTACTTAAATTTTAAACCCAAGAAACTAATTGCTTTAAAATATACAAATAACCAAGCCAAATATGACGGGTACCTAAACACCCCATATTCATTCTTTTTAAATTCTATCAGTTGGGCATGTATGACTAAGCTAAGGTACTAGGCCCAATAAAAATAGATGTGGATTTGAGGGTTGGTCATAGTGTATGTCGTAGCTATCTAATATTTTCATACATATTTATCACTATCCATCCCAAAAATGATAGTTAGCATGGCAAACATATCTTGCAAAAATTTTAAATCAAATTTTTTTATAGGTCATTCATGAAATTTGGGGAAGCAATGGTGCAATTGGTCACTGAGCAAATTTAGTAGTCTACCATTATAGTAGATCCTTTATTTTGTGAACACCTACTACAAATACCAATATAAAATTTTTAGGCATGAGAGAAAAGAGTAATTGACCTTTACAATCAAGAATTATCCTAGTTTTGACATCCTAGTTTTTTATGACCAGTTTTATAGCTTCAAGTAAGGATGCAAGCACTTGGGCATGTTAGAGAATATTACATTATTTTATAGATTAGAGTTTGAGTCTAGGAGAATGATTTATATTTTATGTAAGTGTCTATGTGCAGGATATGCACAAGTGTCATGTAAGTAGGTATGCAAGTAATTAGAAAACTAAGAGTCTTGTATACAAGTGGCATGATAAGAAGCCAAAGGTCATATGAAAAGCAAACATCATGAAATTGAAGAGTTGTATTGCATGGATATATTATGAATACAAAGCTCCATGAAATGTATATAAAAAAGAGAAAATATCAAGATTGTATATGTGACATGTGAATATTATTGTAAGTATTCTTTATGCTTGTACATGAATGATTTTATCCATTTACATTCATATTTGATATTAAAGTGAATTTTATTTTATTTATATTGGCTAGTTTATATATTTGATTTCTTATTTTAATTCTACTCTTATTATTGATATTTCAACCTAAGATATTGTGTCTTAATTATAGTGGGACCTGAGATAGTTTGTGGTACTTTGACTTAAAATCCAATAGTGGTATCAAAGCTACTACTTAATTCTATCTAGTTTTGATAGAGTTATATTTTAGAAGCCACCATAATATTGGAGTATGTCTACTTTGAAATCAATGAAGACTTGGAATCTATTTTAAATATCTAATTGAGTAAATATTTATGGGATAGATAAAAGTCACCCTCATTTGGTTGCTAGGGTCTTTCCATAAGGTTTAGAGAAAGCCTGTGAATATAAGGACTCAACTAGAATTGATTAAGGGACAACTCAGAAGAAAGTTAGATATGAGGAGACATTCAAAGTCACCCTGATAATAGTTGGATTCTCTAGAAAATAGGAGAATCATTTTGTTCTTAGGTTTGACCTAAGACATTAGATATAGATTGCAGATATTGAGAAGCATCTAATCTTATAAATGAATTAAGTATCATAGATTTTAGTGATAGATAACCATCTAAGCTTCCTAAGCACATATATTGAGAATTAGTATAAGCTTCCATAGAGAAGAACAATAAAAATAAGTATAGAGAAGAAATTTTAGAGGTATATAGAGAAGTTGAAGTGCTAGTTAATCACAAAACTAGAAGGATCAGGTTGACTGAAACTCTTATAGAATTTTAGTCTTGGCCTTGAGGATATTTTAAATATATATAAAATAATATACTTGATATAGAAGGAAAGGAGAATACTTAAAGTGATTTTAAGGGTACTATTCTTCAAAGGTGATAAATGAGAGTACTATCCAAAAAAGCATTCAAATCAAAAGATAGAAGTGCTATAGAAGAGCATTATCTAGATTATTATACATGTAGTAACTAGGAGCACTAATCAAAGTGCCATAATTTCTAGAAAAGTTTTGTATAGAAAATAATTCAAGTACTATCTAGAAGCACTAATTTGAGAGCCATAAGGATGACCTACACATTATCTAAGAAGCCATTTGAGCATTATCTATAAGTACAAACCACATAGAGAGCCATTAGAATATAATGTTATCTAAACTCAAGCATATTCAAAGTGCTAACTATTGAAGGAATAAGCATTAGTAGAACACAATCCAACATTCTAGATAACTATGTATAGAACAGTGCTATCAAAGCACCATATATAAAGGCACCTAATAAACTCTGGTAGAATCTAAGAATAGATATCCAAGGATCCTAAGCAGTTGAGCTAGACTAACCTATTACTATCATCTATAATCATAGAGCACTATCCAAAATTTTAGAGCACCATCCCAAACATGATATAGAAACTTTAGAATTGCATAGAGAGCCATATAGAAGCATAGAGCATCATCCCAAGCATGCTATAGAAATCTAAAGAGTTCCATAGAGCACCAACCTTACCTGAGCGTAGTAGTCAAAATTTGGTAGGTAGATGTGAGAGTTGAAGATGGAGTGATTATTTCTAGCAGGTAACATTCATATGTTACAATTCAAAATATATTAAAGACATTTTATTTTTTGAGCGTGTTGAAGAAGGAAAGGTATGACTTATGACCTTTCATATTGGAGGGAAAATTAAATAGAATTGAATTTAAATTTTATAGAAGTTCTAGGAGGGAGTTATAAGTTTTTTCTACTTTGGAATTTATTTATTTCAAAAGTTAATTTTTGAAAGATTTAAATTTATTTAAATTTTTGCAGTGATAAGAATTTCTACTAGGATTTAATTTTCTTAAAATTGGTTTTTAAAGTTTGAAGAATTAGAATTTAAGATTTAAAGTTTTTGAATATTTAAAATTTAGTGAAATTTTGGAATTTGAAAATATTTGAAATTTTGTAAATTTAGTAGGGAGTTAAGGATTAGTACATCAAAGGTTTAAAATTTAAAATTTACAAATTTCTTATTTGAGTAATTATTTAAAGTTTTTTGAAATTGCAAGTTATTATTAACTTTGGAGATATAAGGATTTCAAATTCAAAATAATTTATCATGGATTATTGGTATATTGATTTTGGAGCAAGTAGGCATATGATAGGAAATAAACAATGGTTTAACAATTTTCAAGAGAAATATGAAAAACCAGTTGTCATAGCAAATAATATAACTTATGAGGTCAAAGGAGTAGGAGATGTTTTAATTGATCTATCAAAGGAAAAAGAAATAATTAGTAATGTATTATATGTACCTGAATTAATTGCTAATATTTTTTTGGTATCTCAACTCATGGATAAAAATATAGCAGTTGAATTCAAAATTATTATTTTATTTTTTATTTTTTATTTTTTGTGGAAAACATCCCAAAAGGGATGCCACTTTCGGGTAAGACCCAAGGAGGCAGGGGTATCCATTGAATTCAAAATTATTAAAAACAAGAAAAATTATCTTATTACTAACCAAGGAAATGTTATGGATTTTGGTTCTTATAAAAATAGTTTGTTTATGTTAGATACTCCATAAAATATGGATCTATCAACAGGGATTTCATAAACAAAAGAACTTTGACATAAAAGGCTAGGACATATAAGTGTATCTTCATTAAATGAAATGAGTAAACATCAAATGATTAAAGGCTTACCTAAAATTTTATGGTAATATATATTATGTCCATAATGTCTAGTAGGAAAAAAACATAGAATACCTTTTGAACTCAGTCATTATAGATATCAAGAACCATTGAAATTAATATATACATATTTATGTGGTCTAATGAACATTACTAGTTTTAGATGACATGTATTTTTAACTGTTTGTTGATGATTATTCCAAAAATATGTGGGTGCATTTTATGAAACTCAAGTCCAAAATATTTAGTTGCTTTAAACAATTCAAACTACTAGTGGAAAAAGAAACAATAAAATCAATCAAGAATCTTTGTTCATATAGAGGATGTGAATTTTTATCAAGGAAATTTAACTCTTTTTTAGAAATAAATGGCATAAAAAGATAGCTCACCACAATACATTCACCACAACAAAATGATATTACAAAAAGAAGAAATAGATCTATTATGAAAATGATTCACCGTATGCTAAAACAATCTCATCTTGATCATCAATATTTGGAAAAAATAGTTAAAACAACTATATATTTATAAAATAGATCACCCACAAGGATACTAAAAAATGTTACTTTTAAATAAATATGGTCTTTCAAAAAACAATAGTAGAATAGTTAAAATATTTTAATGTAAGGCATACATGCATATTCTAAATAAAATAAGAACTTAATTGGATGGCAAAACTATGTGTAGAATATTTATTGGTTATTATGATGATTCAACTGGATACAAAATAATTGATCCAATTACAAGTAAAATTTACATAAGCAAAGACTAGTATTTGATGAAGGAAACAAAAATGTTATTAAACAACAAAATATTGATATAGGGACAATTCTAAGATTTTTAGAAGATGACTCATCAAGTGCCAAAGTAATTGATATAGAGACACTTAGGACTTAAAGCTAGATAAAATGCTATATTTTACTACTACGAGACCACAGACTCAGCTTAACAAGAATAAATAGGAGATTGATAAGTTCTTTAGTAGAACCTACAACTACTCTAACTACTTTATGACGGGGGACCGAGAAAGACAACACGCAGGCTCTCCACACAAAATCAAAGGTTCTCTTTTATCAATTCAGACACACGCAAATTCAGAATTTGTTTTCCTTCTATTCATTCAAAAATACATACACCAACAGATAAACAGCCCGCAGGCTTACAATCATCGACGCTCGGCTCGGTTTTCTCCACTGCACTCTTCTACGTGCGTTCTTCCTCAATCCACCTCCTTTTCATTTACAAAGCTCAAGTTTTTATCGAGGCCTCGACCCTCCCCCCATTAATGACTCACCTGCGCGAATCAATTAACAAGACCTGCCAAAATCGGCTTCCCCCATCGAGTCATCAATTTTCCCTCCTTAATTGGCCAACTCCCTGATCCACCATGAAAGCACGCATTTAATTGGTCCTTCACCTGCAACTGTCACTTTGTCAAAATATTTATCTGCAACAGCTCTCTCTTTTCTTGCACGCGCGGCCTGTCCACATGTCCATTTTTTATTTGTCTTCAACTGGCCACAAAATCGTGACATGTCGTGATATCGTGACCACACTGGCGCCTTGCCTTCGTCTGTAAATAACGTCGTGAAATCATGACCAAAATGCCCCCGAGTCCCTTGCTCAAATTCCTGTCGCAATATCGCGACCATTTTCTGCCTTGCCTTAGTTCTTCTCCGTCGAGCCCTTCGTCAACTCCGCCTTCATTTTTCTTCGAACCCTTCATCAACTCCGCCTTCGCTTTTGAAGTCACGACATCGCGACGTCGCGATATCGTGACGTCGTGATATCGTGACGAAACTTGCCTTTGCCAAAATAGCGTCACGATATCGCGATGTCGTGATATCATGACGAAAACTCCCATCGCGCCTTTGCCGTCAAAAACGTCATGACATCGCGACGTCGCGATATCACGATGAAAACTCCCTCTGCACCTTTGCCTTCAAAAATGTTGTGATATCGCGACAAAACCTGCCTTCGCCTTGCCGCTGCCTTTGGGGTCGCGATTTCGCGACCCCCTCCCCAACTTTTGCTTTGGTAAATAAAACCAAATACATAACACTTAGAAAAGTTCCGGTCGATGTGAGGTTGCTCTGTTGCTGTCGGATGCTCCTGCATCACTTTAAGTCATCCAAAATGGAAGGAATCCATGGAATCATAATATGCAACATTAATAAAAAATAAAACATGAAGTCTAGTTGATTTATGACAAGAAAATAAAGTAGTAGGATGTAAGTGGATCTACAAGATAACATACAAAGAAAACGGTTCACTTGAAAAATACAAAGTCCTATTAGTTGCAAAAGAATATACTCAAATAGAAGGAATAATTAATGAAGAAACCTTTGGACCACCAATAAGAATGACTACTATTCAAACAATTTATGCTTTAGCAACACATCTTGGATGGAAACTTCATCAAATGGATGTAAAAAGTGCATTTCTTAATGATGATCTCAAAGAAGAGGTATATATGTCATAGCTAGAAGGATTTATGATCAAAGGATAGGAAAAAAAGGTTTGTAAGTTGAAAAAATCCTTATATGGTCTAAAATAGGCACCAAGGCCATGACATATAAACATTAATAATCACATCTTATAGCATAATTTTAAAAGAAGTTTATTAGATCCAAATATCTATATACAAAGATATGGACTAGATTGAATAATACTTATAGTATATGTTGATAATATAGTAATCACATGAAGCTCTAAAATTTTGATAGATGAAGTTAAAAGGAACCTAGAAAAGGATTTTGAAATAATAAATTTGAGGCTCCTTCATTATTGTCTTTGTTTGGAAATTTGTCAAAATGAAAATAATATCATAATAACATAGAAAAAGTATGAAAAATCATTACTTGAAAGTTATAGAATGAAAAATTATAAATCCAAATATACTCCTATAGAGAGATGATTGTAGTTGTCTAGATATGATGAGACACCTCTAGTCTCAACGAATATCTAGCACCATTTAATCAAAATTCTTCTATATTTAAAAAATTCCAAACCATATATAGTTTTTGTTGTAAATTATCTTTCAATATTTATGCAAGAACCTAGATAAAGTCATTGGAAATACACAAAAAGAATACTATAATATGTTTGCGAGACTATAGAATATGGGCTAATATATATTAAAAAAATGATGAAGATAATGACAAGTTTTATCTACAAGGATATTTAGATTATGATTATGCTTGATCTATAGATGATAAAAAATATACATTAGGCTATTTTTTCTATCTTGGATCTAGAACTATTTCTTGTTATAGTAAAAAACAACAACATTAGTACTTTCATCTAAAAAAAAAAGAATATTGTGCAACAAAAGATGTAGTTTGTGAAGCACTTTGGTTACAGTACATATTGTTAGATATGGGAATCAGAAGAACTCCTATAATAATAAATTTTGATAATCAAGGAGTACTTAAATTAATAAAAAATATAGTGATTCATGAAAGAACAAAACACATTGAAGCTCAATGTCATTTTATCAAGGATCATGTTCAAAATCATTATATTTAGTTAAAACATGTTTCTACTAAAGTTTATATTGCAAATATTTTTACAAAAGCACTTGCTCAAAACAAATTTTAGATATTCCATAATCATCTATGTACATCAAGAACAACTTATATCAAATAATGTAATATAGGGGAGTGTTAGAGAATATTACATTATTTGATAGACTAGGTTTTGAGTCTAGGAGAATGATTTATATTTTATATAAGTGTCTATGTGCAAGATACACACAAGTTTCATGGAAGTAGGTATACAAGTAATTAGAAAACTAAGAGTCTTGTATACAAGTGGCATGATAAGAAGCCAAATATCATGTGAAAAGTAATATTCAAGAACTCAAAGAGGCATCTTGTATGGCTATATTATGGAGATAAAGTTACATGAAATGTATCAAAAAAGAGCAAATCTCAACACTGTATATTTGACACATGAATATTATTGTAAGTACTCTTCATCCTTGTAAATGAATGATTTTGACCATTTACATTCATATTTTATATTAAAATGAATATTAATTTATTTATATTGGCCTATTTATATATTTGATTGCTCATATATAATTCTACTTTTATTATTAATTATATTGGGACCTGAGATAGTTTATGGTAGTTTGGCTTAAAGTCCAACATGGAATAGACAATAACAATAATGTCATGCAATTGAGGCTAGATGCTCCCTTGAGTATCTAATGGTTTTTTGCTTCATTGCATTCCTAAAGATTTTTATTTTAATGGTGAGCTATGGGTCATGAATGTTTCCCATGTGGTCCTAGAGCTTATTCTTCTTGATGGCCATGGGTGCTTTAATTTTTTTTAAGTGATAAACTACAACTCTTCTTATAGTCTATAACAAACTACAACTACTTTCATAAAATTACTCTTCACTCTTTCTTCGAAGTGATCTAGCACTTGAATGCTCAATTGCTTGACTTCTCAATCTGTAAATGAAGCCATGGGAATTGATTTTATAAATTGAGGTTAGTAGCTAGAATTATTAATGCTAAATAGTGCATTCTCTACTTTATTTTCTAAAATTGCCTACAAAAATTGTTAGCACATGTGAGCACATTGATGCACTTTTTGGATTTAAATAATGCTACTTTTCAAGCCAATATATTATTTACAATTCACAATTGCACATGCCACGTATTATTTTTAAAAATATCAATGGGCTTGTCTAATTATAATTTTCTATATATTATGATACAAATTGACACACTTTTTATTATAAAAAATGCTTCAAAATTTGACCATTTACTAGGATAGACAAAACTTGACCGTTAGTTACTATCAATTTAAATGTGTTGCACTAATGATTTACAAAAATATAATAAACCCCAAACCATGGGGAATAAATTTTTTATGCTTTGCCATCTTGGACCTTTCCTTATCCCATTTTAACACTAGGTCACCAATCTAGAATTCTTGTGGTGCAACCTTATTATCAAACCAATGCTGAATAGTGTCTTGCTACTACTCAAAGTCATTATAGTAGTTTTATTTCTACTCTTCTAGAAATAGAAACTTGGTCATTATCATTTCTATTGGATCCCTATCCAAGTAGTCCTATTCACTCAACAACTTCCACATATCTATTTTTTTAAGATCTTGCTTTGAGATAATAAAGAAATTTTGACTATCTAATCTTGTAATGCAATAGGCTCATAGTTTAGTTTCTATTATAGCATTAAATTCATTAAGGGATAATTCATCCTCTATTTGCAATTCCTTAGTCACCCTTTTAAGGTAATCTATATTATCTTTGATTAGGTTAAACCTCTCTTCTTTAATATTCTCAATGTGGAATGGGCATGGATTTTCCAAATAGATTTTTACATTTCTTCCTTTGTGAGGGGTGACCATTTGAAAATAATCTAAGAATAAGTACCCACCAAGGATGGCTATGAATTATCTTGAGAAGAACAAACCAAATCATTGGTGAAGTTCAACCACAACCACCTCTTGGATGATTATAACCTCAAATATTTTGTGCAACACCATTGGTATATCCTTGATGACCCCAACTATTTGGACTAATATTCCATATAACTATAGTACTCCAAGGCTTTATGGATTTGCTTCATTCTGATTTCTTCATAAACTACTTTTATTATGATAATGGTAGCATTTCTAGAATCAACCATGCAATTATGTACTATCCAACCTTCCATACATAGGGACATGTAAAAATGTAGTAGCCAATTCTTGCCCATTCATGGGCTCTATTGATCCTAAGATAATTTTAGGTCTGGGAGTTTTAGTCCTTCAAAAGATATATTTTTCAATGATGCCCTAAGTAATTTTATCTATTAAGGAATTAATAGCACATCGTACATGCTTACCCTTGAAGGTGTCTTCTTTAATTCCTCAACAATATTATATCCAAACACTTTAAATAATTTTTTATCCTTCCACTCCAATATTCCCCTGCTATTGCTCAATTGCTTCTAGTCTTTTCATTTTTGTCACTAATGGATACCATAGTTTTTAGAGCATGTTCTCTGGGATATTTTTTACTTGGTTTTTCTTTCTTTGGCTTTGGTTGATATTTTATCTACTCTTATTGTGATTGAGCAAACACCATCAAAGGTTCTATTTTTTATGGTTCCACTTGTATAGGTTTCTTTCTAAACCTTTTTAACACTTGAATGTACTCATCATCTATGGGATCTTTGGTTAACATGGCTTGGTCTAGGTCAATAAACATATTCACCACTTCCTTTTGTGTATTGTCTACACCCTATGTTGTTGCTAACTCAGACTATGTTGGTAGACCATACAAGCATCTACATTGTGAGGATCATTATATACCAAGCATTAGTAACTCTCTTAATATATGGAAAGAGATAGCTCATCATCTTGATATATATATAGAGAATTTTGTCTTCCATACACATTGCTACTAGAATCCCCTTGATATTTTGAGACAAGGGAGTCTTTTGGATTGATAGTATTCAAATATATTTTCAACATTTTGCCTCTCCAACACAACGACCTTATTTTTAAGAGTTCTCACCAATGCTCTTAGTTCTTGCACCTTTGTGTTCTCTTTGGACTTCAAACTAGGCAAGAGAGGTAAATATGGTACAAACAGTTGAGGCAAATATTTGGGTATAGGTATGGGAGCAAATTGAGACAATGAGGTTTCCAAAGTTGATATTTTTTAGGCTAGTTGGGATAACTCTAGAAAACATGGCATGGTGATCTTAGGAGGAAACTTGCTCATAGATATTAATGCATTTTTTATAGCAAGTATATCTTGGAACACCTATAAAAATTTCATCTCATTTTATAATCATATTTGTAGGTCTAGGTCTGGGACAAAGGCTCAAATATAGTATATGTATACTTGTAATTGAGAGGGCTTTATATCCTAAGGGGTCTAATTCCATGTTTTATTCAATATAATATTAAAATCTATTATATTTTCTTGTGGATGTATTTAATAGAAGTGAGAGTGAGCAATGAAAAAGGGTCTCCTTCTTCATTGAATTCTAAGATGAATGGCTCAACTAGTTGAGCCCATGAAATAATACTACTCTCATCCAGAACTTTGTACCAAGTCAACACTTTTTCTTTGAAAGACAAAGCTAGCAATCTCACCATGACATATTTGTACTAGATGTTGTGAATAGTAGCTAATGTGCCCACATCTTGGTAATGCTCATAGGTAGTTTTTAGAACCAACATATATTGAAAAAGCTTTAAGATCTATAATAATTTCATATATTGACATATATTGCCCACATCATAAGAAATTTTATAAAGATATATAAGGAATTCATTGGAAACTTGGTGATGACCAGAAGATATGATTTTGGGAGGATAAGTGGCTGGGTAACAACCCTCTTCACAATCGTATTGATCTGATCTACCTCAAACTTGTGATTGACATGCTATTTGGTAGTGTGCAATTCCATTGATGTTGTTAAGAAGTGTTGGAAAATAATTGCTCGTGATAATCTAAACAAAGACCAAAAAAGAGCTAATATTGTTTTGTCTAACATGTTGCATCTATGTTATTCCTAATTGTTCTGTTGAATATAAACGTATGTAGACACCCAGTGAAAACATATTTTTCTTTGTCAAAATTGTCTATTTCCTTAATGAAAACCCTGATCATCCATGGTTTCCTTCTAAGATCATTTGGAATAAGTACCTCATTCCCAAATTCTATTTTTTCTTTTGGCTTGTTATTCAGGATAAAATCCTCTCCATTCCAAATCTCTAGATTCGAGGGCTACCCTTTCCTAATTGTTGTTACCTTTGCAAGTAGGAGTGCAAATCTAGCAAACATATTTTCCTATCCTATACTTTCTCCCTAAAAGTCCTTTACTCCTTATTTTCCTCTATGGGTATTTCTTGGGTTCCTCCCTTTTCTTTGAATGACCTCTATTTATAGTGGCCTAATCCCTTTAAAAATTTTCATGTCAAAACCTTTTGGACCTTTTGTCTCCCCCATTTTTTGTGGAAAGTTTATCATGAAAAAAAATCTAGAGCCTTCAATAACTCCATCCATGATTCCAACTATGTTATTTCCATAGTTATTTATGTAGTGTCTAAAAATCTCTCTATTATTTAGGGCACTAGGTGGCTAGAGTGCCCAAGTGAAGCTCAGTTAGCCAAGTCCCTCCATCTTCCTTCCTATAATCTTTCCTCTCCCTCTTCTATGGTTGATCATTGGATTATCAAGTGGTCTCCTCCACCTTTGGGGTGGACGAGGTTGACTAGAGCATGAGGTATCTTTTGAGATCATATAGGGAAGATATTTTTGGCCTTTGCAAAAAACTTCAGCATACAAACTAACCATTTTTTTGAAGCTCGAGCCCTCTTCCAAGGTGTATCTCTCCTATTCAAAATAAATTGCATTAAACTTATTGTCGAAGGTAACTCTATGAACATTAATAGAAGAATTGTAAGCACCCAGTCAACATATTAAAACATACCCAGTTTAATATTTAAGGAAGTTTTTTTTCTAAGCTCTTCCCCTAATGTCACTATCCAACATGTCTTTATGGAAGTAAACCAAGCCTCTAAATTTCTAGCTAACATGGGGGTTTCTTTTTCTAACCTCACCATTTGGAATGAAATTCCTCATCCTCCTTGGTCGATGGTAATCCCACATCTGTATCTCTTTTGTAAGTTTTCCTAAGGTTTGGATTTCTTAAGTAGCCATATCTTTTTCATGTTATGAGAATCCACCTTCGATTGGATAGCATTTTTAGGATACATCATTGAAGATTTAATATAACTATGGAGTTTTTCTAAGTTCACAAGATCTATTTTTAATATACAACTTCCATGCATGGCTCTGCCTTGACAAAATGAAAGTTTGGGGCACATGGATTTTGTGACTCAACATGGAGAATGTCTTTGTGAGCGATACGTAGAGACATTCTACCACATATTCTTCAATGAATACCTCATATAGGTTTTTTTGCATGATGAATGATAAAATAGATCCATCTATTGTTTTACTCAAACATGTGAGTAGGCTCTACGTGAGCCCATTGAGGCTTCCTCTTTTACCCCTATGAGGGTTTCTCTATATATTTCTATTTTTTTCTTGTTTTTTTTTAATAAGGTGCTTCCTTTTTGTTTCATATGGTTGGGAGAATTTTTCCTAAAAAAATTTTTCTATAAAATGTTATGGGATCCTTTCAAAACCCCCCTTACCAATAAAAAAATTTATCCAGTGCTATACCATCTATGGTAAATTTGTCCATCCATGGTCTCAGAGTGGGAACTATCAAGAGATACTCTAGGGAAAGATTACAAAGGGACAATACTTTGAATAGTGGATGCGCAAACTAGACACAAGTACTTGTTTGGTCTTGGTGTTCTACGAGTTGTTAATTCAACAAACTAAAAAGGTTCTTTGAGCTTTTTGAACGCTAATATTGCTGTCATGCAAATATAGATCTTCATTTTTCTATTGGAGTTGATAGATGAATGGGATTTTATCTACTTTGTGAGACCAAGACATTCACAAAAATCTCAATCACCCAAAAATATGGGTTTGTGTCCCACCATTAGTTCTTTGTCGAAGAAAACCGGATTGATTGGGTCCCACTAGGTATGCCAAAAACTCTTGGTTAGCATGGTAGATATTTCTCTATGATGATTACATATAGTATTTTTATCTAAGGGATGAGTCTTATTAAATTTTATCCCACTAAGCATGTCAAAAACTATTAATTCATGATCCACCTAGTATGTATTATATGCCCTATATCATGACTATGATTGGATGGCTTTGAATTTATTTCGAGTAAACATCTAGAGAAGATGATTTTCTTTATTATGCTAAATAAAAATAAATATTATTAGACTAAATTCAAAGAATATAGGGTTAAAGAGAGAGGGAAAGGGATAGAAATTGATCAAATAGTAGTCAGAATCAAAGTAACAACAATGCAACTCATTCTATAAAAATCTTATAAATTAATTTCAAATAGAGCCTAACAAACCAACTACCAAATAAAACATTACAAAATTTATATTCAACTCATGTTATGCATCCTCTAACACTCCGTTAGCTTTACAAAAGATAATCCAAACAAAAATATAAAGTTAAAAATAAATTCCTAATAGAATTTACCACCCATAAAGCATTAACATAAATGTCTATAAGTACATAAGTCACATACACATTGTTATCTAAAACACATTTATTGGTAGAATTCAAACAACATCTCTTTTCATTAACATAAAAATAAAATACAAAGTTTAAAATAGGTAAACCCTAAAAGTGCCAACCCTCATACTCAGGAAACTTAAGGTATTTATTTATTTTTTACAATGCATTCAATCTAGCTTAATTATTATAGCCTAACATAGGCTTGATACAAATAGGTACAACCTAGACTATTTTGGAGCTTATGTGAAATCATCATGATTGATGGGAATGGGTTTTACTTTCTTTTCCTATCTCATCCAACTATCAGTCTCCAAGCCTAACTATATTGATTTGGAACATCTATGCAACCACTCATGATCTAGGAAACCTTGTATATTTGGTATTCTTGGGAATATTTAGTATACTTAGCTCTTCACCACTACACCTTACCATTATGATAGCCATAAAAATTTTAGGCACTTCCATTTATGATCAGCAAGGCTAATTGTTGTTATTACATGTTCTAGAATACTGACTATCACTGATGCAGGAGCATCCAACGGAAAGCAAAATACCACAAAGAGGAAAAAGTGTCGCGATATCGCGACATGTCGACAAAGAAGAAAAAGTGTCACAATATCGCGACATGTCGCATTTTCGTGACCAAAAGCCGAGAGAAGGCTCAAGAGAGAAAAAGTGTCGTGATATCGCGACATGTCGCATTATTGCGACCAAAACCCGAGAGAAGGCTCAAGAGAGAAAAACTGTCGCGATATCGCAACCAAAAGCCAAGAGAAGGCTCAAGAGAGGAAAAGTGTTGAGATATCGCGACATGTCGCATTATCGTGACCAAAATATGAGAGAAGGCGCAAGAGATAAAAGTGTCACGATATCGCGACATGTCGCATTTTTGCGACCAAAGGACGAGAAAAGGCGCAAGGGGGAAAAAGTGTCGCGATATCATGACATGTCGCATTTTTGCGACCAAAAGGCGAGAGAAGGCACAAGAGAGAAAAGTGTCGCGATATCACGACATGTCGCATTTTCGTGACCAAAAGGCGAGAGAAGGCACAAGAGAGAAAAGTGTCGTGATATCGCGACATGTCGCATTTTCGCAACCAAAATGCAAGAGAGGCGCATGAGAGAAAAAGTGTTGCGATATCGTGACATGTCGCATTTTTGCAATCAAAAGGCGATAGGAGGCACAGGAGAGAAAAAGTGTCACAATATCGTGACATGTCACATTTTTGAGACCAAAAGGGGAGAGAAGGCGCAGGAGAAAAAGTTTCACGATATCGCGACATGTCACATTTTCGCGACCGAAAGAGAAGAGAAAGAGCAAGAGGGAAAAAGTGTCGTGATATCGCGACATGTATTTTCGTGGGCCAAAGCAAGGAGAAAGAGAGAGAAAGAAAAAGTGTCGTGATATCGCGACATGTCACATTTTTGTGACCAAAATAAAAAATGGCAGGCGGTTACAAGGGCCGTTACAGAGGAAATTATCGAGAGATGGGTATAACAAACGTCATCATTGGTTGACAGGTGGACAGAGTCAACAGTGGCAGCACTGGACGAGCACGTGGCACCAAGGTGCAATGAAAGCAGACAAAGATCAAGAGTTAGAAAGAAAAAATATTTTGAAAGCCAAGACAATGAAGAGGCACAGGAAATGAAACGAAGGGCCAAAAAAGGGAAACAGAGAGTCATGCTAGAGATTTTAAAAGGAGAAGCAAAGGTATGCACAAGTGGTCAAAAAACTACTAAGACAGTGTTGCAGACGTGAAGGCAAGAGGGCCATTCTGGACCTGTTTGGGATGTTTTCTTCCAGAGTTGGAAATGCTATAATAAAAAAATAAATAAATAAACTATCTTTCAGAATAAAGGAGTTTATTTGGCAGATTGCTGCCATTTTTGTAAATTTTTCCAAGTTGTCCATTGAGAATTGGGGTGAGCAATTTTTTTGGCTCCCCATCAAGTGGTATCAGAGCGAGAGTTCCTGAGTGTGTGAGCAGATCGCCGAAAGTGAGGTAGTTTGCACCAGGATCTATGGAAGAGTAGGAGTTCCTGAGTGTGTGAGCAGATCACCGAAAGTGAGGCAGTTTACACCAAGATCTATGGAAGAGCATAGGGTTCCTGAGTGTGTGAGAAGATCACCGAAAGTGAGGTAGTTTGCACCAGGATCTATGGAAGGGTTATGAGAAGAGATCGAGGAAGAATGCCTCCATGAAGAAACCATGGTGGTGGGAGAAATGTGGTACTGGAAGTAGATTTCAGAGCTTTGCAGAGGTAAGTGCAAGCCCTACAAGAGGAGTTACAAAGAGGGGTTGAGCCAAGGAGAGAAGACCGTAGTGAAGATGAAGCTTGGGAGGTTGATGATCCATCAGATGAAGAAGAAGCAATGGATCCTGCAGAAGCTAGATTAGTTAGGGCCATATCTCGGATCGGGAAGAAGCCAAAGTTTGATGTCTCCACATATTCTAGGAATATCAATCCAGAGGAGTTGATTGATTGGATCAATGATATGGAGGAGTATTTTGATTATGAGGAGGTTGTAGATCTAGACCGGATCAAATTGGAAAAAATGAAGTTGAAAGGCCATGCTAGCATATGGTGGAAGGAAGTGCAGCTAGAAATAAATAGTAGAGGAAAGGAAAAGATAACCAGATGGGATCGAATGGTAGAGAAGTTGAAGAGGTAGTTTATTCCTACAGATTATGAATTGGATCTATTGAGGAAAATGTAGAGCTTGAGATAGTCAAACAAATCTGTTAAAGAATATACAGAGGAGATTTACAAGATCTCAATAAGAACTGGCCATTCAAAGGATAGTAAGGAGAAGGTAGCCCGTTACATCAAAGTATTGAGAACCAGTATTCAAGAAGAGTTGAGTCTGGTTAGGATGAGCACCATTGAGGATGCTTACCAGTTTGCTCTAAAATTTGAAGAGAAGCTTAACAGAAGGTTTGAGGGTAAGCAAAAAGGAAGAGGTCATGGAGAAAGAACTGATGGAGGACGAGATGAGAAGAAATAAGAATCTAGCAACAGTCAGGATCAAAAGGGAGATAA
Source organism: Wollemia nobilis (assembly GCA_028583015.1). Taxonomy (NCBI): domain Eukaryota; kingdom Viridiplantae; phylum Streptophyta; class Pinopsida; order Araucariales; family Araucariaceae; genus Wollemia; species Wollemia nobilis. Next base: position 2,425,533 of record JAQPPZ010003183.1, read on the forward strand.
TTATTACAGATCCCATGGTCAGAACAATTGTTACCAAAGAGGAAGAGGTAGATCTAGACATGTGTATGGAAGAGGAGGACTTCGTGGAACCTTTTTCCATTGTGGGGAAGAGGGACATCGGGCATATGAGTGTCCCCAACACCAAGAGTGGATGAATAAGAGACCTGAGGGTCATGCCAGAGCTACGGTAGCAAATGAAGGTGCTGAATCAGAACATTCTAATGAGGCAGAGAGAGGAGAAGTTATGGTCACAAGGAGAACCTTGTTGAATGAGGAGAAAGAACCAAACCAGAGGAGGAGCCTGTTTTGCACAAGGTGCAAATGTTCAGGTAAGGTCTGTAATGTTATTATAGATAATGGTAGTACTGATAACTTGGTCTCTGAAGAAATGGTTACTAAGTTACAGCTAGAGAGGAGGAGACACCCGCATCCATACCGGATTGCGTGGTTGCGAAAGGACCACGGAGGATTAGTCAATGAACAGTACTTAGTCAAGTTTAATATTGGAAGATACCAAAATGAGGTCCTGTGTGATATCCTACCTATGTATGCTTGCCATATGCTATTAGGAAGACCATGGCAGTTTGATCGCCATGTAGTCCATGATGGACATACCAACACTTACTCCCTAACAAACAAAGGAGTGCGCCATAAACTAAAGCCACTGAAGGAGATGGATGAAAAGAGGTTGCTGACAAAAATGAGAGTAGAAGTTGTGGGGTTTGAAGAACTTAAGGGTTTGTACCCTGAAGACCCATATTTTACTGAAGCTTGGAGAGCTTGTACAACCCCAGTTACTATGGATAGGACTGTCAACAGGAGTACTAGTAAATCACCATTCTAGATTGTATGTGGGAGTAGTCCAAGGAATGCTTCTGAGTTGAGAACGATGGATAAAGGAGAAAAGAGCAGTGTTGAGGCTGAAGATTTTGCAAGTATTGAGATGTTGAAAATAAGGTGAAAGAATAGTACATAAGTGAAGGTCACTTCTCAATCCACCCCGGTTGTCTGATGCAAGAGCATCCAATGGAAATCAAAATACTGCAAAGAGGAAAAAGTGTCGAGATATCGCAACATGTTAGCAAAGAATAAAAGTGTCACGATATCGCGACATGTCGCATTTTCATGACCAAATTCAAGAGAAGGCTCAAGAGAGAAAAAGTGTAGCGATATCGCGACATGTCGCATTATCGCGACCAAAAGCCGAGAGAAGGCTCAAGAGAGAAAAAGTGTCACGATATCGCGACATGTCACATTATCGCGACCAAAATCCGAGAGAAGGCTCAAGAGAGAAAAAGTGTCGCGATATCATGACATGTCGCATTATCACGACCAAAATACGAGAGAAGACGTAAGAGAGAAAAGTGTCGCGATATCGCGATATGTTGCATTTTTGCGACCAAAGGACGAGAAACGGTGCAAGGGGGAAAAAGTGTCGCGATATCGCGACATGTCGCATTTTCACGACCAAAAGGCGAGAGAAGGCACAAGAGAGAAAAGTGTCACGATATCGCGACATGTTGCATTTTCATGACCAAAATGCGAGAGAAGGCACAAGAGAGAAAAGTGTTGCGATATCACGACATGTCGCATTTTCACGACCAAAAGGCGAGAGAGGCGCATGAGAGAAAAAGTGTCGCGATATCGCGACATGTCACATTTTTGCGACCAAAATGCGAGGGGAGGTGCAGGAGAGAAAAAGTGTCACGATATCATGACATGTCACATTTTCACGATCGAAAGAGAAGAGAAAGAGCAAGAGGGAAAAAGTGTCACGATATCGCGACATGTTGTATTTTTGCGGGCCAAAGCAAGGAGAAAGAGAGAGAAAGAAAAAGTGTCGTGATATCGTGACATGTCATATTTTTGTGACCAAAAGAAAAAATGGCAGGCGGTTACAGGGGCCGTTACAGAGGAAATTATCGAGCGGTGGGTATTTCGAACATCATCATTGGTTGACAGGCGGACAGAGTCGACAGTGGCAGCACTGGATGAGCACGTGGCACCAAGGTGCAATGAAAGCAGACGAAGATCAAGAGTCAAAAAGAAAAAATGTTTTGAAATCCAAGACAACGAAGAGGCATGGGAAATGAAATGAAGGGCCATAAAAGGGAAACAAAGAGTCACGCCAGAGATTTTAAAATGAGAAGCAAAGGTATGCACAAGTGGTCGAAAAACTGCTAAGACAGTGTTGCAGAATTGAAGGCAAGAGGGCCATTTTGGACCTGTTTGGGTTGTTTTCTTCTAGAGTTGGAAATGTTGTAATAAAAAAAAAAAAAACTATCTTTCGGAATAAAGGAGTTTATTTGGCAAATTTCTGCCATTTTTGTAAATTTTTCCAAGTTGTCCATTGAGAATTAGGGTGAGCAATTTTTTTGGCTCCCCATCAATCACTTTATTACTTGGTAGTTGTAGTCTCGTCCTAATTTTTTTGATCTAGATGGTTGATGAGTGATTGGGTGGTCCAAAGATTTAAGAAACATGATCTCCACTAAAAGGGACCTACATGGAAGCCTTTTGAATTCATCTACAAATGAGTTTTTCCTTGTTGTTGAGGCCTTGGAGACTTATTTGAGACTCCTAGAAAGCTCTACTTACATCATCATTCAAAAATATAGCCACTCATACCTTTTGGTCATTCACACTTTTAGGCTATTCTATTTTTCTAAATCTTAGTGGTTGGGACTTTTGAGGATTTATGTTAGTATTATCTTGCAAAATGTTTGGCCAATGCTCACTCTAGATTTTAGACTACTTCATTGCATGTTGATTGGCCAAACATTTTGAGCACCTTAACTAATGTAATCTTTGCAAAACCTTGGCCACTATTACTCTTTAAACTCTTAATTGACTAGGACTTCTAAATGGTATTGCTAACATAATAATTAAAAATCCTTGACCACTATTTTTCTATATTCTAGACTAGCCAAAAAATTTAGGTTCTTTTTCTTGAACCATCTCAACAAATCTTGTCCACTTTTGTACAAGACTATTACTTACTCCAAACCTGGCTAACACTCTTACACAATGATGTCGATGTCACCTTGGTAGAAACCTTGAACACTTATTTCAATATCTCATTTGAATAGAACTTTTGGAATTCCTTGATTATGCAATTGCTTGAAAGTCCTGATCACCTTAAGCCTTGTTGAAAGAACAATATAGAAAGAAGTGGCTAAACATTTTTTCCTTAGTAAAATTTTGGGTCCAACAAGATGCATTTGAACTTCTATCCAGTCGTGCAAAAGGTATCAATCCCAATGATTTTTACTTACATATTAGCAGCAAAATATTTGTAAAATTAATAGTCCAACAAAATTTTCTATAGCTTATCTATGTGGATAGTCTCATGGTCCCACAGGCCCTAATTTTTCCCCTTTTTATACATATTGTTTTATTCTAACCATGGACTATTCCCACAATTTACTTATTATAGTGTTAATATAATGACTATTGATACCCAAGTCTACTTAATACTTTTTGTTACCATTTGACATGAATAGATAGGATATTTGGATAATTTGCATTGTATTTTATAAATTGTGTTGATTGTCATAATGTAGGACTAGCCCCCTAGGCTAAGTAGCTTTGTCATGTCTCATTTTGTAGGCCTATACTAGCTTGTTACAACTATAATTTGTTACTACAATAGCGTAAGCTCCTATAGCAATATTAATAGCAATAATAGTATGGACAATGATAATAACAATAGTAGTTATAGTAAATATTTATGCTATAGTTAATATCCAAATTATTAGATGTAGTTGGTGGACATCTAAAGCTCTAAATATAGGAGGATTAAACAAGAAAAATGTTCCAATTCTATATTTTATTAATCCACTAAAGTGATAATACCATTGGTAGAAACCACCACTCTTTCTTATACCACCTCTTGTACCTAAAAATGCTAAAGAAATGACACCTTGTTTTTTCTTGCATACATGGTAGGTGAATGGGATAGAAAATTATGCTTGATTGTTAATACACTGATTAGTAGTTTCTTGTTTGAAACCTATCCCATATTTTTGGAATTTAGGCCTTGCCATTACCCACCTTATCAAGAATATTTTATAATATGGATTATATATAAATATGTGATGATTCAATGCTTACTATTAGTTATATTATGGATTTTTATTGGTAAATATTGTTTTGGTTATATTCTTTGAGAATATGGTACTATTGATATCATATGCGGTTGCATAACTAGGTACTCTCGTGGGTGGACAAGGAAGTTGACCACCAAGAAGGAGATACCAAAATAAGGAAAATGATGGTTGGTTTAACTTCTTGGGTAAAAATATCCCCGCATATAGTTGCATTCATATTTGTGTGTTTGTAGGTAATCACCATCAATTGAAGCCATCCATAGCAAAATTTGATAACCTGGAAGTTATCGTGAACTCTTTTTCTTAAGGATATGCGAAATAGGGAATGGTGGTGAATTACTTCTTTTTGTTTGCCTATGCTTGAGCAATGATTATCTTTATTTTGCATAGAAAAGGTGCATAAATGGTTAGAATAAACCTTTATGTTTCGAATGATATTAATAGTTTTAAGGTTCTATTAATATCATATTAAAATATTAATGATTTAATACAATTATTAATCATTAATTAAATTAATCAATCTTAGTACTTGATTAATAATGTTGTTTGATCTTGGATGATAATCATTAAGGGAATAAAAAGGGCACATTTAATTGGCTGATTTAAAAGAAACTTTATGTTATGAATATTTCAAGTTATTTATAAATGGTGAGAGGCCCTTGATAATTTTAATTAAAATAAAGAAAGAAAAGTTCTTTTTATTAGTATTAAAATAAAGTTCTTTCTTTTGCGAGATAATTGAAAAAAAAAACTTTGGTCAAAAGATTTTTTTTTAAATACATAGGCAAAGGAATAATAATAATAATGGGTGAGAGTGGAAGTTATTGGAGTAAAAAGAAAAACCTAAATTTAGTGCATACGTTACTTGTTGGTAATGCATGTTTTAATGAGGAAAATAATAGCTTGGAGGAAGTTATTGTGGCATGTTCTCTGATTCTTTTATTATATTGGTGTATTATGCCATGTTGAGGGGTGCAACCATTTGGAATGGGGAAGTGAGGAAAATCTAAGAAGAAGAAGTAGGGGAGAGCGAACTACAAGGGAAATGTAACAACCCTCAAACAAAAAAACACACAAATAGAAAGAAAAAAGGTATATATATATATATATATATATATATATATATATATTTATTTATTTATTTATTTTTTGATCAAGGATAAGGATTCATAAATGCCCATCCAACATTAGACCAACTTAATGTTTGACATCTCCTAAGTTTATCAAGAACTATACCACATGAGATTTCCCTCACACAAGTTCATTATGTGTAGGCCTATCTCATTTCATGCACATAAGTCCATCCATATCATTATTCTTGATGATCTAGACTTACCACCCTCGATCATTAGAAGGTATACATGCATCTCCATACTACAGACAAACCATTATATGTGGGTATGCTATGTGCATTGCGATTTAAGCTATCAATCTCATCCTCTGACAAGTTATCTTAACTCTTGGTATAAACTTCTAAACCTGGATAAGCCATCTCCCTAAGGGGGTATTAAGCACTTAGGTCATCCTCTAAGTTCACCTAGAACTTACAACTTTTAATTCTTTTATTTTTTAAAAAAACTCATAAGAATACCAAAGATAAATATAGATACTAAATATAACAAAACAAGTGAAATTAAACAAGCATGAAACATACATTAAAGAGAAATCATGTTGTAGACAATTAAGTAGCATTTCAATCAGAAAGGATATCAAAATATAATAATAAAAAATGCTCATTCAATCCATAGGTAAATATGGCAAAACCCCATGCTTTCCACAATTACTTTACATATAATCCATTGGGGAAATCTCCCCATAAATCTAATCCACTGCATAATAAATTAGGAAATAAGGTAGAGAGCAACTTGAAAAGTAGTCCATATCCTGACTTTGGTCCTCCCACTCTTCCATCGATCAAGTGAGGATATTAGGGGATCAGGACACTCATGGATCCGGATAGACATGCTTCTAATGCATTTACTCATTTATTTGCCAAATTGCAACTATACAATTAACCCAAGAAATTCAACTTTCTAATGCATAGTTATTATCATAGAGCTTCCCTCTCTATGATCCATATCACCCACTTATGAGAGTCATCCTACCATGCATCCCACCATATGCTTTCTTTGCAATATATAATCTAACCCTCACTTAACAATTAAATTCCCATACCCTTAATTGTTTAATGCACTGGGTTATTTCATCTCATTTAATCAAAGCAAACCGATTTAGTTTGCACCACAAATGTTTCTCATCACTTCATAAAGTAAGGTCCCATACCCTCATTTTACAAAATGAACCCTAAACATAATATAAAATCCATTCCATTTCATAAAGCAAGGTCCCATACCCTCATTTTACAAAATGAACCATAAACATATTTATTTCCATACCATTTCATAAAGCAAGGTCCCATACCCTCATTTTATAAAATGAACCATAACATAATATAAATCCATTCCATTTCATAAAGCAAGGTACCATACCCTCATTTTATAAAATTAACCATAACATAATATAAATCCATTCCATTTCATAAAGCAAGGTCCCATACCCTCATTTTACAAAATGAACCATAACATAATATAAATCCATTCCATTTCATAAATCAAGGTCCCATACCCTCATTTTACAAAATGAACCATAAACATAATAATTTAAATCCATTTCATTTCATAAAGCAAGGTCCCATACCCTAATTTTACAAAATGAACCATAACATAATATAAATCCATTACATTTCATAAAGCAAGGTCCCATACCCTCATTTTACAAAATAAACCATAATATAATATAAATTCATTGCATTTCATAAAGCAATATCCCATAACCTCATTTTACAAAATGAACCATAAACATAATAATTTAAATTAGAATTCTACCAAGGGTACCTTCTCACTTAACGAGCTTCCTACTCGACTAGAACTAGACGAGGAATTTCTTACCTATCACCCTACAGTCTCCCAATATTGCGCTTCTAACCCGCTATGCTATGCACACCACCATTCAAATTTAGGGGTAACATATAATTCTTTGGCTAACACACAACATCATCTTTAGTGCTACACACAATAATTCAGCTTTGATGCTACACATAGCACCTCAGCTTACACATAGAGCTCGACTTACACATAATGCTTGGCTTACACACAATGCTCAGCTTCGGTGCTACACACAACACCTCATTTTACACATAGTGCTTAGCTTTGGTGCTACACATAGCACCTTAGCTTACACACAGTGCTTGGATTCAACACTACACACAATACCTCAACTTAAACATAGTGCTCAACTTACACATTTCACTTAACTTACACATAGCGCTTGACTTCGATGCTACACCCAACACATCTACTTACACACAATGCTTTGGTGCTACAAACTAACACGATGAGCTATGCTCAACTAAAAAGCAACATGATGAGCTACGCTCAACTACAAGGCAATTAACAGTAAGTTACGCTCAACTAAAATACAAAATGATGAGCTACACTCAATCAAAAGCATCACAATAAGCTACACTCAACTATAGGGAAAATAACAACGAGCTATTCTTGCTTACAAGGAAAAATTATGAGCTACAACATAGGGGATCAAGAAAGCAATACCAACTTGGTCACTTGTATCACTAGTTTTTTATGGTCACCCGGGTCGAGTCTGAGAACCACTCCTTGTTCTCACATTACCTTATTTTCTTTGCTCTACTTTCATCTCCTCTTACCCATCCAAAAATATCTTATTTCTTCGCTTCTTTTTATCCCTTTTAATCTTGAATTTTTTCCACCAACCATTTGCCATTGCTTACACACCCCTTCATTAGGTGGTAGAGGAGACGTTCCTTCCTCTTACCTTTTCATGGTGTAGCCAACATTGAAGTCTCTTCTTCCTAACGTAGAGGAAACCATCCCCTCATTCTAGAAGATCCATTCCCTGCATTAATGGGGGCATACCTCCTCGCCATATAAACTCTACTTGGGCGACCTGCCCAATTTTGAGGTAAGAAAAATATATTTTATTGCTTATTTTATTTAAAATACAACCACTCATATTTTAAGGATAATCCACCATCAATCCAAAGGAAAGGTTATTTAAAGTGGGACATTATTTTTATTTAAGAATACATCCATTTATCATTTAACTTAAATTTACCATTTATTTAAATGAATAGCTACCTATAATAAGGTATTCTTTTTATCCAAGAATAAATATATTTATCATTTAAAATAAATTTACCATTTATTTAAATGAATAGCTATTAAAAATAAGACATCCTTTTTATCTAAGAATAAATCTATTTATCATTTAAAATAAATCTACCATTTTTTTATCAATTAAAATATTTGATTAAAAATAGGTTTTTACAGGAATCCAAAACCTGATTACATCAAAGATAAGAAAGCTAAAAATAACAACAAAAACTAGAGAGACAAGGATAGGGAACGCAGTCATGCAAAACTAAAAGTATCACAGAGGATGCCCTTAAATAGAAAACAAAAAAAAACTAAGGGCAACACAAAGGATACCCTTAACAAAACACCTCAACATAAAAGGAAGCCCTATGCTTCATCTTCAGGTGCCGCATCGACATCTTGGAGCTCATCATTTGACTCGTCCATATCAACTTCTTTATCTTCATATTTATTCTCCTTAGAAGCAGCAAAATCCTTAATGACCTCCTTGATAGCAGAGACCTTGGCACCATCCTCAAAAAATAAATTCTTGAAGAAGAGCAAGTTCAGAGCGTTGCGAAGATCAACGATTTGGGAAATGCAATTGGAAACATAGTTGATGATGAATTATTTCAGACAGTGATCATGGGTATCCTTATCATCCTCCTCAAAGTTGATGGTTAAGGATTTATTTTATTGCATCATTTTATACAAGTGCACAGAGGATTGAACACATTTTAGCTTGGGAGATTCACTTTTAAATATTTTCCTCAAATTGTGAATAGAATCAACCCCCATCCTCTTTTTGGCTAACAGGGAAGGAGAGCTAGAGGATGGAGGAGTGGATTGGGAAAGACTGGACTGGGTAAGGCTAGGTTTAGCTTTAGGGGTATATGGAAGGATAACACCTTAAGGTCAATGAATCAACCATAAATAGGCCATGATGGGAAGGCAACTCATTACTATTTTTTTTACGGATGTGCTCTAAATTGTAGTTGATATAATTGAAGAGGAATTAGGGGATGTTCACTAGGTTGACATCACGAAAGTGGTTAAAGAAAGTGAAGTGAAAACTACATAAAACCTTATCAGGGTCATCCACAGTAATGAACACCATGATAGGTTTCATGATACTATTTTAGGGTGAGGGGAGGTCCTCCCAATGCATACCCATATGCACCTTTTTGCAAAGATCTTTATCTTTAATTTCTTTGAGTTCAACTTCCCAATTGTGTTTTTCACAGTGAATTGACCTCCCTTTCACCTGCTGCCATGTAAGATCAACCAGAGTCTTGATGTTAACTTTGAATGTTCTATCATGGATCATCACCCTTCCATTATCCCAGGTACCCAAAAAAGTAGAAGTAATTTTAGGATCATATCCATTAAAAATCTTAAATAAAGAGATAAATCCCTTAGCAGTGAGGATAGCTTCAGAAATGGAATCCATGACAATGAAGGATGGCTCGATAAAATGCATTTTGGTAGGACAACATAAGCTCTAAGAATGAATTTGGATAAGAAGATAGTGGAGGTGAAAAGGATAAGGAATGCTATAAAAAGAAGTGGTCTTGGGTTCGATTTTGGAAGCAATGAGGTCTCCTTCTCGTCTGATGTGCCAAGTGAATCGAGGAAAGGTGAGTCTACATATTTCGAGGTGACTATGATAGACCTTGCTTGAACCATATTGGATTTGGAGCATGTGAATGGCCAACCCAACCTCCCACATGATGAAAAAAGTATACTAGAAGAAGGAATCAATGGTGAAGGCACGAATAGAGAGGCAAACATGGTTGGAAGATGGAGGGTATAGGAAAAGGGGAATGAGGGATATGGAGGGCCCGGTGGTGATGGGGTGAAGTGAAATGATGGCATTGGAGGAGAGGTGGAATTGAATGACAAGAAAATTATGGCAAATATGATAGGGGTATATGATGAGGTGAGTGAGATCAAAAAAACCAAAAAATAAAACTTCTTGAAAAATGGTAGAGACAGGATTAATATTGAAAACACAAAAAAATTGGAAAATCCACATAACGAGGTTACGTGGGAATCAGTGAAAATAGAAAATGGATAATCAAACATTTGTCCCATTTGTGGAAATTTTGTCTTGCTCCTTGATATTAATTAATTCCTAAGGAAGACCACTTGTCCAAGTCACCACTCTTGTGGAGGGGGCACCAATGTTTGTAAGCTTGTCAGTAGCTTTATTGCTTTCCTTGAAAGCATATTGAAAATAATCTCTTAAAAATTTTGACTTCGAGACCTGGCTTCATCGATGCAGTCCCTAATCCTCCATGAAAAATTTCTAGAATTCTTTAGATAGTTGATGGTATTTAGAGAATCCCCTTCAACCATGAGTTTGTCTGATTTTTTTTTGCCAAAACTATACCTCTCCACAAGGCTCTGGATTAAGCAAATTGATTTGTCTAAATTCCCAAAAATTCTACAAAGGTGAGAATGACTTTGCCACTACTATCTCTAAGGATACCCCCAATGCTATCTAATCCAGGGTTGCTCTTGGAAACACCATCAAATTTTAACTTGAGCCAACTTGAAGGAGGGATAATCCACTTGGATTGGGCCCTTAGGTTAGGAAGAGGATTTGGGTGATTATCCACAATGGTAAGGTTGAGAGAAAGGCTCAAGGAAGTCTCAAACTGGGAGGTGGGATGAGATGAAAGAGGATAGAGGAAAGCATTCTCTATATCAAAGGAAAGGATTTTGTTCGTAATACAGTTTGGACTCAGCATCTTGCTAGAGAAAACTCTATAATTTCTTTCCATCCAGACTTGCCATAGAAAATGGTGAAGGTAAACTTGCCATAAGAACTTAAGGTAGGGGTTGCAAAAAGGATTTGACCATTGGATAAAGAGATCAACAATAGATCAAGTTTTGGCCCAAAGGATGTGGAATATATTGAATAACTTGTTGAGGATAGATGTGGAGTAGGGACATGAAATAAAATTGTGATGAGGGGATTCCAAATACGACAAGCATAGAAAACATCTGTTAAGAATGGTGATGCCTCTCTTAAGAAGGTTTTCTATGGTGAGAATTTTTTCTTGAATGGCCACCGAAGAAAAAAGAGATATTTTAGGAATGAGGAATTTAGGACATATAAGACTATAAGGAAGTAAGGGCTCTTCATGAGCCAAAAGCAACTTGTAATCAGACTTCACAGAGAAATCCTTGCTTTCTATGAATTCCTAGAAAATCTAATCTCTAGGGCTCCCAGTGGGGATAAACGTGGAGCTTAGAAGTAATTACAGCTCTTTTGATTCCTCAGGATGGGATATACTTCTAATGATTTTTCATATTTTTCTATAATTCTAAACACTTATAAAATTGGAGAGTTTTTGACCAAAAGCATTAACAGTGTGTTGAGTGGTATTTCCACACACTTGTGAAATTACACTCTTCCTTAGGATTTGGGTTCCAAATCCCCTCTTGCAAAGAAGTTAAACAACCAACTTCTCCAAGGTCTCCGCTGTATTAGCATTTGCAACTGTGTATTAGTAATCTCAAATAAAGATATTCAATTAAAATGCTTGGAACACCTTAGTGATTGCAAGTAACTGTAAACAAGGGGCAATGTTGGTTTATTTCACCATGAAACTTTAGTGATTGTTCATTATTTTACTTTTTTTTAGATTTTGTAATTTTTTTATTTATGTTCATTTAAACCTTCTGGAAAAATAAAATAAAATGAACAAAAGGGAAATACAGAAAATTAAAATTAGAACACGTTCAGTCTGATGCTATCCTATTTCGACAAAACCGAATACGTGAGAGTTTCGTACATGCAACCTAGCCTATTTGACCTGCAAAACAAACACAATCAAAGTAAACTAGGTGCTAGCTCCTAGGGTTTAAAATAATTTTTAGATTGCAGACATTCACATGAAATAACCCAAAACAATGGCATGAATTTCATTTATAAATCTGAAATCTGAAAGGAGAAAAATAGAACGGTTAAAATGAAGCATGCAAAAAATTTCTCATCCTTTCTTGCCCATAAAATGCAAATTTTTGAACAATTCTGCATTAAAAATATGTCCTGTTACAATAGCAGAATCTCTGGTTTTTCTCAAAACCAGCAAAAGTGGAAGAAAAGCACTCCACAGCAGGCCCAGAACGGCTAATCACCATCAACTCTGCAACACTGCTCGCAGCGGTTTTCGACCCCTATACCAATCTGTGCCTCTGCGTTTTATACTTGCTGGTACGGCTCTCTGCTTCATTCTACGATGCTTCGTTTCACCTTCCCGATTGTATCGTTTCGTATTCCAGATTGCTTCGTTTCACCTTCCCCGCCTTTCCATTGCTTTTGATTTTATGCTCGAGATCTTCTCTGTGAACTGTAATGCCTCTGTAGCCCTTACACATGTACGCCACGTGTTCCGCACTTTTTTGCATGTTCTGTAATGGCCCCATGTAAATCGTGACCAAAAATAGCATGTAGCTTTGCTCCTTTACTTTCATCGCGAAAACGTGACATGTCGCGATATCGCGACATTTTCCCTTGCCAATGACCTTGTCCGCCTTCATGCACAGCAAAAATGAGACATGTCGCGATATCGCGACATTTTTCGATCAACTTTGTTTCTCATCATGCATCGCGAAAATGATACATGTCACGATATCGCGACTTTTTCCCCTGAAATCCGACCTTCAAACAAATCACTTTTCTTTCCAAATTACATGTCACGAAATCGCGACATATTTTCCTTTTCCATACCCCTTTACTTCTGAAATCACGAAATCGCTTTCCATTTCTTAAATCTGACGCTTTTCTTGCCCCTTTCTTTTTTCGCTGAAATCGCGACGCTTTTAGCGCCTTCCCTGTTTGATTGGTTTGACCATGATTTTGTGACATGTCATCGATTTCGCGACAATTTTATTCATTCTCTCGACATGTCGCGATATCGCGACACTTTTTATCGACAGAGCGACATGTCGCGATATCGCGACACTTTTTCATTTTCGGCCATGACGGAGCGACATGTCGTGATATCGCGACACTTTTTATTTTCGGCCGTGACAGAGCGACATGTCGCGATATCGCGACACTTTTTCTCCTTAGTGAAATTTTTGCTTTTTCTTGATTTTTTAGCATCTGGGCTACTGCAGTTTTCTTTGAAAGCATGCAAAAAATGTGGGTCCCCAATTTTGGGGTGTGTTGTGGATCAGCCACAACAAATGGCGACTCTGCTGTCAAATGCTCTTGAGCATTTTGGTGAGAACCCAACCTGAAACATACAAGCTTAGATACAGGCGTCAGCACATAGAAGATAAACAAATACCGATAGATCGAAAATACATGAAACATCAGAATCATTAAGTATCAACTCGGTGTGTGCAATGTGTTTCATTCCCTATCATTTGAACTTGTTCAACATTCCATTGTCAATTTCACTTATGATTTGTATGCAAGGCTATGAATGATTTGTGCAGGATTTGATGTATGATGAAGATGCTAGAGATGTAACAACCTGCTTTATAAATGCTCAAACCTTCTAATATCATGGACAAACATATTAAAAATGTCAAACCCTCTTAGGACCAAATATATGTATACTGAATTAATTTTACTAGATCCCAAAGTTGGTTATGTGTCACTACCATCTTGAACCCATGTGCAAGTGTGAGTGAAATCAGAACTTTGGGGAATAGGATTCCCAACCTAAGCGAGATGGGAATTTAACCCTATCCTTACTATTCTGATTTGGAGTTCATTACCTCATCTTGAACAAAATAATTTAACCTGTTATGGATGAAATGGTCGGGCTAGTCTATCCATATGAGCAATCAGTGGTCTTGCTTTTAGGCAAGACATGTTGCCACGCATGAGCATACTTAACCCCATAATCCATGACTTGGCTTTCATTCATTCTTTTCTCTTTTTTTTCTTTGGACCTTTGGGATGACTACCCATCCTTGCTAGGGACATGTAGTACGATCCCTCCAATCCAATATTAATATGAAATGGAAAATATTAATTTTTTATCTCTTGGACCTTTGGGATGACTACCCATCCTTTGCAGAGGACACGTAGTACAATCCTTCCAATCCAAGATTGAGATGAAATGGAAAAAATTAGTTTTACTTTTATTGCTTGGACCTTTGGGATGACTACCCATCCTTTGTAGAGGACATGTAGTACGATCCTTCCAATCCAAGCCTTATGATGAAATGGGAAAAAATGGAAGCTTTGGGGAATCGGATTCTCAACCTAAGCGAGATGAGAATTAAGTCCTATCCTTACTACTCCATGTAGGTCAAACCAGAGCTTTGGGGAGTTGGATCCTCAACCTAAGTTCGATGAGGATTTAACCCTATCCTTACTACTCTGGTTTTAGGCTTTAAGCTTGATGGAAATGGTAAAAACCATTGTTTTAAGGATTATGTTGCATGATAGGACAGACATGAAATATTCTTTTCACCTCACCTTTTCATCCAAGTATGGTTTTGACCATTTTGCTCAAGATTCTTTTTAATGTGCATGGAATGTGCTTGGTTCAAGATAGCTTGGGCAGCGGTTCCCAACCTTAGGATCCTTTTAATATATGTTATGTAATAATCCTAAGAGGATTCAACACCTTCTCAATAATTGCCCATGGAATGAAAATGTAACTGAGATGACATGTATATGCAATGTGGAATATGACATGAGATATGAATGCACTACTTCTTTTGGAATATATCATCTATTTTACCATAATGTGCAAAACTGACAACTTCATGCATCACAAGATCCAAACGATAATATTTAAATGTTTGTGTTACTTGTGGAGCTTTCTACAACACAATTCCAATGTTTCATATTTCCCTGATCTTAGGCATAAGTTGACATCTCAAATTTTTCTTCATTTTTTTTTTTTTTTTATATAAAAAACCAAACATGTCCATAGGACCAACACATAACTTTAAATTAAAACTTATTCAATCCAAAACCAAACTGCCATCCAAAAATGAAAATTTGAAAACACACACCAAAACCCAAAACCAAAATCTATATACAATATAGTACAAGATGATGCCAAGCTTGGACTATTACTTTCCTGGATCCCAAACATGATTAGAACATTTCAACAAAAATATAACATGATATGCCTGCCAAATGTTGTGGGCATCCAACAAAAACAAGACTAGACCAAACAATGCAACAAATTTCAACTTGCCATGCTCACCATACCAATTTGATTTAGTTCCATTAGCAACATCATAGGTGAGATTCAAATCAAATTGATTAGACAATGGTTGATTTTCAATTTTATCATGTCTATTCTTTAAAATGCAAACTTCATCATTCCATTCATGATTTAGAAGTAGGCTTTCCTTTTCAAATGTGAGATATTGCAAACAAGAGCCTATTTCTAAAAGTCTTGAATTCAAATTATTTTTCAAGATTTTAAAGCAATCAAAATCAATCAAAACTTGACAAACATCACCAAGATTTGACATTTCATCATTAATGACATTAGCATCCAAAGGGACATCATGTAACCCATCACTTAAAATTTTTGTGGCTACTACCAAAGGTAAAGATTTCACCTTGTCACCCATACTCAACCCATCATGATTAGAATTTATCACAACTTGATGAGTGTTAGTAGCTTTTTCTTTTTCTTCATTGTCTTCTTCATCATCCAACACCTGTTCAAAAACACCAAAGTTAGGCACCCAATCAAACATGCGTCCATCTTTTTCAAAACAAGAGCCTAATTTTTCAAGATATGTGTCACGTGACACCTTTCCATGATCAATGGCTTGAGTTGCCTCAAAATCCATATTTTCATTAGGATCATCAATAGTATCAAACCCACACCACTTAGGCTTTGTAATTTCATCATTTTGAAATGGCATAGACATTGTAGAAACAATGGGTGGATCAAGATTTTTGATTTCTTGCCCCCCAAGGGGAACAAAAACAATTGATTCTCCTTCTTCATCCATGGTAGTAAAATCAATATCCTTCTCCAACCTTTGATGAGATTCCAACCCTTCTTCCAAAACATTCTCAGATTGCACAGGACTTGTAATATCCTCATGTGAAAGGGCAATTGTATCATCCCTGCATATCAATAGGCACACAAATTTCATTAGCAGTTTTGGAGTGAGCATACTCTTCCCAAGAATCATAATGATCATCTTTCAAAATCAAATTGTGATGCTCAACTATTTCTTCTTCATCTTTTAATTCATCAACATGTTTCTCATCAAATTTATCTTCACCTTCCTTAGATGGTTCAATTACTTCCAAAATTGGGTTATTGCTTGTATTCAAATTGATAAGGCTATCATAATCCACATGTGTAACCCATGATTCACGTTTAACATGATTTGGAAGGTGTGAATTTTCTTGGCCATCATTTTCAACAATGTCATCCGAAACAGATTCATCCTCATAGAATTCATCTTTTGGTGAGTCAAGGGTTTCCAATTTGTCACATGTTTCAATACTAGTTGGATCTAGTACTCCTCCCTTGCCTAAAATCATATTCTTATGAAAATCATTGAAATTGATTTTAGAAACATCCTTTGAATCAAGATGAGTATTTTGAAGTTGATTCATACTTAAGAAAGATGGTTGATCTTGCATAGTAGGTTGAGGATTTTGAAATTGATTGAAGCTTGGGAATGATTGTTGATTCTGAAATTGATTTACACTTGAATTTGGTTGAGGTGGATAAATCATTGGATGGGTAAAGGAGGTATTAAATGATTGAAGATTATACGATCCAAAACCCCCACCATAATTTTGACAACTCAATTGTTGCTCAATTGCCATTGCTTGAGTATAGGCTTGTGACAAAGATGTGATTTGAGGCATCCCTCGCAAATATGTGGAAATGAGTGGGTCAAGAGCATTTACATATATTTGGAGAGCCATTTCTTCTTGAAGAGCATAAAATGTCACTAATTGAGCATATAATCCAAAGAACCTTTCAGAAAATGACTTCACATTTTCACTTGGTCCTTTTTTAATAGTGAAAAACTGCTCATACATGCGGATTGGGTCAACTTGCTTTTTGTTGAATTGATTAAGAAATGCTGCCTCTAGCTGAGCCCAAGAAGTGATAGACCCTAAGGGCAGACTTGTAAACCAATCAAATGCCACTTTGTCCAAGGTGTAAGGGAACATTTTACAAACAACATCATCATGCCAAATTGTTAAGTGATTCACAACAAATTTGAATGCTTGAATGTGTTCTCCTGCGGTATTTGTCCCGTTAGACAAAAATCGAGGAAGACATCTCTCAAAACCAACGGGCAAATAATGTTGAACTCCTGGTATGTTCAATGGGCTACCTGTCATCCACGGTGAAAACATAGCCATTAGTGAATCTTAAAGAATATAACTTTAATACCCAAATTTTTTTTTTTTAAATCAAATTAAATCACATTATTCCTGTATGAACAATCAAAGCGTTAGAACAATGCATAGCAATTCATGTCCTCCTTTTAACAGTACAAAGTTGTATTGTTAAAAGAGGGCTAAAGATAATAATCAATAGGGCATGAAATATTCAAAATTTAAATCCCTATAGCATTTAAATCAATCTGAAATAAACCGGTTTGACCCTCCTTCTAGCGCCAAAATGTTGAGTGGTGTAGAGAGAAAGAATAAAACTTAAAAAGAATACAAAAAACCATAAAAAACTATGCCCTCCTTCTAGCGCCAAAATGTTGAGTGGTGTTAGAGGAGGCCGAAGATGCTAATCAAATGGACTTGAAATATTTAGCAATGTAAAGCTCTTAAACAATTATAAACCTGTAGCATCTAAAATCATGATAAAATAAACCCTTTCATGCCCTCCTTCTAGCGCCAAAATGTTGAGTGGTATTTTCACACACTTGTGAAATTACACTCTTCCTTAGGATTTGGGTTCCAAATCCCCTCTTGCAAAGAAGTTAAACAACCAACTTCTCCAAGGTCTCCGTTGTATTAGCATTTGCAACTGTGTATTAGTAATCTCAAATAAAGATATTCAATTAAAATGCTTGGAACACCTTAGTGATTGCAAGTAACTGTAAACAAGGGGCAATGTTGGTTTATTTCACCATGAAACTTTAGTGATTGTTCATTATTTTACTTTTTTTTAGATTTTGTAATTTTTTTAATGTTCATTTTAAATAAATTAAACCTTCTGGAAAATAAAATAAAATGAACAAAAAGAAATACAAAAAATTAAAATTAGAACACGTTCAGTCTGATGCTATCCTATTCCGACAAAATCGAATACGTGAGAGTTTCGTACATGCAACCTAGCCTATTTGACCTGCAAAACAAACACAATCAAAGTAAACTAGGTGCTAGCTCCTAGGGTTTAAAATAATTTTTAGATTGCAGACATTCACATGAAATAACCCAAAACAATGGCATGAATTTCATTTATAAATCTGAAATCTGAAAGGAGAAAAATAGAACAGTTAAAATGAAGCATGCAAAAAATTTCTCATCCTTTCTTGCCCATAAAATGCAAATTTTTGAACAATTCTGCATTAAAAATATGTCCTGTTACAATAGCAGAATCTCTGGTTTTTCTCAAAACCAGCAAAAGGTGGAAGAAAAGCACTCCACAGCAGGCCCAGAACGGCTAATCACCATCAACTCTGCAACACTGCTCGCAGCGGTTTTCGACCCCTATACCAATCTGTGCCTCTGTGTTTTATACTTGCTGGTACGGCTCTCTGCTTCGTTCTACGATGCTTCGTTTCACCTTCCGATTGTATCATTTCGTCTTCAGATTGCTTCGTTTCACCTTCCTCGCCTTTCCATTGCTTTTGATTTTGTGCTCGAGATCTTCTCTGTGAACTGTAACGCCTCTGCAGCCCTTACACATGTACGCCACGTGTTTCGCACTTTTTTGCATGTTCTGTAATGGCCCCATGTAAATCACGACCAAAAATAGCATGTAGCTTTGCTCCTTTACTTTCATCGCGAAAACGCGACATGTCGCGATATCGCGACATTTTCCTGCCAACAGCCTTGTCCGCCTTCATGCACAGCGAAAATGAGACATGTCGCGATATCGCGACGTTTTTCTGTCAGCAGCTTTGTTTCTCATCATGCATCGCGAAAATGATACATGTCGCGATATCGCGACATTTTTCTGCTTCGGGCCATCTCGCTGCAACCTGTCGCGAAATCGCGACGCTTTTCCCTTTCGTACCATTTCGCTGCAACCTGTCGCGAAATCGTGACGCTTTTTCGTTTCGGGCTGTCCAGCCATTTTATGTCGCGAAATCGTGACACTTTTTCGTTTCTGGCTGTCTCGCTGCTTTCTGTCGTGAAATCGCGACGCTTTTCTGTTTCGGGCTGTCTTGCTGCATTTGGCCGCGAAAACGCGACATGTCGCGAAATCGTGACATATTTTCCTTTCGTACCCCTTTGCTGCTTCTTGTCGCGAAATCGCGACGCTTTTCATCTCCGTACGCCTCGGCTGCTTCCTGTCGTGAAATCGCGACGCTTTTTCACTTGGAGCTATCTTGCGGCTTTCTGTCGTGAAATCGCGACGCTTTTTCGTTTTGTGCCCCTTTGCTGCTTTTTGTCGCGAAATCGTGATGCTTTTAGCGCCTTGCCCTGTTTGACTGGTTTGACCATGATTTTGTGACATGTCGCGATTTCGCGACAATTTTCGATCAATGCCTCCTCCTGCTTGCCTGGGCCGCGAAAACGCGACATGTCGCGATATCGCGACACTTTTTCATTTTCGGCCGCGACAGAGCGACATGTCGCGATATCGCGACACTTTTTGATTTTCGGCCGCGACAGAGCGACATGTCGCGATATCGCGACACTTTTTGATTTTCGGCCGTGACAGAGCGACATGTCGCGATATCGCGACACTTTTTCTCCTTAGTGAAATTTTTGCTTTTTCTTGATTTTTTAGCATCTAGGCTACTGCAGTTTTCTTTGAAAGCATGCAAAAAAGGTGGGTCCCCAATTTTGGGGTGTGTTGTGGATCAGCCACAACACAAGTGTAGCCTTTCAATACTACTATATTAGGATCATTTATTAGTGGTTCTCCTTCGATCTATTTGTCATGCCAAAAGTCATTTTGAGGCCATCTACTAATATCCACCTTAGACCTCTTTCCACTAGGAACCTGATATACAATATTGATTTCCAAAAGGTAGATCCTATAATAGGAATTACAACATTAAGGAAGTATGTGTCCTACATATATTTTTGTATGAAAATGAGAGTCCACTCACTTCCCACATTGGTGATTAAATTCCATGCCTACTTAGCCAGAAGAGCTAAATTTAGGAGATAGAGTCTCTTAAGGCCTAATCCTCTAGAATCTTTGGGTTGGCTTACTTTGTCCCAGGAAACTAGGTGGAAATATTGCTTATTTTCAAACCCATACCATAGGAAATTATTTTGGATTTTCTCAATTTTTTGACAAAATCCTATTGGGACTTTGAAGACAAACAAAAAGTAAATAGGAATGCTTTGAAGGGAAGCCTGGTTAAGGGTGAACTTGGCAGCTTGATACAAAAGGTTTCCTTTCCAACCTGTGAGTTTATTATATAATATCTTTATTACGTTATTCCATGTTGAAATAGAAGGATTACATGTAAACAAAGGGAGGCCCAAATAAGTAGCAGGAAAGGATGACACAGGGTATTCAAGGATTCTAGATATCTTGATCTACCTTTGGATAGGGGTGTTGAGAAAGTAAATCTTGCTTTTGTGAAAGTTAATTTTTTGGCCAGCTGCTTCTTCATACAATATAAAAATATTTTTAATAACTTTGGCCTCGAATATAGAAGAATATGTGGAAATAAATGGTATCATCAATGAATTTCTAATGGGAGACAAGGCTAGTCTACAAAGCAACTTTGATTCCTGATATGATATTGAGCGTACAGGAAGCTTTAATAGTTTTGCCTAAGGCTTTAGTTGCTATTATGAAGAGAAATGGAGATATGGAATCTCCTTGACGTAGACCTATGTTGCTCTAAAAAAACCTGCAGTAGATCCATTGACAAGCATTAAAAACCAAGGATTTGAAATACACCCTTTAATTAGCTCAACCCATTCAGGGTGAAAGCCAAACTTAAGAAGGATGGTGAATAGGAATTCCCAGCTAATTCTATCAAAGTCTTTGTTTAAATCAAACTTAAACATAAAGGTAGATTTTTTAGATAGATAAACAGAGTGGAGAGCTTCATGAATGGTTATAATCCATCAAGGATGGATCTACCTTGAATAAAACTCCCTTGGATAGCATCAATGATGGTGGGAAGGATTTCCTTCATTTTGGAAGTAATGGCTTTGGTAAGAATTTTGTACACCACATTGCAGAGGCTTATAGGTTTGTAATCAATCATGGATTTAGTCGTAGGAATTTTAGGTGTGAGATAAATGAAAGTGGAATTGAAATAATGAGGAATGGACTTAGAGGACTAAAACTCCCTGATGGTGGAGCACACATCGGGTCCCATAATATCCCAATAAGTCTAGAAAAAACAAGGAGGAAAGCCATCAGGACCAAAGGCCTTATCAGGGTGCATGGATAACAAGGCGTGATTAATTTCCTCATCAGAAAAGGGAGTCATGAGCTTGGAATTGGCATGCTCTGAGATAGACTGAGGAATGTGGTAGAGCATAGATTCCAAGGCAAGGTTTGAGGATGACCTACTATTGCCAAGAAGAGAGTTAAAATAAGAAATGACTTCATCCATTATTTCCATAATATCAAAAGTGGTGGTTCCATCACTTTTTGTAAGTTCCTTAATTTTGTTGTGTCTTCTATTTCTCATAGTTTTAGAATAGAAGAATTTTGTGTTTGAGTCTCCCTCTTTGAGCCATAAAGCTCTAGATTTTTGCTTCCAAAAGGTTTTTTGCAAGAAAGAATATTATGATATTCTGCTAAGATAATCCTCTCTTCAGATCTGATTTTCTCATCACACTGGCCTAGTTGATATTATTCTCAATAGAGAGTAGCCTATCCTCAATAGATTTCTTGATTTCAAATAAGTTTCCAAAGAATTATCTATTCCAATTTTTAATAATTTTTGGGCAAGTTGGAATGACGGACATCCTTGACCAACCTATTGCCACCAATGCAAAATTCTATGTCTGAGGTCAAAGTGCTAAATCCACATCACCTCAAATCTGAAAGACCTTTTGAAAGGGCTATCCTTTAGGATGTCCAAAAGAAGGGGACTATGATATGATCCAATTTTGGTAAAATATTGGAGGTTTGCATCCCCAAAAAATTGAATAGCTTCAATGGATAGGAAGAATATGTCTAATTTCACTTGAATAACTTGATTCTCCGTTCTTCTATTAATCCAGGTGAATTTATAATTCTTACGTTTGACATCCATAAGATTATTGGAATTGAAAAAATCATGAAAGTCTTCCATACCTTTTTCAGGGAATCCAAAACCTCCTCATTTATTTGAAGGATAGAGAGTAGTGTTGAAATATCCTACTACAATCAAAGGGATATTATTGAATGAATAATTGAGGTTGCCTAGGTTATCCTAGAAATGAGCCTTATCTGACAGATAATTTTGTGCATAGATATTGGATAGAATCCATGAGGAATTATTGTCTCTATCGTTAAACAAAACACTTAAAATTCTTTTACTTTATTGAATCAGACTTCCATATAATTTCCTTGGATCCCATAAGCACATGAGTTCTCCTAAGGTTCCTCTTGCTTGACTAAACACTTCACCTAAGGTTCCATATAATTATTGTTGGTTTTAACTCCCTTCTCAATGATCTAACAACCCTCTTCTTAGTTAGCCTATTAAGACCTCTCACGTTCCATGAGATGATATTCATTTGGGGGATTTTAAGGATTTCCTACCTCCCTTTCCATTGTTTTGGGGAGGTTTGGTGTTTTTTGCTTCATCTCTGGATTGGGGAATGACAAGGGAAAATATTTTTTTTTGAATGCCATTAGCAATGTCATCCTGAAATTTATTTTTCCATTGATATTTTGCTGAAAATTTTCCCCTTTTTTATCACTCCCACAGTCAATGGGAGACTTCATAGAACTTCGAGTTTGTTTGGGGCTAAATTTTTAAGGACCAATTTATTTGATCATAGGGCTTGAAGACATTGTGTTTTTTTAGATATTTATGAGGCTAAAGGACTTAGGAGGAGGGTAAGAAGAGCCATACCTTATAGGTGAATCTAGATTTTGAGGGAGTCAAGGCTCCAAGCTTTGGATATTTTATTTGTTCTCTGTATCGAACATGTTTAGATCATATAGTATTGAATATTTTTTGGGGAAATCGGTAATAGAACATACCTCATCTCTACCAGATGGACGTGGTCATGTGATAGCTTATTTTCATTTATCTACTAACTAGTGAGTAACTTGAGGTGTTTTCCTTTCCTCAGGTTCATAAATCATAATTCCTTTATTGGCTTGGTTTTGCATATTTTTGGGTTTCTTGAATCCTTTTTTTGGGCTTGTATTCTTCCATCCTTGGGTGTTGCATCTTAGACCTTCTACATCATAGGTGGCCTTTTCCTTCACTTATTGATCCTTAAATGAAGGGCATTGACTTCTAAGATGCCCTTGAGTTCCACACTCCACAAAAAAAGTTGATTTGTTTTCATACTCAATGGTTTGTTTGTGGTAATAATAACTGTATTCCAATTCAACGAAGGTTGGAAGCTTTGAGTTAAAATTTGCATTAACATAAATTTTGGTAGCAGTCATCGTAGTCCTAGCTAGGGTTTCATGATCTATGGCCACTAGAGTACCAATGGTATTAGCAATGGCATTGAGGATTTCCTGGTGCCAGAACTACCAGGGGAGATTTGGTAAGCAAACCCAAATAGGAGCATAGTTAATGCTTTGGGTTTCAAGGTCAAATTCAACATCCCATTTATGTATAAAAAGGCTACGTCAACCTAGGAGCCATGGTCCTCCCATAAGAATTCAATTGGTATCATCATGATTTTTGAGGCATACACCAAAAAATTCTCAGTAAAATCCAAATATCTCCGTAGAACCAGCAGTATTCCACTTATAATGAGCCCAATTGCAAATGGTTTCAAGGTCAGGACAGCCACCAAGTAGCTTGCCAACCAAAGAGAAAGACTCCATCGATAGATAATTTTTAAATAAGCTATTAGAAAATTTTACCTTCGTCCCGATAGGATCAAGTTGGGACAAGGATCAATAGAGCAATGCATTCCTTCACCTAGAACTTTAGAAAAATATGGATTTTTAGTATTGGCCCTCTAGGAGGAGGGAGCCCATGAAAATATCCTTTGTTAGGAGGTACATCTCCCCATAATCTAGTAAATTTGACTGGGACTTGATCATGCACTTCACCATATTTAGAATTCCCAGAAGGCTATCCACTAAGGTCACCCCCGAGGCTATCCTGACTCCCAAAATTTTGAATTTGGGCCTTCCTGCCCTCAGAAGTTTGAAAATTTTGGTTCCTGCCTACACAGTGAATTCACCCGTTTATCATCTCCTCATTTAAATAAATGGTAGAAAATAAATCTACCATTTATTTAAATTAATAGCTATAAAAATTAAGACATTTTTTTTATCCAAGAAGTTATGAAGACAACTCATTCATTCCAAATTTCCACATTGTTGAGGTGAAGTGTTGAAGTAAAAGATAATTAAATATGAGTAAAAAAAATAAAAAAGTATTTCCATCAATTTAATCACCTATCTCTGCCTCAATAACTTATGATAGCTACTATACCATCAGTATAGGGCTCAAGGTGGTTATTTATTGATTATAATTCCTAATTGACTGCATACCTATATTAAGGTATCTATCCTTGTTACCTTCGAGTTGTCATATCATCATTTCCACCAACCTCAAGTACCCTCATCTTCAGTGGAGGACTCAACTTATTCCCCTTACGAGTGCACCTCATCCTACACATTGGAAATTTATTAGCAATAATATATTATTCATTATCAAGTAATATCACATAATTTCTTTATATTGAAGTATCACTCTTAAATACATTTTTTCTTCATTTCAAAAGTCCATCTGGGAGGGTCATGATATCCTCCCCCACTAGGACTAACACCATCCTCGATGTTTTTTTTTTAACATAGGTAATTGTAGCCAAGATACAAATTATAACAAAAAGAAAATTGACTTTAGAGTTCATCAAATAGAAAAGAAAAATGTTTTTGCATATCTGCCACTTTTTCCCAAGTGACATTTCTTTTTAAGAAACAGTCCCATTGGACCTTACATTGCTCAAGTGTTCAACTCCGCATAGCCTTAGAATGGAATTTGAGAATTCTCGCTAGCATCACTTCAATTGCTTCTAGTTTTACCATCTATATTAGAAACATCCCATACATGGTTAGGGTTAGCAACATTTTTTCTAAGCAAATATATGTGGAAAGTGTCATGGAATTTTGACAAATTAGGATGCAAGGTGAATTGTATGCAACCAAACTAATTTTCTTGATGATCTCAAAGGGTCCTATAAATTGTGGATCTAATTTTGTGGATTTGATCACACTTTTTATTGGTTTGACTCTTAGTAACACTTTATATCCTATCAAGTACTCTTGGGAAATCCTCTTTAGATAAACATAACTATTTACCTGTCAAAAGCTTCCTTTAGCCTTTTCTTGATTACCCTAATTTGTTATTCTATTGCCTTGACCATTTTTGGCCCAATCACAGTTCTATATTCAAGGTTATCCCAAGACAATGGCATTCTACACCTTCATCCGTACAAAGCATCAAAGGCTACCATCCCTAGGGAAGAGTGATATCCATTATTAGGCAAATTCTACTAATGGTAGAAAATATTCCCATCGAGTTTTGTGGTCCATGCAATATATGTAGAGCATATCTTCTAATACTTTGTTTACCCACTCCATCTAACCACCCATTTCAATGTGGTATGCTGAAATCATGTGCAATTTTATGCCTATTACCTGGTTAAAGGCTCTCCATAATTCAAAAGTGAACTTGGAATACCTATTGGATATGATTACCTCTATAAATCCATGCAATCAGAATATTTCCCTGAAAATATGTTAGTCACTATTTAAGCATCATCATTGGTGCTCCCAGGTATGAAGTGTGTGACCTTGGTCAATTTATCAACCACCACAAAAATTACATCATGCTGGTACCCAGTTTTCGGTAGACCCACTATGAAGTCCATCAGTATGAACTACCATTTTTGAGTAGGTACACTATGAGGGTAAAAATATCCTATGGGATGCTTGCATTATGCTTTGAAATTTTGACATTCAAGGCATCGGGGTATGAAATATGTAATATGCCTCTTCATTCCTACCCAAAAGAAGGTCCTCTCCATATTTTCCCTCATTTTTTTCCCTCTGAAGTGAGTTGTATAAGAATATCTATGGTCTTCTTGCATTATTAGACTCTTTGAATCTCCTGATTTTGGTACGATGATTCTTCCTTTATAGCACAAAAGGTCATCTATCACCCCAAACTTTTTATTGGTCCTACGATATTTGCTCATTCTTGCTTGAATTTCTTGGCAATACTCATCCTATTTTTGCTCCTGCCTTACTTGGTCCATGAGCTTTACATGAATTTTGGTTAGGGCTGCTATGTATCTTCTTCTACTTATAGCATCTACCACCTTATTTTATTTCCCTTTTATGTACTCAATTTCAAAGTCATATTCAGCGAGAAACTCGACCCACCTTCTTTGCCTTGCATTGAGTATTGGTTGGGTGAATATATACTTTAGGCTTTGATGATCTATTTTTATTTCAAAGGGTATTCCTACCAGATAGTGGTGTGAGATATTCAAGGTGTGTACTATAATTGCTAATTCCAAATTATGAGTAGTTTAGTTGACTTCATGCTTCTTAAGCTTCCTTGAGGTATAAGCCACTATGGACTCCCCTTGCATTATTACTCCCGCTAATCCTTCCAATGATGCATCCGTGCACACTATAAAATATCCTTGGGGATCTGGAATCTTTGGTATTGGTGCAGTAGTGAGTTTTTGCTTCAAAAACATAAAAGCAGCCTCACACTTTTCCATCCATTTGAATTTCTTTCCTTTCTTTTGAAGGTTCATTATTGCTAGAGCAATATTTGAGAAATATTTTATGTGACATCGATAATATCTTTCTAAGCCCATGAGGCTTCTTACTTATGTAACATTGGTAGGAGGTGGCCAATTTAACATGGCTTCTATTTTATTTGGATCTACTACAACCCCTTCTACTGAGATGATGTGCCCTAAATAGTGCACCTCTGAAACAAATAACTCACTTTTGGGTAGGTTCCTATAGATTTGATTTTACCTCAGTAGCTCCAATATGACCTTGAGATGCTTATCATGCTCTTCCTTACTTTGAGAATATATTAGGATGTCATCTAAGAATACAAGGACAAATTGGTCCAGATACCTTCTGAGCACACTATTCATTAAATTCATGAAGGTAGCGAGGGTATTAATTAGTCCAAAAGGTAGGATAATGAACTCATAATATCCATACTTCATCTTAAATGTTGTTTTGTGAGTTTCCTCCTCATGTATCCTTAATTGGTGATATATTGATCTCAAATATATCTTAGTAAATATCATGGCATATTTTAGTTGGTTGAATAAATATCGATCCTAAGCATGGGGTACCAGGTCGTTATTGTTGCTTTATTCAACATTCTATAGTCGATACATAATCTTAAAGATCCATCCTTATTTATTATAAATAAAACAAATGCACCCCAAGGTGACACACTAGATTTTATCAACCCCTTCTCTAATAACCCTTGCAATTGTACTTTCAAATTTTGCATCTCAATGGGTGACATCCTATACAAAGATTGATGAATTGGTTTCTCTCCTGGTATAAGATCAATGGTGAAGTCAAATTCTCATACTTGAGGTAGCCCAGGTAGATCCTAAGGATGCACATCATAGAATTATTGTAAAATTGTGTAAGTATAATATATTTCTCCATTCATGTTCTTTTTGAATTCATTCATATTTAACACATAGAAAATACCTCCTTTCTTTAGGGATTTCTTTAATTGCATAGATGACAACATCTAGGATTCAAATAACCCTTGTTTGCTATGAATTTACCATATTGTCTCACCTTCCTTAGAATACTCAATCCATATATCCTGGAAGTTGACTAAAACTTTATGGGCTTGTAGCAAATCCATCCCTAAAATTACATTGAGGGCATGAAGTGGGGCTACATATAAGCATCCTTTTGTGGTTCCACTAGCTAAGGTAATTTCCATCATTGGAAAACATTGGTTTAAAGAGTAGTTCTATCCAGAACCATACTCACCCTTCCATCCATGATCTAGATACCTTAGCCTTTTTGGCATATCTTTGGCTAATTTACAAGAAATAAAACTATCAGTAGCTCCACTATCTATTAATATATTTACTTGCTTATCAAAAATCTTACCTTTAAGCCTGTTAACAAAGGTTGAGTGTTGCTTGGGTTTTGAGGGTTTTGCTCTGCAACTCATCCTGAGGAGTCGAGCCGACTTTGCATTCATCGTTTGCATGTGTGATTTTTGGCCTCGTCACAGTGCTGCATGTGCCAGTGGATGGGATCTGTTGCTTTGTCCTTCCATTATTGATCCGCCTTGGGCGGAATTACTGTGTTTTTTTTAATATGTCACATTTGGTTCCTCCTGGTTCATCGTCTGGTGAAGCCGATGGAGAAAAGGATGGCGGGCAAGCAACCTCGAAAGTTCATTCCCACGGTGTTCCACAAGGTAATGTGCCAGACATTTCTATTCCCCTCGATAGTTTCAATAAAGCTTGTACTTGGCTAGAGCAAAATACTGTCATAGGCTACTTCTTGGGCCGTATCCCCTCTGATGCAATTCTATGAAACTGGTTTCAAAGCTATTGGAACCCATATGGTATCTTTGTAGAGTCTGTGCAAAACCTGACCAAAGGTTTCTTTCATATTCGGTTCTCTGATCCAGAGTGTGTCAAAAAAGTTCTCAGCAAGGGTCCTTGTTATGTTCATAGCACTTTGCTTATTTGTCAACCATGGCACAAGAATTTCCAGGTTGCCAATGGTGTCTCTCTTGTTGTCCCTGTGTGGGTTGAATTCCCAGGTTTGCCAATGGCATTGGTCCCATTTATTCGTGATGTTGCCATGAAAGTTGGGGAATTTGTATGTGAAGAGCCTCAGCGCTTCTATAATGCTCGGCCTACCCGTCGGCTCTGTGTGAAAATTGATTTGGCCAATTCCCTCAAGGAATTTATTGATATTAAGGTAGGTGATACTAATATCCACCGAGAGAGTGGTGTATGTCAATTTGCCAAACACTTGCTACAGGTGCCAGTCTGTCGCACACAAGATTAAAGATTGTCCCTTAATGGCGAGATAAGTTTAAATCCAAGGGCCCAACCCCTGTTAATCAAGCTTCTAATGAGAAAAACCAGCCAACCAAAGATGGGTCGACAGTGATTGGAAGGTGGTCTCCAAGAAAGGCAAGCATGTCCCTGGTAAAGGCCCTCAGGGAGGCCAGTCCTCTGTCCATAATCCTCAGGGGGGTCAGCCTGCTGGCTCCTATGCTCAAGCCACAGTGATAAAACCGCCCTTGCATGTCCCAGTTCCATCCCAGAATGCTTCCCCAAGTACTCAAATCCTTTCCAATTCAGCAGTTGTGGCTGAAGATATGTCGATGGCTCTTAAAGATGATGGTATCCTCTCTGTCTCCATGGTTGCTCACCAGCTGGAGCAAAAAGAAGGCATGAATGCCCGAAGACGAAGGTCTCGTAGTCCAGTGCAGGGTCTGCATGCAGACAAAAATCGACAACTGGGAAGCTTTTCTAGCAACTCATTTCAGTCGCTTGCTATTGCGGGTGACTCTGATGAGGTCAGAGGAAGTTTGATCCTCGACAGGTCAGAATGATTTTTCTATCATGGAATGTTAGAGGACTGACGGACCCAGTTCGAAGATACATGGTTCGCGATGATATTACTTTCTGTGCAACCAAGTATGGGGGCCCAGATATTGTTTGCTTGCAAGAAGTTAAAATCACTGAGTTCCAATTGCAGTGTGCCTGTGCGCTCATTTACCCTAATAGTCAACTTTTTTCCACCAAGCACCCTCCCGGTCGTGGTGGTGCTGTTATTCTCCTGGCCAATAGATGGCATGGGAATTTTGTTGATTGGGGGGTTGACCCTTCTAACCAAGTTGTTTGGATTTTGCTTGAAGTTGACGGAATGTCCTTTGGAATTTTAAATGTATATGCCTCCAATAGTGCTCCGGAGCGTTGTTTGCTTTGGAAATGGTGTGCCTTTTCTTTGCCTCCTGTAGTTTGGATCGTCTGTGGAGATTTTAATATGGTTGAGCGTGCTTCTGATAAAATTGGGGGTCTAAACCACAGGTGGGCCCTTGGTGAGCGTGAAGCCTAGTTTTTTATGAAAAAAAAATTATGTTTGTCTGACCCTAATTCCTGTCTTTCTCCTGCTTCTTTTGATGAGCACCTTTGGTTTACCTGGAATAACTTTCAAGTTGGGCGGGCAAGGATTCTCAAACGTTTAGATAGAGCTATGTTGTCAGACCATACCCAGTTTTATTTTCATCGAAAGCATGGTGATGCTCCAGTTGTGGAGGTTATTGCTGGTACTATTGGGTCTGATCATTCCCCAATTATGTTCACTATTTTATCTTCTGTGGTACCTGTTCAGGGTATTAAGTCTCAGTTTTTTCTTAACACATCCTTTCTTCAGCATTCTTCCATGATGTGTCATATTCGGAGAGTCTGGAATTTGGGGGATAGACCTGTTGGTGAAGAAGGATGGATTGAGTGGTGGAATGATGCTATATCCCGAACCACAGCCCTTCTTCGTAGTTTGGGCAAGAAAGTTGCTCAGTTTAGAAAATATTCTTTGCTTGCTTTACGCACTGAACTGACAAAAGCCTCTTGTAGGCTTGAAGCCAACCCTCTCTGTCCTGTTTTGCAGGGGCATGCTGCTCAGGTTCGTCATGAGCTCAAGGTGGCAGAGCTCTATGAAGCTAAAGGTGCTCAGATCAAGGCCCGCTTACATTGGCTTAAAATTGGGGACAGAGTTTCTAAGGAATTCTTCCAAAAGTTACGTCCTCCTCGCAATGCCACTAAATTCAAAGCTATTGTGGACAATGGTATTCGCCATACCTCTCTACCTAGTATTGCTGACATTTTTGTTAAGCATTACACTCAAGTTTTTGTTGCTCAGTCTTCTTCTCCAGAGAGGGATGAAGCTCTCAAGCTTTGCATGGATGTTGTCCCTAACAAACTCTCTGTAGCTCAAAGAGAGGAGTGTGAAAAGTATTTGTCTGTTGATGACCTTGCCTCAGCATTAACTCAAATGGCCAATGAGAAGGCCCCAGGCTTGGATGGATTTCCTTGTGAATTCTACAAGGCATGTTGGGACTTTGTTGGTTCTGATTTACACAAAGTCTACCTTGAAGCCATGCACAGTGGCTCTCTTGGAGCAATTTTGAACCGAGGTAATATCAAGTTCATTCCAAAACAAGGGGATCCTGAATGTATAACAAATTGGAGGCCAATTACCTTGCTCAATGTCAGCTATAAGATTATTGCCAAAGCCCTGGCTCTGAAACTCCGGCCCCTGTTGCCTCTTATTGTTAGGCCGGAGCAAACAGGATTTATTAAAGGCAGATATATCTTGGATAATGTCATTGCAGTTTGGGAAGGTATGGAATGGGCTAGGCGGTCTGGTCAACAAGCCCTCTTCTTGAAAATTGATTTTGAAAAGGCCTATGATAGAATTGAATGGAACTTCATTCTTTCCATGTTACAGTCTTTAGGGTTTGGGCCTGTGTTTGTTCAATCTATCAATATTCTTTTTCAGGATGCTTCGACTATTTTATCTTTGAATAATCATCAAACTAGGCCAATCGGTTTGTTCAGATCTGTTCGGCAAGGTTGTCCCTTGGCTCCTTCTCTGTATATCCTTGCTGCTGAAGCCTTTGGATATTTGCTTGCTAGGCATGCTTCTTTGGGCCAAATTAAGGGTATTTCTCTCCCTGATAACCAAGGTCAGCTCATTAATGGTCACTTTGTTGATGACTCTTTTCTCACTCTTTTAGAGGAGGAACACTCAGTGAAGGAAGCACTCAGATGTTTGGAAGTTTTTTGTCAGGCCTCTGGTTCTAGTATTCAGTGGAGAAAAACTTCTTGTTATCGGCAGTCCCCTACCCCGCTCCCTCCTTGGCTAGAACAGTTTCAATGGCATTGGATTTTGCCAGGAGAAGTGTTCAAATTTCTAGGGATCCCTTTTGCCTTTTATGGTTCCCCTGTTCAGTTATGGAACTATGTTCTGCAGAAAGTTGAGAAAAAGCTTGAGTATTGGATTACTAAGAAGATGTCTCTGGCAGGAAAATTCTAGATTTGTTCTAAGGTCCTTGCCTCTACTCATGTGTATTACTCTTCTTGTTGGGTCCCTTCACAAGCATGCTACCTTAAGCTTGAAAGACTATTGAGGAATTTTTTGTGGGCAAACTCAGCTGAGAAGAAAGGTTTTCATCGGGTTGCTTGGGATATGTGTTGTTTACCTAAAGCTTCAGGAGGAATGGGCATGGTTGACTGTAAAAGACAAGGCACGGCTCTCTGTGCCAAATGGATCATACGAGCCCTTAAAGGCTCGGAGGCCTAGAAAATCCTCATCAGACATTGTATTTCTTCAGGGCTGCCTTTGAACAAACAAGCCTGGAGAGGAATTGACCTCCCTTCCCTAATTGTAATGCCAGTCTTTGTGAAAATCTCTGGTTCTTTTGTGATTAAAAGTATTTGGAAATCATGGCAGCAATTCACTCCTTGGCTTAAGTGGAAAGGGAATAGAGGCCATAAAGGATTGTCCATCAATTCTTTAAACATCTGGTGGTCTTCGGTGATTAACATTCAGGGAACTCCTCTTGCTCAGGTCCCGTGGATTCATGCCCAAAAGTTTTTTAAAAAAGGTATATCTATAGTTTCTGATTTTTATTCTCAAACCTCGAGGGATTGGATCCCTTGGCCACTTTTTAAACAACAATTTCAGTTGAGCACTGGTGACAAGCTCACTTATGACTCGGTAATTGACATTATCCCCTTTTCCATGTGGCACAAGTGTGGGCGGCACTCTCAGAGGCCATGGTGGAAAGATTGGTCCTGGTTTTCGGATATACCATTGTTGAATTACTCAGCTAAATTGGGTTACAAGTGGCTCTCCCCAATGTTGCCAATGGTCCCTAGACTTAATGATAAATGGGGAGATCCAGTGGCGGTTTCTGGTTGGAAGGCTCGATTTCAGATAGTTTGGTCTTCTTTTCTTGAGCCAAAACAATCATTTTTTGCTTGGAGCCTTCTCTTTCAAAGTTTACCCTTAGGAGACAGACTCAGGCACTTGGGAGTTGCAAACCCTAAATGTGCATTCTGTAATGAGGATGAATCTTCTCCTCATATTTTTTGGTTTTGCACAAGAGCAAGGAGTGCCTGGGAATGGGGATGGTCTTTTTTTTCCCAATTCCAGGATGAATCCCTTACATGGCAGCAAGCTCTGTTAGGGGATAAGATTAAATTTGTTCTTCCCTTGTCCAAAGTGTGGCACATATTTTGAATTAGTCTTCTTTTTCACATGTGGAAATCTAGAAACAAGATAGTTTTTCAGCATCAAAATCCTTCTGATGAATTTTCTCTAGCTGACAAAATAGAGGTGTTTCAAGATACATGGTTCCAGATTTGCAATCAACAGGCTAAACTTGACATTGAGCAGGCGCACATGAAGGCACTTTTGGATGACTGGAAAAATGCACCTTGCTCAGTTAGCAGGGTTTCTCCAAACAACGCACAACAGACATCCTGTTCCCGCTCGAGGTCTCATCAACTGCCACGTCTGGTGCATGCACAGGGAGGTTGGGGACATGACAATTTTACCTACAATGATGGATGGAATGCACAGCCAATTCAATCACCATCATGTTCTCCACCCAGAGGTGCCTGGGATGAGCTGGTGGAAGTTAATGGTGGCACACAGGATCGTGCCTGGAATGCAGGGGATATAAGTGCACATAATCGCCAGCTTGATAGATCTCGAGGACAGGGCTGGGGAGATTCAAATGTTCATGAGGATCAGGGACACACAGATGGATTACCGCATACCTTGGCCATTCCATGGGACTCCAACGTAGACGTGCAGCCACAAACTTTTTGATTGCATGCAAGTTTCACTTCCTGTTTGATTGATGTTGCCTAGTTTGTAGTGAGCTCTGGTTTGTGGTTTCCCAACCCGTGGTTAGGGTTGGCTTGTTTCTTCCAGGGGTGTGATCATTGCCACCCGCCACTTTTTTCATGTTAAACTTTATTATTAATATAATTTAGCTTTTCATCAAAAAAAAAATCTTACCTTTTAGGATCAGTGGAGTGTTTTGTTCTTCAAGTTTCTGATTCATAGTTGGAGCATAGATCTTATGCATTGGTTCCTTTAATTTAGTGCTAGGTGTGTTTGTACCTAATCGATATGGGCACTGGCTAGCAAAGTGTGCTCCTTAGCAATGATAGCATCCATCCTTGGGTCCTTGTCCTTGGGCACTGGTCAGCAAAGTCTGCTCTTTATCCTTAATTACTGGAACAGGGTCTGGTTGATAAACGAGTGAGGCAAATAATATATTTTATTGATAATAATAGGATATATATACATCATATAATTCTAAGAATAGCCTCATAAACAAATATCCTCCTAAATGGCATAATATCCTAAATAATAAATATATGCGCTACAATATCTAAAGATGTTGACAATGCTAAATGACAGTACATGACGACAAAAAAATAATGAAATAAAATAATAGAAAACTATATGCTAATCTAGGATAGAAAAATAACCTACCCTAACCAAATGAGGTAAGATAAAAGTTACTATGAAATAGTAACTCTAACATTACCCCTTATTACATTATTTGTGTAATATTAGAACTCCCCCTATACAACAATATTTGGGTAAATTATATAACTACCCTAATACAGTGAAGAAGAAGAAGAGAAATGAAATAATGCTAGATCTTGATTTGCATTTGGTGCTAGCTCTGGCTCATAGCTCTGGCTTTGGCTCTAAGCGTACCTCTGGATCTATCTCGAGATCTGCCTATGAATCTACCTCTAGATCATCACCTCTGGATCTACCTGTAGATATGTCTCTAGAACTTTATTTTTGGGTTTGTATTTAGTTTTGTATCTGGATCATTATCTCTGGGACTGACACTCGGTCTGTTACTAGATTTGCCTTGAGGTCTAGCATAGGTTTTACATTTTTGGTAGAAGCCATACAATATTTCTTTCATCATGGTCCATTGTGTGAGATCTGTCCATCCACAATCTATATGAACCTTTTTGGCCATTTTCACTTTGTACCAACAACTAGAAGAAGAGTGATTTGTACATCCACATGAATCACAAGGATGTAATTTCCAACATCTAGCTAAAACATATCCTATCTTTTCACAATGACTGTAACAATGCTTTTTAGGATTTGTAGGAGATTTAGGTTTTACAAACATGGTATTACTGGTACTTGCATGTCCAGTATAGCCAAGGCCTTCATTCTTTGCCCTGAAATTTAGCATTATAGGAGTTTTAATGCCTTGTTCCTATTTACCTAATCTCTCACCATTGAATCCCATTTTCTTCATTATTTTGGAACCAAATCCTTTGGTGTATTGTTCAAAACACCCAATATCATCATCTTCATCAATACTTTTAACAATATGGCATTTATCATTATTGATGAGATTATGGAGCTCTTTTTGATGACGTTTAGGTGTTAAGTCACTAGTGTCACAAGAAAAATCTACTACTGAAATGAGATCATCTATGCTACAACTAATATATACCATTGAAGGTATGATGTCACCTCTATCACAACAAGCATTTGCCACAATGGGCTTAAGGTCACTCATGTCACTACAAACATTCACCAAAATGGGCTGAAGCTCACTAGTGTCACAACAAGCATCGACCATTAGGACTGCTTTTTCCTCACTTATGTTCAGTTTCACTATATGTTGGGCAATGACAAATGCAACCAATGACATGTATATGCCTCTTATAATGCCAATAGTGAATCAAGCACCATTTTTTTGAAGGTCTTTACAAGACTCAGAATCTTCGAGTAGGGCTACTAAACCATTATTTAGTGTGAGAAATGTGTCCTCATAAAAATCAGGTCCATCCATATCAAGTGGAAAATAAGGACCTTTAACTGATGTAACAATATCATCAATTTGTTTAGGGGCTTGATTTTTCTTTGATCTACCCATTTTTAAGGTGTTGGTCTCTACCAAAAATGCACCTTTACAAGGTTATGTCCCCTTGTTTTTGTAAAATTATATCCCCTCTTGGTTGAAGAATAAAATTTTATCCCCCCTTAACTCTTGGGAAAGTGCTGAAATTTGCCACCCTTAGTGTAAAAAATGCAAACTAAGAAGCCTCATAGGCATTTACAATATGGCCTTCTTAGGCAAATGTGCAGACATTGTACCATAAAAATTCCCCCTTAGATGCAACTTATAAAATCCACAAAGACTTTTGAAAAAGGTTGTTTCCAACTTTGTAAATCACAATAAAAAATATTATGTAAATAAATTTAAATCAATAATTAAATTTGTCTTAAAGAAAATCAATTAACAAAAGTATAATTTATTTTAACAAAACATTTATGAAATTATGAATTTAAGTTATTTAAATAATAAAAAATATGCAATAAAAAATTGTATACCCTGGAAAGTTTTGTTAGTAGCACAATTTAGCAAAAACTTTGGTATTGCTGGCACCGATGAGGTTTGAACCCCCAACCTATCAGTCAGAAAGTGCCTTATTTCTCAGCCTCCAACCAACTGAGCTACCTGCTTTGATGGGTATGAAAGGAGAAGTCATCTCCTTTATAGCACTTGTGGCTCTCCAAGTCAACGACACAACTCTCCGCTGCTAGCGACGCACGCTTTCTCGTTGTCACTTTTACTCTCACGGTAGTTTCACGTCATTTCCTCCAGGCTATGCAAAACTAGTTTAGAATGTAGACATTAACAAAAAAACTAGGTGGGTAGTGTGACTCCTTCTCAATGGCAGTGTACCTCCATCAACTCCACGATATGCTATGTATTTCTCACTTAGTAGTAGGACAACAACACCAAAGATTGATTTTTGCTTGGTGCAATGGCTTCTATGGGTCTGCAAATCAAACAAATGTTTGCTGGCATCAAAAAGTGAATATTCTACTATGATGGAGGATGGCTATATCGCTATCAATTCACTACATTAGCTGAGAGCGCCATTAATTGTAGGATTTTGCCAATGACATTGTAGATTTTCCAACACCTACTGCAAATTATTTGGAAAGCTCTAAAAATACCTATTGTCATTGGATATCAATCCATCAGGGTGGCGAGTATTTGACTGCAAAGCAAGGAATTGAATTCCTTCTATTGTGTCACTACAAAGAGCTATAATGCTAGATTTCTTTAGGTTATTCAACTATTTCCTAAGCAAAAAGTTGTAGGTTCATTCCCTATCTGGTGGCTATATGCTAAGAATATCCATTGACCAACAACAATCACGGTTTTTCTCCTCTCTAACTGACGATCACCATATTTTGAGCATTGTTGCAAAAAATAAATTGCTAGCTCTGCCAACCTCTAGTCTATTGTGATTGATCCAAGAAATTCTACCCATTGCAAAATTTTGATCTTCAGATCTGCAAATCACCTACAATGCTAGAAAGCTATAATACAATCTTCCATAGAGTTCGATTTTGATCATCATCTCCTCATGGACGACGTCATGAAATTCGTCTACTTCTGTGATTGTATCAATACAAATAAACTACAAGCAAATCATGTATTTCACTTGCAATTTGCAAAAAAAAATATCTTACACTACAAGAAATGGTTGGATTGTTTGGTAGATCTGTGTAGTTGTTCATGCTTAAATGGTAGAGCTAGACAACATAGATCTATTTAGAAGGAAAATATTTGTTTCCTTATGCTTGTGATAAGACACCCTGCAACACACATAGGAGTTGTTTAGTGCAAAATAAAATAGCTGGCATCCAGTGCATAAATTCACATGATATCGTTGATAAAATGCTTCCTTGGTCTGCAAATAAAAACAAACCACTGTGAGCTTTTTGAAACTAATAGTGGGGTCTGTAAATCTGATCTAAAATGCCCAAGGTTCTATCAGCTGTCTTTCTACAGATCAACATCGATGATCATAAATCTTTAGAAGGAAGTGATTGATCATGGGTGATATTGTTGGAATCCTTCACCAAACATCTACACTGGGCCTACAACAATGGTGTCTTATGCAATTGAATGGTGGATCTGCATATTTGATACCATTATTCTTCACGACAAACAAAAATTGAATGAGCGAGGCATGGCTTTAGTAGGATGAATTGTACCACATTGGAGACACGAAGGTGTTTGAGCTATTTTAAAAAGAAAATATACTCTTAATTAAGATTTCTACGTTACGATAGGCTATACCCATCTACCTATCTAGATAGATTAGTTTTGACCACCACCCAGCCTCCAAGTTATCGAAGAAGTCATGTCCTCCTTGTCGGCCTCAGACAGTCTGTGTATCATCCATATCAGATAACGTTGCCTAAGTAGTCATGTCCTCCTTCTTGACCTTAGAACCCAATATATCTGTCATCAAGTTTAGCCGAGCCACATAGACTCTATGCCTCAGTTTTCCTGCAACACTATCAAAATTCATGTCAGGTTTAGGTAATCGATGTGATCGCTTAGACGGACAATGATTATCACATCGTCCTTCAGTCCTGGTCTGACACGTCCTCTCTACTCCTAAAAGACCTCTCCACTCCTATAGAGCCAGGATCAGAGATCCTAGACCTCGGCCCACCTCAGCTTGGTTGCCTCGAGAAGCATGTATGAGTTAACTAATCTAGGTTAACAAGATACTAGATGAGCTCGACAAAGAGTGCTCTCATACCAGGATAAACGTGTGAGGTGAATAATGTATTTGATTGATAGTAATATATATACATCATCTAATGCTAAGAATAGCCTCATAATCAAATATCTCCCTAAATGGTGGAATATCCTAAACAATAAAGATATGCGCTACAATATCTAGATATATCGACAATGCTAAATGATGACACATGACAATAATAAAAATAATGAAATAAAATAATATAAAACTATATGCTAATCTAGGATAGAAAACTAACCTACCTGTAGGCCCAAAATGGCCACATACTTAGGAAATTTTTTGCAAATTTTGTCTAAGTGGAAAAATCTTCATTTCGCACCCCTTGCAGTGTATTTTGGAGTGGATCCGCAATAGAAGATATGAGCCCACCCGACACTTAGTCAATTTTCATGAATGAAGCGATTCCGGGAGATTTGTCTCTAGCTCTGGACTGGTGACGCATCTCAAATCCGCAAAAGTTTTGAGAAGAGATGACGTCAGCGATAAAAAAGTGTGGATTGGCAACTTGACAATGACTAAGTTTTAGAAGGCCCGATTCCAGAAAACCCATAGAGTATTTGCGCCCAGAACGGTGACAAAGTGGAAAGCTATGGCCAAAGTAGATGTGGATTCATGACTAAGGATGACTTTGACTTCTCCTTTCCAAAATGGTGACAAAGCGGAATGTTTTATTCTGAAGGTTGTCTAGAATAGAGAAAGAGTTACTTCACACCATGGCGGGCCCGGATTGACGATCACATGCTAATGCACTTGTTCTACCCGGAATGGAATCCATAAAAGTTATAAGGAAAGGATGACATCATCAATATTTTAGTGTGGATTGAAGGATACCCTATGGAATATGAAGTATTCTAAAGAACGAAGAGTGGATTCGATCCTGCTCAGATTTCAGGGGTCCGGATTGGTGATTCTGTAGTTTCTGATATAGAAGGATGATGTCACCAATATTTTAAAGTGGAATGGCATTGTGTTCTCCCCACCATTTTAATAAGCTTGTATCAGATTGAATCTGAACCATACAATGAGGGAGATCAATGGTGGAGGTTGTGTTGACAAATCTTAGGTATTTAAGAACATTTCTTCACCAAGATTGGAACAGTCAGTTGGAAGAGGAAGATGAAGCATCGAGGGTTTTCTAGAAGATCGAACCAGAGGTGGTTATAGATCGATGATGGCAGATAGCCTCCAAGAAAAATTGATGGTAATGCATGATTTCCAATGGCCTGAACTCTAATTTTTTTGAGTGACCAACAAGTTGCAGAGGCCTCGAGCTGCCATGGTGGACCATTTTCAATGGATTTCCTAGAGGATGAACCAGTAAGCAAATGCTAGCTAGATCTCTCTGTTGTGCTATCAAAATGAAATCTTTGTAATGTTCCTTGTAATTTTAATTTTTGCAAAAACTATAAATAGAGGTCGAACCCTCATTTTTAAGGGTCGGCTCTAGTGTGTTTGCCTGTGCTACTATAAATATTCTTGAAAGCTAATGGAAGGAGCATTACATTGATCTTCACCTCAAATCTATGTTCTCATGCTTGATATCAGAGGTTCGGATTCTTTAGTTGTATTTCTGTGAATGCTTAAATGGTTAGTTTGTGCCTAATTAATGGATTACTAGTTGTTAAAGTAATTGAAATCTGCTTCTGAGTTTGTTCTGTATTGTTAGAGAGTGCATTTCTATGAAATCTAGGTATTGGTGAATTATGTTATTTGGATTATCATTATCTGGATATTGAAATTACTCGTTGCAATATTTCTCTGTTGTGCATTAATGAATGAGGAATAATCTAATTTGAGATAATGTTGGTCTGAGTTATGTATCTTTGGTTTGGTTTTTGGGAGCTTTCTATTGTGGTGCAATGTTGTTAGCCTATCCATCCATCATTGTTCACATTTCTCTAACCCTAACCTTTTCTTACCCTAACCTTCAAACCCTAAGTGAGCATAATTGTGTCAACATCCTGCTAAGTTGACAAGGAACCAACCTACTCTGGAGGTTGGATCGAAAACTCTATTTTGGTCCATCCAATGTTGAGTGTTGAGCTGTAGCTATCGGGTGCAAGCTTGAATAGAAACTAGGAAGATAGACAGCCATAGTATCGAGTGAAAACTTGGTGCAATTCAGTGCCCAATAGTTTTTGGCATGCCCGGTGGGACCAGTTCACAAGGAACACGAAACCCATCAAATGAGTTATTGTTATCTCAACCTGAAGGAATCAAGATTTGGTGAATTATCTTGACCTTATAAGCGGAGAGAAGAAAGTTCACCTGGTGACTCCCTGGTCATTAGACCCAAAAAAAGAATTATTCCTATAGACCAGTGCCCTTTCATGTATACCAGGTCTTTCAAAAGGAATAACCCTAATTCCTACTTTTACTATGAGTTACCTTATAGAGGGGCTGTTGTTGCTAGAAGTTTAGATCAAGATTTCCTCGAAGAGGAAGAGCTTTTGGAAGAAAATCCAATAGTTCCCCCAATAAGACCTACAACAAGAAATATGGCACAAAATGTGGCTCCTAATCAACCATTACAGAAGTACCCTAGCTGGAACACTATCGGTCCCCTTAGATTAGCCCAAATGGATGTCATTCCCTAGGCTGTATCTAAGGCTATCCCCACTTATGATGGATCTAGGAAAATAGCTTATGAGCACTATCAGGATATCTTGAATCTGGCAACAATCCACAACATAAAGGAAGAAAATATTATTGTCAGAATTCTA